>CM057458.1:361910714-363200000 GCA_016271365.2 Neoceratodus forsteri
ACCCCGAGCTTCGCCTCGGGATTATGTAGCATCTAACCCTCGGGTGTGTAAACTTCCTGTTACACATCCCGACCCATACTTTATTCTATTTTTTATTCTTTTGCCAGGAAAAGCTTCATTGAGCAGTGTTCATTTGCAAAGAGGTTCTGGTTAGGAAAGGTAACAGTACATAAATTAATAGCACAATATAATAGATCATTACATAAGGGATTTCAAGTTCATAAGCAACATTTACACAAAATATATAAGAATGATATCAGCAGGAACAAAGAATAAAATATAAAGTATGTTGAAAGTGGTAAATAGTAAATAAAAACAAGCCAAGAAATTCAGTGGCAGAGTACAATGAAGATGAAAATTCTATCCGCGAGTGCATTTATCAGTAAAATGATGTAACATTTTTAAATAACTGAGCTAATCAATGGGCCTGATTCAGAAAGCTCCCCTGAATGGTACGAAGGGCTTGCACCATAAAGAAAGGTGCAAGGTGCAGCTTGCACCAAAAAATGCGCTGGGAGCAATTCACAAGGCAAAGGGTTGCCTGCCCCACACAGAAACAGCAAGACTGGAGTACCATTGCACTCAATGGGAAAACAACAACCAAAAAAAAACAGTCCAAAAGCCAATTAAGTCATGGAAGCTGCAGAATTTATTTCACCACATGTTAAACCAAAAGTGCTAGTGCGCACAAATTAGGACTGGTGCAGATGAGCTGCCTTGCCTCTCTCTCCTCTGGAGGAGGACTCCAAGTGAGTTGAAACAGTAGGGCGAGTAGCAATATAGCTTGTGGTGAAATGAATTCTGTAATTTCCATGACTCACTGCCTTTTGGACTGTTTTTTTTTTTTTCCATTTGAGTGCGTTGGTACTCTGGTCCTACATTACAGAGACCAAAGAACATCTGGGAGAATTCATACAGTCCTACTGGGGTCGCAGAGGCAGTCTTTTCTTGCTCCTCTGGTGCCATGGGTACTTGACAGTAGCCACTAGCCAAGTCAGTGGTGGAGAAGAAAACTGCTGGTACTAGGTCAGAATGGCACCAGCAAGAACAGTGCAGGCAACAATCCCGCCCGCAAAACTGCCACCAGTTTTCTTTTTGTGAGGGTCTCTGCCCCTGCACCACACATACTAAATGATCCCAGCTCCGGGGGCAGCAAATCACTGGGAAAGAAAGAATTTGGGGGGCTGTGGAATATTCATTTTCATGGCCCTTTGTAAAAAAAATAGGAGTCCTGATTGGCAAAAGTGAGGGAGACCAGGATTAGAACCCTGGTTTCCACTGCCATCCGGCCAAGCTGCTCCATGCCTCAGCCTTCCATATCATGGGAGCAGCTTGGCCAGCCTCTTGAATTCTCCTGCCCTTGTCCTGTGGCAGCACCATGGACAGCAACCTGGGGAGCGCCTATTGCAAGCACTGTCAATCCCCTTGCGCTGCCTATGGCAGCGCTGTTCAGACTAGTGCTCTCTTTCCTTGCACTGTTCTGGTAGCGCTATTCTAGCCAGTTACCAGATTGCTGATTTCAGAGCTGTGAGGACATCCTTGATTCAGGCCAAAGGATAAGCATCCCAGTGTGTGACTTGGTTTAGCTTATGGTAGCCCTCACAGAACTGGATCTGTCCATTTTTCTTTTGGACTAGAGCAATTGGTGCTACCCATGGGCTATGACTTTCCTTTATGACTTTCGCTTTCAGCATTTCTTTCAGTAGTTGTTTTGTTGGTTGATATAGAGCAGGTGATATAAGTTGGAACTGTTCTCGAATGGTTGGGTGATTTCCCACCAGAATGTGGCACTTCACGTCAATTGTACATATGAAATTCAGTGCATGGTGTAAAAAGGCATCTGAATGTAGCTTGATTAATTCCAGCAGTTTTGCTATTTTCTCTTCTGTCATTTTAGGGTTTCCTATGTCGATCTCCTGAATCCAGATGTTTTGGTCCATATTGTCGCTTGTACCCTCTTGCAGTGCCACTGTGGTACTGACCAAGCAGATCTCCTTTTCTTCCTCACCCTCTGGAGTTAGGACATCCTCTAAATTGACTTTCATCAGCTGTTCAACAGCTTGTCGATCATCACTGGTTGAGTGCAATAGCTGAGTAGATGAATAGGGACTTTTCCATCCTTCACTGTTACGAGTCTCCGAGACACCATGACTGGATCTTCCTCTCTGACATGCTCTGGATACACCAGGGCTGTTTAGTCCTTACCTCAAAGTCCCACCCTGGCCTTCCACATCAGGATCATCTCAGCCCTGGGTTCCAACTGAACTGGCCATTCGTCCATCATCTGGACCTTTCCAATCTCTCCTTTCTCATTTAGGTGGGCCAAGCGGTCCTTATCTGCCATCAAATTCTATGTTTCAATGCTGCATTACTGACCCCGGGAAGAAATCTGAAGAACTAGGCATTGCACACTGTAGAAATGGATGAAACCTCAGGGCTGTCGACTTCAGACACCTCATTAAAGAACCTGAAACAAAAAACCCTAATCCACTGGGCATCAGATCCCTATCTGGGAACTGTTGTAGTTCCCTGCTATGCCCAGCTTGCTATTGGGAGGTTTGGCCTCAAGAATCTGAAGAAAGCAGGTGAAAAGGAGTTCCTTAGCTGATTATGCTATTCCTGTTCTGATGACTGGCCCAAATTTTGTCAGGATGCAGTTTTCTGGAACTGTCTCTGGATCATGCAGGATAAATTGCTAACATGCAATGTGCAGAAATAAAGCTGAGTTTCCCAAGCATACTGGCTCTTAACTTGAGTGTTGCTACTTTTAGCAGTCTTTGGATCATGCAACCATTACAATGCAATTTGAAAACATACAAGGTAATTCAAGAATATATAGGGCACTTCGAGATCATATGGGGCAATTCAAGAACACACGGTGCAAATAATTTTTGGAGCAAGTGTGGGTTCCCAAAGTCTTCCTTGGGTGTGCCTAAATGTCCACTGCCCAGGCTGGTATCCTGTGTCTTAGCATTTTAAAAGTGTTTGTATGAGAGTGCCTTAATGCCTCTGTGCTCTGTTTCTTTAAGAGCTGCCTATAACGTGGTGCTTATTTAATCTGGGAGGGGGCTGAGTGTTTCTATGCTTGAGTCCCGCCCCAACTACCAGATAATCACTCCATTCTGCCATCACTATTTGCGCAGAGGGAGCTCTGTTAGAAGCTGTACTTATTTGCTGATTATCTATTAGAATCATGATGATATTGTAGTTTGTCTAACCTGCCTTCTTTGCAGCTTGGACAGTTATGTTTATTACCACCATCTTGGTCTTGGACTGCTAGAATGGGCCAATCAGTACCTTTGGGGATCCTAAAATGGAGTCTGTCCCCAGGGGTCTTGTGGGAGTGAATTTCTGTAGGAATTGTAGTTTTGAGACTTTGGCACCTAAATGCACCTGGAGGGGGAGTCCTTGCTTTGACAGACTGATGGATCAGCCAACCAAAACCTTTTGGACTGAAGGGAAATTCCCAAGCTGCCTGCTGCAGTGAGTCAGTCTGGAGGTAGAGCTTGGTGAGTGAACAGCTCGAGTGATTCAAGCAGCTGCTTCTGCGTAGTTCATGTGGGAGATTGATGGAAAGGCTGAGTTTGGCCTGTCTGCCTGCCTGCTGTCCCTCGAGAGGGAATCCTTTGAAAGGCTTAGTAATCGGACTGTATCTGAATTGGAGTGTGACAAAGCCACTGAAGAGTGACCAGATTTAAACCTGAAGAAGACCGAAGATTTGCTGAATACGACTGGCCTGTCAGGACATCCATTCACCATAGAACTCCTGGTTTTGCTCAGAGACACTGATATTACGACCGGACTGCTATCCGCTTGGTGGTATGGTGATTGCTTTACTATAAATGTGCTGTTTGCTATTAGTGGGTCCGATTTGGTTCCCCACTTTTTAATTGAGCCATACTTGCTGGAAGTTGCATCCAGACTTCCTGGACTGATATCCGAACTGCCTTACCAGGTCTGGGCCCTGCCACACTGGCCCAGCCATCTACTTTGGGTGCAGAGAACACCACTGATGAGACCTGCCTGGGGATCAGCCCCCTGCTCAACACCACAAACAGGAATGACACCACGGTGAATCGTGTGGGCGCTGCTTCTCCCGGCAAACCATCAAGTCATCCTGCAGTCTCCATTTCGTCCATCCTATGTCCTGTACTGGGTAGTGTGAGTAAACACCAGGGTAGCTCCCTGTAACAACAGCTCAATCAAAGTGTGTCATCTGATTTAATTGTTTTGCCCAATCTTCACAAACTGAGCCTCCTGGCTCCGGATTACAAATTGTGTGTGGTTGTGCATGTCTTTTCTTTTCATCACAGGGCCCCAACCAGCTGCAAAGCCGGCCTACCCTGGGCAATGTTCCAGGCTAGCCCACCTTACTTCCAACTGGGTACCCAGAGTGTGTGACTGTGCAGGAACTAAATGTGCATACATACTTGCCTGACTACATCAGTTTTAGAATCAATCAACCTGATTACGTGCCTCCCTAGTTCAATTCCCCTGAAAAAATCAGGTCTAATTATTTTTGCATTTAATCTGACTGTGGTTCCAGTCTGTGCCAAAAGCACTGTGCTGTTGCTATATGCTGTGTCTAACCTTGTTTTACAGGGGGTATCCAGGGTCAAACTGGTGGAACCAGCTCTGGTGGGAAGCGCAGACAGTGTGGGGATTTGTATACTGAATAGGGGCTATTATGAAAGTGTTTGTTGCATATTGTCTAGGCCACTAGAGGGGAAAGATGGGGGTTACAGTGTCCTGGAGGGCGGTACCCAAGTTAGTCTTGCTACTAATAACCCTGTCCTCCTGGTGGAGGCACCCGTTTCAGTACCCAGGCCCCTTAACCTGCTACTAGCCAAGTAGGCAGGGGTAGTAGCCCTTGGGATAGCTCCACCTAGGGGTTACACAAGTGCAATCGATCTTGAAAGGGTTCACAGCATGCAAGGGTAGTTTCTCAGTCGTGGAGCATGCAATGACCATACAGGGCAACTGAGGGCAATTTCAATAGTTTTGGAGCAAAACAGGGCAGATTTAGGGCAAGTAGGGCACATTTTATGCATGCAGGGAAGTTTTACAGTCTTGGAGCCTGCATTTACTTTGGGCTTTGTCCTTTTAAATAAGAAGTCTGGAACAAAACAATTCTTGCCATTTAAATCTGTTCACATACAGTTCGGCACTGTCACTTTAATTGCACTGACATTTTTATTTTATAATGTTCACACAAGATTCAACACAATCACTTTGAATAACAGTTGCACCTGCACTTTAAAATGTGCATTTGGTCACCAGGGACACTACTGTATACCAGAACAGACACTATGTAAGTGGAGCTCAGCTGTCACAAATTGCAGTGCATCCTAGAACAGAAACGGGGTGCATGTAAGTGCTACTAGCCTAAACTTGAACTGCAAAACATACCAACATAAAAACATGCTAGCAGATAATGGCCTTACAGTCTATCTAGTCTGCTTGATTGTGCAGCTCCCTGTTTATTTACAAAGGGAAATGCCTGCTCCCCTTTCCACTGTTGACCTCCATCAACTTCTCCCTCTCCCCCCTCGCCCCCTTCTACCTGCAACTTTTCCCCTTACAGTATTCCAACTCCTCTTGAAGCTGCTCACCATTTTTAGGGACACCAACTCCTCTGGCAGCTCATTCCACTTTGCCACCACCCTCTCAGTGAAAAAGTACCTCCTCATCTCCTTCCTAAACCTTCCCCCCACCAGCTTTAGGCTATGCCCCCTAGTAGTCTTGTTTCCACTAAGGCTGAAGAGGCCCTCAGTGCTCACCCTGTTAATACCCTTAAGGTACTTGAAGGTCTCAATCATGTCTCCCGTCTCTCATCTTTCATCAAGAGAGCACATGATAAGCTCCATGAGCCTCTCTTCATAGATGTTGCTCTGCTGTTCCTGGATCATCTTGGCTGCCCTTCTCTGGTCCATCTCCAGCAAGCTGGCATCCTTCTAAGATACGGGCACCAAAATAGCACACTGTACTCCAGGTGTTGTCTTAGCAGTGATCTGTACAGCAACAGAATGACCTCTGTCTTTCTGGTGGTAATTCCGTTGCCTATACAGCCCAGCACCTGATTTGCTTTGGCTGTTGCTCTCATGCAGTGTGCAGAATGTTTCAAGTCACTTGATTATTACTCCCAGGTCCTTTTCTTCCTTTGGCCTGGTTACCTGCACTCTACCCAACAAATGTTTGCTCCCTGGATTCTTTTTTTTCTATACTTTATTTATTATTATATATAGAAGTTACATTGCATTCATTGTGCATTAACTGGTACACAAGGGAATATAATGTAATAAAGACATCATTATCTTTATAAAGTCTGTTACCATTTGATAAGAGTCCCATGTCTGAAGAGTCTCTGTAAACAATGATAAATGAGACAGATCTCAGTTTTTAACAATTATCCCACACCTTTTATAATCAAATGCTCAAGCTTTACTTAAGTTGAAAACATTTTTAACTGTATATAACTTGGGCAAGGTGAATTAAAATAAATCATGTAACTCCTAAAAACTTAGGGAAACCCGTCATTGGTACAGGCTAGACATCCTCTTGTTCGTACTGTGGGCCTACAGTATATAGCCATTTAGTATTCTTGTAGATACCCTGTGTGGCTTAACAAATATTCCCCTCCTCACATGCCTAGGGATTAATCTATTGGTAAATCGATCTTAACCTCCCATAAGTATCACCCATATGGACCAATGTTCAATAAATGCCTCCCCTCTATTCTGTACCTGATATGTTAATTGCTCCATTTCCTGTATACCACCTGTAATCTGCTTCCATTCCTTTCTCTCAGGGGGCTCCATCTTCAGCCACCGCCTTGTAATCGATTTATTATAAGCAGCCACACAGATGTACAAAAGGTAGAGGGCATTGGACCCCTTGACTCCTAAAGATGATAACCTCAAAACAACATTCTGAAGAAGGACTGAATGAGGAATATCGAATAAAACCTTTACGTTGGTAAAGACTTCTTGTTTAAATTTATCTAGGACAGGGCATAGATAAAATATATGAGCGTGTAAAGTGGCATCTTCCTCACATCCCCTCCAACAATGAGAGGACACCTCTGGGTCCTATCTGGCCTGTATTCTTGGTGTGAGAAAGAATCTAACCTGGACTTTCCACATATATTCTTTCCATATTGGGGAAGAAGTCACCCATGAGGATCCCTTCCATATCCATTTCCATTCGGTTGGTGAAAGATGAAGTCCTGTCTCCTGTCCCCATCTAGTCTTAATAGGTTCATTAGCATCCATCCAACGTGTATTTAAAAAGGAATAGATTAGTGATATGGATTTCTTGGGGGACTGTCGTGTCAGAAGATCTATCAAGTGGGGGGATGGTACATCTGACAAATTACTGAAACATAGAAACATAGAAGTTGATGGCAGATAAGGACCACAAGGCCCATCCAGTCTGCCCATTTCTTTTTCTACCTTGTAAATGTGCCATTGGCCTTTGCTCTGTCAGTGGCCTATCTATTCATACTCATCTGTATTGCTCCCTTATGCCTATCCCATGCCTATTTGAAGCCCTGCACTGTATTCATAGCCACCACTTCCCGAGGTAGGCCATTCCATGCATCCACCACTCTTTCTGTGAAAAAGAATTTCCTCACATTCCCCCTTAATTGGCCTCCCTCTAATCTCATGCTGTGTCCTCTTGTCCTGCTATTTTTCTTATATTGAAACATGTTAGACTCTTTCACCTTGTTAATGCCCTTAAGGTGTTTGAAATGTTTCGATCATATCACCTCTCTCCCTCCTTTGCTCAAGGGTATACATATTGAGCTCCGTTAATCTGTCCTCATATGTCTTCTGATGCAGTCCCTACACCATTTTGGTTGCCATTCTCTGGACTGCCTCAATTTGGTTAATGTCCTTGTGAAGGTGTGGCCTCCAGTACTGCTTGCAGTACTCCAGATGGGGCCTAACCAGTTTCTTGTAAAGAGGGATTATTACCTCCCTCTTATGACTTATGATACCCCTACTAATACACCCTAACATCCCCCTAGCCTTACCTACTGCTTTAGAGGTCTGCTTGGATGATTTCAGGTCATCGGTGATGATGATGCCCAAGTCTCTTTCTTCCTTTGTGACTGCCAGCAACTCCCCTCCCAGCCTATAGGTGGCTTCAGGGTTTCTCTTCCCTATGTGCATGATCTTGCTCTTCTTTGCATTAAATTTCAGTTGCCACTCTTCTGACCATTTTGCTAGTTTATCCAGATCTCTTCTCATTCTGCCCACCACATCTGGATCATCTACTCTGTTGCAGATCTTGGTGTCATCTGCAAACAGACAAGCCTTTGAAGAGGACTGGCCCCAGGACTGATCCCTGAGGTACCCCACTTGTGACTTGCATCTCTTCTGATTGTATACCATTTGCCACCATTCTCTGTTTTCTGCCCGTCAACCAGTTTGCCACCCAGTTGACCAACTTCTGACCCATTCCAAGCCTACCCAGCTTATTTATCAATATAATAAGCTTTGCTGAAGTCAAGGTAGGCGACATGAGCTGCTCCCCCTTGGTCCACCACTCTGGTTACCCAGTCAAAGAAATCTATGAGATTAGTTTGACAGGACCTTTCCTTTGTAAACCCATGCTGTCTTGGATCCTGTGCCCCTATGGATTCCAGGTGTTGCACTATCCTTTCCTTAAGGAGTGCCTCCATAATCTTGCCCACTACTGAGGTAAGACTGACTGGTCTGTAGTTCCCTGCCTCCTCCCTGCTACCACTCTTGTGGAGCGGGATCACATGAGCCCTTTTCCAGTCTTCTGGGACCTCTCCTGTGCTCAGAGACTCACTAAACAGTTCTGCTAATGGCTCTGCTAGTTCCACCCTTAAGTACTCTGGGATGTATGCCATCAGGTCCCATTGCCTTGTCCACCCTGAGCTTAGCAAGCTCTTGTAGGACCCTTTCATTTGTGAAGGGAGTAGTACTCACCTCCCTCCCCCTTGTGTCCATGGTGCAGAGCTGTGAACCCTGCCCTATCTTCTCATCAGTAAATACTGAGCAAAAGTACCTATTTAGGATAGATGCTTTTACAGGGTCCTCCTCCTCACATGCCCCCTTTTCTCCATTGAGCTTAGCAATACCCCCTCTGGACTTTCTCCTTTCATTAATGTATCTATAGAAAGTCTTGTCACCTTCTTTTACTGTTTGTTCTAGTGTTTCCTCAATTTGGGCCTTTGCCTGCCTTACTGCCTTCCCTGCTTCCCTTAGGGCAGTTTGGTATGCCTCCCTATCTTCATCCCGCTGTGTTCCCTTATATTTCCTGAAGGCCAGCCTTTTGGCTCTGACCTTTTCTGCTACTGTATTTGAGAATCAAAGTGGTTTCCTTCTTATTTTGCACTTCATTTTCTGTCTTACACAATGGGATGTTGCTTCAAGTACTGCATCCTTAATGCTTGCCCACTTTGCCTGTACCCCCTCACCTGTGTTTCTTTTTACCAGGGCTATCTTAACTCTGTTGGCCATCTTATCAAAGTCAGCTCCTCTGAAGTCCCATATTCTTGCCTTGGAATGGGATGATTTAGATGTAGTGGCCAAACTGAACCATACCATGTGATGGTCACTGGCCCCCAGGTGACCTTCTACTCCTGTTGTGTTGCCTCATTTTGGTGTGGATATAATCTTGTATTTGCAGATAGTGAATCGTGTTCTTATTAATACATCCTAATGTCTCTAAGCATTCAGGGAATTAAAGGATCATATCTCCTTGTGCTGAACAGTGCAACTCCCGTCAGGCCTGTTGTTTATATCAATTGTCACTTTACCCAGGGGGAAGTCCCTGACCTTAGTAAAGCAGCAGTGATGCCATATGTCTGTTTACAACCCGGAAAGCTTTCTAAACTGGTCCCAAGCCTGCAACATTACCTTCACAGCCATATATTGGTCTAAAGAACCAGGTCTCTCAAGGGGGGAATCAAACAATAAGGAGCTAATAGGTCTGTCTGGGAACAGGGTCTTTTCAGTGTCTTGCCAGTGTGCATTGGGGTGAGTGGAGTCCCACAATAGGGCCCACTTAATCTGAGCAGCTATCCAGTAAGCATAAATGTCTGGGACCACCCCCCCCCGCTTGTTAGCATATAGAAATGTCTTTTTAATTCGTGTTTTTTTGTTTGCCCGAATGAATCTCATAATTTTCCTCTGCATGTCTGCAAACCATCTCTGAGACAGTGTGGTAGGGGCACATTGGAAAATATATAGAAACCTAGGAAGGAGAGTAATTTGTCTTGCCTCTATCCTAGCATACATCGGGTGTGGCAGCAGCAACCATCTTTTAATAACTTCTTCAGCCTGTTTGAGTAAAGGGGCATAATTATCTGTATACAAGTCTTTATTCAAGGCTCTCAAGCTTATACCTAAATATTTAAGGACCTCTGTGTCCCATTTCATCACGTACTTCTGTCTAAAGTGTGGTCTGGGGTTGTAGTGGAATCTTAGTATTTCTGTTTTTGTGGAGTTAAGCGTATATCCTGAGATGTCAGAGAACTCTCCTAATAGTTGCTTCACTCTATGAAAGGATTCCTCAGGGTTACTAAGGTAAAGGAGACTATCATCTGCATACAGAGTTGTGCTCTTGTGCGCCTAGTCTTATTACTTGTATCCCCAGCTCTTGCCTAATGCTCTGTGCCAGTGGTTCAATATATATATAGCAAACAACAGGGGGGACATTGGGCATCCCTGTCGGGTGCCCCACCTAAGTGAATCCCTGTTGATACTATGCCATTGGCATGGATGTATGCTTGAGGGCCTGTATATAAACTTTTAATGGTGTCTACAAACTTTCCAGAAAACCCAAACCCTGCAAGGATCCCATAGAGGAACTCCCATGCAACTTGATCAAATGCTTTTTCAGTATCCACACTTACCATCAAGGCCAGTTGATTAGTGTTATTTAGATAGTCCATAATGTGCAGAGTGCAGCATACACTATCTGCAGCCTGCCTCCCTGCCACAAACCCCATCTGATACCGATGGACCACTATGGGGATAATACGTTCCAGTCGTTTAGCTAAAACAGTGGTAAGAAATTTAAAGTCCACATTAAGGACAGAAATGGGTCTATAGGAAGAGCAAAGGGTGGGATCCTTGCCAGGCTTTGGCAAAACCAAATTAACTGCCTGTCTCCAAGATGGAGGCAGTGTAGCATCACCCTCCAAGATCTCCTGAAAAGCAGGATACAGTAAAGACACCACATTGTCCCTAAATTATTTGTAGAACTCTGGTGGAAGGCTATCAGTGCCAGGGCTGTTACTAGTTTTACTGGAACTTATGGCTGCTTGGATCTTAGCCACTGTAACTGGATTCACTAGGGCAGCATTTCATGTCTTGGATTTCTGTGGCAGTTTCAGTCTGTGTAGGAAGGCTTGGATTTTTGTTCAATTAGGCCTCTTTTGTTGTGTGTATAGCTTAGTGTAATATGTTGTGAATGCCTCAGAGATCTCCTCCAGTCAGGTAGCTCTAACATTCGACTGGGGGTGTACTATTCGGGATATATGGTCTCTAGTCCTTCTTGCCCTCAGGCGAAGTACTAGTAATTTTATTGAGCGGGGTCCCCCTTCATAATATTTTCACTTCATAAATTGCAGATTGCGTTCCACCTTAAGATCTAACAACTGGTTAAGTGCTTTCCTTAAATTTATCAGTTATTTTCTCCTATATTTATCCATTTTTACTTGCTGGAGCTTCTCCAGGGTTTGCATTTGAGTTTCTAATTGTTTCTGCTTCTTCTGTCTCTGTTTTTCCTAGCTACTGCAATAGCTATTAATTTGCCCCATATCATCTCTTTTATTGTGTCCCATATCACCCCATTGTTGACCTCTGCAGTGGAATTGTCTTGAACAACTTGTGTAATAATATCTGGTCCAAAATTTCCTGGTCATTTAAAAGGGACCGATTGAGCCCCCAGAAAGTTAATTTTTTAGGCAGTGCTAGATCTACATATAGGGTTAGTGGTGAATGGTCCGATAAACCAATTGAACCAATTATACATTTCTTAGCCTGTCCCCATAATTCTCTAGATAAAAAGAAGTAGTCTTGTCTGGAGTACATATAATGAGTGGGAGAGTAATATGTATACCCCTTGGTAGAGCCTTCTAATAATCTTCAGGCATCTTGCAGTCCTACTTTGTCCAGTAGGGCCTTTACTCTCTTAGCTATTTTATGGGATTTCCTGGGGATACCCAATGTGGTATCCAATTTTGGATCCAGTGTTATGTTCCAGTCTCCTGCACAAATAAGCATGCCTTTAGTTTTTTCAGCGATCAACATTAATATTGTATGATAAACCTCATATGAGGAGTCTGGGGGGGGCATACACCAACACAAGAGTGAACATTTGACCGTTGACAGTACCCCTGAGGAGGAGGATGTATCTACCCTCCCCATCTGTTACTCTGTAACTTCAAATGGTACATGGTTAGGAATTAAGATCACCACCCCCCTCTGCCTCCCTGTTTTATAGGATGAATAGTACTCTTCTTTATATCCAAAACCCAGCAATTTCTGGTGCTCCCAATCAGAAAGATGTAGAAGTTCAAAATCTACCCCTGCTTGCTTTATATACCTCTATATTTTCTTCCTTTTAATCAGACTTGTCAATTCATTCACATTATATGAGAGAACTTTAGAGTCCATATTGACTACTATTATTACTCACTCTTGTATAGAATGCCAGCCCCTCCAGTAGGGGGAGATTCCATCCCCCCATGATGGATTCCCTGGAGTCACATGGTATCTTCCCTGTAAAAGTAAACATAATATATAAATAACAAGAACAATATTTCAACAAAAACAAACTGGTGTACTTCCAAGGTTGGAGAACACCATTGTGAGTTCCCTGTCTCTGCTGAGTGGGTGGTGAACATCTTCTCCCTCGTAGAGTTGTAGTGTGTCTGTTTCCCCAGATCCTAGGGGACACTACAAAGTACTATAGCCTTCAAGGCTTTGACTACAATCCAAAAGTAAAAATGTAAATGTATGCCACAACAGAGAGAAATCCTTTCTATATCCCATTCCCTCCCCTCCTCCCCTAGGAGACGAAAGCACAGTCTGGCTGTAAATCAGGTCTATCTGATCCCCTTCCACAGTGCCATTCCTTTATTATTAAAAATCACTGGTGTTACTCCCTTTGGTAGACTGTACTGTGGAAATAGATTACATTTTTATAATGAACCCTGACCAGGATCATGAACTTGGAGCAGCCAAATCCCCCCCCCCAACCTTCCTCGAACAGCCAAGACCCCTGATATATAGGTTTCCCACCTTCAAAGCCCTGTGAAGCCACACATGTTACAATTATTTGGCTCTGGACTTTTAGAACCTAAAACTCAAACCCCTTAACACCATAGACATTTTGTTAATAAATTTAAAGTTATCTTTATGGGTATATATCCATATCATTGGTATCATTGGTAACACAGAGCTCTATAATGACAGATGTCCATTTGGCTCGCTTTATCTTAGAATTTAATACCCCACTATGTTTCTGCCCCTTAAATAAATATTGAGAGACTGTTTGAAGGATATCATAGTCTGACTAGCTACCACCTCAATTGGTAAGTCATTCCAAACTCTTGCCACCCTATCTGAGAACCAAAACGTACAAGATTGTGTCCTACATCTATCCACCTTCAACTGTAAGGGGTGGGCAAGAGTGTTATGTGACTGTACCCTAAGGTGCAGGTCCATTTGTTCCCAAAGCTGGTTATCAGATAATGGCGGATAAATTAGGCACATATCCTCTCTCATCCTACGGTATTCAAGGGGATATAAATCCAGTTTCATCAGCCTATCCTCATATGTCATATTCTTAACTTCATAGATTTTTCTAGTAGCCCTTTGCTGCACCCTCTCCAGGCCTCTTCTGTCCCCTTTGTAGCCTGGTGCCCAGAACTGCACACAGTATTCTGTATGCGGCCTTACAAGAGAGGTATACAAGGGGAGCAACACCTCTCTTTTCCTACTTTTTATGTGTCTATGTATCCATCCCAGAGTTCAATTTGTCTTCTTAACCACTAAATTACAGTGTGAGTGGAACTTGAGGTCATTACTGACCCTGATACCCAAGCCTGTTTCCTCATGTACTACTTTAAGGGTAATACCACCCAAACTACAATTTATTTCTGGATTTTTTTTTACCAAAGTGCATAACCGTACATTTATCCACATTAAAGGTTGCCCCATTTTCCTTTGCCCATAATTCCAACTCTCCAAGTGCTAGCCGTAAGTTTGAAGCATCAGATATATTATTAACTGGATGGCCTATACGTGTATCATCAGCAAATTTGGAAAGCCAGATGTCTAGTGTTACCTGCATAGTTGACATATAGAGGTTAGACAAACATGATCCCAGTACAGATCCCTGTGGGACCCCACTAGTGACTGCTGCCCAATCAGACATTTCTCCCAGGATGCATCCTCTTTGTTTCCTTGCAGACAGCCAATCTCCTACCCAGTTGACTATTTTAGAATGTATCCCCAAGTTAGAGATAGTTTTTATTAGTTGTTTGTGAGGGACCTTATCAAATGCTTTTGCAAGGTCTAAGAATATTACGTCCACTGGACTGCCTTCATCAAGTGATTTACTAACTTTATTATAAAATTCCAGTAAATTTGTTTGGCATGAACGTTCCTTAGTAAATCCATGTTGGGAATTGTCTTTTTTCCCCTCAAGCGCCACATAGTCCATGATATAATCCTTCACAATACCCTCCAGTACCTTCCCCAATGCAGACGTCAGGCTAATGGGCCTATAGTTTCCCACCTTGTGCTTTTGCCCCTTTTTATGAATAGGGACAACCGTTGCCTGTCTCCATGCCTGCACAGTTTGCCCCGTTTCCAGTGACTGTTGAAAAATTTGTGTGACCAGCCCTGCCAAGTAATCTACCAGTTCTTTTAACAATCTAGGATGTAGACCATCAGGTCCACTAACTTTATTGTGGTTCAGACTTCCAAGCCTTGTTCTTACATCCTCTAGCTCTATTTTGAGATCAGAAGTTCCCAATGCAGTGTAATCCACTATGCTGTATTTCTGGTCTAAATTAAACACTGAGGAAAAGTCTGTATTAAGCCTATCAGCCATTTGCTTATTGTCTGATATAATTTTTTCGTCATTGTCTTTCAGTGATCTATTTTTTTACCCTGTCCCCTTTTGTTATTTAAATATGTATAAAAACTTTTATAATTATCCTGTGTTGTTGTTGCCAGTTTTAATTCGTAGCTCCTTTTTGCCTTACCAATAGCCCTTTTGACCCTTTTTAGATGGTGTTTATAGATTGCCCATGACTTGGCTTCCCCGCTTCTCTTTGCCCTAGAGTATGCCTTATTCTTATTATTTATCAACCTTTTTACTGTAGACGTCATCCAAAGGGGGCCGGATTCTCCTGGAGTTATTATATTTTTACGAATAGGGACATGTTTTTGGATCAGCTCATTTATTTTGTTAATGAATTTGTCCCACATTTCTTGAACTGTTAGATTAGTTAGCTCCTGCTGCCAATTCCAGGTATCCAAATCATATTTGACTATACCATAATTAACCCTGTTAAAGTTGTACAATAATGTGTTCTCACTGGTAATATGGTAACCCCTATCGATTTGGAAACTGACCATGGAGTGTTCGCTGTTTCCTAACGGAGCCTCGACCTTTTAGTTTAGAATATTATCAACCATATTAGTTAAAACTAAGTCTAGAATATGGTTCCCCCTTGTGTTATCCTGTACCAATTGGTCCATTCCTGCAGCTAGTAGTTCTTCTAGGAAACTAAGTTTGACCTGTGAGTCTACCTGTAATAGGTCCCTTTGTATACCAGGGAGATTGAAATCTCCTAGTATAAGGGCATTGTCCTCTTGGGCTATACATTTAATAAAATCAAGTAAATGACTATCTTGTTCAGGTAACCTAGCTGGTGGTCTATATCAACTGCTATATTAATCTTGGGTGCTCTTGGTGGAATAATCTTAACCTATAAGATTTATTTCTGGGCCCATACTGCACAGTCCTTGATCTCGGATGTAATGTCATTTTGAATATATAATGCCACTCCACCACCTCTAGTGTGCTGCCTATCCTTATTATAAAGAGTATACCCCGGGATTTGCTTATCCCAAATATCTTCAGCCCTCCACCATGTTTCCGTAATGGCACATACCTTGATTTTATCATTATACAGCTTGAGTTATAATTCGTCCATTTTATTAATGAGACTTCTGGCATTTAGAACAAGGCAGTTTCACACAGGATTATGCTTATGAGTCATGTTTGCGTTCGCAACCCCTGATCCCTCCCATTATCTAGTTTAAATGTTGTTCAATACTCTGTTTTAATTTAGATGATAGTATCCTTTTCCCCTGCCTGTTTAGGTGTAAACCATCATGTGAAAAACTGGTATGCCTGGAAATCCTCCCAATGGTCCAAGTATATGTATCCCTCTCTGTGGCACCATCTTTTTAGCCAGCCATTTAAACTTCTTATACTCTCCATCTGTTGCTTACTTGCCTGAGGGACTGGTAATATTCCAGATATAATCAGCTCACATCCTCTCTTGTTTAATTCCACCTCCACACTCTCAAAGTCCCTCTGTATCTCAGTGAGATTTCTTTTTCCTGCGTCGTTTACTCCCACATGTAAAACAGTTAATGGGGTCTGTGCATTCTCTAATAACCCAGGTAGTAAATGACATATATCTTTAATATCAGCCCCTGGCAAAACTGACACTGTTGTAAATTAATTTCGATTCTTACAGATAACCTGGTCCGAATATTTTAAAATTGAGTCTCCTATTACAAGGACATCCCTTGATGTTTTAATCCCATGCCTAGGAGTGTTAGGGGTGAGGAGATTTTGATCACTACCATTTTTACGGAGTGGGACAGGCTCCTGTAGTGCAACCAATTCCAAATCTCCATCAAGTTCTTAAAATCTATTCGGGGTAAATAGGCTGGAGGTTACATTAAATGGTTTTTGATCCTGTAGCCCATCCTGTTCTTGTTCTCTATCTAGGGCATGAAAGGTTTTTGGGGTAAGTTGGTTAGTAGATCCTCCTATGTTTCTTCTACCCCTTTTTGCCCCTCTTGATCTGTGTACAGTACACTATTCAGTGTCTTCATCATCATTTGATGTAATATTTGTGGAGGTTTTCAGTAAATAAGATCTAGAAAGATCAGTTTCAACTGTATCAATATATTGTTCTAACATCGAGATCTCAGCCTGTGTTTTAAATCTCTGTTGTAGGGAAGTAGGGGCCAGATGGGGTGTACCCCAGGGTCCTTAAAGAACTAAGAGAGGTGGTGGCTGAACCGCTGGCTATCCTGTTTAGCCAATCACTGGAAACAGAGGAGGTACCCAAAGACTGGAGGACAGCAGATGTAGTCCCCTTATACAAAAGCGGGAACAAAGAGGAAGCAGGGAACTACAGACCAGTCAGCCTCACCTCGGTAGTGGGGAAGATCATGGAAGCACTACTGAAGGAGAGATTGGTGGAACATCTGGTTGTCAATGGACTACAGGACCCAAGGCAGCATGGTTTCACCAGTGGGCGGTCATGTCAGACCAACCTCATTGAATTTTTTGACTGGGTAACTAGGGCGGTGGATCAGGGGAGGGCAGTGGACATGGCCTATCTGGACTTCAGCAAGGCCTTTGACACTGTGCCACATAGAAGACTATTACACAAACTGGGGAATATGGGTGTGGGCAGGACAGTAGTGTGGTGGGTAGGTAACTGGCTTGGTGGCAGGACACAGAGGGTGGTGGTAAATGGCTGTCACTCCACAGAGGGAAGAGTGACCAGTGGGGTACCACAGGGATCAGTGCTGGGACCAGTCCTATTCAACATCTTCATCAGTGACATTGCACAGGACCTAGAAGGCAGAATTTCTCTGTTCGCTGATGACACAAAGCTCTGTAACAGAGTAGACACACCAGAGGGTGTAGACAGAATGAGAAGGGACCTGCAGAAACCTGAAGAATGGTCAGGGGTTTGGCAGTTGAAATTCAATGCAAAGAAGTGCAAGATAATGCATATGGGGCACAAAAAACCCTGGCACAATATATCAGTTGGGGGTGAGGATATAGCATGCACCAAGCAGGAAAGGGATCTTGGGGTTATCTCTGATGACCTCAAGGTAGGGAAACAGTGTGACAAGGCAGCAGGTAAAGCAAATAGGATGCTGGGTTGTATAGGCAGGGGCATCACCAGCAGGAAAAGGGAGGTCATAATTCCGCTATACAAGACACTAGTGAGGCCCCACCTGGAGTACAGTGTACAGTTCTGGAGACCATACCTACGTAAGGACATAGACAGGGTAGAGAAGGTTCAGAGGAGGGCAACAAAGATGGTGCATGGATTGCATCACAGGTCCTATGAAGACAGGTTGAAGGAACTGAACATGTACTCCCTGGAGGAGAGGCGGGAGAGAGGGGATATGATAGAGACATACAAGTATCTCACAGGGAGGAACAGGGTGCAGGAATACACTATTTTTAAGCGAAAAAGATGTTCCAGGACTAGAGGGCATGGGATGAAGTTGGAGGGAGGACGATTCAGAGGAAACGTGAGGAATAATTTCTTCACAGAATGGGTGGTGGACAAGTGGAACACCCTGCCAGAGGAAGTGGTGGGGGCTGAAACAATCACGGGATTTAAGAATGCATGGGATAGACATAAAGGAATTCTGAAGGTCAGGGGTAAGGGGCAACAGACTTCTAGGAAAACATAAACTGAATTTACAAGTTCAAATGGGCAGACTGGGTGGGCCATAGGCCCTTATCTGCCGACACTGTCTATGTATCTATGTATCTATGTAAGTAATTTCAGCATGTAGCACACCAATTAATATACAGTTTTCACATATAAACCCCAGTT
This sequence comes from Neoceratodus forsteri, assembly GCA_016271365.2. Lineage (NCBI taxonomy): Eukaryota > Metazoa > Chordata > Ceratodontiformes > Ceratodontidae > Neoceratodus > Neoceratodus forsteri. Next base: position 361,929,604 of record CM057458.1, read on the forward strand.
ATTCATCCCCCTTTATGTACATACTACACTTACTGCACAGTTTCATGTTCTTTTTCATTCCAGTACAGAGTTCAAACTTATTTTTAATCCCAGATCTCAGTGTCACAGTGGACACAGCTGACACATGCCGACGAGCGTGTCTCTGTGCGTGTCTCCACGCGTGGCAACATGCACCCCGCTCCACGCTCACCCTGCTCCCTGCAGTGGCATTAGATAAAGGGGAAAATACTCCAGAAGTACCCTGGAGAGGTTGTGTTCATCAAGGCTGTTGAAGTTTGAAAAATACTTAAAAAATAATCACCCCATGCGTCTGCCTCTCATGTGAGGCACAGGCACTGTATCCAAATATCCCAGTTAAGTTTAAAAACAAATATCGCAATGTCAGCGCTATTGTAGTTCAGGCATCAGCTGTCTGAACTACCGCGCTTTCTTTCTGTTGACAGTAACTAGGTAACAGGGCTCAGAGTTTAATTGTTGGCTTCATTAAAAAATAAATAAAGGACACATAAATTTAAACTGCCCCCAGCAGAACTTCACTCTTCTATGCTCTGTTTTACTGAATGCAACACATATATGAACATTTTCCCCATGAGCCACTTCAAATGGGCCTCAAAATAACTAATGATAATTTATGCTATCCTCCTGTCAGGGGTGTGCAAGGGGCCCTTAAAGCATTCTGAATAGCACAATGTCCGATTGCAGCAATATGTCCCAGAGATAGAGTTTCAAAGAAGTATTCTAAAACTCTACCCCCTGGCCATCCCTCAAAGTCCTGGCTTCCGCAGCTACTGCACTGTGTAGGGGCCAAAGTCCGAAGTCTGATGGTATGAGAACGCCTATATGAGGCCCGGAGTCAGTCACTGAAATAACTGGATTGTAAAGAACATTTTTTGGGACCATAAACAACCTCTGTCTGAAGGTTTTCAGATGGCTGTGCTGCTTGACTCATTATTTCTTCTGACGAGCTGCCCAGACTGTAGGAGTGATCTAATTTCCATCAGGGTTTGCAGGGCCTCGTCATGGCAGGCTTCTGTATTATTGTTCCTAGGGAACTGTTCCGTTGATATGTAGTTTTGCACCTTAGAACTACCCCCTGATGTAATTCTCTTCTCCAGGGGAACCCCTTGGGCCTTTAATGCTTCCTCAGCCTTTTACAGGGACGAGTAGACCTGTGGACCATCCTCCCAGAAAATTTGGCACTTCGCAGAGTATGGCATCTGAAATTTGATGCACTTGCTTTTCAGAGTCCTCATTATGGGGAAGTATTGGAGCCAAAGTCGCTGGATTTCAGGTGGGTAGTCTTGCTCCAGAAATAAACATGCCCCATTATATTTGATCTCTCCCCATCTCCAAGCCTGTCTCAGCACCTCCTCTTTTACCATATAGCTTGAGAATTTCACAATTACACACCTAGGACAAGCCAATGGGTCTTGTGGTCTTGGTTGTAAAGATCTATGGGCCCTTTCAATTCTGATCTCCATAGATGTAGGAAGGTCAAGTATTTCCCTGAAGAGGTCCTGCAGGAAGAGGGCCATGTTATTTGTCTCAGCCCCCTCAGGCATCCTCGAGAGGCACAGGTTATCATGCTGAGACCTTGCATCCAGGTCATTGCAAGGCCTCCATGTAGGAAACAAGGGAGCAGAGATCCTTGCCGAAGGTCATGTTTTCAGTCTCCAGCTTGCCCACCCGCTCATCCATCTCCTGAATTTGGGAATCAAATTCAGTTAATTTAGAGTGAATTTTTTGAAAGTCAGTTTTATGATCTTTCTGGGAGGCCATGGTCTCTTGAAGCAGTGTAGCAAACTGAGATTTTGTTAACTTTTCATCCCTGTCAGCTGCTTCTGTTGCTGGCATATTTTGGCACGAAGTAGACTGGCTGCGGTTCCAGTCCTGTGCTAGTACTCGATTTTGAGATCCGTCAATCATTGTTTGACCTTTTTCCATGCTGGACCTGATTATTTTATTTTCTCCCTTTCCCTTTGGTGGTATTTTCAAAGGTTGGTATGCCCCAAAAATATAGAAATAGGGAAATTTATTCCCCAGAGAAGAGGGAGCTCAGGGTTTAAGCTATTGCTAGATCCGTGGTGGAACCGGAAGTCCTGGTCCCTGGATTCTTTGTCCCTAAGTGCATAACTTAGCACTTTTTAGTGCTGAACCCCAGCTGCCAAATGGCAGACCAGTTTAGAGTCTAGCCCAAGTCCTCGTTGAGTTCCTGTCTTCCCTCCTCCATGTCCACCCACTCACAGAGCTTGGTGTAGTCTGCGAACAGGCAGAGTTTGCCCTTGATCCCATCCATGATGCCACTTATAAAGATGACAAACAACACCGGATCAAGCACTGAGCCCTGTGGGACCCCACTGATCACAGGTCTCACTTCTCAAAATTCTTCCCCAACTACCACCCTTTGGCTTCTAGCCTACATTCAGCTTCTGACCTAACCTGCAAGCTTAGCTCCCACCCCCAGCTCCTCCAGCTTCCTGACCAGTTTCCTATGAGCTCTCGAGTTGAAGGAAGCGCTGAAGTCCAGATACAGGACATCAACTGCCTGGCCCTTGTCAACTGTCCTAGCGACTCAATCGAAGAAGTCAATTAGGTTAGTTCTGTGGGACTTCTCCAACATAAACCCAGGCTGCCTCTCATTCTGGAGCTCATTTACCTCCAGAAAGCCAATCAGTCTTTCTTTCAGGATTGTCTCCATCAGCTTACCCACTATTGAGGTCAGGCTAACTGGTTGGTAGTTTTCTGGTTCATCCCTTGGCTCACTTTTATGGAGAGGCACCTAATGCACCATTCTCCAGTCCTGGGGCATAGTTCCGGACTCCAGAGAGGGGTTAAACAGGTCTGCCAGGGATCTGCCAGAACCTCCTCCAGTGTCCTAAGGACCCTCGGGTGCATACCATCTGGCCCTCGTGATTTGTCCATCTTTAGGGCCCTTAGGCCCTTGATTATCCTGTTGGCTTGAATTGCACCATCTGTGACTTCCCTCTTCCCAGTCCCCACCCCTGTAATCCCCTGTGGTACTGGTCCGCTGTTCACTCTGAGTGAAGACTGAACAGAAGCACCCAATAAGCACCTTCGCCTTTTCTTCATTACACTCTGTCCAACATCCCTCCTTTTTTAGCCTAACAATCTCTTTCTTTATGTTTCTTTTCTCCCTTATTTACCTGAAAAAAGGCCTTCTCACCCACTTTAACCCCCTAGGCTAGCTGTACCTCTCTCATAGCCTTTGCCTACCATACCAGCCTGCTCACCTCTCTTGACTTAGTGGGGTATTCCACCCTATCCTCCTCCTTCTGAGTATACTTGTACTTTCTACAGGTCATCCTCTTTTCCCCCACTGCTTTTGCTGCCTCCTTGCTGAACCAGATGGTTTTTTTTTTGCCCACTAGTGGCCTCCATCAATCCCATCTTTATTATGGCCCATTTCTGTTTCACATCCATCCCCACTCTGATTCCAGTCCTGATTAGAGTCCTTTTAGAACTTGTCACATCTTACCAAAGTCAGTCCTCTGAAAGCCCAAGGTCCTGATGATCACTCTGCCCATGTCCAGGTAAAACCACACCATGTGGTTGTCATTTCCTGCAAGCAGCACATCCACCTTCACATCTTCAAAATGTGCACAGTTGGACAGGCTCAGATTCAGGACAGCCTTCTCCCTAGTGGACTCGATGACACCTTGAGTCAGGAAAGCACTTTGGAAAGCATCCAGCAGTACTAGTTACCTAGTCCAGGAGGTAGCAGAGATTTTCCAGTCCACCCCAAGTAGATTGAAATCCCCTATTATTACTACTCCCCCTCTGCTGTGCATATCTATGATCTGGGACCCCAATACCCTATCCAGTTCCCCATCCTGAGAAGGCAGTCTGTAGACCATCTCCATCCTTAGTTTTCCTTCCTTTAATGGATTGGATCTGCAACCACAAAGCTTCAGACTTGCCCCCTGCATCTTCTTGTCTGGTGCAGATTGTCCCCTCCTTCACATACAGCACCACTCCCCCTTCCTATACAGTATCCTTTATGTATATTTTATACATGGGAACTGCTAGGTCCCAGTTGTGGTTTTATGTGGCCCAAGTCTCTGTGATGGCCATTATGTTTACCTCTCCATCATCTAACAATGACTGCAATTCCGCCATTTTGTTCCCCAGATTTCTACATTTTAAGACACCGTCCTCCACCATGACTCTGGACCACCATTACCCCTGGCTTGCCCCCTTCCACCCCCTTTTCCCTTGCTTTCTCCCTTCTTCCCCAACCCTCCCATCCCTGCTATCCTCCTGCTGTCCTGCTTGGGGGGTGGCCTATTGGCCTCGTCCACAAGGCGACTAAGGGTGCTGCCCGCCCTGTCACTTTAAATTTACATTTTTAATCATGAAGTCCTCCAGCTTTCCCTTCAGGACCCTTGTGCCCTTTCTACTTCCGTGTAACCTGTCCAGTGCATACAGGTTCTTGTTATCCCATGTTCCCTCTCAACCAACATACCCATACCCTTTTGCCTCACACCACCCTCTAAGCCATTTGTTACATTCAGCAATTCTTACCTTCCTTGCAGTACTAGTCCGCAGGACCAAAAACACTTCTGAGAAGGCTACCGACTTCCCTTCTATCCTGCAGATTCTCCCCATCTCCTTGAACTTCCCTTACACTGCTCCCACCTTGCATTCTGCAAGGTCATTCATACCCAGGAGAACTATAATGTGAGGTTTCCCTCCTCCCTGACCCAAATTGTGCTACTAGAGGTCCAGCCCTATCTGTCATCACCCCTGGCATGTATTCTAACCTCTTACGGTTTGGCCATTTCCCCACCCATCTCAGTCACTTCACAATTGAATCCCCCAAGATCAACACCTGCCTCCCCATCCTGGGCCCCCCCTCCCTTCTGTTCATACTGCTGCCTATTCCCATCTGTCTTCTCCTTTCCCTCTTTTTCCTCTTGTACACCCTCCTGACCCTCTACACCTACTACATAAAGACAGAAACATAGACTTTATGGCAGATAAACACTGCTTGCCCCATCTAGTTTGCCCATGTCTCTCTACCTACACTGTTACCACAGATCATGCACAAGCTACAGCTCTGTCTCCCTCCCCCCTTCCTTTCCACTATGATTCCCTTGTCATCCCATGCATTCTTGAACCCCACCACCACTGCTTGAAGTCTGTTCCAGGAATCCACCACTCTTTGAGTGAAGAAGTACTTTCTCACATCTCTCCTGAATCTACCCCTCTTCAGCTTCATAGCATGTCACCTTATTCTTGAGCACCTTTTCTTCCATGAGGTATTTAAAGGTCTCTATCATATCCTCCCTCCCACCACTGTTCCAGGGAGTACATACTGAGCTTCTTTAGTCTCAGCTTGTTGGGTCTTTGATGCAGACCCTGGCCTGCACCATTTTAGTCACCCTCCTCTGGACCACCTGCACTGTCTGTGTCCTTCTGAGATGTGATCTCCAGAACTGGGCACAGTACTCTAGGTGAGGTCTTACCAGTGACCTATACAGAGGTAACACCACCTCCCTCTTTCTGCTGGTGATACCTCTCCCTATGCACCCCAACATCCCACTAGCCCTCCCTCCCTACTACTTTGTGGCATTACCTGGCCACCTTTAGGTCATCTGGTATGATTATTCCCAGTTCTCTTTCCTGCATGGTGGTCATCAATACCATGCCACCCATTTTGTACTCTGCCCCTAAGTTTCTGTGCCGAAGTGCATTATTTTGCAAATTTTTCATTGAAACCCAGCTGCCATACCCTTGACCAGTCCTCTAGTTTTCTCAGGTCTCTGCTCATCCTTGTCAGTGTGAGTGGCTCAGCAGGTAGCACACTTTCCTCTGAGGCTGGGAGATCAGAAGGCTGTGGGTTCTATCCCCGCACCAGGCACTTGGGTTAATATCCCAATACTGACACTGCAGTGCAGCATGAGGTGGGGGGTGCTGCACTCCTGAGGTGCCGTCTTTTGGATGAGACGTTAAACAGAGGTCCCATCTGCCTGTTCAGGTGGATGTTAAATATCCCATGGCACTTCTCGAAAAGATTAGGGGAATTTTTATTATAACTTGAAAGCAAAATATGTACAGAATAGTGGTACTTCACAGAACATGATAATACAAAAAAAAGTAAACATAAATAAGTATTTCATCATACATCAGTAAAACATACTATTTTTATAGCCCTAAAAACCTTTTTAGTAAATGCAGAAAACGGATCCCCCCTCATGCTAAAAGAGTAGGGGAATTTTTATTATAACTTGAAAGCAAAATATATATATGATATTGGTACTTCACACAAGATCAAAATACAAAAATAAAGGTAAACATAAATAAGTAGTTTGTCATACTTTCAGTACAAGATCTCCTTTTGTAGTTCCAAAACTTATTAATAACTGCTGAAAACCAATTCTACCCCCCTCTGCCCACTGAAAGAGTGGGGGGATAATGGCAAGACACGTGACCAATAGTCTTAAAAAGATAAATTAACTTGTACAGTGATAAAAGCATACATTTAACTGTTATCAGTAATAAGTTGTGGAGGTAGATTTTTCCACCACACCATGGATTTTTGGTCTGGGCATTTTTTTTTGTTCACATTCCCTAATGTCCTTTAGGATTTGTATTATCTGTTGAAAAAGTTGTTCTTGTGTTAGTAGGAATTGCTGTAAAGACCATCTACATCAAGACAGTACTTAAAACATGTTAAAATGAGTCTGACTGTACTGGGGTGAAAATGTTTCCACTGTGATGGAATAATTCCTAATAATAGGGAGTCAGGTGTAATATTATAGAAGGGGCTTCATCCCCATTTCTTTTTGACAACCTGCCAAAATGTGATAATGTAAGGGCATTCAAAAAAGAGATAGTTTCCAGTATGTTAGTATACGTTGGTCTAGGACAGTTACGTTCACTTCTATCTTTATGTTTTTTTTTTACATTTAATTTCTGGTGGGCACTTAAGCATAAGGCATCTCTCATATGGGGTGGGGGTCCTGGGGTCAGTCAGAAAGCTGTGTATATCAAGGTGTTTGAAACTTGGCTTGGAAAAAAAGTGGGAGTTTGAGAGAACCAAGATAGTAAAATAAAGTCATAAAAGGTTTTTCTGGTCATGGTTAGAAGAGAATGATTAGTGACTTTCCATTTGGAAATTAAGGGCAGAAAATGCTGGGGTAAACTCTGCATGTGCTTCATTTAGGGATAGCTACATTCAAAGCCCTGTCCTTCAGAACTATGTTCGTATGGTCCAATACCCAAGTCATCCATAATGTTGGTTTTTGTAAGACTGCTTGTTTTATGTTTGTACAGTATAAAAAAAGATATTGCAGAGAAATCCACTGGGTTAATCATATTTAAACCCTGTTTAGAAATAAGTACATACTGTACATCAATGCCTTCTTGACAGGGTTCAATCTACTACCCCACAAACAAAGGAAAAAAACAACTGTATACTTTTGTTTCTAAATGCTTAGGAGGGAAAAAAAATATGGCTGAGGTGTAGAAACATAGGAATTAAGGTTTTTATGAGATAAATAATTGTTTTCTTGCTCATATTCCATCTATTCCATAGTTTAACTTTTTCCATGGCACAGTTTAAAGCCTGTTCCCAATTTAGGGTGGCAAGGTCTCCCTGACCAAAATGAATGCCCAGGATCTTTTGGGTTGTATTAGATACTGGTATGTCCATTACTGAGTCCACAGTCAAGTACTCAGACCCTATGGGCAAACATATGCTTTTGTTATAATTCAGTTTCGTTCCTAACTCTGATTCATATTTTGTCAATATGTTTTGTGTAGGAGTCACTGATCGTGTATCTGCTAGAATCAAAATTAAGTAATCGGAGTATGCCAACGTCTTTATTTCTGGGTCCCGGCTAGAGACAGATAAACCATTTATGTACTCATTGTTTTGAATAGCCCTAATTAAAGGGTCTAATGTTAACATGTATAATGCAGGACTCATCAGGCATCCCTGTCTCACCCCTTTTTTAATGTGACATTTTCGTCCTTTCCACCCATTGATATACAGACGTACTGAAGCTAGAGCATAGCATTTTTTTTTACCCACATAATAAAAGTTTAAGGAAAACTGTAACTATGCAGACATGGCCATAAGTAAGGGTGGGCCACAGAGTCAAATGCCTTTGATTGATCGAGACACAACATATGACCTGAAACTTGCCCTTCCATACCTTTTGCCATGATTTCTGTGATCAAAATTAATACATCTATTATTTTCCTCCCTGGGACAGAACAGACTTGAGTTGCATGTATAATATGAGGTAAATTAATTGATATTCTATTACTAAGGAGTTTCATAAGAATCTTAAAATCACAGTTTAACAGAGAGATTGGTCTCCAGTTATTTAACATTTGTCTCCTTTTTTATATATAAAAATTATTAACCCTTGAGATATTACATTTGGTATCGTACCTTCTGTTAACATGAAATTATACACATTAGTTAGTTCCTGTAATAAATCTTGCGATATTATTTTCCTGTAAAATTCTATTGGTAATCCATCTATACCAGGTGTCGACCCTGTTTTAAATTGTTGAATAGTGCTGTGAACTTCCATTTTGTTAATTGGCTGTTGTAAAATGTCTGAAAATTCTTTTGATATTTTAGGTAAATTCTGCTTGATGAAGCCATTTAAGCATTTCTTTTTGATTTATGTTGGGGGAACTAAAAACATCAGAAATACACAGTTCTACAGTTTTTAGAATCTCTTTATTTGTTACAAGTACCCCAGATTCATTTTTTTTAAAAAGACATAATTCTTTGTTTCCTTCTAGATTGGCAACTGTTGAAAGGATTAGTAAAAAACGATTTGCCCTGTGTCCCAAATGTTTGTTCTTGATTTAAAGAGGCCATTCTATCATATTGGCATTGTGTCATATTATTTTTGAGTTATCTGTGCTGAGTAGTCTATATTAGTAGTATTTTGTAGAGCTATTAATTGGTATAAATTTTGGCACAAAGCTCTATATGTCTGATTTTTTTGTGACCCTTTCAGTTGACCTGTGATTTTAAGAAAATCTATAAAGTTTGCTTTGGTGTCTAACCATCAATTCGCTGGTGTATCATACATAAAATCTACTGATTTTCTGTCCAAAATAGTGTGATGTAAACCCTGTAATATGTCTTTGATCCTCTAATAAGGTTATGTTTAGTTTCCAGTAACTCTTATCAGAATTTGTTTCCTATATAATTTGCAGTCATGATTTCTAATAAGTCATGCTCTGATGTTGGAGCTGTCTGTGTTTGAACCGAAACTAATGGTAAGGTTGGAGAAATAAAAAAATAGTCTATATGAGATAATACTTTACCTCTGTGATATGTGCGTACAGGCTTAGTTTGCATTTTTGAAATGCTATCTATTAGTCCAGTTTGTAATAATAATTGATTTAGAAAAAGTGTGTCGCAAAAAAAACTTTTTTTGTCTGGAGGGCCTGTGTCTGAGCATAATCTCCCGCAATTAAACTCTCCTGCAAAAATTATTTACCTAAATGTAAAAAGAAAGGGTTGTACTGCCTTAAATAAATCCACTCTTCCTGCCTTAGTCTGTCCTGCATAAATATTTAATAACCTAAAATCAATGTTATTAAAGGTTATGTCCACTAGCAAGGCCCATCCTGGACTGACATCTACCAAAGGTGTGATTTTCATATTTGTAATATTTATACCAATGCCTAGACTACAGCATTGATCCTCTCCAATGGACCACACACTTTGGCCCCAGAACCAAGAGGTTTTGGCTGTTGTTATTTCTCTATTAGTATGGAGCCTGGTGTCTTGTAAGAAAACCAAGTCATAGTAATGTTCTTCAAAATAAGCAAATGTTGCTCCTCTCTTTCTCTTGGACATGATACTATTAGTGTTTAAGGAGGCAATTGTTAAGCTACAGTATATAAGTCCATGAAAGACAAGAGTAATTATGCGATTCCTAAATGTCTTTCTTTTTCTTTTTTTTGCTTGCTTTGGCTCTAGTTTTCCATTTTTTTCCAGTGTCCAGTTTAGGATCAGATTTTTCTGGTTCTTCAGAATCTGAAGGCATCTCCACTTGAGAAGAAGAAATTGAAATGGAATCCGACTCCTCTTCCATTTCTGTCTTACCCCACTGGAGAGCAGCATATTGATTTGTCAATAAAACTGGTTCAATTTCTGTTGTCAGTTTGGCAGGAGACTTATTTTTCCCGTGGGAGACTGTCTGAAATTCTGCTTCTTCCTCCGGGGGCCTCATTGCACAAGGTTGCTGACTCCTGTCATCTGGTGGTTTTCACCTGATTGCTTGGAACCTGTGTTGGGGTTTGCCTTGGAGGGGAGGAGGTTCCATATGCATAGCAATGGGGGGGGGGTCTGAACTTCTCCTATTGGAAGGAGTTCTATGCTATGTGTGGGCTGCTTTATTTATATAAAAGACCTCTTTAGCATAGTCTGCATTGGTGGTATTGTGAGCAGTCCAGGAACATGTTGTAAATAAATGTCCTTCTTCATCACATAAGTTGCATTTCAGGGTGGCAGTGTAGTGATAACTTGCATGTCCCACTGATCCACAAACTGAGCACTTAATTTTCTCACAGTTAGTACTAATGTGTCTAGAAGAGCCACATTTAAAACACACCTGGGGTTGCCCTTGGTAAAAGATTATCCCCTTGTCTCTCCCCAGGAAAAAACAATTTGGAAAATGTTCAATTCCTTGTAATGTGCTTTGTAACTTTATTTTGAATTTCTACCCTCCTGTCCGAAATACCTCTTTGTCTATAATCAGTTCAGGTGTGCCCTGAATGTCAGATTTCTTTTCCAGCCAGTACATGATGTCAGTTAGGTTCACCCTTTCTTTTCTAAACAGAATATTCACAAGCTTTATAGTGGGTTTAGTCAGGGGGATAGCCTGAAAGTGTGTCCCAATATCCTCATTTTTTTGTGCAGAATGAAGTACCCAGAATTTGTTTAGTAATTCATCCGATCTAAAACTGATGTCATAAGTCATTTCTCCTGTGGCACTAATGACAGCGTATACCTCTGATTGTGAAAAAAAACATTTTTTGTTTAATAATCTCCTTGCCTACAAAGAATCTGTCTGGTGGATACTGCTGATGAAGAGGGCTTAATCCCTTGAAGCGTCAAGGTTTGTGTCTGTTTGTTTGCACGTCCTCAGTAAACTTCTTTTTTGGAGTCCATTGTGAGCACATGTTTTTTTCTGTGTTCTTCTGCACACTGCATTCCCCCCAAATACCACAGTCACACTGCATGTCTAGTCTTTGCATCCTCTACTGGTTTTTGAGGTTGGCTAGCAAAGGTAGGTCTCTGTGGCTCTGTCAAGGTTTCTGTGGCCACAGTAGTTGTTAATTGCTCAGGTTCATGAGCTTCTGATACTGCAACATTATTTATCAAATTTACAGTTTGAGTATCATAAAAAATTTCTTCTCCCGAGACATAGTTAAATGTGGAGGATTACTTGAATGGTCTTGTATATGGGACTCCTCTCTCATCTGTGGCTCCTTCACCTGTTGATTTGCCTGGTCAGGTGCTGCAGAGTGGCTACTAGGTTGTAGATTTTGTATGGTAACTTGTTCCATGGGCAAGTGAGGCAAGTTAGACTGTTCTTTTGGTTTCCATTCCGGTGTACCTGATAAAGGAATATCAGGGTCTTGGAGCCAAATGCCATTCGATGCTCTTTTCCAGCCAGCTGATTCCAAAGCTGATTTGAGCGACTATTTTCAGCTAGTGGAAGCCTCTTCTCCTCTGGCCAAATCTGAGGTTTGATCTGGGACATCCTTAGAAGCACGAAACCAAAAAACTTGTTGAAAAACTGATTTTTTCCCCGATAGTACCGGGGAAGCATTAGTAAGTAATTTTCTCTTTTTTTCCTTTTTCAGTTTGCTTTTCTCCAAAGTATATAATTTTCTACATTTTGGAGCTGTTCTTGTAGTTTCTGTTTTTTCTCTTCCATCAATTTTTGTAGTTTTTCCTCGGCTGTGGCAATTGCTTCTTCTTCTGTTATACCCATGTTGTTTCATGAAGAAATTTGTATATCTACAGTGTCCGCTGACATAGGGCAACTAGGAGTGCCCTCAGCTTGTGCAGCAGTGTGCTCCTCACCGCATTCTGAATCCCACTGTCCAGAATCCTCCATCTTCTGGCAAGGGTTCCCCCTACTGGTCAGTAGGGGAATTTCCCCGTGTCCTGGCCAAATTTCCCTCCATTCACTAAAATACCACCAACAGCTTAATCTGGTTCAAGGTCAGTTGGCATTCATCTGTATCCCCCAGGTCGTGCCTGAAAAAAAGGCAAGAATCTGTCTAGTGCACTTACCTGGTCAACAAAAAACTAACTAAATAAATAAATCCTTTCAACCCCCGCCCCCCGGAATGTCCACCCTATTGCAGATTGTGGTGTCATCCACAAAGAGGCATACCTTCCCTTCCAGCTCCTCTGCAATGTTTCTTATAAAGACATTAAAGAGGACCGGTCCCATCACTGATCCCTGAGGTACACTGCTGGTCACCCTCCCTTCCTCAGAAAGAACTCCATTTACCACCATCATCTGTCGTTTATACCTAACCAGTTTCTTATACTGTTTACCACCTTTGGACCCACTCCTAAGCTACCCAGCTTGCTTACTAGTCTATGAAGAATGTTGTTAAAAGCCTTACTGAAATCTAGGTAGGCCTCCTATCCTTTTTATCCCCTTCCCCTCTTCCTAAACCTTCACCCCTGTGGCACACTCCCATGACTCCTTCTGCTTCCCTTGACCAGCCCCCACCCTTTCCTTCTGCCTCACATCCTGCCTATCCCCTCATTCTCTCATATCCACCACCCTTTCCATGCATCACCTACCCTCCCCCTCTTGCCTGAACTCTCATCCCCTCACCCCTTCTCTCTACCCACCCTGACTCCCCCTCCTCCTCCACTCCTTCCCCTCTTGCTGCCCTTTTTCTTATCACCACTTTCTCCCACCTCCCCTGGTCCAGTGGAAGGGATCTGTTCCTCACTGGCAATCCTGAAGATGCTCCCACAGGACCCCCTTACCCCTGCCTTACCTTTCCATTGCACTGTTCTCTACTGCCCTTCCCTGGGCCGCCTCTCATGTTGGGTGAGGGGAACCCAGGGGACCTGCCTAGTCTCTTGTTCTCTCCTACCTCCTTTATGCCTTGGCTCCACTCCTGCCACTCTCCTTTACCTGCCTCCAAGTTCTGTGGCCCCTCTGCCTCTCTCATCATTACCCTATGAACCCTCCACCACCAGTGTACCTGTCTCATGCCTCACCTGACAAACCTCTGCCCTCAGCTGTCTAATATGATGACAAAACAGGCATCCTTTCACCTCCCAGAGAGTTTCCAGAAACACTGACACTCCACAGCCCCTACACTCCATCACTCTTCCCACCTCACCCTGCCCCAGTGCATGCCCCTTCTCTATGTATTAACTTTTTAGCCCATATCTATTAGTATACTTAGCTATGCTTCCTTCCTTGAACCCCAGTACAAATGTCAGTTGGCCATACATAGGGACCAGCTGCACTCCTTTGCCTGTGTTACCCTTATGGGCTGGTCCCAGATAGGAGCCAGCTGCCTCTCCTGCACTCCCCCAATCTGTTGTATATTTACAAGCTGACCCTAGATTGGGATCAGTTGCAAACCCCTACCAACATCTGACACTGTATTTTCTGCCCTACTTTTGCACTTACCTACCATCCACAGAGCAGCGTGGCCTGTAGCCTGTGGTCTGCTCTACGGATGTCCTGCTGATGCCCCCAGATACCACTTAGGTAGATGCCACACTCCTGCTTTGTGGCACTCTTTGGGGTTTCTCACGTGAGGATCGCTTGGACCTCTGAGCATTATATAGGAACTACAGCCAGCCTATTGGCTGACTGTAGTCATGTGATCCACTGGGACTGCCACTGGTGTCAAAATTTTGTCCTCCATCCTTCAACCTGCCCTCTGGTACCTCCCCACTCCTCCCAAGTTCTACTCCCACCTGCCCACAGCAATCAATACTGTAATTCAGTATAAAATACGGGAACAATACAGGACTTAGCCCCCACACAAAAAAGTCACACTTAGCTCCTCGCTCAGGCTTCCACTCGCTCCTCTTCACCCGATGGCATCTTCCAGTCAGTGGAAATGAACTACAGCATGGCCCTTTTTCACTAGGTGAACTACAGCTGCCCTATTGGCTGGCTGTAATCACATAGTCTGCTGGGACCACCAGAGTCACTGGAATTTGGCCACCATCTTCCTTCCCTCACCTGTCCTCTGGTACCTCCCCCCCCTCCCAAAAACACTCCCAGCGCCCAAAAGCAATCAGTAAATTAATTCAGTATAAAATGCATGAATACTACAAGACTCAGCCCCACCACAAAAAAGCCAATACAAAAATGAAGGAGTCCTTCACTCCAGAATAACAAACTGCCAGTAAAGGTGAATGCCCAAGTACGGGGGCTCCCTGATTAAGACCTAGAACAGGTCCAAGTGCGGGGGCCACGTAGTCCTCCAGGGTATGTAAATAAAAGTTGTACTTTGCATTTACTGTATGTGATACTTTGTTTTTCTGAGGTGCAGTATTGCATTGTTTTCACTATGTAAGGGGAAACCTGGTTAACTGGTGAGTATATAACTATCTATGTGTGGAGCAAGAGCTATGCCTTCCTTCTCACAGGCATATACAGTATTTTAACTTTTACAGTAAAACAACAGTCTTGACTTTGGGCCAGTTGACTAAAGAAAAATGTTCCTAATACATCAGGAGGTGCCACAGCCAATGAAATCAGATCTTTGGTTTATTAACTGCCACCTCAGAATCTAGTAGTTACAGTCTTCACTAAGGGGTGGGGGTGCTAAAATAATGCTTCACTGCAACCAGTGTATCACATCCATCTTCCTTTTATTCCAGATTTACACAGTGTATCACTTAGCATTTTGCCCTCAAATAATGGGCATCTTCAGGAGTACGCAGAAACATAGAAACATAGAAATTGACGGCAGATAAGGACTGCAAGGCCCATCCAGTCTGCCCATTATTTCTACCTTATGAATATGCAGGGTCAACCTTAAGTTTTTTTGCAGTAGCCAGCCGGACAAGTTGATTAAAAATTGCACTAGTCCTCAGATGGTTGCACTAGCCCACAATAATAATGATCACTTTTGATTGGTTATACAGGAACAATGCATAGAACATAGAAACATAGACTTTGACGGCAGATAAGGACCGCTAGGCCCATCTAGTCTGCCCATTTCCCTACCTACAGGATAGGCCGCAGATCCTAGTTAACCAACAGCCTATATCTTCCTGCCCCCCACAAGAATTGCCTTATGTCTGTCCCATGCATTCTTGAATTCTCCCACAGTTTTAGACTCCACAACTTCCTCAGGAAGGCTGTTCCATGCATCCACTACCCTCTCTGTGAAATAATACTTCCTCCATTGCCCCTAGACCGCCCTCCTTCTATCTTTAAATTGTGTCCCCTTGTTCTTGCAAGTCTCTTTTTCTGAAGATGCTACCCTCTTGGACTTTGTTGATTCCTTGAGGTACTTGAAGTTTCTATCATGTCCCCTCTCCCTTCTTTCCTCAAGGGTATACATATTAAGCTCCTTTAGTCTCTCCTCATATGGCTTCTCTTGCAGATCCTGCACCATTTTAGTTGCCCTCCTCTGGACTGCCTCTATCCTGTCTATGTCCTTTGGAGATGGGGTCTCAGAACTGGACACAGTATTCCAGATGGGGTCTCACCAACTGTCTGTACAGAGGATAACAACTTCCTGTTTTCTGCTGCTGATGCCTCTCCTATACATCCCAGTATACCCTGGCCCTCCCTACTGCCTTCTCACATTGCTTGCTAACCTTAAGGTCATCTGATATGATTACCCCAGGTCTCTTTCCTGTTTTGTTGTTGTTACTACCTCCCCACCCATTGTGTATTCTTCCCTGGTTCTTGTTTCCCAGGTGCATTATTTGCACTTTTGCATTGAATCCTAGCTGCCATACGTCTGACCATTCCTCCAACCTTGCCAAGTCCCTTTTCATCCTTTCCGCCTCCTTGTGTATCAACCCTGTTGCAGATCTTTGTGTCATCTGCAAAAGCCATACTTTTCCTTCCAGTCCCTCTGCAATGTCACTGATGAAGACATTAAAAGGACTGGACCAATACTGAACCCTACGGTACCCCACTAGTAACTGCCCTTTCTTCAAGTGGACTCCATTTACAATTACCTTCTGTGTCCTGTTGTCCAGCCAATGTTTTACCAGGCTACCACCCTGGGACCCACTCCCAGGCTGGTTAATTTGACTAATAATCTTTTGTGTGGGACTGTGTCAAATGCCTTGCTAAAGTCTAGGTAGGCCATGTCCACAGCCCCTCCCTGGTCTACTACTTTGGTCACCCAGGCAAAGAAATCTATTAGATTCGTCTGACATGACCTTCCCACTGTGAACCCATGCTGCCTTGGATCCTGTGCTCCACTGACCTCTAGGTACTCAACTATTCTTTCCTTCAGAAGTGACTCCATCACTTTCCCTACCACAGAGGTCAGACTGACAGGTCTGTAGTTTCCTGCCTCTGTCTTGGTCCCACTTTTGTGAAGGGGAATCACATCTGCCTTCCTCCAGTCCTCGGGTACCACACCATCCTCCCATGATTTATTAAAAAGAGTAGCCAGTGGTTTCACTAGTTTCTTCCTTAATTCTTTTAGAATTCTGGGGTGAATTCCATCAGGACCCATTGCTTTGTCCACCTTCAGTTTTAGGAGTTCTTGCAGAACCCTTTCTTCTGTGAAAGGACTGGGATTGACCCCTATCAAGGGTGCTTCTGTTAATTGGATTAGGCACTTTCCTCCTCTTTTGTGAATACTGAGCAGAAATATTCGTTCAGTATTCCTGCTTTTCACTGTCCCCTCTGCCTACCACCGTTCATTCTATTCAGCCTCACTATCCCTCCTTTGTCTTTCTATGCTGCTGATGTACCTATAAAAGGTTTTATCCCCTTCTTAACTGAGTTGGCTATCATTTCCTCAGTTTGGGCCTTTGCTATTCTGACTTCCCTCCTGCTTCTTTCTGCCTTAACTGGTACAGCTCTCTGTCCTGCTCCTTCTGTGTTCCTTATACTTCCGAATGCTATCTTTTTCTTCCTGACTTTCACAGCCACCTCTCTTGAGAACCATAGTGGCTTTTTCTTTCATTTTGATTTGTTGTATTTGCCACACAAAGGCTTGTTGCCTCTGTGATGGCAGTTTGATAATTCCCCATTGTTGCTCCACACCTCCTTCTAGCCTGTTTGCTAGTGCTTTTCTGAGGCACTCTCCCATCTTGCCAAAGTCAGCCCTCCTAAAGTCCAGTACCCTCACTTTTGTATGGCTTGACTCTGTAGCTGAGTTTAATGTGAACCACACTGTTTGATGGTCACTTGTCCCCAGATGGCAACCCACTTCTAGATCTGAGATCCTCTCACTGCCCCCATTTGAGAGTATGAGGTCTAAGATTGCTCCCTCACGAGTGGGTTCCGAAACTAGCTGTCTAATGCCTGCCACCTGTAGGGCGTCAAGAATGGCCCTGCTCTTGGATGTGGCTGCAGCAAATGTGCTCCAGTTAACATCTGGCATATTCAGGTCTCCCATCAACAGTATCTCCCTTTCTCTGCCATTCTAAGAATGCCTTCCATCATATCCTTGTCCATTCCTTCCCCTGACATGGGGTCTGTACACAACCCTGTGCGGATTGTGGTGCCTTTCCAGTCTCCAAGGTGACCCACAGTGCCTCCTCTCCTCCCTGTTTACTCTTTTGTTCAGTTGCTTTTATCCCTTCCTTTACATGAGAGCTACTCCTCCCCTCTTCTCCCTGCCTGTCTCTCCTGTAGGTTATGTACCCTGGTATGTTAATATCCCAGTCATGGTTCTCTGTGTACCATGTTTCTGTGACTGCTATGATATCCAGGCATCCCTCTTCCATTAAGGCCACCAGCTCAGGGAGCTTGTTGCCCAGACTACGGGCATTGGTACTCATTACCCTCCATTTCCTGATGGCCTTACCCCCTTTTGCCCCATCCCTGTCCTTCTTGCCTTTGTCACTTTCTCCATTTACCACTGCCTTTCTCCCTATCGACACCTCCATGTTGGTGTTTGCCACACTTACTACCGTGATTGTTTGGGGGCTAGGATTTTCCTGCTCCTTTCCAGTGCCTCCCCCCTTGGCTAGTTTAAAAGCTTGCCAATGAAGCATTTAAACCTATCACCTAGGATCCTGGTTCCCCTCCCGGACAGATGCAGCCCATCATGCCAGTATAGGCTTGCATCACTCCAGGTGGACCCCCAGTCCCCAATGAAGCCAAATCCTGAGCTCCACCAGTTTTCAGCCACTGATTGAATCCCATGGTACGGAACACCTAGCCTCTCCTATGCCATAGATGGGTAGCACCTCCAGAAGGTTACTGCAGGTGCACTTGACTAAGGCCCTCCCAATTCCACAAACTCTTCCTGCACTTCTCTAATCCCTTTCTTAGCCAGGTCATTTGTCCCTAGGTGGACAATGACATCCAGCTCCTCCCCTGTGCAGCTGCTCTGGCAATCCTGAGGATGGCCCCTGTCCCTCAAGCCATGGCGCCAGGCAGGCACCTACCTCCCTCTCCCTTCCTTGCCCAGTTCTACCTTCCTAACAATGGAGTCCCCACCAGGAGTTGTTTCCTTCCCCTGCAGGGTCCTCTGCCACCCTCCTGTGGGTCTCTCCTTTGTGGGTTCCCAGCATCCTCCTTGGTCTCCACTGTGGGTGCCTCCATAGAGGAACCACCTTTGCCAGAATGGCATAGGAATTGTGGAGAGGTACAACTGGAGGGATGTGCCTCTGTTCCACCACCCTCACCTCCCTGAGCCCACTGTGGTCCAACCGCTCCTCTTTCTTGGCAACCTCTGAGGCAGCGGCAGTGGCACTGGTGGTCCCTGGATGGAGAGGAGGTCCCACAAATCCTGGCCAACTCAGCCTGGAGATGAGCAACCTCCTCCCTCAGCTCAGAGAGGTGCCTGCAGATGGGACAACACCGCATCCTCCAGAACATCTCCCGGAAGACTGCTGCTCCACAGCCACTGCACTGCACCACTCAATCATGTCTTATTTCTGGCCCCTTAACTGTTTGCAATCCTTACTCTTTCCTCTGTTTTTTTCTCTCTCTCCTTACTTTCTGCCTGTGTTCCTTTAAGCTCCTGATTGTCCTGTTCTGAGACAAGAATATCCTATATTTCTCAGTAGACCACTTACTTGTTCAGAGGCAGACCTCCAGCAGCTAGAGGGGGCCGGAGAGCTACTCTTGCCTTTCTAGGATGGTGGGTCCTTGGTGGTTCTGTGACCACTCACTTCCTGCCCCTAAACAGGAAGTTCCTGTTGTCAGTCAAATCCTGTGCCTATAAAAATAGAACTAGCTTTGGGTGGAGGGGAGGGAGGGAAGGAGGGCAATATAGTCCCAGTAGAGAAGTTCAGTCACACAGCAATCCTTTCTCCTGGTGTCTTCTGCCAAGCTATTAGCAGAATCTTTCTAAGGCAGTCTTTAAATGTAGCTTCCTTCTAGCAAGCCACTCCCCTACTTACCAGATCTTTCTACAAGTAATTTAAACCTCACAGCAGTTAAGTCCTTTCAGTCACCTCCATTTACACCTAGATGACTTTTCAGTTACCCATTCAGTTCAGTTAACCCAAACACACACTTTTTTTTTTGGTTTGTATGTTAGTTTTTTTAACCTAAATTAAAGGTCCAAATACAAAAGTTCTTCTACTTTAGTCCCAGCAGAGAAGTTCAGTCACACAGCAGTCCTTTCTCCTGGTGTTTTCTGCCAAGCCAAGAAATACTGAGATTATTGCATATTTATCCTGCTCCCACATTGCTTCCTGCCCCAGCAAAAATAGACTGCAATTCAATCACATGCAGTGTGTACTCCCACTGTTTTTTACCATATGCGCCTTGCTTCCTCTTTCTTCACCACCTCCCACCAGACTAAAGAATACCATAATAGCAAATTTTCAGTCCAGCAGTTCTAGCTCTGCACACTAAATAGCCATCATCATCATCATACACCTCACCACAGTCCCACCCTGACCTGCAGGGCAATGTACAGAATCAGGCAGAGAAAGGCACTCCCATCCCCCACCACAACCAGACATGCACGTCTGGAAGTTTTCTTACACTGCGAAGTGAGCCAGGGGAAGTTTTAGGATTTCTTTTGAGGGAGTTAAACAAACACAGCCGGGCTTGGGGTGTAAGAAACGTTGACATATCTGTTTATATATACCAGGCACAAACGTATTGATATAACATGCTCTGCCCTAACAAAAACAGATTTTTCATAACAGTGTCCTTTCATCAGTCAAAGGGGAGCAGTATACAGGCATGATGCTGTACTACCTCTCTTTCCATATAGGATGAGCTATGCATACCAGAAATACCTATTGTAACCTTTCAAATTATATATTTTATTAAGGTTTTGCTTTGTACCATATATGCACCAAAACATTGTTTTTAGGATGAAATGACATGTTGGGTGGTACTGCATGGATGACATTGACTGGTGTGATCCATTTAGAGGAGCTGTGAACCCTACACCAGTCAGTAATGTCAGCTATGGGTCTATGGATGGCCACTTCAGAGCCTAGTCTGCAGTGGTGTACAGAAAAAGTATAGAGTGGACAGACCACCTGGCTGGGCAAACCGTGTGTACAACATAGCATTCTGCCACTGTTGTGTTGGATACATACACTCAAAAGGTTGGGAAATGAGGCCCACTAGTCTTAATATTGAGGGACAAATCAAAGACAAGTTCAGAAAGCTGGAAGCTAGTGATGGTCACTCTACCCTTGATCACAGCATGCACACTAGCTGACTGTCCTAACAATTGAGTGATAATGACTCACATTGAGTCTTTTGTTGGCTCCCCCTCTTGAACTGCCAGATAACTGCAGCTGTTAATGAGCTGTTAATCACACCAGACCACCTGGAACACTGAGGGAGATTAGCATTATGACTAAAGTCTGCTAAACTAGGGACATTTTAATTTCATTAACAGCCATTAAAAACCTGCACGAGCCAAGACAGACAAGTAGAGGGTTAGCTGCACTAGCCCTGGCCAATTTGCACTAGGTTCAGGGCTAGTAAAACACTGTTAAGGTCGAATCCTGGAATATGCCTTAGGCCTGTACACATCTTGTATTGACAAGTTGGGCTAACAAAGCCTAAGATCACAAATATTTACCAGCAAGCTTGTTCCTTGCTGTTTTATGTTTAGCAGGTTGAATTCTGGGTCTTTTAATTAGTTAGTGAGGCATAAGTAGCCATCAGAATGTTTCACCATTTATGCATTTATGAGGAAAGACATGCTGAAACATACAGATGGCTACTCATGCCTCAGTACAAAAAGTGTACTCCTGAAGAAGCCCATTATTTGAGGACAAAAAACTGAGTGATACACCATGTAACTTTGGAATAAAGGAATATGGATTTGATATATTGTTTGAAGTGAAGCACCTTTTTAGGCCCCCACCCACATGAAGATGCGATTAACTAAAGCTTCTTTGCTAGGGGTTCCACATTAATTGTCCCTCCCTTTCTCTGGGCTCAGGGTACAATTAAATACTTTAGTTTTGCTTTTTTTTTGAAGTTACTAGCCCTTGGTTAGGGCCATGGCAGCTGTGCTGCTGGCTGGCTAACTAGGGCTGTCCTCTCCCCACCCTAGCTCCTGTCTGGCAGTGGTGTCACAGTACACTATAATTATTTATTTTACACTAGCCCTTGTCTTGGGATTGCTGGTGGCTCTGGGCTGCTAGCCCACCTTGTTGCTAGCCCTTCTGGCAGTCCCTCTAAAGTAACTTGGGCCTGCCCTGCCCCTCACTCCACCCACTGGGTACCAATATATTTAAAATAAAAAAAAAAAACAGAATATGGGCTTGCCTTTTACTCCCTGCCCTCTGGGAGCTTTTATTTAAATTAGGGCTTGCACTTCCCTTGCTACTCCCTCTGGAGCTTAATTTATTGAAATTAGGGCCTCTTGGCCATTCATTCTGCCCTCTGGCCAACTCTTACTTTCGGGGCCTTGCCTGCCCCCTATGACCTCAGCCATTGTCCTCCGTGCTGTCTAGTGCTTAAAACATTTTGTTAAAGACAGATCTGGTGGTCAGCACCTGCCCGGTGGTGCTGCTGCTAACTTACCACCACTACCTGTGGTGAAGTGCTGATGGTGTACTGAAGTGGACATGCTGGCATTAGAGAAGAGGCTGTTGGGTGGTCTGCTTTTGTTGCTGGCTGACTAGAGAAGGACTGTAATGGTGGCACTTTGGGTGGTCCCACTGAAGGTACTGCTCTACCCCACCCCAAATGCTTCGCTCTCTCACCACTGCAGCCTCACTCTGGCACCACTCCCTCTTACCACCATGTCTGGCAACTGCTGTTGCTACTAACAAGGGACTAAAATGAAACTTAACTCAGCCCACACTGTTGCCAACCAGCTCGACTCCTGAACATCCTTTACTGCCACCTCAAGGATCCGCTGACTGCTGCCACTGCTGGAGACTCTGACTGCTGCTGGAATCACTCAGTTTCTCCTCTGGACCCACTGCCTTACTCAACTGGACCACTGTTGCTGCACAGAAGGAACTTGGGAGAAGGACCGCAGGGACCACCGGCTCTGGTAAACCCTTTCCTTCTAGTTGGATCCCCCTGCATCCTCTTTCTCTCTCTCTCTCTCTCTCTCTCTCTGTCCCTCATACTAGGGCCTGACTGCTGTCTGTCTTCAACACCAGAGAGTGCCCACTAAATTGGACAACAGCAACTGAACTTGCTGTTCCCGCGGTGCTGGACTCTTTATAGCCCCTCCTACATTCAGGATGCTGTGTCCCTGGCAATGTGGGGAGCAACCAATGGTCCAGTGGAGCTGGGCATTCAAAGGGCTGGAACTGGCTCATGCCACTCTGGGGGTGAGAAAAATGTGGCGGGGAAAGAATGGCTGGAAAAAATGTTTAAAAGCCAGCAGGGTTTTACTAAGGGGCCTCCATTACTGTACAACTTGTCTCTTATTCTTGCCACCTTATATGAACTTCCTGGGGCTATGAGGGTCACCATTACTGGGATATCACACTGTCAGGCACTAAGAACTCCACTAGGACACCTGTGAAGTACTTGGGGGGGGTACTGGGGCACCACAACTGAGGCACACTGGGGCACCTTTACTTTTGGGATATTACAGCTGCAACACTATTTTTGCCCTTTTTTCTCTACAGAAAAACACAGTACATTATGTATACCATTAGTGCACTGACTGGCCAGCCACCATCGCTACAAATATTAAATAGCACAACTTTTTTCCTTTTCAAACCTTTTTCTACTTTTTTCTCATTTAAACTAACTCAAAAGAGACTTTTTAAAATGTAATTTATCTACTGGTAATTAAACCCATTTCATAATCACAATAAGACAGTTTTTGTGGAATACCAACACTTCCCATGTTTTGGAAGCACTCAGCCTTCTGCCTTATGCATCAACTACATAGATACATAGGTACATAGACAGTATTGGCAGATAAGGGCCTATGGCCCACCCAGTCTGCCCATTTGAGCTTGTAAGTTCATATAATGTTTTCCTAGAAGTCTGGTGCCCCTTACCCCTGACCTCCAGAATTCCTTTATGTCTATCCCATGCATTCTTAAATCCCGTGATTGTTTCAGCCCCCACCACTTCCTCTGGCAGGGTGTTCCACTTGTCCACCACCCATTCCGTTAAAAAATTATTCCTCACGTTTCCTCTGAATCGTCCTCCCTCCAACTTCATCCCATGCCCTCTAGTCCTGGAACATCTTTTTCGCTTAAAATATTGTGTATTCCTGCACCCTGTTCCTCCCTGTAAGATACTTGGATGTCTTTATAATATCCCCTCTCTCCCTCCTCTCCTCCAGGGAGTACATGTTCAACTCCTTCAACCTGTCCTCATAGGACTTGTGATGCAATCCATGTACCATCTTTGTTGCCCTCCTCTGAACCTTCTCTACCCTGTCTATGTCCTTACATAGGTAAGGTCTCCAGAACTGTACAGTGTATTCCAGGTGGGGCCTCACTAGTGTCTTGTATAGTGGAATTATGACTTCCCTTTCCTGCTGGTGATGCCCTGCCTATGCATCCCAGCATCCTATTTGCTTTACCTGCTGCCTTGTCACTGTTTCCCTACCTTGGGTCATCAAGATGATAACTCCAAGATCCCTTTCCTGCTTGGTGCATGCTATATCCTCATCTCCCAACTGATATATTGTGCCAGGGTTTTTGTGCCCCATATGCATTATATTGCACTTCTTTGCATTGAATTTCAACTGCCAAACCCCTGACCATTCTTCAATTTTCTGCAGGTCCCTTCTCATTCTGGCTACACCCTCTGGTGTGTCTACTCTGTTACAGAGCTTTGTGTCATCAGCAAACAGTGAAATTCTGCCTTCTAGGTCCTGTGCAATGTCACTGATGAAGATGTTGAATAGGACTGGTCCCAGCACTGATTCCTGTGGTACCCACTGGTCACTCTTCCCTCTGTGAGTGACAGCCATTTACCACCACCCTCTGTGTCCTGCCACCCAGCCAGTTACCTACCCACCACACTACTGTCCTGCCCACCCATATTCCCCAGTTTGTGTAATATTCTTCTATGTGGCACAGTGTCAAAGGCCTTGCTGAGTCCAGATAGGCCATCTCCACTGCCCTCCCTGATCCACCTCCCTAGTCACCCAGTCAAAAATTCAACGAGGTTGGTCTGACATGACCTCCCTGGTGAAACCATGCTGCCTTGGGTCCTGTAGTCCATTGACAACCAGATGTGCCACCAATCTCTCCTTCAGTAGTGCTTCCATGATCTTCCCCACTACCGAGGTGAGGCTGACTGGTCAGTAGTTCCCGCTTCCTCTTTGTTCCCACTTTTGTATAAGGGGACTACATCTGTGTCCTCCAGTCTTTGGGTACCTCCCTGTTTCCAGTGATTGGCTAAACAGGATAGCCAGAGGTTCAGCCACCACCTCTCTTAGTTCTTTAAGGACCTTGGGGTGCACCCCATCTGGCCCCATTGCTTTATCAACTCTTATTACTTCCAGTTCCTTCAGGACCCTTTCTCGTGTAAAGGGACTTGTGTCCATTTCTGCACCATTCTCACCCCTTGTACTCCCTTCAGACCCATTACCCTCCTGTTCCTTAGTAAAGACTGAGCAGAAATACCTGTTCAATATGTCAGCTTTAATCACCCAAGACATGCTCTTACCCTAGCACAACACATATCTTTCTGTGCCTTATTGATTACATCTGAAGTGTACACTGCCAAACATCCAGTGACCAGCAGCATAAGGCAGTGCTGCCAGATTATTACAAATTACAGGGTTCTTCTTCCTGGACCCAACTAAAAATGTGTAGATCCTCAGCCCCCATCACACTTGATGATATTTGTAGATCTTCCCCTGTAAAGGTTATGCAACTTCCATTTGTAGTGTGTACAAGTGCTGACCTTTAGTTACCCAGTGTAGTCCATCAATAAAACCAGCAGCCATTCAGTCTTTGTGGCAGTTTAAGAAACAATGGTTCACTAAGCCTTTATTGTGTTTATCGTGTTACTCAGTTATTTAGTGTTTGGTTGTTGTCATGGATCATTGTATGCAACAGCAGGGGGGCTGAATCATTTTGGATTTAACCAGTGCTGTGGTATATAGCAATGTGAATTTTTAAAAGACTGTTTTGACAATTGAAATGTAGGAATCTACTAAAATAAAGGTTTCAAACCATCTTGTTTCTAACAACCGTATTTGGCTTTTTCCTATTATTGTTTTTTATAATCTTTCTATACATATTCTGGTACTTATTTAGCTATTTTTCAGAAACATGTTTGTGATATCACAGTCTGTTGCCACTGAAAGGACTGTAATATCATACTATGAATAAGTGCACAATGAGAAACATAGACATTGTTGACAGCAAAGATCATCAGTCCATCCATTCTGCCCTAGTATATCCTATCCTACCCCAAGACAATGGGCAAAGCAGAGTGCATAGTTTTGCTCTGTGCTTGCCCATTGTTCATGACCCTGAGGATGCTATACTCTCTGGTGCTATCCAGTTGAATATAGGGGCATGTTGGTACAGTACAAAGCTGAGTAGCACTGCCCTGATATGGATACCACCACTGCAGGGAACAGCGCCACCAGGCCTGATAGAGCCAGTAACTCCTGATGTGATAGTCAGACCGGCCCATGTAAATGAGCCCATTGTGCATGCAAGGCACTAAGGGGCCATATGCATGCCCATTATGGGCACATTTGCATGGGAAGCGCTGTCAGGTTTGTGCCCCCATGACTGGCTTTGCCCCCACTCTGATTGCCTGCACCTGTAGAAACCAAGCTGCCCCTCACACCTAGTGATCCCTCACCCTCTGATCACTGGCCCCATTGTAAATATAATTGTTCCTGGTGCCTAGTGGTCCCTCCGCCTTCATATTGCTGGCCCTGGTGTAATTGTAATAGTCCCTGGTGTCCAGTGGTGCCCTAACCCTCTCATTTCTGGCCCCAGTGTAATTGTAATAGTCCTTGGTTTCCAGTGGCCCTTCCCACACTCTGATCACCAGCCCCAGTGTAAATGTAATTGTTCCTGGTATCCACTGGTCCCTCACCCTCTGATCAGTAGCCACAGTATCATAACATACCTCATTGGCATGTAGTGGCACCCCCCCACACCAATCCCCATCCCTGTAGTAACTGACTCATTCCCTGGCATCTAGCAGTCCCCCACACTGCAGGCACCAGCCAACTCACCTTGCCAACTCACCCTCAGAGCCAGTGCCATGGGAGACCATATAGTGACTGGCACAGCCCACCTCTCATCTCCTCAGCTGGCCACCATATGGGAAGACGGGGAGTGTGGGTCCAATGTACAGTACAAGGCGTGTGACCTTTGTATTGTACAAGGAGTGTGGATTGTGTACTGTACAATCAGCAGCAAGATGCTACTGCTCTATCTCCTGATTCCTGTGTTCAGTAAGAAACAAACCTGCAAGCAGAAATGACTGGCACCAGGCTCCAGCAAGCAATGTTCTTTTTTATTACATTGAACTGTGGAATACATTCATATTCAAAGAACCAAACTCACATAAATGTGCAGGAAGTCCTGACCAGGTTTCATTGTGTACTGTACAATACACCTGTGCTGTACATTGGATGCATGCTCCCTGTTTTCCCATATGGCAGCAGGCCAAGGAGGTGAGAGGTGAGGTGTGTCAGTCACCTTATGGTCTCCCACAGCACTGGCCCTTCAGATAAGGGGGGTTGGCAGGGTGGGTTGGCTGGTGCCCATGGTGCAGGGGGGCTGCTAGACTCCAGAGAATGGGTAGATTGCTATATGGATGGGTATCAATGGGTGGAGGGGTACCACTAGGTACCAGGGAGGTATGTTATGATACTAGGGCTGGCATTTGGAGGGGGAGACCACTGGACACCAGGGACAATTACATTTACACCAGGGCCAGCAAAGAGAGGGTAGAGGGACCACTAGACACCAGGGAGTATTACAATTACACTGGGGTCAGTGATCAGACGATGGGGGGGACCACTGGACACCAGGGACAATAACATTTGCACTGAGACCAGTGATCGGAGGGCAGGGGGACCACTGGACACCAGGGACACTTACATTTACATTTACACTGAGGCCAGTGATTGGAAGGTGGAAGGACCACTAACCACCAGGGATAATTACATTTACACCGGGGTCAGTGGTTGGAGGACAGAGGGACCACAGGACACTAGGAACATCTGTACATTTCACGGGGATGAGGATCAGGAGATGGGGGCACCACTCAGTGCCAAGGGGCAGGTGTGCTCCCCCAACTGCCAACTTAGTTAGTGGCTGCAGTTGCTCCGGCAGCCACTAGGGTTGACCAGGGTAAGTTGGGATATTGATTGGCAGTATTTATGCTGTGCAAAGTGGCCTGTGCTAACCCCATTGCACAGCACAAATTCACTAAATATTATGGTACGCCAGTATTTCTGTCCCCAGCCCTCACTTTTCTCACCTGCAAGCATTTTTTTGCATGTGTGCTACTGTAGCCCTTTAAGTGCATGCAACTACCCCTTTCGAATATTTTCCTCTGGCACACACCCTGGGCAAAAAGGGGGTGCAAACACTTTGCCCACCAGATAAACTTTTGAATATCAAGACCCTGATGTCTAGACAGGGTGTTTTGCCCCCTTCCCCCAACCCCTATAGTACAGCTATTTCCCTTAGTAACTATTAAGCCCTTAATTCTGTCCTAGCCTTGTTTGACTCTACCAATGGTTTTGGCACCCACTACCTCTGCCGACAGGTTGCTCAATGGCTCAACTACTCTGTTTGTAAAATAAATTCAGTAAAATAAATAATTCTGCAAAGTAATTCTGACGTACAACATCAGATCCCCCCACACCCACAAATAACTGTTAACGTTCTATATATTCTAAATGGTTAAATTGGCAAAATGTATTATAGATACAGTACTGGGAAAGACAAGGAGAATGTAAATTGTAACAGCATAACAAATTATGTTTGAATGACTAATGTCATCCAGGTTGGGGTGTAGCAGTGGGAGGTATAGCCTGCCTACCCTGAGGAGGCTATAACTTGGTGTTAAATGATGGTGAAAACTTGACTATTGTAACCCCCCTGCAAATGGGGGTTCCCAAAAGACTTCCAGGAGCTTGCTTGAATGCTCCAAGCCTGAATGGTGTTTGGCATTTAAGCCATTTATCAGTGAGTGTTTTTAGAGCCTCTGGTACTGTCTCTTTAAGAGCTGTCTGCTTGCAGACATAATTAGTTTGTATGGGGGGACTGTGTGCTTCTCTGAGTACCACTCGAGCTGCTGCCAATTCACTTCATTTTTGCAGTCACTAGGAGTGCAAAGGAACCTATTTGAAAGATGTAACTGTTTGCCAGAAATTATTTAGAGTAATAATGAAATTACAGTTTGTCTAACCTGCTTTCTTTGCAGTCAGAACTGTGTCTGCTAGTTCCCCATTCTAGTTTTGAACTGCTGAACTGGACCAATCAGTGTGGGGTAAGCTAGCTCTAAAATGATGCCTTGGACGAATCAGAACTTGGACTCATAATCTGAGCCAGCCACAAGAGGATTGTATGGGCAGTGACTCTGGGAGATGTAGTTTAGACTTCAGTGCCTTTTGGACCAACAGCAGCAGTCTATTGTGAGTGACAGCCAATCCAGTCAAGAACTGGGAGGAACTCAAAGGAAGTGCCAGTTTCGTCAGTTGGAGTTCAGTTGAGCTTTGGCAGTGAAGAAGGAAGGAGCCCTGTGCTTTTCAGTGTGCAGTTTTAGTCAAAAACGTGTGTAAGGCCCAGAGTTCCGGTCTGCAGCTTGTGTAACAGCTTGTTAGGACTGAATCCGTCCTGTGAAAAGAATCAAAGGATCTCTGAAGAGTAGAAACCAGGCTCACCCTGTAGAAGACTGGAAGAATTGCTGAAAATTGCACTCGGTCTGTCAGGAACTGAATCTGCTGTGTGTTCTCGGGTATTGTGCAGTAATTGCGATCGGGATACAGATGCAGCCTGCCTGGTATAGTACTTTCTGTTATATGGATGTGTGAGGGTTTGTGTACCTCAAGTGAGCCCTGCTGACATTGAAGGACCCTATCTTATTTGGAGGTCGTGAGTACTAATTCAGGTTGCTCCCTGTTGAATTGCCACATTAAATCCAAATGGAATTACTGTACTGCTGACTGTTTAATTCTCCTTTTCTATGTGTGAAAGGGCCCCTACCAGCTGCCACGGTTTGGACTAGCCACTAGGGCTTGGGTACCCAGGGACAGTAACTGATAGGGATAGGCCTGTGCACAGAGCCATAGGTAGATTATTAGAGTGATAAGCTAATTAACCTGATTTCCCCCTGTCCTTGTTATATCCCTAAATAAATCAGAGCTGCTTGTTTCAGCAAAGTTATACTGCCTGAGTGTATTTGTCTATGTTAAAGTACTGTACTGTGATTGTTGCACTGTATCTCATTTCACAGGAGGTCCCAGTGCGGAACCAGACCTGGGGGTAAGTGTATACTGTGAAGGTAATTCTGATATATTGTGTGGGCCACTAGTGGGAAGAAAGGGGTTGCAGTGTCCCAGAGGGCTGTGACCAAGTTAGTTTAACTATTGCAAACCCTGACCTCTGGGTGGAGGCACCCGCCATTGGATCCAGGCCCCTCAACCTGTTAGTGGCAAATCAGGCAGGGGTAGTAGCCCCTGGGATAGCGCCATCTAGGGGTTACACTATAAAAAAATATTAATGTTTACTGCTTCAGTATTTGAGTATTTGTTAAAATTGTGATAATTACTGTACACGTGTGATGTTAAAAAATAGGCAGTACTTAGGTTCATGTATTTTTAATTATATTTATTTAAAAAAAATGCTACAAAATCAATCCATCTATAAGGCAGAGGCACAATATCCTATAAAACAATATGCATTCAGTATTACAGGAGTGCGGTAGTGCCCCTAGAGTTAGGATTGAGTGAGAGGTTCTATGTTAAACCCCTAAATGTGCACATTAATAGCTTTGGCAGTGTATGACAACATTAGTCGAAATTTTACATGTGTTTTCTAAGAGGCAAGGTCACAATCTGAGGCAAATTTTGTAATGGCAGCTTTTGTGATTTCTGAGATCCACAAGTGTCATTTTCTTGTAGATATCTAATATTTTTTCCTATACTTAACATGGAATTTGGGTTTGCTCTCATGTACAGCCTACATAGAAGGGAACTTTTCCTGAAACTTTTAGGGTAGAAGTGTGCTGTGCCAAGGTAGTGCCTCTGCAAGGTTTCAAGAAAAAAATATGAAATAGTTCCAGAGTAATAAAGATTTACAGGTTTTATTTTCAGTTCTGAGCATGCTCAATCAGTACTGGTTATTTTCAGTTCTGAGCATGCTCAATCAGTACTGGTTATTTTCAGTTCTGAGCATGCTCAATCAGTACTGGTTATTTTCAGTTCTGAGCATGCTCAATCAGTACTGGATGAACAGTGGCTCCATGGAGCCAGGCTCACATGGTGTACCATCATATGGGGCACTAGTAAGTGGGCACTTGCTGAAATGGCAACCCCCTTTTTTGTCTAGTGCCCCGATGGCAGGGGTGTAGGTTGGCGACCGGATGGGGTGGGTCGCGGAAAGGCAACAGGATGTCATGCGCGTATACACCTGCGGGGGTGGGGTGGGGGTGGGAATGAGCCCGACAAATGTGGGGCGGGATGGTATGTGAGAGGTGGTGCCATGGGGTTCCGGTGAGCTGGTGATGTGGCATGGTGGGCTAGGTGCCGGCTTGGGGCGGTGGGGATACAGGGTTCGGGACTGGGCGCTGGTAGTTTTTGATACGCCTTGCCTGAGACAGGGTTTTTTTCTTTTTTTTTGGAGATGCACCCCCCCACATGCACCCCACTGGAGTTGACAATTCTAATTTGGGGGGTGGGGGGCGAAGCCCCAAGTGAGGGTGTGGGGGGGGGCACAGCCCCCTGAATAAAACAAACAAAAAAAGGTTTTTGTGCTGCATTTTCTCTTGCTGGGATCCCATATCACCAAAATTGAATTTTGGCAGTGTGGGGTTGTGATAAGGGTGTTGGGCATGCCGAATTTGCCCTTGTCACATAGAACCGGATCACACTCAGAAGGAGGCCCACTGGCCCAGGGGCAGCTGCAGCCTGCATGCCTTGTGGAAGTTGTGGATTGTTCTTTGGTGTGGCATTGTTTATTTATTTTTTCACACAATAAGTGCCCTGCCTGCCCTTGTGTGCACTCATGCTGTGGCTGAGTCATCAGTGATAACACATGACATTGAGGAGCAGAGAGCATGATTTGCTCAACACACACTTTCCCACCGCCACAGACAGGCTACAGCTAATTTGGTGATGAGGTGAGCTCTTGCTTGGTGGCATCAGAAAGAATTTCAGTCTCCTGCATAGACAGAGCTGCACTGGGGCGTTGGGTGCTCTGTGACTCAATAGTACTAAAACTGTGAACTCCAGTCATGGCAATCACCAAGCATCTCCAAATAACAGACCTGAGGCAGGAAATCTGTGCAAATTGCTTTAGCCTTTACTTAAGCAGCAGCAACATCATACAAAAGCAAACAGACACAGCAAACTCTTCTCACGTTTCACCCAGTTGTGGGATTTCTCAAAGATAATACCCCCTGGTGTTTGTATCCTTAAACAGCAGCCAAAAATGACTTTCTGTGATCACATGGTACATACCTAAAGTGCAAGTGCATAGATTATGCAATTAATTCATAAAGCACAGTAACCTAAACAATAAAAAGGGATAAAGTGCTAATACCAGCACCAATAGACATTACAAACAATGCCTTCTGCTAACAACAAAGTACCATTATTTCATTTACTACATTATTATTCTAGTACTGAAACATGGTTTATATTATTTACATTCACAATTATTTTATTCCAGTTCAACTGGAAGGGCAGGAGCAAACTGGGAGAGCCTCAGTTGCTTTTCTATTAATTTGTCCACCCTTACGCATTTCCTGTGCATAACAAGCACTTTGTCATGCATTTAATACATTTCCTTTGCATTTTCTTTCCTTCTTTCTTTTCTTTACACCCAGTTAATAGTTTACAATACATTTGAGCTATGCCAACTAGGTTTGTAGGGAGCTAGAGACAAACCCAAAATGGGCAGACCTTGGATTAAACTGCAACAGCTGGCTCCTAGGGTGGTAAACATGTTTTTCAAAGTACTTGGGGTCATAGGGGTCATCATGGAGTCAGAGTATTTTTATTTATTTATTTAGGAAATCGGAATTACAACCCTTTGAGTCATAGACTCATTTCCAAAGACTCCACGTCAGAATAAAACAAACATTCATACAGTACATACATAGAATAAATGTGGGTGAGCAATCATATAGAGTATAAGTACAATGAACACGGGTTAATGCCTATATATTTGGTAGCTAAAACAGGGCAGAGCTATCGCCATATTTACCTAATGAGCAGTTAAGACCTATACAATTGGTAGCTAAAGCAATGCATGATATGAGTTAGTAGTAAGCCACCTCAGGGAGGCCTTGTCTTATACATAATACAATGCATTCATAGTCCAGTGCAACTATATGGTAACCAAGGAAGGTGAGGAGCCTGTAGGCTAGAAATATTGAAGGCTGTCCAGTGCCTGGCCAAGGGCGGGTGCATGGCCTAGTGGCGTGGTGCAGGATCCACAGGTTACCGGTTACACTGGCATTGATGTGAGGAGAGGATATGGGCCCTTAAGGCAGTTTTAAAAGGATGTAGATTGGTGATTGATGTGACAGCCGGAGGGAGGGCATTGTACCAAGATGGAGCTCTAAGGGGGAAGGATCGCTGGGCCAGGGTGGTCCTGATCCTATGCACCTTCCAGATAGTTTTTGGGGCAGCCTATGTGGACACTGAGATGGTGGCTGCCTGAAGGGAAGTCATGACATCTATTGGGGTTAAGTCCAGATGGATTTTTTTGGTGAAGAGAGAGGTCTGGTGTAATAGTCTTTCCTCAAGGGAGAGTATATTGGAGAGCACGTATAGGGTGCAAGTATGTGTATTTCTATCGGCACCAGAGAGGATCCGGCAGGCCTTATTGATGACTACTTGTATTTGATGAAGCACCTTAGGGTCAGCGGCAGCATAGATTGTGAGGCCATAGTCCACCAGCAATAAGACTGAGGAAGTAATGGCTACATGAAGTGCTTCAGGTGGCAGGCAGTCTTTATGTCTGTAAAGGAGACCAATGCAGATTTTGATAGTGGAGGTGAGGATTTTTGTATGTTCGTGGAATGAGAGGGAAGAGTCAGAGAAACATAGAAACATAGAATTTGACGGCAGATAAGGACTGCTTGGCCCACCCAGTCTGCCCATTTCCCTACCTACTGGATAAGCTGCAGATCCTAGTTAACCAGCAGCCTACTTCTTCCTACCCCCACCCCCCACAGAATTGCCTTATGACTATCCCATGCATGCTTGAATTCCGCCACTGATTTTGACTCCACAACCTCCTCCGGAAGGCCGTTCCATGCATCCACAACCCTCTCTGTGAAAAAATACTTCCTTAAATTACCTCTGAGCCGCCTCTATCTTCAAATTGTGCCCTCTTGTTCTTGCACACCTCTTTTTTTGAAAGATGCTACCCTCTTGGACTTTGTTGATTCCCTTGAGGTACTTGAAAGTTTCTATCATGTCCCCCCTCTCCCTCCTTTCCTCGAGGCTATACATATTAAGCTCCTTAAGTCTCTCTTCATATGTCTTCTGGTGCAGACCCTGCACCATTTTAGTTGCCCTCCTCTGGACAACTTCCATCCTGTCTATGTCTTTGCGGAGATTGGGTCTCCAGAACTGCACACAGTACTCCAGATGGGGTCTCACCAGCTGTCTGTACAGAGGGATAATAACTTCCTGTTTTCTACTGGTGATGCCTCTCCCTATGCATCCCAGTATCCCCCCAGCCCTCCTTGCTGCCCTCTCACATTGCTTGCCCACCTTTAGGTCATCTGATATGACTACCCCAGGTCCCTTTCCATTTTTGTTGTTGTTAGTATCTCACCTCCCATTGTGTACTCTTCCCTGGGTTTTGTTTCCCAGGTGCATTACCTTGACTTCTTAGCATTGAATCTAAGCTGCCATACATTTGACCATTCCTCTAACCTTGCCAAGTCCCTTCTCATCCTTTCCACCCACCCTGTGCATCAACTCTGTTGCAGATCTTAGTGTCATCTGCAAAGAGACAACTTTTCCTTCCAGTCCTTCTGCAATGTCGCTTATAAAGACATTGAAGAGGACCGTCCTAATACTGAACCCCCGTGTACCCACTAGTAACCCTCCTTTCTTCTGAGTGGACTCCATTTACTATTACTCTCTGTGTCCTATTCTCCAGCCAATTCTTTACCCAGGCTGTCATCTTGGGACCCACTCCCAGGCTGGCTAACTTGTATATTAATCTTTGTGTAGGACTGTGTCAAATGCCTTGCTAAAGTCTAGGTAGGCCATGTCCACAGCCTCCCCTGATCTACTACTTTGGTCACCCAGTCAAAGAAATCTATCAGATCTGCCTGGCATGATCTTCCCGCTGTGAATCTATGCTGCCTAGGGTCCTGTGCCCCTCTGGCCTCTAGATACTCAACGATTCTTTCCTTTAGAAGTGATTCCATCATTTTCCCTATCACTGAGGTTAAATTAACAGGTCTATAGTTTCCTGCTTCTGCCTTGCTCCCACTTTTGTGAAGGGGAATCACATCTGCCCTCCTCCAGTCCTCGGGTACCACCCCATCCTCCCATGATTTGTTAAAAAGGGTAGTCAGTGGTGTCACTAGTTCTACCCTTAGTTCTTTTAGAATTCTGGATGAATCCCATCAGGCCCCATTGCTTTGTCCACCTTCAGTTTTAAGAGTTCTTTCAGAACCCTTTCTTCTGTAAATGGGCTGGTATCAACTTCTGTATCCAGAGTGTTACTACTGTTTGTTTTATGTACCTCCCTCTTCCTTTGTAAATACTGAGCAAAATATTTGTTTAGTATCTCTGCCTTTTCACAGTCTCCTCTGCCCACCCTCCATCCCCTTTATTAAGCCTCACTATCCCTCCCTTGGTCTTCCTTCGCTTCCCTGATGTACCTATAAAAGGTTTTATCCCTTCTAACTGAGTTGGCTATCTTTTCCTCGGTTTGGCCTTTGCTGTTCTGACTTCCTTCCCAGCCTCCTTTTGCTTTTAACTGATACAGTTCTCTGTCCTGCTCCTTCTGCAATTCCTTGTACTTCCTGAATGCTTTCTTTTCTCTTGAACCTTCACTGCCACTTCCTTGAGAACCATAGTGGTTTCTTACATCGTCTTGTTTTGTTTATTTGCTTCACACAAAGGCTCAGCTATTCTGTGATGGCAGTTTTATTATTCCCCTTGTTCTTCCACTCCTCCTTCCTGCCCATTTGCTAGTGCGCTCCTTAGGCACTCACCCATTTTGGCAAAGTCAGCCCTCTAAAGTCCAGTACTTTTGTCTTTGTATGGCTTGACTCTATTGCTGTGTTTATTGTGAACCATACTGTTTGATGGTCGCTAGTTCCCAGATGGCTACCCACTTCTCATCTGTGATCCTCTCTCCATCTCCATTTGAGAGTATCCAAGTCTAATATTGCTCCTCTCAGTGGGCTCCAGTACTAGTTGTCTAAGGCATGCCCCTGTAGGGCATCTAGAATAACTGCACTCTTCAAGTGGCAGCTGCCACTGCACTCCAGTTAACATCTGGCATATTCAGATCACCCATCAGCAATATCTCCCTTTTCTGCCATTCTAAGTATACTTTATCATTTTGTCCATTTCCTCCCTGAGAGAGGGGTTCGTATACAACCCCTGTGCGGATTGTGGTGCCATTGTCTGTCTCCAAATTTACCCACAGTGCTTCTTCTCCTCCCTGTTTACCCTTTTGTTCTGTTGCTTTTATTCCTTCCCTTATGTAAAGAATTACTCCTCCTCCTCTTTTACCCTCCCTGTCCCTCCTGTAGATAGTGTATCCTGGTATGTTTACGTCCCAGTCATGGTTTTGTGTGTACCATGTTTCTGTGACTGCCACGATATCCAGATGTTCCTCCTCCATCAAGGCCACCAATTCAGGAAGCTTGTTACCTAGACTACGGGCATTGGTACTCACTGCTCTCCATTTTTTGATGGCTTTACCTTCTGTTGCAGCATCCCCCATTGACCATTCTACCTTGGTCTTTTTCTTATTTAGTACCCTGTTTTGTAGGGAGAGGTTGGGATTTTTCTGCTGCTTGTCAGTGCCTCCCCCTTTGACTAGTTTAAAAGCTTGCCAATAAAGCATTTAAACCGATTGCTCAAAAGACTTGTTCCCTTCCTGGACAGATGCAGACCATCCTGCCAGTATAGGCTGGTGTCCCTCCAGGTGGAAATGCACACTATAATCATATGTGTTTCCACCCGGTTTCAAACCATGGAGCTGTTGGGTATGAGGCTAACATGATAACCACTACACTATGGAAAATGACCTCAAATGAGTCAAATGTAATACCTAGATACTTATACTTTTGGACCTGTTCCAATGGGATGAGAGAGGTGGACAGTATTTCCAGGGGGAAATCCTTTGATCTGTTTTGGCAGTGGGCATAGAGCATTGTCTCAGTTTTTTTAATGTTGACCACCAATCTGTATTCAGCAAACCAGTGTTCAATCCGAGAGAAGGAGTTTTGTAAGGTATGCTGGAGAGAGAGAGGATCAGGATGTGCTGCATACAGAACAGCGTTGTCCGCATAGAAGAGAAGGTTGCCAAGGCAGGATTTAGGCAGGGCGTTGAGGTAGATGTTGAATAGTACGGGACCCAGGATAGATTCCTGGGGAACTCCTGAGTGCACAGGCAGCATAGTAGATATGGTATTATTAATTTTAACACATTGGGTTCTAGATGAAAGATATCTGGAGAGCCATGAGAGTGGACAATGAGAGACCCCAGTTTGTTGTAATGTGTTAAGAAGGAGGGGATGAGAAACCGTGTCAAAGACCGTTGAGACGTCTGTAAACATGGCCCCTGTGAGGTGCTCCTTGTCAAGTGTGGAGTGCAGGGAGTTAGCAAATTCTGTGAGGGCAGTCGGTAGTGCTATAACCAGCTCTGAAACCATGCTGCTCCCTACATAAGAGGTTGTGTGCGAGGAGGTAGTCAGTGAGCTGATTGTCCATGATCTTTTGAAGGGCTTTAGAGAGTGGAGGAGAATTGAGATGGGCTGGTAGTTGTTTGGGAGGGAGATGTCACCACATTTCAATATTGGTGTTATCACTGCTGTTTTCCATGAGGTTGGGAGTATAATCTTAGGTAAAACAGGGGCAAGACCCTAGTACTTCATGTCCAAGTTAGATCATGGTGAAAATAGTGTTGGATCCAGGGAAAATGTAGGGAAGGATTCATGTCCCTAACGGGAGTCCCATAAATGCTCAGTTTATAAGGATGAATATATGACATGCACACTTACTATTGACCAGGCTTCCCTATCAGTAAATGCATGGATGTAGACTATACTTGTTTATGCATTACCAATTATCTCGTCCACATGAACCCAGATCATAATCTAAAGTTGCAGTACTTGGCTGCTTCATTTCTATAAATAAGCCTTCTTGTGACCAATAAAGCAAGAACAGAGCATGGCACAATTACTTGTACAGTTCTATTGTCTATTCTCCAGGAAGGGTTTCAGTTCAATATGCTCATTTAAACCTTTGCCCATATAGGCTCCAAATGTATAAATCCAAGGAGAACTCTATTACCTCACATTTATTAGCACAGAATATATTAGTTCAACTGAAAAGGAAATACAATGAGGTACTAATGTTTTTAAAAGCATTACTTTCTATAGTTTGCTATGTAACCAACCAATATGACATGGTATACTATGTTTATGAGACCTCTATCTAGGGCATATATTTTTCATAGAAACATAGAAATTGTCGGCAGATAAGGACCACTAGGCCCATCCAGTCTTCCCGTAGGTCAATATGAATAAACTTTACAAGTTAAAACACATGGATGTATCAGTTGATTGTGTTTAGAGACACAAGTCTGATATCCAGAATCCACATTCTTAGAATAGTATCTCAAAGGAGAGACTCCTGTACAAGATGTGATGTTCCACATGTTTGTAAGCCTTGAATAAATGTATTTGTCATTGAAAGACAGCCAATTCAGCCTAGCATAATGGTCACAGCAATGAGTTCTAGGATTATAAGATAAAACTAAATCTAGAAATATTATTGTAGAGAATTTTGAACTTCAACAAAACCAACTCAGTTGTGACTAAATATGAAGCCCATAGTCAATCAGAGGAACAATCAAACTCTGGACATTTACTTTTCTGGAATCAAAGGTCAATCACATATAGTATTTTGAGCAATAATCATAAAAAAATGTGGGCAACTTTAGTAGCAGCCATGATTTGTCCATTATAAGACAGCTGACTATCCAGCATGAGGTCAGGATGTATAAATATAACTACATTTTCAATAAGCATATTATTCAGAGTTCTGATCATCAGAAGTCACTGCAAGACATCTTTTTATTTTGGATAAATTCTAAAAATCATGACTTTGGTCTTTTGAACATTCAAAACAAACAAATTGCTCAAGAGCTAAGACTGAACAGTAAAACAAATCACTTTGTAAATCACTATTTATACATTCCAAACTATGGATCGGCAAACTGGCTCTGGTGCAGTTCCAGCCAGCTGACTCAGTTCTGACCAGGAAAAATGAGCCTTTTGTGGCTCAATCTGAATTGTCCAGTTGGCCTGGTTCAGAAGTGCAGTCTGGTCTGGAATAACTCTCTCACCAACAGCACTGCATGGAAAAGGCAGGACAGGGTGCACAAAGGTGTAGAAATTAAAAAAAAAGTTTATTTTCCCTAGATCTCTGCTGAAGACTCCTGAGTGACTGGACCATCACATGACCACCAAAGGGAAACACTTGTGATCCTGGGGCACTGAAGGGAGCCAAAAAATGAGGGTCTCTGTTCTGTGATTCACACATGACATTCCTAGGAAACTGCGTATCAAGTGCATTTAGGGCTTTGCATTCAACAGAGACAGTGTGTGTGTGTGTGTGTGTGTGTGTGTGTGTGTGTGCATGTGTGTGTGTGTAGATCCCCCCCAAACAAACATCGAAAATCATTATGTTAGAGAGGGAGACAGAGAGAGGGAGAGAAGAGACTGAGATACCAATGAATTCAACAGCAGACAACAAACAGCAGAATGCAGACATTGTAGCAGACTGCAGAGTACTCTTATTAAAAACTAGCATTTGTCAATGCCGAATGTTGTCACGCTGGCATTGGCAGTGGGAGTGGTGTAGGTAGAGACGCATAGTGCTGTGATTTTGTGGATGTGTTTCAAAAGGTGATTTTGCACAGCGAGCACGCCATTGTGCACCACAGCTGCAGAAACACGTTTTGGGTGGGCTGTGAAAAATGGCAGCTGGACTGTTGATAAGGAGATGTGCACAAATGCCAGTGGTGAAAATGTGGCATGAAAATATTGCAGATTGACGAAGTTACAAGGGTGCGTGGAAACTGCGCAATGCACGCTTGCAACACAGTCATTGTATGGAGTTTCGGCACCAAATTTTCAGCATAGGCATTTTAGGACCTCTGCTCATGAATAGTGTCACCGCTATTTGCTCAAACTGTCCTAAAACTGATTTCACAGCGGCCAGGTACTTCTGTGCCGGACGCATAAAACACATTTCAGGCAGCTGCAGTGTTCATAAGGAGGTATGGAAAAATGCCAATGATGAGCAGCTGGAGTGAAAGTATTACAAATTCACAAAGTAATGAGCGTGGATGCAAACTGTGCAACGCACGCTCATAAAACACTCATTTTATTGACTTTCGTTCCCAAATTTTCAACATAGGCATTTTAGGGCATCTGCTAATGAACAGTGTCACTGTCATTTTCATCATCTGTCTTGAACATGGACTTTCCACAGCGACCATGCTATTCTCCGCCGGAACTGCGAAAACAGATTTTGGTCAGGATGTGAAAAATTACAGCTGTACTATTCATTAGGAGGTGCAGAACAATGGCACTGTAGAAAATCTGGAGTGAAAATATTAGAAGTTTGCGAACGTACGAGCGTGCGTGCAAACTGCCAATGCACGCTTGTAACACAGTCATTTTATGGAGTATTGTCACCAAATTTTCAACACAGGCATTTTAGGACCTCTGCTCATGAACAGTGTCACTGTCATTTTTGTAATGTGTCCTGAACACTGATTTCGCACAGCGAATGCGCTATTCTGCACTGAAAGTGCGAAAACACATTTCAGCAAGGATGTAAAAAATGACAGCTGTACAGTTCACAAGAAGGTGTAGTAAAATGCCAAATTTGAGAATCTGGTGTGAAAATATTGCGAATGTGCTAAGTTACGAGCGTGCGTTGTGCAGTTGCTATGCACCTTGTAAAACAGTCATTTTAAGGAGTATTGTCACCAAATTTTCAACACAGGCATTTTAGGACCTCTGCTCATGAATAGTATCACTGTCATTTTTGTATGTGTCCCGAACACTGATTTCGCACAGTGACCATGCTATTCTGTGCCGGAAGTGCAAAAACACATTTCAGCCAGGATGTGAAAAATGACTACTATAGAGTTCACAAGAAGGTGTGGTAAAATGCCAAATCTGAGAATCTGGCATGAAAATAGTGTGAATGCGCTAAAGTACGAGCGTGCGTTGTACAGTTGCTACACACGCTCATAAAACAGTCACTTTATGGAGTATTATCACCAAATTTTCAACACAGGTATTTTAGGATCTCTGCTCATGAACAGTGTCACTGTCATTTTCATAATATGTCCCAAATGCTGATTTCACACCATGAATGCGCTATTCTGCGCTGGAAGTGTGAAAACACATTTCGCCCAGGATGTGAAAAATGACAGCTGTACAGTTCACAAGAAGGTATGGTAAAATGCCAATGTTGAGAATCTGGTGTGAAAATATTGTGAATTTGCTAACTTATGAGTGTGCATTGCGCAGTTGCTACGCACGCTCATAAAATGGTCATGTTTTGGATTTTTCTCATCAAATTTGCAACATAGGGTTTTTGAGAGCCCCCCTCATGAACAGTGGCACTGTCATTTCCTTATGCAGTCCCGAAAGGTGATTCCACGCAGTGACTGCGAAATCACCTTTCAGGACCGAATAACGCCATGATAGTGCAAGAATTCATGAGAAGGTGTCCCAAAAACCCAATGTTGAAAATTTGGAGCCAAAATTTGCATAAATGCCTGAGATATGTACTAAAGTTGAAAAAACCCTATCTATCCCATTATACAGCTTACCGGCATTTCCTTAGTTTGCGGTTGGCTTTGAAGAGTGCAGAAGTGTTCCCGGTCCACCGATGATCATTGCGCCGAGCTCCAGAGGTAGTGTATGGGTGGGGGTGGGGAGGCAGGGTGCACAGTGGGTGGGTGCAGGTGGGGGGCAGGGGGCACGGAGATTACGAGGGACCATTTTCCTTTTACAGGTTCAAAGGAAAAAAAACACTGGACAGTTTTTTTTCCAGGGATTTGGCACGTTGGGGTGGGCCCCAGTATGCCACCTAACTGTTTGGGAGTGGGGGGTGTCTGTAGCCGATGGGGATTGGGCACCTCGACAGCAAACAACACAGGTGAGCAGAATTTATGCCGACGGGATTGGGTACCGCTAGCTGCACACAAAGAAGGGGTACA
The DNA here is from genome assembly GCA_016271365.2 of Neoceratodus forsteri. Lineage (NCBI taxonomy): Eukaryota > Metazoa > Chordata > Ceratodontiformes > Ceratodontidae > Neoceratodus > Neoceratodus forsteri. The sequence goes on from CM057458.1 coordinate 361,971,851, forward strand.
GAGCCAAGGGGATTGGGCACCCTCCCTCATGCTAAACAATTGGGGGGTTATTTCTGCTGATGGGGAGTGGGCCCCTCTGACACACAAGGAAGGGGTGGGTAAGTTTAGATTGGGCACTGCATTAAACAATTGGGTGTTGATGTGCCAATGGGGAGTGGGCCTCCCATCAGCACATTCATAGGGGGCAGGGGCAGCCAACAGGGGGATTGGGCACCCCTAAAGTCGGCAGTTCTATGGCCAGTGTCCCGCCATGTACATAATGGTGGCGAGCATGGCAAGAAAAGGACCGCTGCTTCTGACAAGCTTTGCTCGGATTGCAGCAGACATTTTCTTAGATGTACTTATCACATTATGTATGCATGGTGTGGCGCTGGCATGCAGGCTGATTGGGGAATGTGGGATGCACCTACTGGTGCGTGCCCTGCATTCACCCAACAGTGACGCGCCTCTAAAGCTGCACTGTCCCACGATGTTGGCTGCACAAGCGTGCCAACATAAAACATTTTTTTCTTAGAGAGTAGAGAGACTAACAAATTTAACAGCAGAGTGCAGAGTAGACAGTAGCAGAGTGCAGATGTTGCAGACTCCACAGGAAAAAACAAACAAACACACAATTTTGTTAAACAGAGAGAGTGCGAGAGAAAGAGTAGAGAGAAAGAGAGAGGCCAATGAATTCAACAGCAGAGTGCAGAAAATAAAAATTAAAAAAAAAATATTAATGGGAGCAGAGCCAGACAGCGGGACAGGAGGACTCTATCTGAAGGAAATAGTGCCTCAGTAATTTTTTGGGGGGCTTATAGAGCCATACAGATTTTGAAAGGGAGTGTTACCCACATCTCAGACTCTGTGTTGCCCATCTCTGTGCTTCCCTGAAAGGCCATATTGCCATAGACTTTGTGTTGCCCATCTCTGTGCCTGAACTACTACTAGGACATAGTGCCATATAGATTATAAAGGGTGGGGTCACATCTCAGACTCTGTGTTGCCAGTCTCTGAGCCTGAACTGCTACTAGGTCATACTGCTGTAGTGTAGACTCTGTGTTGCCCATCTCTGTGCCTGAACAACTACTAGGTCATAGTGCCATACAGATTGTGAAGGGAGGGTCATGTCTCATACTCTGTGTTGCCCACCTCTGTACCCAAAGTATGACTAGGTCATACATAGTGCCATACAGATTGTGAAGGGAGGTGTCACATCTCAGACTCTGTGCTGCCCATTTCTTTGCCTGAACTACTACTAGGTTATAGTACCATTCAGATTGTGAAGGGGGAGGTCACATCTCAGACTCTGAGTTGTTCATCTCTGTGCCAGAATTACTACTAGGTCATACATCGTAGCACAGACTCTGTGTTGCCCATGTCTGCGCTTGAACTATTACTAGGTCATAGTGCCATACAGATTGTAAAGGGGGTGAGGGGCTATGTCTCAGACTCTGTGTTGCCAATGTCTGTGGCTGAATTACTATTAGGTCATACTGCCAGAGCACAGACTCTGCATTGCCCATCTCTGTACCTGAACTACTACTAGGTCATACTGCCATAGCGTAGACTTCCATGTTGCCCATCTCTGTGCCTAAACTACTACTAGGTCATAGTGCCATACAGAATGTGAAGGGGGGCACATCTAAGACTCGGTGTTGCTCATCTCTGCTTCCAAACTAACACTGCTAAGTAAGCAATTAAGTTGGACCCCAAAAAATGGATTCAGAATCAAAGTTTGACACACTGACTCCTTTCATTGACAGCCCCGAATGACCTGCATACACTGGACTAGATTCAAAAATGTTTTAGGACTAAGATCCACACCACAACCCCAGCTGTGGACTGAAATCTACGCAGCTGCAGAGATTGCTATTCACATCCTCAGCAACTGCTAAAGATGTCATGGCTGGTCCCACCAGCTGTACAATGTTTCCACAGCTGTAGGGTTTTCCACAGCAACACCACGTGCAAGCTGCCAGAAATCATGGAGCTGGTTGTAAACCTGCTCCACTTTTGAGAATACCGTAGCTGTGGGAGAAAGTGCTGTCCTGCAAGTGGCAACTCCCTTGCGCCGAGCTTTTCCCGCAGCTGTGGGATTTTCAAGAGTTTTATGAATCCAGCCCACTATTTCCTATGAATTTTATGTGGTGGCTGAAACACAGGATTGGCAAGAACAACTGTCTATTTATTTTATTGCTGCTGGCTGCTTGCTCACCTTGACAAACAACACAAAAATGCAGACACAAAATTGGTTTTTAAGAAGGTTAAATTTTACTTTATTTAACAGAGGTATCTCAATGAATAATAATGATTCAATTCTCATACTCAAATAGACTAAAATAGATCTATAAATCATCAGAGTAATTCAGAACCTTTTGGAAAAAATCAGAGATGGAATCAGAACCAAGTCACAGCTGACCCACCCATCCCTTTTCCAAATGGGGACTTTTGGTGAACAGGACAATGTCATCAGCATACAAAAGTATTTTGGCATTAGAAATGGCCTTTGGCAAATCATTCGGAAACAGCCTAAACATTAAAAACCCCAGTATAGTCCCCTGGGGTACATCAAGGCCCTATACACATCAGGAAAAAATTTGATTTCCACCCTATGGCACTGTTAGAACCATGCTACAACAGCGTTCTAATATCATGCTAAAACCCTGCTAATGAGGTAGTCTAATGTTAACTGAAGCAAAGGATGATTTAATGTTGTCCAGCATCATCCTTTGCCTCCTGTCTGCTAAATGGTCTGCAAATAAATCAACAACATTTGAGGATAAGCCAAGATCCCAGAGCTTCAAGGGCAGGAATTCTTGGTTAACCACTTAAAAAGTGTTAGATACATCCAACTCTAACATCACTGCCAAGTCACCAGTCAAGGGCCCATGGAAGAACTTGTTTAACAATATAGTAGATGTGGGAAAATAAGTGACAAAAATTGTGGAGGAGAACAACACAAGAGGTGTGGAGAGAGCAAACAGTGATGAAGAAGATGCAGCCAGCTGAAAAGACATTGGGACTTGTCCTTCTGTTTTGTTATATTTAGTATTTACCTTATAGTGTAACTATACACTCCAGTTTAGTTGCAGTGGTTAATTTATGACTGTTGTGTTGTCTCTGTTGGACACTTTTTCAATTAAGGTTATTAGCAGTTTCAAATAGTGCAAGATGGCAGCATTTCGTGAGTAAAAATCTTCCTTGGTTATATTACTATGGGGATATGATGCCAGATAGCGCAGCTAACAAAAAGGTTAGTCTTGCTTGCACCACCACATTTATTGCCATCTGTTATTTCTTTATGCACCTGGGGAGCCTGGCAGGTGGCTCTGGTCCCTTTCTCCCTCAGTGGGACTCCGTCTCCAGCTCTCAACTCCCCACCCGACTTCCTTCTGCAATCCCCCATGGGTTCCTTCCCATGACAGGTCCGAGGCAAAGGGGCACTGGCTTTCCCCCATGCCTGGAATGAAATCCAGATGTCCTGGGAGCCAGAAAAGGTGCAGGAGAGCCATCACAGAGCCTGCCAGCTCCTTTTCCTCCATGTTTCTCTGCCCCCCCTACCCGCCGACGGCATACATCGGCAACGTAACTCCCAACTCGCATCTCCTCCAGCCACCGCCAGAGGGAGATTGATGATTGGGACAGCAATCTCTTCCTCCCTGAGAGAGAAGAGCAGTCCAATGGATGCTCAATCCTCTCTCCCCCTCCCACTGACCCCAGGCAGCCCAGGCTCATTCTTGAACCCGGGTCACCAGCATGGCATGAGGTGTGGTGTCCAACGTCTTAACCCTCAGCACCACCGGGCTGGCATTTATTGCCATCTATAGTGAGTATTAAACATTACCTGTTTATTTTTGATGCATTTGATCAGTTAGGATGTAATCGTGTGCTGCTTGGGATAACCGGATTTAAGCAATGTTTAACGAGAGAAAGATGAATATAGAATTGAGGCCATTATATGTTCTGTTTGTAATTTACTACCACACTTACATTTGGATATGGCATCTGAAGCCCACAATGGGCTAGAAAATGAACATTTTAAATGTTGGAACTTTTAATTTAATGGAATAATTGCCATGGCTCTTGGGATACAGTTCCATGGCATATTTATATGGTATATTAAATCCAGTAAAGGAGCCTTAATTTAATTTAGTGATGGCCCTTCCTTGGAAGTAACACTGTGGAATAATTTAACCTGCATATATATATATATATATATACATATACACACAGTATATGTTTTTGCAGAAAAGCAGGTCTATTGTGCTGCCCATAGCCAGCACAGAAAATGGAGGCGAGGTTAGGGACACAGTGCCTAACTAACTAGACTGAGTGACTCTGTCATGTGATTCTGACTTGGTTCAACATATTTTAGTTGGGGACAGTCCTACAAAGAGTGTGTGTGTGTGTGTGTGTGTGGTGTGTGTTTGGGGGCAGTCCTACAAAGTGTGTGTGTGTGTGTGTGTGCGTGTGTGTGTGCATGTGTGTGTGTGTGTGTGTGTGTGTGTCAGTGCCACCCTTTAACCACTGGTTCAAGTACTGACTTCCAATACGAGAAGTATGTGCACATTTGAAATGCATACACAACTGGGGCCACTGGCAGGTGTAAATAGCCCCCAAAACTTTTAGATATTGGGTCCTCAGTTTAACACCTTGGAGAGGTTTTTGTGCATATGTACACTGTGAAATACAGTAGAAAGAAACAAGTAAGCATTAAAATAAACCGTGAAATGGAATGTTGGCTCAGAATGTTATGCTGGCACTTAGTTACTGTATGTCTGCCAGTAAAACAAATGAGCCATTGTCTTAACCCACCAGTTACATATGGGTGATAATGTAAGTAACTGAGAGTAGTGTGTATTAGATAAGTCACCAAATTAGGAGCAATACATTACTAAATGAAGACATTTCTATCTTAGCCACATAGTATTTTATAAAAGTTTAGATAACTTTTCTACATATTGACTTTGAGTAACATTCTGTAGTTAGAAACAATGAGAGTCTGTAAGAAGAAAAGCATAGTTAGTCATAGCTGAAGCATGTTTATCCTATAGCTTATAAATATACATAATATATGCGCTGCAGGCAGTAAATGGCATGCTTGATTAACTAAAGCTAAATCGTACATGATAAAAGGATAAGCATTATGAAGTGCATTGTTTATGATATGATAGTGAAAAATAACAATAATGCCGTCTGTACTCAACGTGTAAAAAGCTGTGCTAATCTTTCCCGTTCTCTTGACTATAATACAGCATACACACTAATAACCTCATGACTCATTCACAAATTAAATAAAAGCAAATGTGCAGCTGGACACTTATAGCTAAAAAGTGAGGTTTTAAAAGAGTATGCTACTAAGTTCTCTATAGAAATAGTGACCTGGCCCCCGATAAAGCCCAGTGATTTCCACAAAGAAGTACCTTGCTTGTCCTTCACTCTCATTTAGCCCCATCTTGCAACTGCAAATAGCACACACTGTACAGAGCGAATGGACTGAGTGTAAAACAGCTCTAATAATACCAGTCAAGATTATGCTAGCATCTCAATGACAAACTGCATGTCCTGTGTGTGCGTGTGACTGCTTTTGGGAGAAGCACCTTCCCACTTAGGCTAGCCCAGTTCTCCAAGTGGTTGCTTTGCTAGGGAGGGGTGGTCCTTGCAAGTCTGCATGTGCATCTGTGGCTGACTGTATTTTTTTAATGCTGTAAGACAAAAGCAGGGGCAAGCTGTTTAATCTGAATCTTTGAAATGTGAGGGCAATTAAGGGCTGAAATCATCAGGTAAGTAAAGTTTGCAGTGTGGTTTAATTATAACTCAGTGCTCTGAAACATGTTGCACGGTTGCTTTCTTTACTGCCTTTGCTGTCATTCACATGGCATAGTTTAGTTAGTGTATGTGTGTGCACATGTACACTGCTTATACTCTATTCTGACAATAACAGAGATCAGAATCATTTGAGGAGATACATGGCTGTTTCAGTATTGCTCTGATGTGATGTAGATATAGATATACATACTGTATGTATTTACATAGAGAATACATAATGTGTTGCAGTGGAATAATACAGTTATCTGCAGTTTTGAGTGGTACCACCCATAACTCATGAGTGGCCAGGTATACTCACACATGATATCTGTCTATCTAGCTTGCTAGCTATCTATCTTATCCACACAGCTCCAATAGGATATAGTGAACAATAAAAGTTAGATATGTGTGCAACGTAAGGGCAGTCTGTCAGTGTAGATGGACTTCTGTCAAATTATAATAATTAGCCAGAAAGACTTCGTGACAGTCCTTTCAGACTCTATGGGGAAAGGCCAGTCTTATTGTTGTGTCTTTGTCAGGAGAGACTTGGTACGTTTGTCTTGGGAAGGATTAGGCACAGCCTGCTGTCAGAGCTGTAGGGTGCCCCACTGGAGGAGAAAAAGCAACAGACGTTGGTCTCAGGTGCTGGACAGTCCTCTGGTTACTAATCAAATACTGATATGGAAATTTAGTTGATTATTTGGTATTAAGGGAATGGAACAGTTTTATAACAATAGTGTAACCGTAGCACAGTATTAAAGAACATCTTAAATATAAAATCAGATACAAAATTGTACCAGTATTCTAATAGTTACAGAATAAACATTAGAACTACTTTTTTTACTGCTGTAGCCTAGAGTATTTGTATTTGTGCATGTGTGTGCATGTACACAGACAAAAAGAACTATGCCCAATGAAGTGGCTAGTGTTACAATATTTATTTTGTTTATAAAAGTATGGGCATGTTTGCAGTAAGGTAAACCCACTAATCAAATGCAAGCAGATCTTTCTTAAGGATCATTTCTTTGTCCATGTACAGTAACCTAATTGTTTTGCTGCTTTGTCTATATTTGTTGCCAGGAATATTAAATATCAGTACTTGCCTATTAAAAAAATCACTTTTAAGTACGTGGTCTTAGTAGATAACTTTCTCAAGTGATAAAAAAATGATGAATGGTGTTAAAGTCTGTGAATGTCTTACCAGATTGAACAGATATGTTTGACACAGTGATGATCAATGAGGGAAGTTAAGCATACCTGTAACTGACACATAATTACACTACACCATGCTACACGATAGTTTACGTGTAGCTGATAGTTGTCCCAAAAACTAGCGCTACTTTTCTTCTTTTTGTTGGTTTTATAGTGACACAAGTTTACAGGCAGAATCTATTTAATGTTTTTGTATAGTTTACTTATTTAGAAAACACGTTAGTTACAGTCCAGTTACTTCTTGCTGAATACCAACAACATATAAGCCAGATTTTTCTGCAGAACAAAAAAGAATGCTTACAAAAAGATTAAATGAGAGTTTGACTGTAAACCTGTAACAACATGAACAACCAAACGTGAGGAATAAAGTCAGCTTTTAAAGCTTTTCTAAAATTTCTGGCTGTAGTTGTAGTGCTGTGACAACTATCAGCTGAGAAAGTGTATGTCTAATAAACCTTTGGTGCTGAAAGATTTCAGTTTGTATGCTTTGCCTGCTTAACTTGATGTGTATGACTTCATTAAACCCAAGCAATATCAAACAGATGAACTGTCAGGTTTTTCTTGCAGTATTTTAATGCAGGCAGGGTCACTGGAGTTCATAATGCCATAAAACAGGTCGTTTAGCAGAACACAAAGGTTGCGGTGGCCAGACTGAATTCATTTGTTTGTAAGACAAAGTTTAACTACAGCTATGCTTTGGATTGTTAGCTAAGTAATGTTCATCCCCATCAACTTAGCACAATTAAGGTCCAGCATCCATTAGGTGTTGCTGCCGCTTCAGTGGAGACAGCTACAGGTGCATGTTATTCAGATTTGATATGCTGATGCATACCTAAGTTTTAGTGTTAGTCTTTTTGTTTGCAATCACACAATTGTTGAGGAATTCTCAGTAATTCACTTGTCTAGTATTACAGACCCAGCATTAAACTCCATGAGTCCCAGCGGATACTTCTCCCTCCCCTCTCTCATGTGGGGAATTGCCCTGAACTCATGCATGTCAGTCTGTAAACAAGCATTTGTCAATGCCGGATGTTCACCAGTAGTATAGAAGTCCTGGGGTAGTTGATGTGTTGTGGTACACTTTGTGGGTTATGTATATTACCGCATGCCCCAGGTGGGTTGTGAGGCATGAGGCACAGCTAAGTGCCATCAACCACCTGAGAAGTTAGGGTTGATTGACCCAATGATGTTGCAAGTGGCAAAGCCATGAGTGATATCATCAGGTCACTCGGCATGAGAACAAAAAATATCAACAATATTTTCAGTGGGGGTGCGGGGGTAGCATATTTAATTTATGCCATATTTCCAAAAAAGTGAAACAAAATTGAATTTCCTTCCATTTATGGCTGATTATAAAAAATCTAAAAGGTATCTATAAATGAAACACCACTCATTTGGTAGGTATTTTTGTGGTGAACAAATTTTGTGCTCATAGTATCATGCTGTCATTTTTGGTTTTAAAGCTATTTGCATTTGTTTGATGCAAAAAATGAGAAAAAATAATTTTATGCTGTTTTTTGGTAATTATAAAAAAAACCCTAAAAGGTATCTATAAATGAAACACCACTCATTTTGTAGATATATTTGTGCTGAACAAATTTTGTGCTCACAGTACCATGCTATCATTTTTCATTTTACAGTTATTTGCATTTGAATACAATTAGTACTGCTAGTATACATGTGTAAAAAGAGGGTTTAGGTGTCCTTTAAAGTAATGTGTGTATGTCTCTGTCTGTCTGTCTCTCTCTCCGCATGCACGGAGTCAGTGAACAGCTCAGGGCTGTTCCTGGATATTTGAAATTCAGAGGCCCCATGGAAGATTAGCTGTGTCTGCTGGACTGCGTACATCAAAGGAAAGAGATGACCCATGAGTGGGTTGGCTTTTCCTTTTCAGCTAGAGAACATATCAGCCCAGCAAGCAAAACCAGTGTCATGCTTACCCTGCCTGATGACTGGTGGTGCCTCTTTAAGACTGCTCTGTATTGGAGGACACTGCTACACCTCTCAAAACCCAACTATCATAACAAAATGTTTGCTGCACGTGCACGCACGTGGTGAACATAAAAAGGAAATACTTGCCCATCTGTTGATGTCGCAGTAGGGTAACTGCTTACAAAACCAGTGACCTGGATGGGTTTGGAAATGAGTATGAATCATCAAGAGGGGGTGTGAGCATCCCACAGACTACTCTCTTCCCTCATGGTGGAGGAACTCTGTGTCTTTCTAGGAGACCAGGTTGCAGCACACAAAAGCCTATCAGAAGGGGTATGGCTGCCATCCAACACCAGCAAACATGAGCACCAACATGCATGTGCATTTGTGTCATTGTATGCCAGAACCCTGGGAGAAGGACAAGAGGGATGAAAAGTGTCTTGGTCCCACCAGCACCCCTCACAGACATCACATGACCAGCATGGTAGGCTACCCAACACCTTGTGTTGCCCTGAGTAAGTGGTAAATAACTGGAAAGTCCATGAGAAGGTTGATGTCAGGGCTGGTGGGGTGTTGCAACGTCAGGGGACAGAGGAGCAGAAACACCTAGTGAAAAAAACAGAAAATACTTTTAAAAGTACAGCAGAACTTGCCTATTAAGGACCACTTTGGGACAAAAGTATCTGTCCTTAATATCAATTTACCTTTTATATGCACCTCACAAATGAAACTCCCTTTCCTCTTAAAGATTTTCATATGTGACATACTGTAGGGGAGGACATTACAGAGCAAACTCTGTCTCCTTGCTGATAACATAAAGATATGCTCGAGGGTGGATACTGTGGATGGGATAAGGGGACTAACGGAGGACCAGGAAAAATTAATAAGATGGTCCAAAGTCTGGTAGCTGAACTTTAATGCAAAGAAATGTAAAGTATTGCACTTTGGAAAAAAAGATCCTAAAAATAAAATATATGATGGGGAGGTGGAGCTAGTAAGCACGTTAGAAGAAAAAGATTTAGGGGTAATACTAGTGGAAAATCTTAAATCCGCAAACTGGTGCAATAAAACAGTAGAAAAGGCAAACAAGATGCTAGGATGTATAGGGAGGGGAATTGGTGGTTGGAACCGAGAGGTGATACTTCTGCTTTATTGATCATTAGTAAGACAGCACATGGGGCATTGTGCAAGGTTCTGGAGTCCATATCTTCACAAAGACATAGAGAGAGTGGAATCATTACAATGTAGGGCAACAAAAATGATCCAGGGAGTGGGAGATGAGACTTACGAGGAGTGGCTGAGAGAACTCAGTATGTACACCCTAGAGGTTGAAAAATAAAGGAGACACGTGATTGAAACTTATAAATATCTGTAAGGAATTAACGGGGTGGCTACAAATTACTCATTTACTTTAAGTAAGAGTAAATGTACACGAGGGACTCGCCGAAATTGGAGGGGGGTAATTTAAAAAGGGAAATCAGGAAGTATTTATTTCACTGAAAGAGTAGTAAAAAATGGAATAGTCTGCCTGAAGCTGCTTTGAATGCCAAAACTCTGGATGGCTTCAAAGTATGCTGGAACAGACATATGGCTGTCCTTAGAGGGTGCTGGGGAGAGATAGAGGGAGGAGGGGGCAGTAGGACCAATGTTGGGTAGACAGGTAGGCTGTGCAGACTGGATGGGCTAATGTACCTTTGCTGCCATCATCATTTCTATTACTACCAGGTCACCATCTAAGGAGCAAGGTTGTGAGCCTGATATGCAGACAGGCTCCCCCAGGACCTTGATACAACAGCCAGCAATCATCTTGCAGCACAGGAGCTGCATTAGAATTTTCCAGCCTGTTTTGGACTTTGTGTGCATTTTTCCCCAATCAGCGCTCCGAGCGCCAGTAAAAGGGAAGGACTCCTGGCCAGCTTCGTTCTCTGGCTACCAGCCACCCGCACACCATTTCAGTGAGCCACATGGCCGAGTCGTCATCTAAAGGGGGGGGGGGGTCATGAACTTGATTTGCAGTAGGGTTCCCCCAGGACCTTGATACAACAGTCAGCAATCATTTCACAGCACAGGAACTGCATTTGAGTTTTCCAGCCTGTTTTGGAATCAGTGTGCATTTTTCCTCAATTAGCATTCTGAGTGCTAGTAGTGGGGAGGTACTCCTGGATACTTCAGAACATTGGCCTTAGCGATCCCAGCGTGAGTGGCACAGCAGGAGTGGGAGTCGTTGAGGGAGTCACTAGAGGGGAGACGCCAGGGAACTCTGCCCTAGCACCATCCTGCAAGTGTCCGTAAGTCTCCATATGTTATTTACCTTAATTTCATTTTATTTTTATTAAATGGGTTAGACCATTGAGTAAAACTCATTTAAAATGGTAACCCGTGATTAAGCAACAAATAGTTACAACAATGACGTATAGCAAATAATACAGAAAGAGCTACAGTACATAACACAATAAAATACCATAAAATTGCATACAATAATTACATTACTTTAACCAATTAGCCACAACAAGCCTTAGTTTGAGGTAAAAGTGATTCCAAGAACGAAGTTTTAACAACCTTTAGTGGAGGACTTTTACTATTATATAAACAAAATTTCAAGGGCACCATATTCCAGAATTTAGGAACTAGCTGGCAGAAAAAGAAATCAGAACATTTAGTTTTTATTCTAGGTATTACCATCTCTCGATAGGCTTACAATCTTGCTCTGTTAAAACCGTCAGCTTTGAAATCTGAATAGTTGCATTGCTATCCTGTATGTGCTTGCCTTATTCTTCTGCATTCTTCCGCGTTCTGTGAGGAATGGTCTTTTGGAACCTATGTGATTAGCTCCACAATTATAATATTGGTTATGCTTCATACTGCTATAGATACTCTGCATCTGTTTATGTTGCTGCTGACCATCAGTATGCCTATTCCGCTGCAAGTCTGTCTCTGCTTAGCCTGATTCAGTGTTGTACCTGTACCAAGTGCTCACTTCCTTGTTACTTTGCTGTTACTGCATATATATTAGTTATATACCTTTCACCTGCTTTTATTGAAATCCTGCTATTAGACTTGGTCTCTGTGTATACTGTGCAATTGTGTATGCTGCCTAGATATAACTATTGCCTATTTGTATCATGTAATCCTGCTATTAGGTCATACTTTGCTTGCTGTACTTTGCAACCTGCTATACTTTCTCCCCATCCTGGCTTCCTCTTACCCTATCCCCATGGCTTGCCTTTGCTCTCCATCTCCCCTTACATTTCATATATTGCACTTATCCCCTTCATTATGTATTTCTTTTTTTCTTACCTCTGCCCCCACCCCCCATGCTGCTATGCTGCTTGCATGCGCAGTTCACAATTTATTCTTCTTTTATTTATTTTTGGCTATTTGCTTTAATTCCTCAGACTGGATCCCCCTATCTTTCTATTCACTGAACTGCTTCCATTCTGCTCCTGTTCTACTTGCAGATTCACTCACTTCTCGCCTACCTATCCCTCCCTCCTCCCCTTCCCCATGCTCTGTCTTCTTTCATCCCTCTCTGTATCCCTACTTTACCAATCTAATTCCTCACTACTCTTCCTATTATCTGGTCAGCTTTGATTTCCCCTCTGTTCTGGTAACCCATTCTACCCCTCTTAGCCCCACCACTCACTCCTACCTGTGGAGTGCTTTCACTCTTCTCTCTACTCGATTTCTCCCCTGCACTTCTTTCCTTCAAGTCATAATTCCCATGAACTTCTTTCTTTCTAATATGTTCATATTCACCCTTTCTCTCCTTCCCCCATGATTACCCTAGCCTCTCTCCCTCCAGCCATCTTTCCTTCTCCTCCACCCTTTTTCTCACTCTCCCCCCCTCTCCCACTCTCCCCTCCTCCTGCTTCCCCACTCTCTCTCCCATTCCCCCTGGCTCCCTAGATGTTCCCTCCTCCCTTTTTTTGCCTTCACTTTGAAACAGTCAGATCTTTTCTTCCTTCCAGCCACTCTCCCCCCCCCCCACTGCCCTCACCTCTTGCTATGTAAGGGCATCTCTTTCTACGGTATGTTAAGTTCCTCATCCCACTGACGCTGTTAGTGGCTGGGGATATTGAGCCCAATCCCAACCCTACCCACTCATCTCCCACTTGTCTCCCCAAATGGTTGAGAGTGGCTCGCATCAATGTCTGCAGCCTCCTCTCAAAGACAGGCCAGCTGCAACCTCTCATGGTTAACCGTCAGTCTGATGTGCTAATTAACGCTGAATCTTGGTCATCCTCCAAGATCCCAGACTCCACTGTTACTATCCATGGCTACACTCTCACCCAGCAGGATCACACTAGGAGGGGTTGTGGCATTGCAATCTACCTCTCCTCTGCTCTCCAGTTCTCTACTGTGCTCTCAGTCACTTTATTTATTTATTTGCTTTTGTTAACCGGGTAAGCACACTAGACAACCAAGTGCCTATTTCCAGGTGTGACCCAGGAGATTACAAGGTACATACATGAGCATCTGGCAAAACAAGTGAAGGTTACTCCTTCTCAAACTCTCCCTCCCTTTATCAGTCCCTGTTTTTGTGGCCAGTGTTTATTGCTGCCCTGGTTTATCCCCCCATATCTGTCACTGAACTCCTTACCAATATCTCCACTCACACCTCATCTGGGGAATTATTCGTCCTTGGGAACTTTAATGTAAATTGTCTCTCCCCCCCTGTCAGTCTGAATTCTGCCAGAACATTAAGTCCCTTCAGCTTGCCCACCTGATCACTGACCCTACCCAACACAATCATAAATCCTCCAATCACTCTCTACTGAACTGGGTTCTTACCTCCCACCCCCACTGTATCTCTGCTGCTGGTACCGTCCCTGATACCTTCAGCAACCACTACATGGTCTACTGTGTGAGCAAAATCCATCATTCCAAAACCCCCCAAACTCCTCCAGATCTGGTCTTTCTGGTCACTGGACTTGTCCTCCCTACATGCTGATTTAGTGGCTTCAGACTGATCACCCATTTCATCTGCCAGTAACATCAATTCTGCCCTTCAATATTTTAATACAAAATTCATGTCTTTCTGGGATCAGCATGCCCCCCCCCCTCAGGCAAACTAGGGTCTGTGGTTCCCACCTCCCTTGGACCTCGGCTGAACTACTGGCCTGTCTATGTGGCTGTTACCTTGGCTGGAAAACTCATAAGTCCTCTTGCTCCCCTGCTGACTTTAACCAGGTACTGGACCCTTCATAATGCCTGCACCAGAGCCACTAGGCTTGCCAAGGCTGAGTACTTTGTCTCCACCTTCCAGAACAACCTTAACCAACCCTCCAAGTTTGGGAAGGTCATCCATGCCCTCTTCTCCCATGCTACCCAGTCCTCCCTCATGGTCCTCAAGGTGGGTGACACCTCCATTTCTGACCCCCTCTCTGTTGCTTCAGAGTAAAACTTATTCTTTACCTCCTGTGCCTCCTTCCTTCTCTCCTACTTCCCTCTCCCACCCTTCCCCTATCACCTCCCATCTATCTACCCCTCCCCTACCCTTCTCCTTCTTTTCTATCACCCCTGCTGCTTCCCTCAAGGCTCTCTTGGCTCTAAACCCCCATAAGGGCATGAGCTCTGATGGGCTTGACACCAAATTCCTCCATCTCTCTGCTCCTGCCATTGCTCCACCTCTCTTCTCAACCTATCTTTCTTCCTGGCCTCCGTCCCTGACTCCTGGAAATGTGCTACCATCATGCCCATTCCCAAGGGCGGTGACTACTCCTCATCTAGCAGCTACTACGAACATATGAATCTGCCAGCAGAAACAGGCCTTATGGTCTATCAAGTTAGTCTGCTAGAATGCACAGCTAGCATCCTTATATTGCAGCTGCCCCTCTCCTCTCCCCCCTCACCTTTACCCCCCCCCTCGCACCCTGTCCCATGCTCTTTTAAAACTGCCCACTATGCTACAGGATATGACCTCCTCTGGTAGAGTGTTCCATTTCTCCACCACCCTCTCTGTGAAAAACATGCCTCCTCATCTCTCTCTGATATCTTCCACTCTCCAACCTGAGACCATGCCCTCTGGTGTTCCTTCCTCTCCTCATCTTAAATATCCCTTCTGTGCCCATTGTGTTAATCTCCTTCAAATATTTGAAGGTCTCAATCATATCCCCCCAATCCCACCTCTCCTCCAGGGTGTACATATTCATCTCAGTCAGCCTGTCCTCGTAGGATTTGCCCTCCAGCCACTGGATCATCTTAGTTGCCCTATGCTGCACCCCCTACAGCAATCTGATATCCTTCTTCAGAAAGGGATGCCAGACCTGCATGCAATACTGCAAATGTGGCCTGACTAGTGACCTATACAGTGGCAGGATCACATCCCTATTTCTGGATGAGATTCCTCTCACAATACACCCCAGCATCTTGTTGGCCTTAGCTGCCATCTTCCTGCACTGAGCTGGGTTGTTCTTGTTACCCATTACGATCATCCCTAGGTCCTTCTCTTCCTCTGTGACCTCTGTCTGAACCCTTCCCAACTGGTAGCTCCTCCCTCGGTTCCATGCTCTGAAGTGCATAACCTTAAACTTCTTCGCATTGAAGCTTAATTGCCACTTTTCTGACCACTCCTCCAGTTTGATCAGGTCCTCCTGTAGCCCTTGCCCACCCCCCTATGTTGTCCACCACTGCCCCATCTTGGTATCGTCTATGAACAGACTGATCTTGCTCCTAAAGCCATGTGAGATATCTGATACAAATAACCCAAACAACACCTGACCCAGGACTGAGCCATGCAGTACCCCACTTGTCACAGCCCTTGGAGAAGAGAGTGACCCCCACCACCTGTTGCTGCCTCCCCTTCAGCCAGTTCACAATCCAGTTTACCATCTTTGTCCCAGCCCCCACATATTACAACTTACCCCCTCAGCCTCCCATGAGGCACTGAATCAAAGGCCTTGCTGAAGTCTAAATACAGCACATCTACTGCATGGCCTTTATCTAGTTTCATTGTTACTCAGTTGTAATTTCAATTAGGTTGGACTGGCAGGATCTTCCAGAGACAAATCCATGCTGCTGACTGTCTTGGAGTCCATTTTCCTCCAAAAAAGTCACCAGCCTCTCTTTCAGGATTGATTCCATAAGTTTTCCTACAACAGATGTGAGGCTTACAGGTCTGTAATTGCATGGTTCATCCTTTGGGCCACTCTTGTGGAAGGGCACCACGTGATCCATCCTCCAATCCTGTGGTACACAACCTGTGTCCAAGGAGGTATTGAACAGGTCTGACAGCAACCCTGCCAATACCCCCGATAGTTCTTTCAGCACCCTGGGATGAATGCCATCCAGACCTGGTGCCTTATCCACCCTTAGTACCTTCAGACCCTCTAGCATCCTGCCCTCCATAATTACCCCATCTGTCACCCCTTCTGAGGTAGCTATCCACTCTTCTCCTTCATGAACACAGAACGGAAGTACTCGTTTAGTGCTTCTGCCTGTTCTGCGCCTTTCTCTACCCACCCCGTCCTTCCTAATCCTCATTATCTGGCCCCTGCATCGTCTTATCTCTCTTATGTATCTGAAATAGTCTTTCTCCCCTTCCCTGATGCCCAGTGCCAGCCTCAGCTCCCTGGAAGCCGTGACTGCCCTGACCAATCTGGTTACCTCCTTAGACTTCTTCACATACAATCCACTGTCCTTTAACCTCCCAGACTTCTTGAACCTCCAAAAAGCTGCTTTTTTGGCCCTTACCCCCTTCCAAAACCTCCTTGTTCAGCCAGCTTGGCTTCTTAGCCCTACTCTTCTTGCTCAGCGTCATGGTACATGACCCAATAGCCTCAATCAGCCCAAGTTTGATAATATCCTACTTCTGATTTGCATATCAGGCCTAATTCCTACCATGTACCTTTCCAGAATTTCCCCCATCTTGATAAAGTCTGCCTGCCTGAAGTCAACCATCATGGTTCCTGTACCTACAGTCTCCCTGCCCATGCTGAGCATGAACCACACTGATTGGTGGTCACTCCCAGCTAGCGGGTCCTCCACCTTCAGATCCCTCACAGCGTCCCCATTAGTTAGCACTAGGTCCAGAGTGTTTTCCAACAGAGTTGGCCCACTGACCATCTGCACCAGGAAGCTATCCTGGAAGGCATCCAGTAGCACCTGCTCCTTTGCGCTTAAGGTGGCTGGGGTTCCACAATCCACTAATGGTAGATTGAAGTCCCCCACGATCACTGTGTTCCCTTTCCTGCATACCCTTCTAATCTGTTCCACTAACTCCTTGTCCAAGTCATCTGTCTGAGCTGGTGGTCTGTACACCACCCCAAACCACAGTATCCTGTGGACTGGAGCATCCCAGCAGCAGCAGCATCAACTAGGAGCAGATTTATCCTGGACTCCCTTCAGGGTGCCTTCCTCAAGCAACTGGTCATGGAACCAACTCGGCAGAAGGCAATACTGGACCTTGTGCTCACAAACAGGGACAGTGTGATGGGGGTACAGTGGGGAGCACCTGGGAAACAGTGACCACCAGTCATTGTGGTTTGAAATCACAGAAAGCAGAACCAAACCACACAAAACATGTATCCTGGATTTTAGGGTGCAGACTTTGGGAAAATGGGGAGATACTTGAAAGAGACATTAAGGGAATGGGACAGGAATCAGGGGTTGAGGAACAGTGGGCAGTATTTAAATGGGGATTACAAGAACAACAGAATTATGCATTAAGCAGGTTAGCAAGAGGAAAAGGAAGAGGAGACCATTATGGTTTTCCAAAGAGGTAGCAAAGAAAGTGAAAGCCAAAAAGATTGCATTCAGGCAATACAAAAGACACAGGCAGAAGGGATAGGGAGAAGTACCAGGAGAAGCAAAGGGAGGCAGGGAGGTCAGTAAGGAAGCCAAAGCTCAGACAGAAGAACACATTGCAAAATCAGTGGGTAGAGGGGCAAACCTTTATAGGTACATAAGTGAAACAAGAAAGACAAAGGGAGGGATAGTGAGACTGAAGGGGAGGATGGGGCCGTGGGAGGATGACAACAGTAAAGCTGACATATTGAACAAGGTATTTCTGCTCAGTCTTTACTGAGGAAGAGGAGGGCAATGGGTCCTGAAGGGAGTGCAAGGGTGAGAATGGTGCAGAAATGGACACAAGTCCCTTTACATGAGAAAGGGTCCTGAAGGAACTGGAAGCAATAAGAGTTGATAAAGCAATGGGCCCAGATGGGTGCACCCCAGGTCCTTAAAGAACTAAGAGGTGGTGGCTAAACCTCTGGCTATCCTGTTTAGCCGATCACTGGAAACAGGGAGGTACCCAAAGACTGGAGGACAGCAGATGTAGTCCCTTATACAAAAGTGGGAACAAAGAGGAAGCAGGGAACTACAGACCAGTCAGCCTCCCACCTCGGTAGTGGGGAAGATCATGGAAGCACTACTGAAGGAGACATTGGTGGAACATCTGGTTGTCAATGGACTACAGGACCAAGGCAGCATGGTTTCACCAGGGAGGTCATGTCAGACCAACCTCGTTGAATTTTTGACTGGGTGACTAGGGAGGTGGATCAGGGAGGGCAGTGGACATTGCCTATCTGGACTTCAGCAAGGCCTTTGACACTGTGCCACAGAAGACTATTACACAAACTGGGGAATATGGGTGTGGGCAGGACAGTAGTGTGGTGGGTAGGTAACTGGCTGGTGGCAGGACACAGAGGGTGGTGGTAATGGCTGTCACCCACAGAGGGAAGAGTGACCAGTGGGTACCACAGGATCAGTGCTGGGACTGGTCCTATTCAACATCTTCATCAGTGACATTGCGAGGACCTAGAAGGCAGAATTTCACTGTTCACTGATGACACAAAGCTCTGTAACAGAGTAGACACACCAGAGGGTGTAGACAGAATGAGAAGGGACCTGCAGAAACTTGAAGAATGGTCAGGGGTTTGGCAGTTGAAATTCATTGCAAAGAAGTGCAAGATAATGCATATGGGGCACAAAAACCCTGGCACAATATATCAGTTGGGGGGGTGAAGATATAGCATGCAACAAGCAGGAAAGGGATCTTGGGGTTATCATCTCTGATGACCTCAAAGTAGGGAAACAGTGTGACAAGGCAGCAAGTAAAGCAAATAGGATGCTGGGATGTATAGGCAGGGGCATCACCAGCAGGAAAAGGGAGGTCATAATTCCGCTATACAAGACACTAGTGAGGCCCCACCTGGAGTACAGTGTACAGTTCTGGAGACCATACTCACGTAAGGACATAGACAGGGTAGAGAAGGTTCAGAGGAGGGCAACAGAGATGGTGCATGGATTGCATCACAAGTCCTATGAAGACAGGTTGAAGGAACTGAACATGTATCTCTGGAGGAGAGGAGGAGAGAGGGATATGATAGAGACATACAAGTATCTTACAGAGAGGAACAGGGTGCAGGAAAACACTATTTTAAGCGAAAAGATGTTCCAGGACTAGAGGGCATGGGATGAAGTTGGAGGAGGATGATTCAGAGGAAACATGAGAAAGAATTTCTTCACAGAACGGGTGGTGGACAAGCGGAACACCCTGCCAGAGGAAGTGGTGGGGGCTGAAACAATCACGGGATTTAAGAATGCATGGGATAGACATAAAGGAATTCTGGAGGTCAGGGGTAAGGGGCAACAGATTTCTAGGAAAACAAACTGAACTTACAAGCTCAAATGGGCAGACTGGGTGGGCCATAGGCCCTTATCTGCCGACACTATCTATGTATCTATGTATCCTACTTTTATAATCAAGGAACTGCATCCATAAGCCTCTGTTTTACTGTCCTCCCCCTCATCCCTTGTACATCTTATCCCTTCTCTAACATAAATTGCCACTCCTCTCCCTCGCCCCATTCTTCTGTCTTTTCTACATATCCTATATCCTGGGATCATCAGATTCCAGTCCTGGTATTGTGTGGCCCACATCTCCATAATGGCAACAATGTCCACCATCCCGCTGGCCACGAGAGCCTGTAACTCAGCTGTTTTGTTCCCCAGGCTCCTTGCATTCAGGGAAACCACCCTCCACCCAGTTCCTTTCCTTACCTTACCTTAACCTGTTCCCCCTCATCCTGATTCCCCTCCCCATGGCCCTACTCTGGTACCATCCCCTTTAGCATGGGGGATTAGCTTGTTCAGCTCCCCTATCCGGCAGCCCTGCATACCTGCTGCACACTTGCCTCCCCATACCTAGTTTAAATCCACCCTGGATGCTATGTACTCCCCCAGCCTTTGTTTCAAGACTCCCTGACCCACCTTACTCAAATGCAATCTGTCCTTTGTGTACAGATCACTGTTGTCCCAGGTGTTTCCCCAACTCCCCACCAGTCCATATCCTTGGGTTTGACACCACTGTCTCAGTCAATAGTTAAATTCCTCTATCCTTTCTTTCCTCACCGTGCTTGCCCTGGGTACTCGGAGCACTTCTGAGAAGGCAACTGAACTCCCTACCTCCAAACACAACCTCCTCATTTCCTCAGACCTCCCCCTTATCAATTCAACTGTACTGTCCCCCAAGTCATTTGTACCTATGTGTGTCACCACACGAGGTTTGTCTCTTCCCCTCCTAACACACTTGAGCAAGGACTGTCCCGTCCTACCCACTGTCAATCCAGGTACTGATTCCACCCATATCTGACTATGCCATTCTCCCTTCCCTCCCCATCTGATCCTTTTTAAGACTGAGTCCCCTAGCACTAAGACCCCATCCCCTTCTCCCCACTGTTCCCCTGTACTGTCCTACTAACCCTACCACTACCTCAAACATCCACCCTGTCCTGCACAATTGCGACTTGATCTATCCCCAGCCAAGCCCCTGCCCTATCCCACTGAACTGACCCTCCTGCTATATTCACCACGCCTCCCCTATTGTTCATCTCACCCCCATGACTCTCCCTGAGTCATAAACCTCCTTTCCATCCTCTCTGGTTCCCCTCTTCCCTTTTAACTCATCTGCCCTGCCCCCCATGCCCTCCCATCTACCCCAATCCATTTTCATCTTTCTCCCCCTTCCCCCTCCTCTGCCAGACAGTTGCCCCCCTATGTTTTCTCTACCCTCTTTCCCTCCTGCCCCTTCCTGGAGAGTCCCCCTCATCATCCACCATTGAAGCCAGTAGAGCAAACCTATTTCCTGAGCAATTACTGAATGCATCTCCCATAGTGCCACCCCAAGGTTCCCCTTTGTTGCTTCTAAAAGTTTATGTTCTCCCTCCCTCCTATAATCCTCGTTAACTCCCTTCCTAGCCACTGGACCTCTGCCTCCAGTTCCCTTAGCCTGAAGCAAATGGGACACCCCCCTAGCTTCCACAATATGCCCATCCAGATAGCCGCCCCACAACCATTGCAGTTAACTATCCTGTCTACCCTGGTACATCTGCTGTCCTCCTGCCCCCTGTACCAGTCCCTCAGTCCCTGCTGCCAACCCCACCTCTGCTTTCTGTACCAGTCCCCTGTCCCCTGCCATCAACTCCTCCCCTGCAGCCCTATTTCCCCCTGACATCCACCTACACCAGGTTGCCATACTGACACACTGTTATAAAAGTACCCTCCAACAAATAGAACTATAAAAGAACAGAAATAAAGAAGTCTCTTTGAGACAGAGGCAAAATTAGCAGTTCTAGTATAAATAAACACAGGCTGAAGAAATCCAAAGCAGTTCTCTTTGTGACTCTCAGAACAGTTCTAATTTAAATAAACAAAGGCTGAAGAAATCCAATTTTTGTTAGTGTATGCATGTGCTTACCCCCTATGCAATGTGCTGGGCTGATAAAGATATGACAGGTGTATGTCCGTTGCCCATTTTGGGAAGTGATGTCAGAACTCCTTGTATAAAGGAAGTGATGCTCAAGGGGTGGTACTGTCCTATCTCCCTGCTCCCCGCTCTTTCCAAAATGCAAGAACATCTTGTACTGTCCCAGCTCTCCACCTTCCTTGACTCTTCCTCCTTCTTCAGCCCATTCCAGTCTGGCTTCCATCAATTCCACTCCACTTCCTCCTTCCTCCTCCTCCAACTTACTGACTCCATTCTCTCAGACATGCATCAGGGCCTTATCACCTCCGCTATCTTTGTTGACTTGGCCAAAGCCTTCAACACTGTATCTCACCCCCTTCTCCTTGATAAGCTTAAGGCAACAGGACTCTCTGACTCCTCTATCAGTTGGTTCTGCTGCTACCTTGAGGGTAGGTCTCAATCTATGTGAATTGCCAATTCCATATCCCCCACTTCCTATCAACACTGGTGTCCCACAAGGCTCCATCCTTGGCCCAATACTCCTTTTGGTATTCCTGAATGAATGGCCTCTCTGCTGCCTGCTCCTCTGCATCCATCCACATGTACGTGAATGACACTGTTCTGTTTGCCTCTGGTTCCTCACCCTCTGATCTCACAGCCAGGCTTCAGCTGGACTTCAACAATGTTCAGCACTGGTTCCATTTGAATCAATATCACTCAATTGCAAGAAGATTGTTCCAATGACCTTTGGCACTAGGCAGAAGCTCGCTAGGCTTACTGACCTCCCATCCTTCCACACCCTAGAAGGGGCCACCATCGATGATGTTCCATCATGTAAGTACCTTGGGTCTGGCTTGACCAGCACCCTGACTTTTCTGGGCATGTGGACACCATACACAATAAACATCATCCCCAAACTAGAAGCATTATACAGTAATAGAAATTGCATTCCTCCTCCTACATGCTGTGCAATTGTCCTGAAGATGATCCTTCCCATCTTCGACTATGGAAACATTGTATACAGTGCTGCTCCTAAGACCACTCTAGCCAGACTGGATTCCCTCTTCTGCTCCTTCTGTCGCTTTGCTCTGGACTGTCCACTCCAAACCCACCACTGCTTCCTATATTCTTCCATCTCCCTTCCCTACCTTGAAACCAGACACTTTACTCACTGTACCTCCTTTATCTCCAAATTCTGGTTGGGATCGCTGCCCCCATACCTTACCACTCTCCTTTCTCCCCCCATTCCACTTACACCCTTCATAGCTCTGGCTATCGCTCCTTTGCTTTCCCTTATAGGAAACCCTCTGCTTGCCAGGCTGCTTTCTCCTATCATTCCCCCAAACTATGGAATTCCCTCGCCCTGTCTATCCACTCTGCCACCTCTCAACGCTCTCTATCTCATCTTCTCCATAATTTCACCCTGCACTCCTGCAATTCTACCTGATACCATACCTTACTCTTCTCTTCTACCCCCTACTTTCCGCCCACACACTACTCTCCCTCTCCTCCACATCTATGTTTCCCACCCTAGCTTACACTGTCAATCCCCCTCTACCTCTTCACTCTATTTCATATTCGTCTGAATCTCACTGAATTAGCTTTTCCCTGCCTTTCCCCCTGCACAATGGCTTTTTGTTACTTGAATAATTGCTCATTAATATCCATTGAGTACATGCTATGCCTTATTTTTTGTAATTTACAATGCTTCCTGATATCCACTGGAGTACATGCTATGTCTTATTTTGCATTCATTTTATCTTTTTGCTTTTTATGTGATGCTTGTATACATTGCCTGTTTCTACTACAATATGTAATTGTTGCCTTGATTGCTTTCATTGCCATCCTTTACCCCCTGCCCCGCAGGACACATCTGGAAACAAGCTGCTGTCAGTCCAGTATGTCTTTCCTGGTGAAACTTTTAAAATAAATAAATAAATAAATAAATAAATAACTGCATTCCAGACCACAAGAAATTACCTTAATATTGTGATGTCGTTAATATGCAGTGTCCTTACTACGCAAGTTTCACTGTATTTTTTTTTTCTCTCGTTGTGCCCTGTTGGAACAACACACAAGGGACAGCACTGGGCAGTGCAAATACTTCCAAAATAACATTCTAATGCCGTGTGATTGCATGCCAGGAGACAGCACAACTGATTAGAGTCAGAAGGTCCAGATGGGTAGGGGGATTACCAAGACTAACTTTGCTGAGCGAGGTCCAAAACATAAGGCCTTCACTGCTGATATATGATTTTATTGCATTGCAATCAATACATCAGGTTGACGGTTTTTACAATCATAATAAAACATTTAAACATAAAGGGCCCCATATAAAATTTGTCGGCAGATGAAGACCCAGTTTGTCCAGTTGTACATGCCTATACTGCCACAGCCGACCCTATCTGATCTCAGGCTACTCCCCCCAACCTTCCCACTAAGATTCATTTGTGCCTATCCAATACATGCTTGAAGCACAACACTGTGTTAGCTCCAATGATATCAAAAAAACATAGAAACATAGATTCTGATGGCAGATAAGGACCTCTTGGCCCACCTAGGCTGGCCATTTTCCCTACTTGCTGTAACACCGCAGACCCTACTTGATCACCGAGTTTACCCCCTCTTTCCTTATCACTACGGTTCCCATATGCTTATCCCATGACTTTTTGAAATCTGTTACAGTTTTTAACCCCTGCTGTCTCCCCAGGGAGGCTGTTCCAGGCATCCACCACTCTTTCTTTGAAGAAGTGCTTGCTTACATCTCCCCTGAGTCTACCTCCTCCAGCTTCATAGCATGACCCCATGTTCTTAAATATCTTTTCCTTTGAAAAATACCTCTCTTGAACCTTATTTAAACCCGTGAGGTATTTGAAAGTTTCCATCATATCTCCCCCTTCCTTCTTTCTCCCAGAGTGTACATACTGAGGTCCTTCAGTCTCTCCTCATAGGGCTTTTGATGCAGATCCTGCACCATTTTAGTTGCCCTCCTCTGGGCCACTTCTGCTCTATGTCCTTTTGATGATGAGAGCTTCAGAACTGGACACAGTACTCTAGGTGAGGTCTCACCAGTGATTTATACAGACGTATCACCACCTTCCTCTTCCTGCTGGTGATACCCCTTCCTATGCACCCTAGCATCCCACTGGCTCTCCCCACTGTCACACTGTTTTGTCACCTTTAAGTCATCAGATATGATTACCCCAGGTCTCTTTCCTGTTTGGCGGTTGCCAGTAACACTCTCCCCATTTTGTACTCCACCCCTGGGTTTCTGTACCCCATGTGCATGATTCTGCACTTCTTTGCATTGAAACTTAGTTGCCCCACTCTTGAATATTCCTTAAGCTTTCTTAGATATTTATTCATTTTTTCCATCACACTTGGAGTGTCTGCCCTGTTAGAGATCTTAGTGTCATCTGCAAAAAGGCATACCTTCTTTTCTAGCCCCTCGGCAATGTTGCTATTAAAGTCATTAAAGAAGACTGGTCCCAGTACTCATCCTTGTGGCACCCCACTGGTCACCCTCCCTTCCTCGGAGTGTACTCTGTTTACCGTCACCCTCTATCGCCTATCCCCCAACCAATTACTTAGCCAGTTTGCCACTTTTGGACCCACACCTAGGCTGCACAGCTTGTTTTAGAGTATCCTATGTAGAATGGTGTCAAAGGACTTACTGAAATCTAGGTAGGCCACATCCACCGCTCCACCCTTATCTACTTCCCTGGTCACCCATGTAAGGAAGTGAATTAGCATATGTGATTTGCGTATGCTTTGTTACTGCGCATGCATTAACATTTATATAAAAGCTCTTATCTTGCGGGCAGTAGTCCACACTTTTGCAGTTTGATCTGAGTGCTATACAGTACAGTAAAGTTGCCAGAGTACTCCACGTTGGTGTCTGTGTGATTATTACATGGTGTCAGAATGGAACACCTGCAGCCTCCTACCGCTCTCAGTCTGCAAGGAAATGTTGCTGAAAATTGGAGAAGATTCAAGTAGCAATTAAAAATTTTCTTGGTTGCCAGTGGAATTGCTGAAAAGTCCTAGAAAATGTAGACTATGACCTTCTTGCATATGGCAGGCCCTGATGCATTGGAGGTATACAACACTTTTGTTTGGGAAAGAGAGGAAGAGAAGGAGCAGCTAGACAAAATTCTGGGACAATTTGAGAGGTATTGTAACCTGAGAAAGAATGTCACTTATGAGAGACACTTGTTCAATGCTGGGAGCCAGAATCTGGGTGAGTCCATTGATTCATATGTAACTGAACCGAGGCTAAAGGCTAAATCTTTTTGAATTTGGAGATTTAACTGAGTTGTTGATCAGAGACAGAATTGTATGTGGCATACAGAGTGAGTATGTGAGATGCAGACTGTTGAAAGAAGTGAACTTAACATTAGGTAAGGCCATAGATATATGCAGAGATGCCGAACTGAAGGAAACACAGATTAAACTAGGGTTACCACCTGTCCTGAGTTTCGCAGGACAGTCCTGATTTGGGCAGCTGTGTCTTGCAAAAAAACATGAAAAATACTACATATCCTGACTTTCCAGTGGAAAAAATATTTTCTACCTTTCCAATAAATCTTGTAGAAAACTATTGTACCTTAACTAAAAGACATTAAAATTAGATGAAACCATAGAAGCAACCAAGAAACTACAATACGTAGCCTTGATTCTGATTATATAGAGAAAACAAGTCTGTTGCACTGGTCAAGGTTATGTACTGTCCTGCGACAAATTATGTTTCAATAAGAATTGTCCGACTTTGGGCTTCTTAAAAGGTGGTAACCCTAGATTAAATGCTTACTTGAAAATACTCAGGATGAAAGATCAGTGCAGGTAGCAGCTGTGCAGGAAGAATGAGTAAAAGCAGGTGCCAATGTGAGCAAAGGGAGTTATGTATCTCGAGCGAATAAAGTCAAATGTGAAAAGTGTGGTTGTGAGCATGAGATAAATAACTGCCCAGCGTATAGACCATTGTGTAGATTACGCCACTGGAAAAATCACTTTGCTAGAGTGTGTCATGTGGGCAAACACAATGAGATCCATCTTGCTAGAGAAGATGCCCAGGAGAATGAAAGTACTTTTAGCATTGAGTCTGTGACTACCTATAAGCCAGAGACTAATTGAAAAGTAAATCTGAGCATAAATGGGAAAATGGTGACCTTCAAAGTAGACAATGGAACACAGTGTAATGTGATGCCTTTTTAGATGTATAATACACTGTCTGGAGAAGCTGTTCAAAGGTTGTCAGCTAGATTGGTTTCCTATTCTGGGCATAGGTTGGTTGTGAAAGGCAAAGTGATGTTGCTAACATGTTTTAAGCAAAAGTAGTGCCCGTTGCCATTTCAAGTGGTTAATGCAAACGTGATCCCAGTGTTGGGCCTGCTTGTTTGGAAATTAAGCTGATAAAGAAGCTATTTTCAGTAGATGCTGCAAGTGGAAGTGTAGGGGAAACCACAGAAGGAATACTGGCTGAATTTGCGGATGTATTTGAGGAATTGGGATGCTTAGGGGGTGAATACCACATTAAAATAGATAAGACAGTCAGCTCTGTGATCCACCCACCTAGAAAAATACCATTCACATTACAAGACAAAGTGAAACTTGAACTAGAGATTATGGAAAGAATGAGGGTTATTGAAAAGGTAGAGAAACCCATGAGCTGGGTCAGCTCAGTGGTGGTTATAGAGAAACCAAACAAAATACAAATCTGCATAGATCCCAGAAATCTTAATACAGCAATTAAAAGGGAACATCACCCGATGAAAATAGTCGAAGAGGTTGCAGCCAAGCTAGCAGGGGCCAAAGTATACACAGTGTTAGATGCTGGCAATGCCTTCTGGCAGATTAAACTGGATGGGATAGCTCTGGTCTAGTGACTTTTAATATACCTTTTGGGAGGTATAAATTCAAGCTTCTCCCCTTTGGGATTTGCTCAGCACCAGAGGTCTTCCAAAAGAAGATTTCACACATTTTTGAGGGTCTCGAGGGCACTGAGGTCATTATGGATGACATCTTAAAATGGGGAGCAAATGTACAAGAACCCAATGAGAGGTTACGGAATGTTTTACAAAGAGCCAGAGATAAGCATTAGTCTTTAAACCTAAAAAAATCGAAAATCAACATGTCAGAGGTCCAATATATCGGACACAAGTTAAGTAAAGACGGGCTGTTGGCAGACCCTGAGAAGATAAAAGCAATTACTCAGATGCCTGTTCCCCAAAATAAGACTGACATACAAGGATTTATTGGCATGGTAAACTACCTGCAAAGTTCATTCCAAACCTATCAATTGTTAATAAGCTGTTGAAAGAGTTACTAGAGAAAGAAACAGCATGGCACTGGGAGGGGTGCCACCAACAGCCTTTCAAGAGCTAAAAACAGTTGTCACAAACCCCCCAGTGCTGGCCTACTATGACCTAAGAAAACCTGTTGAATTATCTGTTGATGCATCTTCAGAAGGGCTGGGTACATGCTTGATGCAAGAAGACAAGCCTGTTGGTTTTGCTTCCAGATCACTTAATAAAGCTGAGAGAAATTATGCACAAATTGAGAAAGAAATGCTAGCTATTGTGCTTGGTTGTTCAAAAGTCCACCAATATATCTATGGCAGACCAAGAGTCCATGTTGAATTGGACCACAAGCCCCTAGAAAGCCTTTTCAAAAAAACACACTGGCCACAGCCCCACCAAGAATTCAACGCATGATGGTAAAACTGCCAAGGTATGATTTATGAGTACGGTACAAAACAGGTAAAGAGCTTCACATAGCAGATACCCTGAGTAGGGCTATGGGAGAAAATTCTGTGCCAGAAACTGAACTAGACAAGTATGAGGTTGATACGGTGGACTACATACCTATCAGTGATGAAGACTGACAAAGATTCAGCATTGGTCAAGTTGAGAGATACTGTTTTGAGTGGGTGGCCAAATGAGAAAACAGTACACCCCGAGATAAGGCAGTACTGGCTGTTCAGAATTGAAATCTCAACAGAAAATGGACTTTTGCTGAAGTGGGAAAGACTGATAGTCCCCACATCTCTGAGACCAGACATGTTAATCAGATTACACAGCAGCCACTTGGGCATTGAAATGTGCAAGCACAGGGCCAGACAGCTCTTATTCTGGCCAGGGATGAATAGTCAGATTAGTGACATGGTGGCCAAGTATGGTATTTGCAACCAATTCAGGAGAACACAATCTAGAGAGCCGCTACAGTTAAAGTACATGTGATGCCAGCTAGGCCTTGGCAAAAGGTTGGGGCTGATTTGGGGCTGATTTGTTTTAATTTGTAGGTGAAACTTAACTAGCAATGGCTGATTACTACTCCAGATACATTAAGATATCCAAGTTGCCAAACACGGCAAGAGAAATGGTGATTAACCATATTAAATCACAATGCACAATGCACAAGGCATGGTATTCCAGAAATACTTGTGACAGATAATGGCCCGCAATTTGCCTGTATTGAATTCAGAAACTTTCAAAGACAATATGAGTTCAAACATGTGACATCTTCATCAAGATACCTCCAGAGTAATGGTATGATAGAGCGAGCCATTCAAACAGTAAAGAGACTGTTAAAGAACGCACAAGTGAACCACCAAGACCCTGACTTAGCACTCGTAGAGTTAAGAAAAACCCCACTGGAGGGGCTAGGATCCCCAGCACAGCTGCTTATGGGCCACAGATTCAGAACCTTGATGCCTACCAGATCTAACTACTTAAACCAAAAGTGCAAGAAGTTGATGTACGAGCTACACTATGAGGAACTCAAGAAAAACAACAGTCTTATTACAATTTGCACGCCTGACCACTCCCAGCCTTACAGCCTGTTTATTTGTGAACACCTGAGTATACCTGGACCCCTGCAATTGTAGAACACCATGCTGAAGAGCCACACTCTTATGTAGTCCAAGCAAATGGGAAATTGTATTGAAGAAACAGGAGAGATCTTTTGTTAACCCCTGAGCTGTGCCACTCCTGTGGCTCACAAAACCCACACATCCGAGGAGATGAAGAAAGAAGAGAGCAGGATGACATGATGGAGGATGATGGGATCCCAGGGGTGCCTGTAATGGAGGACCCACCACAAGTGACACCGGGGAAGTCACAAAGTGAGCCTGTGGGGTCGGCCCTGCCCTTGAGCGGTAGGGTCCATTTGACAGATACTAGCTCCAGCCCAAGAATCAGCCAAGTCAGTGGACGGGAGATCCTAAGGCCTGCCTGGCATTTTGACTACATAGACTCACACAAACTTTGAACTACATAGAATTTTAAACATTTTATGTTTGGGGGGGAGTTCAATTTGAGAGGGGAGATGTAAGGAAGTGTATTAGCATACGCGATTTGCATATGCTTTGTTACTTCGCATGAGTTAACATTTATATAAAAGGCCTTATCTGGCGGACAGTAGTCCACGCTTTTGCAGTTTGATTTCAGTGCTATAACAGTACAGTAAAGTTACCAGAGCACTCCACGTTGCTGTCATGTGGTAATTACTACCCAGTCAAAGAAATCTGTTAGATTTGTTTGACATGACCTCCCCCTAGTAAACCCATGCTGCCTCAGATCTCATAAGCCTCTGGATTCAAGATATTCCACAATTCTTTCTTTCAGTAGCAATTCCATTAATTTCCCTGCAACTGAAGTCAGGCTGACTGGCCTGTAATTACCATTCTCCTCCCTGCTCCCACTTTTGTGAAGTGGGACTACATCTGCCCTCCTCCAGTCCTCTGTGACGCCTCCCGCCTCCAGTGAGAGGTTGAATAGGACTGTCAGAGGTGCAGCCATCACCTCTCTGGCTCCCTCAACATCCTTGGATGTATCCCGTCTGACCCCATTTCCTTGTCCACTTTCAGATTTGCAAGTTCCCTCAGGACTCTCTCCTCTGTAAATGGGCGAGTGCTCCCCTTCCCTCCTTTAATGCCCCTGGCACTTATCTGCAGTCCCTCACCTTCCCTTTCTTTTTGTGAACACTGAACAAAAGTATTTGTATTTTCTTCTGCTAGACTGCTCAAGTTGTCCACCACTCTTTCAATGAAGAAGTACTTTCTCACATCTCTCCTAAACTTCCCCCTTAGAGCTTCATTACATGCCCTCCTATCCTGATGCACCCCTTCTCTGAAAAATATTCCCCTCCTAATATTCAAAAGGTTAGCATGACCTAAACTAAGTTAGTGCCTGCACTAACCTGGATTAGCACTGGTGCTCTGGGCAGGGCCATATTCAGAGGCTCACAGAGCACCTCCTAAACCCGGCAGCATGATCCCATTAACCATACTGCTTCACCTATGTAAATAAGGGAATCTCTCATGCATCATGGTATGTTCAAAAGGTTTAGGCAGCACTAAACAGCCCCCAGAGTGGCACTGTTTACTTCTGCCAAAAAGCTTGTCGTAACGCAGTGGTATGGCCATGCCTCCACCCCGAATGCAGGGCAGCTGTACTGCAGCCACTCACCCCTGTGTCTAGTGAACCCCTCCCCCATCATCCCTGCCATAACTGTATATCTGAATCTCTGGTGTCTGGTTCACCCCCTTCCCCTGATCATCCCAGGTCCCATGTACATCTAAATCCCTGCTTGGCTAGTGCTCCCTCCACTGAGTGCAAATGAACCCCTCAGTGTGAATCACATCCCCCATCCATCCACCTACCCCCTGAGGATCCCCTGTGCTGCACCCCCCCATCCAGGTTAACACTCACCTGACAATCACATAATCAGAACCCATCTTTCAGATGTGACATTAAACCGACATCCCATCTGCCTGTTCTGGTGGTAATTCAGGTGAATGTTAAAGATCCCATGGCATTTCTCAAAAAAAAGTGTAGGGGGATTTTTTATTAAAACTTCGATAACAAATATTAACAAATAGTGTTTGGCAACAAACAATACAAAGCATAGAACAAGAAAAAAAATCAAATAAGTATTACATTCATACATAATCCCATTTGCTTTCACTATATCTTTTATAACCCAAAATTTAAATTATAAAACTAAAAAGAACCCCCCTCACTATTCCACAATAAGTAATTAGGAACAGTGTTAAGACACACAAAATAATATACAAAACATAACTCAAAGGAAATCTAATAAATATTAACAAAGGCAAATATATCAATAGCATACTTTCTATAACTTAAGATCTGAGAAGAAAACAACCAAAGAGATGTTACTGCACACCAAATCTCATAATAAACTAAAAGAAAAAAAATTCATAAAATAATAATTCAAACATGCTGTCTAATAGTTTCTTTTTTAGGGGAAAAACTACATATTTCCTGCATGATATCTTAAAACATGTGGCCTGAATTAAACCATAGCCACCCCCCCCACTCCAAAGGAAGGGGAAGCAAAAGTATGACCTATACCTAGTAAAGGTTACCTAAAGAGACATACCTATCATACACTTGAAGGAGGCAAAGGATTAAGCATTGTTACACATCCCTATCCACCTACATTAGCACAGAAGTATACCGTTACTTACTCAATCCCAAGACAAGGCGTACTGGGAAGCAAGGTACCTTTATCAGTTATACAATCCAGTTGACAGTGGCCCACCTTGTTTGGAATACATGCTAAGGAAGTAAACAAAGATCTTTAGCTTTAGCCCGTAACCATGTAATGTTCTATCATATTGAATAACTGCTCCTCAGACATTACCAATTGCTGTAAAGACAATCTGCTTGCCATATGAAATATTTTAAAACACACCAAAAAGAGCCATATCATCTGCCTATCATGTTTAATCCATAAATTCAGTAAAATACCTAAACACAAAATATCCATATTGAGATTAAAGAAAGGGGAAGGGGGCCATTTTTGTCTTACTATATGCCAGAAACGCACACTATACGGACAATCAAAGAAAAGATGCGAGACTGTCTCAATTCTGGAAATGCGGGTGGATCTCCGGCAATATCTCTCTTCCGTACCCTTATGCTTCAAGTTACCTTTCACATTAAGCTTCCCACGTACAGAGAGCCATAACACATCCCACATTGATGGAGGAATCCTTGGTGAAACCAACATTTGTCCTATCATTTCCTTATCTGAGTTGGGTCTGGGCACATAGTAGGTATCTTCCTTAAAAAAACGAAACACAATATATTTATATGAAGCTTTTTTATGAACGACTTTAATGTGGTGTTTAGTTAATAACCACAACTTAATTTTGCCAAAGGCTACCTGGTAGTGACTCGGTAAATGTCTGAACAGAGGGATAACAACTTCTTGTGTTCTACTGGTGATGCCTCTCTCTATGCATCCCAGTATTCCTCCAGCCCTTCTTGCTGCCTTCTCACATTGCCTGCCTACCTTTAAGTTATCTGATATGACTACCCCGAGGTCCCTTTCCATTTTTTGTTGTTGTTAGTACCTACTTTTGCATGCATGCAAATGAACCCATAATGGTTATGCAAATGGTCCCTGGGCACTATGCATACCCAATGGTCTCATTTGCATGCTCAGACTGAATATGGCCCACTGGACCCCTGGCACAATCCTTGTTTTGGTGCATCTCCTGTGTGCCATATGCAGCCTTGGATGATGTCTGTGCTGCCCATTTTCACTTAGCGCTGTACTGGTCTGTCCTGCTATTCAGTCAGTTAGCATGCTCTGTTCATGCATGCTAACTGTCTGACTATACCTCAGAACCAACCATGTGGTATTGCTGGGGCAGTGCTCCAGGCAGCACTGCACTAGTGCCCAGCTCTAAATATGGGAGCCATAATATCAAGGGTTAATACAAGGACTAAAGACAAGTACAGAGGACAGTGGGCAGTTATACGATATTAAAACTATTCTTAATTTCAACTAAAGTATATTGCAGAGAACTTTATAAAATGACCTCACAGGGAAAAATTCCCCAAATTCTGTAGTCCAATACAGTATATTGACAGACTAAACTGAAACAGAATGCAGCGGGTAAGGTTGTCCCTAATATTGGATAACTACAGACCTAAAGAGCTAGAACCACCACTAAAAGCATATAGAAAATGAAAACGTTTATCAGGTCACCTTTTATTATATAATTATTTTTCCTCTTGCCAGTTATTGGTGTTCTACCTGATAGTATTACTGTATGTGTAATATGTAGAACAGTCCAAAGATGATGACATAGCCTGTGTTAATCTTTCTCATATTTTATTAGTAGTGTTACAAATTACCATTTTGGTAGAAGGTGAGTTACTCATTTCAGTCAGTCATAAAAATTCTGATGTACTGTAGTTGGATGGGTAACATCATTATATTGCATAACAGCAAATGAGTTTATTTTGGTAATATACTATCTGATGCCCTCTTTGTCAAAACAGAAGCTCCCCAAGGTTCAATTCTCAGTCCTTTATTTTGTCTGTTTTTGAAGGAATTTTCTTTGGTGAGTATTGACTGCAACCGAATCCTTTATGTGGATAATGCTGTGACTATTCCTGAGAATAACACTGTTTCTGCTTCATCCCATCACCTTCGTTCTGATTTCCACAGGCTGTATGATTGACTTATTAAAAATAAATTTACAATAAAGACTAAGTCTCACCCCTATTGCTACCTCCATATACATATATATATCTATATATATATATATCTATATATCTATATATATATATATATATATATATATATATATATATATGGAACAGGTCAGAATAACCAAATGCCAACTGGAAGCTTTAGAGGCTCAACCCCTATAGTAAAATGCTAACATCAACATTGTGGAGAAAACTTTCTTCAAGAAATACTGGGATGACAAGGGGATATCCACAGCAGGGCACCTAATTTGCAATGCAAAATGGGCCATTTTTAACCAAATGCAAACCAAGTTCAGCTTACAAAACAAAGATGTATTTTCCTTCTTACAATGGAAACATGGTTACCTCCATTGTAGGGTGCCTCCCAGAAGGGCCACCACAGTCTCACACATTATTACAGATTGTGAAGATAGGTACAGCCAACCATGCCTTCTCAGGTTTCAGGTTTCAATGTTTTTATTGTTCAGCAATCAAGCCTTTACAACATACTAAGCACATAAAATTATATACAAAAAAAGAGAAGAAAAAAAAATATTAACTCTAATATTACATTTAAAATTAACACATAAAAATCCATGAACAAATTAATTGTCATAGGCAGAGAGACGTTTTTCTTTGTGTTTCAGCACCTGATAAAAAAAAACTTGAAACCATCTTAGCCTTCTCCAGTGTCTGAGGGTGAAGAAGTATGAATAAAATATCATATTTTGCATTCACATATTTAATAAGAAAATCATTTAACAGATTAAACCGTGGGATTTTATATAAAGGGCACTGTACCATAATATGATAAAGATCTTCTTGAAAACCCTTATTACATCTGCAAAACTCCAAACCTGAATTGGGTGGAGTCGTCTTATTAAAAAACATATTTAGAACAGATGATTCCCAGTCTTGCCTAAGTAATCATTTTTCTTTCTAACAGGGTCAGCCCAAGAGTAAGATATTTCTATAAATACATCAATTTTATTTTGAGCTAACCATCTGGTTTGACGCTGAGCTCTGAGGAGCTCCATTTGCTTATCATAGGCAAGCCTAAGTATTTTTTTGACATACTCCTTAAACACATAAGATATTGATACTGATTTCCCAATCTGTCCAAAGATGAAGCATATTAACACTGCCCAAAATACGTTGAATATTTTTGACCCAAGGAGACCTAAAATTCTGTTTGTGCCAAGATAATTTTTCTCTAAGGCATAGTAAAGGCATAATATTAGTCTGTTGATTAATAATTTTGATCCAGTAACTCATAAGACGTATATCAATTATTGTAACAATAGGTACTCTACCCAATTCAGCCCTAGCTACAACATTAGAAGTGGCAAGTGGAACCTGCAATAAAGATTTATAGTAGAGAGAAAGTGGGATCTCCAACCATGAAGGGACATTGTTGTTCCAGACCTCTGCGCCATACAAAAGAATAGGATTAATTTTGGCCTCGCCGTCTATCAATGCCGGTGAGACCAAATATCCTGCATATTTCCTAGCAAAACGTAAGAGAGCCCTAACAATCAGTTTTGCCCTTATCACTTGTCCTCTCCAATGCTCTATCCAATTTCCATTCGAAGCAAACTTCACCCCCAAATATATATAACAGGATACCACTTCAATAAGTTTGTTATTTAAATAAATCCTTGGTTTAATTTGATGTCCCTGTAAAGGTGCAAAAATCAGCAGCTTAGTTTTTTTCATATTTATTAATAAGTCCAAATGTTTACATTTAGAGCAAAATTGATTTATTTTATTTTGTAAACCTTGAGCAGATAAAACAAAAATAATCAGATCATCTGCATAGGCCAGACAATGTACTGGGATATTCTTAATTTTTGGAGAATCAAGAATATCTATATCTTTATAAGTCAGAAGGGCATCAATATACAAATTAAAAAGAAGGGGGGCCAAAGGACATCCCTGTTTAACCTCCAGTTGTACTGAAATAGTCAGAAATGTTGCCCTTATTATCATATCTAATAGCCGATGTTGTGTGAAAATATAACCTAATAATGGGGGCTAATAAATTTAATGGTACCGCTCATTTAATAATATCTCCCATAACTTGGCTCTCTATTAACCGAGTCAAATGCTGCAGAAAAGTCTACAAACACAGCATACAGCTTCATTTTATGAAATGATCTGTATTTTTCTATCAGATGGGCTAAAATGTAAATATTATCTATCGTAGAACAATCCTTACGAAAACCTGCTTGAAACATCGATAAAGGGGAGTTTGCAGTTATCCAATCTTGTAATTTATGTAATATTATTTTAGCAAAGATTTTTCCACTAATGTCAATAAGACTGATTGGGCGATAATTAGATGGCAAATGAAGTTGGCCCTTTTCATGGATTGGAACTATTATATTTCTTGTCCAAGATAATGGGATAAATCTCTCTTTTAACCAGATGTTGAAAAAATTAGTAAAAAAAACTACCCAATAATTTAAGTGCCCCTTGTAAATTTCTCCCGGTATCAAATCGGGTCCAGGTGCTTTATTATTTGATAAATTCACAATGGCTTCTTCCACCTCTCCAAATGAAAACACTAACGATGTGTATTTCCCCTCAATGTTAAAATTTTCTATTACATCATCATCGTTGGTAGAATGTCTATTAAATAATAGACTATAATAAGATATCCAAGTTTCCTTGGGGATATATATGGGAGGTCTAGAATTCTGATCAGCTGTCCCCTTGGACACCAAAGCCCAAAAAAGCTTAATATCACCCTCCTTAATAACTCGGTACATAACACTCCATTGTTTTTCAATAAATTCTCTTTTTTTCTGACGGAGAAATTCCTTGTACTCCCTTCACATTTTATTTAAATTTATAATTGCCATCTTACTCTGATTTTTTTTTTGTCTGCCTGATGGCCCTCATCAAATTTCTTTTCTCTCTCTTACAATACCTATCAAACCAGGATGCTAACTGGGGCTTAACACTATTAGCTGAGTAAATCAGTGTCTTAATCTGTTGATACCCTATGTTTAATAATTCACTGATCCTTTCACCTTTGGAGCCATTATGTACCTGCTGAAATAACTCGACAAAAATAGAAGAGTATAAAAGGTTCCAAACTCCTTGCATCAACTCATTATTCAATCTTAACCTTTTTTTCCCACTAATCTCCATATCCGCCAAGGGCTTATTGGGGGGAGGAATGACACTATCAGAAATCCTAAAATCCAGCAAAATTGCTGCATGATCGCTTTCTGTTCTCATAGCCACATATAATCTCCTACAGAAATGATAACTAAAAGGAGAGCATAATATAAAATCAATTACTCTCTTACCAACTGGGGAGAAAAAAGTGCTATCACCCCGACGATCCCCTTCTAATCTCCCATTAAGAATCAAGAAATTATTCTCTGTGATAAAAGTACTAAAACGTCTCCCTGCCTCATTTACAATCATGTCAGTTGTATTTCTTTTTTCCAAATATGACATATCTAATAGTTCTTGTAACAATGAAAAATTATCGAATTCAGCTATCCTAGCGTTAAAATCCCCAGCTAAAAGGACAGTATCTATCCCATTTGACTGTATCATTAAATCTATTTCCATCGATAGTTTGGACCAAAAATCATATGTAGAGTAAGTGTGAAAACGTGGTGGACTATAAATGTTAACAATCAGAACCATACAAAGGTCCCAGTTAACCACTACCATAAGGATCTCGGAGTTGAGAGCAACTTTGATTACCCTTAATCCTTTCCTAATTTTGATCATTGTAACCAGACCTCCTTTGTTCCTCCCATGTTTTTTCCCTTTAATTGCTGGCACAAAACTAGTTTCATATCCATTCAGGAAAGGAGATGTTAAAACCCATGTCTCCTGGAAAATAATCACTTCATGTCGCGAAATAAAAGCAACCCACTGCGGATCCATGAACTTATTATGGAGTCCTGCTATATTCCAATTAAGAACATTATAACCAGGGTTACTTTCTGATCCACCTTCCTGCTCTAATGAGGACTCATTACTTTGTATTTCCAAAAACTTAGTCAAGGTTGCATGGCTCTAGATTGACCTGATGTCTCCCACTCATTCAATTCCACCATGTAAATACCCACCTCATCCAACACATGTCTATTTTCAAAAAGTAATACCAACAATTGTGCAGAACCAATAATACAGTTAATCTGAGTACCCTCTTTATCATTCCAAACTCTATTCACCTCCACAAATTCTTCTGGAAGTATATGGGTTTTGATAATAGTTGATAAAATCATCCACAATAATGATGGTAAATTAGTAAGTTTCTCCCTCCAATATATCCAGCCCAAAAATACAGACCATTGAGGTTTCACGGGAAACTCCAAACTCCCAATTCAGTGTTACAAGAGTAGTTTTGAATATATCATATATTAACATTTTTCCTATTTTTGCCCTATTATAAACATTTTTCCAAATTGTTGACCAGGTCACTGGTGTTGATAACAGTAATCCCAAAGAGTCTACCAGGCCTTGCTTAGCCCAGGCCAATTTTGCCATATCCAAGTTAGGGAGCATAAAGTAAACTGAATTAGTAGGGTTGGAAGTATCCCTAGTCACCATAATAAGAGCATCTGCGACTGTTGGTAACCCTAATTCTGCTGTCAACATATGGGCTATCAGGCTGGTTAGGGTTGCAGTAGATTCATAATGTTTAAAATACAGCTTATCTAATTTAAAAACTACTTCTTTCCCTGTACAAATTAAATTATATGCTTCCAGGTCATACCCTTGGGGTTACTATCCTCCTTGGCCAACATGAGATTTGGGCAAAGATCTTTATTAGACTGATCTACCTTAATTAAATTCTTCTTAGAATTTGTTTTTGTTTCACAGTGTAATCACCTCCTCTTTTCTTGATCTTTATAAGTGTCCCATCCACAAGTAAAGATTTGTTTTTTGGTCAGGGTTCTTCCTTGTATCTCTGTACCTCTCCTATCCTAATGGTACCTGTAACCCCAATTTTATTAGTCTTTTCATCCTTAATGTTTAATTCATCTTTCTGTTTTCCTAAGTTAGGAGTCTGAGTAAGTCCCACAGGCCCAAGCTTTTTCTTCCCCTTTTTCTTACTTACTCCACCCCTCTTTTTGCCCTTTTTGCCTTTTGAGGGCTTCTTGAACATTTAGGGGAGAAATGACAAATTATGCCTAGATTCGTGAACTTTCTTTCCTTAATAATTGTGAAATTTGCTGTTCTAAAGCAGCAAACTTCACCGCACAAAAACTAGAAAGAGTTTCCAAAGCTGTCTTAATACCATTATATGCCTCCAATAAAACAACATTAGACATTACTGGATGTGCAAGAGCCTTAATGGTATATTTCAATATAGTATCCGACACTGAACCAAAAATCTTTATCTAAATGGACGTCCTGGACCTCTTTGTCCATTTTTTGGAAAAACTCTTCAGGCGCATCATTAAGGGATGAATACACCATTTCTTTAGAGTCGATATTGCAGACCCTACCTCACTGGAGATCTTTAATGGACTAAATAACTTTATTCCTGAGGGAAAGCATGAAATACCATCATCT
Organism: Neoceratodus forsteri; assembly: GCA_016271365.2. Lineage (NCBI taxonomy): Eukaryota > Metazoa > Chordata > Ceratodontiformes > Ceratodontidae > Neoceratodus > Neoceratodus forsteri. The sequence continues at coordinate 362,011,532 of CM057458.1, forward strand.
TTATCTATATAATCTCCTTGCCCAGACATGCATTGCTGACTTGCTTCTACCTCTCCCATCCGCTCATCTTGTCTAAAAACCTGGGAATGATCCGCTATATATTTGTTTTTTCCCCAAAAGTGGTACAATCGTAACCTCCTATATTGGAAACCATATGTGTGCTGTTCATTTTTGGAACGTCCTGAAAAATATTATTAGGGGCTTTAGGAAGGGTTTTTTTTTTAAAGAAATCAGTGATTTTCCTTGGGACGGAATTTTAACACCAGTCTCTAAGTTACTAATTACTTCCAAGTCCGGAGTTATATTCTTATTGTCAAAGAGGATAATTGTTTAAATTCCTCAAATTCCCTGTTAGTCCCATCACTACCACTAAATTGGTTCTTCAATGAATTAATCAAAGTCTCTTGATTTGTATTATTCGGACTGTTCTTATCCCAGCTCTTAACCATTGGAATTTGATTTCTTCCATTAAATTCTGAATTATCTCCAACTAAATCTGATCTGCATTCCTCATTCATAAACTCCTTAAAGGAGTGAGGTAAGTAGGATACTACAGGACTTTCTACCAAATCCTTGGGGGTCGAAGCCATGATGACTAATTCCTGCATAAAAACACAGCAATTGCATTTTTTATTCTTTTTTGGATTTATCCTTTGCTTCCCTTTAGTTGCCCCTTTAACAGTTTTGTTTACCATCTTACCACTTCGGTATACATATAGGAAAGAAGAGAAAAAATCAAATCCTAACTCAAAAAAAAAGGGACTGAAAAGGAGTCAGGTGACAGCTTATCTAAACAGCTAAATCTTCCACGAGCATCATCCTTAAATTTATAGAAAGCCTTCCACCGAAAAGAACCAGACCCACCAGTTAAAACCAAAAAATACAAAACCAGATAAACAATAAAACCTATTTAAAATGAGGTCCCTCTCTTTTATGGGTACATATTCCTATGCAAAATCTACTCCGAGAGGCGCTCGCGCCACTCACGCTCGCGCTATGCGTGAGCGTGATGTTTACATGCTGCAGCAAACCCTCCCACAGAGGCAAACCTGCTCTATTGTTGGCTCACCCCTGAGCTGAAATTACATGCAGGTAAATGGCCTCTTGCGCACACCTGGGTCCATGCCTTCTCACAGCTCTGCCAGGAACTGAGAGCACTGATGCCATGTGGATTTGGATCCTCATCCACTTATTAGCAGGAAGGCATGAACTGGGCTCCAGCAGAAAAGAACTGGAGACAGTTTGGAAAAATACATAAAGATTTATTAAATTTGACACGTACAGGCTCATGCAAGTCACAATACTTCAGAATGTATACTCCAGCAAAACTCCATGAGTGGCATGTTCTGGAATCCCCATTATGCACTAAGTGCAAGCTGGAAGTGAACACGCTGGAACACAAACCTCTGTCAACTTTCCCTGATTTTACCTCAAAAATTTCCATCCTCCCTCCAAAGTTTGGGATTTTCTGTAACCAAGAAATAGGGATTAAAAGCATAAAATAATGCCTGACTTTAGAGTTACAGTCTAGTTCTTCAGAAAATGCCCTTTATGCTAAGCCAAATATTATGGCATAATTGTTGAGCCAATATTGCCATTTCTTATGATGTGTCCCTGATTTTGGCCACTTAACCCTGATTTTTTTAAGCCTTGTTCCTGATTTGCAATACAGGAGATTGAGCGGTATGCTGAAACATGTCCTAGGGGACTGCACTAAATCCCAACCCTTATGGCAGTAACTGCAAAATACACAGGATCTTATGCTGAGATTAAAGAGCTGCTTCATGCCTGAATGGTGCCTCTTGGGCCTAAGTCTCAAATGTCTCACATACCAAAGAAAAGAACACTTCACACTGATAATCATGGTGGTGAAAAAGATTATTCTGCACCATTGGTTAGACTGAGGGCACCCCTCCCACACACACACTCTGACAGAACGGCACCAACAGATCATGCAGGCACTTTGCATGGAAAAGATGTTAGCCTCAATGAGACACCAGTACAAGGGGTTTCAGAAATAATGGAAAAGCCTATATGCCATACTAGGGATTGTTGAAATGTAATGGTTATCTGTAAGAGTACTCCATCTCTCCTCATTACCTATTACAATGCAATATACATGTATTATCAAATGATTGTATCTCATACTGTGACTGAGTTGTGTGTGAGTGTGAGTGTGTGTGTCTGTGTGTGGGGGTAGTATTGTCATTATATTAGTCTTTCATTGCCATCATGTGTTATATGTATACTGAAAATTTCAATAAACATCTACTTATTTTAAAAATAAAAGAATAAATTAGCAATGAATATAAAAAAAGACAAAATCAATGCTTTCTGCAAGTAATGAAAACTGATTCATTTATAGAGGATGAAAATCTCAACCCTTGAAAGAGATGAGGCTCTTTTAGATTTATCAGCTTATACCTTGCTAGTGCTTTATCTTATTCCGTCATATTGATCATGTTGCCAAATATATCAATCTCCCTATTTGCTTGTTTTATGAGAACAAGATACATTTTTTTAAGGAAACAAGAAAATTGGTTGTTTCAACATTTTTTTTGCCTGTTATAGACTATTTTTTTATTTATTAAACTTCAGGATTATAAATACCTTTGAGCAGGAACTGCTCATTTACAAAGGTTCCATGTCAAAGGATGTAGGGTAACATACATACAAAGGAAAATGACAGTTACATTCTTAATACACAAAGTTGACAAACAGGATATATACAGTAAATAGTGGAGAGAGAGTGCAAAAGCCAGCTTGCATCAGTTTTCAAGGTGAACTGTATATGGGATAACAGGGAGTCAGAATGGAGTCAGCAGGCTAAAGGGCCATTGTCGGAGGGTAGATGGCTAGCAAGAGATTGGTGTGGGTGGGTTGGAGGCCTTGTGTCAGCTGAGAGGGGAGGGGTGGGTAGAGGGTGGGGTAGTGGAGGCTGGTGAAGAAAAGAGTGAGGCAGTACGGATGGTTTCAGGTAACCAATGACTAAGGTAGGAGGCGATGACCATTGTTTAGGAGATAGTGTGCTTATTGTAATCGCCACACATACAGTATGTGGGTGATTCTGAAATTTACTGCAGTACTCCCATCCCAACCTTTCCATCATTTCTTCCTCTCTGCAGGCTGATCTTGTTAAAATTGAAACATGGTTTGCAAATTGTCTGTACCCAGTGCAAACAAAACCAACGTCATGGTTTTTGGCTCCCCAAACATGATTAAGCACCTGACAGATGAACTTTTCATCCACCCAGCTGATGATGTTGAGCTGTAGCAAGCCTCTCACTGTAAGCACTCGGGTTTTGGGCTTGATCCCTTCCTCTCCTTCAGCAAGCAAGTTGATAATGTTAATGTACAAGGTAGGGCAGAAGCGTGCCACACTTTACAAGTCAAGGTGAAGTCAGAGCATTCATTCCAGGAACTATGGTATAGTTATTTATTACGGTGCATCTAAAACTTTAGTTTCAGGATCCAGGTTGGTTAAATAGCGGTTGTCATTTTTGCCTAGGAATGTGACATCACTCTCATCACTCTGCATGGTGTAGTTTACTTTCAGTAGGTGGTTATTGCCTAGTTACAAATCGACCTTTAATACTGTATACTTGTTTATGCCCTAAAATGTATGATGCCTCAGCTACCCAGAAAATCTTTGAAAATGTATCTCTAGCTTCTAATATACAGTATATGGAATGAGATATGTGACTAAAAAACATAGAAACATAGAATTTGATGGCAGATAAGGACCACTTGGCCCACCTAGTCTGCCCATTTCCCTACCTACTGGATAAGCTGCAGATCCTAGTTAACCAGCAGCCTACTTCTTCCTACCCCCACCCCCTAGAATTGCCTTATGACTGTCCCATGTATGCTTGAATTCCACCACTGATTTTGACTCCACGACCTCCTCCGGAAGGCGGTTCCATGCATCCACAACCCTCTCTGTGAAAAAATACTTCCTTAAATTCCTCTGAGCCGCCCCCCCCATATCTTCAAATTGTGCCCTCTTGTTCTTGCACACCTCTTTTTTTGAAAGATGCTACCCTCTTGGACTTTGTTGATTCCCTTGAGGTACTTGAACGTTTCTATCATGTCCCCCCTCTCCCTCCTTTCCTCGAGACTATATGTATTAAGCTCCTTTCATCTCTCTTCATATGTCTTCCGGTGCAGACCCTGCACCATTTTAGTTCGTCTCTCTGGACAGCTTCCATCCTGTCTATGTCTTTATGGAGATTGGGTCTCCAGAACTGCACACAGTACTCCAGATGGGGTCTGACCAGCTGTCTGTACAGAGGGATAATAACTTCCTGTTTTCTACTGGTGATGCCTCTCCCTATGCATCCCAGTATCCCCCCAGCCCTCCTTGCTGCCCTCTCACATTGCTTGCCCACCTTTAGGTCATCTGATATGACTACTGGTCCCTTTCCATTTTTTTTGTTGTTGTTAGTATCTCACCCCCCATTGTGTACTCTTCCCCTGGGTTTTTGTTTCCCAGGTGCATTACATTGCACTTCTTAGCATTGAATCTAAGCTGCCATACATTTGACCATTCCTCTAACCTTGTCAAGTCCCTTCTCATCCTTTCCACCCCACCCTGTGCATCAACTCTGTTGCAGATCTTTGTGTCATCTGCAAAGAGACATACTTTTCCTTCCAGTCCTTCTGCAATGTCGCTTATAAAGACATTGAAGAGGACCGGTCCTAATACTGAACTCTGTGGTACCCTACTAGTAACCCTCCTTTCTTCTGCGTGGACTCCATTTACTATTACTCGCTGTGTCCTATTCTCCAGCCAATTCTTTACCCAGGCTGTCATCTTGGGACCCACTCCCAGGCTGGCTAACTTGTATATTAATCTTTTGTGTGGGACTGTATCAAATGCCGTACTAAAGTCTGGGTAAGCCATGTCCTGGCCCCTCCCGATCTACTACTTTGGTCACCCAGTCAAAGAAATCTATCAGATTCATCTGGCATGACCTTCCCACTGTGAATCCATGCTGCCTAGGGTCCTGTGCCCCTCTGGCCTCTAGATACTCGACAATTCTTTCCTTCAGAAGTGATTCCATAATTTTCCCTATCACTGAGGTTAAACTAACAGGTCTGTAGTTTCATGCTTCTGCCTTGCTCCCACCAAAAAAGGGCTTAATTTACAGTACCTAAGCATAAATCAGCTATGGGGCAACAGTCCTCTATCTTTGGTGTGTCTAAACTTTACCGTATGAACTTGCATCTAATTAAAAAATTGTCATCTTTTAAGATGGCACTTAGAATGTACATTAACCAGTCACTGTGTTGTAATTGTTTTTCAACATGACCAGATATGTTAATATCTATATGATGATTACCTTGTACAGTTCTATGTTTGTAACTTTGTTTATATGACTCAGAAATCCCTGAAAAGGGCACTTGTTAATTTAGACATCTTTTCTGAGCCTTTACTGAGCCTTACACCTGGGAATAGATGACAGAGGGTGGTGGTAAAGAGAGTTCACTCCATGGAAGGGAGAGTGACCAGTGGGGTGCCTCAGGGATCAGTGCTGGGACTGGTTCTCTTTAATGTCTTTATAAGTGACATTGCAGAGGAGCAGAAAGGGAAGGTCTGCCTCTGCGGATGACACCAAAATCTACAACAGGGTAGACACTCCAGGGGTGTGTGTGTGGAAAGGATGAGCAGAGACTGTAGTGGTCAAGGGTATGGCAGCTGGATTTCAATGCAAAAAAGTGCAAAATAATGCACTTAGGGCACAGGAACTCAGAAGCAGAGTACAAAATGGGTGGCATGGTATTGATGACCATCAAGTAGGAAACAGACCTGGGGTTAATCATATTGGATGACCTAAAGGTTGCCAGGCAATGAGACAAGGAAGTAGGCAGGGCAAGTGGTATGCTGGGATGCATAGGGAGGGGTATCACCAGCAGAAAGAGGGAGGTGGTGTTGCCTCTCTATAGATCACTGGTAAGACTCCACCTAGAGTATTGTGTAAAGTTCTGGAGACCAAATCTCTGGAAGGACATAGACAAAGTGGAGCTGGTCAAGAGGAGGGCAACTAAAATGGTACAGAATCTGCATCCAAAGCCTATGAGGAGATACTAAAGGGCCTCAGTATGTACACCCTGGAACAGAGGGAGAGGGGAGATATGATAGAGACCTTTCCTTCCGTCCCTGCCTCCCCTCCCTCCCCAGGCCTCCCTCTGCCCCATCCACCCCTTATTCTCAGCCCTGTCTCTAGAATTAATGTCCTGTGGATCCTCAACACTATGTCTCCTCATGGCAGCACTGATCCTGATGGTCTGGAACCTAAAATTCTCAAACTTGGCACCTCCATTCTTGCCACTTCTATCCTGCACCTCCTCAACCTTTCCATTAGCTCTGGTACCATGCCCTGCTCCTGGAAACAAGCCAGGGTTATACCTGTCTTTAAAAAGGGTGACTCTAAAAACCCAACAAACTACCACCCTATAGCACTCCTGTCTACCCTTAGTAAACTTCTGGAGACACTTATTCATCATCAGGTGTCAGACTTTGTAGCCAACTATGACCTGTTATCTCCTGTTTAGCATGACTTCAGACCAGACCACAGCACTTCTGCTGCCCTAGCGCAATTCACTAACGACACTTCAACCACCATGGATAGAGGCCAACTTTCGGAGGATGTTTTTACTGACTTAACTAAGGCTTATGACTCGGTCAACCATTCACTGCTCTTGCATCAGCTAGGTTCACTGGGTGCCTCCCAGTCCACTATTGCCTGGTTCTCCAGCCACCTGCACAATTGCACCCAGTCTGTCTCCTACCTTAGAGTCCTCTACTTCCCTGCCCCTCTATCCACTGGTGTTCCACAAGGTTTCATCTTTGGGCCCCTGCTCTTTTCCATATTTATATACAATCTACCTACCATTCCCACCGACTGTCACACCTTACTCTACGCTGACAATTTGGTCCTCTATATCTCCTCTAGCGCTATCTCTGACATTAATTCACACCTCTCTTCTGACCTGCAATGAATACAAACATGGCTCACATCTCACCACCTCATATTAAATGTTGCCAAGACCCAGACCATGCTCTTTGGGTCCCACAGGAAGCCCAGTGCCCTAAATTCCTCATTTATGGTCTCTTGTCTTGATAGCTCCCCAGTACAAGTTACTAACTCCTTCAGATACTTAGAGGTCACAACGGATCCATGTCTCAGTTTCTCTCTCCATGTCAATGCAGTATACAAGTCTGTCAATGCCAAAATTTGGTTGGCTTATTGTATCCGCCATGCCCTGACCCCTGCCGCTAGGATCTCTGTCGCCCAAGGACTTCTGCTCCCTGGTCTTTGTTATACACTGCTGGTCTTTGCTCAAGTGCAGGCAAACGTCCTTCAAGAGTGGAATGTTGCCTATAACAATGTTTGCAGATTTGCCTTGTCTGCCCATCAACTTAAACACCACTGCACACTTTACTCTGATCTCCTCTGGTCATCCCCCTCCTCCTGGCATTTATATTCCATAGGCTGCCTGACCGACAATATAATTTGTTCTTCTCTCCCCTCCTCCCTTGCAGCCATGTTCACTCCAGTTGACTGTCCCCAACTCCTCCAGTCCTTGACTTCAGCTCTGGTCACTGTCCCTAATTGCTCCTCCAAAATGGGTGAACTTGTCTTCTCCATCTATGCCCCCAAATTCTGGAACTCCCTTCCATTTTCCCTTAGACACTCCAGTTCTCATCCTGCCTTCAAGCATGCACTCTTTAATTACTTCCCCTCCCTAGACGCATGTAAATGCCTTTAGTTCATGTATTACAACTCTTTACTTGCTCTAGTTCACGGAACATACCTCTTTACTTGCCGGTGCACTACTGTCACCTTCCCAGTCCCATACCCTCATCCTATTCCACCAACACTGCTGTTGTGCACTTACGTTACTGATCTCTGCAAGCTGTTTTTATCTCTTGTACCGTAATGCTCATGCTATATATGCCATCACTTTCATGCTAAGTAATTCTACTGTCATGTAAGGTTGTTGATCTCTTTATGTACTGTATTGTTTCAGCTCCTCCCTGTACTGTTGTTTGTAACTTGTTTGAACTGTAATCTCTTGGGTTGTGCCTGAAAATAGGCAATCCTGTCTAGTGCACTTACCTGGTTATCAAAAGCAAATAAATAAATCAAGGAACGCTGTCAACATTTCATGTTCCAGCCCCCACGAGGCTTACCCTCCAGTTAAGCCTGTTAAGTATGTTGCAGCATTTTTCTTGCACCACAACATACTTTTTTTAAAATTACAAAATGTCTGCTACCCAGAAGTATGGCAGATGCTAGTGGGGCTCCATTATATGTAAAGGTATGGCACCACACTGTTCACTTCTATACATTTGTATTGGAGAGACTGGTGTGGTGCCGCACCTTTTACACATAATGGAGCCCCACTAGCATCTACCATACTTCTGGATAGCGGACTTTTGTAATTAAAATAAAGTATGCTGTGGCATGAGAAAAATGCCACAACATACTTAAAATGCTTAATCAGAGGATAAGCCTTGTGAGGGCTGGAGCATGAAATGTTGACAACTTTCCTTTAAATACCTCACTGGGGTAAAAAATGTACAGGAGGGGGAGCATTTTTAAGAAGAAAAGGTGCTCAAGAACAAAGGGACATGCTATGAAGCTTGAAAGGGATAGATTCAAAAGAGATGTGAGGAAGAACTTTGTCACAGAAAGAGTGGTGGATTCCTGGAACAACCTTCCAGCGGAGGTGGTGGGGGCAAAAACAGTGGTGGGGTTAAAGAATGCATGGGATAAGCACAAAGGAATCATAGTGGAAAGGAAGGAGGGAGGGAGTAAAAAAGAGCTGTAGATCAGGCACGGTGTGATGTAATAGTGCAGGTAGGGCAAAATGGGCAGACTAGATGGGCCAAGTGATCCTTATCTGCCATCAAATTCTATATTTCTATAATTCTATGAAATCAATAAATGAATTATAGCAGTATGGATAGTATTCATGAATGTTAATATGTGACTGTACCAGTCTTGTCCAAGGACCTATCTGAAAATGAGTTCTGCTGAGTTCACACAGAGTATCCTAATTATGCTTTTAAAATCAGTCAATAAATAACAGAAACAGATATGCCAGCCTCTAGGTAGAATTCAGTTCCATTCTGTATGTTAGGCCTTGTACTGTCAGGTAGAGAATCTTTCAGCTAACACAAGTAAATGTGTTTCTTTTCAGATATAAAAAGTAATAGCTGACTACCTTCAAAAATGACTAGCTTTTTTCATGAGTTGGCTATTTAAAGAAGAAACCAACTTAATATATGTCAGGTAGGTGTTATTGAACTTTGCATTGCACATGTCAGTGACCTTAACAATGCAAACATATTGGCCTGCCTAATGTTATTCAGACTTTCTAGGCTAACTGCAGTGGTGTTTTCATGGAACTTCTGAAGCTTGTCTGCTAATATTTAGTAGCACTCTTGGTAAAAATATCTTATGAAAAAAGAGGTGAAAAATATGCCCTTATACAGACACTATGAAGATCCTTTTCAGTGCCATGGAATAGGTTATTTATCTTAATGAGAGGGTCAAAGGTACGGAGGTTGCTGTTTACACAAATATATTCTTGAACTGAGACCTCATGGTCATTTGTTTTTAAGATGATTCTGTCAGTCTACAGTAGATGTCTATCTGTCTGTCTGTCTCTGTCTGTCTGTCTGTCTGTCTATCTATCTATCTGACTCCACTTTTAGGATGCTTTAGGACAGTTACTGTGGCAAAAGTCAGACGGGGTCACCCACAATAAAAGAGGTTTTCCAGTTTTCTACGTAACACTTGACAGTTGGTATCAATAGGACTCAGTCTCAAAGTTTTGCCCCAAAAACTGAATTTCAGGACCTTAAATTCTTAATTACTAAACACAGATCAGTTTCAGCAAAAATATTGAAGAACATGGGGTGACAGTTTATTCCCATTGAGCTGGTTAGAGGGAGGAACTCAATGAAATCCGGATATTCTCTCCCCCCCTCCAAAAAAAAAATATGTATGCAGGTAAGGCTTTGCTGCTGTTGAGTTACATATCTGCATGTATTTTATTCATTTTCCATTAGACTATAGATATTATTTTTCTCAGTGTTACACTGTTGGCTGCCTGCACTATATCATGTTTATTTGCACAGTAGTGTTACCCGAACTGCTTTATACCTGCCTATAATGTTGCTTCATGTGCCTTTTTCCCAGGTTGCCCCTGGAAATGAGCACTGGTGCAATGTGCCTTTCCCAGTTACCACTTTCTAAATAAATAGAGAAATAAATAACTGTAGTTGCATAAAAACATGACCTTTTCCCATAGGCTTCACACAGTATGCTGCTTATACCAGTGCAGAGTCATAATCCTCTGTTTGTGATAACAGAGTAATTTCCCCAGCAACTGTTGGTGTTACAGGCAGAGAATTAGGACTTCAGGACAGGTATAAGCAGCAAGAGCAGATGAAGAGTAGGAGAAGACTGTTACGTTTTCATTGGCAAATCCTAAACAGCAACTAACTGAAGGTCCCAAAATTGGATGAATTTTATGTTACTAGGTACTGTTAATGCAAAATGTGGAGTACTGCTGATGCCAAATGTGAGCTTTTTGTTAGAAACCAGAAAATTGCTGATCTTTGCTATTTGTGTCTCTTGGATTTGTGTTTGTATTTGTCTGTGTATTTGTATTTGTTTGGACGTTCATGTTCACCAAAAATATTTTCTTCTCATGACAAACTTATTTCTGTGGCTGCTGATGGCACAAGGCCAAAGGTTTGAGTTATTACTATATTATACTGAGTTATCAATAAAATATTCAGTTATCAATAATACATGCATTCATATTATTCATTTATTTATAGAAAGAGTTTTACCAGGAAAGACCTACTGAGCTGCAAACAAATAATTTCCAGAGGCATCCTGGGAGAGAGTAGATAGGGAAACCCATACAGCAATTCAACAGCAGACAGAAATTCATATACAAATGAGTATCCACCATTTGTAATACAGGCAGTAGGAATGGTGCAACAGTTAAAGAGCAGCTGATGCCTTTGGGAAAACTTTGGAAAAGATAATATTAAGACACAATTCAGCCTTTGTTTCATGTATCTTCTATAGATTTATCCTCTCCATTATTTATTACTCAAGAAATTCCCACAAAAACAAGATCTTGATCCCTTAGAGTTCATCTGCCTCTACAGCATTTTTCTTACTTTAAATCATAATGCTCTGTTGTGACGTCATCGTCTGTTGCCATGGGAATAACTGTGATGTCACAATTACCTCAGGGTCCCAATATACAAAATCTCACAAGCCGGCCCATCGGTGCAGCGGTGAAGCCATTGATTTCGATGCCAGCGACCCGGGTTCGGGAATGAGCCCGGGAGGCAGAATGGTTGGCGGGAGGAGATGGATTGAGTGGCAATTGCACACTCTCCATCTTTAGGGGAGAGGGCCATGCCTCCTGGTGTAGCACCCCTGGCTGACCATGGGGCAGCTTGCCAGGGGGTCGAGGTTGAGGCTGGGAGGTGTGCGGACACTAGGCAGAGTTCTGCCATTGCGTCATTGCACACCATGCTTCCCAGTTCCACAAACTGAGAAAAACTAAGCATAGCCCCGACCAGTCTCCTTGCCGCTGCTGAAGGCCTGTCCTATGCCTGGATGTGTTGGGTGGTGTAGCCAGTCACCCCTTGCCCCATGCCCGGAGGGGAAACCATGGTTCCATTGGGGAGGGTCTGTGGCAGTGAGCTGGAGGGCCAGCCACAGATTCAGGGGACTTGTGCCAAAAGTATAAATAAAAAAAAAATTGCACAAAATGGCGCATAAATCTTTGTGCTGCACCTTGCGATTGCTTGGGAGCCCGAGGATGCTATATTCAGTGGAATAGCACATCGGTGTTATTTGACTGAATATAGGGCCATGTCAGTGAAGCACTAAGTCAAGTAGCACTGCCCAGACATGGATCCCGAAGTATACCACCAGAGTGGATAGCACTGGAGCACTATCAGCAATATTTAAAGGGACTTATGCAAAGAGCTCATTGGGCATGCAAGATGCTAAGGGGCCATTTGCATGCCCATTATGGGTCATTTGTATAGGAAGTGAGGCAGGTTAGTGCAGCACTGTCACCCCCCAATTCCCTGTCCCAGACCTGTAAAGATATCCCTGGTGCCTAGTGGTCCCCCTTCCCTCTGACTGCCAACCCATAATAGAATGAAAACTTCCCTGATGCCTAGTAGCCCCCCCATTGCCAGCATGTAGTACAGTTTAAACTTCCCTGGTGCCTAGTGGTCACCCCTCCCTCTGATCGCCAGCTCATAATAATATTACAACTTCTCTGGTAGCCAGTGGTCTCTCCCTTCTGACTGACAGCCTGTAATACAGTTTAAACTTCCCTGGTGCCTAGTGGTACACCCCTCCCTCCGATCACCTGCACATAATAATATTATAACTTCCCTGATGCCTAGTGATCTCTCCTCTGATCACAAGCCCATAATACAATTTAAACTTAACTTGTGCTAGTGATCACCCCACCCTCCAATCACCAGCGTATCTGAAAACTGACACTTCCTGGCATCTAGTGCCCTCCCCGCGGCACTGAACAGCCACTCCTCAGTCAACTTACCAGTATCCTTGGTGCTGCAGATGCACATATGGTGACTGACACAGCCCTCTTCACACCTCCTCAGCTAGCCTCTGTATGTCGAGACAGGGAGCACACAGAAGATGTGTGCTTTTTGCCTGGACATACGGTGACTGGCCGAGGAGGTGTGAGGAAGGTTGCTGTGGTCACTGTATGTGCATCTGCGGCACCAAGGATACTGATAAGGTGACTTGAGGGGGTGTTTGGTGCCATGGGAGGGGGGCTAGATGCCAAGGGTTGTTGTCAGTTTTCCTACAGGCTGGCAATCTGAGGGGGGAAGATCACTAGCAGCAGGGAAGTTTATACTGTATTACAGGTTAGTGACTTGGGGGGGCACTAGGCACCAGGGAAGTTTAAATTGTATTATGGACTAGGAATTGGAGGTGGGGAACCACTAGGCACCACAGAAGTTTAAATTGTATTACGGGCTGCTGATTGGGGGGGGGCACTAGGCACCAGGGAAGTTTAAATTGTATTATGGACTGGCGAGTGGGGGGGACACTAGCAACAGGGAAGTTTTCATTCTATTATGGGCTGGTGATTTGAGGGAGGGGGGCCACTAGGCAACTGCAAAATTATAATTATATGATAGGCTGGCGATCGGGGGGGGGGTGTCACAGACCACAGGGGCCAGGTGTGCTTCTCCAGCAGACAACAGGCTAGATGGCGGCATTACCTTCAGCAGCTGCTAGGGTTTCCTAGAGTAAGTCGGGGTTGTGTTCGGAGGTATCTGCACTGTGCAAAAGGACCACTGTAACCCCTTTTACATAGCACAAGGTCACCGAATATGGGGTACCGCGGCTATTCACGGCCATGCCCCTCCCTCTGCCGACCCGCATACATTATGTTTTGTGCAGGTTCTAACCCTCTGCCTGTGCAAAAGCCCCTTTTGAATATGGGGATCTGGGGCAAACCCCAGTCTGTGCTGGCAAAGACCTGTTAGCACCCATACAAAAGTTTGAATTTCAGGCCCCAGCTTGGGAAGAAGCAATAGGAGTTGATAAACTGTCAAGGAATAAATATCCTGTTGCCATGCATGTGGCCTCAATAACATATTATTTGAATAAGAAATACAGAGCAAATGAGAAGTATAAGCTGCTTGGTATCCAAATATTATGTTTTTCCAAGCTCTTATTGGGGTGCAGTGGCTGTTTAAAAATAAATAATACTGTAAGATATTTTGACCACAGACTGAGTAACTGATATACAATAAATGCAACATTTTATAATGAGCAGTAGTTTATTTATTTTTATTATTTATAAATTTTTTTTTCCAGCTGTTTTTTCTCCCTGGCATCAGAGGTTCTGGTCTCCCTGCATCGTTTGCCATCCTCCTATCACCAGGCTTACCCACCTTGGTGGGGCCACCGGGGAGGTACCCCCTCCCCAAGAAACTTGGTCTCTTGGTCTCCTCCCCAAGGAACTTGGTCTCTTGGCCCTGGATTGCCCCCCAGGGTGGGTCCACGGGAATGGGCCCCCCCCGGCAGACCTCAGTCTGCAACAGGGGCAGCAGAAAAGATGGGGACCATCATTAGTGGGCCAGCAGTTTTTGTGAGAGTTTTTCCTGGGGGCAGAGATGTGCAATGATGCCAGCATCTGCCCCTCCCCCCTAAAATGTGGCACCGGCCGTGATGATACCCTCAGCCTCTGCCAGAGGTCCGAATAGCACCAGACACTCTTCTCCCCTTCCCCAGGAAAGGACAACAGTCCCTGGGATGCTCAATCCTTCTCCCCCTGGCCGGCCATCAGACTCCTGAGTCCGCCTCCGAACCCGGGATGTCGACACCGCAAGCAGACACCTTGCCACTGTGCTGGCAATATTTTGTTTTATTTTAAAAACTGGTAACCAGGAAAGGCACACTGAGCTGAGGCCCATTTTCAGGTGCGACCCAGCGGGGGGGGGGGGGCATGGAGTACAGACAAATTAAAAATTTAAGTTACAAAGGATCAGATTGCATATACAGTGAACTCGCCAGGATGAAGCGCAGCACTACAGAATTCTGCAGTAAAGTTACTGCAGTAAACAATACAATTTCAATGGGAGTTAATCCCTTTTGTCATGCAGTAAACCAGTGACACTGTGCTTCATCCTGGTGGGCTTCATTGTACTGTACATAGGCACACATCTTAAAATTAAACTTACAAAGCATCATATTGCATATATAAAGGCAGACATCACAGGTGTAGGAGCAAATGTAGAAGGGACCATCAGGCCTCAGTGGGCCTACCCGGTTACCAAAATTAAATAAGTGTGGAGCATCAGGTATATAATAACAAATATCATGGATTGCTGCCAAGATATGTAGACAGAAGTGCAATAAAGTGCACAACATCTATTGTGGAGGGTGACATTAAAAGTGGGGTGCAGAAATGAGAGAGGAAGGAAAGATGAGAAAGGTCAGAAGGGGGATTGACAGGTATGAGGGGAACAAAAAGATACCTTTGGAATTTTCTAAATGTGGAGAGTGAGGGGTGGAGGCAGAGGGAGGAGGGGAGCAGGTTCCAGAGGAAGGGGAGGGGAGGCAGTAGTAGAAAGCAGCTTGCCCAGAAATTGAGTGGGGGTAGGGAATGGAGAAGGTATGGGAACCCCTGGAGTGGACAGAGTAAGAAAAGGATAGGACGGGGGAGCTAAGTGAAGAAAGGTAGGAGGGAAGGGACCCAAACCAGTATTTAGCAATCTTCCAAATTGTGTTCACATGCTCTAGTGGAGCCCAGAGGGGTGCAGCTAAAGGGCGGCTCACTCAAACCAAATTCCTGAAAGCTGCACTCCAACGGAAATAGGAAACACTCAGTCAATATACTGAGTCAAATTCTCAATTCATTTAGCATGGTGCTCTTAGAAACTGAGCCACCCCATTCACTTGAGTGAAAGCACAACACCCCAGTGCTTTGCCTATCAAAAGGCCCAACTCAGTTGGAGTGCAGCTTTCAGGAATTCAGTATTTAACAATGAAGAAGACACAATGGGACTGGTGATGTGAAGGTAGTAGGAGGCTGGAAAGGGAGAAATATAGGGAGCAGTGGTGAGTCTGTAGGGGAGAGTTTGTATCAAAGCAATAGAAGGCACTGCAGAGGGTATCCAATCTGGCTAGGGGAGAAGAAGGGGTGGTACCATAAGCACATCCGCATAGTCAAAAACTGATAGAACCATTTTGGTTACCAGTTCCTGGTGGACTTGGAGGGAGAGGCAGTCCTTGTTGTAGTACAGGGCACCAACTTTAGGGTGAAGTTTGGTATGGATGGTCGATGTGGGCTGAGAAGTCAAACTTGCTGTTAAGTCACACACCAAGGTACTTAAAGGCAAGGACAACCTCCAGTGGGATGTCATTCAGAGTGGAGAATACAGGGGTGGGTGAGGGCCTGGCAAGTTTCTGGCTGGTACCAAAGGTTATACACACAGTCTTTTTGGTGTTAACCATGAGTTGGTTGGCATGGAACCAGTGCAGCACATTGTGGAAGTCCTGTTGATGTGGACCTACCAGAGCTTAGGTTGACAGGCTGGAGGTGTAGATGACCCTATCATCCGCATTCATGTGGATATATGAGAAGATCCAAGAAATGGGGAGGTCATTTAGGAAGACGGAGGACAGAATAGGACCCATGATAGAGCAACGTGGGATCCCTGCTAGGATGGGGGGGTGACAAGATGCCTCCTACCTGTACTGACTGATGATGGCCTGTGAGGTATGAACAGAACCATCTGTCACAAACGCATTCCGCAGGTCAGGCCCTCTGCTCCCACAGTGCCAACTTCAGAGCACAATAGCGTGAACAGGTAACAGACGGGGTAACTTTCCTGTCTGCTTTTGGGTCCGAATCACCTTTAGTCTCAAGTTCTTGGGGGATTCAAACTGTGAACCTTATGCTAGTGTACCCAATGTACAGGCTCAGATACGTACCCTCTTCGGGGATTGCGGTACAATCTTTCACCAGGGGCACCAAGCTAGGTTTCCAAAAATGAACCCTTAAAACTCTATAAAAGATCTTAGGTATATGCTTACCTTTTCCAAGTTTAGTAACACCATCAAGCCCTTCAGAACATCTGTCAGACTTAAAAATACAGGCACTCCATATGCAAAAAAAAATGATGGAGGAGACCCAGGCAGAATCGTAAAGAATATGTTTACTAAAAATGAATAAAAACAGTAAGGTAAAATACAGAACAAATATCAAAGAGCATCACAATCACATAAAAGAAAAACAAGGAAAACTACAGAACAAACTCCTACCAAAATACATTTAGATCTTTTCTAGCTAATGTATTACCTCTGTAAGTGCAGTTAAATTAGAGAACTGTGTCTCTCAGAGTCCCAAAATGATATATATTCCATTTCAGACAAAGTATCAGTTTAAACTGTGTCTCCACACCCCTTCTGTGCGTCATCTAGCTCCTCCTTTTAGAGTAAAAAAAATGCAAACATGATGTCCTATCAGGAGGTTTATTAAATAAGGTGGCATCAGCAAAAACTCATTTCCCAAATTATGAGCCTTTCATCAACCGGTTCCTTTGAGGTTTACAACCCTGCAGTCCATCACCTAGGTGTGATATAGCCAACAGGAATCAGCTAAATGATGTCCTGTCCTGTAATAAAATGTATCTTTAGTTTCCCAACTTCAAAAACATGAGGTCATAAAAAAGCAATAAAATGCAATTTCTCAAGGAAGTTAATTACATTACAGAGATCACCTGGTCAGTTTACATATCCTGTAGCTTCACTGAAACTTGGGGGGGGGCACCCATGGAAGCACAGGTTGTCTTATGTGAGACAATCACATATTATATTTTTATATTACAAATATCATACAACAATCATAACCAGCTGATCAAGCTTCACAATCCTCCCCACCTAGACTGAATTTGGGGGCTCTATCCCCTGCATGGGATGAGCTTCCCAAGTCAGTTCACTCCTCATATAGACACAATAAGCCATCTGCGTTCTGATTGCTCGCTCCAGCCCTATGTGAGAACATCATGTCATACCCTTGCAAGACAAGACTCCATATTAATAGTCTACCATTAGTTTTTCCCATTTGTGTCAGCCAAACCGGGGGGTTGTGGTCAGGTTGTACCACAAAATGCTGCCCATATAAGTATGGCTCTAACTTCTTTAGGGCCCACACTATGGCAAGACACTCTTTTTCCACAGTAGAGTAAGCCTGCTCCCTGGGAAGTAACTTTTTACTCAGGTACACTACAGGGTGATCTTTCCCTTAGTTGGATGTCTGACTCAGTAGTGCCACAATACCTATGTCTGAGGCATCAACCTGGACTATAAAGGGTCTGCTATAGTCAGGACTTGTCAATACAGGAGCACTGCACAGTGCCTCCTTCAGTCTGGTAAAGGCTTTTTCACAGGCCAGTTCCCAGGTAATTTTCTTAGGCATCTTTTTCTTTACCAGGTCAGATGGGGAGCAGACAGGGCACTGTAACTGGGTACAAATTTCCTATAGTACCCTGCTGTCCCTAGAAAACTCCTGACCTGCTTCTGCATTTCTGGTCTGGGCCATGCCTTGATCACCTCTATTTTTACTTGGTTAGGACAGAGCTGTCCCCAGCCTACAACATGCCCAAGGTATGCCACTTCAGCCATGGCCACCTGGCACTTCTCAGCTTTGACAGTGAACCTGGCCCTCTGTATCCTGCCCAGCACTTCCCTAAGGTGGGACAGGTGTTCCTCCCAGCTGGCACTAAAGATGTCAATGTCATCCTGGTATGCCACGGCATACTCCTCAGCACCCATTTAACATCTGGTTCACTTATCTTTGGAAAGTGGCCGGGGCATTCTTCATTCCGGAAGGCATTACATTAAATTTGAATAAGCCTATCGGAGTGATGAAGGCTGACCTCACCCTAGCTCTGTCAGTTAACTCTACCTGCCAATACCCCTTTGTCAGGTCAGTAGTCGTAAGGTATGTCGCCCCTTCTAACTTGTTCAGGAGTTCATCTGTCTGGGGCATTGGGTGGGCGTCTGACTTCATGACTGCATTCAGTCTATGATAGTCCACACAGAAATGAGTAGAGCCATCTGGCTTGGGCACAAGGACTATGGGTGAGGCCCAGAGGCTGTGGGATCTCTGGATTACCCCTAAATCCAGCATTTCCTCCACCTCCCTCCTAAAGTCCTTTTGGACAGCCTCTGACACTTGATATGCTGTCCGCCGTATGGGCATCTGTGTACCTGTCTCCACATCGTGCGTCACTAAGGGGGTTAGTCCAGGCTTGGTGCTAAACAGTGGGACAAAGTCTGCTAGTACCTCCCTTACTTCCTGGATCTTGTCCAGGGCCAGCTGCGGTGACAATGTAACTGCATCCACAGAGGAATCCTGCTTGATTTCTTCCAGCAAGTCCAGAAGGGGGTCTCCTTCATCCGTCCCCTTCCCAGTACTACACACTGCAAACACCATGTCAGCCCTATTAGCATGTGGCTTCATCATGTTGACATGGTACATTTTTTCTGTATCTCTTCTGTCAGGTAACTCTATGACATAGTTCACGTCATTTACCTTTCTGACTACTTTGTACGGTCCTGTCCAGTCAGCCTGCAGCTTGTCTTTCTGGACTGGAATAAGGACCATGACTTCCTGACCCACCGTGTACAAGTGAGCTCTGGCTCTGCAGTCGTACCACACTTTCTGTTTCTGTTGGTCAGCTGCCAGGTTGCTCTGGGCTGTCCCCATAAGTTTCTTCAGCCTTTCCCTAAACCTAAGGATGTAATCCACTATAGAAGTGCCCTGGGTGGCGTACTTGCCTTACCAGTCCTCCTGGATCAAGTCTAGGGGTCCACATACCCGGAGTCCATATAAGAGCTCAAAGGGGGAAAATCCTGTTGACTCTTGGGGCACCTCCCTGTATGCAAACAACAGGTGGGGAAGGTATTTCTCCCAGTCCCTCTCATGCTGTTCAGCAAATACTTGCAGCATTGACTTCAGGGTAGTGTTAAATCTTTCCACAAACCCACTGGCTTACAGGTGATAAGGTGCTGTGTGCCTCTGCACCACCCCAGACTTCTCCCACAAACATTTCATCAGGTCTGACATGAAGGAACCCCCTTGATCAGTGATAACCTCCTGTGGAAACCCAACACAGGATAAAATCCCAAGTTAGGCATCTGCCACTTTGTCTGTCCTCAGTGAGGATAGGGTGACTGCCTCTGGATACCGGGTGGCATAATCCACCACAGTCAGGATAAACATCTTCCCAGAGGAGCTGGGGGTATTTAAAGGCCCCACAATATCCATTCCCACCCTCTAGAATGGCTCCTCCACTATGGGAAATGGAATTAGGGTGGCTTGGGTTTTCTTACCCACCTTCCCAATTTTTTGGTACCGGTGACAAGACCTGCAATACTCCTTCACCTGCTGGGTGAAGTTGGGCCAATAGAAATTCTGGGCCAATCGCTGCATAGTGAGTGCGATTCCCAGATGACCAGACAAGGGAATATCATGTACAATCTTGAGCAACTGCTCACGGTACCCCTGGGGAATGACAAGCTGCCTGCCTATCACCCCTCCCAATGTCTTAGCATCCTGAGTATACATTAGTCCATTTTCCCAATAAACCTTATGTTTCCCATCACCTCCCTGTGCTCCGTCAAAGTCTGCCCAAGCCCTCAGCTTCTCTAGACTAGGGTCACTTTTCTGAGAAGCTTCAAACTCCTTACACATTCCCAAGGCATGGGACAGGTCCCCTTCAGTGTCTAAACTAAGGTCCCTAGCACTAGCATCAGGGCACTCAGAATCACTGTCATCCCTAACCCTCTGGCAATGGGTCACCACTCCTTCTTCAGAGTAACCCTCCGTAGCTGTGTGGTAAACTGCTACTGGGGAAATTTCTACCTCCTTTTCATTAGTCTCCATATCAGGAGACACAGGCTAGGGAACCAGCCTCCCAGTGGTTTCCACAGTGGCTTCTATGGGGTCCAGGGAACTACAATTTCCCCTTTCTGCTTGGCTACGGGTAACTGCACACACCATTCCCTGTTTGAGATTGTTGCCAAGGATGACGTCAACTGCTAATGTTTTGGCTACAACCACCTGTTGTACAGTTCCCCCTGTTTCACCCCAGTCTAGGAGAACACTAGCAAGTGGCAATGTTGTCTCCTTCCCAGTGAAGCCTTATACCATTACAAATTTATTGTGTATAAGCTGACCAGGCTCTAACAGATCCCCTTTTACCAATGTCAGGGAAGCCCCTGTGTCTCTTAACCCTTGTGTCTGTACACCATTCACAGTGACTGGGTGCATGTGTTCCCTCATGTTCAGAGGCATGCTTCCAGGGACACACAAACAACCCACTTCTGTCCTAGCACTACTTTATGCACTATTTGTCCATTTGGGACACTGTCTGGCAATATGCTCAGTTTCTTTACAAACCCAACATTCGTTTCTTTTCTCAGAGAAAACTTTTCATTGAAACCTGTGGCTAACTGGTTTCAGTGGAGGCAGTGAGGGGTTTTAGCTGCCCTGAAGGCATGCTTTTCCCTTTCTGCACTGCCACACCCACCCCATTCATTCTCATAGCAGGTCTGCTCTTGGCATAGTGGTCCAAGAGCTCAGCAGACTCTTGCACTGTTTTGGGATCTTGGTCCTCCAGCCAGGTTTTCAGCTCTGCTGGGCATGCTCCAAAAAACTGTTCTAACAATATAGCATTTTCAGTTTTGTCTACAGAGTTTGCTTCAATTCCTTCCCACCAACGTTTTAAAAACTAATGTTTTTTCATGGCTAGCTCCTCATAGCTCATGTCAGGGCTTATCCTGAGCTTACGGAATTTAGCTCTGTATGCTTCTGCAGTTAAAGCAAACTTTTTTAAAAGTCCTGCTTTAAGTTTGCTGTAATCATTACTGTCCTCATTGTCCATTTGACCTAATACACCCTGAACTTTCCCGGTAAGTAGCGGGGATAGCTGGAAGCTCCAGGACCCTCTAGGAATTTTTGCCTGAATACAAACTTTTTCAAAGGAATTTAAAAAGGCATCCATATCCTCCCCCTCTTTAAATTCAGCTATCAATTTGGAATTTAATTTGTAACCCAGTCCTGTAGTTCCAGTTAAACCCAAGCCATTTACCTGCTCTGGTGCTGGTGGTTGGAGTTGTAACTTCACCAGTTCATGTCGCCTCTGGTGCTCATGCTCGTCATGGTCTACCTCTCACTGTTCACGGTCCGCATCTCATCGATCACGGTCCAC
Source organism: Neoceratodus forsteri (assembly GCA_016271365.2). Taxonomy (NCBI): domain Eukaryota; kingdom Metazoa; phylum Chordata; order Ceratodontiformes; family Ceratodontidae; genus Neoceratodus; species Neoceratodus forsteri. Next base: position 362,033,358 of record CM057458.1, read on the forward strand.
TTCTCACCGTTCTCACTTTCTATTCTCCTCTGTGGCTCGCTGCTCTCGGTTCTCTTCTCTCTGGAACTCCAGCTACATTCTGCACAACTCAATCTGCAGCCTGATTGCTTCTGGCTCCAGAATGCTGGTGACCTTCCCCTGCTGCTGTGGTTCTTCGCTTGCACTGGCCCTGCTGTCCTCCTCACTGGATCTGGATACTGCACTGGCTGCTGGCCCCTCCATGCCCAAGGTTTGGTCCTTTACAATCACAGTCTGTGACTCAACACTCTGGGCATCAGTGGCCATCAGAGCTTCCAATAGGTTCTGCTTGGTGGCTCTGCCCTCATGCAGGACTCCTCTCTCCTTGCACAACTGCTTCAGGTAGTCTGCAGTGTGCTCACTGTAGTTAGAAGCCATCTTCTTCCCTAAGTACAGCTACTCTAACTTGCACTTTGAAAAAATAAAATAAAACAGGTAGGAACTTGACTGTAAGCAAAATTATATAGTTCTGTTTTTTTTTTAAATCACTGTCTTATTTTGCAGGTGAGCTGTACAGCATTAAGCTGACACACTGAACAGTTGAAGCTTGTGTTACCAATTTTATCGCACCGATGTCAACCAAATCTGTCACAAATGCACTCTGCAGGTCGTGTAATGGTGTGAACAGGTAACAGACAGGGTAACCCTCCTCTCTGCTTTTGGGTATGAATCACCTTTAGTCTCAAGTTCTGGGGGGATTCAAACTGTGAGCCTTATGCTAGCGTACCCAATGTACAGGCTCAGATGTGTACCCTCTTCGGGGATTGCAGTACAATCTTTCACCAGGGGCACCAAGCTAGGTTTCCAAAAATGAACCCTTAAAACTCTATAAAAGACCTTAGGTATATTCTTACCATTTCCCAGTTTAGTAACACCATCAAGCCCTTCAGAACTGCTGTCAGACTTAAAAATACAAGCAGTCCACATGCAAAAAAAAATGATGGAGGAGACCCAGGCAGAATCTTAAAGAATATGTTTACTAAAAATGGATTAAAACAGCAAGATAAAGTACAGAACAAATATCAAAGAGCATCACAATCACATAAAAGAAAAACAAGGAAAACTACAGAACAAACTCCTACCAAAATACATTTTGAACTTTTCTAGCTAATGTATTACCTCTGTAAGTGCAGTTAAAACAGAGAACTGTGTCTCTCTAGAGTCCCAAAATGATATATATTCCATTTCAGACACAAGTATCAGTTTAAACTGTGTCTCCACACCCTTTGTGAGTCATCTAGCTCCTCCTTTTAGTACAAAAAAAAAATACAAACATGATGTCTTATCGGGAGGTATATTAAATAAGGTGACATCAGCAAAAACTAATTTCCCAAATTATGAGTCTTTCATCAACCGGTTCCTTTGAGGTTAACAACCCTGCAGTCCATCACCTAGGTGTGATACAGCCAACAGGAATCAACTAGATGATGTCCTGTCCTGTAATAAAATGTATATTTAGTTTCCCAACTTCAAAAGCATGAGGTCATAAAAAAAGCCATAAAATGCAATTTCTCAAGGAAGTTAATTACTTTACAGAGATCTCCTGGTCAGTTTACATATCCTGTAGCTTCACTGAAACCTGGTGGGGGGGGGCACCCATGGAAGCACAGGCTGTCTTATGTGAGACAATCACATACTATATTTTTATATTACAAATATCATACAACAATCATAACCAGCTGTCCAAGCATCACACCAGTCAGTAGTGGACACTGAGAGGCCAGCAGAGCTAAGCTTATTCAGGAGGAGTAGGTGGGACACTGAGTAAAAGGCTTTGGCCAGATCTGTGAAAATGGCTAGTGAGGATAGAGTTAGTTACACATAACAGGGAGGAGACAGTGGAATGGTACTTCCTAAAACCACATTGGAATGGGGAGAGGAAATCAGTGGAGTGAAGGATGTCAGTGAGCCTTGTATTCACAAGGGTCTCCTGAAGCTTTGCAAGGGAGGGGAGGAGTGATATCAGCTGAAAGTTACCAGGGGAAGAGGAGTCACCCCTTTGTGCTGAGGTAGGACCTTTGTGACCTTCCAGACCTGAGGGACAGACCTGAGAGAGGAGAATATCAGAAGATGAGTGGAGAGACAATGGCCAGAGCTGAGATGCAAAGAAGTTTAGGGTCCATCCCAATAGGACTGGACTTAGAATGGTTAAGTGAAATAAGGGTGAGAAAACCTTCTTAAGGGAAACAGGAGGGAAATGGAAGCCCACAGATGAGTGGGGTGGGGAAGAGAAAGTGGGGGATAGAAGGGGTGCAATCTTGAGACAGAAGAGAGGATAAAGCACAAGTGGTGAAGAATTTATTAAAATATGTGGCAACGGAGAAGGAGTCGGAGACCAGTGAACCTTTCACCAGTAGTGCGGGGGGGGGACTGGGCTTGGAGATCAGATAAGGAATGGATAATCTTGCAGAACTTTGATGGAGAGTTAAGGTTAGACTGGAGGTTTGAATTGAAATAGTGGGCCTTCACAGTGCGGAAAGCCTTCATGCAGCAATTTCTGAGTGACCTGTAGGATAAGAGGTCAGATAGAGATTGTGAGGATTTGTAGCACACCCAAGCTTGGTCACAGGATTTGCACAAAGCAATAACATCAGATGTAATCCAGGGGTGATGTGAATATTTAGCCCTAGCCCTTCTAAGGAGCGTGAAAGTTCTAGGTGCGGTTGAGTATAGCAATAAAATGGAAAAGGGCTGTTAATGACTGGAGCAAAGTAGACGGGAGACCAATCAAAGGCAGCTAGGTCATTTAGGAGGGTATTAGTGTCAAGTGACCAGAGAGACATGCACCAAATGTATTTAGAGGTGGACTGAGTGAGCCTCACTTTCCTAATGCAGTAGATTATGCAGTGGTCACTGAAGGCATCTGGTAGAACACCTGCTGTGACAATATGGTGGGGGTGGGAGGAGAGAACCCAGTCCAGAAAGGAGTGGTTTATGGAGTGAAGATTGAGTCGAGTGGGTTCTGTGATTAATTGTGACAGGTTTAGAGAGTCAGTAGTAGTCATGTGTGTCACACCAACATTGGCTAAAGTCTGACACTACTGTACTTTATGTGGTCTAACACAGATGCAAATATTTACGAATGATATTTGTATTTTATATTTGTATTTGTAAAAGTGTAGTATTTGCATGTATTTGTTCCAATAGCCTGTGTTTTGCATGTTCCTAATTAAAAAAAATAAACTGCATTTATGTTAGAATTTTAACCTCTCATTCTCTTCTTTGGTGGGGGGGGGGTATCTTTCAAGAAGCCACTTTTTTAGTTTTATAAAATATTGCTATAAAAAGATTTATATTAAGGATACACAGAAACATAGACTTTGACAGCAGATAAGGACTGCTTGGCCCACCCAGTCTGCCCATTTCCCTACCTATTGGATAACCTGCAGATTCTAGTTAACCAAGAGCCTACTTCCTCCTACCCCCCCACTAGAATTGCCTTATGGCTGTCCCATGCATTCTTGAATTCCCCCACTGTTTTTGACCCCACAAACTCCTCAGGAAGGCAGTTCCATATGTCCACCACTCTCTCTGTGAAAAAAATATTTCCTCATTTTGCCCCTGAGCCGTCCCCTCTCTATCTTCAGATTGTGCTGCCTTGTTCTTGCACATCTTTCTTTCTGAAAGATGCTCCCCTCATGGACTTTGTTGATTCCCTTGAAGTACTTGAAGGTTTCTATCATGTACCCCTCTCCCTCCTTTCCTAAAGGGTATACATATTAAGCTCTTTTAGTCTCTCTTCATATGGCTTCTGTTGCAGACCCTGCTCCATTTTAGTTGCCCTCCTCTGGACCATCTCCATTCTATCTATGTCCTTGCAGAGATGGGGTATCCAGAACTGCACATAGTACTTCAGATGGGGTCTCACCAACTGTCTGTACAGAGGGATAACAACTTCCTGTTTTCTACTGGTGATGCCTCTCCCTATGCGTATCAGTGTCCCCCCAGCCATCCTTACTGCCTTCTCACATTGCCTGTCTACCTTAAGGTCATCTGACATGACTAAGACCCTTTCTATTTTGGTTGTTGTTAGTACCTCCCCCCGTTGTGTACTCTTTCCCTGGGTTTTTGTTTCCCAGGTGCATTACTCTGTACTTCTTTGCATTGAATCTAAGCTGCCATACTTTTGACCATTCCTCCAAACTTGCCAAGTCCCTTCTCATCCTTTCCACCCCTCCTTGTGTATCAACCCTGTTGCAGATCTTTGTGTCATCTGCAAAGAGGCATACTTTTCCTACCAGCCCCTCTGCAATGTCTCCTATAAAGACATTAAAAAGGACTGGTCCCAGTACTGAAACCTGCTGTACCCCAATAGTAACCACCCTTTCTTCAGAGTGTTCTCTGTTTACTATTACCCTCTGCATCCTGTTGTGCAGGTAGTTTGTTACCCAGGCTACCACCCTGGGACCCACTCCCTGGCTGACTAACTTGTTTATTAATCTTTTGTATGGGACTGTGTCAAATGCCTTTCTAAAATCTAGGTAGGCCATATCCACAGCCCCTCCCTGGTCTACTACTTTTGTCACCCAGTCAAAGAAATTGATTAGATTCATCTGACATGACCTTCCTGCTATGACTCCATGCTGCCTTGGGTCCTGTGCCCCACTGGCCTCTAGGTACTCAACAATTCTTTCTTTCAGAAGTGATTCCATCATTTTCCCTACCACTGAGGTCAAACTAACAGGTCTGTAGCTTTCTGCCTCTGCCTTGCTCCCACTTTTGTGAAGAGGAATCACACCTGCCCTCCTTCAGTCCTCAGGTACCACACCATCCTCCCACAATTTGTTAAAAAGGGTAGTCAGTGGTGTCACTAGGTCTCCCCTTAATTCTTTTAGTATTCTGGGGTGAATCCCATCAGGCCCCATTGCTTTGTCCAGCTTGAGTTTTAGGAGTTCTTTCAGGACCCTTTCTTCTGTGAATGGACTGGTGTTGACCCACCTGCCCAGAGTGCTTCTATCATTTGATTTCAGTACCTCCCTCTTTTCTTTTGTGAATACTGAGCAAAAATATTCATTCAATATCTCTGCATTTTTACTGTCACCCTCTGCCCACCTCCCCTTCCCTTTATTAAGCCTCAGTATCCCTCCCTTGGTCTTCCTTCTGTCCCTGATGTACCTATAAAAGGTTTTATCCCCAAGTATGTCACCTTGCTGACCATAACATTTTAGGGTTTGGGAATCAGTAAAGCAAAAATAGAGTTGGCTGCTCTGGCAAGGAATGTTATTACTCGTATAGATTCTTGCAATCCTTTTAAAGTTCATTATGCTTGCCCCAGCATTTCGCCTGTTAAAGACTTTCTCAAGGGAACATTCTGTTCAGTTTTGCTATACTTTTCATTTTTTTCTAGTTTTTATAGAATTTTATATTGATTATCTGGCAGCAACTACTGCTTGTGAAAATTGTGGCTAAATCATTCTATGGAAGTCTGTTCTTTAGATGTAGCATGTGCTACTGCCTCAAACTGGCAGTCTGCAGACCAGAAACCTTAAATTTTGCAAATCTCATCTCAAGGATCCTCTTGTTATATTTCTTAACAAACTGGTTCCTGAACCACCAGAGATCAAAAGAAAAGGAAGGATATTTTGTGTTATAAATAACAAACTGCAAGTTTTAGTGAAGAAAGGGGATTGCCACGGGACTTGGTATAATAAGGAGCCGAGCTATTTTGCAGACTTGTAAATGAAGAGTCTTACAGTGAGAGTTCTGTAATAGGGTTTGATATACTTTTCAAAAATCTCATTTCAGTTCAGGGCTAATTTACTCTATGGTATGTGAATCTTTTGACAATCAACAAGTACTGAATTATTCTTGTAATTTTAACAAACTTAAAAGTCCTTCTTTAAATTGAGGTGGTCAGCAGGCTATTGACATTGCCATGTATGCCCCTCAGAAGCTGGCTGTGCTTCATGGTCTAGGAACCTCTTCAGGCCCTTTAACTGTTGAAAATAATTAACAGCTGTGTGCACTGCAGATTGATTTCAGCAAAAAAAAGTGCTGCTTGGATTTATACAAGGCTTCTGAAAAATATGAAAAAGCAAAATATGTATTGATGTGATGCCAGAGTTTCCAAGGATCCTGCCATCTGCAAGGCCCATGAGAGTAACATCAGATTTAAGTTGTGACATTTTTAGATTTTTCTATACCATTTTTTTTTTACAATAGCTGTGGCAATTTCATCTTGGTAGACATGCATGTACTATAACTTGTTTGTCAAAAATGACTATTTTAGGGACAACTTCCTACAAAGTGGTAGCAAAGTTTGGGTTAGCTGTGAATTGTTACAGATTGGAGAATGGCTCATGGCTTCTGCAGCAAACTAATGCTCCCAAGGAACTGAAGTTTGAGATGGACTGCGTGGCTCTTTTGTATTTGGTCCTTGGTCTGTAAGGCTCCATTTTTGCTGCCCTCAGTTTTGTCCTGGGTGTGTGTGTGTTAACTCACAGAAGTTAGTGGAAAGAACACAAAAGGGTGGTATGTGCAAGGATATTTTTTATTTACTTACTTAAAAGTTTGGTAACCATGAAAATCACACTGAGTTGAGGCTTATTTCCAGGTGCAACCTGGGGGAAGGGGATAGGTGAGTAGGCAAACTGGCAATTACAATCATCAGAAGCGCAACAGCAGCAATTACAAGTGCAAAAAACTTTAAAACAGCAAATATACACAGGTTGCAAATGAGCTGGGAAGCTCACATTATACGTGGGTAGGCAGTACAAGACCCAGTAAATGAGTTTGGGTGAGTTGAGCCCTCCAGTGAGAGTGGACTGTGGGCCAGGGATATAGAAATGGCAGGAAATAGGAGTCTTTGGCAAGATGGGAGCTTGGAAGCAGTGGAGGGAAAGGGAACAGAGGAGTCAGGAATAATTAATTTTAATCCTTTCATGTTACAGTAGCTTTACTTTTATTGGTTTCTGTGCATCCCTCCAAAGCTCACCCACACACTCACACACATATGCTCTAAAACCTCCAACCCAGTGCAAGGCATCATGGGTATGCACATCCTTGTGCATAGTATGCTGACAAGATTTCGCCAGAACAGCAACCACCTCATTAATAGAATTTTACTTCTGAATCAGTATAGGCTGAGAGCAAATAGCTACAGGCACATGTCTGTTGAGATAGTTTGCCATTTGCAACCTATACTGGTTCAGACATAAAAGGCTGTTGAGAAGGGGATTTTCATTTTGATGAAGCCTTGTCAGCCTGCCCTACACAAGCATTTGCATATCCATAGTGCCTTCTTATATGGAAAAGATCTATTTTTTTTTAATATCTTAAATATATCCATATTTTCAGATATATTCAAGATATTCACAGAATGATTCAAACACGTCAGGTATTATTCAACGTATTTAGATATATTTTCAGATATATTCAAAATATTCACAGAAGTGTCAGATATTAGTCACATTTTTCAGATATATTTTCAGATATATTCAAGATATTCACAGAATGATTCAAACACGTCAGATATTATTCAAAGTATTTAGATATATTTTCAGATATATTCAAAATATTTACAGACATGTCAGATATTAGTCACAGTTTTCAGATATATTTTGAGATATATGTAAGATATTCACAGAATGGTTCAGGATTTGTCATAAGTTGGAAACATCTTTGAGATATATATATATATATATATATATATATTTGAAATATAGTTCTTTAAATTAAGTTTACACAATCTGTTCATGCAGTTCTATTTTAACTATATATATATATATATATATATATATATATATATATATATATAACATATTCTGAATATGTCCAAGATATATATTATGATTTACCTGTGTCTATTTACATTTTTGAGGCCCTTAACTATGGTAATGGTCATAGAAACCCTAAAATTATATTAATAAAATATGTTTAAATTATAAAGACTTCTATGCAAAAATACCCAACCTTTGAAAGAACAGTTTTGAACTTGGGTAAAGCAGTTTATACTTTTTTGGTCGTCAAAGGCCCAATTGACTCTGCCTCATGCCCAATAATATGCACATTCTTTTCATAATCTATGTTATCATTGGTCTCTTGTGGATCACCAGCAATTGTTTCATATAAGCCCATATGGAAAATAACTATACTGTATTTTGTTAATATATAGGTTATATCTGAATATGCCAAATATATCACATATTTCTGATATCTGTGAATTTTTCCAGTTATACTTTAGATAGTTGCAGAATTCAATGAGGTATGTCTTATACTTGGCATTGATATTCTAAATGTATCTATTTTGTTATACTGTCAAAGAAAATATTTTGTTTTACTTTTTAATGTTTTTATGGACTCTGAAATGAAAAATCATTATAGTTTTATGCAAGCATAATTTTACCCTGGAATTTCTACAGTAAGTGTATGTTAGCAAAAATATATTTTCAATACATTAGAGATTTATATTCTGAGATATATTTCATATATGTTAAAGTAGGTTCGGCCTGATATACATCTGGAAAGTATCTGTAATATATGTATTATATATACATATAATACATTGTAAATATATGTTTCACATAGCAAATAAATATATTTTATAGTTTATAAATATGACTGGAATATATATTACATATACTTTTAAAATACAAATAGGCTACATTCTGTAAATATATGTTGAATGCACTATTTCTACATAAAAAATAAAATGTAAGACCAAAGTCAAAAGTAGCAATACACATAGTAAAAGTCAAACCTCCCCACAGGACTGGCATTTTGTGTTGTTTCCATGCTTTTTCAAGAAAGTGTGAAATATTTGTGCTGTGGGAAAGTCTGTTTTTCACTATTGCTACTTTTGGCTTTAGTTTAGCAATTTTTCTTTTACTGTACAAATAAATTTTATGATGGAAAATCCAAGAAGTGTCCTCTGGAGCTTCTGCTGTCTGTAAAATATGAATCTTGTTTGCTTGCAAGATAACGTATGTGTAGAATATATGCGGAATGCATATTTTTATATATATTAAATATATTTATGCAAATGCTTGCTCTGGTACTGTGTACAAATTTGCATAACTAATTTGCATATTTCAAATGTACAGTTTATCAACCAAAATCATGGTAATTTCCATTTTTAAAATAGTTTTGAATTGATAGTATTAGCTTACAAACCAGAGAGAAAGATAAAGAGCAAAAACTAAGTACACGTTGGAACTCACCCCAGCATAAAAAAGGAACCAAAGAGGGGTGGTATAAATACCAATATGAGTCTTACAAAATAATGAGATCAAGAGGTAAGTTCTATGTGTAAACTTGTAAAATACAGATTATATGTGTAATCTGTAAATCAGTAGTAATGGTGCATTATTAATTGATAAGGGCTAGATATTCAGACTGTGCCTGGCAATGGAGCAAGTGGAGGTGCAGCACAACCGTGTTGCACCAGCGCCAAGACAGAGAGATATTCAAAGGTGATGCACCATAGTGCATCACCTTTGAATATAGCACAGAATGCGCATGGTGCATATACAATGCACTGGCACATTCCCCAGACAGGGAGGACTGTGAATGCCCTGTTGCAACTGTAGTTGCACTTGGGTACATTTCCGAGATATTCAGACTTTGGCATGCAAATGGGGCCATTTGCATGAGCTGAGCAGGGCAGCCTGGTGAAATGCACGTGGCGCCCTACACAGCATGTGGTAGGGACAGAGGGAGTCCTGGGGCAACTCCCCCACCACATAGCTGTGATCATGGGTATTATAAAATAAAATGCCCTGGTAGTCTAGTGGAACCCACCTCCCTCCCATAGCTGTAATTGCCGGGTGTAATAACATGTGTGAAAGCCCTGGTGATCTAGTGGTACCTCCCCACCCCTTCCAAAGCTCAGATCACCGTATGAGCACATAATTCCCCTTCCCACCCATCTGGTCCCTGGTGGTCTAGTGGTACCCCCCCACCTGCACTGCTCACCCAACACCCCCCGTCATCGGTGGGCAGCTGCAACTCGCCTGCATACCACCCAGCTGCCCACTGAATGACAGCTTATGGTATGAGTTTAAGCCCATTGGTCCACAGTGTGGACCAATGGGTCAGTAGGCATACTGTACTAGACAGTCGTAATATGTGAATGAAGTTGTCAACTATATAAAAAGTGTATCTATTTAATATTCAAAATGTATACACAGATATATAAAATATATATCATGCACCTATAATAAAGATTTCATGGAAATATATTTATGATGTATCTGATATGTATCTGTCACATATATTCTGCAAATAAATACACTTTTATAAACATATATTTCTTTTCCATAAGGAAGAATAATAATTCACAGAATATTAACAAGACAATTCTAAGATATATACAATAAATAGTATCTAAGTTATATCTGAAATATATGCATCAGATATATCTCAAATATTTAAAAACCAGCCAATTTGAGATATAATGCATATATTTGGAAACCATTACATAAATCTATTTTTGGATATATTTCAAAAACTACTTAAAATATATCTTAAAACATATATTCGAGATATAGTACTTTTCCATATGGGTTGTATGGGATTTAAGGCTTTCAAGTGTATGCCTGTTAGTTTTTTTAAGTAAGTAATATTGTATTTAATGTATAAAAACAAAGTTTGTTACATTCAATCACTTTATAAAATTGTGCATATAAGTGATGAGATCGATATTTATAAATGAATTAAGTTAAAAATATAAATACCTTAGTGATATATCAACTTCTAAAACTTATAAGAAAACAGTAAAATATAGTTTACAATAAAAATCATTTTAGCAGCATAGGCTTAACTTAAACAAAATTTTGCAATGCCATACATCACTTTTATCGAGTGTAATCTTAGGACAATTTTTTTTCCATCTTGGGATTGAAGTGAGAAGTGCTTAGGGAGCAGTGAGGAAATAGTTTGTTCTCGTTCATTATCCTAGTTTTTGCATTCAAACAAAATATGCAAAATACCACCATCGGAATTGTTAACACATTCACAACGGCTTTTAAATTTTTTAAAATACCAATTGTTCAAGTTATGATAAGAATTCCCCAAACACGTCAGTCTTATTTTACATAAAATATTTCTGTGTACACCATTTTCACATAAAGACAAATAGGGCTCTTACCCCCATACAGATTTTATGGATGAATACAGGCCACATGCATCCAAGTTATGCATAGCTGCAAAATCCTGCTGAGCTGCAATATCTTTTATCCTCTGAACAGCTATGGTAACAAAACCATCTGTATTTGCCAGGGCATATTCACTCCATAGATCAGTTAGCCCAAAGCCTTTTAAGACAGAGCTTAATCTAGAGAACCAAGATACAGGCTGCCCTCTCAATTTTTTATTACCCAATTCTTCAACCCAGCACAACCAGGGAAGACAGGTATTATTTGGTTTCATTAGCTGACCCCAGTATTTAATGGCTCTTATAAGTATTGTCATTTTGACCAGTATCATCCCTGACTCCAATCTAAGGAAGCATGATGGACAATCCCTAGGGAGGTTTAATGTCGATCTCAAGAAATGATTCTGTATAATTTCAAGATTCTCTTTCTATAAATAAAGACCCCCACACTTCACTGCCATAGAGTAACTGACTCATTAGCTTGGCTTCAAATGTTTTTTTTAAGGAAACAAAAGAATTGTTAACAAATTTAATCGCAAAATTGCGGATAGCCCCCATTGTTTGAATAGCATTATTTTTTACTTCCATCAGCTGGTTAATCCAGGACATATTCCAATCAAGTTTAACACCCAAGTATTTAAACTCCCTCACCACCTCAAATTTGCAACCATCAATAACCCATGGTTTTTCAGAATGTTTTGATTTCCCGATCACCAGAATCTTAGATTTATTAACATTCAATTCAAAATCCAGTTGATGCAGTGTATTCATGATGTTGGAGATAGCCTGTTTGAGACCTAGCGGGGTTCTAGAAACAAGATGGGCATCATCCGCATACAACATTGCTTTTACTTCTTCCTTATTTATTGCAGGTGCAAAAGAGTCGATGGTCGTAATATTTTTGATTAATTTTTCAATATAAAGATTAAACAAAATTGGAGCCGATAAACAGCCCTGCTGCACACCGGTGTTAATGGTTAATTCCCTTGATAGGGCCCCATCCTTACATAACGAATTACTATACTAGTGTTAGAATGAAGTAATTTAATAATATCTAATAGATGGGGATCAATATTCAACTCCCTCAATGACTCGTATATATAGTGTATGCCTGTTAGTTGGAGAAATGCACAGCAATAAAAGAATACTGGATATATATCTCTCTCATGCTTTTATGGATTCTGCAAACTGTTCCTCTTGCAAACTTCCTCTTGTGGGTGCTACGTCTGAGTGTACTAAATGCTTGGTAAGCTTTAGTTTGTCATTTCTTTCTAATTCAATAATACTAGGCAAATAAATAATGGTTGAAGCATATCTATGCTATCATGTGTGCTGCATCCAAAGCCCCAGAAATGGAAATGGGAGGGCTTTAAGTTTGAGGTTTGATGGGTGGAGCAACAACGTCACTCCCCCATTCGGCTTAAAAGGTCACTAATCCTGGGCCCCTCCAGGATTTATTTTTCATTGCCCACCATCCACCCCTTCTCCTCAAGTGGCTCATCTCTCTTGCCTGTGGGCTTTTTCCTAACCTACCTTTAGCTGTCACAGTCATTCCTGTGGCACCTGTGGGGGGGACCCTCCTCTAGGGTTCCTTGCATCATACCCCTACAGGGTGGTATATCCCATGGACAGAGAGGTGAAAAGCCACAAAGCAAATCAAGTTACACAAGCACCATCTCATCTCATCCAGTTGTGTAAGCAAATTGAACCTTTGTTAAAACCCAGGGGTGTAGCCAGGGATTTTAGATCTGCACACCAAATGGACTCACTGCTACCTCCCCCCCCCCGTTAGGGTGCGCTATCCCCCCTCCAGCCAGACAATATATAAATGTACACCAGGACCATGTTTGTTGCCTCATTTGGCACAATAAATACAACTTTTGTATCTCATGACAGTTGTTGTTGCCATGCATGGGTAAATACAAATGCCATGTATTGTTTCTTAAGACACCCACATACCAGCACAGAGCCTGTAAAGTTGCATTGTTCTTGGGATGCAAAGAGAGTATTAATGACCAGTCCTTCTAGTTTAGTCTCCTATGAATAAAATTACAGAAAGGTTCAGTATTTTCTTTGTTAGTTTTCATGGAAAAAGGAAGCAGTTCAGAGCCTATTTGCTACTCCCTTAAATAAAATTGCACACCATGGAGTGCTTGGAGTATGCCTGCCTACACCCATGTTAAAACCCACATAAATAATCTCAATACATCTTTATTGACTAGCCTAATAAATTCAGTTGTGCTGCCATAGTTCTGTTTTTTTTTTCTTATAGTAGATCTACCCAGTAGCAGGCATTAGATATGCAACATCTTGTTTTTAGTGGGGTCCTTATCATGCTCATTTTGCTGCTAAGTTGGCTAAAGCACTTAATGACCATTGAACATATAGACTATGGATTCCATACCCAGTTGCAAGGGGTGATGCTAAGTGGTTGCTGTTACCACAGAGGGCTTCTGGTGACTTTGCAGTCCTATCAAGCTATGTGTCATAGTCATGGTCCCATTCATGCCATCAGGAAAGTGTTTGTGACTGTGCTGGAAAGAAGGGTAGGGACTGCCATGCAAATGACCCAGCAAGCAATACACAAATACTGAGTCTCTTGCCATGCCAGTCACAGCCTCCTGCACACTCCTGCCTGAAGAACTATTGATGGCAGGTGGTAAGGGAGTTGGCAGTACTTCAGCCAGAACTGATGGGCTGGTGGGAGGGGGTAAAGTGGAGGAACACCAGAAAAATACAACATGGTGGGGAATAGGGGTTAAGGTGGGGATACCACTGGACTACTGGGGATAGATGAACATGGGGTAGAAGGAGGGTGTCCGCTGGAGCACCAGGACAGTCAGATCATCTGGCCACACATCCTTGGACTGACAGACCCACTGTGGTGTGGCATGGGGCTAGGAAAGAGAGATACCCCCCAATTTGTTCCACCACTTGTTGCCACTGGAGATGGGTCCCCCAATGTTGAATTTATAATGATAGTATTTAATAGCCATTAAGACAGTGTATCTAAATTTATTTTTTTATTTTATTCTTTGGTAACTGGGTAAGGCCCACTAGGCACAAGTGCCTGTTTTCAGGGGTGATCTGGTAGCACTGGGTGGTTAAGTGATTTGCTCAGAGTCACACAGTATGCAAATGGAGGTTGTGAGAATCAAACCAAGATCTGGTCTGCTGGATGTGCCAAGTGCGTTCAAAACTCGATACTCTAACCTCTAGGCTACACTGCCAGCCCATAAAAAACATATATTCCTCAGATTTACCATGGTTTGAGCTCACTGACCTTTTTCATACTACCATTGTCTTGGTCTATCATAGAAGCATAGAAACATAGAATTTGATGGCAGATAAGTACCTCTTGGCCCACCCAATCTGCCCATTTTCCCTACCTACCACATATAATGTACCACAGATCCTAATTTGTCTATGGCTTACCCTCTCTTCCTTATCTCTAGAGTACTCTTATGCATATTCCATGCATTCTTGAATTCCCCTATGATTTCTGCCCCCACCATCTCCACAGGGAGGCTGTTCCATGCATCTACCACCCTTTCCATGAAAAACTACTTTCTCACATTGCCCCTGAGTCTATCCCACTCTAGCCTCATAACATGCCCTTTTGTACTTTTCTGAAAGATGTTACCATCTCATACCTTATTTATACCCTTGAGGTACTTGAAAGTCTCTATCATATCCCTCCTCTCTCTCCCCTCTTCTCCAGGGAATACATACTGAGGTCCTCTAGTCTCTCCTCATATGACTTCAGATGCAGTCCTGTCACCATTTTTGTTGCCTTTCTCTGAATTCTCTCCACTCTTCCTATGCCCTTCCAGAGATGCAGTCTCCAGAACTGGACACAGTACTCCAGATGAGGGCTCACCCACGATCTGTACAGTGGCATCACCACTTCCTGTTTTCTTCTGGTGATACCTCTTCTTATGCACCCCAGCATCCCACTGGCTCTCCCCACAGCCTTCTTAACACTTTTTGGTCAGCTTTACATCATCAAATATGATTGCCTCTAGGTCTCTTTCCTGTGTGGTGGCCGTTAGTACCTCCCCCCATTATGTACTCCTCCCTTGGTTTTTTGTTCCCCAAATGCATGACTTTGCACTTTGCATTGAATCTCAGTTGTCACACTCTCAACCACTCCTCAAAATTTTTAGGTCGCTTTTCATTTTCTCTACCCCATGAGTATCAACCGTGTTGCAGATTTTAGTGTCAACTACAAAGAGGCATACCTTCCCTTCCAGCTCCTCTGCAATGTCGCTAATGAAGACATTGAAGAGGACTGTCCCCAGCCATGATCCACTGGGCACCTCGCTGGTCACCCCCTTCTGGTTGGCTTGAACTCCATTTACCACCACTCTGTGTCCTATTGCTCAACCAATTTCTGACCCATTGTACAACTCTGAGACCCATTTCCAAGCTGCCCAACTTGTTTACTAGCCTCCTATGTGGGACGGTGTCAAAGGCCTTGCTGAAATCTAGATAGGCCACATCCAGCACCCCTCCCTGATCTACCTCCATGGTCATCCAGTCAAAGAAATCTATCAGATTTGTTTGATAAGACCTCCCTGCTGTGAACCCATGCTGCCTTGGATCCTGCGCTCTGCTGGATTCAAGATATGTCACAATCCTTTTCTTAAGCAGTGATTCAATTAATTTTCCCACCACTGAGGTCAGACTGACTGGCCTGTAGTTACCAGCCTCTTCCCTGTGTCAACGTTTGTGGAGCGGGACTTCATTTGCCTCTTCCAGTCCTTTGGAACCACACCTGTTTCCAGTGACTTGTTGAATAGGGCTATCAGTGGTGCTGCCAGCACCTCTTTAAGTTCTTTGAATATTCTGGGATGTATCCCATCCGGCCCTATTGCCTTGTCCACTTTCCAATTTGTGGGTTCCTTTAGGACTCTCTCCTCTGTAAATGAACTGGTGTCCACCACCCTTCCATTTGTGCTTTTATAGCCTAACTGTGGTCCCTCCTCTTTCTCTTCTACTGTGAATACTGAAAAAAAATGTTTGCTCTTGATTGCTGCTTTTTCTAGGTCTCCCTTCACACACTCCCCTCCTTCCCCTTTTAACCTCACAATTCCACCTCTGCCCATTTTTCTTTCACTGACATACCTGAAAAAGGTCTCGTCTCCCTCATTTATTACCTGTGCTATTTTTTCCTCTGTTTGCACCTTTGGGCTCTTGACCACTTTCCCCGCCTCCTTCTGTTTTTCCAGATACAGTTCCCTGTCTTCCTCCCTCTATGTTTCCTCATACCTCCTGAATGCCAGCCTTTTCTCTCTAACCTTCCTGGTCACTTCCTTTGAGAACCATGATGTTTTTTTCTTTCTCCTTGCTTTGCCAAATTGCCTAACATAAAGGCTTGCTGCCTCTGCTATGGCTCTCTTTAGATTTGCCCACTGTTCCCATTCAACCCCCTTCCTCCTCCCCCACCAGGGCTTTTTTGAGATATTTCCCCAATTTTGCAGTCGTCTGAAATCCAGAACCCTCACTTTCAAGTGGTTTAACTCACTGTTCTCACATTGAACCACACTGTACAGTGATCACTGGACCCCAGGTGCTACCTACCACTACATCTGTTACTCTGTCCCCATTGGTGAGTACCATGTCCAGTATTGCTTCCTCTCGGGTGGGCTCCACCACTAGCTGTCTGAGACATGACCCCTGCAGGGTGTCCAGGGTGTCTCTGCTCCTGGCTGTGGCTGCTACAATCAATATCTGGCAAATTGAAATCTCCCACCAGCAGCACTTCCCCTTTAGCTGCCATTTTGTGGATGGCTTCTATTAGTACCCTGTTCAGCTCTTCTCCTTGTGCTGGAGGTCTGTAGATCATGGTGGTGCCATTTGTCATTTGGGACTGGCAGTATAGCCTAGAGGTTAGTGTAACAAGCTGTGAATGAGCCTGGTACATCCAGAAGACCTGGGTTTGAGTCCCACAACTTCCAGTTGCATACTGTGTGACTCTAAGCAAGTCACTGAACCTCCCCAGTGCTCCAAGGTCACCCCTGAAAACAGGCAGTTGTGCCTAGTGGGCCTTACCCGGTTACCAAAGACTAAAAAAAAAAATTCCATCTCCAGGGTGACCCACAATGCCTCTGCTCCTTCCTGCTTTCCCTGTATCCCAGTTGCTTTAATTCCATCCCTAAGGTAGATAGCCACTCCTCCCTTTTTTCCCACCATTTTTTTTTAGTAATGTGTACCCGGGTATGGCTATATCGCATTCATGGCTCCCCATATACTATGTCTCGGTAACAGTGACAATGTCCAGGTTCACCTCTGTCATCAAGGCCATTAGGTCCAGGAACTTATTACCCAGGCTGCGGGCATTCGTGCACATGGCCTTCCAAGATTTTCCATCAGTTTTCCTAAGAGCTCCCTTCCTATCCTCATGTCTTCCCTCTATACCACTCCTGCCTGTACTCCCATTTTTCCTAATCTATGTCATTCTACTGTACCTATACTGGCTTCAGGTACTTTTAGCAATTTCCCATCCTTTGGGTCCTCCCTAGTGACTGCTTTATCCTGATCCCACAACATTCTGTTGATTACATTTTTGCCAATGGTCTCTAATAACAGAAAGATCCAAGAATACCACAATAGAACAAAGTCCTCAGTTTCTTGCTAGGAGAAGATCATGTGTCACCCTGCACAATATTTTTCAGAGAACGCTATGTTTTGAGTATTCAAAGCAGAGTCAGCAATGACAACAAAACAATAAAGTAAAAAATGCAACACTATTGTATTAAAATGAAGCTTTTTTTTTTTTTTACAAATACACCACAAATGTGAAAATAACAATGGTCCCTGGGGACACCCGGAGAGACTGCAGATGCGAGGGCATTAAGAACAGGGGGGAGCACGGTGGACGTCTGCATGTTTGTGCATGGACGTCATTGCATGTCCATGCTCCCATTGGGGAAGAAAAGGGAAAAAGGCAGCACAGTCCAAGCAGCTTGATCGCCGTAGCTTCACCAGCCAGTGAATGCCTGGAATAAGGCATGTGCTGGTATTGGTTCCTGGCAGGGCGTGGGGGTATAGGGAGAGCCCCTCTCAATGGTACAGCTGCAGCTTCGGGGTCGGCGGTGAAGGAGGAGCAGTGGCTGGAAATAGGCAGGACTGTGGCTGCAGGGGGAAAAACAGATTAAAAAAAAATAAAAAGATGCATTATGGCTGCCTGATGACCCAGTGGAATTAAGTGGTACTTCCAAGCCGGTGACCTAGGTTAAGAAACAGACATAATGTTTTACAGGCAGTTTTGGCCCATTGAGTCTTCCTTGGTTTGGGAGAAAGCTTGGCAGTCAGGATCAGAGCAGCCTGGCTTGAGGAGTTCTGAGTACAGCCCAAGCCTGCCTGGGAAAGGAGATATCCAAGCTCCAGAGTCATAGTGGAACCTCACAAGGGGTGGTATGAACCCAGGTGTACTGTGATGGCAGAGTCCAGCAAAGGTATTGCTCTGCATCAGAAGAGGTAAGAGGGATGGAAAAATGGGTGTTAAAACCCCACTGTCACCAGGATGAAGGCTGGCTATGCCTTAGAGTCCTGTACCATGTGGATCCTCTCTGGTGGAATGAGGAGCTAATGGTGGATGAGGCTGGAGGGGCCTCCATAGGGGGTGCATCCTCTTGTGGAGTAAGGGGTTAATGATTAATAGGGCTGGAGGTACCACTATACAGAGTTCACCCTAAGGTTGGAGGACATGGTGAATGATGACAGTGGATAAAAAGCTATTGCATGTGGGGAAAAAGATGTTCTGTGGGCTGCCTGATGGCCCTGCAGTAAGCAGGATCACTTGCCTTGCATGGGACCAAGTTTTCCATCCATACCATAGGATCCTAATCAGATTGACTGGGAGGAATAGTGGAGTTTGCTGAGCTGCAATCATGTCCTCAGAGAGGGAACAGTGGCATATCTTGCTGCAAGACAGTTCTTTGTTGGCTCCCTGATGTGGCAAGCAGGCAGATCTTGGGGCATGGTTGTGAATGCAGCTCGTAGCAGCCCCTGTAGCTGATTTCCTAGTGCACTCAGTCAGATTCCTCCTTCTCCCATTACCAAACATACCAGATTCTCTTCTATGCTGTGTGATAGTCCTGCTAAAGTGATTAACAGCAGGATGGGCATATGTAGGAAGAGGGCCCTCAGAAGGTCAGAGGAAAAGATGATGGACCAAGGTATGGGTGATCCACTAGGTGGTGGGGGAAAAGGGGTGGAAACATAAAAACCTGGACATAACATGAGACAAAAACAGTATTTTCTTACTAGTCTGAGACATTTGGAATAGTTTGGCTTTAGGCAGAGCTATGAAAGAGCACCCCCCAACCCTCTCTGTCACTACTCTGAGCTGTAATGCACTGCCTGCTTTCTACCCTGTTCTGATGCTACAGTAAATCTTCTTAAATATGTATCTTATTGTTACCTTTGCCTTTTTTTTAATATAGATATTTATGGGTTTTTTCCTTTTGTAGGTTGTCCCACTTCCCTGCCCGAGGCATCGGCACATGGCTGTACGTGCATGTGGAGGCATGCACAGTCACCATGGTGCCAGTTAAGCCCCTTTCACCTTCCCATCCTTGTCTCTCTCTTTGCCTATGCTATCCCACTGGACCTCCACCAGGTGGGAGCGGAACTAAGGGAGAGCAACAACCCACCCCCACCACTCCCAGGACAGGAGAGCAGCCTGCTGGCTCCACTCGATCCTGCTCCTCCCTCACCCCCCACACTGGAAACCTGACAACCCGAGGTTATTCCCGAACCTGGGTTGTTGGCATAGCATGAGGTAAGGCATCCAGTGCCTCAATCCACAGCGCCACTGGCCCTCTTTGCCTTTATGTAAAATTGTAAACATAGAACATAGAAACATAGACTTTGACGGCAGATAAGGACCGCTTGGCCCATCTAGTCTGCCCATTTCCCTACCTAAAGGATAGGCCACAGATCCTAGTTAACCAATAGCCTATTTCTTCCTACCCCCCACAAGAATTGCCTTATGTCTGTCCCATGCATTCTTGAATTCTCCCACAGTTTTAGACCCCACAACCTCCTCAGGAAGGCTGTTCCATGCATCCACTGCCCTCTGAGAAATAATACTCTCACATTGCCCTAGAACCGCCCCCCTCTATCTTTAAATTGTGTCCCCTTGTTCTTGCACATCTCTTTTTCTGAAAGATGCTACCCTCTTGGACTTTGTTGATTCCAGTGAGGTACCTAAAAGTTTCTATCATGTCCCCCTCGTCTCCCTTCTTTCCTCAAGGGTATACATATTAAGCTCCTTTAGTCTCTTCTCATACGGCTTCTCTTGCAGACCCTGCACCATTTTAGTTGCCCTCCTCTGGACTGCCTCTATCCTGTCTATGTCCTTGCGGAGATGGGGTCTCCAGAACTGGACGCAGTACTTCAGATGGGGTCTCACCAACTGTCTGTACAGAGGGATAACAACTTCCTGTTTTCTGCTGGTGATACCTCCCTATGCATCCCAGTATACCCCAGCCTCCCTACTGCCTTTTCACATTGCTTGCAACCTTAAGGTCATCTGATATGATTACCCCAGGTCCCTTCCTTTTTGTTGTTGTTACTACCTCCCCTTTGTGTATTCTTGCCCTGGTTCTTGTTTCCCAGGTGCATTATTTTGCACTTCTTTGCATTGAATCCTAGCTGCCATACTTCTGACCATTCCTCCAACCTTGCCAAGTCCCTTCTCATCCTTTCCACGCCTCCTTGTGTATCAACCCTGTTGCAGATCTTTGTGTCATCTGCAAAGAGGCATACTCTTCCTTCCAGTCCCTCTGCAATGTCACTTATGAAGACATTAAAAAGGACTGGACCCACTACTGAACCCTGCGGTACCCCACTAGTAACCCCTCTTTCTTCAGAGTGGACTCCATTTACAATTACCTTCTGTGTCCTGTTGTCCAGCCAATGTTTTACCCAGGCTACCACCCTGGGACCCACTCCCAGGCTGGTTAATTTGACTATTAATCTTTTGTGTGGGACTGTGTCAAATGCCTTGCTAAAGTCTAGGTAGGCCATGTCCACAGCCCCTCCCTGGTCTACTACTTTGGTCACCCAGTCAAAGAAATCTATTAGATTCGTCTGACATGACCTTCCGCGTGAACCCATGCTGCCTTGTGTCCTGTGCCCCACTGGCCTCTAGGTACTCAACTATTCTTTCCTTCAGAAGTGACTCCATCACTTTCCCTACCACAGAGGTCAGACTGACAGGTCTGTAGTTTCCTGCCTCTGTCTTGGTCCCACTTTTGTGAAGGGAATCACATCCACCTTCCTCCAGTCCTCGGGTACCACACCATCCTCCCATGATTTATTAAAGAGTAGCCAGTGGTTTCACTTAGTTCCCCTTAATTCTTTTAGAATTCTGGGGTGAGTTCCATCAGGCCCATTGCTTTGTCCACCTTCAGTTTTAGAGTTCTTGCAGAACCCTTTCTTCTGTGAAAGGACTGGGATCGCCCCCTATCAAGAGTGCTTCTGTTAATTGGATTAGGCACTTTCCCCTCCTCTTTTGTGAATACTGAGCAGAAATATTCATTCAGTATCCCTGCTTTTTCACTGTCCCCCTCTGCCCACCCACCATTCATTCTATTCAGCCTCACTATCTCTCCCTTTGTCTTTCTATGCTTACTGATGTACCTATAAAAGGTTTTATCCCCCTTCTTAACTGAGTTGGCTATCTTTTCTTCAGTTTGGGCCTTTGCTATTCTGACTTTCCTCCCTGCTTCCTTTTGCCTTAACTGGTACAGCTCTCTGTCCTGCTCCTTCTGTGTTTCCTTATACTTCCGGAATGCTATCTTTTTCCTCCTGACTTTCACAGCCACCTCTTTTGAGAACCATATTGGCTTTTTCTTTCATTTTGATTTGTTTATTTGCTTCACACAAAGGTTGTTGCCTCTGTGATGGCAGTTTTGATGATTCCCCATTGTTGCTCCACACCTCCTTCTAGACTGTTTGCTAGTGCTTTTCAGAGGCACTCTCCCATCTTGCCAAAGTCAGCCCTCCTAAAGTCCAGTACCCTCACTTTTGTATGGCTTGACTCTGTAGCTGAGTTTAACGTGAACCACACTGTTTGATGGTCATTTGTTCCCAGATGGCAACCCACTTCTAGATCTGAGATCCTCTCACTGCCCCCATTTGAGAGTATGAGGTCTAAGATTGCTCCCTCATGAGTGGGTTCTGAAACTAGCTGTCTGAGGCCTGCCACCTGTAGGACATCAAGAATGGCCCTGCTCTTGGATGTGGCTGCAGCAAATGTGTTCCAGTTAACATCTGGCATATTCAGGTCTCCCATCAACAGTATCTCCCCTTTCTCTGCCATTCTAAGAATGCCTTCTATCATATCCTTGTCCATTCCCTCCCCCTGACATGGGGGTCTGTACACAACCCCTGTGTGGATTGTGGTGCCCTTTACAGTCTCCAAGGTGACCCACAGTGCCTCCTCTCCTCCCTGTTTACTCTTTTGTTCAGTTGCTTTTATCCCTTCCTTTACATAGAGAGCTACTCCTCCCCCTCTTCTCCCCCTGCCTGTCTCTCCTGTAGGTTATGTACCCTGGTATGTTAACATCCCAGTCATGGTTCTCTGTGTACCATGTTTCTGTGACTGCTATGATATCCAGGCATCCCTCTTTCATCAAGGCCACCAGCTCAGGGATCTTGTTGCCCAGACTATGGGCATTGGTACTCATTACCCTCCATTTCCTGATGGCCTTACTCCTTTTTGCCCCATCCCTGTCCTTCTTGCCTTTGTCACTTTCTCCATTTACGCCTGCCGTTCTCCCTATTGACACCTCTATGTTGGTGTTTACCGCACTTACTACTGTGATTGTTTTGGGGGCTAGGATTCCGCTCCTTTCCAGTGCTCCCCTTATTAGTTTAAATGCTTGCCAATGAAGCATTTAAACCTATCAGCTAGGATCCTGGTTCCCTCCTGGACAGATGCAGCCCATCATGCCAGTATAGGCTTGCATCACCCAGGTGGACCCCAGTCCCCAATGAAGCTAAATCCTGAGCTCCACACCAGTTTTTCAACCACTGATTGAATCCCATGGTGCAGAACACCCCAGCCTCTCCACGCCATAGATGGACAGCACCTCCGAGAAGGTTACCGTGTGTGCTACTTGTTCAAGACCCTCCCCAATTCCACAAACTCTTCCTGCACTTTCTAATCCTTTCTTAGCCAGGTCATTTGTCCCTAGGTGGACAATGACATCCAGCTCCTCCCTGTGTAGCTGCTCTGGCAATCCTGAGGATTCGGCTCCCTGTCCTCCAAGCCATGGTGCCAGGCAGGCACCTTACCTCCCTCTCCCTTCCTCCCCAGTTCTACTCTTCCCTAACAATGGAGTCCCCACCAGAAGTTGTTTCTTCCTCTGCAGGGTCCCCTGCCACCTCCTGTGGGTCTCCTTTGTGGAGGTTCCCAGCATCCTCCTTGGTCTCCACTGTGGGTGCCTCCATAGAGGAACCACACTTGCCAGAATGGCATAGGGAATTGTGGAGGAGGTACAACTGGAGGGATGTGCCTCTGTTCCACCACCCTCACCCTCCCTGAGTCCACTGTGGTCCAACTGCTCCTCTTCTTGGCAACCTCTGAGGCAACGGCAGTGGCACTGGTGGTCCCTGGATGGAAGAGGAGGTCCCACAAATCCTGGCCAACTCAGCCTGGAGATGAGCAACCTCCTCCCTCAGCCCAGAGAGGTGCCTGCAGATGGGACAACACTGCATCCTCCAGAACATCTCCTGGAAGACTGCTGCTCCACAGCCACTGCACTGCACCACTCCCATCATGTCTTATTTCTGGCCCCTTAACTGTTTGCAATCCTTACTCTTTCCTCTGTTTTTTTTTCTCTCCTTACTTTCTGCCTGTGTGCCCTTTAAGCTCCTGATTGTTCTGTTCTGAGACAAGAATATCCTATATTTCTCAGTAGACCCTTACTTGCTCAGAGGCAGACCTCCAGCAGCTAGAGGGGCCGAGAGTACTCTTGCCCTTCTAGAATGGTGGGTCTTTGGTGGCTCTGTGACACTCACTCCTGCTCCCAAACAGGAAGTTCCTGTTGTCAGTCAAATCCTGTGCCTATAAAAGTAGAACTAGCTTTGGGTGGGAGGGTGGAGGGTAGGGAAGTAGGGCAGTACAGTCCCAGTAGAGAAGTCCAGTCACACAGCAGTCCTTTCTCTTGGTGTCTTCTGCTAAGCTATTAGCAGAATCTTTCTAAGGCAGTCTTTAAATGTAGCTTCCTTCTAGCTAAGCCACTCCCCCTACTTACTAGATCTTTCTACAAGTAATTTAAACCTCACAGCTATCAAGTCCTTTCATCACCTGAGATTTACACCTAGATAAATGTTCAGATAACCATTCAGTTCAGTTAACTCAGACAAACACACATTTTTTTTGTTTTGTTGTTAGTTTTTTTTAACCTAAATTAACAGTCCAAGTACAAGAGTTCTACTTCTTTAGCCCCAGTAGAGAAGTCCAGTCACACAGCAGTCCTTTCTCCTGGTGTCTTCTGCCAGGCTATTAGCAGAATCTTTCTAAGGCAGTCTTTAAATGTAGCTTCCTTCTAGCTAAGCCACTCCCCCTACTTTTTGATGCTTGTACTTCTCCCAGCTCGTGCCTGAAAATAGGCATATTATTGTCTAGTGCACCTACCTGGTTAGCAAAAACTTAATAAATAAGTAAATAACTGAAATATGTATCTATATATTATACTGGTACCAGAATAGTTAGGGTTGAATAAGGTGTTTAATGTTGAATGCTAATTTTTGCACCTTAATAACTTTGGTGATGTTCAAAGAAATTGCTCCAAATTTGGCATGCACTGTCTCGGATCCAGGTTCTCAAGATGTAGGAAGTTTTGTAATGGCAGCTTGTGTGGTTTCTGAGATCCAGAATGTCATTTTTATCATCAAATCTAACTTTTTTTCCTATACTTATTACATGTTTATTTGCTCTTACATACAACATAGACGATACCAAATTGTTTTCCAAAACTTTTAGAGTAGAAGCTGCCTGTAGGGCCTTTTCAGGTTTTCATGCAAAACATATTAATTGGTTCCAGAGTTATAAGGATTTTTAAAGTTTTTTTCTGAGTACTCTTAGTAGGGTTTTAAGACAACCCTCTGATACAAAATATAAATTTACCTTTCACGGGCATTTACCTTTCACAAAATTAGTGCATTTCAGGTCATGAGAAAAAAAAACAGGTCATGGTGGCTGCCATCTTTTTTTCCTTTTAAACTAAAACCATGGAAAACACATAAAAATGATGTATTTAAAAAAAAACAAACACCTGAACTTGTTCAAATGGGTCCCTTAATAGCTGGATTGATTTTTTTTTTTTATTATGCCTAGAAATATGTTTTCTGGCATCTCAAAATCCTGGGAACCCAGCTTGGCAAGAGGACTCATTTTTCAGGTCATCAGTTGTGATTTCCCCAGTCACACAAAGTGGTGTGATGTAAATTTATTTTTCGGCTTGCACTCAAGAAATTCACATTTACATGTTGTCTCCCCCTGACAGCTCGGCCAGACAACCTTCATTTCATTATTTCCATGCTCCGTTTTATTATTTTTACATATTTTAAAATGATCCCTTCCCTTGTACCTCAGTCAGTCCTTCCTTGTCCTCCTCTATGCTTTTTGCTCCTTCACCCCCCATCTATGCCAACCCTCCCTTCATTTTCCATATAAAGTTTTTTTTTTAAAGTGGACTGGGGTGCCCACCCCAGTATAGCTTTATACTACCCCCCTCAGATTGTCTAACCCCCAATGCATAGGAGGTGACACTTGGGTACCCACCCCTGGTGCCTCCAAACAGTAAACCTGCTGACACTAGGTGCATAGTCCCCAGTGTCAGGTCTGGTCCCTGTAAAAAAAGCAAACTATCCCTCATTTCTTTTTTAATTTTATCTACTCCTGTAAAGAAGAAAATGGTCCCTTGTTGATCTGTTTTCCTTCACACCCCACCCACCCCACCCTGACCCCTACTCAGCACCCCCCACCTCACTCACCTAATAATGGTCCCACATCATATAACCAATGACTGGAAAGATGTCTTCCTCCTGGAACTGCGAGTGTGACTGGAAAAATAAGGTAAGTCTGGTTAATGTACTAGTATTTTAATCTGTTTTGAATTTTTACTCATAACTTTGTCATTTTATAATATTTTACACCAAATTTTCAACATGGCCTTTTTTGGGACCCTGCCTCATGAACAATGTAGGGGAAATTTTTTAAATCATCAACAAAAGGTGATTTCACAGTTGCTCCACAAAGTCACCTTTTGGGCAGAATTTAAAAATTCTCATCAACCGGGTTTATGAGGTGGAGTCATAAGATTACTATGTTCAAAATATAGTGTACAAATATGGTACAATGACCAAGTTATGAATGTATGTTGAAATATTTCAACATTCACTCATAACTTCACAATTTTCAGTATTTTCCCACCAGACTTTCAAAGTAGCCTTTTTGGGACCCCAACTTGTGAACAAGGCAGGTGAAAGTGTTCAAATCTGTGCCAAAAGGTGAATACACAGTCATTCCATGACTTCACCTTTTAGGCAGGATTTGAACATTTTCACCTACTAGGTTCATGACATAGGGTCATAAGACAATTACGTTTAAAAGTTGAGGTAAAAATATTAAAAAACAACAAAGTTATAAATATACATTAACATTTTTCTATGCATGCTCATAACTTTGGTAATTTTCAATATTTTTACTCCAATGTTTAACATAGCCATTTTTTCACACCACCTCATGAACGTGACCTGTGTCATTTTTTCAAATCATGGCTGAAATGTGTTTTCACTCTTGTGGCACAAAATGACATTTTGGCCAGTATTCTACAGATGTCATGTGTCATGTTTATAATGGGGAATCATAAAATATATATGTAGAAAATTTGGGGTCAAAATAAAAAAAAAACACATTAAGAAACATGTGTAATGCCATCCTATGGCCCAGTGAGTAGTGTTTTGTGACCCTGTGCCAGTCAGCTGAGTTTGAGGGCAAGGTGAGTGAGCCAGTTGGATGGGTTGAAGCTGGGGCACTACCCCACAGTCTGGGAAATGGAGGTAAAGGGTTGCCTGCATGGGTCCAAGTACTGTATAGTGAAGAGAACTCATCTCTTGGCATAGATCCTTGCATCACTGCACCTGTAGCTGCCAGAGGGCCCTGTGCTTTGGCTTACAGATGGTCTCTTCGTCCTGTGCATTTGTATCTGTAGCAACATGGGAACACAGGGCCTGGAGGTGCTGCACTTCCTCAGCCTATTAGACAGTCTCACAAATTCTTGACATCTGTTGCCACATGGAACTGCAGGGTCAGAGGGTCCTGCACCTCCACAGGCAGATGGACTCTTCCCTTGGTGCAGGACCCAGAGGACTGTGTGTGTGTGCATCTGTTCACTTTTCACTGTCTCAAAAATAAAGGAGATTCATTGAAAAACTGTGTTAATGCACCAGTTAGGGTTCAGCTTGCCACCACAAATGTAGAAAAATGTGATGTTAGGGTTTCCAAAACACCCCCCAGCAGCAAAAGGATAAGACCACGTAAGCAACCACAGACAGCCATCATCAGGTAACAGAAACAACATGAAACTGTTTCCAGATGACACAACTGCAGTAACACTGATGTGCTACCTTTCTGGATTTGTATCTGCAGCCACAACTGAGTGTGCATGTCTTATAGCGTGCATCAGTACCTGTGGTTGCACATGTGCTGGCCTCCCAGGGGCCTGCGCTTCTGCAGACAGAAGTACTTTTGTAATTTGGGTATCATGGATTTCTATATGCAGCTGTGAAACTGCAGGTCCCACAGGGACCTGCACTTCTGCAGCCATAAGTGTGTATGCAGTGTGTATGTCTTGCACATCTGACCTTGCTTGCTGTCACAAAAGAGTTGAGAATGCAAGCTGTGTGGCAGTAGCAACACCCCTGAGAAAATGATTTTTTCATTCCATGTTCACCCACACAAAACATATAGCAGCATAGACAGGTGGTATGTACCTTTTCCACATTTGCACAGGGTGGTGGATTCTGTAATACACAGCATAGGTCTATCAGACCTTGCCATGATCACTATGATACTGGGCATAGGGATTCCAAAGGAAAGGGTGCAATAGCATTTAAATGTGGAGGGAATTGGTGCACACTGTTCCAGAAGATTATCTCTGAGGCCTTGTTGAAATATTTCATGCTCAACAAGCTAGATAAGGCCACCCTGTCATGGTATGGAATGCTAGTAAATCAGTCATTCAGGAGAAATAATTTCTTAATTAAAGAGGATATAGTCAAACAACTAGAACTGGAGACCTGACTCAAGAAATTGGAAATTAAACAAAAGCATAGGAAGGGGGTAACTCTGCTTGATCAAATAAAAGAAGTCAGGCCGCAACTTTCTAAAATTACAGCAGACAAGGCAGAGGAGTCCAAACGATGGACACATTTTACCTACTATTCTCAGGGAGTGAGAGCAGGGTGACTGTTGACTTTACAGCTGCATAAAGCACAGGCATCAAGAGTAGTGCAAAACATTTGACTGCATTAGACAGGTAAAACCCACAGTACATTACCCTGGGAAATTGCTGAGGAGTTCTGCAACTTTTATGCCGCCCTATATAATGTTAAGGAGCCCAGCAAGAAGGTCTCTAAAATCTTGGAATTTCTATCTGGAATTAACCTACCTACTCTGGGGGAGGAGGAAAGAGAGATGCTTGATAAACCTGTGTCAGTGAAAGAAATCTAACAAGTAATTACATCCTTGAATAACAGGAAGTCTCCAGGGAGGGTTGCTTTCCAATGGAGTTCTATATACAATTTTTGGAAAATTCCAAGATTTTAGAGACTTTCTCTTGCATGGTTCAAAGATTATCTGAGCCACAAGCAACAGACAGTGAAGGTTGACAATGCGGCTTCTGGTGTCAACTTAATCAAAAGTGGGGTCCATCAAGGCTCCATACTGGGGCCACTTTTGTTCTCCATATTCATCAACAATCTGCTGATGGTCTGCAAACCCATGCACACTCTTCTTCATGCAGATAATACCGTTTTATACACCCACAACAATGGCATTAACATAATCATTCATGTACTGGGTAACAGTTTCAAAAAACTCAGGAATGGTTCTTGCAAGAAAAAATTGTCCTGAACCTCCCTAAAACCCAATCAACACTGTTCAGCACCAGCCACAACCTGAAAAAATTGGCCCCAACGTTCTGTGTCAAGGCAGAAAACAGAACCTGCCTGGAAAAAGTCAGCTGTTTCAAATATCTGGGAGTATACTTAGACTCTACACTGTCCTTCGATACCCACATTCAAAATACCTCAAACCAGTTTCACCAAAAGCTGAGCTCACTGTACAGAATCTGCAAGTATTTAATGGCAGAAACCAGATTCAGAATAGCCCAGGAAAGTCTACTCCCACACTGGACTATGGCTCTCTGATCATTGATGCTGCCAACAAAATAGTACTGCAGAAAAAGCATACCCTTTATTACAAAATCGTCAAATTTGCATCTTGTAGCAATAACAAAATGCACCATTGCCGCTCACTACACTCCTTAAATTGGCTACTATCAGAACTCAAAACCAGTCTAACAGTTGCCAGGTTTATCAAGAAAAACATGCACACAAATGCCCTGCTTACCTAGTGGAACAGATCACATTCAATGATATGCCCTCCTCCCATTCAACCCCTAAAAATAACATCATAGTCCCGCTGCTTCACACAGACCTAGGACAATGCTCATTTAGTTATCAAGCCACCTCACTTTGGAACTCCATTACCACCACCCCCGTCAGAAAAACCTCAACAGTCTCTGACTCTACTAAGAAGCTGAAAGACTACTACTTTACACTCTATGTCTATGACTGCTGTGGCTAATTTCTCTCTCGCACACCCTCCGCATATGTATTTGCATTGTCTGTATCAAATTATTGTAACCTGCACTGCCTCTATCCCTTATTGCACTGCATTTGCACTTTCTGTATGCATGTCCTAATGTATTGCAATCTGTACTCTTTGTAAATATTTTATTTATTCTACCTGTGCCATTGCACCCAGGTCATGCCTGAAAAAAGCATCTGTTGTCAGTGCACTTAACCAGTAACCAAAGATGACATAGATAAATAATCAACTAAATAAATAAATAAATATACTCCAGAACATCCTCTAGCAGATGCCATTTACTATTGTCTGCAGTCTCACACTTTCCCTAGGGAATGGAAATTGGCCCATATCACGGTAATTCCCAAACCAGGAAAGAGCCTGGAAGAGTGTGCTTCACGTTTCCTAATTTCTTACATAGATGTAGACACAAAGATTCATGCTAAAGAAATGGTCAACAGGCTTCAAGAAGTGATGGGCAAGCTGGTCTACCACAATCTGACTGGCTTTATTTCTAACCACAGCTCATACAATAATGTCTGTAGACTCAATATAATTTCATCCATGGCCACCCTCAATGCACTTACTCTGGCTGTCACCATTGACGCAAAAAAAAGCCTTTGATAGGCTATGCTGGCAGCAGCTCTCTGAAGTCCTTCAGGTATTCAGCTTCAGTCAAGCGTTTGTGCAGAACATCATGGCCCTTTACAGTGGATCCGTGGACAAGGTGGGAGTTAATGGGGCCCAAGCCCCACAGTTTGAACTTAGATGAGGCACTCACCCAGCCTACCCCATGTCCCAACTCCTTTTTGCCCATGGAACAGAGCCACTTGCTGCAAGTATAAGACAAACATCTAATATCTGGAGAATAAACGTTGGCCCACTAGAACATAAGATTGCATTATATGCAGATTATGCCCTCCTGTTTCTTAGCCAACCCCAAACTTCTGTAACCCCACTGTTGCAGTTACTCCACAAGTTTGGTGAAATTTCAGACTTCAGAATTAATTACTCCAGGACAGAAGCCTTGCTCCTGAGCAGGATGAATCCTTGAAGGGACAACACAGTTCCCATTCTGGTGGGCAAGGGAGGTGCCAGTATTTGGGTCATAATATTACCAAATATCTGTCAAATTACACACACACAGAAAAAACAGAATTGTAATATTGGAGGTTCAGAAAGGCCTGAGCCACTGGCAAATATTGCCCCTGTCCCTTGAAGTTTGAATGGAATCTGTCAGGATGAATGTTCCAGCACAGTTCCTCTATATTGTCCATATGCTTCCTGTTGAGGTTCTAAATAGCTTCTGGAAGAAGGTGAACCAACTAATTTCCTGCTTCATCTTTGACATTGAACATCCCAGAGTAAGATGTACCCTGTTGCATGCTAGTAAGGAAAGGGGGGGGGGAGAGGTTGGCTCTGCCTCACATGAAGGGGGTCTGCCGAGCAAAAGACTATAAAAGCTGCCAAATATCTTGATGCGTGGACTGGGACTGTCTGCAACAATCTTCTCCAGATGAAGTAGAGGACCAGACATTGCTGCAAGGAGAGGTGGTCTCTGGAAGCTCTGACTGCATTCATGGGAGTTTCACCACCATTCCCCTAGAATTAATTTCTGATGCTGCCTCCTCCAGTGAAGAAAATCTTTTTGGGCTATCTGGAAACATAATAGTCAGCCTGGCAGGGTAGGGGGTATGGAATTTAAGTTGTTGAACATGCAGGGCCCGAAGGATGGGTGAGTATGCTCTTCTTTTTGTCATTATCTCAGTGGAATAATCATTATCGAAATACAGTCTGGTGTTTCTGTAATGGAGTTGCTTCATCCTCCATGACTGGAGGAGAATGTCCTGTTTCATAGTGTAGCTCAAAATTGCACATTTACAGAGTATGGTCTGTCTGTAGGTTTCTGCGGCTTAGGTCGTAGGGTGCAGTGGGCCCACTAAATATTGACAGAGTAGCTGGGATCCAAATGTAATAAATCTCTAAGCAGGCTCTCCGCCAAAGCTGCCATATCCTGACCCTCCATGTCCTCCAGTACACCGTAGGTCCTTAAATTGTTACAGTGAAACCTATTTTCTAGGTCTTCGCACTTCTCATACAGTGACTGACAGTCCTGTAAAGTATGAGCTACAATTTATTCTAGCTGATCCAGCCTGGTGTCAGTGGCGCCAGCTTGCTCTTCCAGTGTCTGCACCTTGGATTCAATTTTTGCTAAATCTGCTATGAGGTTGTGCTTAAACTCCTGGACCTCTGAGTGAAAGTCTCTTAATTCTGCCAGTATTGCCACATTAGAGAGTTGTGGCATGGATAAGGGCTCAGTGGCCATGTCTGGAGTCTGTGGCCTGGCAGGCTGGTCTGGCGTTGTAGAGCTTTCAGTTGCCAAAGTCACAGGAGTTATAGTTCATCTTTTCCTGTCCATCGGATGTAAGGAGCTCCTTGTAGAAGAAGAATCAGCATTTATATAGTGCTTTTCATATACAGTATATCCCAAAGCACTTTACAAGCAATGCTAGACTGGTAGTGAAGTGACTGAATGTGTAGTGGTGGCCATATCACACATCAACACTCTCACACAGCCTGGACAATTGCATGAACTGGTTTATGGGAAGGGGAATGTTGGCCAGGACACTGGGAATGTCTCCTACTCTTTGCAAAGAGTGCCTGGGTTCTTTTACTTCCACCTGGACACCCACCAGGAGAACACCAGG
Source organism: Neoceratodus forsteri (assembly GCA_016271365.2). Lineage (NCBI taxonomy): Eukaryota > Metazoa > Chordata > Ceratodontiformes > Ceratodontidae > Neoceratodus > Neoceratodus forsteri. Next base: position 362,066,074 of record CM057458.1, read on the forward strand.
ATGGGTAGAAGGGACCTTGGTTTAACATCTCATCTGAAGGATGGCACACCCCAACAGAACAGCACCCCCCCCCCCAATACTGCACTTGGATGCCAGCGTTTTAGGTGCAAGTCCAATCCCAGTGCAGGTATAATTAGTCGGGGGTGAGTAGCTTTCAGTCACTTGAATGAGCTTTAATTAGGGGGTTTGGGCCCAGAGCACCCCACAGTGTGCAACATCATGCTTAGAGCCAGAACCAGAAGTCCACCGCTATGGCTTGGGTTTTCATTGTTATGCCACTGATACTCAACTGTATGTGTCTTGTGCCCTTGAAGATGGTGTGGTTGTTTCAGAATTGAGTGAGTGGATTACTGTAATGCTCTATACCTTGGGTTATCCATGAGGTTTCCATGTTATTTTTAACTAGTTCAGAATGCTGCAGCCCGGCTGGTTGCAGGAACTTCCTGGTTCAAGCATATCATGCCTGTTCTCTGCACTCTTCACTGGTTGCTGGTGAGTGGCGCATCAATTCCAAGACATCTGAGGAGGGCTATAGCAGTGAGATTCAAAAGCCTGCAGTGCATATTAGAGTTTTTATAAGCTCTGATCAAATGTTTGCCACTCCCGCTGTTCTCCCGGTTCTCTGTTACTGTACTTAGCCCATGGAGGATAGCAGACCTAGCAAACAAAAGATGGGAACTTAAAAAAGCTCCAACATCCATTGCAGGCTATTGAATCTCCCAGTGCTGCAGCTCTCCTGTTACGTCAGCTGCAGGGGATTCTGGGATTTGTAGTTACAGAAAATGTCAGCTTGCAAGTCAGCAAAATCAGTCTGATGCAATCAACTATACTGCAGTAAACAGTATGTACCAAAAAATGTTTTTGCACACAAAGCACAAATTAGGATCAGCCTCACACTTGGGTAAGAGACTTTTGGTGCTGACTGTTCCCCTTGAAATATTTAGTTTATTCTTTGAGCTTTGTTTTTAGATGTTTGGTTTGAGATGTGAGATTTTGCATTTTGTTTGGTGGGCTGATCTTGTTCATTTAGCAACTTTTTTCTTACTTGTATTTCTAAATGTATAGTTGTGCAATTTATGATTTTCCAGCAATTATGTATGTAATTGGGGGATATTATGGTCATTTTTGACATTTGTCTATTTGTTCTGCATAAGGACTTCTGTTGGGTGTTTTGTGGTAATTTTTTTGTGTTTTTTTGATATGCATGATGCTTTTTGATCTTGCTAGGCTGTGTTGGTGTAGGATTTACATATTATTCTTTTGACCTGGACAAGTCATAGGCAAGCAATAAGACATGAGGAGGTGTGCATTAGGCATTTCTAATGCAACAGCAGGGGCATAGTGATGCACAAGGCTGCTCCTTAATGCATTTGGGCCATTAAGTATGAGAGATCTTGCTTTTTTATTCCTCTCCTTAGAGATGTAACCATGGATCCTATTTAATTAGTTACTCTCCTACTTTGAAAAAAAATACATTACTGAAAGCACTTTCCAGTTTTGTAAGTACTGCAAACCAGATAGGAGAGGAAATCAAAGAGAGTAATTAAGTAAAGCCAAATTAACGAATTCTTAAACTTAATTTATTACCACTGCACCTCAGTCATCTCTGGTTTTGAACAACTGTGAAATCACCTACCAACTGGGAGCATTTATTTTCTAGAAAGGACACTTTTAAACCCACTTGTAATTGTGTACCGTTTAAACAAATGCATTTTTATATTACCGAAAATTTATATGTGTCGGCCAATGCAAATGTCAACAGTTTTAATGAAATGAACTAAACAAAGTGAGGAAATACAAAGAAAAGTAAATGGGGTGGAGAAAGGGAAGCTGGTGGGGAAAAAGAGAAGGGTGAGATATATTATTTAATAAAGAAAAATTACTAGAAATGAAGGATAATGCAAGAAAAATGTTAGAGTGAAACATGTGTCCAAAGCATAGCTTTAAAGTGAACCACTTCCATTATCTCCTAATTTCACAGCTGCACTAGTGTGTAACAGTTATGGGACAATGCTTATGGTTACGTTCACCTTGTTGAACACATAATGATCTGTGAATTTTTCTAACTTATGTTTATACATTTGCATTTTGAATGTAAAGGAATGGGTAACCCGTCAGGATGGTGACTGAACCTGAGCGACTAATATGAACGACTTAAGCTCAGCACTCGTTAAGTGAGCTACACTGAAAGGGTAGTGATGGGTGAAGAATCAGGTGACTGGAAGGACAGGAGGGGGAATGGAACAGGATAGAAGGTATGTGGGAGATAGTGTGGTGAGAAACTGCCGAGCTGGCCGTGTGGTGTGGTGGTGAGGTTGGCTGGCTATAGTGGGGAGTATGCAGGGTTCAGGGCTAGGGAGGCACACATTATTTTGTGATTTGCAGGCGTGAGTGTTTTTTTTTTGTTTTACAAGTTTCACCCCCTTCCCAACATGCACCCCCTGGAGTTGAGAATCTTTAGTTATGGGGGTGCAGGGGGCACAGAACCCCACATAAAAAACATTTGTTTTTTCCCGCATGTCTTCACTGGGAGTGTACATTGCTGTTCTGGTTTTTTGGCGATGTACACTCGCTATAACCGTTGTTATGACATGGAACCAAGGAATGTTAAATGAAGCTATTGTTAAAACATATGAGTGCATGTCAAGAATGAGTAATTTAGTGCATGCAGTGCTATCTGTCAGTGTGGATCGTGTGGGTGATCGGGAGTGGGGGATGACTAGATGTCAGATAATGTACATATGGTAAACAGCATTGGTGACTGCGGGTTGGGGGGACCATAATGCAAAGGGGTGTACCTAATGAAAAGAGCATTGGTAATTGGGAGTGGGGGATCACTAGATGCCAGGGAATGTACCTAAGGTAAACTGCATGGGTGATTGGAGGTAGGGGTGGGGGACCACTATCACTAAGGGATATACCTAAGGCAAACAGCATAGGTGATTGGGGGATGGGGGATGACTAGACACCAGTGAATATGATTAGAAGACACAGGATGGGTGTTCCTAGGGCTGCATGGCATGCTAATGAGCCAGTAATGGGCATGCTAATGGCTCCTTAGCACTTTGCATGCCCAATGGGTTCATTAGCCTGCTAGGGTTGAATATGGCCAACAGATGCCCTGGCACTGTTCCATTCTGGCAGCACTATCTCCAGTGGTAAGGGGAAATTGTTTAACCAGGAAAGGCACACTAAGCCAGAGCTTGTTTTCAGGTGTGACCTGGGAGCACAAGGAAGTTAAGTGACTTGCTCAAGGTCACACAGGATGCAAGTGGGGGCTGACGGGATTGAAACCCAGGTATCCAGGTTTGCAGCTCAGTGCCCTTAACCACTAAGCTATGCTGCCTCCAGGGAAAGGGAAAGGGAAAGGTACTCCTGTGGGCTCCCCCTGTGGTCAATATTCAGCTGTGGGCTGTGTAACCACATGGTCACTATGCACTGCACTGGCATGGCCTCATAGTCACACAGTGTGCTCCTGTCAGAGTGCACAGACTGTCTGAATATTACATAGGGCAGACCGTCTGCTATATGCCACACAATGCTAATGTCTGTGCAGTGCAAATGGCTAGCTCTGAATATGGGGGCCACTTTTCCTATTCATGGGATCACTAGATGTGGGGAATGTACCTAAGGTAACCAGCATGGATGATCGGGAGGTGGGGGTGGGGGGGGACCACTAACACTAAGGGATGTACCTAAGGTAGACAGCATGGGTGATTGGGGGGGTGTGGGATCACTATCGCCAAGAGATGTGTCTAAGGAAAACATCATCAATGATTGGGAGTAGGGGATCACTAGATGCCAGGGAATGTACCTAAGATAAACAGCATTGATGACTGATGATTGGGGGGTTGGGGGACCACTAGATGCCAGACAATGTACCTAAGGTAAACAGCATGGTTGATCGGGGTGTGGGGGATGATTAGACACCAGTGAATATGATTAGAAAACACAGGATGGGTTCTCCTGGGGCTGCATGGCATGCTAATGGCCCCTTAACACTTTGCATGCCCAATGGGCTTATTAGCCTGCTATGGTTGAATATGGCCCTGGCACTATCCCATTTTGGGAGCACTGTTTCCAGTGGGCACCCCTGTGGGCAATATTCAACTGTGGACTGTGTAATCCCATAGTCAGTATGCACTGCACTGGCATGGCCCCAAATTTAGATAGCATGCTCCGGTCAGAGTGCACAGACTGTCTGAATATTACATAGAGCAGACTGTCTGCTGTAAGCTGCACACGCTATTGTCTTCACAGTGCAAATGGCTAGCTCTGAATATAGGCACCACTTTCCCTACTCATGCTGTGTAACTAGTAATACCATTCTGTCAAGAGAAATCTGTCCAGTCCTGATTTTAAAGTCTGAAAAGTGCAAGCTTCCATAGACTCTGTGGGTAGGCTATTCCATGTTAACCACCCTCTGCATGAAGTAATGATTTTATATGCTTTCCCTTATCCTGCCCCCTCAGTTTGAGGGCATGTTCTACTAGCAGTCACCAGCTCAATCAGCTGTGTATTTTCCACATTGCGGATAACCCGTATTATTCAAAATAGTAGGATCATGCCCTCTCACTGCCTTCTCTTGTCTTAGCTACAATTGTGGAATAAGTCCAGTCTTTACTTGTATCTCTTGCTCCTTAAGGCACTAATCAGCTTGGTTGCCCTGTGCAGGACCTGCTCCTTCTCCTGAATGTTCTTTCTATACTGCAATGACCAGAGCTGGTTGCAGTACTCCAGGTGTGGTCTAACCAAGGCCTTGTATAAGGGAAGGTGCACCTCTCTTGATCTGCTTCCTCCCTCCAAGTCATTGCAACACTGTGTTTGCTCACTCTTATTGTTTGTTGTATACCACTGGCCTCCCAGCCCTAAGGCTGCACTTTTTCCATTGGTAACATAGAAACATAGACTTTGACGGCAGATAAGGACCGCTTGGCCCATCTAGTCTGCCCATTTCCCTACCTACAGGATAGGTCGCAGATCCTAGTTAACCAACAGCCTATTTCTTCCTACCCCCCACAATAATTGCCTTATGTCTGTCCCATGCATTCTTGAATTCTCCCACAGTTTTAGACCCGACAACCTCCTCAGGAAGGCTGTTCCATGCATCCACTACCCTCTCTGTGAAATAATACTTCCTCACATTGCCCCTGAACCGCCCCCCTCTATTTTTAAATTGTGTCCCTTTGTTCTTGCATGTCTCTTTTTCTGAAAGATGCTACCCTCTTGGTACCTTCCCAGCACTGACAATGGCTACTTTGCCAAACAATCACTAATGAGGTCATCATGGTGCAGGCCCAACTGCACAAACGGCAGTCATCCTGACAGCGAAGTGAGTGTTTCCCATTTTATTTTCCCAGTAGCCTCCTACCTCCCTACCATACAGAGTAGCACCACATTCAGCCACTAAGGGAACCAACTGGAAAGTAGTAGTAATAGTAGATTGTATCTACTACTTTGATTTTGGTTTGAATTCTACTCGCAAAAAATACCATACTGCTGCTGGAATTTGACTGTGTAGCTAATCCTTTTAAGCCTAAGAATGCCTTAGTTTGAATTTATAGAGTGTGAATAAGCTAAGTGTTTTGAACTTTTCCCTCACTATCCCTGCTCTGCCTCTGTCTCTCTCTACTCTTCCACAAGTCCCTGTCCCCAGATTCAGCTTTAACTCTCCCGCACTATATTTGTGCCCTGCCTTTCCCTCTGTTCTCTATTATAAGTCCCTGTTCTACAATACAGCATTAAACTTCCCTTACTCCATTTCTGTTCTGCCCCTCTCGCTCCTTTCCTGTACTGATGCTTTCTCTCTTCATATTTTCAATTTCCCTGACCCCCAGCTCATCAGCTTTCATACCTGGCCTTTGTTAATTTTTGTTAACTTGCCTCAGCTCATCTCTTCTCAATCAATTCTTTGCTGGCGCCAAAGGCCAGACACTCCCTACCTGCATTGCTTCCCCCCCTTCCTTGCTCTCTCTTCATTGTTTTCACTGTCCCACCCACTGATTAAGATAAATTCCAGCTCTGCGGCAGCAATAAATTAATCTAACACCCACCCTCTCTTCCTCTTTCAGGACGGCCCCTTGACCACGCACCCCTCACAGTAAAGTGGCTGCTGCTTGGCTCAATTATGGCAGGCCATGCCTTGCATTCCGCATGTCTGCCTTGCAGCTCTCCTGGACAGGTACTATACAAGCTCCAAGCAGGGACTTCAATCCCTGCTGAACCACTGGCTCCAGCGCTTGTGCTTCTGGTGCACCATTGGAGGATTCCCTCTGCTCTGTCTCTCCCACTGGCTGCCTGCACTGTATAGCTCTCCTCTGTAACTTTATCTAGCTGCTTCTTTGTGCTGTAATTTTATCTAGCTGCTTCTCTGTAAAGTTTGAATCGTACCTGCAAAAAATACCAAACTGCTGCTTGAATTTACCAGACTATGTAGCTAATCCTTTTAAGCCTAAGAATGCCTTAGTTTGAATTTATAGAGTGCAATTAAGCTGATTTGCATAAAAGTGTTTTGAACTTTCCCCTTGCTATTTCTGCTCTGCCTCTCTCTCTCTCTCTCTCTACTCTTCCACAAGTCCCTGTCCCTAGATTCAGCTTTAACTCTCCCTCGCTACATTTCTGCCCTGCCTTTCCCTCTCTTCTCTATTACAAGTCCCTGTTCTTCAATACAGCATTAAACTTCCCTCACTCCATTTCTGTTCTGCCCCCTCACTCCTTTCCTGTACTGACAGTTTCTCTCCTCATATTTTCAATTTTCTAACCTCCAGCTCATCAGCTTTCAAACCTGGCCTTTGTTAATTTTTGTTAACTTGCCTCAACCCATCTCTTCTTGATCAATTCCTTGCTGGCACCAAAGGCCAGACACCACCTACCTGGATTGCTTTTCTCCTTCTCCTCATCTTCCTTGCTCTCTCTTCATTGTTTTCACTGTCCCTCCCACTGATTAAGATAAAATCCAGCTCTGTGGCAGCAATAAATTAATCTAACGCCCACCCTCTCTCCCTCGTCCAGGATGGCCCCTTGACTGGGCGCCCCTCACAGGGAAGCGGCTGCGGCTCATCTCAATTACGTCCAGCCACACCTTGCATCCTGCTCACCTGCCTTCCAGATCTCCTGGACAGGTATGTTACAAGTTCCAAGGAGGGACTCTAATCCCTGCTGAACCACTGGCTCCAGTGCTCCTGTTTTTGGGGCACCATTGCAGTAGTCCCTCCACTCTCTCTCTCTCCCATTGGCTTCCTGCACTGTATAGCTCCCCTCTTTAACATTAGCTAGCTGCTTCTCTGTACTGTAATTTTAGCTAGCTGCTTCTCTGTACAGTTTGAATTTTCTCTCTCCTGCTCCCCCAACCCCACCCTGTCACTCTTTAAATACACTTTCTGCACTCTGGGCCCACCATCCCAAGTGCAGCTCTCATCCTCACTCTTTTAAGGAGACAGTGAACTCCCTCTCTTAAGCGGACAGATACCCAAGATGCTAGCATGTACTCATTCTGGTATACCAAGAGGGGCTCGCTCTGGCAGCTCTATTTAATGGCACTGCTACTCCTACCCTCTCTGGCTGGAGTAATTGATAGAACGACTTTTGACCCCCCCCCAGTGACATGCCATCCCTAGGCAACCCACTTACACTTAAACGTGGAACTATGGAGCATCAGGTTGGTGACTCGAAAATCCCCTGGTCGTGCATCCCCCCTAATAGAATGAACCAGCCACCACCCATCACATTCGAGCTAGTTATGGCCTTAATGTTTATATACTCGCCTAATAAAGGCCCTCTGAAACATAAACTAAGTAGGCGCAGACACTCCTGAACCGTTAGAACCTGGTGGAAGCACTGCATTTCCAGGATAGCCATCATCTTGCTACTGATATTGGGGAATGTTCACCCCAACCTTGACCCTACTGTCACTAGGAACACCAAACCTCGCGTCATCTAAAAATTGCATCAATTAATATTGGCAGCCTTCTACTTAAATTAGCCCAACTCCAGGCATGGGTTGCAGTTCACAAACCTGACATTATCTCACTCACTGAAATGTGGCTCTCACAAAAGGTTTCAGATACCTCAGTCTCGCTTGATGGCTACACCTCCTTCCATCTAGATGGACTGGTCAAGCGAGGGGTGGGTGCCTTGTTTATGTGAGCAACAATATCAGAGGCCAGATCATGCCTAATAATGTAAACTCTAAGGAAGCTCAGATACTCTCTATCAAACTCTCAACTGGACACCAGTGTAAGACATTGATACTGACTACTGTCTACATACCCTGGGAAAACAAGGCCCAGGATTTGACCAAGTTTCATGACCACTATAGTCAGGTTAAGCAGGGTTGGGAGCAAGTTATCGTAGGGGACCTTAACACCAATTGGTTAGCACAGGATACAGTATCTATGAAAGACAAAATCCATGGCCTTTACCTTACACAAATGGTCTCCCAGGCAACCAGGATGAATTACCGCACTGGTACCAGCACCCTCATTGAATGGCTTCTCACTACCTGCCCAAAGCATATCATAAAAGTTTCAGTTCTACCTGACACATTAAGCGACCATTCTCCAATAGTCTGCTCTTGGACAAACAAGGGCCCCAAAGACCCCCCCAGCTCGCCAAAAACTACTCCCTAAAAAAGGGGCAATTGGAACACTTCAAAAACTCAATCTTTCAATCAATCAATCAATTAATCAATCAAACTTTATTTAACCAGGCAGATTACATCCTTGAGCAAGCTCATTTTCAAGATGGTCCTGGACACAGAGGACACTTTTGCTTACAGTAGACAACACTTCATACAAATGTAGACATCGGTACAGGCAGTTGCAATATACAAAGTCAGTACTTGGATGAATCAGACATGTAAAGCATGTGCAAATATAGGCATTTAAAGTGAAGCATATACAGGTTGTAGCTTGTAGAGTACAAGTGAGGAGAGGAAGGAGGGACATAGAGAAGGGCAGTGGGAAGAAAGGGTATCAGGCACATAGTAGAGAGGGAAAATAGGGCAGCCTAACAGAATGAGGCCCCCTGTGAAGCTAATTGATGAGAAGGGGAGGTGGTTGCTCTAAAGAGATGCTCGCCAACACGGGAACTAGGTGACCCAGGATTACAGAGGTTAAGGGACTCAGTTGAGCAGGGTAAGGCTTTACCTGAAACAATCACACACCATTTTCAGGCCTCTGTAGAGCAGCCCCCTAAATACAAAATGGCTGGGCAGCAGGGAGATTTTAAGTAATTTTTGCATGCCATTCCAAAGAGCTGGTAAAAATGAGCTAATGGCAGTTGAGCCAAGACATGTCCTTGTCCATGGTAGCTTAAGGAGGACAAAGGAGGAGTTTCTTAGTCTGTAGGCACCCATTGAATGTTCAAACAGGTCACAGATATAGGGTGGTAGTTTGTTGGACAAAGCCAGAATAGCCACATGAGGGCATCTATTTGCCTCCTTGTGGAGAGGGATGGCCAATCTAATGCTTGGTACAATGAGCAGTGATGGGTCTGCAAGGGCAAGTCAAGAACAAATCTCAGTGCACGATGACAGAGTGTATCCAGCTTTTGGAGTGCATACTGGGGGCAATGGCTGTATAGCAAGTCAGTGGAGTCAATCAGGGGAAAAAAGGTTGTTTGAACCAGCCACTTTCTAGCTTCCAGGGTGAGTAGGCATCTTATGCGGTAGAAAATACCGTGGCGCTGCCTTAGCTATTTTGTTAACTCACTTAGATGTACACCGAAGGTGTTTGTTATCCAACCAGACTCCCCAATATTTACATTTATCCACTAGCTCTAGTGGTTCATTAAGGAGGGTAATAATCTGTGGGACACCAGGTATCCCCATATTGTGGGATGGAGAGATAATCATATCTTTTTTTTTTTTTTGCATTTAACAAGAGCTTTAGATTCTGCAGGTTGCGCTGGAGGATAAAATCCTGCTGTAGCTCCTTATATGCAATGTCCAAGGAGGGGTTGGTTGTGTAGAGGACTGTGTCATCTGCGAAAAGATGAACGTTTCCAGCAACCAGGCCAGAGTCGATGCGGTTGATTTAAAGGGTGAAGAGGATAGGTCCCAAAATGGAACCTTGCGGAACACCTCGGGACAGTAATTTTAGTGATGAGAATTCCTCTTGGGCTTTAATTTGCTGTTTACGATTTGTGAGGTAGCAGCGGAACCACTTTACTGCAGCAGAGGTTAAACCGATGTTACTCATGGAATCAAGAAGTATGGAATGATCAACCATATCAAATGCTTTGCTAAGGTCAAGGAAGAGTGCATAGATGTGCTCTTTACTGTCCAGGGCTTTTAGCCAGTCATTTGACACTTTGACTAGAGCAGACACGGTACTGTGCTTAGGTCTGAAACCTGATTGGACTGGATTGAGGATTTTTGTCACAATCCAAATACTCCTTTAATTGAGAGTTTACAATTTTTTCAAGTATCTTGGATAAAACAGGAAGCAATGAAATAGGCCTATAGTTGTTCAAGTCAGTGGGGTCTCCTGACTTGAACAGGGGGATAATGTGCATGGTTTTCCAACTAGGTGGCAATTCCCCTTGGGATAATGAGCTATTAAAGAGATGGGCAATTGGAGCTGCCAGATAATAAGAACCTGCTTTTAAGAAGAAGGGTTCAAACGAATCGGTACCAACGCTCTTTTTGGTGTCCAGCGAGAGGAGCAGGTCCTCCACCTGTTTGTAACTATCTGAAAGGAGTGGACTGGACCCCTTTATATGACTGTAATGATGATAATAAGGGCCTTGATTACTTCATCACAATATTTAACAATGCCTGAGACCTATTTGCCCCTGTCGGAACTATCAAAGTCAAAGGAGCCTTTAACCTCTGGATCTCTGACCCCCTCATTGAGCAAATGAAACTACGGGACAACCTCTGGCACAAGTCAAGAGTGACCGGCAGTCAGGCTGATATTACTGCTTACAAAGTTGCCAGAAATAAGTGTACTAGGCAAGTGAGAAACACAGAGGCCTCCTACTACAAGGAGCAACTGGAAAGAAACTGGGGTAACGGGAGGGAGTTTTGGAAAAACATTAAATCCCTGACTGGAAAGGAATCCAGAGCACCACCTGACCTTATTATAACCACTACTTGCCCACTGCAGCAACCAATGGACCTGGTAAATGCCTTTAATAATGCATTTTCTTTTGAATTTTGGGGTCTGGGTGATCCCACTGAGAAAATACAGTCCCTTTTTCAGGGGCGACCCGGGATCAAACAGACATTTACAAGGTTTATACATCCAATAATAGGTACATACTGTACAAATACAGGGGATAGAGTACAGTGCTTTACAAGTTGGAGAAAGCAGAATTTACAAGAGAGCAATATTTGCAACAAACACTAATCCAACAAACAGTGCAACAGTAATTCAAAATATATTAATATATATTTATTTATATATCTAGTTTTTGTTGACTGGGAAAGGAGGGCAAGGAAATGCTTTCTATTTTCAGCCTTGTCCCAGGTGGAGGGAATACTGATGAATATTGAACCAGGTGAAGCTTTTGGTGTTTTGTTTTAATGAATGGGGAAATTTGGCCAGGATACTGGGTAAATTCCCTTACTGTTTTCGAGAAGTGCCATGAGATCTTTAACGTCTACCTAAACAATCACCAGAACAGGCTGACGGGACCTCAATTTAACATCTCATTCAGAAGACAGCACCTCCAACAGCACAGTGGACTGGATTCAGGCTCACCCACCCTACTGTTGCCTGTACTGCTGATCTGGCTGCTGCACACCTACTGTGGTATGCAGGGGTCCAGATCCCGGCAGTTACAGGCAATGCTAGTCAGACTGTGAACTGGGCAGGCTACTTATGAATATGCACAAGCATATCCTGCCCATTGGGTGACTCCCTGTGCCAAGCAGTCAGTATGGTGTAGCTCAGGCATTAGGGCAGGGGGCTACTGTGACTACTGCGGCTATCCCACAGAGGGAAAGATCATCCAAACAGGCAGGTAAAACACCCCTGGAACAGCCAGTGCCTCCGGATTCTGCTCATGGGACAGGCATCATTGTGTCTGGGTACTCTGCTGTTGGCCTTTAGGGGATTGCAGATAGATTCTGTGTGGACCTGGGTTCAGCAGAGAGCTACACTGGAAAATATTCTGTCTTACTTTCTGCCTGAATATCTGCCAGTCAGCCCTTTCTGTAGGCAGCAATCTGGTATATAGTGCATGCAAATGTTCCCAGCACTCAAAAGTACTGCTCTGGCTTCTACCACAGCTGAAATTACAGTAGGCAGCACTCAGTACAGAACTGTTACCACTGGGCACCTCTGTCTAGTATTCAATGGGGTTTGGCTGCTTGCAGAGGGATGGGTACCACTGGAAATACTAGCAGTATCCATTCCTGAATCCAAGCCAGTGTCCCCCAAACACCATGCTGGAGCATTGGTATGGTTAATTTTAACCAACAGGAGAGTGCCCCTGCAGAGCTGTCAGCACCACTTCCTGTAGCACCTGGTTTTCATTGGATGTCTCCCATCCTACTACTGACCAGCCCAAGCCTGCTTAGTCTCTGGGATCTGATAAGATCAGACTCCAAGGTGGTAAAGCTGCAGGCTTATAGGTTGCAACTCTATGGATCATAATCGTTACACAACTGTACAGTCAGAGGTAGGAAATGCCAATAAATTGCATTGACGTTAGCTTAGTAATCATGTTGTAGAGGCATAGAGAATAGTAGGACTGGTCGCCTAGGACAGGGGCATGTGTGTGTGCAAAGTGAAACCACAGCTTCTGTTTTAATCCCATGAAAGCTATTGGTACCAGCTCTGTCACATTTCCAATTATTCTAAAAGTGAGGTATCCTGTAACAAAAAATGTTCTTTGACTGAACTTCCTTTTGCAGTCAGGACTTGTAGCATTTTACCCAGATGGGACCTGGAGGTATACAGGACAGTGTTAATAAAGTGTTTAATTAGTGGGAACATTTCTTTAAAGATGTAATTACTGTAGCTCTGAGGAATGCAGTGCAATAGGAGCAGCTGCAGTCTTGGCAGGACAAGCCCAACTTCAGTACATAGATTAGTGATATGTGTGTCGGTGGTGGTGGTGGTGGTGGTGATGCTAGTGGTGAGTACTGGGAAGCTTTGTGCACACAGAGAATGTAGAGCTCAATTTGTTGGTGAAAAAAAAAATCCAGGATCACCACTGAATTGCTTTCAACCTTGCAGTGCTGTGTGCATGCAGCAGACACAAATCCATGAAAGTAGCACATCTGTGCTACAACATTTGTCTAGTTTGGAAACAGTTGTGTATTATTTGTCTTACCTAATTGTGGCTGTCTGCGGTTGCTTGTGTAATCTTGTCCTTTTTGGTGCTTGGTGAGGGTGGGGAGTTAGGGTTGGAAACCCTAACACCACATTTCCCTACTTTTATGCTATTAAGTTGAATCCCAACTGGTGCAGCAACACAGATTTTTTGCAATGAATCATCTATATACTTTGCAAAAACCTACCTTAATGCACAGTTAAGGTTCAACTCAACACAACAAAAATATGGAAATGTAGCATTAGGGGTTTCCAACCCTAACTTCCCACCCCATCCCAAAGCAGCAAAAGGAAAACAAATTATGGTTTTGGGTTTCCAGAGTCTGGGCAAATCAGTGGTGGTGTCTTCCTTAGGTTGTCCACCTTAATGCCCATCTCCTCCCCTGAGAAGAAGGTCAGATGTGAAAAATACTACAACAGTGTCTGTTGGCAACGTATGGCGATACGTACTTCTTGGTTCCATGTCATAACAGCAAATGCAAAATCACGACTGGGAAAACAGTTCACAGCAACACAGTTAAGCACAAAGACAGACTGGGATACACAGTGATTGCCAAAATGGCGACAAAGTGTTTCTGCAGGGGGCTTCACCCCCCCACACCCCCTTTGTGGGGGGCTTCACTACCTCCACCCCCTTTCGTTTGATAACCAACTCTGGAGGGCACAACTAGGGGAAGGGGAGAAAGCCATAGGTCACTGTTTTGGTGATTGCTGTCTATCCTGTTTACCCTTTGTGCCTCACTGTATTGCCGTTGCCATTGTCCCAGTTGCTATTTTGCATTTGCTGACTTGACAGGACACCGTACTTCTCTACCTTTGAAGAGTGTATCACTATGAGGCAGTTTCTGATGGCAATATATATACTTTTCTACCTTTGAGGAGTGTATCATTATGAGGCACTGGCTTGAAGCTGTACCTTGTACTTTGGACAGGAGGCTATGGGCTAGGAGGAGCATTAGGGCTGAAGATCCCATGACTGATTCGACAAGACTCCAGAGACACAAAACCCTGTTTGTTTTTTCCTTTTGCTGCTTGGGGGTGATGGTGGGGATTTAGGTTTGGAAACCATAAAGCTACATTTCCCTACTTTGGTTGCATCAAGTTGAACCCTAACTGGTGCACTAACACAATTTTTTCAGAGTATTTGTCTGCCCTACAGAAGTGCAGGGCTACATGACGCCCAGTGCTACCGTCTTGCATAGACTATCAGACAGCTTTGAAAATAGGGGCCATTTTGCACAGCACATATAAACTTATCATAAATCACTCAAGCTTGTTAGAGTGATTCATCATAACTTTTGCATTACATTTTTTTAATGTAAAGAAGTTCATGTGCGCCTCCTCTCCCCACTTCAGAAGTGAATCACTCCACTTTAACATTCCTGCAAGAAATAACAGCCATGTTCAGGATAAGATACCCTGCAGTTCAGAGAATTGATTGGCTGAAATAACATAGGTGATTTATAATAAATAGAATAATAGATAGGTAAGTGTGTATTACAAGACAATAATACCATTGAGAGGTTTTGGGGACTTAGAACCTCGAGAGCAAAGATCGAAAGGTTCCCAAAGTCCCCCAAACCTCAAGATGGTATTATTGTCTTGTAACACACTTACCTATTTATTATGTTTTGTAATATATGGAGCCAAGAAAGTATTTTCTTATCTTAGATGGTGGCTGAAGACTGGTGAGCAGTTTGGAAGGTAGCTGCAGGAACAACGACACTAAGTGAATGAAGAAAAGTCTTTCAAAGTCTTTTTGTAGATTTTCAAACTTAACTTGAAACGTTTGTAAAACTTGCAAAAAATTGGCACTGAACTGCTGGAACAGAACCAATTATTGTGGCTAATGGAACGCAAAAAAAAAAAAACGAACAAGTAAATGGTATTTTTTTTGTTGTTGGTTGTGTTGAGTCTGCTTACTCTGACTCAGAGTCAGAGTAAATTACGTAGTGTCTTCTTTTGATTGGTGGAGGAGACTGCTGGATGTTTATGGAAATGTTCTCATAGACGTTGCAATGGAAACCAAAGATGTTGCCTGAAGTTGCTGAGAAGTGGGAACTTTTATTGGAAAGTTGGTTGCCGGTGGTCATTTCCTGTGAAACACTAGCCGTTGCAGGAGTGATATCGGAAGCTGCTTCAGGTGGAGTTCGTGATGTGCTGGGCTGCTCTCCAGACAGCATGGCACATAGATTTTTTCTGCTTTAGTTCTGATAAGGTACTATAATTATTGATTGATTGAATATTCTTGTGTCCGGACACTTGGGCAACATCCGTGAAGGGCACTTTTGAGACTTAAAGCATCCGAATGGCCATTTTCCTAGTGCTGTGATTCATGATCCTTTTTTCAGGAGGGAAGCCAGCTGATTTCTGCAGCATTTTCATGATGCTATGAATTTTATTTTCTCTGATCATCATAGCTCTGTACCAGCAACTGGTGGGCTTTAATTTGATGTTCGGAGTCAAGTAAAATGGAGCTTCAGGTTTTAATATATCAGGAGGTCTTTGTTTCCTGTATTTCTTATAGGCCCTTACAGTGTCCCTGTCTGGGTTTGTTGTGTTTTGGTACAGCCTTGGGGGTACCGGTCTCACAACCCTGATGCTAATGCCAGTACTTGTTTTTGTTGTTCACTCCTGGTATTCTAAGTAGTCATTCCCATCGCAGTCTTTCACTAGGACTATGTCTCCCCATCTTAACTGATGCTACTTACTGGTTTGAAGTGCAAAATGTAATCCTAAGTTAAAAAACAACATATGTAGAAGTGCTGCTGGGGAGTGGTAGCCGAGAGTTCCTGATGTATATAGCAAGTTTATCTCTTTTTCCATGAGTGCTTCTGCCTGCCATGGACAGTTACTCATTCCTAACTTTTTAAGATATTTTTATTTGGCTGTCAGGGTTTCTAAGGTTTGTTTAAAAACTGCTGAGGGACCCTGGAAAATAAATGCAGGGTATGTTTTCTTACTGAGGTATCTGTCTATGATCCCCAAGACACCTCTAATTGTGCTTGGCTCAAACTCCAAGCCATCTTGCTTTTTGAGCTAACATAGAAACATAGAAGTTGATGGCAGATAAGGACCGCAAGGCCCATCCAGTCTGCCCATTTCTTTTTCTACTTTATTAATGTGCCATAGGCCTTTGCTCTGTCAATGGCCTATCTGTTCATACTCATCTGTATTACTCCCTTATGCCTATCCCATGCCTGTTTGAAGCC
Source organism: Neoceratodus forsteri (assembly GCA_016271365.2). Taxonomy (NCBI): domain Eukaryota; kingdom Metazoa; phylum Chordata; order Ceratodontiformes; family Ceratodontidae; genus Neoceratodus; species Neoceratodus forsteri. Next base: position 362,082,569 of record CM057458.1, read on the forward strand.
CTGCACTGTATTCATATCCACCACTTCCTGAAGAACTTCCTCACATTACCCCTTAATCGGCCTCCCCCTAATCTCATGCTGTGTCCTCTTGTCCTGCTATTTTTCTTATACTGAAACATGTTAGACTCTTTCACCTTGTTAATGCCCTTAAGGTGTTTGAATGTTTCAATCATATCACCTCTCTCCCTTCTTAGCTCTAGGGTATACATATTGAGTTCAGTTAACCTGTCCTCCTATGTTTTCTGATGCAGTCCCTGCACCATTTGGGTTGCCCTTCTCTGGACTGCCTCAGTTTTGGTTAATGTCCTTGTGAAGGTGTGGCCTCCAGTACTGCATGCAGTACTCCAGATGGGGTTTAACCAGTGTCTTGTAAAGAGGGATTATTACCTCCCTCTTCCGACTTGTGATACCCCTACTAATACACCCCAACATCCCTATAGCCTTATCTACTGCTTTAGAGGTCTGCTTGGATGATTTCAGGTCATCGGTAATGATGATGCCCAAGTCTCTTTCTTCCCTTGTGACTGCCAGCAACTCCCCTCCCAGTCTATAGGTGGCTTCAGGGTTTCTCTTCCCTATGTGCATGATCTTGCACTTCTTTGCGTTAAACCCCAGTTGCCACTCTTCAGACCATTTTACTAGTTTATCCAGATCTCTTCTCATTCTGCCCACACCATCTGGATCATCTACTCTGTTGCAGATCTTGGTGTCATCTGCAAACAGACAAACCTTACCCTCCAGTCCATCTGCAATGTCACTGATAAAGATATTGAAGAGGACTGGCCCCAGGACTGATCACTGAGGTACCACACTTGTGACTTGCATCTCCTCTGACTATATACCATTTACCACCACTCTCTGTTTTCTGCCCATCAACCAGTTTGCCACCCAGTTGACCAACGTCTGATCCACCCCAAGCCTACCCAGCTTATTAATCAATCTTCTATGTGGAACAGTATCGAAAGCTTTGCTGAAGTCAAGGTAGGCAACATCAAGTGCTCCTCCTTGGTCCACCACTCTGGTTACCCAGTCAAAGAAATCTATGAGATTAGTTTGGCAAGACCTTCCTTTTGTAAACCCATGCTGTCTTGGATCTTGTGCTCCTATGGATTCCAGGTGTTGCACTATCCTTTCCTTAAGGAGTGTCTCCATAATCTTGTCCACTACTGAGGTAAGACTGACTGGTCTGTAATTCCCTGCCTCCTCCCCTGCTACCACTCTGGTGGAGCGGGATCACATGAGCCCTTCTCCAGTCTTCTGGGACCTCTCATGTACTCAGAAGCTCACTGAACAGTTCTGATAATGGCTCTGCTAGTTCCACCCCTAGCTCCTTTAGTACCCTGGGATGTATGCCATCAGGTCCCATTGCCTTGTCCACCCTGAGCTTATCAGGCTCTTGTAGGACCCTTTCTTTTGTGAAGGGACTAGTGCACACCTCTCTCCCCCCTGTGTCCATGGTGCAGAGCTGTGGGCCCCTGCCCTACCTTCTCTTCAGAAAATACTGAGCAGAAGTATCTATTTAGGATAGATGCTTTTACATGGTCCTCATCCTCGTCACATGCCCCCTTACCCCTTTGATCTTAGCAATACCCCCTCTGGACTTTCTCATTTCACTAATGTATCTACAGAAAGTCTTGTCACCTTCTTTTACTGTTTGTACTAGTGTTTCCTTGGTTTGGGCCTTTGTCTGCCTTACTGCCTTCCCTGTTTCCCTTAGGGAAGTTTGGTATGCCTCCCTATCTTCATCCTGCTGCATTCCCTTATATTTCCTGAAGGCCAGTCTTTTGGCTCTGACCTTTCTGCTACTGTGTTTGAGAACCAAAGTGGTTTCTTTCTTCTTTGCACTTCCTTTCTCACTAACACAATGGGATGTTGCTTCAAGTATTGCATCTTTAATGCTTGCCCACTTTGCCTGTACCCCTCACCTGTATATCTTTTGCCAGGGCTAGCTTAACTCTGTTGGCCATCTTATCAATGTCAGCTCCTCTGAAGTCCCATATTTTTGCCTTGGAATGGGATGATTTTGTTCTAGTGGTCAAATTGAACCATACCATGTGATGGTCACTGGCCCCAGGTGACCTTCTACCTGGAGATCTGTGTTCCTTTCCTGTTAGTCAGTACTAGATCTAGAATAGCCCTGTCTCTTGTGGGTTGTTGTACCAGTTGTTTGAAGCCCTCCCCCTGCAGGGAATCCACCATGTGTCTAGTTCTGGCAGATGTCCCTGCTGGTATTGACCAATCTGTATCTGGCATGTTGAAGTCTCCCATTATCAGAACCTCCCCTTTAGCTGTCATATTTTGTATATCTTCTAACAGTAATGTTTCTATGTCCTCCCCCTGGTCTGGAGGCCTGTACACAACCCCAGTTCATATGACTGTTCCATTTCCTGTTTCCAGGGTGACCCACAGTTCTTCTGGCTTCTTATGTATATTCTGAATTTCTGTAGCTTTGATATTTTCATTGACATAAAGGGCCACTCCACACCCCCTTTTTGCACCTCGGTCTCTTTGGAACAGTACATAGCCAGGTACTGAGGTCTTCCAAGTGTGGTTACTGGTAAACCATGTCTCGCTAATGGCTACTATGTCCAGTTTTGCCTCTGTCATTATTGCCTGCAGGTCTGGGATCTTGTTTCTCAGACTGCGAGCATTTGTGTACATGATTTTTCATTGACCAGATTCCGGTGAGTTAGTTGTTTGGCGAGGTCTGGCGTTTCCCCTGTGCATCGTATGGGGAGCCGGACCTTTTTCTTTACCTGGTGATGCAAATGAACTACAAACATGCTGAACTCCTGTTTGACCACTAGCTGAGGGGGGAGGGGTGTTCTTCCCATTCGATGTATGGGGTGCTGCACCCCCTCCCCATCTGCTAGTTTAAATATTCTGCAAAGCCATCAAACCTCTGCCCCCATGCACTGACTCCCTCCTTAGTCAGATGCAGTCCATCAAATTTAAAGAACTTTTGCTACCAAAACTGTTGCCAGTTCCCTACAAATGTGTGTCCTTTTTCCTGGCACCAGCCCTTGAGCCACATGTTTAGCTCCCCTATCTCCCCTTCTCTGACCTTTCGTCCATCTGTCCCCCTCTCCCAGACTAGCAAGATCTCAGAGAAGGAGATGTCAGACAAAATGGATGATAGTTTGTCACCCAGCCTGGTTACATGTTCCTTGGTCTCCACAACTGACCGGCTGGTGAGATCATTAGTCCCTATGTGTACCAGGACATCAATGTTTTCTCCTGCTTCCTGAACAATTTTAGCAATGCGGTCAGTGTCTCTCCATGCTGAGGTACCTGGGAGACATCTGACCATTACCCCTGGCTGGAGATACATATCAACTTCCTGTATCATGGAGTCGCCTATGATCAGAAGTTTTTTTGATTTCCTTTTTGCTTTTTTTGTTTTGGTTCCTGTTTTGGGTGCGTTTTGTTGTGCTAGCTCCTGTGCTGCAGTGTCCTGCTCTGCAGTGTCCTCTGCCCCTTTATTTGATTTCAGAGATAGAGGCAGATACCTGTTTGTAGTTTTTATATGGTTTGTGGAGGTGATATGTTAGATAGCACCGAGTGCTGGGGCACCTGATTTTCCCTTCCTAACCACCTGCCAACCTCCCGGACCAACTACCCTCTGTGTTGAGGTGCTTCTATTGGATGTTGGGGAAATGGCGAGCAGTTCTTACAATATATTTCCTCTTGAATATGCAATTTGAGGCATGCAATCTCTGCCCATGCTGCCTGGAGCTGAGCCCTCAGATCTCCAATGGCTCAGCATGTATGACAGTGTCCTAAATCCTGTAAAACTGCCCTTCTGAAAAGTATTCCACAGAACCTGCAGTTAATGATATCCATTCCAGGTAAGTCGCTGGGTTTATAACCTGGTCAGAGTAATTAAAAGGAAGAAAATGAAAGCAAAAGTTTGATTTTGTATTTTGTTTGTTTTTGTAGAACTTGTTATAACAAGTTAAATTACTAGTGCCCCTGTAAATGAGGTCACTGTATGGATACCTCTCTGTTCCACCCCTTCCTATTTTGCTACAGAAAATGTCACGACTGTGCTACCCTATAAAAGGAGTGTAGTGTGGGGTGGTTAGGGATGGGGGTGGGTGGCTGGGCCCTTCCCGTGCTGAAAAAGAAGAACCACAGATGAAACAAACAAGGAGGTAAGAGCAGAAACAATCAGCAAGCAACAAATGCAATAGTCCTGAAAGCTTATCCTAATGACAGATAAAACTGTGAAACCTGTAAAGCACCACGATAATTTCACAGAAGATATACCCTGTAAGAAACACTTTGCTACAGAGAAAAATAAAGCAGTAACTGAAGATATACCTTGCAAAAGACAATTTGAATCAGAAGATTACAGCAGTAATCTGTAAGCACACACCTGTAGGCACACCCTGTAATAATGCAGCAGAATGCATACTCAGCAACAACAATTTGAATCAGAGAAAAATAAAGCAATAAAATGTTAGCAACAAACAGTAACAATCTCTGAATACAAAATAAAAATAACAACACACAGTAAACCTGCCTAGCCAAAAGAAGCCGTAATTCTTATTGTTGCTCTGGTAAGGTTATTTGCTCTGTCCTTTCAAGCAACCTAGAAGAAAAGAGCTCAGGTGAAGCTAGGTGCCTTGGCCAGCAAACCTAGTCTTCCACCTGAAAGATGAAGTCAGCTAGTATTGGGTCGAGCTGTTCTGTTGGTATGGTTTCTATAGGTCTTGACTCACCCTGTTTTGTGAGGTAGGTCTGTAGGAGCTTCATGTCAAAACTGGTATTCTCCTGGTTCTGTACGAATCTTAACCTATCTTCTGTGGTTATGGTTTCTGTTGGTGAATCCATTTTTTTTTTATTTTGAAGTGGACTATCAGCGAATGGTGAAGCGGCTTTCTCTGAGGAAAGAGTTTGAGTGGAAAGCCATCTCCTGCTCAGCACATGCTGCTCGCTGTCTTGTACCTTTGTGCTGTACTGATAATACTATCATCATTCAAGGGTAAAAACATGTATTATCACATCTGAACAATAGTATTATTAGTCTGAAACCATCTATTATCAGTTGTGGAACAATACTATTATGGAAATGGGTGTCCTGTATTACAAGGAAATTTTCTGATAGGTCAGAATGGTATTATTAAGGCCTATCCATATATTCACTGACCTACGCAGCCAGTATAGTGTTATGCTTGTGTAAATGAGTTAGTTTTGGTTGTGGCCATTCACACTGTCTATTCCAGAGGAATTACCACCCTGCAGGGGCACGAAGCAATGAACTCTCGGAGAGGGTTCTGCCCCCAGAGGTGCCACGGGACGGTTCCCATGGCTAAAGGTACCTTAGGAATCCCCCTAAGGAGAGAGTGCTGCCACTGTAGGAGGAGGGGAGGATGGTGGGGCAAAGACAAAATGTTTCACAGTGAGGCTGAGAGGAACTGCTTATATAGCTCAGGAAGTGTGAGTGGCTGGCTGCTTGGCCACTGAATTACAGGCAAGCCTTTCAATTCACTGACCTATGCAGCCAGTATAGTGTTATGCCTGTGTAACTGTGTTAGTTTTGGTTTTGGCCATTCGCACTCTCTAGTCCAGAGGAATTACCACCCTGTAGGGGCACGAAGCAAGGAACTCTCAGAGAGGGTTCTGCCTCTAGAGGTGCCATGGGACGGTTCCCATGGCTAAAGGTACCTTAGGAATCCCCAAAAGAAATGTAGTATCATCCCCAAAGGAGGCAACATGATGCGTATGAGCAAGCAGTAACAGTGACGTAGAAGCAGTAACTGGAACATAGTAGTAGAGAAGAATAGTTATGGCTTGCATTGAGAGAAGGGGCTCCCCTAAGGACAGAGGGAATGGCAGGACACCCTCCACCTCCATCCAACAATGGAACCTACCTAATAAAACTAGGAGAAACAACTATATTAACTAAGTGTTATGACCTGAGGCAACGGAAGAGAGAAAAAAAAAACCCTATGAGGAGGAAATCTCTGAGGATCCAAGGCCTAGGTCGCCTTCCCTCCAGGCTTGGGAAAATGTATTTAGTGACAGCTCTGCAGCTGCAGTTTGGAAAACCCAATTAACGGGAGGTGGAAAATATTCCAATTTGGAGGAAGGCTCTCACTCAAACCCTCTAGCGGGAACGTCTTGGAAGGTTGTGAGAAAACTCTGCAACAATACGAGCATCCAAGGTGCAGAAGGAGAGCAACAACTGCTGAGGCATTCACCTGACCTACCCACCCTAAATCAAACCAGGTGAACCAGAGACAGTCATGGGGAGAATGCGGTGAAGGTGCCTTGCTAGGGAAACCACTAAAGTCAATGACCAACCATTATAGTGGAACACTAGAGCCAAAGGAGATCGTCGTAACCATCCTTCACCGCTAGTCTTAAATTTTACACCAGGAGCTGCTGTCACATAGCAGGCAGCTAAAGCCAAGCCTGGGGTGAGGACATTCCCAGCTATGGGTCAGGTGAGAAGGATCCTGCCCCAAGTTGGACACGCTCGATAATGCAGACTAATGCAGAGCGAGACTGTCAGCTGCAGGAACCTGTGCCAGAGTAGAATGGCTGGCATGCCCCAGAATTGATTGAGAGCTGTAAAGCTGGTGAGATGAATGAGCACGGCATGCCAAGATCGTAAGGAGCATCGAGTGCTGAGACCTTGCAAGGTCGGATGCAGATTGAGAGCAGTAGAATCCCAGGCGAAGCCGAGGGGATGGCACTAGGCATAAAGCAATGGTTTGCATAAGCAAGGAGCAACAGTTGTGTAAGCAAGTGGGGACCTGATAGGTCAGTAAGCAGTAGTAGTAGTAATAGGTGGACTGCATAACAACTGTATAGCAAGTAAACAGCACCGAGTTAGGGGGCAAGCCAGCCAGACATGAATAGCCAAATCAAGGTGACAAACTCTGAGGATTTTCGGCAGCGAAGACAGGATTTAGAACAAAATTAATTAACCACATAGGCCACGACCCCCCCCAAAACACCTCCCAGTCCCCACTGTAGGACAAACAAGGAAGCAATGAAAGGCCGAGAACCACATGCAGATATAAAAGCGGTTAGGCTCCAGCTAGCTCAGAAGACAAACCAACATAGCCTCCAGGTGCAAAGACAAAATGCTTCACAGTGAGGCTGAGAGGAACTGCTTATATAGCTCAGGAAGTGGGAGTGGCTGGCTGCTTGGCCACTGAATTACAGGCAAGGCCTTTCAATTACAATATTTATAACATGAGGTCACAGGCTGAGTCAGTTTATACAGTACTTGCAAGCAGAACCTCGAAAGAGATTTTATACACTTTCTAGTACATACTTGGGCATAGTTTATCCATCATAACATATATTTCAGAAAGATAAAAAGAAAGCAGTTTAAGTTATAAAAGGATGGCAATTCTTAGTTTGTGAAATAAGAATGGAACATTTACAGATCTTATTAACATTCCGTTCATCTGTCATACCTTATTATCATTGAGTGCTGACATGAATATGCAACGCTGAGGCTGCAAGGTATTATACTTTGTATTTATCATCATATACCATGCATTATATATAAACTAAATGTTTGTTTGTTTATTGGCTTAATGAGTAAACACACTGGAACAAAATTTCAATTTGTAGGTGCGACTCACAAAATTTACAAAAACATACACCACATTCAATATACAATAAAACAGTTCAAGACAACATACATTCACATTAAGATAAGTCAGCAATATAAGAAAACAATAGTTCATTAAAAGTGTTGACAGTGGTTTGAATCATTAAATCAAGGGGAAGGCTATTCCATATATTTGGCCCAGTGTATGCAAAAGACCTGCTAACCAACTGTGAATTACAAGGGTGTAATTCAATTAAGGGGTTCTGGGAACATTATAGACCACAAGAGCAAAGCTTCAGTGGTTTATTGGTTGCCAGAACCCAAAGATTGGACTACATTCTTCTAATTTACAGTGCGATTATTTTGTATTTTATAGAATATTTAAATTCCATATCAGCTTCCCACACATTCTGAAATGTTCCCTGATCTAGGAAATGAAACCTTCTATATTTTGTCACCCTCCAAAGCTCCACATTCATCTGCTGAGACCCGACTACTCAGAAAAAGTATTTTATTTAAAAACATGGGGCTCAATTTTCAAATGGGGGAGCAGGGCTCGACAATCTCCTTTGATGCAGCTGCATCCAATTTTATTACATCGGGCGTAGTTGCGGCACTTTCCACACTTTATGCCAGCTTGTGGCAAGGATTTGGGGCAAGCCCCATAAAAAGGGTCCCCCAAATGGCACAAGTTAGACCAGTGAAAAGCTGGTTTAGCCTGCAGAATTTGGGGTTTGGGATTGAAAATCCTGATCACCAGCTGGGAGAACGTCCCAAGTCCCGTGTACCAAATGATTGGTGCACCAGGTGCTCGAGGCATTCTCAGGGCTCTGAAAATTAAGCCCCTTAAGTTTATTTACTTCTGCCATTTTATAACAACTTGACTTGTCTGTGTTATTGTTCCACTGTTTAAAAGAGCTGACATGCTGCAAGTCAGTACAGTGAGGCGGTGGTTGTTCTGGTAAACAAAGTTCCTGTCCGAAAGAAACCATTTGAATTTAGAGTTTTTATATCTAATTATGTGTTCTGATAGAGGGAACTAAAGGGGACTTAGAAAGGTAAAGAGGCAGAAGCTATATAAAATGGGTTAGGAAATCCTAGCTGCTGATTGGCCGAAGCAGACTGGCATCTGTACCTTAACAACAACCTAAAAAAATTGGTTACATTACATACTGAATTCATGACACACTTCACTCATCCAGGATTGCCACCACAAACATGACTGCTACCTTTACTCACTGAACACCGTTAACAACACCCTGAAAAGTAATGCTAAATAAAATTTAAAATAATAAATTAAACATTGTTTCTTTTTTTTTGTTACCAGGAGAGATACGCTAAGCTGAAAGTTTGTTTACAGCTGCGACCTTGGAGCACAAGAAAGTTAAGTGACTTGCTCAGGGTCACACAGTATGCAAGTGGGGGCTGTGGGATTCAAACCCAGGTCTGCAGGTTTGCAGCTCAGAGCCTTAAGCCACTGTGCTATACTGCCTCCTTTCTCATAATAGTATACCAAAGGCAGACAAACAGTATTGTATGAGCAGACTCGATTGACCATCGGTTTCTTTCTGCCAACAAACTATAATTCCCCTCCTTATACATACAAACAAATTTAAAAACTGAAGTACAGTACTAGTAACAGTTGTAATTCCTGTTTTTTCTTTGCTGACCATGAAAGAACCTCCTAGCCTTACCAAGTTGCCAGGGCAATCTCTCCGACTTACCCTACCACAGATCAAACTGAGACCTACAATCCATATTAAGCCTTCTGGTGTGTGTAAGGGGGTGAACATTCTGCCAGAGGAATTCTATAGAAGCTTGAATTTCTAGATTTCATAATGAACATTCTGGGTGGGATATTCAGACTGTGCCAAAAAGATGCGCAATAGCAGGAGCAGGCGCAAGTGCAGTGCGCCCCTGCACAACACACGCGATATTCAAACAAAGCGCAGGCCAAGGTGCACTTGCGCAACACAGCTGATTATCGCGCCAACTGCACCATGGCGCAACCATGGATGCACAGTGGAGCAGGGCCGATGCGCAGTAGCACAACCAGGGATGCACAGTGGAGCAGGGCCAATGTGCAGTAGCACAACCAGTGATGCGCAGGGACAGGGACAGGATGCAGGGGTGCACCATCCATGAAAGCCATGGGCGGAGGAGCATCCAGCAGGCCAGACAGACCCACTCCCTCCCAGGCACCCCATGAAAAGCACAACCAGAGGTGAGCTGGATGGACCACCAGCCTATGAACACCAGCACCGAATCAACAGCCGGGGCACGGTGCCCCAGCACACCCCCCAGGCAAGCAGTGACCGCAACACAAGGAGGGCCGTCCCCCTACTGCCACCCCACCCCACCAATGCAGAGCACACCCTGTACAGCGATCCCCAGACACCCAGCCCAGAAGCAGCATCCAACAGTGCATGGCATCAAATGCATGCCGCCACCAACACCATGACAATGCAACCCTGTGCACCATGGAGCCATGCATGGCAACCCCACTGTGAGCACCCCACAGCGGGTGACACCAGCCACTGACACAACTGCAAACACGATGCCCCCCTGCATGGCCCCCCGTTGCACAGCAGAGAAGTCGACCCTGCGTCAGTACCCGAGGGACCCCGCATGCAACAAGGCCTTCCCTGGACACCACCAACAGCAGGACAGCACCCCGCACACCCACCCATGCACACACCCTGTCCCAGCACTGGCCCCAACAGACAGCACAGATGCCCACTGTGGTGCATGGAGGCATGCGCCACACAGGATGCGACACAGGGCATGGACAAACCCCCACCCTGTCCCAAGGGTACCCCAACACAGGGCCAAAAAAGTGGGGCAACAGATGCCGCTGGCATGTGTCCACTGATGCCATGTACCCATGGCCTGCACCCCACCATGGCATATGTGAACTAGCCATCTGGCGCATGCACCATGAAGCCGTCCGCTGCCAGCATGTGGATGGAGTACAAGTGACAGACAGTAGAACACAAACACTGCAACAGACACCAGTGACAGCATGGAGAGGGGACAACAACAGCATAGTCCACAGTGTCACCCGAGGCAGACGTGCAGCATACTGGTGACTGGACGCAAGCCACCATGGCGCCGTGCCCAGATGGTGGCTGGCATGGACAGCCACCAACGACATGCCAGCAGACCGTGCGTACCACAGACATGCAAGGGGCCTAGCTGCATGGGCCATGGACAGACTGAGAGGGGCGTCAGTGACACAGCGCATGCACCAGGGACCACTGCACACAGGCATCCAGTGCACAGGGAACAACACACATACCACAGACAGGGACCAAGTCCCCCACCCACACCATTAGTGGGGCCCTGCTGGAAACACACGCCCAGGCCTGCACCACCCCAGACGTCATGCACACCACTGCAGCAAAGCACCATATGCCCGCTGCAAATCAGAGACCACCACAGTTGTCATATCAAACAAGAATATATTGCAAAGGTAAACTGTACAAACAACAAAACAAACAAAACTATGTACAAAGTGGAGGGGGGGGAAGGGCCATAAACCAGGTAGGGGTGGGCATGGGGCAAGGGGGTACATCAGAGAGTGGGACAAAGGGGTGTGAGAGACAGTCCAGGGGAGGAATGCACAACACGTGAGCTGCAGGCCCTACTGGTGGCTCCTCTCTTTACTCCAGTCCCTGTGGCACCGCCTGTGCCTCGTACATCCGCCATGCTCCATTCCCTGGAGCAGCTCCAGAGTAGCCCGGGTCACCTGTAGTAGCTCCTGTATGTGCCACTCCAGGGTAGTCCAGCATTGTCCACCTAGGACAAGGGAGCAGAGTCAGTACGCGTGACTGGCCAGACCCCTGCAGCCCCCCCCCAATGTGCACGGCATACAGTGTGGGCCACGCCCCTGTAATGGCATGCGACCACCCACAGTGTCCGCGCCCACAAGACCCGCCTACTCAGGCACCCATAGCCATGCGGAACGCTGCACACACCCACCGCCCATGTCCTGCACAGCACCAACGTGACCATACAGTGACATGGCTATGCAGTGCGAAGGCAGTGGCACATCCATGGACCCAGTGCACGCACAGCCCACCTGCAACACCCACCCACACATGCAGTGCCACAGGACAGTGTTGAGTGCACCGTGTGGAGTGCACGGTAGTGGGGCCAAGTGTGGGTGGCCATGCCCCACCACCACCCCTGCAACCCACCATGCACAGATGCAAGGGGAAACACAGCACTCACCTGCATCCTGGTCAGCAGGGTGCTGCTGACCCATGGCACCACCAACGTACCCTGGCTGCAAGGCCACAACACTCACTCCGGCCTGCAGTCCCTGTCCTCGGGCCAAACGGGCCCTAGGGTGATCCTCCGGGTCTAGGGTGCAAACATGGAGAGGGAAACATCAGTACAGGTCAGTAACATAGCCCCTTCCCTCACTGTGTGCGTGCCCGCACAGCCCAGCCATGGCGCACCCCCACCACCACCACCCCCACAGGATGGCCACCACCACCCCCCTGTGGCATGGCCTGATGCACACTGTGATATCTGGACAGACAGACACTACCAGTGATGGGATGGAGCACCTACCTGGCCATGGCAGGGCACCCCGCTGGGCGCCTGCCTGCAGTCACCCCAGGCGGTCAGGGTCCCGCTGCTGGAAGTTGCCATAGTGGTGGTGACACTGCTCCGCTGAACTGCTGCTCCCTGTCGCCTACTCAAGGCCCTCTGTGACCTCCTGCCACACTGCAGTCCATGGCCTCTGGAGGGGTTCCTGCCCAAAGAGGGCACCAGCATGTGGCTCCACCAAGGCCACCAGGTTTGCCAATTCAATGGTACTCCAGACTGGTGCTCTGGTCCTAGGCATGGTGCTGTCTCAAATGGCATCAACATGGCACTCTGTAGCACACGTGCCCCACATGCAGAGGCAGTGCAGTACTGTGCTGCCAGTCCCTATCGCGCTGTCACTGGACTGTGCAATAGAGGTGCGGCCATGCAGATGCATGGTACCTAGGGGGCAAAGGTCAACTGTAGGGTCAAGGGTCTGTCTGTGCACAGAGCGCCACAGCGCTATTGTGATGCCCTGCATGTAGCGTGGTAGGGTGCTTGTGTGTGATGCCCTGCAGTGGCCTACCACGCTGTGGCACCATGGCACCCACGGTGCACCATGGCACGAGCGCCCCATGGGCATACAGCCCACTAGTGCCACAGGCACAGTGGTGGCCATGCTCTGCACTGCCTCCCGCACACAGAACGTCAGCAGTGCCGCATGCGTTGGTGTCAGCACCCCAGGCATGGGCTGTGCGGTGCTGATTGCGCATGTCACAGTGGTGCGCCATAGCCTGAGCACGCTCACCAACATTGCGCAAGGTGCAACAGCACAATATTCAGTCAGGTTATGCAAATCAGCTCATTAGCCATTCCACGATGCACCCACTGCATTAGCATCCACTTATAGTTGCGCCTGCCCTCATTTGCATGCGTTCTGCTATATATATGCGACCTGGGGCTACAGAGGCCATGGATCGGTATTGCAGTCCTTTGTGGTAGGTTGCATGCTGTTAGGATGTGGGGACTGTGGTTTGGCTGGGCTGTATGGGACTGCACAGTCCAAGGTAACACCTGTCATTCTCACAGGTGCGAGCATGACCGAGCGTGAGGAAGAGGAGGAACAGGGAAGGGGGAGAAGGAGGAGGCCTAACTTCATCAGGGATGAATCTGATGCCCTGTTTGAGGCATATCTGGACAGGGAACCGCTGCTTAGCAGACAGCGGGGAATGCCACAGGCCCGTGCTGTGGCATGGGGTGAGGTGGAGCGTGCCGTGGACCAGCAGGGCAGCCACTAGTGGTCCGTGCAGGAGTGCAAAAAGAAGGTAGGCACGGACAGGAGGTGGATCAAAGACAAGGTGGCTGCCATCAGGAAGGCACATGCTGCCACTGGTGGGGGCCAGCCGGATGTACCCCGCCTGATGCCACAGGAGGAGTGGGTGGCCAGCAGCATGCAGCCTAGTGCCATTGAGGACATTCCTGGTGGTGGCTTCCAGATGGGTGGCAGCCCATCACTTCATGGTAGGTCCTGTGCTGTCAGTGTGTGGATGGTGGAGGGCATGCCACAGGGCAAGGCGTAGCCACTAATGCTACTGTGTTCCTTTACAGCTCCTGAGCATCTACATGGGGCAGTGGTGGTGGGTGTGTCCACCGAGGGGGAGGCCCTGGACACAGAGGATCACCCAGCCACTTCCACTGGTGTTCGAGGGACCGGCCAAGTGCATACCTGCACGTCTGTCTGGACTTATGTGGGTGCTGTGGGTGCGGACAAGGCCCTGCCTGTTTCCCAGCATGACATCACCCCTGGTCTCCAGTGTGCTGGGCCACAGATTGTGGCCAGATCCAGCACCGATGATGATGAAGATGGGCTGCACGTCCTGGACAGTGATACTTGTGGGATACAGGATGGTCCCACAGCAGGCAACCGCACGGGCGATACCGCGGGTGATGCTGCCATGGCTGCCTGCGTAACAACCCAGTCCCAGCCTGTGTCTGTATGCCCCAGTGGGGCAGCACTGGTGTGCGTCCAGGGCAGTGGAGCTGTTGCAGCTGCTGCGGCAGTGCCGGTAGACCCTGGCGATCGGCAGCCAGTGGGGCAGCACTAGCAGTCAGCCAATGGCAATGGGGGGACAGTGTCGGGGGCGGTGGCAGTGCGCTGCGTGTGGACGTGCCCCAGCATGGCTTTGCGGTGCAGAGCCCAATGTCATGGGGTGCTGGCCAGCAGGGCCAGGAACACCATGAGGGACAGCATGCTGGACCAGCAGATGACCCCTTGGACGACCACAGCCGTCTTCTACAGGCCTCAGTTGATCAGCAGATGCAGATCGTGACAGCAGTGGATGCACTCAGTGCAGTTCGAGCGGCGCAGCAGGGACTACGGCTTGCTCCTGGCAGAGTTGGCCCAGCAGCGGGCGGATGTGACTGCTACCATTGACAGGCAGACCACTGCATTGACAACTGTCATGGCTACACTGGCCACCCAGTCTGGTGCCCAGCTGCGTAGACACCGCATAGTGTCATGTCCACCCCCAGTTCCTGATGTCATGCGACACCTGCTATGTCGACACTGGGTTCAGCTGTGGGCATACCGAGCACGCCTGATGCGGGCATGTTCGGTGGGCTGCAGACCCCTGCATGAACATGGTCGCATTCACACAGCATCACCCCTGGGAGCCCGTCGGTGCCACCCCATGAGGCCACTGGTCAGCCTGGCATGGCTGGCAGGTCTTGGCAGGGCCACCCACGCATCCATGGCAGCCGTGGTACTATGCTGCGTGACTGACCTGTCTCCCACCGTGGCCACTGTCTGCCACTGCCCTGTGTGCACTGTGGTGTGCATTGTGCAATGCACGGGTAAGGTACCCAGCCCTGCACACACACGGTCCCCGTGCACACCCTCCCGGCTGCTGGCCACTGTGGTGTGTGCACGATGATGCCTGCATAGTGCTGTCTGCCACTGTGCAATGGTGCCCAGTGTCTGAGGCATGCACAGTGACAGCCACTGGGCATGGTCGTGTGTGGTCCTGTGAGGGTGTGAGGGTGGCTGTTGGAGTGGGCATGCCGTTTGCCCTTTGGGCATGTGTTGTGGTGTGCATGCATCGTGTTCAGCCCTGCCTATCCCTGCCTCCATGTGCGGTCCCCCGCTCAGACCCATTCCCTTACCACCGTCCGCCCCTGGTATCCAGCCCTGCCTCTCTGTGGGCTGTGCCCTTGCCCTTGGTGGTTGCACATGGCCCCGTGACCTACCTGTGTTGTCTGAAGTGCTCCTTTGCTATGGTGTTCCTGTGCTGCTGTGCCATCCGGAACAGCCGGGGGTCTCGTCTCCCAGGGGGTGGCTGCCCTACACCAGCTGGACCAGCGTCATCGTCCCCACCACTGTCCCCCTCTTCAACCTCTACGGCTATCCCACAGTTGGTGGCCATGTTGTGCAGGATACAGCAGGCCAGGAATAGCTTGCAGGCCTTTGAGGGACTGTGCTGTAGGGCATTGCTTGATGTGTTCAGGCACCGGAACCATGCCTTCAGCAGCCTGAACACACGCTTGATGACATTCCATGTTGTGGCATGTGCCTCATTGTACCATAGCTGCGATGGGGTCATGTGGCACCGGTATGGTGTGAGCAGCCAGGGCCGTAGCGGGTAACCACTGCCACCTGTGTGTAGAGGGGAGACATTAACATGGTGGTCTGCATCGCTATGACATGGGCCATCCTGGCTGGTACCCATGGCACCTCTGACAATGCACCCCCACAAATCTGCTCACGTCGTCCTGTGTGATATGCATACTCACCCACTACATGGCTGGTGGGGATGTCCCCACTCTCAAACCTGTGGCACAGTGCAGACTGGTGCCAGATGAAGGCATCGTGTGCTCCCCCAGGGTGCGTGGCACAGACATTGGTTATGCACCCACTGGCATCATACACCACCTGGCAGTTTATGCTCGGGTAGCCCTTGTGGTTGATGTATACCACACACTTTGGGCCAGGTGGCATGTGGATGCCTACATGGGTGCAGTCGATGGCCCCGAGCACACCAGGTAACCATGCTACCCTGTGGAACTCCTGTATGAGTGCTGTGCACTCCGCCTGCGTGCTGGGGAAATGGATGTACTCCGCAGCATGTGGGCAGCAGGCCGAGGAATTGTGTGAGTAGGTGTGATGCGGCCAACTGGGTTATGTCTGTCATGTCCCCTGTTGGTCTCTGGAAGGTGCCCATGGCAAGAAGGCACATGACGGCTGTGACCTTTGTCTCCACTGACAGCACATGGCTCCGTTGTGTGGGTGCCTGCATCTCTTCACTGCACAGCTCCCAGAGCTGCCTCAGAATTGCCCAGTTCAGGCGGTCACGGCCCACAATCTCAGTGTCAGAGTACTGTTCGAAGCTGGTGCGGGCTCGGTACTGCTGACGGGCCCTTTCACAGCCTCGTCTCCCTGCTGCCTGCCTTCTCACACCCCTCATTACCACCTCCGTCTGGAAGGTGGCACCGGCCACGTCCCTGGCTGGTGTTCCCCCCGGGGCAGCTGTTCTCCTGTTCCACCTGCTGTCTGTTGCTGGTGCTTCCCTGCACCGGTTTCACCTCCAGCTGTTTGCCTGTGGCTGTCCTGCCTCTTGCCACTGCCCTCAGTCCACTGTGGCACTCTCAGGCCATTTTGCACACACTGGCATGGGCACACCCACTCCTACCCTCACTCTGGCACACTTCTGGTGGGCCCTGTCCTACTCCTGGCCACTCCTGCACCCTGCTTCCTATCTTGCCTCCCTGGCACACTGTCGCCACGCTCCCACCTGTGGCTTCCCTGTGGCGTGTTCTTCCTCCCCTCTCTTGCTCCCTTTTATTTTGGCTCATTTCTGCTGTCACGCAACTTCCACTTGCTCCGCTATTGCGCATGTCACATGCTGTTGAATATTGCACTGAACATGCTATTCATGGTTCCGCCCCATGCGGTTGCGCATGCATTAAATACTGTTGCGCTCTGGCACATTACTTATTGCACTGCGCAGCCGGTTCCCACTGAATATCACACAATGGTGCATTTCTGCACTTGCACTGGCACATCCCTGTTGCGCATGGTGCATTCGCTCTGAATATCCCGCCTTACATGTTTTGAATATGTGGAAAGACATATGACTGACAGACAAGGAGGCACTAGTTTTTACTTGTTACTTTTAACAACAGGAAATACTTGCTTTTACTAAAACAAAGTTGACTTTTTGTTACTGAAATTTTTTCTCAGTTTACTCACTTTACAAGTCAATAAGACATTCCAGGGTGTGGATTAGGTGAGATAACCACCCATACTGCAAATGGAAAAAATTATCTGGGGAGCCCACCACCTTTGACGTAGGCTGAACATACCAGACAGGGGCCTGGGCACACATTTCCTCATGTTTTCTCGTTGTATGTTGCTTTTTCACACTTTCATTACTCTGCTTTATGCCTTTGGGGAGGGAATACATTTTACACAGGATCAATCTTTTTCCACTCTGTTCCCGGAACTGAGTCAGACTTTAAGTTTCACTCCTGGAACAGAGTTCTTCCAGCTTCTTCTCATCCCCCCATTTCCACTCCTGATAACTGCCCCTTACAGGGGCTATAAAGCCCTCTGCCTGCAGTGTAGGGCCTCACTAACCCCTTGACAGATGGTTAGCCTAACCCACACCCTTTCCTGTCTTACTGCTTGCTTTTTCACTGCAATTAAGGGGCTTTTCTATTCCACCTGGTTGTCAACAGTAGACAGGGAGTTTGCTAGTGGGTTATAATAACCAGTCAGCAATTTTTCTCAATGGGCTGAACCAGTTAATATTTGCCAGAATAACCAGCTGGTTATTGTGGCATTCACATGCACTGTCCTTCAAAATGAGTGCTCCCTCATCGTTGTTCCTTCCGTGCATGGTTGGGCTTAACAGTTTTGAAAACATGGCAGCTCTGTCTCGTGCTGTCTGAGGAGCCACCACAACAAGTGTGTAAATTCTCCTTGTTATTTATTTTTTCAACTCTGGTTGATCCTACTTTCCAGTTTAAAAAAAGACAAAACTCTTATCTGGTTGATCCTGCTTCTTGTTCACTCCAGAAACTGACCACTGCTTCACTGGCACCGCTAGAAACTATCTGGTTAATCCTGCTCCATGTCTGCCTCCAGAACCGGCTTCACTGGCACAATCCACAATCACATTCCAAGAGCACAAATTGTCAGTAAAAAAAAAAAATAATGGGTAAAAAGTAAAAAACCAAAAACAAACAAAATACTCAAACTGCAGAATTAGTGTGTGTGTGTGTGTGTGTGTGTGTGTGGATATCTCTGTGTCTGTGACACATGGTCACAGAAATGTGGGCGGAGAAAAATTGCTAGCCAGAAGTTATAAAAAACCAAAGATGTGAAAGTGTGTGCATATAAGAATTTAATGCACACCCTCGGTGTACGATGCTTTAATAGACTCCTTGGGCTTCGCCCTCGGGGTTTATGTAGCATCTCACACTTCCCCATTCTTTATTCTCTATATCTCAAGATGCAAAGGATATTATTAATTTGAAACATAGAAACATAGAATTTGATGGCAGATAAGGACCTCTTGGCCCACCTGCACCTGCATGCGCCAGATGGCTAGTGTCCCATGCATTCTTGAATTCTCCCACTGTTCCTGACTCCACAACCTCCTCAGGAGGGCTGTTCCATGCATCCACAACCCTCTCTGTGAAAATATACTTTCTAACATTACCTCTGAGCCGTCCCCCATCTATCTTCAAATTGTGTCCCCTTGTTCTTGCACATCTCTTCTTCTGAAAGATACTACCCTCTTGTACTTTGTTAATTCCCTTGAGATACTTGAATGTTTCTATCATGTCCCCCCTCTCCCTCCTTTCCTCAAGGGTATACATATTAAGCTGCTTTAGTCTCTCCTCGTATGTCTTCTGGTGCAGACCCTGCACCATTTTGGTTGCCCTCCCTCTGAACAGCCTCCACTCTGTCTCTATCTTTGCGGAGATGGGGTCTCCAGAATTGCACACAGTACTCCAGATGGGGTCTCACTAACTGTCTGTACAGAGGGATAACAAACTGACTTGATATTGATATTGATAATTTGACTTGATATTTGCCTTAAGCTGCTTAAAGACATAAGATAACACCCCACCCTGCATGCAAAAACAGATGTGAAGGGTGTGCCTTGGAGTTGCAAACTCAAATGCTCATCCCATTCCATAAGTAAGTAAGCTAAGATGGGTACAGAATAATAGAATGGGGTGAACATTAAGGTTTGCAACCCAAATGCACACCCCTCATGCCTGTTTCTGCGTGAAGGGTTTAGGTGTGGTCTTAGGTTTGGGAACTCTAAGATGGCATATCCCTACATTTGATGATGGAACCTTAATGGTGTATTAATGAAGTTTTTAGCAGGGAATATATTATAGGGGCATGGTTGTACCCCTATGGTTAGGGTTGAGTTGCCGATTTAATGTTAAACCTCAGATTTTGCACTTTAATAACTTTGAAACTGTTCAATGGATTTGCGTAAAATTCAGTATGCACTGTCTTGTGGTGTAGGTCTCTCAATGTGCCAAGTTTAATTCTGGTTGGATGTGTGGATTCTGAGATCTGGATATTGTCAAAAAGATAAAAGTCACCACTTTTTGCAGTTTTTCTCCTCATCACCTTGTGCCCAGATGGTGTGGAATTTTGTTGTGTTTTTTTTTTTTTGTGGTAGAAAGAACTTGGGTAACAGAACTGGCAGTGTTTCCTTGGTGCAAAAATATTAACCTGTTGCAAAGTTATTTGTTTTTTAAGTTCCCATTATTTCCTATGGAAAGTTCATATTACAGGAAAGAAGTAAAAAGTTCAACAAAGGAACTGATCTTGCAAAAAAGGATTCAATCTCACAAGATCAGTTCCTTTTTCATGAGGGAAAAATCCTTTTTCGTGAGCCACCATCTTGTTTTTTTCATCAATTAAAAAGTGTGGAAAATAGATTAAAATGTAGTCATTTTAAAAATCAGACACCAGAACCTAGCTAAATGGGCCCTGTTTAGTTAGATTCTGATGTTTGTTTTTCAAAATTAGGGTAAAAAATACTCTGGACACCCAAAATCTTGGGTGCCCAGCTTAGTGACAGGGGCCTTCCCCTGTATTCTCTATATGAGAACAGTGGATTTTCCTGACTTCTGCAGCCACAGCTGAACTCCTGCTGGCTAGCTGCAATGTGAGCTGTAAGCTGCCCTATCATTTCCCAAGTGTTTGGTGGGGTGAGTCCCCCCCACACTGTCCCCATAAAAAATATTTTCCCTGGTGTCTAGTGGCACCCTCACCCTCTGATTGCTGCCCTATTTGTTTTTTTAAAAATGTGTCCTGGTGCCTAGTGGCACCTCCCCAATCAAAGACCCCATGGATTTTATAACAATCACTGGTGTCTAGTGGCACCCCCACCCTCTGATCACCATCCCCATTGTTTTTGTAATGATCCCTGGTGTCTAGTGGCACCCCCACCCTCCAATTGCCATCCCCATAATTCTCATTTATTTCCCCCCCCACAGTCCATCATTCTATTAAACTGCAGCTGACATCAGGGCCTAATCCCCATGTTGGCATTTAGAGACCCCCTACCCCAGCAATGTGGGACACTGAGGAGCCCAACCCCAGTGTCCTGATATGTTTATTGGTACCTGCAATAAAAAAAACATCCCCTAGTGTCTTTTTTCACCTAAAACAAAGAAAATGGTCCCTCATCATTGCTGCTGACCTCCTCCACACATCCTGACCCTCCCACTGAGCACCCACCTCCCCACACCCCTCCTTACCCTATACTTACCAGCCTCTGTCCAGTTCTGTCTTCGTCTGTGGACTGAGACATTTCTGCACTCTTCAAAGCTGAACCGTGAACTAAGGAATAAAGGTAAGTGCAGTATAATGTATTTCAATGGCATTTTGAACTTATGTTCATAAATGTGCCATTTTGTGGATTTTTTTTAACTAAATTTTCAACATGGCCTTTGTGGGGTCCCACCTCATGAACACTGCAACTGTCATTTCATTAATCAGTCCCAGAAGGTGATTTAGTGGTTGCTGTGCAAAATCACCTTTTGAGACCGAATAATGAAATTTCACCACCAGTGTTTATGAGGTTGATGAAAAAATTCCTTAAAATGCTCGAGTTATGTGTGTTCATTGAAAGTTTTCTACTCATGTGCATAACTTTGCTAATTTTCAATATTTTGACTCAAAATTTTCAACATACAGTAGTAATTTTTTCACACCACCTCATGAACAGCATAGCTGTCATTTTTAACATCCTGTCTAAAATGTTTTTTTTTTCACATCTGTGGTGCAGAATAGCATTTTGGCATGGATTTGAAAATTTTCACCTATGGGGTTTATGAGGTGGGGTCATAAGAAGACTGTGTTGAAAACTTGGGATCTAAATATGAAAAGAATACCAAAGTTATGACTATTTGTTGCATTTTCGCTATGCCCACTAGTAACTTCAGAAGTGTTAAATATTTTTACTCCAGATTTTCATTATAGCCTTCTTATTACCACACCTCATGTATGTCACAGCTGTCATTTTTCTAATCCTGGCCAAAATCTGTTTTTGCACCTGTGGTCCGGAATGGCGTTGCAGTTCAGCATAATTACATTTTGTTGGGGATTTGAAAATGTTCTGTACCAGGTACATGAGGTGGGGTAATAAGATGGCTATGCTGACAATGTTGTCACTGTTGTCCTATAAATGGAAGCACAGGGCCCAGAGACCCCTGTCCTTCCACAGCTACATACATACATACATACATATATGCATCTATGGAAGGATGGGCGTACAGGGTCTGAAGGACTGTGCACTCCCACAGTAAAATAAGAATACTATTATACTATCTCAAAAAGAAAGGAAATAAGTTGTAAAAAACTTTGTTAATGTTCCTGTTAGGGTCAAAGCGACAAAAGTTGGGAAATGAGGCATTAGGGTTTCCAACCCTAAAACCCTACACTCCCAAACCAGGCAGGAGAGCAGGTGTGGGGTGTACCTTGGACTTCTCAAGCCTAACGCTCACCTAATTCCATCTGTAAATAAGGTCAGATGTGTAGAATTTATGAGAATGGGGTGAGCTTTAGCTTGAGAAGCCCAAGGCACACCCCACATCTGCTTTCCTGTCTGGTTTGGGAGGGTGGGCTGTTAGGGTTGGAAACCCTAATGCCCCATTTCACAACTTTTGTCACTTTGCATTTTGACCCTAACTGGAGCATTAACAAAGTTTTTTGCAATATATATATAGAGGGAGAGAGAGAGAGAGAGAGAGAGAGAGAGAGAGAGAGAGAGAGAGAGAGAGAGAGAAAAAGAGAGAGAGAGAAATCCTGCATCCTGATTGGTTATTAGCCATGCATTAGAAGTGTCTAATGCATGGCTAAAAACAAACGCTTTCATCCAGCACACAGGAGAGTTTTCAGCTGCCATGTCTCTTTCCCACTTAGTGACAGTACAGCTGCAACCCCCCTTCCCCCGCAACCTGTGTGTGCTCACTTAAAAGACCCAAGTAATGACAAGACACACTGGTCTTCTATTTCTTTCCTCAGATTTATTTTACTCACATTTAGGACATCCACTTTGTACACTGTGGATTTCATGTCATTTGACTGTTCAGAGTCTTGGCACCCTCCCGATCTCATGGCAAAAGTAAAGGCAATAGAATAAAAGAAACAGTAACAAAGGAACAGCAAAGAAATACAGCAACTCTACAGCATCCACAGTAGGATCCACAGCCATAGCTACTCTGCCCTGGTACTCCATTCCTTTCCTCCTGACCACCCACTCCACTGGTTAGCCTGCTATGCTTGCATCTACTATAACAGGACAACCCCCACATAAATACAGAAACACAATGTTAAAAACATAAAAAAAAATAAAAGAAAACTATTTAGTAAAACAAAATAAGAATCTGTGTGTGTGTGTGTCTGTGGGGGGGGGAATCGCACGGTAATCATGACAACCAACTTCAGAAATGGTGGCCACAGTAGGACAAAAATCCTAATGGCCCAAAAAAAAGCAATCTTGTGGATGTGGAGGAACTATTTCACAACAAAATACATTAAAGATTTAATTTGTATTCGGTAAAAACATAACAATTAGAATTTCTACCTGAGTATAAAATACACTGCCCCATTTTATAAGCACAATAAGACACTCCAGGGGTGTGCATTATACATTTCCAATGCATGGCCAGGGTTTGAAGGCACTCAGCCTGCGGCCTCACACCTCACTACACCCATGGCTGTACTTTTGAAAAGCCTAATGCACACCTTCTCATGTCTTATTGCCTACATATATATACAAAACATGTGTCACAAGTCAGGCTCTTTTTCATTACAGCCAAGAGCTGAAAGTGGAACTTGGGAGCAACAAGTTATAGTGCATTTTTTTTTATCAAGATGAGTGACAATGAAACATAAAAAACTGCATGTATGTAAACATTTTAGTACATCACTCACACAATAAAATGTCCACGTGAAGCTATTCTGGGGTAAAATAAAGGGACAATATTCATATGCAAAATGTCTACATGTGATGAAATTAAAGGGCATTCCTTACAAAATGTTCTATGCAGAAACACAAGTACAAGTCTGCTGTCACACGCCAGCACCAGTTCGTTAATTTAGCTTCTTTTTAATTCTTGCTGAGCAGCAGGGAAGACATATCTGAACAAAGTAATCCTACATCGACAACTAAACAACAGTATTGTTTGTTTGTTTGTTTATTTAAGATTAAGACCATAGAGCATATGCTGATTTACAATGGTGACCTTATCATCAGAAATTATTAAATTACAAACAGGTACTGTATAAAATTACAAAGTTGCAAGATTACAAGCAAATATCACATATATTACTGTACATACAAATATCAATAAAAATAATATGTGAAGCCAAGTTTTGTATGTACCTTTACAAATTGGTGAAATGATATTAGCACCTGCGACTGCAAGAAATATTGAAGCATTGTTTGCAAAATAAGCAGAACGAAAAGTTTTTACTGAGAAAATGAAGTACTAATTGGTGTTCTATTGCACTGGTGCTTTCCGCCCCACACGATAAGCAACAGTACTGTTTGCTTACTGAATGGGTGCTTTATCCTCTTCCTTCCACCCAAACCAAATATACTGTATATTGAAGAGATCAAATAGAAGAGTACTGGTGCCCTTAATGAGACATCTCGATTTTGTAAGTGATAACATATCAAAACCTTTAATATATGCAGTTTAGAAAACAAGGAGGGAACACAGGGAGAGCTGGCTAAGCTGGGAAGGAGACAATTAAAAGAAAAAATAGACAGACAGACAGACAGATAGATAGATAGATAGATAGATAGATAGATAGATAGATAGACACTTCCCTTGTTCATGAGGTGAGGTCATAAGAAGGCTGTGTTGAAAATTTGAGGTGAAAATATTAAAAAACAAAAAAGTTATGAGCGTACATTGAAATCTTTCAACTCTTGCTCATAACTTTGGTAATTTTCAATATGTTCATCCCAAATCTTCAGCAGAGCCATTTTTCACACTACATCACGAACATGACAGCTGTCATTTTTCAAATCCTTATGAAAATATGTTTTTGTACCTGTGATGCAAAATCACGTCTTGGTGGGGATTTAAAAATTTTCACCTGCTGGGTTTATGAGGTGGGGGTACTAAGAAGGCTATGAGGAAAATTTGGTGTAGAAATATGGTAAAACGACCAGGTTGTGAATCAACACTGAACTATTTCAAAGTTCAGTCATAACTTTGCTAATTACCAATATTTTTCTCCAAAAGGTCAACATAGCCATTGTTTCATACTACTTTATAAACCGGACAGGTGTCATTTTTCAAATCCTGGATGAGACTTGTTTTTGCGCTTGTGGTGTGAAGTGACACTTCACTACTATTCAATAAATGCCATGAGTCACGTTTATAAGGGAAGTCATAAAATGACTAGCTTGAAAATTGGAGACAAAAAAAAATTATTAAGAAGAGTTGTGTGTGAAGCCGGCCCGGTGGTGCTGAGGGTTGAGGCACTGGAAGTCACACCTCATGCCACGCCAGTGATCTGGGTTGGGAACAGACTCGGGTCACTCGGGGGCTGGCAGGGGTGAGGGATGATCGAGTGTTGGTAGACAGCTCTTCTTTCTCGGGGGGGGGACAGTGCGATGCGTTGTTTGACTGACACCCAGCAGTGACTGGGTGTCAGTGCTTGTGCACCACCAGAATGGGGAGGGACCCATGTCCAGTGCACAAGGCTGCCTCCACAGAGGTGGAGCCCAGCCACTCCACTTATTGCACATTCATGGGGCCTGGGGAGAAACTGCAGAACAATGGAGCTGGTGGGCTCCATGATGGCCTGGGTGGCTGGGACCGGGGAACAAGCCCTCAAAGAAGGGCCATGAGCTCCACCTGCCAGCTCTGTCAAAAAAAAAAAAAAAAAAGTTATGTGCAGTGCCAGACTTCACCCCAGCAGCAGTGCTGTGTAATCCCAAGATG
Source organism: Neoceratodus forsteri (assembly GCA_016271365.2). NCBI lineage: Eukaryota > Metazoa > Chordata > Ceratodontiformes > Ceratodontidae > Neoceratodus > Neoceratodus forsteri. The sequence continues at coordinate 362,108,178 of CM057458.1, forward strand.
GTAAGCTGTGTTCAGGAGTGAGATCAGTTAGCCAGCTGGATGGGGCAAGGGAGGGTAATGGTGCTGTTATAAAACACCCCCCAAGCCAGCAAAGGAAAGGTGCAGGGTTGTCCACATGTGCCCAGGTACTATATAGTGAAGGCAGTTCTTCTCTTGGCATAGGGCCCTGCACTTCTACACCTGTGGGTGGCAGAGGGCCCTCTGCATCAGCTGAGAGATGGACTTTTTGCCCTGTGCATGTGTATCTGCAGCTACATGGAAGCACAGGGCCCTCTGCAGCCCATCAGACATCCCCATGAGTTCTTGATGTCCATCGCTGCACAGAAGTGCAGGGCCAGCAGTGCCCTGCACTTCCACAGGTGGATGGAATCTTCCCTTGGTGCAGGACACACAGTGCCTTGTGCATCTGCATCTGCTCATGCAGGTCCCTTAGGGGCCTGTATAAATGAGAGCATGAAACCCCTATCTCAAAATTAAATGAAATTCTTTGCAAAAAACTGTGTTAATGCACCAGTTAGGATTCAACTTAACGCAACAAAAGTAGGGAAATATGATATTAGGGTTTCCAGCACAAACTCCCCACCCTCCCAAAGCAGCAAAAGGACAATGCCACCCTAGCAACTATAGACAGCCATCATCAGGTAAGGTAGCATAAACCTTTCCAGGTTATACAAAGACATTAGCACTAATGTGCTACCTTCCTGGATTTGCATCTGTGGCTGTTTAAGTGTAGCCCTGTCGGGGCCTGTGCTTATGCAGCCACTTGTGTGTCTTTCGTAATGTTTGCATGACTATGTGTGGCTATCAAAGCACAGGCGCCATGGGGATCTGTGCTTCTGTAGACAGAAGGATGCATGAGACCTGTGCCTCTGCAGTCAGAGGTACAGTGGCGCCAACTAGGATGCAATGCAATAATACTGTAGTATACCACAAAAATGCTGCAGTATGCTGCAGGGAACAGTGTAATTCAATGGCAAGTAACCTTTTTTACTGCACTATTTTTTGACATGTTAATTACTGTAAGTTACTGTGTTGCATCATGACTGGCTCTGCTGTACTTATACATGCTGTACTCCCTACATAACATGATCTGTTAGTGCATTTTAGTCTATATGCATCTGCATTAACTGAAAAACTACTACCCACTTGAACAACTTTTATATCCATTGTTGAAACCATTATACCCACATTGCAACAATGCTTACTGTATGTCTGTATAATTGTAGGCCCCACGGGGCACACACTTCTGAAGCCAGAAGTTGGTATGTATGTCTTACACTAGTGGCTGAAGAGGCACAGGCCCTTCAGGGGCCTGCGCTTCTGCAGACAGAAGCAGTGTTGCAATTTTGGTATCATGGATTTTATGGTGCTTGCACTTCTGCAGCCAGAGGTCAGTGTGTATGTCTTACACCTGTGTCTGCAGAGGCACAGGCTCATCAAGAGTGTGTATGTTTTACAGTATGCTTAAGCACCTGTGGCTACAGAAACTCTGCCCCCATGCAAACAAAAGAACTCTTATAATATGGGTATCATGGATTTGTATCTGTGACTGAAGAAGCCTGTGCTTTTGCACACAGAAGCAGTGTTGTGATTTGAGTACTGTAGATTTCTATCTGCCGTGACAAGTGAGTGTGCATGTCTTGCGGTGTGCATGCCACAGATACAAATTCACGAAGGTACCACATCAATTCTACTGCATTTGTGTCATCTAGAAAGAGATGTGTGTTGTTTGTCTAACCTGATGATGTCAGTCTGGGGTTGCTTGTGTTTTGTTCTCTTTTACTGGGGTGGGAAGTCAGGGTTGGAAACCATAACACCACATTTCCCAACTTTTGTTGTATTAAGCTGAACCCTAGCTGGTGTATTCACACAGTTTTTTTGCAAAGAATATATATATATATATATATATACATATATTATAGGGGTGTGTAGTGCCCCTATACTTAGGGTTGGATAGGGCGTTCAATGTTAACCCCCTAACTTTGCACCGTAATAGCTTTGGCAGCGTTTGATGAAATTAGATTACATTTTGCATGTGTTGTCCAGTTGGCAAGGTCTAGATCTGTGGAAAGTTTTGTGATGGCCGCTTGTGCCATTTCTGAGATCTGCATATATAATTTTCCTGTAGATGTTTAATTTTTTTTCCTATACTTAGCATGGGGTTTTTTTTTTGCTCTCACCTACTGCCTACACTTGGCAGTATTCGGGTGCCAATGAAACTGAGATGACAAAACAAAACAAAACAAAGAATGCATTAAACAGGTCAGAAATAAATCATCTGTTTTGGTACAGTTACACATTACAGTAGTTATTTAGTGAAACATAATGAGATTACTGTTCACTAGAAACCTGCTCTTTAAAGCATCAGCAGGAGGCATTAGACAGAGACAGTGCTATGAATGTATATGACTCCACAAGCCTTTAGCCTGTGGTATCTAGTGGTTAGCTGGCCAAGTGCAAGAAGACATGCAAGTGGAAAATGATGGCATTGGCTTTTCTGACATTTCATCACTTAAGATAATGATTGACACGACTCGGAACAAGGGAATCTGACACTGGACACCAGTGTATGTCCAAAATTCCAGATACAAGGTGGTTTTGTATTTAAAACTGGTTACATACTTTTATTTTTCAAGAGGTTTGCAACCCAAATTGGTCTGACCTATGTCCAGTCCATGTTAGGTGTAAGCAGTACCTGGTGTCCTTTGTTTGGATGCAGCAGACATGTGCTCCAGTAGAAGTACATAAACTGGGGCTCTGCTGTGGAACACTGTTCAACCACTTAATATTGGTCCAGCAGCTTGAAATTCTTTATTGTACATGGCTGGTCATTCTTCAATGTGGAAATGGAAACAGTTACATTGCAGCCTTCCTATACTATTCATATAACATCAAAGATGCTGTTGTACGACCATTTGACATCAGACTGATGGTATAAAGGAATCCTGACACAAATCATGAATGGGTGAACAAATAAAACTTTCAGTTTCACTGACTGCTAGTACTAACAGAAATGGGAACACCAAACCTACAATACTTCAGCTACTTAAATGGTCAGTTAGTGTTTTTAGTAAAACATAACCAGACCTGCACTATAAAAATTACTCAGTGGTTGAATTATGCACAAACAAGGAGGAGCTGCCATCCTGAGGAAAGATAATAGAAGGCTAAAACTTCTTTCCCATGGTTTATTGTGCCAAAAGGATCCTTCCTATTTGGAACATTGTCCTTTTCCAAATCATTATCCATCTAAGACTCTATTTATGACTTTTTGTGTTATATATACTAGGGACCCTAAACTTTCCCATATTTCCATTTGCTTTCTTTCCTTAAGCATAAGAGCTGTGTTACTTTGATGCTTGTTGTTTCAAAATATAGACTAATTCATTTTTAATTTCATTACAAAAGAACCAGATGATGAAAAAACACTACTCTTAATTCAGGAAATCTTAAGAGCATTTGTGTCCTGTAATTATTTAACTTAATTTTAGTCTAATATAGTCCCTTGTGATGTACTACATGAAAAGCACTTTATAAATGGATTTTGTTATTTAAATTGGTCATGGGATAATACATTGTTTTCAGTTATTGACCCAGGATAGCCCAGCAAAGATGCAACATCTCGATTCCAGTGGGGTCCTCTTTTTCCCATTTCTGCAGTTCGATGGACTGGAGCACTGTAACTCCTCTCCTTAGTAAACAGCTGTGGCTGTCACACCTAGCCTACAATCTGATCCCCCTCCTTTCTCACCTCACTATTCAGTCTTGCAATTTCTTCACTCAGAGCCCTGCAACCTCTGTACCTAAACCAACTCTCTCTCCCTCTTTGCACCCTGACAAGGCCACCTTCGGCCGCTACTGTCTCTCTCATCTGTCACCTGTGATTCCTCATGACTTGGCTGGCTTGGTCGCTTACCTTATCATTATAGCTATAATACTAACATACTAATTGCCAGCAGATTAGGCCTTATGGTCTATCGAGTCTGCTCAAACCTCAGCTCCCTAGTTGGGTGCCGAGGCCCGCCCCTTGTGTTCCAGAAACCCCTATCATCCATCCCCATCCCCTGGACCAGGCCATCATCTGATACATCCGCTTTCTGTGTCTGTCCCACCCTCTCTTGAAGCCCTCCACTGTGGATCTCTGAACCAGCTCGCCAGGCAGCGCATTCCAAGGGTCCACCACCCTCTCAGTGAAAAACCTCCTCCTCTTTCCCCCCTCACCCTTCCAACTTCAAATCATGCCCTCTGGTGATACCTCCCTGCTTTAGTCTAAAGATGCCTTCTATGTTTACCCTATTTATTCCCTTGAGGTACTTGAAGACCTCAATCATGTCCCCCCCATCTCTCCTCTCCTCCAATGAAAACAGGCAGAGCTCCTCAAGTCTGTCCTCATACGTCAAATCCCCTAGTCCTCGTATCATCTTAGTTGCCTTCCTCTGTACCCTCTCCAGGAGCTGTATGTCCCTCTTCAAGTGTGGTCTCCAGTACTGTACACAGTACTCAAGGTGTGGTCTAACCAGTCCATTGTACAGCGGCAGAATCACTTCCCTGCTCCTAGAGGTGATCCCCCTTATGATCCATCCCAACATCCTGTTTGCCTTACTAGCCGCTCTCCTGCACTGCTCAGAGTTATTCATACATGCATCCACCATGACCCCTAGGTCTTATTTCCCTGTTGAGGCCTCCAGTGCCTCCCCTCCCAGGGTGTACCTGTGTTTAGGGTTTCCCCGCCCAAGGTGTAACACCTTGCACTTGGTGATATTGAAATTTAATTTCCATGTGTGAGCCCAGCTTTCCAGGGTGTCCAGGTCCCCTTGCAGTGCCAACCTCCCCTCTTCTCCCTCAACTACTGCTCCCATCTTGGAGTCATCAGTGAAGAGACTCATTTCACACCCTATACCCACCCTGATGTCCGATATGTATGCATTAAACAGGATCAGACCCAGGACCGAGCCCTGCGGTACCCCCCTACCAACCTCTCTAGGGTTCCAGAGCTCCCCACCGACCACTACTGTCTGGGTGCATCCAGCTAGCCAGTTTTCAATCCATCTGACCATCAAAGGGCCTACTCCCAACCCCGTCAGTTTCTCCACCAGACCATTGTGGGGGACAGAGTCAAACTCCTTGCTGAAGTCCAAGAATAATACATCCACAGGTTTCCCTGTCCAGTTCTGATGTTACCCATTCGGAGAACTCCACAAGATTGGTTTGACATGATATACCTGGCACAAACCCATGTTGCCGACTATCCAGACCTCCCAGCTCCTCCAAGTAGACCCCCAATCGTTCCTTTAGTATACTCTCCATTAATTTTCCCACCACCGAGGTCAAACTGATGGGTCTATAGTTACCTGGTACTTCCCTCGACCCCCCTTTATGGATTGGCACCACATGTGCCTCTCGCCAATCCCTAGATACCCTCCCTGTCTCAAACAAATAGCTGTATTAGTCTCCTCAACATGCTACGTGCCACACTTGTTTGATGAGCTGCTGTATTTAAATCATACTTATGGACCAAACTTTTATAGAACTTTGTCTGTAGTATTGTTGCTGTCTAATTGAACTTGCTTGTAGCCCTTTGTGCTGTCTTGCCCTGATTGACTTGGAACCTTTGTAAACAAGCCTTCCAGCTCAAAGGTGTTAAAGGTGATAGGAAATGGTTTTTACACCTCTTGAAGCCCTATAGTTGTTCTTCTATTTGCTACCCAGTATTCTGATATATTTTTCACATTTTTTTTGTTAAATGAATAATCTAATTGTGTTGCCTTTTTAAGGACCCTGAATCCTTCTTTCCTCAGCAGTTGGTGCTCTCTCTCTTTTCATAGTGCCTGAGCATTCTATGACATCACAAACACCTTTCCAGGCCATTCAGAGTAATAGCATGGAATGGGAGTTTCTGATGTCATAGAATGTCTTAGAAATATGAAAATCAAGAGCAGTAGCTGGTGAGAAGAGTTGAACTCAGTGTAGATCTGAGCATACCCCAAGGCTAGATTTATTTATCAAAAAATCATCAAAGCATATCAGAATACATAACTGGCATGGAAAGGAAGATGGAAAGGCAGTTAACTATGTAAAAATAATTTCCTATCTCCTTTAATCTGAATCCTAACTAACTAACTAAAGTCAAGTGACTTGCCCAAGATCACACGGTGAGTATTTGGATGGAATCTTAGCTCTCCTGGTTTGCAAGCCAGTGGTCTAACCATTAGACCACATGGCATCACATGTGTAGCCTTTGAGCTTAATTTCAGAAATAAAAGACTGAAAAGATTAGACATTTTTATTTCCAAAATAAATCTGATTTTGCTTTCTGATTCTACTATAAAGGCTTCTTTAAAGGCCAACATACCTAGTTCTAAGTTGTTTACTGTAAATACAGCCAATTTGTGAAACACCCATTTGCAACAATGTAAAGCATCCAATGTATTTCACCAAACATTTCCACTTGCTTGATCATTAAGACATGCTTTTGCTATGAGGTCAAGGATGTTGGGAAACTATATGATTTAGGTAGTGATTTGTAATCAGGAGAGTTCTGACATGTCTTCGGCAAATACCTGTGGCTACTATGGACTGGTGCCACTTGGAACTTTAGCTTAGGGCCATTGGCAGGCCCAAGCATGTATGAGGATAGAAATTAAAATTCTAGCTGCCTGAGTGGTACTAACAAGACATAAACATGTTTATTGCAATTATCAGAGGCTTACATCTTGCAGATCTTTGGATAACAAAAGAATGCTGTTTGTAATTTGTCTCTCTTAAATAAAAATTGACATATTCAAGTGTCCTTGGAAACTTAAAACACATACTGTTTAGTTTGAGATATAAGCCACCATCATTACTTCTCCAAACTAATCTCTAGCACATCAGTGTTTCATGGCAATTTCTTCTGGGTAAGTCTATCAAGACTGATACACTATTGTTGCTAACCTGGCATATAAAAATTGAATCCTTACTGACAAGGCAAAAACAGAAGTTATTTCAAGAAAATAGTAACATTTTTAAGTCTTATGCATACTGTGCTAAGTGTAGCTGAATAGTTACATATTAACGAACATTCTTATGCTAGTTCTGAAATTATCAAATGCAATGCACAGTATCAGAAATGTTTTTGCTCATCTGTTACATCTTGTAAGAAAGATATCTTATTATTGCCAGGAGTTCAAGATCAACGTATTTGCAGTTTTCTTGTAACTGTTGTTCTTGTTGAAATGCAGCAGTGCGGCAGCTTCGGAAATGGCTTACTTTTTAGGTTTATGTATTTTGAGGAAAGCAAAAGTCTACTTGTAAAATACGCATAAAGAACAATGGTAAGTTCAAAACAAGTGTTCCAAGGTTTTCATTCTATTATTGCAGGAAGTGTATAAAGTGCTGAAAGACACGTATGTTAGTTCTGTAGTTTAATGGGCAGACTATGTGGGCCATGCTCTCCTAATCTGCTGTCAAAGTCTATGTTTCTTTGTTTCTATAACTCCACAAGAAATTAGGAAAAATTATTTGAGGCCTATAGTTTTATGTATTCTTTTTTATTATTTTGTTTTTCCTGCACTTTAGCCTCTTTATTTTCCTTGCTCCCCCACATTAATGATGCAGGGGGAGGGCACTGTGACTGCACCCTTCTTTCAAATGGGGTAGTAGGTACGGTAAGTGACTGCTGCGTGATTAAAACTAACGCTGGTTCATGGTGGGCTGGGGGGCAGGGTGGTAGTTGTGCAGACATGCTAAATTTTTTTCTCCTTACGTGCCTCAGCTCCTTACCTTTGCCATGTGCCTGAACCCCAGCTGGCCAGAGACTTGGATTACAGGTTTGCAAACAAAGCCCAGTCTATTAGTAAGCAATAATACACAACAGGGTGTGTGGTTACTGTGTAATTACTGCATGCCCCCCCCCACCCAGTGATGCCTCATGGCTTCCACAGGGGTAGGGGGTGGAATCGGTAATTATTCAGTAACCACATATTCTGGAGTGTATTATTGTGTTTATAAAATGGGCACCAGACTAGTTGAACATTTAAGATTTTTAACATTTTATTCAGAACATTACTGTTTGTTGCTGTGGAGTTTGAATGACACAGCATGCAGTCTCTCGACCATTACTTGTTGTTCAGAAGGTCTCGGCTTTCAATTGGTGTGGGCAGGCTACAAGCAGGAAGGCAGAGGAGGTGAATGTTTCAGCACGTGAGCTTGAGCAGAGAGGGTCGAGACAAAGTGAAATGGTCAGCTGAACTTCACATTTTAAAAATCTAGTGCCTTTTCTGTATTACTACATGACAGTTTGCTTTTGGTTGGGACAGGTGGGCTTTGAGTGGGAAGGCAGAGGAGTGGAGTTACTGTTTTATTACTGCTTTGAGAAACTGCAGCAGTTCACACTTCTGAAGTTGTGGCCACTGCTACTAATTCCCCTCCCAATTTTCATTGCATGTACAAGCAGCTGGCCCAACAAACACCACAATAAAAAAAAATACTTGTGTTTCACTTGTGTGCAGTTGGCAATAGATCTCTTTGTGAGGACTTCACAGACTTGTACGGTTATCAGTCAGATACCACATGGGTCTGGGCAGGGATTGACCAGTTAGGATTGTCCCTGCCCTTTTTATGTTTGCTTGCACGCATGTGCAAGAAACATAGTACCACCATATGAGTTTTCATGGGTGTGCCTCCCCACTTCCAGTGCCCTGCTCCCTTTTGCAGGTGCGGCCGCACCGTGCCAATGAATGTCAGAGCTGTCTATGACAGGCATTCAGATGCAGTGGCATACAGTTGAAAGCGGAAAACCACTGCAATCAGTGGTTGTAACGTGTAGGCAATTTGCATACTGGCATCAGCAGGTAATTTACATACTGCTGTCAGCAGTATGCAAAGTGCCTACACTCATCACTGCATCCTGAACAGCTGTCATAGACAGCTTCATTTGTGTCTACTCTCCCCTCTCCCAAAACACTCAAGTAGCACACTGGGAGCTCACCTCAGCATGCTCATGTGCTCCCCCCTGCCACACATCGTAAGGCTGATGGGGGTGCCCAATCTCCCATCAGCTCTGCGCCCCCCCAGACTTCTAGGTTCCACGCTGTGAGCCCACCCCAGTGTAGCAAAAGTCAGAATGATGACGGGGTGCCCAATCCCCCATCAGCACCATTGAATCCCCCCAAAAGAAACAGACTTCCAGTTGCCATGCTAGGAGCCCACCCCAGCATGGCACAAGTCCCGGATTATCTTCCTAAAACAAAAACAAACACCTGAAAACAAAAACGGTCCCTTGTTGATTGTCTTACCCCTCCCCTACCCACGCCACCCTCTAGCATCCACCTCCCCACACCTCCCCGACCCCATACTTACCTCCGGGCCCGGCACAATGATCTTTAGTGGACCGGGAACACATCTGCACTCTTTAAAGCCGACCGCAAACGGAAGAAATGCTGGTAAGCTGTATAAGGGCATAAATGGTTTTTTTCAACTTTTGTGCATATCTCAGCCATTTTTGGGAATTTTTTCACCAAATTTCAACATGGGGTTCTGGGGGCCCCACCTCATGAATTCAGTCACTGTCATTTTGTTATTTGGACCTGAAAGGTGATTTCGCAGTCACTGCATGGAACCACCTTTTGGGACCAAGTAACGAAATGACAGTGTAACAATTCATGAGGTATGCCCCCCAAAAACCCTATGTTGAAAATTTGGTGAACAAAATTCCCAAAAATGACTGTTTTATGAGCGTGCATTGCACAGTTCCTACGCATGCTTGTAACTTCACAAATTTTTTATATTTTCACTCCAGATTTTCAACATTGCCATTTTACCACACCTCCTTATGAGCAGTACAGCTGTCATTTTTCATATTGCCCAAAATGTATTTTCGCACATGTAGCACCCAATGGCATGGTTGGTGTGTGAAATCAATGTTAGGGACAGATTAAGAAAATCACTGTGACACTGTTCATGAGCAGAGGTCTTAAAATGGCTATGTTGAAAATTTGGTGACAGAAGTCCATAAAATGAATGTGTTACGAGTGTGCATTGCACAGTCAAATTCAAAGTCAAAGTCAATTTTATTTAAAAAGACGCCCAATCCCAAAGGCTCTGGGCGCCGTACAAAAACTATACAGTATGTCATACCATGTACATTACAATTAAAATATCATACATATAACTTAATCTCCAAAAGCCTGCACAAATAAAAAGGTCTTAAGACGACTCTTGAAGGCCTCTATAGTGGGGGCCTCTCTCACTTCAATGCATCGACTTCCAAGAGCTGGAGCAGCAACTCCAAAGATCGACCCCTGCTGATTTCAACCTTGCTCGAACTTTGAGGAGGCCACCACCAGAGGAGCGGAGATCCCGAGAGAGGTGGATGGTACCAGGAGATCAGAAAGGTAACCAGGGCCCTGTCCATGTAGGGTCTTATAGGTGAGAAAACCACCTTGAACAAAACTCTCCACCTGACAGGCAGCCAGTGCAATTCGCATAATACCGGGTGATATGACAAAACTACTTTGTCCAGTCACGGCCGAGCAGCATTTTACTAGCTGCAGTCTGCAGAGAAGTTCCAGAGACCCGAGATAGAGGGCATTACAGTAGTCAAGTCTCAAGTGACTAGGCATGTATCAGAGTAGGGAGGTCAGAGCCGGAACAAGGGGCTTAATCCTGGCGATATTTCTAAGATGGAAAAAACAGAACGTACTCACGGAGGATATTTGAGCCTCCATGGACAGGTTCCTGTCAAAGATCACACCAAGGTTACGCACCCTTGGGGAGGCCATCAATGACACAGCTCCTAGCACAATGCCAGTTGCAGAATCAGAGGCCATCCCATCACAAGCTCTGTTCGACTCCACTACCAGTACCTCAGTCTTGTTAGGGTTCAGTCACAGCCAGCTGGAAGACATCCAGTCATTTATCTCAGCCAGACAGATATTCATCACATCCACTGCATTTGATGTTCCTGGGGCAAAGGATAGGTATAGCTGAGTATCATCAGCATAGCAATGAAAACTCAGACCATACCTCCTAATGATCTCCCCCAAGGGCAACATGTAAACTGCGAACAACACCGGGCCAATACCAAACCCTGAGGGACTCCACACGAAAGGAGGCATGGTACGGATGAGAAATTACCCATCACAACCCGCTGCCTCCTGTTAGTAAGAAATGACTCAAACCATTTGATGACAATACCGGTGAGTCCGCATAACTCCCTCAGGTGAAAAGCAACATGCAATGGTCCACAGTATCAAATGCTGAGGAGAGATCGAGGAGAACAAGAATTGTCTTGTCCCCCCGAACTCTAGCCCTGAGGAGATCATTTTGCACCCGAACTAATGCAGTTTCAGTGCTATGCCTGGCCTGAAAGGCTGACTGGAAGGGATCATACAACTCATGGGTCATGAGATGCTCTCCCAACTGAAGTGATACCACCTTCTCAACAACCTTTCCCAGAAATGGAAGATTGGAGATAGGACGGTAATTTGCCCTAATCTCCGGGTCCAGAGAAGCTTTCTTTAAAAGGGGTCTCACCAGAGCCTCCTTCAAGGCATCCGGAAAGACACCCTGACTCAAGGAGCACCGGACAATCAGGGCATCGAGGTGTGCCTTGGACTCTTCGGCCCCAAAGTTCACCCCATTGTCCTATACTGCACCCATCTCACTGTATTTCCCTATGGAATGGGATGAGCATAAGGCCCAAAGACCCCAAGGCACACCGTGACACTTGCCGGAGTCTGCAGGGTAGGGTGTGGTGAAATGGCATGGCCGTTATGCCTGATGACCCAAAGGCACACCCCAATACTTGTCAGTCTCTGCAGGGTGGTGGTGGGGTTGGCTTCAGTTCAATACTTCACTGCCATTCCTAGTATGCGTCTCTCTAACTCCTACACTACCAATGCCAATGCCAGCAAGCAAACATTCAGCATTGACAAATGCTTGTTATAAGTAACAGCACAATGCACTAACATCACACTACTGGGCAGTTCTAGTTTCAACTATTCTGGCAACCTTAAAGAGCCCCTGACACCATTAGAAAAAACTTTAACAAATGTGAGAATTAGACACAATTCAGTAAATATTTCATATATTTTCTGTAATGCTTTCCCTTTTTTTTCTTTATTGTTGAGGACAGTTGCATAACAGAGAATTACTATCTCTTAGACTTTAGCTGCTCTTTCTGCATGCCTATACCTGACATAATAATCCCTTGTTTATGGCATCCTAACTAGCTCCACAGCAACAGACTGTGATATCATAAACAGAACTGTGATATCAGGTGTAGGCACACAGTCAGAACAGGTAGTGCAGTGATACTGTTTACATACATATGCCATTAGCAATAAAGAAGTAAGGGTGAGAATTACAGAAAAAATATTAAGTATAAGCTGAATTGTATCTATTACATTTTTTTCAAAGTTGTTACAATGCCATCAGGGGATCTTTAAAGGGAATGTTCACATGAGGACAAATAAGAAAACATAGCGTTTCAATCAGAACCCATTTATTTTTCTTCCCAACACAGTTCAACCTGATTTCAAAGATAACAAATCATCAACAAACACAACATGGGGAAGGAGTGATGAGTAGACAGGTACTGTAGCCTCAACATTTCATGCAGCATTTGAAAAAGTGCAGCAATGCACATTGCTGAGGTTGCTTGTCTGCTGGTCTATCCTTCCCCATGTTGTGTCTGTTACTGATTTATAATCTTTGAATTAAACTTGATTCAACATATCTTCCACCATCAAGCCAATGTCTTTTGGTGGATGTGTGCTCAGGTTTTTGTTTTCTCTAGATTGTGTTAACCAGTAGCACCAGGGACTCTGAAGCCACCATTAGTATTCACACAATCCAGCTTCCAGTCACTCCATAGGAATCTGATCTTGGAAGCCCAATGATTTGGAGTTGTTATAGCAAAGCATTTTTATATTGAGAGTGATTATAATGGACTTTTACAGAAGTGAAAGCCATACATCAAAATTAGTGTTAACAGACAGAGAGCTCTGTATGGAAGGGCTACTGTATGCTTTTTGCATAGATGTACAGTGAAGACAAGATTGGAGGTCTGATATACTCACTGCTGTGCTGCCGGAGAGGTCGACAAGATTGATATCTAGTTTGCTTCTTTACCACATTACAATGTTACTGCTTTACTGCAAAATCTCAGTCTTGAGGGCTACAAAGCATGAAAAGGGGTAGAATAGCTTGAATGTGTGTTCATACTCAAGTTGGGTAGAATAGCTGCTGTGCAACAGGAGAGGTGGACAAGATGGACCAAATGTCCCTTCCATCATAGCAATAATATCTTTTATAAGTCATGATGTAATTTTTATCCAGTCAGTGTTGTTTATTTCTAAACATTCAAGACCCTCTTGTAACCATCAGAGGGTCTCCCATGCTAACAGTTCCAATATTCTAAAGTTTTCCGTTAAGAATAGCTGCCGCCCCTTTAACTAGGACATAATGTGCAACTTGAGCCTTGATATGACTGTTATGCTAATTGGTTCCTGCAGGGGCTTGAAACCCCCTATTTCCTATTCTTCTGTCAGGTCTGAGTTGTACCTCGTGCTGAACAGTTGCTCCTGCTTATGTGTCTAAATAAAACCAAACTTGTTTATTATTTTATGGGTCCGACTCAGTTTGTTCAGTACCAGAAGGTGACCATTGCAAAAGAACCAGATGGGCAAGGCAGACTACTATGAAGGTAAAGGTCCTCTGTGGCAGACCAACACCAAAACGCCACACATGGTGGAGAATGTGGCCCTTCTTCTGCTCAGACTCCCATCTTGCCTGTCTGCATCTTTGGGTACCCCAGAGCCATCACCCAAGTGTGCCTGAACTGTTTGCATGCTGAGTAAAGTACAGCCCTGGTTGCAGAGAGGAAGAATAAACCTGAACTGTAAAAGTAAAAATGATCTGTATCCAGCTCAATATGTTCTCCTGCAATCCGCTTTAGGAATTTCAATGTGTATGAATGTGGGACATTGTGCTCTAGCCTTCCCCGCTGCAGTATGGAAGTAACATTTTTAAAACAAATATCTCCACAACTCCTCGGAGCTGCAAAACTGCAACCCTCCCAGCTCCTACCTCATGGCAGGGCCTGTGCAAACCCAGCCACTGTGCAGCCTCACAGTGGAACTCAGTCAATTGAAAAGGGCACCCAAAATGTTAAATCTGGCCCCTGTTGCTGCCTTTGTACTGTGGCTCAACACTCTAGTGCTCTCAGCTCCCCACCATAGTATCAGTGCCAGACAGCTCCCTCTCCATTTCACGGCCTGGACAAGCCACTGCACAGTGCCTGATCCCACTTCAGCTTTTTTCCCCTTAGCCACAGAATACCACTTAGGTACCCCTCAGAGACCAGCCCGCGACTCCTACCTTGCCAAACAGCCACACTGGAACCTTGCACAGCTCCGGCTTCTCTCCAGCAACAGGCCCTGCTTGTGCCCCAAGACACTGGTGCTCCACAAATTCCCTCCATAACTGGAGCACTTCCCCACAACAGCATCAGGCACTTCCAAAAGCTCCCTGACTCATCACAGCATCACTCCCCTTGAAGCATGGAGTCACAGTGAGCAGTCATCCAGCCCAAACCACAAGGACCGCAGTTTTCTCTGGCTCCCACTACAGCTCCAAAATCTCCTCCCCTCAAGGCCATAGCTCTTCACTCCTGAGTGGCCCTACAACCCACTCAGCCACGCTCCTACTTCTGGGCCATACATGTCAATGACTGGGCAGGCTTTCCTCCAGCCACATGGAATGATCCTCTCTCTCCCACCTCCCTATACTGTACAAACAAACTGCCAGGCAGAGAAAATGAGACAAGGAAAGTAAAAAGAAGCAAGCAAGAAAGTACGGGGCCAATGCTACAACAGTTTCCTGCATATCTGAATCCATCCATACATATATATATATACATAGAAGGGAAGCCAGCTTAGCTCAAGCCAAGGTATGAATTAATAAAAAGCTTTAAGCAACAAGAAATCAAACCTGGGGCAGACAAATGCATATTTATAGTTAAAGTCTGGCAGACAGACACAAAATTAACTACACAGATACATAGACAGTGTTGGCAGATAAGGGACTATGGCTCACCTAGTCTGCCCATTTGAGTTTGTAACTTCAGTTTATGTTTTCCTAGAACCCTGTTGCCCCTTCCCCCTGACCTCCAGCATTCCTTTATGTCTATCCCATGCATTCTTAAATCCTGTGATTGTTTTAGCCCCCATCACTTCCTCAGGCAGGGTGTTCCACTTGTCCACCACCCGTTCTGTGAAGAAATTCTTCCTCACATTTCCTCTGAATCGTCCTCCCTCCAACTTCATCCCATGCCCTCTAGTCCTGGAACATCTTTTTTGCTTAAAAATAGTGTATACTTGCACCCTGTTCCTCCCAGTAAGATACTTGTATGACTCTATCATGTCCCCTCTCTCCCTCCTCTCCTCCAGGGAGTACATATTTAATTCCTTCAACCTGTCTTCATAGGACTTGTGATGCAATCCATGTACCATCTTTGTTGCCCTCCTCTGAACCTTCTCCACCCTGTCTATGTCCTTACATAGGTAAGGTCTCCAGAACTGTACACTGTACTCCAGGTGGGGCCTCACTAGTGTTTTGTATAGTGGAATCATGACCTCCCTTTTCCTGCTGGCGATGCCCCTGCCTATGCATCCCAGCATCCTATTTGCTTTACCTGCTGCCTTATCACACTGTTTCCCTACCTTGAGGTCATCAGAGATGATAACCCCAAGATCCCTGTCCTGCTTGGTGCATGCTATATCCTCACCCCCCAACTGATATATTGTGCCAGGGTTTTTGTGCCCCATATGCATTATCTTGCACTTCTTTGCATTGAATTTCAACTGCCAAACTCCTGACCTTTCTTCAAGTTTCTGCAGGTCCTTTCTCATTCTGTCTACACCCTCTGGTGTATCTACTCTGTTACAGAGCTTTGTGTCATCAGCGAACAGTGAAATTCTGCCTTCTAGGTCCTGCGCAATGTCACTGATAAAGATGTTGAATAGAACTGGTCCCAGCACTGATCCCTGTGGTACCCCACTGGTCACTCTTCCCTCTGCGGAGTGACAGCCATTTGCTGCCACCCTCTGTGTCCTGCCACCCAGCCAGTTACCTACCCACCACACTACTGTCCTGATCACACCCATATTCCCTAGTTTGTGTAATAGTCTTCTATGTGGCACAGTGTCAAAGGCCTTGCTGAAGTCCAGATAGGCCATGTCCACTGCCCTCCCCTGATCCACCTCCCTAGTCACCCAGTCAAAAAATTCAACGAGGTTGGTCTGACATGACCTCCCCCTGGTGAAACCATGCTGCCTTGGATCCTGCAGTCCATTGACAACCAGATGTTCCACCAATCTCTCCTTCAGTAGTGCTTTTATGATCTTTACCACTACCGAGGTGAGGCTGACTGGTCTGTAGTTCCCCACTTCCTCTTTGTTCCCACTTTTGTATAAGGGGACTACATATGCTGTCCTCCAGTCTTTGGGTACCTCCTCTGTTTCCAGTGATCGGCTAAACAGGATAGCCAGAGGTTTAGCCACCACCTCTCTGAGTTCTTTAAGGACCCTGGGGTGCACCCCATCTGGCCCCTTTGCTTTACCAACTCTTATTAATTCCCGTTCCTTCAGGACCCTTTCTCATGTAAAGGGACTTGAGTCCATTTCTACACCATTCTCACCCCTTGTACTCCCTTCAGACCCATTACCCTCCTCTTCCTCAGTAAAGACTGAACAGAAATACCTGTTCAGTATGTCAGCTTTACTGTTATCATCCTCCATGCAGTCCCCATCCTCCCCCTTCAGTCTCACTGTCCCTCCCTTTGCCTTTCTTTTTTCACTTATGTACCTGTAAAAGGTTTTGCCCCTCTACCCACTGATTCTGCAATGTGCTCTTCTGTCTGAGCTTTGGCTTCCCTTACTGACCTCCCTGCCTCCCTTTGCTTCTCCTGGTACTTCTCCCTATCCCCCTTCTGCCTGTGTCTTTTTGTATTGCCTGAATGCAATCGTTTTGGCTTTCACTTTCTTTGATTCCTCTTCGGAAAACCATAATGGCCTCCTCTTCCTTTTCCTCTTGCTAACCTGCTTAATGCATAATTCTGTTGCTCTTGTAATCCCCGTTTTAAACTGGGGGCGTTATCAAAATGGAGCACAGTTGGGACATACAAGCAAGCAAATCAGCACAATAAAGTAAAATGGAGTGCAGCAAAAGAAATACAGACACTTCCCCCAGCATTTTGCCACTTACCAAGGGAAAGCCCACCATTTTCAGTGGGGAAGAAGGCTTGTTGCCATATTGCCCTTGCTCAGCAACCTCTTGGCAAGCAGTCTCCATCTCGAGCTAATGAAAGCAGTGACTTTAACATCCCCTGCTGGTGCTATTTTGCAGCAGTCAAGCACCAAATCACAATTTCCCATAGGAATCAATGGCAAATCTAGTGAATTAAAGGGACAGTAAAAACAAATAACTGATTGTGCAACAAAATTTTATTTAAATAACAGACATAACAGAATTGAGTGGAAATTGTTTACTAAGATGTTATTTGATGGAAATTACTTACAAATAATTGTACTTTTGGCTATAAAAATATTTTCATCTCAGCACTCCATCAGCTCCATGATGTCTCATATCCTGCATCACGGCAGCTTCTTCTCATCCTTATGACCTTTGTTCCCTCCAGGGAAGCTTGTCTCCAACCATGATGTCTGAAGAAGATGCCGCTTCATGTGCCAGAGCATCTGGAAAGCTATCTCCACCCACCTCAAGCACATGGGGCCTCAAAATAGAAACCATCCTGAAAGACATCCAGTTATCCATCTCAATTGCATGATCACCAGCTATGCAAGTCATCCAGGATGACCTCATCTACATTAAAACTATTTCAGGGCCGGCCCGGTGGCATAGAGGGCTGAGGTGCTGGCACCTTACCTCAACCCACGCCAGTGACCTTGGTTCAGAAACAGACTTGGGTCATGGGGGTCAGCTGGGGAGGAGAGGATTGAGCATCTGGAAGACTGCTGTCCTCTTCTGGGGTGAGCTGTGGGAGTGCATCATGCTGCAGTGACCTCTGGTGGAGACCGGGGGTAATACAGTCATGCGCAAGGGAGGGAACACCACCAGAAAATGGAAACTGGCTCCATGCTTGACCGGATGACAGCGGCCTGGCAGTCCGATGCCATCAATGTCCTGGGGACCATCCCTCAGCAGTACCCCAGGCTAAGAAGTGCGCTTGCCTCTCCGCGCGGAGGAGGGGGGCCCACCCGGTGAGGGTTACAACCAGATCACCCTGGGGATGACTGCAGATATGATGGATGGGGGCACGGGAATGGGACAGATTGGAGGGGCCTTGGCACAGCCTGAAGGACTGGCTGAGCATGGTAGCATGTAAGGGAAAAAAGATAAAAAAAAAACACTATTTCATCCCAGTCCACAGTCCATACCAGCCTACAGCCAGTACCTTTCTCAGCACTGCCTCACGAAGATGCTGTCGACTGGCTTGAGCAATCTGAAGCCTGGATTTCTTTACATGGTTGGAGTGATGTTTTATGTATTTCCAATGCCTTGTGCTTGTTTCGGAGAGGGACTGCAATTACCTGGTTCAACACACTTCCACGACAAGTCAAAGGGGACACTTCTGCCCTGTATGCAACTTTCAAGGACCATTTTCCCCAAACACATCCACCCTGGTTATTGGAACAGCAACTGTGGGAACACACCATGCAACCCTCTGAGTCTCTGGAAGCATTCATAGTGGATGGTGAGACACGCTGTAAACATTTGCAAAAATCAGAAAAAGAGCAAATCACAACCTTTGTATAGGGCCTCCTTCCTCAACTCCGTCTGTATGTAATCCAACAAAAAACAACAACCTGGATGGACAAGAGCCAAGCTGCATGACTTGCACAAGAGTCCATGTCAATGTCCCAGGCTACCACTGTGCAAGTGCCCCAGTCATTGCAGTTAGCTGCCCTTACAACTTGCGTCCAACAACAGCAATCAATGATAGAGATGCTCACCAATGCTGTCAACAGCTTACACCTCAGTGCTTCTGCTTCCCCTGCAATTTCTATAAATGCCCTTCAACCACTTCGACAGTAACCTGAGCCATCTCCACCTTCATGAGAACCAGTGACCTGCCAGTGGTGTGGATTCAGGGGACACACTGCTGCTGTATGCTGAAAGCTACAGAATCAAAACAGAAATCAAAGGAGCCAGAGATGCCTACCACAATGCAATCAGCAAGATAACTGCAACTACACCCAGGATCAATGGAAAACAACAACTGACCACCCCTCTGACTCTCACAACTCAAACAACCTTCACCCTTTGGCTATTAACTCAGACACACCCCCATCTCCAGGGGCAAAGGTTCCTGTCATCGGGTCATCTCTCCTAGTGAACTATGTCCCTGTAACCATTGGAGATTGGTCTATCCATGCCTTGGTCGACTCTGGAGCAGAAAGTTCAGTTATTCACACCAGTATCCTAGACAACCCAGTTATACATTACACACCTAATGTCTCTCCAGCTGACCTCAAGTACATTGTCACAACAAGTACCGCTACAGAACCTATCACAGGCATGGTCCATCTCAAACTCCACTTTGGCTCACAGCAAGCTACTGCTAAGTTTTACCTAGTGCCTGATTTACAACCAGCAGTGATTCTTGGCAAGGACTTCCTTAAAGCTCACAAAGCCATCCTAGACTTTGCCTCAAACAAACTGTCACTTGATCCTTGGAGGCAACTTGCAGCTATAGACTCAGTCACTGTGCCTCCTAAGTCAGAGATGGTTTTGCTTGCCAAGATTTGAGGTGAACCACTTCCACAAAGTGTTGTTGGCATTGTCACAGGATCCCCTGCTCTGCACTCCTCAGGCCTCCTTCCAGGAAACACCTTGTCTGCTGTGCATGGTGGCACAGTCTTCCAAAAATGCTGCAACTTCACAGATGAGCCAGTGGTCATCTCAAAGGGCGTCAACATTAGAAAGTTTGTATGCTTGCCTTCAGGGCACCAGCTTCACCTCCTGCAAAAGCCTCAACTTGGCTCCACCAGGTCTCATCCTGTCAGTACCATCATGACCATTCCAGCCTCCACAGAGCTACCCCCTCCATCAGTGATTATCCTCTTCAAAACTGGCATTCCTGGAGAACTATTCGGATGTCTTTGTTGGTCCAGATAACAAACCTGGGTGCTGTGATATTCTGCAACACACCATCGAGGTGCAGTCCAACCAGCAGCAAGTTCATCAGCGAGCCTACAAAGTAGGACACAAACAGGTCCTGGCGGACATCACCAAGGACATGCTTGAACAGGACAATATCGAAGAATCTACAAGTCCCTGGGATGCTCCTTGCTTGTTGGTAGTAAAGAAAGAAAAAGGGTATAATTTTGTGGTGGATTACAGAAAGCTCAATGCCTACATGGTGCTGGATGCTCATCCCCTACCTACAAGTGAAGATGCCTTAGAGAGCCTTGGTATGGCTAGCCCAACTTACTTTACCACTCTACACCTTCAGAGTGGATTCTACCAAGTTACTATTAATCCAGCTTCATGCCCATACACTGCTTGGTGCTGCCTCTTGGGACTTTTTCAATTCAAACTACTGCCTATGGGACTTCAGAACAGCCCAGCCACATTTCAGCATGTCATGGAAGCCATATTACATGTCTGTCTTGGAAATCTTGCCCAGTCTACCTGGATGATGTTATCGTCTTCAGCAGAACTTTCCCAGAGCACCTCCACCATCTCAAACAGGTGTTTAAATGTCTCAGACAAGCCAACCTCAAGCTTCACCCGGAGAAGTGTTGTTTTGCAAAGCACCAAATCCAATTCCTGGGAGATGTGGTTAGTTCTCAAGGCATCTCTATAGACCCAGATAACCTTTTTTTTTGTCTTTGGTAACCGGGTTAGGCCCACTAGGCACAAGTGCCTGTTTCCAGGGGTGACCTGGGAGCACTGGGTGGTTAAGTGACTTGCTCAGAGTCACTCAGTACACAATGGGACGGCTTTAAGCCAGAGGTTCGATGGGCAGAGCAACAATGCCACTCCCCCATCAGGATTAAAAGGTCACACATCCTGGGCCTCACCAGGATTCATTTTTCATTGTGGCCAGAAGTGCCGCAGTTCCTTGCCTGTTTTGATTTCTGTAGTTTGTTCTGTGGTTGTCGCCTGATGCCTGCTTGCTCATCCCTTAGTTTGTTTTGCTCTTCCACTGCTTTGGGTGGCTTGCTCCCCATGCCCCCACCTTCCACTCTTCCCCTTTCTTCTGCTGTTGGTATTTTTCCCTTTGTCCTCCACCCCCTCCCAGTCCTTCCTCATTCCCCAGTGTGCTGACCTCGTAGGTGGCGTCATCATACCACCCTTTCTGCTTCTTGTGTCTGCTCCCTCCGGTCTCTGCCTCTGCCACGTTCCTCCTTCAAATTTTCTGTGTATCCTCTTCACTCATTCACGGCATCTCCTGGCTTTGTGGACACATTGTTTTGCAGTTGGCAGCTGCTCCCATTGCCTGCTCGCTCTGCGCCTCACAGGCCCATCTCTTTGGATCCTCCGATTGCATCTCTCCTCACTCTGCCATGTGCTATGCGAAGCTTCCCTTCATGGCTCATCCACCAGGTCCAGTGCTGTCAGATTCTGCAGCTTCTTCTGGGGATCCACTGCCCCAGCCCTTGCCGTCAACCCGCCCGGCTCCTCTGCCGGCTCGTACGCCTGCCGGGGGTTTATTTTCAGGTGTCCTGCATGCTTTTGGATTTTACCACGGATCCCATCCATGCTGTGCTTCCTGGTGTCATCTTTCCTCTCTGTTGGGTCTGGCATTCATGGCTTTTCCAGCTGTTTTGGTGCCCACTGCAAGCCATCTTCCTCCACCAGGTTCCTCAATCAGTTCACCCACTTCCTATGACCTATGCAGCTCCTACTTAGTTTCCACCTAGGGAAAGATAGGGGTCTGCTTTCTATCTGAGGTTGCCCTCAGCTCCATTTCTGAAGCACTATTAAATGTGTTGCCATTGACATGTAACACTTCAGATTTGGCTCTCCTTGATGCCTCATTGTAGAATCTTTGATATTTCAGTATTGTGTGTTCGTAGTTCTTTCTGTATTTCTTATTATTGTTATCTTATATATTTGGTGCTATTCTGGGCTGCTGGTGATTACTGATATATTATTTTTACACCGAGAACTACCGCTATCTGTACATGTTTTAGTTCACTACCGGTACTGCCTCTCTCTGCATGGCCATCGGTGACTCCTTTCCCATGCTGTAGCTTGATGTCTGGGGTCAGATCTCATGGCTCATGCCATCCTTATCAGCTCACTCTGGCATTCTAGCTCATTCTTATGCCACCTGCATCCATTGCCCTTGTCAACAATGACCCGTGCCTTCCTTTTGGGCATACCTATCCTTGATTCCTCTGCCTCTCACTCCACTATTGTACCTCTTTCAAGTCATGTCCCACTCAGGTGCATGCCTTGCCTCGATCTGCTCATCTCTTTTACATCGCTCTCCATCATTGTACTTCCCCTCCCAGTATATCTCACTCATCTACAGGCCTGCAGTAAATATTTATTTTGGGCATCAATATCAATTTGAACTCTGCTCATTCCCATCAATTAATCAAGCATCCCTCTCATTGGGTCCTATAATACTTCATCACCTAGGTCGTGCCAGAGTCCAGGTCTCCTTCACTCAGTCTGCCTTCCGGTTCTACTCATCTACTTCGCTTAATCGAGCATACCTACCTTTAGTTCATATGCTACCTCATTGAACTGCCCTTACTTTCTTCAGTCTTCTCCTCTTCAACTGCTGCACACCTGCGGTGCTCAGCAGCCATTACTGACTGGATCCTATGCTACCCCAATAACCTCCCTCCCTCCTGTCCTTCGTCCTTTCATACCTCACTTTCCCATACCAGCCTCAATGGCTTCAATCCATCATCATACGTCATCCGTTCCTATTTTACCTTTCTCAGCCTAGTGCCTGTTCTCATCCCAGCCTTCCTGGATCCTCTCCACTCATGGCTTCATTCTTCATCGTACACCGTGTGATTTTGCTCCTCTTGATCGATCATTCTGAGCATACCCTCTGGTTCACCTACTCTCTGGTTCCAGACATGCCTTCTTGGCCTCAGCTCCCTCCTTTTGAGGAGCCTTCTCTCATTGCCTATCAAACATATTACCTTCGTACAAGTTCATTTCATGTTCCAGTTCATTTTCAAGTTCATTCATGTCTCCTCCTCTTCCCATTCTGTACCAGCCTTTAAGGATTCTCTGCTTGAGGCCTGCAATTGATATTTCTTTTTGGGTGTACCTATCCATGCCTCCTATGCCATATCATCAACCTGCGGCCATTCTGCTGCCTGTATCGTGTTCATAACTCCAGTCATTATTCACTCATCCTTACCTCAAAGGTTATCTATTTACATCACTTACTCGAGCATTCCTATAATTGAAAGCATTCCTATCACAGGATCCTATGCTACCTCATCGACTCCAACTTCAGGGTCTAATCGTTCACATTGTATAATCAAGCATGCCTTATTCACTCGCATCACTCACTCAAGCCAGTCTGCATTATCCTTGGTCTTCTTGTGAGCACATTCAGATACCCCTTGCTCCTCTGACATCTACAGTACATGGGTCTACTCCTTCCCATCGACTACACGAGCATACCCCTCTAGGGTCCCTGCTGCCTCATGTTCCTCCTTCAATCTGTGCTCTCATGTTCCTTCTTTAATCTGTGCTTCTTTGGGGGTTTTCCCTATTCTGCCATCATCCTGCCTACTCATATCCCTCTTGTTCCATCCTCCCTACTCATATCCCTCATTGATGAACTGTTCTCCTTACCAACTTACGTACTCAAATCAAATGTCATCAGCCTGGAAGGAGGTGACCTAGGCCTTGGATCCCCAGAGGTTTCCTCCTCAAAGGGTTTTTTTCCTCTCCTCCATGCCAGCGGTCATAATAATAGTTAGAGTTAGTGCTTTCTTCGGTTAGTTAGTTAGGGTCCACTGTTGGATGGAGGCGGATGGTGGCCCTGACTTTCCCCTGTCTCCTTAGGAAGTCAGCACTTATCTTCTCAGAATTCATTCATCATCCTTGCCTCTTCATAGCTCGACACCTTTGGGTATTCTTTTTGGGGTCTTCCTAACCTACCTTTAGCCGATGCAATCATTCCCATGGCACCTGTAGGGGGGGGGGACCCTCCTCTAGGGTTCCTTACGTCGTACCCCTGCAGGGTGGTATATCCCATGGATAGAGAGGCAGAAAGCCACAAAGCAAATCAAGTTACACAAGCATCATCTCATCTCATCTCATCCAGTTGTGTAACCACATTGAATGGGAGGGCTTGAAGCCTGAGGTTTGATGGGCAGAGCAACAACACCACTCCCCCATTGGGCTTAAAAGGTCACACATCCTGGGCCTTGCCAGGATTCATTTTTTGTTGCCCACCATCCACCCTTCCTCCTCCAGTGGCTCATCTCTCTTACCCATGGGCTTCTTCCTAACCTACCTTTATCCGATGCAATCATTCCCATGGCACCTGTGTGGGGGGGGATCCCTCTTCTAGGATTCTTTGCATCGTACCCCTACAGGGTGGTATATCCCACAGATAGAGAGGCAGAAAGCCACAAAGCAAATCAAGTTACACAAGCATAATCTCATCTCATCTCATCCAGTCGCATAAGCACATTGAAGTGGAGATTGTGAGAATCAAACCAAGGTCTGGTCTGCTGGATGTACCAAGCTTGTTCACAGCTCATTACTCTAACCTCTAGGCTATACTGCCAGCAGTAAAAGACTATCCAGAACCTACCAACCTGAAAGACCTTAGAGCTTTCCTGGGTTTGTCTGGCTACCACAGAAAATTCATTTGCAACTATGTCAAGACTGCAGCTCCACTGTACGCCCTCACCAAAAGGGATGTGACTATGTTTGGAATTCTGAATGTAAACAGGCCTTTGAAACCTTGAAAGCAAACCTAATATCTTCTCCAGTATTGGCCCACCCAAGGTTTGACCAACCCTTCAAACTCTACTCAGATGCTAGTTCCTTTACAGTGGGAGCTGTGCTGTGTCAAAACCAAGGTGGAACAGAACGAGTTGTTTCCTATGCTGGGTGCTCTCTTTCTTCAGCTGAACAAAACTATGGCATCACAGAAAAAGAATGTCTAGCCATGGTATTTGCTGTAAAGTAATTTGACTGTTACCTGCACTACTCCTCCTTTACAGCTATCGTAGATCACTCTGGCCTCAGGTGGTTGTTCAAAATGAAGAAACTAGTAGGCAAGTTCTCCCAATGGATTGCCATATTGCAATGCTACAACTCTGAAATTCAATACCGACCCGGTAGAGTTCATTGTAATGCCGATGCTGTAAGCTGGAGATGGTATCTCTCTGCATCATCTTCAACAGATGAAGAAGCCTGCCTTCAAGCTCTTCCCTTCCACTCCACAGATGAGCTTCCTGTGGACACTCCTACAGCACCTCAGGTTGCTTTGTTGCTACCAACTGCTTCCTCAGAGAAAAGCACCAATCCTCACTTATTGCAAGCAGCTGAAGAGCTTCTTATAACCTCTAATACCGATATCTCCCTGGTGACAATTACAATGCAACAAAGAACTGATCCTCAATTCAGAGACGTAATTACATGCTTAGAGACTGGGGTATTACCCCAACAAAAACAACATCGTCAGGATGTACTTTTCTTTGCTTCGCAATACTTCCTCAGTGACGGTGTGCTTTTCCACATTTGGACCAAGGAAGGCAAGGGTCATCGCATGGATACAACTCATGTACAGTCAGTTGTGCCAACCTCTCTAGTCAACAAAGTTCTTCAATCCACTCATGCCTCTCCACTTTCTGGAGGTCATATGGGAATCCACAGAACTCTCAAAAAGCCAAGGCTTCACTTCTTCTGGCCTCACATGAACAAGGACATTGTCTGATTTATCAAATCCTGCTAGCCCTGCTCCCAAAGAAAGTGCTCTGCCAAACCAACAAAGGCATACACCATTCCAATGCCTGTAGCCACTGAACCATTCCAAAGAGTCAGCAAGGATATTCTTGGCCCCTTGCCTACATGCCCTGACTTTGGCAACAAGTACATTCTTGTTTTTGTGGACTACCTATCTAAGTGTTTAGAACTAATCCCCCTAAAAGACATTAAAGCTGCCACAGTGGCAAGTGCTTTCCTCAACACAATCATTTGTCATCATGGTACCCCAGTGTACCTACATTCGGACAAAGGCACTAACTACGTTTCAATTATTATATGATAAAGATGCAAACTTCTTGATATCAAACAGACTCACACAATCAATTATCCACAATGCAATGAACAAAGTGAGAGAATGATGTCTACCATTCTCAACACACTCTCCAAGTACCTGGATGAGACTCATGACACTTGGGATCATTTTATTCCCATCATTCAATTTGCTTACAACACCAACCCTTGTGTTGACAGTACAGAGTACACATTGTTTTTTCTAGTCCATGGATGTCACCCAAGAACACCTCTGGACAGGGATCTCTTGCTGCTAGAAGTTCCAAAGTCAGCTTCATCCTTCATCATTCCAATGTTGGAACAACTTAAACTTGCCAGACGAGTTGCAGTTGACACACTGGGCCAGAGAAAATCTGCAATGCAAAAAATGTCAGCAGCCAAGTTGCATGAACCTTCATTTTCTATTGGGGACATTGCATACTTGTACCAACCTGTTCTAGTTCTGGGCTCCACCAAAAAACTGCTTCGCCCTTGGACTGGTCCCTTTTATATTGTGGAAAGCTTCCTCCTGTTCATGTTCACTTGCACCGCAAGTCCGATGGAAAGCTGGTACACAATAAAATCCACATCAACAGACTGAAACATGGAGACCTAAATGATACCCTCCCAGATGATCCCAGTCCCCCTAACAATGAAGCTGCTCTTGAACCTGCCATACTTTCAGAAACTGAAGTTCCTGCAGACAATATGAGACCAGTTCCTCCACAACCCCATGGTCCTGACACTCTTCAGCCGGATCCTGTTTTGCCTACTCAGCCAGATGCACTACCTGGAACTTTGCAATCTCTTGCTGCATCTCTTGTATACCAGATCGAGAAGATATTGCACAAAAAGTATGTCAATGGAACCTGGACTTATAGGGTAAAATGTTGTGGTTATGACAGCTCGCAGAACTCTTGCATCCCCTTTTCTGACCTGACCCCATCCTGTCAAGAACTGGTCCAATCCACACACAAGTCAATTCTCACTGACTGCAAAAGTCACAAAGAAGTATAAACTTTAATTCTGAACTTAGTGGTCATGTCTTGAACTCTGTGTGGTTAATTCTTATCTGCCTTATACAACAGTGTGGTCAAGTATTATTGTCTTCCTTATAAACTGATATGCTTGCATTATTATAGTCATTTAACTGTTGCATTCAATGTTTTATTCAATTACTGTTTGCAATAACTGTCTTTTCCTCTAGGATATTAGAAATGTTGATGGTTTGCAACTGTAACATATATTTAATCTGCATTTTGGTAGCTCCTGCTGCTCCCTTTCCCTCTCTTCCTTTTCCTTTCCCCTGTACTTTAGCACTTATGGCATGTCCAAGCTTCAAGTGTTATTGTGTTCCCCTTCTCTGGCACTACACTGATTGGTCACCAGTGTAGTCCAGACTCTTTCCTCCCCTTCCCTGCAGCAAAGTATTGTGGTTTTCAATTAGACAATCAAAGGTCTTTCTTAAAAATTTCCTTCATGTTGCTGATCAATGTTTATTTTAATGCTGAAAAAGTTTTGCTAATTCTTCCTGTTGTTTAATGCCATGCTCTTGCTTTTGTTTGAGTGGTACTCACATTTTCTGTCCTGAGGATGATGCGGAGTACA
Source organism: Neoceratodus forsteri (assembly GCA_016271365.2). Classification (NCBI taxonomy): domain Eukaryota; kingdom Metazoa; phylum Chordata; order Ceratodontiformes; family Ceratodontidae; genus Neoceratodus; species Neoceratodus forsteri. Next base: position 362,136,051 of record CM057458.1, read on the forward strand.
AGTTAAGCATGGGGCTGATGAATAGCTGCCATCTGTTTAACTACCACCATAATGTGCAACTTGGTATGACTGTTATGCTAATTAGTTCCTGCAGGGGCTTGGAAAACCCTATTTCCTGTTCCTCTGTCAGTTCTGAGTTGTACCTCATGCTGAACAGATGCTCCTTCTTATGTGTCTAAATAAAACTAATCTTGTTTATTATTTTATGCATCCAACTCAGTTTCTTCAGTACTAGAAAGTGATCACTGCAGAAAAACCAGATGGGCAAGGCAGACTACAACGAAGGTAACAGTCCTCTTTGGCAGACCAACACCAAAACACCACAGCATAGTCCATTGCCTATACAAGGGTTTCTCTAATTTTCCGCAAAGTAAAACATTTGGATTTTGGATTTCAAGTTTAAATTCCATTTCTTAAAAACATCAGTCTTTATCGTGGTTTGTATTTATAGTTATTGGATCTGTGTGATAACAGCGATTGCCTAATGGGCGATTGCTGTTAGGGCGATGGCACATCACCAGAAAAATATTTTGGCAATGTATTCCCTGGCGCACAGCAAATGGTGCTGGGGAGTTGATATTTTCCACTTTATGTGGGGAGCTGCACCCCCTACCCCCCTACTTAAGGATTCTCAACTCAAGGGGGTGTGCATGTGGGGGGGTACAAACATGGAAATAATTTAAATTATTGCTGGGCGCAACAAAACGTACCTGCCCCTGGACCCAAACCCAGCACCATTCCCACCCCAGCCCTTAACCCACCCACCATGCCACAGAAGCAGCTCGCCATGGCGCCACCCCCTACAACCCCTCCATCCCCTCCCACCCCATGCTCAGCATGTTCGCTCCTCCCATGTGCACGTAGGCATGTAGCGACAGGATGTTGCTATTTCATGCACCCCCCCCATCCAGTTGCTCACCTTCCCCGGTCGCCCCAATGACAGGCAACGCGATTGAGTCACCCTTTCAGTAGGTGCCCAATCGCGGTTGCCAAAGTCATGGGATACCACAGTTATTACATCTATTATGGTTATAAGTGTGATAAGTACTTTGCTTGGCTAAACTGAGGTGCTTTGCTTTGCATTTCTCTCACCCAAGAAACTCCAGAAGTCACTGTTATGGATATTTTTTCCATAAAGATTTTCATTGAAATTTTTCAATATGTAACATCGATAACAATCCAGTTACACAACATAATCATAATAAGTGAGATCCTTGTATGTGCAGCAAGATCAGTGAACCATAAACTACAGACATTTAATAATAAAGCAACAATGAACAACTGGATCAAAAACTTGCTACTCCAAGTCAGATAACAACCAGGGAGAAGGAATATAGTTAACACAGAAAAGAAAGAAATTACAGAGGGAGTTATAGAGCCAGGGGATGAGCAGCAAATCGTAGAACAAGTAATTTAACATCGGAACGGAGGTGAGAGTACCAAGCAATACAAACAAATGGGTCTTGAGAGAAAGGTCTTGTTAAACTAACCAGACAGGTGGAGTGAGTCCAAGGTGAGAAAGAAATCTGGAAAATGTCAACCCCTGTACACAGACATGCTAAACAAACTATGAACAGGCATGATAACCCAAACCACAGGATATAAATGGTACAAAACTGCCCAAAAACAGGGGAAGCAGGAAAAAAAGAAGCATATTTGGAAAAGATACTGGGGGGGGGGGGGGCACATCATAATAGTCCAAGACCTCTCAACTCAGACATTGTCTGAAAAAACTCAGAAAAGTAAAAGGGGGGATGAAATGAAAAATCGGTAGATGTATATCTGTGATAAGGGGCAAAGGAAATGTGGAAAAAAGGAAGAGCGGGAGGAGTGGAGCAAAGGAGTCTGCAAAGGGGGTCAGTAGAGAGAAACTCACAGAAAGAGTTCCCACTCCACAGAAACTCCACCGTGTATACTGGCGAATGAGGAAACAATACAAGGGGCAGTACAACGAGATGCCAGTCATTGGGTCTGTACTGGTGGGTGTTGCAGTGAAGCTTAGCCAGGAACAGGCCCCGGATAGAAAAATAATCCTTCAACTTGCCCACTATAAAATAAGAAGTTATTTCGTACCATGCAGTTAGGGACAGGAGGTTAAACCACTCTTCTTAAGCAGGTGGCTGTTGGGCCCTCCAGTGTCTAAAAAGTACCCTTTTGGCAGCTGCCATTGCTGCATTGATTCAAAGGAGCTGTGGTTGGGTGAAGCCAAAATCAGACTAGGGAAAGCCATGCAGGGCCAAATGAGGATCTGGAATCCCCATATTTGGGAATATCAACAGATAAGTAGCCCACACATTACTCCAAAAGAAATCAATAACAGGACAGGACCATAAAACATGTGTTAAGTTGGCCTGAGGGAGGAGCACCTCCAACAATTACTGTGGTGTAAAAGGCCCACCCTGTATAACCATTGAGGTGCTCTATAGGCCCTGTGGAGTATGTTAAATTGAACAGATTTAGCTTGCATCTCTCTGGATGTGAGATATGCTTTGGGCCAGACCTTGGCCCATTCTTTTGTAGAAATTGTGACACTGAGTTCCAAACCCACTTCTCTCTTGAGCCTACAGGCAGTAATGGTGCTCTTATACTAATGAAAAACACTGTAAATGTACAAGTGAACATATTTATGATAACAGTCTGTTGTCATGAAAATATTTGTGATGTCATGAACACAGGTCTGTGCTTTCACTGCATGTCCAAGCTATAGAAATACTGTAGGTGTGTTAGAGAAAGGTCTGCTTTTCTGAATACAAAGAACACTATTTTCTGAAGCATTTTGTCCCATTCAGCATCTATTATAAAAATATTTACAATGTGTACAGACACTGAGTGAGAAAGAGAATAAAGTGCTACATTTTGCTCAGGCCCTGATCAGTTACTATGTCACTGGGCCTTGGAAAATGTAGGGCATTTGTTATATTGTTCTCTTTCTCCCTTGGTGTCTGTATACATCATGGGGCCTGCTTCACTATGCAGTCTGGATACACACTTTGAAGAAAGGTAAACATATTTAAGCCATTTTTGTTCTGGCTACTTTTTAGTCCTAGGTGCACTGTTTTTTGTATGTGTTATAGGTTTTGTATTTACAGTGACTTGAAGAAAACCAAAAGACATTCAAAGTTTATATAGTGTGTGATTTCAAACCACCTCCAGTTTGATCTGGGGATGTTCGGATATCCATTAATTATAAAGGAATATCTTGGATTCTGCCCCAAAATGAGGATTTAGGAGTTTTGGACATAGTTGCCAAAAATCCTAATTATTAGGATTCCATATCAGCTTTGGAAACCAAAATTGAATATCTGATATGGAATCTGACACAAACTGCTTTAAAATACTAGCTAGTGTTAATGTTCCCCAGACCCCTGATACATTTGCTGACCACACCCTACCCACCCTCTAACACCTAGCCTCCCTTCTTCCCCAAGCTCCCTGTGAGCACAATAGTTGTTAAATAGTATTTAAAAGTCTATCTGCTTGTAATAAAACCCCATCTCCCTACCCACACAAAATCATAAGCCTCCCACCTCCACCCACCCTATCACCATTTCCCAACCTCTGAGTTTAGTGGACAACTCCCTCAACACAAATTCTAGCCCACAATCTCCATTCTTCATCCCAAAGCCCCCATGTTGTAAGGTGAAAAAATATATACTGTACTACTGGGCTCTGAGTCCTTATAATCCTATGGTAGAGAGATCATTGTGATCATCTTCATTTCTTAGCCCAACTAATGAATGAAATGATGACATCTTCCTATAGTAATGTCTGATTGGGCTACAGGCCATGTGCAAACAAATGAGCTGAGTCCTAACTTACTTCCTGCAGGACCCTGTGGGTCCTGCATGAAGTAAGATGTGCAAGCCCTTCATACCCTGTAAGTTCTGACATTTAGGCCTTAAATGATGCAGAATTTGCAGGACCATTTGGGCCCTGTATGGAACAGGAGCTAAGTCCTAACATGCTTTGTTCAGGGCCATTCAGGTTCTGAATGAAGTAGGATGCAGCCCTTCATGAAATAGGAGGTGAATCACAACTTACTGTACATTATGCAATTATGCATGGCCATTTCAGTACTGCAAAAAAAAAAAAAAAAAAAAGAAAGAAGGGTGCTTTAAACCTTTCATTTATGTTTGACTTTGAAAATATTTCCAAAAGGTTTCATCTAGTGTTTTTTTTTTTTTTTACATTTTATGGCCATTTTTATTTATGAATCTATTTGGGCTTCACGGGGCAGAGCCCTGCAGACCTATTGCTTTCAAAACAGGACTCTGCATTATTTGCATTTTTTGTAACCAAACAACATGCTGAAATGTCACTACAGTCACCTCTGCATCTGTGGAGCATTCCAGTCTCACTGCACTATTTTTAACTTGCAAAAAAAATCAGTCCGCCCTGATCAGGACATTGGGGGATTGGGGGCTACTGAGAGGGACAGTAGGGTGGGGGGCATATTAATAATTTTAAAGAAAAAATGAATGGTGGTGATGGTGAAACATACAACACTCTGCTGTGTCCAAGATGATAGCCACATTCTACTGCACGTGCATGAGCACTGGCACATATGCATTGTAGAGTGGCAGCCATCTTGGTCATGGCAGAGTGTGTTGTGCTCCACCATTACTGCCATTTGTTTTTATCTTTAAAATTATGCATATCCCCCCACTCGACCCTCCCTCCTCCCTCTCAGCATCCCCCCCCCTCCCAGAAACATAACAGTGGCTCTGGGGGTGCCCACTCCCATATATCGTGCTTGCCAATTTCTTTTTTATGTATACCCCCCACCCAAGCCTTCCTCTTAGCACCCTCCACACTCCCCACCCAGAAGCATAACAACGACACTAGGGGTGCCCAATTCCCCAGATTCATGACTTGTGGTAATAACCTAACAGTGACACTAGGGCTACCCAATCCCCCAGTGTCTGTTGAACTTCTTTTTTAATATATATATATTTTCTCCCCACCTAACCCTCCCTGTCAGTACCCATCCTTCCAAAAAAACATAATAGTGACACTGGTGGATACTCAATCCCACAGTGACACATTTGTGAATCCTCTATCCTGTTTTTGTTTGTTTCACCTGTAAAACAAAATTCCATCAATGTCTTTTGTGGCCATTCCTTACCCCCCATCTTACCCTCCCACCCCATCCCCAAGCCCTTACTTACCTATCGGGGGTCCAATGCTGTAATCCTCTCTGGACTGCAGAAGTGCCTTCACTCTTCAATGCCAGACCACAAACTAAGGAAGTCAGGTATGTGTTCAATGTATTTCAATGAGGTTTTGAACTTAGTAGCATAACTTGGCCATCTTTCAATATATTTGCACCAAATTTTCAACAAACATTTTTTGGAGCACCACCTCATGAACAATGCAAGTCACATTAAGTAAATCTGTCCCAAAAGGGGATTTCACAGTCACTGCATGAAATTACCTTTCCGGCAGGAGTTGAACATTTTTTCCATAATTGTTCATGAGGTGGGATCATAAGGTGGCTATGTTAAAAATTTGGTGTAAAGATATAAAAAAAAACAAAGATATGAGCCTACATTGAATTTTGTGAATAGAGGCTCATACCTTTGATAATTTTCAATATTTTTGCCCCAAATTTACAACATAGCCATATCTTTTTAGCACCTCATGAATGTGACAGCTGTCATTTTTCAAGTCCTGGCCAAAATGTTTTTTTTTTTAATCCCAATGATGATTTCACAGTCCCTGCACAAAAATCACCTTTCAGACAGGAGTTGAACATTTTCACTGTCATTGTTCACGAGATGGGTCATAGGATGGCTGTGTGGAAAATTTAGTGTAAAAATATTAAAAAACAACAACGTTATGAGGCTATGTTGATTTTTGCAAACACAGGCTCATAACATGTATACATAAATAAAACTCTGGTGGCAGAAAAGGACCCTTTGGCCCATCGAGTCTGCCCCTCCCCTCATTCCTATTTGTCTATTGATACATAGAAATCTGGCAGCAGAAAAGGCCTATCATGAATATGACTATTGTCATTTTTCAACTCTTGCTCAAAATGTTTGCATCCTGAAAGTTGATTTTGCAGTCCCTGTGCAAAATCAACTTTAGGCTAGGAGTTGAACATTTGCTCTGCCCTTCTTCATGAGGCAGGGTCATAACAAGGCTACTGTATGTTGAAAAATTGGCTCACAAACATTACAAAACAACACATTTAGGAGCCTATGTTCCATTTTGCTAATGAAGACTCTGAACGTTGGTAATTTTAATATTTTTATACCACATTCCTCACCTGCAGCCCTGTCGGCTCTGGCCAGAGTTTGTTTTTTATGCTTGACTTAGAAAAATCTTAGTGTGTTTTCTCAGTTTTTCTTCTAAGTCCAGAACAGTGCATAATGTACATGCTCAGAGATGTAGATTTCGTTCTTAACTTTTATTCATATATTAGCCATTTTTTTGAATTGTTAGTCAGAATTTTCAGGGTTTGCAAGTCACCACACAACCAGGTAACTTCGTAATTAGGAGCTTGCAAATCTGACATCTTTCCTTCAAAGCCTTTACTGTGTGGGTGGGGCAACCTTTCCACACCCGCACAGTAAAGGTTTTGAAGGAGAAGTGCCTTGTTAATGTTATTTTAATGTTTAATTAATAAGGTCCCCGTACAGACATTATTAACACTCCAGAGCACTGTCGCTCCACTGACATCATCCTGTAAGCATGTAGTGGCCATTTTAGGCATCTATAGGAATAGCAAGTTTAAATATGATTGGAGGTTTCTTTACAAGTTACGGGGACCTTTCAAGGCTAGTGACCTTGGATTTACAACATTTTCAGGCAAAAGGAGCATAGCATTATATAGGTAAGCATCTATCCTATGGTGCTGTGTTTTTGTTAGGCAGATCCATTACCCTATTTATGTGTCCCTTAATAATTGTCATTTTTTTGTTTTATTTTGACCCCAAACTTTCAAAACAAGTGTTTTATGACTCCCTTTATAAACATGACAGGTGGCATTTATATTATATTGCCCAAAATGTTATTTCACATCACAAGCGTGAAAACACATCTCATCCAGGATTTAAAAAATTACACCTGTGATGTTTATGAGGTGGTGTGGAAAAACAGCTATGTTGAAAGTTTGGAGTTGAAATAATGAAAATTAGCAAAGTTATGAGTGAACACTGAAGTATTGGCCTGGCCACACTGATTCATGCTTTTGTGTCCTCGAGACTCACTACAGCAATGCCCTCTGCCTTGGGGTCAAAGGTGGTGTGCTGTGTCATTTGCAGCTGTTGCAGAATGCAGCAGCATGGGTATTGAGAGGCTATACCAGATTCAGTCACATCACCCCTGTGCTGTGCAAACTGCATTGGCTGCTGGTGCGCTGGTACATCACTTTCAAGGTAGACCTTCTGACCTACAAGGCTCTACATGGTTTGGGTCCAGGCTACCGGAAGGATCTCCTGCATCCCTATGCCCTATCTCACCCCTTCAGATCAGCCACTGGTGCTCTCCTGGAGAGCCCTAGAGCGAGGTTGAAGAGATCTGGGGACTGAGCACTTGAGGTTGCTGTCCCAGCGTTGTGAAATTCATTACTGGGGCACCTCTGGGAAGCACCATCCATTGAAATCTTAAAGCGCCAACTAAAAACATTTTTGTTTATGTAAGCATTTGGGGTCTGAGGGGGATCGCTTTAAATATTGAATGGGTTCAGTTGTTTTTAATCTGTGTTTGAGATTTTATATGCTATGTTTTTATCTCTGATCCTGTTCTGTTATCTGTATATGTATTTATTTGTGTTCTGTTGTAAGGGTGTCCTGAGCCTTTGGGGAAGGGCATCCCAAATAAATAAAATCTACTGCTACTACTACTACTATTGCTACTACTACTGCTATTGCAGTGTTTACTCATAACCTGGGTGTTTTACCTGTTTGTACACTAAATTTTCAGCATGGCCTTCTTGTTACCCCGCTTGATGAACCTGGAAGATGACAATTTTCAAATTCCTGCTGAAATGCCATTCTGTGCCACAGTGTGACAACATATTTTGGCAAGGATTTGAAAAAATGACAGCTGTCACATTCATGAGGGGCTGTGAAAAAAATGGCTATGTTGAACATTTGGGGTCAAAATACTGAAAATTACCAAAGTTATGAGCAAGCATAGAAAATTTCAATGTACACTCATAACTTTGTCATTTTTTCATATTAAGATCCCAAATTTTCAACATAGCCTTCTTATGACCCCACGTCATGAACAATGGTGGTAACATTTTTCAGATCCTGTCCAAAAGGTGATTTTGCAAAGTGACTGTGAAATTGCCTTTCATGCTAGATTTGCATAATTGCACCATCCTTGTTTACGAGGAGGGTCCCAAAAAGGCCATATTTAAAATTTGGGGTAAAAATATTCAAAAACAAGAAAGTTAAGAATCAAAGTTCAAATCCCGTTGAAATACATTACACAGGACAGACCTTATTTTCTCATACTGCAGTTCCTTATTCTAGCAGCACGACACAGAGAGTGGATCTATGCCATGGGGGAGAGGGGGTAGATGCTGAGTATGAGGTTGGAGTGTGTATCTTGATTTCTGCAATGCCTTTGACTTCGTGCCCCACAAAAGGTTGATCAGGAAGTTGGTAGGTCTTGGGGTTGGGGAAAAGATGGCCAGATGGGTGGAAAACTGGCTGAAGGACAGAACTCAGAGAGTGGTTGTGGGGGGAGAGTTATCTCGCACCAGACAGGAAACCAGTGGGATCCCGCAGGGCTCAGTGCTGGGGCTGGTATTGTTCAATGTCTTCATCAATGACATTGGAGACGGCATTAAGGGCAAAATGTGCCTACTCATAGATGACACTAAACTCTGTGGGAGAGTGGACACAGCTGAAGGGATACAAGACCTACAGGAAGATGTGGAAAAGCTAGGGAGGTGGTCCAAGACATGGCAGCTTGGCCTCAATGCCAAAAGATTCAAAGTTATGCATATTGGAGCCAAGAATCCTAGTCAGAGTACTACCTGGTTAGAGTCTGAGTATCTGCATCAGAGAGGAGGAGAAGGACCTGGGCGTGATGATCACTAGTGACCTGAAGTACTCCACACAGTGCAAGAAAGCAGCAGCAAAGACAAACAAGATGCTGGGATGCATGTCTAGGGGAATCAGTAGTAGGAGAGAGAGGAGGTTATATTACCATTGTACAGGTCACTGATAAGGCTGCATCTACAGTATGGAGTTCAGTACTGGTGCCCACACCTCAAAAAGGACATTAACCTTCTGGAGAAGGTCCAGAAGAGGGCTAAAAAGATGATAGGTGGTCAGCAAGGTAAGGCATGTGAGGAGAGGTTGAGGGCACTGAACATGTACTCCCTGGAAGACAGGAGAAAGAGAGGGGACATGACTGGGACCTTCAAATACTTGAAAGGGATAAATCAGGTTGATAAGGAGAATCTCTTTAAGCTGAGTTGCAACCATAACACGAGGGGGCACAGTCTTAAGCTGGAGACTGGGAGGTTTAGGAGGGAGGTCAGGCAGCACCTCTTCACAGAGAGGGTGGCAGACACTTGGAGTGTGCTGCCAGAAGAGGTAATCTCATTGAAGACAGTGGGCAGCTTTAAGAGAGGCTGGGACAGGCATAGGGGGAGGGTAAGGGTCATGGATAGGGAGGATGGGAAGAGTGGGGAGGGAGGGCAGGGACATTAGCTCAAGCTATGGACCCTGCAATACGAGCAGACCTGATAGACCAAATGGCCTTCTTCTACTGGCTTCTTCGTATGTTTCTATATTCGTATGTGATGAAAATGATTTACAACTCTTTGTTGATTTTTTGCATAATACCAACAAATCTTTGAGATTTACATGGAAAAACAATGCTGCCACTATTCATTTTTTTTATATTACCTTATTTAGGGGAATAGATGGTAACATTGAGACAACCCTTTAAAAAAAAATAGCAGGGAACACCCTACTGTTAGCAAACAATTGCCACCCTCCCCACATGACTAGAAATATCCCGAAGGGACAAATGATGTGCATTAGGTGCAATTGTAGTACGGATGTGGCCTTTGAAGAACATGCCACAGATTTATGTGATAGGTTTAAAGAAAGAGGGTATAGTAGGAAAAATATTGCTACTGCTAGAGAAATAGTGGGTAACATAGAGAGAGAGAGAGAGAGAGAGAGAGAGAGAGGTGCTACTGAACAAACAAGATGCACATTCTGATATTAGCACACATATCAACTGTGTTACCAAATTCTCAGCACAAGCACATAGTATTCAAAATATTGTGTGCAAGAACTGTCATGTTCTACAAAGTGATCTGAATTTTAAACCTTACACCCAAGAAATGCCCAGAATGGCATTCAGGAGAGCCACTACTCTAGGAGATACCCTAACACACAGTCAGTTTCAAGAACATGCTAGTGAGACCTGGCTCTCTTGAGGTGTGCATGGTTGTTTTCAATGTAAAAGATGCTCAGCTTGCAGTCATGTGTTATCTGCAAAAATGTTCAATGTAAACAGGGACTATGAAATTATGCAGATAATTAAATGTGACACTAGCGGTGTTATTTATCTTGCTACATGCAACTGTATGGCTTTTTATATAGGGAAAACTATGAGAAGCTTCAAAACCAGAGTGAATGAGCACCTGAGAGCTATTGAAAAAGCAGACTTGACTTCTGCTACTGCTTTTCATGTTCAGAATAGCACGGAAGGCACTGCACACACCTTTTCTTTTAGTGCAATTAATAGAGCAAATCCGAACCCCAGCGGTGGCAACTATAATGATTTAGTCCTTATCAGAGAATCTTTTTGGATTATCAATTTGAAAGCAACCCAGTTCCTAGGTCGTAATGCCAATTTTGACCTTAAACTGTTTCTAAGGAAAAGGAGAAAATGAAGTATTTATATCTGTCTATTTTTGCCTTGTATTTATATCGATGTTTTTTTGAGCTGGTAATTATTGTTATATATTCTAATATATGTTTTTAACCATTCCTTTCCCCTTCTATCATTCCTTTTCTTTTCTTCCTCCCCCTTCCCCTCTTCCCACCTTTCTTCACTATATTCTTGGATCCTTCCTGTCTCCATTACCCCCCTTCCCCCCTTTAGTTTCATCACTTTTCCATACACTGGTTTTGACCTGACGTGATTATTTTTACCCTGTCTTAGGGGGTGTTGTCATTTGACACTACTATGACATGAATGTTTTCAGTATTTAAGTCTGTGTTGGTTTTAGTTGCACTAGCTTTTGATAATGGACCACAGTCCAAAACCCAAGTGTGCAACATGTATACGTTGAGTTTTCTGATTACTTAGGACCTGTTTGTTTCTAATTGGTTGGTGAGTGACAATCTTTTTTGAACTGTATTTGCTGTTGGAAAGGAACACCACCATTCCTTGTGCAGCCAGTTCTACAAGTATGTGAGAGTATGGGTAAGCAGTGCTAAGAATTTCCTGGAGATGAGAGGGAGGAGGGGTGGGGCAGCTGCAATCTAGGGGTACTAGCTATGCACTCGAGCAGACTGGGTAGACCATGATGCCTGTTTCTGCTGTCAGATTCATATGTTCATATGGACCACAAAAATTTAATTTGTACTGGGGAAACCACAGGAGATGGAATCTGCACCTTAGCCTTCAACACCACTGGGCTGACCTTTGAATTTGAATGCTAAGGAAAATGAATTTCTGCCTGGACTGACTCTCAAAGATAGATTTTTTTTCCACATTAATTCTGTCTTAACTGAATATCAAGTTTGTTATATTATCATTTTGATTGGTTTCATTGGTTGAAATTACCTTGTCCTTATACTGTGCAACTGCTTTGCAGTGAGGCAGTATTCAGAACAGCTTAGAAACCAGGGCTGGTATCTTAACAACCAGACAGGAAGTTTATGGGGAGTTGTAGTTCCACATAGCCAAGCATGAAACTAAAACACTGACTTCAGGCTTCAGAATTGCTTTTGGGGTAAATAATACCAAACCCTACATTTAGTTAAGCCCTTTTCAGGGTTTTTGGACTATTTTAAGTTGTTTTATTGCAGCGCTTGCTACTGTGGGCTGGTCACATGACCCAGTGGTATTTCCGGGTCACACACTATTAAAACAGCTGCCCTGAGTGAGTGGATTGTCGAAATTGCCCTGTTCATATACTGTATGACTGCTTTGTAGTGAGACAGGTTTGGAAAGGCATCAGGAGTGCTGATTAATAGTTTGAACAGCAGTTGTAGTACTCTGAATGGCTTAGAGGCCAGGGCTGGTATCTTAGCAACCAGACAGGAAGTTTATGGGGAGTTGTAGTTCCACATAGCCAAACATGGAACTACATCACTGACTTCAGGCTGCAGAAATGCTTTTGGGGTAAATAATACCAAACCCTACACTTAGTTAAGTCCTTTTCAGGGTTTTGGGGGCTATTTTAAATTGTTTTATTGTAAAGCTCGCTACTGTGGGCTGGTCACATGAGCCAGTGGTAGCCCCAGGTCACACACTATTAAAACAGCTGCCATGAGTGAGCAGGCACACACTGTGCATGGAGATGCACACTGAAACATGTGTGTTGTCACGTGTCTGGAGTGTTAGGAGGGTTGGAGGCCCAAACCTATCATGGCAGCAGTATAGCCTAGAGGTTAGAGGAATGAGGTGTGAAAGAGCTTGATACATCCAGCAGACCAGACCTGAATCTGATTCTCACAACATCCACTTGCATACTGTGTGACTCTGAACAAGTCACTTAACCACCCAGTGCTCCCAGGTTGCCCCTGAAAATGGGCACTTGTACCTAGTGGGCCTTACCTGGTTACCAAAGACTACAAAAAAAAAAGTAAGACTGTCATTAGCTTGCATTCTAGATAAATTGTTTAATAAAGGATGACAAATATGGAAGTAACAAATGATGTGATACAGAAGCTATGTATGGAGGGCAGCCTTATGCAGTGCAGTAATTGCCAAATGTATTCTCTGGCAAATGGTCATATAAATGATGAAAGGGTATGTGAAAGATGTGTGCTATATGAAACAGTTATTTACAAACTTAATAACATGGTGAAGGAGTTACAAAATCTTAAAGAAGTCATGAATATTGAACATGAATGCAGACTTTTCAGGGATATACCAATAAATGCTGAGTTACCAAATCCCTCCACAGTATCAAACAATGTCCCAAGAATTGCTGCATTACCAACCTTCCCCTCAGTTTCAAGGATTGTATTAACAAACACTGGGTTACAAGTTCCAGACTCAGTGTTAAGTAATGTACCAATAATTACTTAGTTACTAAATCCCCAACCAGTCTTATGGAAAAGAATTAGGGAAGAGTCCCCCTTAGAAAATGAGCTTCAAGGCCCATCACCAAGTTGCTGTAATGAAAGCAAACAAGCACCACACAATGTTAATGATGAATGGTACACTGCTAGGAAGGGTATAGGTCTAAAAAAGGGGCATATAGCTCTTTCAAACCATGCCATACCTACACAAAATAGATTTAGTATTTTGGCAGAAAACCACAAAAATACCTCAAATCAAGATATGCCTAACTCTGAATAAGTGGAGATGATTTTTCTTGGTGATTCCATAATAAGAAAATGCAATTCAATCATATGTCAGTCTGATAAAGAAAATAGGATGCTTCTGTGCTACCCTAGTGTAAAAACAACAGACATTCATTGAGTCATCCCAAAAGTTATTAAAAAATCTGAAAAACAGCAAACTATAACAATACATGCAGGTATTAATGAAGTCAGGGTCAATCATGAAAAAGATATATGCCAGAATTTGACTGATATAGCTCAGGAAATAAAACAATTGGGAGCATCTGTTATAATCTCAGGCATCCTACTAGTCCCAAGGGTGGGGCATGAAAAAATAGGACAAAATAGGACAAAACTGTATACTGTCATTGTAATCCTGTATGATATGTCCTACACTGTATTACCTGCCTGTATGTGCAAATTATACGTAACTAACTCTGGAAAAGGGATCTTCGAGGCCCAGAGGGCTTACCCAGTTAACAAAATGTAATAAATAATAAATAAATAGAAAGGATCAATGCAAGGTTCAGAAACTGGTCTATACAGCAAGTATGACCTCCATTTGAATCATAATGGTGCTAAACATCTGGTTAACTTCATCAAAACCAAAATGGAGATGAAGGCTTTAAACTAATAAGGTGGTGGAGGGGAGTACTCAATAGGAATAATTCAACTAAGGTTTTACTCAGTAACATGTGGAGCCTGAATAACAAATCTGACGTGTTTCAGAGCATTCTGCAAGTAGAAAATGTTGATGTAGCATTATTGACACAAACATGGTGGCATAATAAAGAATGGACAAAAAAACAAAAAAAATTCCAGGATATTATATTTTCAGACACGATAGGGTGAATAGGAGGGGAGGGGTATTGCTATCTACACCTCTATAAATCTAAAAACTGTAGACATATCACGTAAAATAAAAAAAAATAATCTGGAAAAACTGAAACTTTATGGCTTCAAATAACAAACAACATAAACAAAGATTATATTTTGGGTTTATGGACCCCTAGACTCATCCGCTGAAATAAACCTGGAAATTATAAATTAAATTAATAAAGCCCTTGAAATAGGTAAGGTAATATTGGCAGGGGACTTTAATTGCCCCAACATAAATTGGATTACAAAGACATCCACAACATGACAAAGTAGGGCATTTCTGGATATTTGCTTAGAAAACAACTTAACACAGCAGGTGTCAGCACCTACAAGGAAGCAAAAAATATTAGATCTTGTCTTAACAACGTAAGATATTAACATCACGAATTGCGAGTTTATAGCCCCTATTGGAAATAGTGATCATGCTACTGTAATCTTTTCCACTGAAGAACAATTACAAATTTTGAAAGGATGCACCAAGATTTACTTGTACAGAACAGCAAATACTGACAGCATTAACGATGAACTAAATAAAATTGACTGGGATGCAGTACTGGGAGATAAATCCATTGGAGAAACCTGGGAATATGTTTAAACTACAATTCATTCAGTTGTGGATAAACATGTTAAAATGAATGAAAACATACAACAATAAAGAGATAAAAACAAAATGGCTAAAGAAGGGTATAGTCAAATTAATAAAAAAGAAAAACAAGGCATATGGCAATTATAAAAAAAAAATCGTAGATAAACTGGAATACATTTAAACACATTCAGAAAAAAATGTAAGAACAAAATAATTTATTTATTTGAGTTTTGGTGACTGGCTAAGTCCACTGAGACAATTACTGCCCCTTTTTCAGGGTTGACCCGGGGACAGGGATACAACAGAAGACATTACAATAAAATGGAAAAACAATATACAGGGTTGCAAGAATTGAGATACAGAAAATCAGTATATACAAAATATTACAAATATAAGAAATAGTGACAACAGTAATATAATTTTAGGGTATATGCAAAGAGGTCCTATGGCAACTGATTGGAAACAGGTAAAAAAAGAGGAGGAGTACGGAGAGGGGCAGAGGAAAGTGGTAGAGAGAAATAGAGGGATTAGGAAAGGAGGTAGGGACAGGGATAAGGTAGAAGAGCAGGAGTGGGAGTAGGAGTAGGGAGCAGGGCAAGGAGAAATGTAAGATCAGTGGAAGCAGGAGCAGGAGACAGAAGCAGAGAGGGATTTGACTGGAACAAAGAGAGGGAGGAACAGGACAGGACGGAAGGGGGGAAGGGAGTTCCAGTCAGATACTGCCACAAATAAGAATGATCTTTGGGCAACGGTAAGGTGTAGGTTGGGTTTAATGAGAAGGGGGAGAGAGGCAGATTGGAGGGCATGTGGTGCTTGTCTCTGATGTATAGTCTCACTGAGACATGGATGTGTGAAATTGTGGACAAGCTTAAACATGAAACTCAGGGTGAAATACCTCAATTTAGATTCATAAGGTAGCCAGCCCAGAGAGGAGAGGAGAGGAGAGGACATCACAGTGGTGGAAGTGGGCAATAACCCCTAAGGCAAACCTTCCAACCCCATGGTAAGCCTAGGTAAGTTGAGACAGAGAGGCAGAGTTAGTTGAGAACAGTAAAGGAGCACCATAAGTTAAGAGTGGAAGAAGGGATGAGGAGGCAATCTTGCAGCAGGAGGAAGAAGAAAGGAAGGGATGGATTTGATAGAGGAATCCAAGTTTTTGGTTCAGAGATTTAATGACATTTGAGACATATGAGCTAAGGGAGAACCAGTGTCCAGGGTTATGCCCAGATATTTAAAGAAATGGACATGCTCAAGGGTATCTTCACTGATTGAGGTATTGCTAAGAGGAAGAAGAGCAGGCAAGATGGAGGGTCGGTAGGTGAAAAGCATACTTTTTGGTTTTTTGCATTAAGAACAAAGTGATCGTGACAGAACCAGCACTCAAGGGAAGCAAAGCCAGATGCAAGTTCTCTGTTGACTAAATTAATATCAGGTGAAGAGCGATAGATAATAGCGTCATCTGCATAGAGGTGAACAGAGGCCCCACCACAAAAGTTGGGGAGGTAATTAATGAAGAATGAGAACAGTAGAGGATGCAAAATAGAGCCCTGAGGATGCAAAATAGAGCCCTGTGGGACTCCATGAGTTATGGGCCTAAGGTCAGAGATGGAACCAGCCCACTTAACTCTCTGAGAGTGGTAGGACAGATGGTCCTTAACCCAGTTATGTGCAGTAATGTCTAGGCCTAGAACATGTAGCTGATGGCAAAGAAGACCATGGTTAACCAAGTCGAATGCTTTTGTGAGGTCAAGCAAATATGGCACCAGTGGCATAACCCTGGTCCATTGCCAGAAGAATATCAGAGGTCACTTTCATTAGTGCAGTTAGGGTACTATGGTTCCATCTAAAGCCATGTTGATATGGGGATAGTAGATTGTGCTGTTCCAGCAAAAGCAAAAAAAAAGTTAAAAGTTAAAACAAAAAATAATTTTGAATTAAAATTAACATCATCAGCAAAGAAAACAAACGGCATGCTGTTTTATGGATATATAAACTCCACAAAAAATCCAGTAGCAAATTAACATCTATAATAGATAATGGATAATATTTAACTGACCCAGTCAAAATAGCCAATACTTTTAATACTTACTTCTGTTCAGTATATAATAAACAAAATCATCAAAATAGTAATAGCAATAATTATATAGGGATGGGGAAACATGAATTTCATAAAGAAGATATGATTAAACAACCTGATAGCTTAAAACCTCACAGCTCACCAGGATTCGATAACATTATGCCCTCCATGTTATAATTAATGAAAAATAATATCTGGAAACTCTTGAAAATTCTGTATGAGAAGTCATTAAACTCAGGTACGGTCCCTGCTGATTGGAAAAAATCTAAGGTCACACCTATTTTCAAAAAAAGGTAATAAGATGCATATCTGCAACTACTGACCAATCAGCCTAACTTCAGTTTCATGTAAGATCCTTGAATCTCTAATAAAAGATAAAATCATAGAACACCTAAAAAGCATTCCAATATAGAAACACAGAAACATAGAATTTGACGGCAGATAAGGACCGCTTGGCCCACCCAGTCTGCCCATTTCCCTACCTACTGGATAAGCTGCAGATCCTAGTTAACCAGCAGCCTACTTCTTCCTACCCCCACCCTCTAGAATTGCCTTATGACTGTCCCATGCATGCTTGAATTCCACCACTGATTTTGACTCCACAACCTCCTCCGTAGGCTCGCTCCTTGCATCCACAACCCTCTCTGTGAAAAATACTCTTAAATTACCTCTGACCCGCCTCTATCTTCAAATTGTGCCATCTTGTTCTTGCACACCTCTTTTTTGAAAGATGCTACCCTCTTGGACTTTGTTGATTCCTTGAGGTACTTGAGCGTTTCTATCATGTCCCCCACTTTCTCGAGGCTATACATATTAAGCTCCTTCGTCTCTCTTCATATGTCTTCCGGTGCAGACCCTGCACCATTTTAGTTGCCCTCCTCTGGACAGCTTCCATCCTGTCTATGTCTTTGTGGAGATTGGTCTCCAGAACTTCACACAGTACTCCAGATGGGTCTCACCAGCTGTCTGTACAGAGGGATAATAACTTCCTGTTTTCTACTGGTGATGCCTCCTATGCATCCCAGTATCCCCCAGCCCTCCTTGCTGCCCTCACATTGCTTGCCCACCTTTAGGTCATCTGATATGACTACCCCAGGTCCTTTCCATTTTCAAGTTGTTGTTAGTATCTCACCCCCATTGTGTACTCTTCCCCTGGGTTTGTTTCCCAGGTGCATTACCTTGCACTTCTTAGCATTGAATCTAAGCTGCCATACATTTGACCATTCCTCTAACCTTGCCAAGTCCCTTCATCCTTTCCACCCCCACCTTGTGCATCAACTCTGTTGCAGATCTTTGTGTCATATTCAAGAGACATACTTTTTCTTCCAGTCCTTCTGCAATGTCGCTTATAAAGACATTGAAGAGGACCCAACTAATACTGAACCCAGCGGTACCCCACTAGTAACCTCCTTTCTTTTGAGTGGACTCCATTTACTATTACCTCTGTGTCCTATTCTCCAGCCAATTCTTTACCCAGGCTGTCATCTTGGGACCCACTCCCAGGCTGGCTAACTTGTATATTAATCTTTTGTGTGGGACTGTGTCAAATGCCTTGTTAAAGTCTAGGTAGGCCATGTCCACAGCCCCTCCCTGATCTACTACTTTGGTCACCCAGTCAAAGAAATCTATCAGATTCGTCTGGCATGACCTTCCCACTGTGAATCCATGCTGCCTAGGGTCCTGTACCCTCTGGCCTCTAGATACTCGACAATTCTTTCCTTCAGAAGTGATTCCATGATTTTCCCTATCACTGAGGTTAAACTAACAGGTCTGTAGTTTCCTGCTTCTGCCTTGCTCCCACTTTTGTGAAGGGGAATCACATCTGCCCTCCTCCAGTCCTTGGGTACCACCCCATCCTCCCATGATTTGTTAAAAAGGGTAGTCAGTGGTGTCTCTAGTTCTACCCTTAGTTCTTTTATAATTCTGGGATGAATCCCATCAGGCCCCATTGCTTTGTCCACCTTCAGTTTTAAGAGTTCTTTCAGAACCCTTTCTTCTGTAAATGGGCTGGTATCAACTTCTGTATCCAGAGTGTTTCAACTGTTTGTTTTATGTACCTCCTCTTCATTTGTAAATACTGAGCAAAAATATTTGTTTAGTATCTCTGCCTTTTCACAGTCTCCCTCTGCCCACCCTCCCTCCCTTTATTAAGCTCCTCACTATCGCTCCCTTGGTCTTCCTTCGTCCTCCTGATGTACCTATAAAAGGTTTTATCCCCTTCTTAACCGAAGTTGGCTATCTTTTCCTCGGTTTGGGCCTTTGCTGTTCTGACTGCCTTCCCAGCCTCCTTTTATTTTAACTGATACAGTTCTCTGTCCTGCTCCTTCACGATTCCTTGTACTTCCTGAACGCTTTTTCTCTTGAACCTTCACTGCCACTTCCTTTGAGAACCATAGTGGTTTCACATCATTTTATTTTGTTTATTTGCTTCACACAAAGGTTCGTTACCTCTGTGATGGCAGTTTTTATTATTCTCATTGTTCTTCTACCCTCCTTCCTGCCCATTTGCAAGTGCATTCCTTAGGTACTCACCCATTTTGGCAAAGTCAGCCCTCCTAAAGTCCAGTACTTTTGTCTTTGTATGCTTGGACTCTATTGCTGTGTTATTGTGAACCATACTGTTCGATGGTCGCTAGTTCCCAGATGGCTACCCACTTCTACATCTGTGATCCTCTCTCCATCTCCATTTGAGAGAATCAAGTCTAATATTGCTCCCTCTCAAGTGGGCTCCAGTACTAGTTGTCTAAGGCATGCTCCCTGTAGGGCATCTAGAATAACTCCACTCTTCAAAGTGGCAGCTGCAACTGCACTCCAGTTAACAACTGACATATTCAGATCACCCATCAGCAATATCTCCCCTTTTTCTGACATTCTAAGTATACTTTCTATCATTTCCTTGTCCATTTCCTCCCCCTGAGAAGGGGGTCTGTATATAACCCCTGTGCGGATTGTGGTGCCATTGCCTGTCTCCAAATTTACCCACAGTGCTTCTTCTTCTCCTCCCTGTTTACCCTTTTGTTCTGTTACTTTTATTTCTTCCCTTATGTAAAGAGCTACTCCTCCTCCTCTTTTACCCTCCCTGTCCCTCCTGTAGATAGTGTATCCTGGTATGTTTACGTCCCAGTCGTGGTTTTGTGTGTACCATGTTTCTATGAATGCCACGATATCCAAATGTTCCTCCTCCATCAAGGCCACTAATTCAGGAAGCTTGTTACCCAGACTACGGGCATTGGTACTCATTGCTCTGCATTTTTTGATGGCTTTACCTTCTGTTGCAGCATCCCCCACTGACCTTTCTACCTCAGTCTTTTTCTCATTTAGTACCCTGTTTTGAAGGGAGAGGCTGGGATTTTCCTGCTGCTTGTCAGTGCCTCCCTTGACTAGTTTAAAAGCTTGCCAATGAAGCATTTAAACCGATTGCTCAAAAGACGTGTTCCTTCCTGGACAGATGCAGACCATCCTGCTAGTATAGGCTGGTGTCCTCCAGGTGGAACCCCAGTCCCCAATGAAGCTAAACCCTGTGCTGCACCATTTTTCAACCATTCATTAAACTGCATGGTGCTAATTACCCTCGCCTCCCTCATGCCTTTGACAGGCAGCACCTCTGAGGAGGATACTGTGTGTGCTACTTGTCTTAGGCCCCTCCCCAAATCTGCAATGTCCTCCTGCACTGCTCTAATCTCATGATGAGCCAAGTCATTTGTCCCTAGGTGGACAATTACATCCAGCTCAGACTCCCTTGCAGCTGTTCTTGTGATCCTGAGGATGCGCTTCCTGTCCCTCCAAGCCATGGCACCAGGCAGTCACCTTACTTCAGTTTTCCCAGCTCCCCCCAGTTCTATACCCCTAATAATTGAGTCCCCCAACAGGAGCTGCTTCCTTTCCCTTTGGTGTCCTCTGCCTCCTTCCTGTGGGCCTCCCTTGTGACAGTTGTCATCAGTCTTCTCTCAGGTGCATCTATAGGGAGCTATGCTCTCCCAGAATGGTGTATGGATTGTGGAGGAACAATTGACTGGGTGTGCCTCTGTTCCACCATCCCCACCCTCCCTGAGCCCACTGTAGTCCAACTGCTGTGCTTTCTTCGCAACCTCTGAGGTAGTGGTGGTGGCGCTAGTGCTCCCTGGATGGGGGAGGTTCCCTTCCTACTGTCCAGTGTGGCCTGGGGGAAGGTTTCCTTACTACTGTCCAGTGCGGCCTGAAGACGGGCAACTTCCTCCCTCAGGGCAGATAGTTGTCTGCAAATAGGGCAGCATCTCAGCCTCCAGAAAGACTCCCGGAAGACTGCTGCCCCAAAGCTATTACATTGCACTACTCCCCACATGTTTATCTACTTTTTGTGTGTGTGTGTGCGCGCGTGTGCGTGTGTGTGATTGGTTATATAGAAATATATATATTATACAATGTGTATGCTTATATTGTCAGTGCAGTGTGCTAGAGAGGATATGACAGTGATATGCACCTTGCACTCTTGAGGAAATGATGTCAGAACCTCAGGTATAAGGAACTATTTCCAGGGGGTGGGTGGGGTGAGGGTGGTAAAGGGTTGGGCTAAACTGTGCCCTCACAAAACAATCAGCTAAAAGCTCTCACCCACCGGCTGCAATGAGTGCCTCCTGTCAGCAAGATACCCTACACAACAATTTGACAGAGAAAGTACCCTGCTAATCAAACAGAGAAAAATCCAGACATCCAAGTCAGACACAGGTAAACCTCTCCAGCCCCAAAACAGCCTGGTGGTTTGTTAGCCACAAGGCAAATCAAATATGCAGTTATTTCAGCCCTTCTGAAGATGCTGACAAGATAAGCAGTTTTGAAAACCTCCTTCCTGAATTAAAAATTAAAATAATTAAACACAAAGCAATACCACTGTAAAAGTGAGGAAAACTTCTCTCAGATGTAAGCAAGAGAGAGAGAGAGATTAGTTACAGATACCTAGTCCAAAATAATATATCCACGCAGCTTCTCAGTTGTTTCAAAGCCAATCCAGTACACAACTTGAAGAAGATGGACTTCTGTCTCAAACAGAATCACACCAGTAGTTTATAGTAATTGAACAATGCTGAAATAGTCAAGCTAGACAATTGGCTGTGATGCAGACCTCTGACTTGTGAAGACAATTTCCCCCACCTCAGGCTATGTCTGGCATCCAATTACAAACTGCAGCCTTTGCTATTTTAAATCACACAACCCCACCAAATGTTGCAAAATGTATTGATGCAGATTGTCACAGAATTCTAGTAATCAGTCCAGTTAGCCACAAAGGCAAATCAAATATGCAGTTATTTCAGCCCTTCTGAAGATGCTGAAAAGATACGCAGTTTTGAAAACCCCCTTCCTGAATAAAAATTAAAATAATTAAACACAAAGCAATACCACTGTAAAAGTGAGGAAAACTTCTCTCAGATGTAAGCAAGAGAGAGAGAGATTAGTTACACATACCTAGTCCAAAATAGTATATCCCACGCAGCTTCTCAGTTGCTTCAAAGCACACCCAGTACACAACTTGGAAGAAGATGGACTTCTGTCTCAAACAGAATCACACCAGTAGTTTATAGTAATTGAACAATGCTGAAATATCAGCTAGACAATTGGCTGTGATGCAGACCTCTGACTTTAGAAGACAATTTCCCACCTCAGGCTATGTCTGGCATCCAATTACAAACTGCAGCCTTTGCTATTTTAAATCACACAACCCCACCAAATGTTGCAAAATTTATTGATGCAGATTGTCACAGAATTCTAGTAATCAGTCCAGTTAGCCACAAAGGAAATCAAATATGCAGTTATTTCAGCCCTTCTGAAGATGCTGACAAGATAAGCAGTTTTGAAAACCCCCTTCCTGAATTAAAAACTAAAATAATTAAACACAAAGCAATACCACTGTAAAAGTAAGGAAAACTTCTCTCAGATGTAAGCAAGAGAGAGAGAGATTAGTTACAGATACCTAGTCCAAAATAGTATATCCCACGCAGCTTCTCAGTTGTTTCAAAGTACACCCAGTACACAACTTGGAAGAAGATGGACTTCATACAAATCAGCACAGTTTTAAATCTGGTCGCTTGTGTACAACCAATCTAATGTGTTTATATGAACACATCAGCAAGAATTTAGATTAAGGCATACCCATGGATGTTATATTCTTCAATTTCAGCAGAGCATTTGATTTAGTACCTAACTGGGCAATAAATTAAAAACTTAAATATGAAATATATACATATACAACAAGACAGAGCAACAATTGGTTGAAAGACAGATCACAAAGGATAACTATTAGAAGTCATCTATCATCTGAAGGTGATGAAACCAGTGGGATGACTCAGGGGTCAATATTGGGACCCTTTATATTTCAAATTTTCATCACTGACTTAGAAGAAAATATCAACAACTATATTATCAAATATGCTGATAACACAAAGGTGGGCCATGTCAAAGTGAAGACCAAATAAATTCATTGCAAAGGGACATTGCTGCTATTGCTTCTTGGACCACCAGATCTGGAATGAAACTTAATCTGGATAAATGTTGCAGTCTACACATGGGGAGACATAACTCATTACATACATACAGACTAAATGACTATACAATTCCTCAGAAAACATCTGAGAAAAATCTTGGAATTATAATTGATAATAAAATGGATCTAAAAAATCATTGTACTACTGTAATAGCTAAAGCAAACAATACATCGATGGTTATAAAAAGAAACATCAAAAGAAGGTCCTCAGAAGTTTTCATGCCTTTGTATTTATCCTACCTTAGGCCACATCTAGATTATGGGAGTCAGTTTTGGAACCCACATACTAGCAGTAAGATAAATAAATTAGAGAGAGTGCAATGAAGGTTCATATGAACAATAAAAAATCAGAAAGAATTATCATATAACAAGAGGTCAACTAACCTTGGGCTATACAGCTTGGAACTAAGAAAGCAAAGCGGTGACATGCTCCTCTTCTACAATATAACAGATGATCCATTTTTAATGACAGCATTAAAGACCTACTGATGCCTCACAGAAAACTTTAAAAAACATAATAATTTGGTACAATTCAGCCTGCATTCCACTTATGTTTTATTTATTTCTCATTATAATAATTTATTACTAAAAAAATGTGTACGAATATATGATTGTTGTCCCTTACAGTTCATTTTGAGTTCATCTGCCTCTATAGCTTACTCCCTATTTCAAGTCATAATCCTCTGTTGTGACATCACAATTTGTTGCCGTGGGAGTAACTGTGATGTCACAAGCAGTGCTCTGTTACTTCAGGTAGGGAGAAAGCAGCAGGAACAGATGAATCTTCAAGAGCAAAGACCCTGTTTTCATGCAGATGACCTCACTACTAAATAACGGAGAGAAGGAATACAGAACTATTGGGAAATACAAGCTGGACATTGCCTAACTACTATGTTTTGTTAAAGTTCTCCTGAATATGTCACCAGCTCCTTAAACATCAAATATAAAAATGATGACATAACCACTAGGGTCCATCACTGCAGATGAGACTTAATCATTATAACACCAAAAAAAGGAAATACTTTTTTACTCAACAAGCAGCAAACTTATGGAATTGACTGCCTGAATACATAGAAACAAGTGTAACCCCCCACCAGCCCCTTACTTAACTAGTAGGCACACCTCCCATACTTTTTTTGCCTAGGGGAAAAGAGAGGGGTTGGGGGTACAAAGTAATTGCAATGAAGAAAACACAAAGTGTGTGTGTGCTAAACAGAAACAGACCTATATCAAAACCCAGGTCCTGAGGAGAGAACGTTTGTTAAGGGCTATGCTAGGTTTACACTTCTGGACAGAGGTACCCAGTAAATCCACACAGAAAGCAGTAACTAGATTGTCCATACCAGGCTGGGATTCTAGAGTGTGGCTTTATTCTGAAACAAAGTTGGAAACACAAAAGCAAAGATGGACCTCCAAGGGTTTAAACTTTGTGGCACTAGGCAATGCAAAACACATCTGTAGAAACAGAAACTTGAACATCCCATATAGCATAGGATTAAACATCTGGAAATTGTGGAACTAGCCATGGTAAAAACACACAAACTGTTCTGGAAAAGGCACTAGGCCAGTACTTAGAACAGTTCCCATATGGCATAGGATTAGGAATGAGGCACCCTGGCCATGACGGAGCACTCAAAGCTCAAAACTAGCAGAACACCCACATAAAAGGGGTAAACTTCTTCGGGTCACATTGGCCACATGCACTGACAGAAAACAGGTGCCCTTACAGAACCTGAAGTGCAGAACTGGTCACTCCAGATGGGCTGTCTTCCACCTTTTGCATCCACGTCCATACCCGTTCTTTCAGAGTTACACCTCACAATACTCAAACTGTAGAAATTGGTGCTATCTTGAAATGGTTAGCACATTCAACATCAGGACCACCACTAGGGTGTAAGGTTAAAGTCCTGAGCAAAGGGCTAGTCTCATATGGGACATCCACTTTAAAACACAAATCTGCTTGAGAAAATCCTCACAGAAGGTGGGTGAGAGGGTCCCTTTATCAGAGAGTTACTGCACAGAAAAAAGGCAGCTGCGTATCCTAGGTAACTCAGAATCTACTCACACTTTGTACACCAAAGGCAGCTTCACAAAAAGTTTAAGGTTAAATCAGGGGACTGCCCCTCAGATCTTCTGCAGTTCCCATCATCTCACATGGGACAAAGGCACAGGAACACTTGGAGATGGTTTCCACCACTTCACAAGTCAGGAAAGGATGTCCTCCACTAGGGTGAGAAAACTGGCACTGCTCACTCTCTGAGCTGCCGGACTGAACTCTCCTCAGAATTCTAAAACTCCCCACTCTCACACAAGCCGTGTGGTTCATGTTGCTAAATGACATCACCTCTCTGCTCTCAGCAGTGACCAGAGCCCCTGGTGTTCTGCGGCAACATTTTCTAATTTCTGCGGCATGATTTATTCATTTTTCTGGCAGAATACAGTCCTGTCATTGGCTAAATATGATGTGATGTCATCAATGACATCATATGCTGAGCATAGTGGAGGGGCTTCAGGATAAACGAGGTGGGAAAGAAAGCCTGACACTATGGAAGAACAGTATATTTATATGAAAATTCACCAAATACAATGAATTCTGCCTCACTATATATATTCTGTGGCGTTATGGAAATTCTGTGGCAAATTCCACAACCGCAGAACCGTAGAATTCCAGGGGCCTTGGCAGTGACCAAGCAGCAGAGAGGGGCAATGTGAAAATCCATTTAAGCAGATATTCACCAGCTGCCATACCTATCTAACACTGACACTGATGAGATTCGAGTAACCCCAGGGAACAGGAGGGTTACACAAATATAAACAGAAATACCTTCAGAAACAATTTAGGCAAATACATAACTATTGGTGGCAAATTAGATTACTATATTTTGTCATAAAGGAGCTGTTTTTGGCCTCTGGCCTTTTTAGCTCCTCACATTCTAAGTGACTCTAAAATAAAAAATATCATTTTTCTGCCCCATTACCCTTAGAAGGGCAAATCAAAAATTGGTGGGTAGTGCTTTAAAAGTGATAGTACCCACCTCTCTGGAAGAAGCAACTGGGTCTGTTATGGCTGAACCTATTCTGCTGGCCAGGAGAACAGGTGAATGACAACCTTCATTGTCAACGTACCACTCCTTAGTTAATCAACAGGGTATGAGAAGAGTTGAACTGCTCTTGTAGTGTGCCAGGAGCCAAATATCTCAGCTCTGCAGTGCACACCTTTCAATCTTACATCACCAAAATGGGAGACATTATCCCTTAAAATATGAGCCACATCTTCAAATCAGAGACGGGAGCTCAGAACTCTATGGAAGTGTAAGTACATCCATGTTAACAAAGCTAGCAGTTTGGGATAGCAGAGCTTCTCTGTTTCAGGAACGAGCTTGAAGTGGTGAAAGACAGAGTGACCCTTGCAAAGTGGGACAGTTGACAGTCATGCCGAAATGCATTCAGACCTTTCTGGTCACAGGGTTGGGATTCAGGAGTGCTCTTGTGGACCCTGGTGTCCTTTTAGAGAAAAAGGTGGTTGTTCCATTAGTTTGGGTGATAAGTAGCTTTTTTTCATGTGCACCTAGTAGTCTAATTTAACAAAATACACTGTCTCCTAATTATCAGGCTGGACCAGTGCATACAGCTCCAGAACCACCAGTGAATCTTTCTATATAACAATTGTAAACCAGCAGCAAGAGAAAAGTTTGATCAGTTATCAAATCAAAATTGCACGGTGCTCCATGGTCATTTCAGCAACAATAGGTGGTGTGAATTTGCTTTGAGTCATGGAATTAATAAATCAATTTTGCCATGGGCTAATAGTAGTACAAAGAATCTACATGCCATTCTTTAAACTGCTTTTACTCACAGAATCAGCAATCCAACTACCTGCAGAACATTTACATGAAGTCACTGATCTAATTTATGGACAACTAGCAACACTGCTGGTAGGACTGGCTGCAATGTAACAGTTATCTGCCACAGTAAACAACAAAACAACAGCCATCAGTAACCTTCCTCAGGTTACCCCCCCCCCACGGGGGATTTGCCCCCTGCACCCCCCTGATTAAAGTTTGTTAACTCCGGGGGTGGGCATGTCAGGGAGGGGGCACAGCCTGGTTATAAAAAAAATGTAAGTCCCGCAGCCATGGAAATAAAAAAAATCTTCCCAGCCCCGAACCCAGGACCTGCTCTGTCAGAGCCAGTCTCCCTACCTACCACACCACACAGCTGGCTTGGTGGAGCAGGCACACAAGCGGGTAATAATCCTCTTCCTTATCCCTCCCTTTCCCCTCGCTATTTTCTTTTTCCACTCACCTTTGCCTTCCCTCACAGTGGCAGTCCTCGCTACCCTGGCAGATCACCCATAATAATAGTGCCGTAATATGGTCGCCGTTTTGATGGTCGCCCATATACAATCGCTATTATCACTGGATATCCCTTCCTCAGACTTCTGTGGTACAGTCGCTGTCTTTCATTGCATAATGAATGGTGGTTCTTGAATTCAATGCCTAGATTTACAACACAGTTAAAAGGTAATAGACTGAATCCCATGACCACCAGGATGAGTGAATGCTGCTTGCACCAGACAGTTTGAAAAGTGGCCTGGGCATGCCCTATCTGTTTTTGTGGGAATCCCTTCCTAAGCAAATGTGGGTCATACTTGCAGCTCTTGATATTCTTTCTCATTTTCCTCCCATTCTGTTGTAAATCTCTGCAATGACATTGTAAGTATACCATGCACCTAGCACTGCTCCCAGTGCCACCACCACCGAGCTAGACACCCTGTCCCCCTCCTACCTAAGGGACTGGAAAGCAGCAGTCACTGATGGAGGATTTGTTTTGTGTCCCCATTGCACTGAGAGGGACCAGAGAGCTGTGGCCACTGATTGTGGATTTGTCATGCCCCCCCATGAGGGTTACTGGAGAGCTGTGGCAGCCAATAATGTGTCCCCCTCCTACCGAGGGTGAATGGAGAGCTCTGGCTATGAGCACAGGGAATAGAGAGCTGCAGTTGCTGATAACAGATGTGTTGTGTCCCCCCCTCTTACTGAGGGGGACCGGAGAGCTGAAGCTGCAGATCATGGATTTTTTGTGCCCCCCCCTTCTACAGAGGGTGTCCGTAAAGTTACAGCTGTTGATCATGTTGTGTACCCCACTGCCAAGGGGGGGCAGGAGAGCTGCAGCATTGTTCATGGGTTTACTGTGTGTCCACCTCTCACTGATGGGGACCAAACAGCTGCAGCAATAATTTTAGGTTTCTTGTGTGTCCACCTCCTACCAAGAGGGACTGGGGAGCTACAGCCAACAATCTCAAGATTTGTTGTGTCCCCCTGCTACTGAGGGGAGTTAGAGAAGTGTTGCCAATGGCAGCTGTGTTGAATAGCAGTGCAGACCTCACCAGAGTAGGCATGAGACTGTTGCTAGCAATGGGGACAGTGGAAAAGGAGAAGCACAATAGTATGGCAGGTGGGTAAGAAGCTTAGCTGGCTTGGTGCAGGAAGGTGTTATCTGCTTACTAGGGGGTGCTAGGAGCAGCTCACTCCTTTGAACTACATGAAGTTTCCATCCAGCAAGCATATAGCAGTGCCATGATCTGCCTGGCTGATTATTGGCCTGTTATTGCCCAGTCCACTGCAGCTTGAGCTGCAGTGGTTCCAACCGTGACACTCCTCTCTGAAATGCAGTTATTTGAAACCAAATGGATGCTGCACACACATGAGTATGCAAACATAATGAATCCCAGTGTTAAAAAGTTTAGAAAAGATTAAAAAGAAACAAATAACCTTGTTGAACAGAATGCAACAACAAAAAAACATGCTTTCTGATGTTGGGTCTATGTAGGCTTCACCATGATTAACAGCAACCAATGCATTTTATTAAGCTAAATGATCTGGTAACAATGTATAAGTCGTCATTAAAATATTTCTGAAATTGCAAAGAGATTAATTTATTGGTACTAACTGTTTATGCCTACAGTATGTTAATGGCAAAGAACTGCGTACTGTATGTGGCACGATCTTCCAAAATATGAGGAATTTAATTAGCACTGCTACTTAATCCATGACTCAATGCAAAAATAATTACATCACATAGTAAAGATTGGGTTGACAACTGCCTCAGGCTATGGTGCCATGTCTATGGTAATTCCTGCTTTGTTAATTCTACCTAGTATGACATTAACACATGACAGAAATGCGTTGGTGAATAGAATTTTTATTTTTCTAGTGCTGTAGATTTTTTTAACTACTAGAAAAAGCAGTCATTGTGTCCCACATATAGAACCAGTTAACTTCAACCATTTACTACTACAAGTGGGTTAGCTTTAAAAATGATCAAAAATAGAGCTTTTAAAATAATAATATATTTTGTGTTGATATTAAAGAGCTGTAGTACTAGTGCTTGGGGGGAATATTTTGAGAAATATTCACAGTTCAGCCTATAGTTCATTTACTTAAGGTTTGTTAACTTACTGCTCTTTCCCTCATTCTTTATATCTCAGTACAATTGCTGGGAAGCAGGATCTTTGTCACTTAGACGTTGTCAATTACTGTTGCTGGTTTGCATGTGAATTCAGACATTTGCCATGACTTTATGGTGATTTAGACAGCAAGACTGTAATGTCGCAAGAAAATGATTTGTCCTTAGGCATACCTAAACAGATTACACCTAAGTAATAAACTTCCTGAGGCCCAATACAGAGTCATTATTGGTGGTGGCAGAAAATCAGCCCACAAAAGGCTACCAATTATGCCCCTACCACAGAAATGCCATACACAAAGGGAAAACTAGTCCGGGGGGGGAAGGGGCAGATTCTCATTGGCAACTACATTGCAATACAAATGATAGTTGCCAGATGTTTTTATGACCACCATGGAAACATGCAATAGCACCAGTTACATAACACTTTGCTATGTACAGTCTTCTGTGGCGATGGCACTACTGTCCTTGTTGTTCACCTACTAAACTGACCAGAACCTGTAGTTCAGCTTCTGGGTGATGATTCTTCATTTGTTCTGTGTGTTACACTGATTCCTAATGGTCCAGTGGTCCCTCCTTCCACTCTCTAAGCCAGTTTCCTCCCTTGGCATCCTGTGGTACCCCCCTTACTAGCCCCATTTCTTGAAGCCACTCTTTTTGTATAGGCACCTCACTGACCTTTATCCCTCATTACTGTATCCCACTGACTAAGGGCCACACCTCTTCTGTAGAATTGCTTGCATCAGTTCTAATGGCTGGAAGGCACTGTGAGGTATGATCCAGCTGCATGGGGTGCAGCAAGAGTCTATGCATAGCACAGTACCTTATGACTAAGTCAGCCTCTTTCCCTATACTGTTGCACTGACCAGTATGATAGCACAGTGGAAGGCTTTGGATCCCACTGTGCCAGTAGAGCTCAGGTAGTAGTCCATCCACCTCCAGGACATAAGGCTGAGGGCTGTAATCCCACACCTGGACCTGGGCTCCTACCATAAATGCTGGCACCCAAGAGCAGTACTTGGGGGGGATGCTGTACTGTCAGGGTATGTTGTCCTTTGGATGAGACATTAAACCAAAGTCTCTTCTGCTTATCTCTGGTGCTGTCTGGGTGGGGGTCCTTGTAGAAGTAAATGAACCCAAGTCACTTTTTGCAAGAGTAGGGGATTTTTTCCAGTGTTCTGACCAACATTCCCCTTTCCAGAAAAATGGTTCATGCAAATGTTCAAGGTAGTGTGTGGGTGTTGATGTGTAAAATGGCTTTCACTACACATTTACTGTCACTTCACTACCAGTCTTTCATTGCTGTTAAGTACTTTGTGTATGAAAAGTGCTATATAAATGCAAATTGTCCTGCTGCTGCTGCTTCTTCTTCATGTATATCACAGTGGGTAAAAAGTAGAACCGTGGTGCAAAGTTACACCATAATGTTATGGTTGTGTATGAAGCCCCTGTTTTCATACTAATTTACTGTGTAGCAAATGAAGGGATGACAAGTATTGTTTGTAATATTGTTAAGATAGAAGCTGAATTGTTTCTAAATAGTGTTTTGTCCAAAGTTTTCTCAGAGGTGCCAGTCAGTTAGTTGTTCTTTAAAAGGACAAAATGAAACCCCACTATTCAGTTCTGGCCTTGCTGGCTCTGTGACATGGAATATTATTGAAATGTTTGTGCTTCAAAAATGAAGTTTCTCAAAAGTAATTGGAAACAGCATAATAGTTCAATTGTGGCATTGTTTATATAATGGCAGTGGGAGCATGCATAATGCAAATAAATAGAGCACCATATTTTGGTGGTAGAACAATAGTACGATGCTTTGCTCTATGTTTCATAACTTTTTTCAGTACAGTAATTAAAATATAACCCCATAGTAGAGTAGATATATGAGAGACTAAACAGATCCCATGCTCAAAAATACTGAGGTACTTCAGGAGCAGCCAGATTCATTTAGCCCTGCATTACCAGGCTGTAGTGTATGTGTATGTGTATGTATGATATCAGTACTATACTACAGTTAGCCATATTTTAACTCTTCTTCTATATCTGTTTTCTCCAACTCTACAGATCACCTTCAAGGGAATAGTCAGCACTAAGAGCCCCATGTCTAAGTCTGGGGCTGGTCCCAATTTGCACTTTGTGTGCAAAAGCATTTTTTTACTTGCTCTTTACTGCAATATAGTAGATTATATCAGACTAATTCTGTTAATTTGCACAATGACATTTTCTATCCATATGCAGCTGACATCAATGGAGGGCTACAGCAGTGGAAGATTCAATAGCCTGCAATGAATTTTAGGGATTTTATTAGTTCCTATCAGATGTTTGCTGGTGGCACGATCCTACAGGGGCTATGTACACTCCTCTGTGACTATACTCAGCCCAGGGAGGACAGCAGGACTAGCAAACAAAAGCTCATAGCTTATAAAAGCTTTAACAGGTGCTGCAGGCTATTGAATGTGCCACTGGTACAGCCCTCCTCTGATGTCCTCTAATGTCAGTTGCTCATGTGCAATCCCATGAGTGGCACAAAGCAGGAGTGGAGCATCTATCTTAGGAGTGTCTGCAGGATGTCTGCAGATAGTTCACATTCCACAGGAGACTCTGAATGTGGGATACCAGATTAAGGTAGGAAGTAGCATATTATCTGTTTACTGTACACTTTGATAACCAGCTAGGGAGCAGGTAACTACAGTTTGTAGCCATAGTATACCTGTATAAGTGACAGCAGTCCTCCAGGAAAAGGCAGTAAGAAGCAGGAGGGCTACAAAAAGGGAAAGCAGGAGACACCCTATCTAGGGTAGGGTAACAAAACAGTTCAGGGAAGCAAAAGGGAGAGGTAGTAGTACAAAGCAGTAGAAATGAGGTAGAAGGGTACAGCAGAGCTTTAATAGATGATAGGTAACGCAAAGAAAGATAATAGGAGTGGTGCATTGCAATAGATGTGGGACAACAGTCTTTCAGGACACCTTTTGGAGACTGAGGTGCTGCCCCATATGTACTCACCTCTCTAGGTTTCAGTAGAGGTTGCTGGACTCTGGACTGAACTGGCAAGGGTAGATAGGGTCTTCTGCCCCACCCAGGGGCCACCAAATTTGATCTTTGCTCCCACAGAGGATGTCTAGGCAGTGCAGAGCGAATGGACCTTGGTGGGCTCTGGGAGGGTGGGGATGGCAGAAAGAGTGCATGCTCCTCAGCCTATACCACTACTGAAATCCTTTGCTATACTGGTAGGATAGAGAAGCCAAGAGGAGGCACCCACCACAGTTGGAAGGGAGGAAGTGGGTGTCCTCAGAAGGGGTGGGAGGGAGGATGCAGTTGCTGGGGTGGGGATTCATTGTCAGGTGGATAGATTTTGGAACAGTAGAAGAAGGGGATAGGGAGGTAGTGTGCCTGAGAGGTGTTTTGGCTTGGAAGGTTGGAGAGCTTATTTAGGGGATTGTTAGGACAGCAAGAGATGGGTGGGAACTACATGTCATTGCCCATCTGAGGACAAATGACCTGGCAAGGGACAAAGTAGAAATAAAGCAGGGTATTTTTCAGGGAACTGGGGAGGGGTCTCAAGCAGGTGGCATGCTTGGAATATTTTTCCAAAGTGTTACCTGTGTATGCTTAAGGAGAGGCAAGGGTACTCCACATCAGGGCATTTAATAACTGGTTGAAGGTATGGTGCATGGAGGAGACCTTTGGCTACTTTGGGGACTGGGGACCAGCATGAGAGAATGTGGGCCTTTGTAAGAAAGATGGCCTGCATCTTTCCAGGAAAGGAACTACAGCCCTCTATGGAAGGTTTAAATGCTACTTGGATGAACATTTGAATTAGTTGAGGGGGAGGCAGTAAAACCAAGGGAGGCTAAAATTGGCCCCCCATGATGGAGCATCATAGAAACATAGAAGTTGTTGGCAGAAAAGGACCCCTTGGCCCACCTAGTCCTCCCTAAAATATATTACCTACTGTGTTGCCATAGACCCAACTCGATCTCTGGTCTTACCCCCCATCCCTGTTACTAAGGTTTCCTTGTGTGTATCCCATACACGCTTGAATGCTGCTACCATTTTAGTTCCCACCACCTCTGCTGGGAGTCTGTTCCAGATGTCCATCACCCTTTCCATGAAGAAGTACTTCTTCACATCCCCTCTGAGCCTTTCCCTTCCAGCTTCATATCATGCCCCCTTGTCCTTAAGTTTCTCTTTCTGTGCAAAATGCTACTCTCCTGTACCTTATTTACACCCTTAAGGTATTTGAATGTTTCTATCATGTCTCCCATGTCCAGTCCATCTTCAAGAGAGTACATATTTAATCCATAGAAACCAGAAACATAGAATGTGTTGGCAGAAGGGGGACTTCTGGTCCATCTAGTCTGCCCATGGTTTCTATTTTAAGCTACCCCTACCCCCAATTTATTTTATACTACCATGTACAAGGATTCTTTTGTGTCTGTCCCAAGCTCTCTTGAACTCATTTATTGTTTTCACTCTTGAGTCTTTCCTCATAGGGCTTGTGATGCAGACCATGCGCCATTTTGGTTACCCTCTTCTGTACTACCTCCATTTCATCTATGTCCTTCCTGAGGTGGGGCCTACTGAACTGGACACTAGAGCTATGCAGAAAATAAAATTTCACCAGTGGAATGCCCATGGAATGACCATTCTGATTCCACAGAATTCCATGGAATTTTCATAAACATTCTGCTGAATTTTGCAAAATTTTTTATTTCAGTTATTTCACTGTTATTTTAAAAGTACCTGTCCAAATAACACCACATTTGGACTGTAAGCAGTACCCAATGGCTTACAAAAGTGTGCTAACTTTAGGTGTTGTATATTGAAAGGAGGTAGAGTTATGGGTGGCCAAACATTTAATCAAAATTAAATTTTCAGTTATTTGGAGATAATTTTAAAATTTATTATCCAAATTTCTCAATACCAGAATTTAGAAAAGCACATAGAATGCAAATATGCACCATGTTCTAAATCTTAAGCTTTAATGGGAGCTGAGTTATATGTAGCCAAATATTTTGCCAAAATTTGGATTTCTGTAATTTTAGTATAACTTTGATAGTATTCATTGAAATATTACGAAAAATGCCAGGTATGCAGGTTATCATCACTAATTTTATATATGCACATAGTTTCAGATTTCTAACTTTAAATGGGACTGCGTTATAGCCTGCCAAACATATTGCCAAAATTAAAATTTCAGATAGTTCCTTCTAATTTGAAAACTACATATCCAAATTTAACCAGAGTTGAAACATATAAACTACTATACCACATGGCTATGTCTGAAAAAGTTAATATTTTCAGCTTTAAATGGGATTGAATTAAAAACAGTCAAACTTTCACAACATTTAAAAATTAAATTTTGCAAGAATGTAAACTACAAATCTAAAAACCCTGAAACTTTAAAACTATAGAATGCAATACCATTAAATTTGGCAGGTTTGTATACCTTACAAGGAAACTGTGTATGCCAATTTTGTTAATTGCTTGCTGCAAAAAAGTTGCAAACTAACATTTGTACTTAAAGTTAAAGCCCATAAGTCTTTGTGAAAATTGCAGAATTTCATGAAGAAATTCTACAAAACTGGAATTTTCTAATTTCACTCAGCCTTATCTGGGGGTGTTCTAATTAAAGAATAGGGGTATGAGAGGCAGGCAGTGCAAGGGACCTCCAGGTTCTGGAGTTAGATGCACAGTTTTACCAAAAAATGGACAGCAATGCTAGGTAGCACAACAGTGGTAGACCCCCTGATTGGAGCAAGAAAGCACAGAGTCAACAATTCCAACCTGAATGCAGGATATTTAAGGATCACATCCAGTAAATTTATGATCCAGGTAGCCTGGTGTATATGCAAATCTAGGACTTAGAGGTACTCAAAAAGATGTAGTGGGGGAAGACAAAGCCTTGGGCAGCAGGAAGAAAGAATTCTGGCTATTCCAACAGGGTAGGTTAGGGTTACCACCTGTCCTGATTTTCGCAGGACAGTCCTGATTTGGGCAGCTGTGTCCTGCAAAAAAACATGAAAAATACTTCATGTCCTGATTTTATAGTAGAAAAAACATTTTCTAACTTTCCACTTAATGTTGCAAAAAACTGCAATACCTTAACTAAAATACCTTAAAATGATAAAAAACAATAGAAGCAACTAAGAAACTACAATACTTAACCTTAATTCTGATTATATAGAGAAAACAAGTATGTTGCATTGGTTGAGGTTACGTATTGTCCTACGAAAAATCATGTTTTAGTAAGAAATGTCCCACTTTGGGCTTCTTAAAAGGTGGTAACCCTAGGGTAGGTCGATAGGAAAAGGAGTAGGTGACTCACATTGTAAGGGAGTTTGTCACTGTAAAGAACAAAGTGGATATCATTGGGATCAGTAGTTCTACTGAGTCAATCTAGCTATGCCAAAAGAGAAGGGGAGGGGGGAAAGCCACTCAGGGAGGAACTGCAGGACTGCAAAAAGCTCAGCCACGCTTATTAAATAAAGCAGTGATATGTGCATTGTTAATGTTAAATTCCACAAAAAAATTCTGGATGCTGAATATGCTACCATAATTATGTGAGAAAATGTTACTAATCATTTTTTTCTTCTGCAACATTAAAATTGCTTAACCAATTTATCCAGTTGTGTTAGACATCAGGATGCTGAGGCAGAGGCTTGGTCTCTTCTTCAGGATTAACCACCTCATGACCAGAGATGCTAAGATGCAGTTAGTTCAATCAACGTTCCTTTCCCTGGCTGACTATGCAGACTTCATTTATTGTCAATGCACTGCCTCTTATCTTGCTAAGCTGGACACCCTGTATCACAGAGCCTTGAGATTTAAAACTGGCCTAACCCTTCTCACACATCATTGTTCTTTGTATGCAGCCATGGGGTGGCCCTCCCTTCAGTATAGGCAGAACAGAAATGCGTCTCTTTGGACCTTCAGAGCTATTACCAAAAAACTTCCCCAATACATTTCTGACTGTCTTCCGCTAAATTTGTTAGGAAACTATGCACTGCAAAGTTACTCTTTGATTTCCTTTAAAGTTCCTAGGGCTAATACATGCTTTGGGAGAGCGGCCATAAGTTTTGTGTTGTCATCACTTTGGAACAAATTGCAAAAATCAATGAAATTGAGCACCCCTGTCAGTCTTACCATCTTCAATACCTTATATGCCCATGTTGTCAAGGAACTCTGCAACTGTTTGCCCCATTCCTAGCATGATACGGTGTCTGCTGTTTCCCTGTCCTATGCATTGCTACCTAAGTCTTGGTCCTATGGTTTCTTCAAGCCTATATCCCTTTCACTCTACTTATGTTCACTCAGCTTACTCTTCCTTACTCTGTCTGACCTCCCGCCATGTGTTATCCCTTGCCCTGTCATCCTAGCACCCCTTTACTACAGCAGCCCTTACCTTACCCTGTAACCTGTTACTCCCCTGACAGCATCTTACAATGTCCCCCTCTAAGCCTGAATGTCTTGTCATGACTTGTGCTGGGCAATGCCGACAGCTAGAATGTTTTATTATCTCTTGTCCACATCAGTTACCCTTATCATCTCCTCTGAATAAATCGATGTACATGTTGTTTACATCTTGTTATCTCCTTAAAATGGACCTAATGCTATTGTTCTGAGTGTGCTATTTTATCATATACAAATGTCTATTTATTGTCTGTATATACAGTAAATGCATTGTGCTTTGACCTTGTGTGACACAGGTCCACCTTGTAAATGAGCTTGCTCGATGGTGTTTGCCTGGATAAATAAAGATTTGATTGATTGATTGATTGATACATAGACTGTAGATATGCATGTCAAATGTTAACTCTATACGTGCAAGAGAAGAGAAGTTACTAACATCCACATTTTTAATAGTTTCACAAAGTTTTGCAAATATTTACATAGTAAAGTTTTGAACCCCATGTAACTTAAAAATCTCTTATCTAATTCTCTCCATATTTAGAAAATTCTATAAGCATTACAGAAAGGTTACCTGTACTAATTACAACATGTCTAGTTCCAAAGGTGCCTGAGTTATATGCAGATGAAATTTGTTCATGAAATTTCCTGAAAAAAATAAAATGACATTTTGAGCACATATAATTTTGAGATGATGCATCATATTGTCATGAAATGTGGCACATTGTTAGAACACCTAT
Source organism: Neoceratodus forsteri (assembly GCA_016271365.2). Lineage (NCBI taxonomy): Eukaryota > Metazoa > Chordata > Ceratodontiformes > Ceratodontidae > Neoceratodus > Neoceratodus forsteri. The sequence continues at coordinate 362,174,227 of CM057458.1, forward strand.
CATCAAGAAATCATGCCAAATTTAAGATCCCTGACCCAATACATGGTTAAGGTATATGCAGATAAAAAATGTTTATGAAATTTCGCACAAACAAAATGGCAACATTGGAGCAACTACAATTTTGAAACTATCCAACCAAATTACATATTTGGCACATTTGTGCCCATTGACCCAATGAGTATCTATTTCAGAGCTCTAGCTTGAATAGTTGCTGAATTTGAACCAAATTACTAAATGTAAAAAATTCCATGAAATTCCACAGATTTGGAATATTCCTATTCCACACAGCTCTACTGGACAGAGTACTCCAGGTGTGGCCTCATTATTGATTTATACAGGGTAGCACCACCTCCCCCTTTCTATTGGTGATACCCCTTCCTATGCACCTCAGCAATCTATTAACCTTCCCTACTGCCTTAATCACATTGCTTGGTTACCTTCAGGTCATCCAATATGATGACCTCCAGGCCCCTTTCCTACTTAGTTGCTGTTACCTCCTTCCTTCCCATTCAGTACATTGCCCCTGGGTTCCTGTGCCCCATGTGCATAATTTTACCTTTCTTGGCACTGAAGTCTAGTTTGCCATACCCTTGACCATTCCTCCAGTGTTATCTACCCCATCAGATGTGTCCACCCTGTTGCAGATTTTAGTGCCATCTGTGAACAGGCATACTTCCCCTCCAACCCTTCTGATATGTCACTGATGAAGACATTGAAGAGGACTGGTCCAAGCCTTGACCCTTGTGGCACTCTGCTGGTTACCTTGCCTTCTTCTGAGTGTACCCCATTGACCACCACCCTCTGGCTTTTGTTACTCAGTCAACTTTGTACCCATTTTATTTCCTTTGTGCCCACTCTCAGGCTGCCCAGCTTGTTTACCAACCACCTGTGTGGCACAACATCGACTGTCTTACTGAAATCTAAGTAGGCCACATCCACTGCCCTTCCCTGATCCACTTCCCTGGTTACCCAATCAAAGAAATAATCAGGTTTGTCAGGCACAATCTTCCCCCTGTGAACCCATGCTGCCTTGAATCCTGCAATCCATTGGTCACAAAGTATTCCACAATCCTTTCTTTTGGTAGTCTTGCCATAACCTTGCCCACAACTGAAGTCAGGCTCACAGGTCTATAGATTCCTGCCTCCTCCCTATTCCCACTTTTGTGAATTGGGACCACATCCGCTTTCCTCCAGTCCCTCAGAACTACCCCTGTATCCAGTGATAGGTTGAGCAGCGCTATCAGAGGTGCAGTGAGCTCCTTCCTTAGTTCCCACAGTATCTGGGGTGAACCTCATCTGGCCCCATTGCCTTATCTACCTTTAGTTTCTCTAGTTCCTTGAGGACTGTCTCCTCAGCAAAAGGGCTTGTGTCCATTTTCCTTCCCATAATGTCCTTTTCTCTGATCTGTGGCCATTCACCTACCCCCTCCTTCATGAGTACTAAACATAAGTACTTGTTCAATATTTCTGTTTTCTTCTGGTCCTCCTTCACATACTCCCCTCCTTCCCCCTTAAGTCTTACTATCCCTGCCTTGTTCTTACTTTTTTTGCTTATATACCTAAAGAATGTTTTATCCCCTTTTTACTGCCTTGGCTATGTTCTCCTCTGTTTGTGCTTTGGCGCTCCTAACAACGTTTGCTGCCTCCCTTTGCTTCTCCTGATAACCCTCTCTGTCCTCTTCCTTCTGTGTTGCTATGTACCTTTTGAATGTTAGCTCCTTCGCCTTTACTTTCCCTGTTTCTTCCTTGGAAAACCATAGTGGTTTCTTTTGTCTCTTGCTTTTTTGTAATCTGCCTGACACAGAGGTTTGCTACCTTCCCTATGGCCTTCCTTATTTTCTCCCACTGCTCCTCTACTCCCTCTATTTTTCATATCCCTACTACTGCTTCCCTGAGGCACTCTCCCATTTTCTTGAAATCAGCCCTCCTGAAGTCCAGAACCCTCGTTTTAGTGTGGGTTGCTTCTGGCCCGGTTCCTATATTGAACTACCCCATATGATAATTGCTTGTCCCCAGGTGACTTCCCATTGTGGCTTCAGTGACACTGTTCCCATTTGACAGTGCTAGGTCCAGTATCCCCCCCTCCATTTATGGGCCTGCAACTAGTTGTCTGAGGAACACCCCTTGCAGAGAGGCTAGGATTTTCCTGCTTCTGCCTGTAGCTGCAGCTAGGATGCTCCAATTCACATCTGGCATATTGAAGTCACCTACCAGCAATAGAAACATAGAAACATAGAATTTGATGGCAGATAAGGACCGCTTGGCCCACCCAGTCTGCCCATTTCCCTACCTACTGGATAAGCTGCAGATCCTAGTTAACCAGCAGCCTACTTCTTCCTACCCCCATCCCCTAGAATTGCCTTATGACTGTCCCATGCATGCTTGAATTCCACCACTTACTAGCAATCCCTTGGATTTTTCTCCTTTATCGCCTTTATCTCCTTATCTACCTTCTTCCCCTCTGCTAGAGGCCTGCAGATCACCCCTGCTTGAATAGCTGCCCCTTCGTTGTTTCTAGGGTACAGTAACCCACAGTACCGCTGCTTTTCCTCAATCTCCTTGTATTTCTGTGGCTTTTATGTTCTCCTTCACATAAAGAGACGTCTTTCCTCCCTTTTTTTATCCCCTGTCCTTCCTGAATAGAGCATACCTTGGTATGGCTGCATCCCAGTCCTGGTTATCATTCTACCAGGTCTATGTAATTGCAACTATGTCCAGGTCTGCTGCTGTCATGGTGGTCTCTAGGTCTACGATCTTGTTGCCCAGACTTTCAGCATTTGTGCACATGGCACTCCAGCTTTTGCTCCCTTCTCTCCTCACCCTGTTCCTTCACCCTCCCCTATTTTCTTTCTTCTCTCCCCTTCCCTCTGTGTCCTTGATTCCTTCTTGCATTTGTTAATTTTGGGGTTCCCCACTCTTGGGATCCCTGCTGCTGATCTTGTTAGCATGTTAGTATGTGAGGGTGGACAGTTCATGTCATTCCATCTTAGCCTGCCCCCCCAGCTAGTATAAATGCTTACCAAAGTAGCATTTAAACTGTTCACTGAAGATCCCAGTTCCCCTCCTGGATGGATGCAGGCCGTTACCTCAGTACAGGCTTCTATCACTCTAGTGGGAGCCCCAGTCCCCAATGAATCCGAATCCCTCTTCTTCACATCATTTCTTCAACCATGCCACTTTTTTGATGGTGAAAAAAAGGTAAATTGGAAGTTCCTTTGACTCAGCAAAGTGGCTTTACTATATCTAGGCACCAACCTCCTTCTCAAAAAAACTTTTAATTTTTTGAGTATTCTCAAAAATGAGTCAAAGCTTAAATCCAGGGCCACCCAAATGACCCAGATCTGTGTACAACCAGATGATGATGTACGGATAAAATTCTTGGATAGAAAGATATAAAAAAAGAAAACCACCAAAACCACCAGGTTCACCATTTGAAGCCTTTCCTGCCTTATAGCCAAATAAGAAAACTACATTTATTTGGGTTCATATGGTCATATGGTTCCCCTACACTATATGAAAAAAGCAACTGTGAATCTCTGTTTCCATCTATTCATGAGGTAGAAGCACATAACTAAGATGAAGAAATATTGCTATCCTCTATAATTTAGCAAGGGCCCAGTTTTTTCATCTACTTAACTTATGATCACAAATAACTAATTTTTCCTACCAATTCCAAACAGCTGGGACACAAAATCTTCAAAAGGTCATAGAAAAAGGGATTCCTTCAATGTTCGCATTGAGCCCCCGATCTCCCAAACCAGCCACACCCAACAAATAACTCGTACTTTTTTCTGAAAATTAGTTTTGACCCTCTAAATAGCAGGAAAACAACCTTTCAGAGTTTGAATACTTTCCAGAATGGATGCCATATCCTTCAAAAAAAAAAAACTTGTAATTTGGGTAAGCCAACATTCTCACAGAGCCAGCATTGTCAGGGCCCCCTTCTACTTTCCTTATTAATTCCATTGATCAAATTATTTTGGGCAAGCATCTGAATAAATTGCTCTAAACTGAAAATATATTATATTTATTTTATTTATATAATTTTTTAACCAAGTAATGGCACTGGATCAAGGGTCCTTTTTCATTTTCAACCCAGACAGATAATACAATACAAAACATACAAAGCTGCCCTTGTATACCTCCTTGGTGAGGCCCCATGTAGAGTACTGTGCCCAGTTCTGGGCACCAGGAGACAAAGGTGTTATAAAGGCTGTTGAGGTGGTACAGAGGAGAGCAACCAGATGGATAAATGAGGCTAGAGGACTGGACTGTAATAATAGGCCCAAGAGGTTGGGTCTATATCCCCTTGAATATCGCAGGCTGAAGGGGGATATGTGCATGATTTACACGGCACTAAATGATATGTTACTTTGGGAACAATTAGGCCTTGTACTCAGGGACCAGGTATATAATACCAGAGCTCACCCCCTACAGCTGGAGGGTGAGCGCTGCAGAACAAAAAAGAAGGATGTGGTTCTCAGTAAGTGTAACCAACATATGGAATGAACTCCCAATTGAGGTAGTGGCTAGCAGTAGCATGGACACATTCAAGACATGTCTTGATACTTATTTTAGCATAAAAATACTATGGGTTATTCATGAACAGATGGCAAGCTAAAATGGACGAAAGTCTCCAAAAGCTTTGTAACACCTATGATACCTATGTCATAGAATATTCAGTAACAATTACAAATACATAACTTGATTAAATATGACTTTGAACATCTTTTAAAAACTTGTAAAGAGTAACCAATACATAAATAGTCAGGCAAACTATTCCAAAAATGTGAAGCAGCTGCAGAAAAAGGTGTGTAGTCCAGCTCTGGTTTTACAAAAACCTACATTAAGACAAATCCCATTAGCAGATCTCAAACTAGGTAACAAATCCCTAACCAAGAGAAGCTCAAACAGGAGAAGAAACAGAAAAGAAAACATTTTTAAAAATCAAACAAACAAAAAAAATGCTGTATACAATAAATTGAAAATAACCAAGTAAGCTCGGTTGACAGTGGTGAGTACATATGGGAGCCAACAAAACAAAACGGCAAATACTATAAACAACAGAAAGATTCTGAACCTCAGTAAAACCAAGATAAAAAAAAAATATTGATACATAATCAAAATGGGGCAGAAGAGAACCAATAGCTATGGCTTTACGAGATTCAAAAGAAAAAAAGTTTTTCAACTCATACAAAATTCCAATTTTTTGATTAATATTAATAAAAACAAATTTAATATGGTTATAAAAAAAAGCAAAGGATCCAAAATAACACCAAGATGTTTGAATTGAGTTACTTGTTCAGTTGTAAAGGGCTCAAGGTACATCCTTGATGAACCCCTGCTGCTTGCATAATGGGGAGTCCTAACTGCCCGTTCACTAAAGGAATAGAAACAGACTTGACATCTAATACCTCCAACCAGGTGACAAAAACATCAGGGATCCCATATTCCCACAATAAAGTAATAAAGATGCTTGATTTACTAGATCAAAAGCTGCTTCTCGTCAACACTTAACACATAACATGATATTAAATTCATACTACCACTCTTTATAATTTTCCAGAAGTTCCAAGTTAAAATCGCAAAAATAAAATCCACGATCGATTTAATAGTGAGTACATTTCAGCGAGTACACTAATAGTGCCTGTACAGAAACACCCATGTCAAAACAGCAAGCCATGCAAAATAGAGATGGCAAATCGGACAGTAGGCAGGCTTCCTATGCGCTCGCCCCCCGTTTCAGTATCTCTATATTGTCCTCTGATAGAATTTGATTGGCTCCACAAGCTGATGCTTCCAATCCTGTCCTCAGCACAGTTTATTCTCGATATGCTAAAGGTGTGCAAATCTCTCCGCGATATTAGGAAGCAGAATTGTATGGTTGATACTGTTCTGCTGGGATCTGACAGGACAGATTGGACCCATGCTGTCATATCTCAGATCCAGATTTATTTCCTCCCATGCTGTGGTGCTTTCACTGCAGCTGGCACTGTCTTTGGTGGCACTGAAGGTATAGGGTAGAATCTCCGTTTGTACCTGTCCCTAGGATCTATTAGTGGGTTCATACTTTGAGCTTCCTGCCTCTCACTCCATTTCTTGGGTCCATTTACTGTCATGTGCTACCAGTCTGTGAACACCTATCCACACTGCACCAATCGCTATTTTGATAAGTTCGGTGTTTTCACTTGCTTTAAATCAGAGTCTCACACTCAAAGTCCACCCCCCCCCCACCCCCCACGATCCACAAGACTGTCTCTGTCTCTTTCAGTTAAGTGTGGACACGGAAGGCCGGAGGGGATCAAGACAACTTAGAATGGGAATGTTAGAATGGGAATGGGAGCATACCTCTCAATCTTTCTTCCCTGAAATGTGTGACAACATGTGTGACAAATGACCAAAATGTGTGACATATCATCAAACCTGGCACTGCAAGCTCAGAACACTGTTGCTGTCAGTGCACTAATGTTAATAATGTTTGCTGATAACAGCACATAGTCGATAATTATGAATTTCTGCTTTAAAGTCTCAGTGGGGAATGTGGAATATCCCCTCCCTCGTGTGGGACAGAGGACTACTGAGGGGTAAAATGAGTGAGGTACCTCGTAATGTGTGACAGTTGAGAGGTATGAATGGGAGTGGGGGAGCAGGGGTAGCGATTTTGGCATTCACCATTTTTGGACAGAAGTAATTAAGCAATAAACCACGTGTGGGTGTGGGTTATGGGAGGATTTACCATGACTGGCATGGTTTGGCCATGAGGCCACAGGCCGAGTGGTCAAATCTTCACCAGCCACGATGAATCCCCCCATAACCCACACCCTGGAGTGGTTTATTGTGATTATACCATGGTTTAGTATATGATTGTATTTATAAAATCTATAGTTTTTTTTTACTTCCAAAATGTGGAAGAAAATAGTACCTGTATTCCCCCCCTACCTTTTCAATCCCTGCCGTCCGTCCACTGGGAGCGTCACTTCTCCATGGTTGGTTTACATTGATGTCTGTGGCTGTTTGCCTCCAAAGCACAACCCAGAGACTAGCTTTGAAGATTTCTCTGTATCTTTTAAATTGTTGCAGTCCACCGGGAACTTGCCACCAAACCAAGTGAACCCGCACCACGTCACCGGATTTGGAAGAGTAGCGGAAACAGCAAGCTGCTGCGGCATGTTCACTCTCTTCTTGGCACCGAGCTCAGAGGACACTCGCAGCAAGAGTATCGGTAGCAATGCAATGCCGTCGTTTTCGCGGCAGTAACTTCACAGTTTGGGATGAGAAATATTACTTAAACATTTTCTGAGCGCTTTGTATGGAACACCCCCTCCCTTGAACGTGAAATTGTATTACACAGGAGGCCTGTGAAAGTATATAAAGTGGGCTGAAACAAAACAAAAAAAAAGCAGTTCTGCTGAAAGGAAAAATTGAAAAGTATGTGGTGGGTTTGGGGTTGTTGGTACAAGTGAAGCTGGTTTGGTAATATATGTTTTTTAAGTTATGGTGTGTTGACTGTTGTGCCAGAATGGAGGTTTGAACAGAGAGTGGCTTAGATGTTGACGGGTACCAAGTATTTTTTTTTGTCATACCGTCATTGTGTTTGGCAAAACACTTTGGGAATGTCGGAGTGATTCCAGGTCGGGGGCCTAATGCGGCTGACTGGCACCTTTGCCTAGGATTTATCACGGCAGAAAGGTGCCAGCCAGCCAATCACAGTAGAGGATTTTACTTCAATTTTAATGTCCATGGTATAATTGCTATTTTGTACTGGTGCAATTATGTTATGGTTGCCATTCCTGTTTTCGAAATGTTTTATTTGCTGTTATGTAGTGGCCATATTTGAATCTCGATAATTAGGGAATACCTTCCTGGACATAAATTGCATAGTCATCTATCTATCTGTCCCTGATGGAGCAGAACTGATTCCATGCAATCAAAGTAGCAGCTGACATGCCCAAATTGCAGTTCAAAATTTTTAAAACAAATGTAATTTTTATTGAACAGACCGATGGGCCTCCAAGCCTTATGCAATAAAAGAAGTTCACAGTCACAGAATCAGTGATCTGGTGGTAAACAAGGATTTCATTAAATACTTCCATCATAATAGGCACTTAGGTCATGTTACATTTCTTATATAATGAAATAGATTTGTATTATGTTATGTATATAAATTATTTTTAATTAATTTTAAGTGTGTTTTGGATGTATGGCTGAATGTATGTTATATGTGTCCAGGTACCCCTTGAAAATTGACATTTATACCACTGGGCTCTCACTCAGTTAATACATTTAAATAAAAAATGAAAAAGACAAACTGTCTGGTCCAAATACTGTACCAGATTGTGGGCCACTTGTATTGCTTCCTCTACTTCTGCCACATCACTGAGTGCAACCAAACTCTCTTGCATAATAGCAGGAAGAACGGGGATGTTAAAATTCTTAATTGAATGATCCATCCCCTGAGGAAAAAACTGTCCCATCAAATTTACCAGAAAAATTGGAATGCACTGTACCTGCTGCATAATAGCTTACTGTGACCTGACCACATCCCCTGCTGATGATGTTAATACTTGAATCACCTTCTTATGAACCCTTCATATACTGTAATAAAAAGGACAAGGTAACCTTTCAAGAACCATCTGAATATTCTGCCTTAAGTGATTACAATTATCATATCTCTAACAAACCACTTCCTGTTTTTACTCAGTAATCTAGGCCAAAAAAATCATACATTCTGTTATTGTGCAAGGATTATAAATCATGACAAAATTATTTGCCAAACAGCAATGTTTATTTCTAAACATTCCAGGTACTCTTATAACCATGAAAGGTACAGACATGTGAACATTCTGTTATTAATACTGTGAAAGATCTTGTTTCAAAGTGAAATTTGAATTTTAAATCAAACCATAAAATGGACATAAAAAAATCCTGTAACTTGATTGATCAGCTAAGGTTTCTACCTGTAGGTAAATCCAGAAATAACTTAAGCTTCAAGACTTTAGAGCTATATGCATGAGATAAATTCTTATGGTTATAAGAGTACCTGGAATATATAGAAATCTAGCATATAGTAAAAGGCATCTGGCAGTGCCTGCTTCCAGGGCTCTGTTTAGGTTGGCCAACTGGTAATTGGCAAGCACAGGTCATGGAGAGGGAAAAGCATGTGCAGTAGCAATCTTAAATGATTTTTTTTTAGAAAACAGGGCACCAGTTCAGTTCTATTTTGCCTGGCCTGCCTAAGGGATTCGGATCCAATCAGGAAAGGCAATATATAAAAGCTGGGTTGAGTTAGACTAGGGAGGCCGGGGAGTCAGCAAAGGGGTCTGGTGTCTGGGTTGGGAGGTGCTCTTGGACTGGATACTTAGGGAGGGGATTATTTTTTGGACAGTGATTGTAGACATTTAATTCTTCAATAACAGGATGAGAAGAAGAAGAAAAAAACTGAAGCCATCTTATAATTTCCATCTGACTGACCCGAACTGCCAGCATCCACTACAGCTGTCTGAGCATCCTCCATGAGGAATGGGAGTCAGAACCCCTGCAGCAGTGGGGAGGGAGTGATGGGCTTTTTACTGCACTCGGTTGAGGAACTGTATTCTGATTCCGCATCTGAAAAGGGTTTTTAAGAATTTGTGTTTTGGCCTTGAAAGCCAAAATTCTGAATTTGAAAAAAAGCTTGGAATCCATGAATCAATTCCTTTTTTTTCTGCCCTGAACCAGATAGCCCCCATCTGTCTAGACACCCCAGCCCCATCACCTTGATATCCACTGGGACTTACCTGTGGAGCCAGTCTTCCCCCAGGGCTTGCCCACCCTAACAAGATCAATGGGGTCTCCCCAACCTTTGCTGGGAACAGGATCCAGTTCCTGATCTGGCATGCCCAGCTGATCAGGTATGGGTCCTATGGGTTTCTGGCACCTTCCTTCTGCTGGTATCTTTTTTCTCCCTCTTGGTTCCCAAAGATGCCCTCCAGGCAATCCTGTGTGTCTTTCCCTCAGTTTCTGCTAGGGACCAGGCAATCATTAGGCTCTGCAATGCCCCCCCCCCAGTAGAAGAAGAGTAGTCCTCTAGATGCTCGATCTTCCTCCTGTCAGCTGGCCCTCCAATGCCCCAAGTTCGCTTCCGAACCCAGCCCATTGGTGCTGCCAGCAGTAGCGCTACTTTTGTGCTGGTGGGCCGGCCCTCAAATCCAATTCTGAGTCAGTGATTTTGAGCATTCCAAGCAGCCTCATCAGATGAAGTCTGTTGGGCAAACATAAAGGATAGAGACATACAGAAAGTATAAGAAATATAAACTGAGTTGTGTTGAAATATTATGTCTTCATAAGTTTTCTGAGAGATGTCAGCAGCTCTTTAACTGTAGTATATTTAAAGGTAGAATTTATGTTTAAATTACTAACAGCACATATACATGATACAGCTGATAGTTCTGTATTTATGAGTCCAAGTACTTTAATAAACAAGTAGTAGCATGAAGTCTGTGGTTTAGTTCACTTCATTTTACTTAGGAAAGGAGGAATTGTATAATCATAACACATTGCTCCCAGGCAAGCACGCATTTAGTTTCCAAAATGTCACACTGCAGCATGAACAAGTGGATCGACTCCCAGTGCTGTCATAATTGGAAAGCATGTATGTATTCAACTCATGTTGACCTTTGGAAAGCCTTACTACATGCACAAACCCTGAATAGATAAAAAAAAAAAATAGCTTCCACAGGATTCAGTTAATGCCTTGTTCTGTCTGGTCATATTAATTCTTGTATTACTCATATCCCGGAAATTCACATATTCTGACATTTCAATGGTTATATTAGAGTTTGAATGATTCCTTTCATTAATTCTCCTGTAAATAACTTATCTTTCTTTTTTGAGGGTGCAATATGTGTGAATGTATGGTAGAAAAATTGAAGGAGAACAAATAGCACTGAGCCTGCAAGTAATTTTTTTCCTGTAGAAGCTTATTTTTAAAAATAGTGTACTTGTTCCAGTTCTATTATGGTTTCATCTTTATTAGCTAAATCATACTTTGTTCTTATATTTTAAAGTGATGTGTCATACTTTGTTCTTATATTTTAAAGTGACGTATTGCCTTAGATTATTATTCTTTTTTACTGTATGTAGTTATGCCTGTTTTTGTTTGTTGTTTGATATTCTTTATGTATCGCACTTTAATTTTTAGAAAGGTGTATTTAACTTAACACCTAGCTATATTTTTAGAAATGGGTGCTTCTGGTCTACATTCTAGTGGTCAGTACCAATTTATAATTGTATGATGTAATTTATGTTCCTTTCAGCCACAGAGTTCTATGGTATAACATGGTTCCCTTGTGCCAACACTGGACGAGCTGACTATGGACATAAACTACATCATACGAACATATGAAATAGCCAGCAGAAGACTTTATGGTCTACAGAGTCTGCTGTATTGCTGAGCCCCTGATCTAGAGATTACAGTGGGCCTGCCCCCTCTACTTCAACCCTGAACCTCCCCTTTACCCTGTTTCACTCTTTCTTCACCCTGTCCCACCCCCTCCATTGTCTTTTGAGTGACAACCTCAGATGGGAGTTTATTCCACCCCGATGCCACCTGCTCTGTAACAAAATTGTCTCTTGACCTCCTTCTTGAACCTTCTCCCTACTAGCTTTTAATAGTGCCCTCTTGTGATTTTGTTTTCTCTGAGACAAAAAAGGTCCCCAATATCCACCTTGTTTATACCTTTCAGGTACTTGAAGGTTTCAGTCATGTCCCCTCTCCTTCCTCTCCTCGAGTGAGTGCATATTGAGTTCTCCCAGCCTGTCCTCATATGCCCTGCCCTGATGTTACTGAACAATCTTTGTCTCCCTCCCCTGAACTGCCTTGAGCTGGTTGATATCCTTTTTCAGGTAGGGTCTCTAGTATTGCATGTGGTACTCCTAGTGTGGTTTCATGATGGATCTTTACAGTGGCAGTATAGCCTCCTCCCTTCTGCTTGTGAACCCTCTAGCAATACAGTCCAGCATTCTGTTTGCCTTGGTTGCTGCATTTCTACACTGTGTAGCCTGCTTAAGGTCACTGGTAATGTCTATTCCCAAGTCACTTTCCTCAGCAAATTCAGTGACCTTGACCCCCCAACTGTACTCGTTCCTTGAGTTCTTTCCTCCTGCATTCATGACCTTGCACTTCTTTACATTGAACCTGAGCTGCTATATGCTAGATCACCTTTCCAGCTTTGCTAGGTCTTCCTTTAGGTCCTGCAACCCTACATCTATGTTCACCCTCTCACAGAGCTTGTTTTCATTTGTGAAGAGGCAGATTTTGCCTTTAAGGTTATCCCAAGTGTCATCAGTCAACAAATTAAATAACACTGGTCCAGGCACTGACCCCTGCAGGACCACACTGGTGACTTCCCTCATATCTGAGAGCTCTCCCACCCTTTGTGTCCTACCACTGAGCCAATTTGTCACTCACCTTGTTAATTTTCTTCCTGCCCCTAGATCTTCCAACTTCCTGATCAACCTCTTGTGGGGCGCTGAGTTGAAGGTCTTGCTGAAAATCAACCTCCTAGCCCTTATCCATTGCCTTCATTACTCAGTCAAAGAAGCTAATCAGGTTGATTTTACAGGATCACCCTGACATGAACCCATGTTGTGTCTTGTCCATGTGCTCATTTGTTTCAATGAACCCAATTAGTGTTTCCTTCAGAATGGTCTCCATCAGTTTATCAACAATGGAGGTCAGACTTACCTGCTTGTAGCTCCCGGGGTCATCCCTAGGTCCACTCTTGTGCAGTGGTACCACAGGTGTGGTTCTCCACTTCTGCGGTACTACCCCTATATCTAATGGTCTGTTGAACAGATCTGCCAGTTGATCCATCAGTTCTGCTGCCAGCTTTCTCAGCACCCTTGGGTGCCAGCCAGATGTTCCTGGGGACAAGTTTACCTTCAGGTACATAAGCCTTTCCTAATGCTATCTTCTGTTATCCTATCTTAAGCCATGCCCCATTCCAACTCCCTCCATCCTCCCTTGCAGCACTGGTCCATCCTTTTCCTTAGTAAAGACACAGTAGAAGTATTCATTCAAACCCTCTGCCTTCTCTTTATGGCCTTCCTCCCCCCCTCCATTTTAATTTCACTATACCCTTGTGTCCCTCTTTTCCCTGATATACTGGAAGAAGGCTTTTTCTGCTTCCTTGACCCCCTCTTCAGTTTCCAACTCCTTCCTAGCCTTGGCCTGCTTGACCACCCTACTAGCCTCCCTAGCATTCTCCAAGTAGGCCCCCCATTCTCCTTTCATGACTTTCTAAACTTGCTGTATGTTGCCCTCTCTTCCCTCACTGCCTAGACAATGTCCTTATCAAGCCAACTTGGTCTCTTGGCTTTGGAGTTTTTCACCTTCTGCTTAAGGCAGGTGTTAATGGAAGCCTATAGCCCTTCCCTGACTATTGTCCACTTTTGATACACCCCATACCTTTTTTAAGGCTTGTAAGTGTCCCCTCAGTATCTCACACATCTTATTATAGTTGGCCATTAGTGTTTGCTGTTTCTAGAGATGTGTGAAATTAGAAAATTTTGTTCTTCAAAATAATTTGCGCAATTTTCAAAATATTTCGCTGATGCGTAATGTGAAATTCTGTGGGCAAAATGCAAAATGTTTCCCATGAAAAGGCAAATTGCAGGTGAAATTTGGTGAAATTCAGATGAGATCTGGTGAAATTGCACATTTTGGAGTGAAATTTCAAATTTTGCTGGTGAAATTTCGCAATTTTGCACCCAGCGAAAAAAATTTTGTGGAATGGCAGAATTTCATGGAATGTTTCACACTTCAGAATTGCTAATTTTGCACCAGTTGTGATGGTGAAATTTAATTTTGCAACATCTCTAGTTGTTTTCCTCGCCATATCAACTCAGAAAAACAAAACCCAGAGTTCGCTGCTCCTCAAGGTCTCCTATACCTTGATGTCCCTGATGTGATCCCGTTTGTTAATACTAGGTCCTGGATGGCTCCCTGTTATGTAGGTTTAGACACACTTTAAACCAGGAACCCATCCTGTATTGTGTCCAGGATCAATTGGCTCCTGTGACAGATGGTGGACAGGACACTCCAGTCCACCTTAGGCAAATTAAAGTTCCCCCATTACCACCCTCTTACCTCTTTCTGCTGCCATTCTGATCATGAACCCTAACTCCATGTTCTTACCTTTGTCTAGATTTGGTGGCTTGTAAACTTCACCCAGCCTCCTTTTCCTACCCACTGCCTTTTGGACCTATACCCACAGTGCCTCTATCTTCCCTTTTCCTATTTCCTCATTAGTGGCAGTGATGCCCTCCTGACATATAGGGCCACCTCTGTTCCTTTCTCTTTCTTTTTATTTTTTCATTCTTTTTGGTTCAGATGAAAGTATTATAATATATCATTTCCTGATCTCATGAGTGAGAACTTATAGCCCATTTCATCATCATGACCAATACTTGCCTACCTATGGGTCTAAGAATAATGGCTATCAGTCCCTAATGTAAAGTTTTGTTTTACTTTTTCTATTAAATGTATCTTTCTAATGTAACAATCTCTCTTTCAACCATGTCTGGAATGGGGACCATAATTTTTCAAATTATGTTTTAGCATCAATTTTCATATAATATATTCTTTCCAGTTTAATTGTGTCTATCATAAAATTAATCCAGGTTTCATAAATATTACAGCAATTGCTGTAAACTTTCTTATATGAATATCTATTTGCTGATCCAGTCTGGGTATGGCTAATAATGTGAAGAGTGCATGCATAAATAGTTTCATTCCTATTGTATTTTCCAATAGTTCTTTTACTTTTGACCAGAAGTTAGTTAGACAGGGGCATTCATGTGTTAAATGAATGAAAGTCCCAGAGCTATGGGCTCAACTTGGCCATTTGGGTGTTATTGCACTATTTATTTTGTGTAATTTTGATGGAGTATAGTAGACTCTATGTAGAGTACTAAATTGGATTTGTTGTAATTTACTAGCTTTTACCATTACTGTAGGGACAGAGAGTATATCAATCCATAAATATTCTGTTATATCTATATTTAGATCTTCTGCCCATTAGTTTTTAAGTTTTTTTAATGCCCTATCCAAAGGGTGAGTTATGATTTGGTAGAGGGCTGTTATGAGATTTTTATTTTCCTGTTTTTCCACAATTATTTTCAGAATATGAGAGTTTGGTTTATATGTTAATTAATCATTAGTTTTATTAATAAAGTGAGTTCCTTATTTGAAGGTATCTAAAAAAGCATGATTGGGGAAGGTTGTAATCCTTTTTTATCTGTTCGAGTGTCTTAAAAATATTATTTTCAAACATTTGATCAATTTCACATATGTCCCTATCTTGCCACATTTGAAAAGCTTCATCCTGCATTGAAGAAGGAAATAAATAATTATTGCAGATTGGGGCATATGACGATACATTGATTTTATGTTTTATAATTTGGTGAGCTTTTTGCCAATAGTCCATTGTGGTAGAAGTAGCATCATTTTGGTACTTAGTTTTCTTTGTAGATAATATGTGGAACATAGTAGATTCCTTAATTTTGGGTATGGATGAAGCTTATGTTCCATTTGCGCAGAAATTGGGTACTTATTTTCATCATTAAGCCATACCTAGATTATACTAATTTGTGCTGCTAGGTAATAGTTCTGGAAGTCTGGTAATGCTAACCCACCTTTTGATTTTGACATAATTAATTTATTGTGTGCTATACAGTATGTGGTCACTTACGCTTCCAAATAATTTCTGTTATGGATTTTTTCAATGTATAAATTTTTTCAATTTTACTCTCATTAAGCTTCTGAAGAAGGACTTTTTTGTCTGAAAGCTAAAGCTCTTTGTTCTTTTTGTAACATCCTTGTTGGTCCAATAAAAGGTATTAACCATTTGTTCTGGATTTGTTCAATTTATTAAAACATTTTGAAAGTACAGAAGTAGGTAAGTTTTGAAATAAATAGAGTATGTTTGGGAGGATATTCATTTTTATTACATTTACCTTTCCAATCAGGGTGAGGGGCAGAGACTGCCATCTACAGTATTTAGCAACTTTTGGATGGAATCCAACATTGCAGGATAGTTACTTTGAAATAGCTGTCCCACTTGATATGTTAGGCTTATTCCTAAATAACATATTGTTTGTGCAAGTTGGCATGGGCAGTTATCTGTAAGTTGTATTTGGTGAGATTTATGTAATTGCATTATAGAGGACTTATGCCAGTTTATTTTTAACCAGATGCTTTATCAGATTCTTCTGAGAGAGTAATAAACTATTTTAATGAATTAGTGGGGTCTGTTAAATATAACAAAGCATCATCTGCATATATACTAACTTTATGTTCGGTATTATTGATAGTAAGTCCTTTAATATTGGGGTTTTCTCATATTGTTATCAATAGAGGTTTTCTAATTAGTGCAAATATTAGCAGCAGTGACAGGAGGCATCCTTGTCTGGTTCCCCTAGTTAATTTAAGCTGTTCAGAAAAATTTACATTAGTTTTAATTCATGCTGTTTGATTAGTATACAGTATATTACTTTTATCCAATTTCTTAACTGGTGCCCAGATCCCATCTTCTACAAGGTAACAAAAATAAATTCCCACTTTATTCTGTTGAATGCTTTTTCTGCATTGAGCGATAACATAATAGCATCTGTATTACTATTATTGGCTATGATATTTATTGTTCTCCTTATATTTTCAGTAATATGTCTGCCTTTCATAAATCCATTCTGATCTTATGTTATCAAAAGTAGTAAAGCCTTTTCTAATCTAAAAGCCAGTATCTTTGCAAAGATTTTATCATCCGAGTTTAACAATGAGATTCTCTGCATGATGTGAAGCTAAGTGGGTCTTTTCCTTTTTATGAAATAACAATATTATAGCTTCTTTGAATGATTTGAGGATATTCTGTACTTTAATAAAGCAATTGAATAGTTATGTTAAGATGGGTATTAATATTGATTTAAATTGTTTATAGAATTCAATAGTTATTCCCCACTAGAGACATCAGACAGACTGGTCTTTAATCTCCTGGATTGTTCCTACTGCCACTTTTGTATCAGGGAACAACATCGGCTATCCTCCAGTTTCTGGCTACCACTGCAATGTTTAAGAAGCAGATAAAGATGTCCAACAGTGGTGCTATTAGTGTGGTGCCATCTCTCACTTTGGTACTTTTGGCTACATCTCATCTGGACCAATTCATCTACTTTTAACACTCTCAGATCCTCCAGTACTCCTCCTTCAGTGGTGGGAGAATCATAAGATACTCACTCCCCTCCTCCCTCATCTGGACTGACTGCATAGTCCAGCAGCAGGCCATCCTCTTCCCTTGTGAATCCTGAACAAAAATATTGGTTCATTATGTTGGCTTTGTCCATATGCCCTTCCTCCTACCTCCCTACCTGCTTCAGTCTCACAATTCATTCCATAGCATTGTGCTTTTCCTGTATATACAGTACTGTAACAGAAGAATGTCTTATCCCCCTGCTTTACCCCTTCAGCTATTCTTAGCTCTGCCCTGGACTTCACATTTGCATTATGCTACTGGTTTCCCTTTTTACCTTTAGGTATGTTTCCCTGTCCCCACACTTTCTACTTCTCTTGTATCTCCTGAATGCCTTTCTTTTCACTGTCACTGTCTCTCCTACCTCTCTTTTGAACCTCATTTTTTTTGCTTTCCTGCATGTACATACCTCCCCAATGTAAAGTCCTGCAACTTCTGCCACTACCTGTCTGGTATCTGCCAGTGATGTGCTTGTGCAACTGTATTACAGTTCTTTTTTGTCTTGGCTCTTTCCTCTGATTTTCCACCTCTTGTAGAGAGGCCAGGAAAGTTGTCTCTAAACTAAAGGAAATTTGGTAGCTAAAGAGCCATACCAGAGGCAGAGCACTGGAAAAGGTGGTGGGGCAGGAAGAGGACATGAAACTCACTAGGCAAAGGAGTGGTGGAGTTGGATGATTTATGTAAAAAGCAGAGCGAGGAGTCTCCCACTCTGCATTTTTGTGAATAGGCCTGTGCAAAAATATTGTTGTTCCTTTATAATACAATAGTAAAAATAACTACTTAAAAGTACATACTTATATACAACTGGTTTGTCAGAAAAACTATTAGTTCATAGTTGATAAATCTTCATAATTTATATACATCTGTGTTAACAGATTACTTACACATTTATTGGAAAGTGTCTCTCTTCCACTCAGAAGTCTTGTATACATAAGGTCCTTTATTTAAAATCATTTGTTTCAAAAAAGTTTTCATAATACAATGTATCCAAAAATAATTTCCTTCATTTGCTTGAAGTGAATGGTTTACTTAAATTAGCTTCTTTCCAGTACAGTATTTTAAAATTATGCATTTTGTTGAAATTAGCACAAAAGCAATCAATCAGAAATCTCTTTCTTTGAAAATGACCCATGCTGGTGACCCAGGTTCATGTCCCGAGCCCGGATGCCAGGAGTGGAGGCTGGCTGGGAGGGAGTTGAAAGCATCCCTTGGATACTTCCCTCCTAGGGGGTGGGTTGTCATGCACTGCTCTTATAGTGGCTCCTGGTTGTGGTTCATGGAGGTGTTCTTGGTGGTGTGGGTAACCACATGCTGCCAAATGACCCTGCTCCAAGGATACTGCCATGGCCACACACACTGTGGGAGATGGGTGCCCCAGAAAAGTAGAAAACATGGCTGCCCTGCAACATTGGATGATGGCCTTCAGAAGGCTTCCTGCATGCTGTTGACCACCCAACATGCCATGCCTAGCCCCTGACTGACTTCCCCAGTATTACAGGTGCTTCCTTCCCCTGCCATACCCATAGAGGGTCCCTCCCAGCAGGAATAAACCAGATCACCAATTCAGAATGTTGGCAGAGATCTGGGGGAAGCTGAGATAGGTACAGCAGTGGGGGTTTGGTCCAACAAGCAGAGGGAGTGCCAGCATGTGACAGCCCAAAGGAATGGGGCTACAGGGGGCCCTGGAGGAGAAGAAGGAGGAGCAAAAGAAAATGACCATGGATCCTCAAATATTCAAAATAAAGCTCAGCTACCCATTATCTTGATAATGTGAGCTGGAATATTCTTTTGGGATGCTGAAGTGGCTAATCTGATCCTGAACAAATAGCCAGAGAAAGAAGATGCATCAAGACCCAGATGACAAAGCAACATTCGATCAAGAATGAAGAATCAGGAAGTAGTAATGATAGAGAAGGACACAGTATACAGGAGAAGATGAGTAGAATAAAGGATGTCTGTCTGAGGATTGCAGCAAATTGAGAACTTGAATAGGACACCAAGTTGAGTGTGCTGCAAAGTAAGATACATAAGCACCTGTACTGATTCTGTTGGTGTTTGATCTTGGCAAGGTGAGGATTATATAAGAGATGATATGATATGATCTGCCAATGCTTTTCTTATAGGCAGCTATTTATTAGGTGGAAGGCAGGACTGAAGACAGGAGAGGAGGATGTACAATAACTTCTCCAGGTCTTAGAAAGCTGAAGAAGGCCAAAGTCAGGCAGCTTGTAGATTAAGGTCAGCAACTAGTCCAAAAACACCACTGTTTAGGAGAAGCATCATTTGAGAATACAGGTTATAATCAATAGGTTTCCTTGTTGGAGGGTCTTGAGGAGTCACTTTTCTTATGCTTTGAGAAAGACTTTGATTGCTGGACAAGATAAGCAGGAACTAGTTAAGGCAGAATGAATAAACATCATGGTGAACTGGATGCGAGAGATATACTGTCTAATTGTTATCACTGGCAAGCTAAAGTTTTGAGAGCAGTAGGACACAGATGCCAGAATGAGAGAGACAGAAATCTGGAGAGGGTTCATATTTGCAGGTCACAGAAGATAGTGAAGTTCTTTCAGGTTACTCCGTAGGAAGCTTGTGGCATTGCAGCTAAAGAATTCCAAATGGTAAGGGAGACATAGTTAAGAAATATTGTTAAATCATTTATAGTTCTTAGAATTTAATTTATTTATTTAAATGTTTTATCAGGAAAGGCATACTGAGCAGAAAATGCTTGTGTCCAGATGTGTCCTGTGGGAGAGGGTACAGGGACAATAGTAAGGATAGAAGCAGGGTGCAATGGCAAAATACGGTAATAAACAAAATACACATGCAGTGTAAAATAACAGATACGGCATAACTTGGATGATGAGAATTACAGAAGCTATGGACCAATTAAACAAAATACTGAATATAACTTGTGAGCTAAGTATACTAAATCAAAATTAATTGCATGGTTTAACATGGAGCATACAGTATATAAGTGATAAGCAGGGTGTTGAAAACAAGAGGCAAAATAAAAATAAGGAGAAGAAGGGAGTTTAAGCACAGTTGCAGGTAGGGGAGAACAGGTCTCTTAGGAGGCAGGAGAGGACCTTAGGGGAGGTAATGTGTCAAACAGGCTGGGGGTGGAAGTTCCATATCTTTGGGAAGTGGTAGGAGAAAGCTGATTGGACTGCCATGGATGACCTGGAGGGAAGGTTTAAGGTTCGGGAGTCAAGTTTCAAATGGAGTGAGAGGACAGTAGTTTGAGGGAAATTGAGAAGGAAAGAAATAAAGGGAGGGAGTGAAACCAGAATTTAGCTAGAAAGGAGGTGCAGTGGATATGATGCCAACTGCTAGGGAGAGGAGGAAGAGAGCCTGGTAGAGGTTGCAGTGATGGGTGCAGGGAGGGCAGTCAAGAGTGAAATGGCAGAAGGAATAGAAGAGAGAGTCCAGTCTGGTTAGGGAGGATTTGGGAGTGGCACTATAGACTACATCACCGTAGTCAAATATAGGGAGTATTATTTTCTGGATCAGTACGCAGCAAGCTGGCAATGGAATACAAACATGATTTCTGTATAGAGCACCCAGTCTGAGGTAAAGCTTTTTGTGGATCCCATCGATGTATCCAGAGACATTTAGGTTCCAGTCAAGCCAGACCTCAAGATACCTAAAGGAGGAACTGTCCTTGAGCAAGGTCCCATCAAGGGTGTGGAAAGAAGTGGGGGGAAAGAGATCTGAGAGAGCCTCTGCCTTGTGCAGAAGGTCATCGAGAGTGTCTTCTTGGCATTTAAGAATAACTGATATGAGAGAAACCAGGGTTGTATGTTGTCGAAATCAAGCTGAAGTCTGGTCACTACATCAGTGGGGAAGGACCAAATGTTTACAGGACAGTATCGTCTGCCTACATGTGGATAGAGGAGAGAAGACAGGCAGAAGGAAGGTCATTTAGGAAGATAGAGAATAGCAGCAGGCCCAACATAGAGCCCTGAGGGACTCCTGTGTTTATGGGACAAGGAAGGGATGTTTTGTCTGTGATTCAAATGGATTGTGTTCTTTCCACTAGGTATGATTGGAACTAGCTGGTAGCTGTGTTTGAGATCTTAGCCATGGAGAGTTTGGTGAGTAGGAGTGGGTGGGAGACAGTGTCAAAAGCCTTGGCTAGGCTGACAAAGATTGCAGGGTGTTAAGTCCCTGATCCATACCAGTAAGTATGGAATCAGTGAGCCTAAGGAAGGAGGAGGTTGTGGAGTGGCATTTATGGAAACCAGACTGATAAGGGGTGAAGAAGGAGGATGAGTCAAGGTAGGAGGTGAGTTGGGATAGTACCAAGTGTTCCTGTAGCTTGGCTAAAGTTGGGAGTAGGGAGATAAGTTGGTAGTTTCCAGAGGAGGAGGAATCATCACCTTTTGCAAGGGGGATAACAGTAGCATGTTTCCAGCCAAAAGGGACAGATGTGAGTGAGAAAGAGAGATTTAGAAGAGAAGCAAGGGGCATGGCAATGGCTGGAGCCAATAGGTAAAGGATTTTAGAGTCACTATTGGCAGGAATATTGGCAGACAAGTTAAGTCTTGGTCAGCTTGCAGGAAAACTGCTCTGTATTGTTGAAAATAAAAATTGGAAGGACAATTAGCTAGGAAATTAGAAGGTTCAGGGAAGTATACGCAGTGGATTCTGAAGTGGAAGATTAAAGAGGCACATGTTAATCATCTCAGGAAGTTCATTATGGAATGACTGGATGACCACCTTTTATCTATGATGGCTACAGCTGCTTGGTTATCCAAATATATAGTTACAAGCTGGTTGTTCCATGAATGTCCCCAAGTGAAAGCAGCTACCACAATGTGATAGATTTTTTTTTGTGTTATTTGTTTATGCACCTCCCACACACACACACCGATCGGCCACTCCTTCAGAGAGCCAGTGTCGTCCCACCACCCTCTGACCTCCTGCCACCTTTCACCAGCTCCTCCATTGCAGCCTACCTCGAATAGCCAGGCATATCCCTCTGCTGGGAGGGTCCCTCTCTTACGGGAGGAAAGGCCTCAATGGCCGTCTATGCATCTCTGGTGCTGTGAAGGCTGGATCTGAGCTGGCTCCAGGGCTTCGGGTGGCAGGGAGCCAGGGCACTCATCATCCAGTCGATTGGAGGCATTTTTCCTGGATTTCTTTGCCCTGCCCATTGCAGTTCTCAGCCTTGCATGAGCACGGGGGTGGCCTGGGGTAGGGGCGCTCAAGCAGTGTGTTGAGGCAGCATGTTCTCAAGCACACTGCCAATTCACCTGCAGGTCCCCAGGCTGAACCCCCCCCCAAGGAAGGAAGCATCCAATAGATGCTTATGGACACCCTCCCTGCCAGTCTCTGCTCCTGGTACCCGCCAGGGGCGCAAGCCTGGTTACAGCATGCTGCTTTAACCCTTCACTTGAGCCATGAGCCGCCCATGATGACAGATTTTGAATAAGGAAGACACTGAAAAAATGGGATAGATCCTCAATTTCATGTGGCCAGGCTCAGGTGAATAAAAAGGTACTATACAAGGCAGCAAAACCAAATTATGGAGTGGCATCAGTAACAACTGCATGGTGTAAAGTTGGAGACAGGTCCTTGTAGAACAACTATATCACGTTCCTTGATAAAAAGAGGGATCATATTGCTAGGTCTGACCAGGTGGAAGCAGTTATGGATATGTGATGACCCAAAGGAATGACAGCATGGGCTAGACTAAGAAGATAAGAGATGAAGCTCTGGCTTTGTAGAATGATTCACACTGCAATTGTGAGATAACTGAATAAGGAGAGTAGTTCTCATTTGGTACAGGATTGGTTTTATGAAAAGGTAAAAACTAAAGTAGAGATTTGTTATAATTTCTCAACAGGAAGACATGATTCAATTTTGAGGAAATCTAGTTCGATGCCTAGAAATTTCAGTTTTGTTATTCTTCCTTGTCTTTTATCATCTGCTAGCAGAATAGTCAGTGAAAAGAACAAGTGCCACCATTAATGAGCATACCTGGAATCACGGCTTTAACATTGCAAACAGAAAATGACTTATGCCAGAGCACTGGCTTTTATAATTGAGCTACTTTCTGGCACCCAGGACACTGGCCACTATCAGGAAATAACTTTGGCTCTAAAACTTGGGAAAAGCTCTGGATGGATAATTATCTTTTAATTAAACAGGACTGGTTAAGGAATACCCAGTTTAACATTCTTCATAACTTATATTATACGCCCGCTAAATTATTCCAGATTAGGAAGCTACCCTCAGCAGAATGTGGGGACTGTGACTTTGAGCTTGCTACTTTACATAATAAATTATGGGCGTGCCCTAAAATTGTTAAATTATGGAATTCAGTTAAACAATGGGTGGTGCCTTATCTTAATATTGCTGCATATTTCAATGAAGACACATGCTTGCTAGGTATGTACTCAACGATCCCTACATATTCACAAAAAACGCAAGTAGCTTTGGTCGCTATGGTCACTAAGCTAGTAATACTTAGACACTGGAAAGAGGAATTGGAACCTTCATTCAGGGAATGGTGGACATAATTTCTTACTGCTCTAAATGCAGAAAGATGTGTAGCCTGGTCCTCCCATCCTCCCACTCTGGTGAGAAGTTCCAAGAATGTTGGAGTGACCTTTTTTCAATCCTTAAAGACAAGTTTGGTTATTAATTTAACCCCTGCTGCTTTCTTTTCCTTTTCCCTCAATTAGGTCTAATATTCTCTGACTATAAACTTTTTATAGAGGGTTTCTTGTGTTAGATTCCTCTTAGTTGAGAGAGGTTTATATTTTTAAGCTTCTTTAGGGGGAAACGGTAAATTCCAATATGTCTCTTCTAGTTTAAGGCTTCTTTTTTTTCTCTTTCTTCTTTTATATATTGGTTCCTCCAGTGCAGCACCCCTTTTCGTTGTTTCCTCTCTTTCACCACAGATTATGTATTCTGTGTTGGACGGTGAAGGTTTGTGCCATGAACACCTATTTATTTTTACTTAGGGACTCAGGTATGGGCCTTCATGGTCCGTACACTATCAGTTGTTTAAGCATTTAGAGTTGGCTAAAAGGGCTGCTGTGGGTTGGATGGGGGCGAGGGTTATGTTTTTCTTATTGGTTATATTTAGTTTTTTTTTTGTGTTTTATGTTGCTTTATTTTGTGGTATATGCACAACTCTGTGATTGTTCAATCAAGACAGAATGTTGGTTTATGACCTCTGTTACTTATGAGTTCCTGTAATTTCTTTTTTCAAAAATTAAGTTATTTGCAAAAAAAAAAAGGAAATAACTTTGGCTCATAGGACTTAAGGTCAAACTCGTCTCTGTATGAGTCTGCACACATGGAAGGAGCATGCCACAGGAGATTAAATTGGACTGAGGAAAAACACAAAATATAGTTGAAAAAGGCTACATGCTCATTTGAGTCCAGCTGGCACTTTATATGGGAAGGCTAATACAAGATATGGCTGCAGATATCGTTTTTGCATGAAATTAAAAAATAAGCTAAAAGCTGACAGTGTCCATGTAAGGTTGCTTGAGCATTATTTACTGCAGTTCCTCTGCAACTGTTAAAATGTGATCATTTTAATTTTACCTGATTTCTGCTTTAATTGGGTTGGATTTTTCTAAATTTTAAAGATTTTTTTTAGATTTGTTTGGTAGCCTTTTAGCTACATTTAGTGGTCACTGCTTCCCTGGTTATAGAAACAAATGTAATGTTAGAACGTCAGGGAGGACATGTGACCACAGTGCAGTGCACAGTTTGAACTTGCATTCAAAAATCTGATAATTAGCATAAAGCTCTGGTAGGATGATGCATTTTTGTAATGTTCACTGATGGATCTCTGAGAAGAAACAACATTACTCCAGAAATCCCTCTGCCCCTGTCTTCCTATTTTTCTCTTCTCCTTTCACTCCCTATACACTTTGGCCTCCTGATGGCAGCCTGTCCTCTGATCCCCTGTACGAATAATATGTTCCCCCCTCATTAGATCTGTGTGATTCCTCTGCTTGAGCTCCTGCTCTTGCACTGCTAGTTCCTTCCCATTTCCCTAAGTCCCCCTTTCCAGTTTTGGTTTCATCCTTTTTGCTATATGTGTGTACTCTCTGCTTGGACAGTGACTGTGTTGGGGAGGCCTATCAGGTCCTCTTTACTAGTGTACATGTGCCTAGCATCATCTGCACTGCCTCCCCTGTTATCTAGTTTAAATGAGTTGTGAAATGTGTTACTATACCAACCTCTTCCCCAACACTTTGGTGCCCTCCTTGTTGGGGTACAGGACCTTGGTGAAGGTTGCTGAACCTGCCCTTTCTTTCAAAGTTCTGCCTAGAGTGCAGAACTATCCTGAACATTTTCCTCACTCCGCCTAGCCAGATCCTTCATGCCTACATTCACCACCATGTCTTGCTTCTCTCTCCATCATAATGAATTCCACCTCTTCAGAAATAAGTCTAGCTGCCGAGGCCCCAGGACTACAGTGTGGAACACATCATCCACTCCCCCCCCCACTATGGAGTTCCCAGCTACTATAATTTCTCTAGCCCTGATGCCTCCTTTTGGGTTTCCAACCTGTCCAGATATGGCTTTTGTTGATGGTATCTCCCTCACTGGTTTTGATGGTATCTACTGTACCTCACTGGTGCACCAACCCCAGACTGCTTGGTGCTGGGCTTTGGCTGGCACTGTACTTCCAGAGGCAGGTATACGTTCATGGTAGGTACCCCTGGCTGCACTCTAATCTCTTCTCCCCCACACACTATTCTTGCTAACTCACTATTAGAGATAGAAACATAGAAACATAGAATTTGATGGCAGATAAGGACCACTTGGCCCACCTAGTCTGCCCATTTCCCTACCTAATGGATAAGCTGCAGATCCTAGTTAACCAACAGCCTACTTCCTCCTACCCCCACCAGAATTTCCTCATGTCTCTCTCATGCATTCTTGAATTCCCCTACTGTTTTTGACTCCATGATCTCCTCAGGAAGGCTGTTCCATGCATCTACAACCCTCCCTGTGAAGATGCAGTGAAATTAAATCCCACTGGCGGAGTGAATGCGAGGTGGCCACTTTGCATTGTCACTCTGCTATGTGGAGTGGCCAATAGGAAAGGCTCACTTCCCCTTGTAATTATTACTTTGCATTGTCATTCTGCTTAAACGTGAAGTACGGTGGAGTGGCAACAATATTGGCAGCCCCTACTGCCCCCCCACACACAGTCACCAGAATTAATGTGCATCCCCAAAATGCTACTGTCTTGTGTCCAGAAAACTCACCAGTGCTGATGAAGTGAAATGAGAGCACAACAAGAAATACAAAGTCTCCCAGAATGAATGGCACACTCAGTCATGCATGCAGTGGACATGGTCACATCACACAGTCACCAGAATTAATTTGCATCTCCAAAATGCAACTGTCTTGTGTCCATAAAATTCTCCAGTGCTGATGAAGTGAAATGAGAGGGTAACAAAAAATGCAAATTCTCCCAGAATTAATGGTGCACTCAGTCATGCATGCAGTGGTCACACACAGTCATCAGAATTAATTTGTATCCTCAAAATGCTACTGTCTTGTGTCCAGAAAATTCCCCAGTGCTGACGAAGTGAAATGAGAGCATAACAAGAAATGCAAAGTATCTCAGAATTAATGGTGCACTCAGTCATGCATGCAGTGGTCACACACAGTCACCAGAATTAATCTGCATCCCCAAAATGCTACTGTCTTGTGTCCAGAAAATTTCCCAGTGCTGGCAAAGTGAAATGAGTGATTAACAAAAAATGCAAAGTCTCCCAGAATTAATGGCACACTCAGTCATGTGCACAGTGGCCACACACAGTCACCAGAATTAATGTGCATCCCCAAAATGCTACTGTCTTGTGTCCAGAAAATTCCCCAGTGCTGGAGAAGTGAAATGAGAGGGTAACAAAAAATGCAACGTCTCCCAGAATTAATGTTGCACTCCATCATGTGAGCAGTGACTACATACAGTCACCAGAATTAATTTGCATCCGCAAAATGCTACTGTCTTGTGTCCAGAAAATTCCCCAGTGTTAATGAAGTGAAATGAGAGTGTAATAAGAAATGCAAAGTCTCCCAGAATTAATGGTGTACTACAAATGCACAGATTAAAATTGCGCTGCGCCCTGAAGAGATGCAGAGTCAGATGCAAAGGCACAACAACACCTAACCAGTGCTCACAAGTCACAAATCCAAATCTGGAAAAGAATACCTTTTGTCGGTTGGTGGGGCAGTGCAAGGCAGTAACAGTCCACTACCAGTAAAGATACCACAAAGTAGTATAAAAAATTCATGAAGGTGCAGTGCATAGCAGGTTCACATTGCTGCAATTATTCTGGCACAATAAAAGTCTGATTTAATGGTACGTGTCTCACACACACTCACACACACACACTACAAGTGTCGCATAGCAAACTGAAAACCTTTAGCAATATAATGAAATTTTTAAACAAATTGAAATTATTTACTGCTGCACCACTATAATCAGCAAAAAAATGTTAAGAATTACTGAAAATGTTACTGTGTGTACATTAACACAGTTATACATGAAAAATATAACCAAAACAGAAAGACTGCCTTTTTCTCCCAGTTAATCTACCTACACCACAGATACGCCCCTCCCCCAAAGCACACTTCACAGTACACAGACTGCCTGCTCTAAATTAACATTCAAAATCCACACACAAACAATAAACACTTGATGATATGAGCACAGGAGGGTTTCCTACAATCAAAGCACTAAATTTTGAGCAAAAAAAAAAATGCTCAAAAAGGTTTTTTTAACAGCTTTTAGAGGATTTGGATTGCAGAGCTCTGAGAGGAAACAGTCTCCATCTTCCACTACACACACACTACACAGAACTGAGGCTATACCGAACAATCTAGAGCCCATGTGACCTGCAATCCCATAAAGCATTGCAAATTCGCTTTTAGAGCTTCAATAATAAGTATAGGATGCGGCATTGATTTCAATGTACTTCGCCTTAAAATTGGTGGAGAAGTGGTTTGGGGAAGGCAGAATAATGCAAAGTCATTGTTTTCAATGGACTTCGCCTTTCCCATTATGACGCGATGTACTCCGCTTCGCATTGCGGAGCACTTTGCAAATGCCACGTTATTCTGCAAATCACTCCACGGAACAAATTTTGGCCACTTCGACCACCTTTACTCACTATCATCCATTCTCCTCTGCTGGATCAAGCAGTCCTCTGCAAGAGTGGCTTTTGTAGAGATCCTACTGCTCAGTCTACCCTGGTTTCAAATAGCATATTTCAGGTCTTGCAGCCTGCAGACCAACCATGAGGGCATGGAGCTTCCAACAATTCAGACAGCAGTCATGATCAAAGAGCACCCTCCTAACCTTAAATGTCCTGCATCTCTTTCATGTTGCCTATTTTCCCCAGTACTACCCCCATCGCATTTTACTTTCCTGCTTCCTAGATTCCCTGTCTACCTTGCTCAGGATTTAATAAGTCCCCATACTCTAAATAGTCTAGCCCTATTTCTTCATTTCCAGCACTGACTTACGTTACTTACCTTATGTTTCAAAGACACACAATACTGTAGAGACTACTCACCCCAGAAGTTGCCTACTACCATACCCTAGTATTTATCTGTGTTGCTCTATACTAGGCCCTGTCCAACTCCGTATTATACAAAGCACAGTCCTATACAACAAATGTCTTGGCAATGTTCAAACCTGGTGGGTATAACCATTCTTGAGCTTACTAATTCAGGATCAAACAGGGAAGAGTCACCCACTGATCCACTTATGTTCCCTGATGGTTCCTCTGTAGACTTTGTCCTCCTACTCCAAGGTCCTCATATTCTGGGGACTTTCATGATCCAGGGTCACTGGAATTAGCAGGACTCAAATACTGGACATCTAGCATGCTATTTGCCTCTAGCAGTCACATGACCTACAGCTTTCACAGCTTTAGGTAACTTCTTAATTACAATCCCCTACCTAAGTTCAACAGTTATCAATTTCAAGCAATCTGCTTGAGTCTGGTCTCTCTCCACAGGCTACTCCTCTCCCCCTGCTGTCCTGAACTACATATAGGAGAAAACAATAATTCACAGCCTTTTGTCTCTGTTTATTTCAATTAAATTTCAGTTTCATTGTGGGATAAAACCATTGAGCAAAGCTCATTTGCAATGGTGTCCAAACGACCTTACAGTTCTTACCACACTGGATCTACTTCATAGCTTGTATGGTTGCCAGACATGTGTCAGGTGTAAACTTTTAATATGTAGCATTTGAGCTGCAATTGCTGTCCTTATTCCTTAATTAAAATCCCTTACCTAATTCCAACAACTCACAGTTTCAGGCAATCCACTGAAGTCCAAACTCTCCCCACCACCTCTTCCTCTCACCTGCTGTCATGTGTTAATGATTGTAATCATTATTCTGGCTAACTTTTTTGTTCTTTAGATGCTTGCTTACTGCTTTGAACTGCTGAGGAGGGCAATAGCCTTCTGGCTTAAAACACAGCTCACCTCCCCAGAACCCCCCCATACTCAAACACTATTTACCCTCAGGGCTTGCCCACTAAGACTGGGTGCCTGCACAGTCAACCAGGAATAGACAGCTTCAGCATTTAAGGAGGGTCCAGGCAGCTGTCCTCCTATCTCTCATTCTCCTTTTGCTCTGTACTTTATTCTTTGGAGCCATGCGGCCAGTGACGTTTCCTGTGCAGTGTGCTCTCATGCCCCCTTATCCTGTCCAGCAAAACACATTATGCTGCTTGTAAGTCACTACAGCCCTGTGTTGAAGGAGGTCCTGATGCTTGTCTCAGAGCACTTCCTTGGCCTTCCACCAGCCTCACTGCACTCCCCTTCCTGAGAACAGAGCAATCTGCTCTAGTGTTTTTACACAATCCTATATACTGGGTCCCTGGCTTTCTCTCTTAACTGGGCCACATGCTTGGTAACACATAATATTTATAGTCGAGCCATCGGGTGACCTTTATACTGGCTACCTTTTAAGGTATGCCTAACCCACTGAAAAATATAATGTAGAGACACAATAATGCTTACATTCCTTTACATTTCTATAATTCTCTCCCCAAATTCCTTGTTATTATGTTGTCTTGTGCACACAGTGCAAGCAACATTTTGTGACAGCTTGCTGGAGTAGCAGGTTGCGGAGGTGCGGCCATGTTGTGGCCAATGGCATCACTGCTTTTTTGGGCTGGTCTCTGTTGCACCAATGAATGAGCATGCTGTTTATGACAGCCCTTGAGAAGCATGCCACCAACTTGAAAGAATTTTGCCACTGCAATGAGGGAGTGCCCCGTCATTGCAGGGTGTGCCTTGCCTGCTGAAACATTTCAATAAACATGGTGGTGGCTGTCGCCATCCACCTCTCAAAATCCCAAGCAAGTCAACTTCGGGGGTGCCCAATTCCCCTGTTGGCATGTTTATAACCCCCCTCAAGATTGTGTGGCACACTGGGAGCCCACCCCAGTGTGCCTGCATGTGTTCTGAAGCCGACCGCATCGTCATGTTCCTGCCCTCACCCCCACCCCACCCCCACTGTGTGCCACACTGAAAGCCCGCTCCACTGTGGCCAACATAACTCCCCAAAGTCATGGGGCACACTGGGAGCCCACAACGGTATGCCAACAGTTGTTTAATTTCACCTGTAAATAAAGAAAACCTTCCCACGATGTCCATTCCTGAAAATAAGAAAATGGTCCGTCGTTGAGTTGGAGAGACCCTCCCCCAACCTGCAACCACTATCTATGAACCCCATCTCCCTGAACACCCCTCATCCCATACTTACCTCCGGAGTCTGGTACGATGATCTTCGGTGGAGCGGGACACGTCTGAACTCTTCAAAAGCTGACTGCGGACTGAAGAAAATCATGGTAAGCTGTATGATGGCATCAATGGGGGGCTTCAACTCAGGTGGATATCCAAGCCACTTTCGTGACTTTTGGATCCAAATTTTCAACATGGGGTTCTTGGGACCTCACTTCATGAACTCAGTCACTGTCATTTCGTTATTCGGTCCTGAAAGGTGATTTCGCAGTCACTGCACAGATTCACCTTTCAGGATCAATTAATGAAATGACAGTGTAATTATTCATGAGGTGGGCTCCCAAAAAGCATATGTTGCAAATTTGGTGAAAAAATTCCAAAAAATGACTGTTACAACCGTGCATTGCGCAGTTTCCTCACACGTTCGTAACTTCGAGAGTTTTTAATATTTTCACTCCACATTTTCAACATTGCCATTTTTTCACACCTCCTTATGAAAAGGAGAGGTGTCATTTTTCACATCCTGCCCGAAATATGTTTTTGCACATCTGGTGCACAATGGTGTGGTTGCTGTGGGAAATCAATGTTTGGGACAGATTAAGAAACTCACAGTGACACTGTTCATGAGCGGAGGTCCCAAATTGCCTATGTTGAAAATTTGGTAAAAAAATTCCACAAAATGACTGTGTTATGAGTGTGCATTGCACAATTTCCACGCATGCTCATAACTTCGAGAATTTTTAATATTTTCACTCCAGATTTTCAACATTGTGATTTTCAACATTGTCATTATGAATGGTACAGCTGTCATTTTTCACATCCTGCCTGAAATGTGTTTCTGCACATCTGGAGCTGATTGGTGTGGTTGCTGTGGGAAATTAACATTCAGGACAGATTAACAAAATCAAAATGCCACTGTTCATGAGAGGAGATCCCAAATGGTTTCATGAGGTGGGGTCACAAAAAGCCCATGTTGAAAATTTAGAGTGCAAATAGCAACAAATGCCTGGGGCATTAGGGTTTCTAACCATAACGTCCCACTCTGTAGAGACTGACAGGTGTCAGTGGTGTGACTTTGGATTATCGGCTGTAATGCTCATACCATTCTACCCCCACCCCCGCCCTGCAACCAGTGACAGGCATCAAGGTGTGCCTTGGACTCTTTGGCTCCAAAGTTCATCCCATTCTCCTATACTGCACCCATCTCAATGTATTTCCTTATGGAATGGGGTGAGAGTAAAGCCTGATGACCCCAATGTACAATGCGAAACTTGTCGGAGTCTGCAGGGTAGGGTGAGGTGAAACGGCATGAGCGTTATGGCCGACAACCCAAAGGCACACCTCAATGCCTGTCAGTCTCTACAGGGTGGGGGTGGGGTTGGTGTCAGTTCTATGCTTCACTGACATTCCTATTATACATCTCTCTAACTCCTGTACTACCAATGCCAATGCCAGCAAGACAACACTCAGCATTGACAAATGCTTGTTTAGAGCATGTACATGACATCAGACTCCTTGCACCATAAATGTCTTCTACTCCTGCAGCTTGACCACACGTGAAATCATAATCCCCTGCTCGTGGCATCATAACCCTTTCCATGGCAAAACACAGTGATGTCACAAGAAGAGGACTAGGACTATGACTTTGACATAGATAAGCAGTGGGAGTAGATGAATTCCAGTAGATGGACATACTGTTTGCAAACAAATATCCTTCATAATAAAGAAGAGGTGGTGGTGGTGGTGTTACAAGAAATATGTAAACTATGAGCAGAAGTAATGCTGAATATTTCATTTTGCTAAGTCTCCCTTGTGTGGATATGGGCTCTTTAATATTCTCAGCAAGCATTTCCCATTTTGTTTTCCAATAAATGTATTCATAGAATGCATTGACCTGTGTTTTAGACTGACAAATTGCCCCCTTTTGCTCAGTAGCATCACACAGTAAACAGAAGGCAGAGACAGACTGTGCCAGAATCGACCTCCACAAAGGCAAGGGTGCTAGACTTCAAGAGTGCCGATTTTACAGAGATGGGTGAATGCCTCAGAGGTGCCCTGAAAAGAGGGGAAGGGATTTGTGTGGAGTGGAGGAACAGTGGGCAAAAATAAAATGGGCCATAGGGAAGGCAAGAAACCTCTGTGTCAGACAAGTTAGCAAAATAAGAGGAAAAAACAGGCCACTATGGTTCTCAAAAGACATGGCTAGAAAGGTTAGGGCAAAAAAGTTAGCATTCAGGAGGTATAAGGAGTCAAGGAGGGAGGAGGAGGATAGGGAGGTGTATTAGGAGAAGCAGAGGGAGGCAGGGAAAGCAGTCAGATGCAGAAAAGCACAAACAGAGAAGAATACAGTCCAGGCAATTAAGAAAGAAGACAAGACATTTTTTAGGTATGGAAGCGAAAGGAGAAAGACCAGTGAAGGGTTAATAAGATTAAGGGGGGGTAGTGTGTGGAAGGGGACCAAGAAAAAGCAGACAACCTGAACAAATACTTTCGTTCAGTGTTCACAGTGGAAGGGGAAGGACAGGGACCACAGATTAGGGGTAGGAACATTGAGTGAAGGGAGGTGGACACAAGTCCATTTACAGTGGAAAGATTCATGAAGGAACTTGCAGATCTGAAAGTGGACAAGACAATGGGGCCAGATAGGATACATCCCAGGATACTGAAGGAGCTCAAGGAGGTGCTAGCTGCACCTATGACTGTCCTATTCAACCACTCACTGGAGATGGGAGTGGTTCCAGAGGACTGGAGGAGGCAGATGTAGTCCCACTATACCAAAAGTGGTAGCAGGGAGGAAGCTGGAAATTACAGGTCAGTGATCCTGATTTCAGTGGTGGGGAAATTAATCAAAGCACTACTGAAGGAAAGGATTGTGGAATACCTTGAAATCAGGGGCTTACAGGGTCTGAAGCAACAGGGAGGTTATGTCAAACAAATCTGATTGATTTCTTTGACTGGGTGACCAGTGAGGTAGATCAGGGTGGGGCTGTGGATGTGGCCTACTTAGATTTCAGTAAGACCTTCAACACCCTTCCTCATAGGAGACTTATAAACAAGCTGGGCAGCCTGGAAGTGGGTCCAAAGGTGGTAAACTGGGTAAAAAATTGGTTGGGGGATAGAAGACGGAAGGTGGTGGTAAACGGTGTTCACTTGAGGAAGGGAGAGTGACCAGCAGGGTGCCACAAGGATCGGTACTGGGTAAGATCATCTTTAATGTCTTTGTTAGTGACATTGCAGAGGTGCTAGAAGGGAAGGTATGCCTTTTTGCAGATGACACAAAGATCTGCAATAGGTTAGACACTCCAAGGGGTGTGTGTGTGGAATGAAAGAATAGAGATCTAAGAAAGCTTGAGGAGTGGTCAAAAGTGTGGCAACTGAGATTCAGTGTAAAGAAGTGCCAGAAGAAGAAGAAGAAGAATCAGCATTTATATAGCTCTTTTTCATACACAGAGTATCCCAAAGCACTTTACAAGCAATGCTAGACTGGTGGTGAAGTGACTGAATGTGTAGTGGCAGCCATATCGCACATCAACACCCATGCACAGCCTGGACAATTGCATGAACTGGTTTATGGGATGGGGAATGTTGGCCAGGACACTGGGAATGTCCCCTACTCTTTGTGAAGAGTGCCCTGGGTTCTTTTACTTCCAACTGCACACTCACCAGGACAACGCCAGGATGGGTAGAATGGACCTCAGTTTAATGTCTCATCTGAAGGACGGCACACCCCAGCAGTACAGTAATTCCCCAATACTGTACTCAGATGCCAGCATTTTAGGTGGAAGTCCAATCCCGGTGTGGGACAAGAACCCACGACCTTCTGGTCCAGCGGTGGATGTGCTACCAACTGAGCCACGCTGGCACCTGGGAGATCATGTGCTTAAGGCACAAGAACCCAGGGGCATAATACAAGATGGGGGGAGTGGTGCTGATGACCACCAAGCAGGAAAGGGACCTGGTGGTAATCATTTCTGATTACCTAAAGGTGGCCAGACAGTGTGACAAGGTAGTGGGGAGAGCTAGTGGGATGCTAGGGTGCATAGGGAGGGGTATCACCAGCAGAAAGAGAGAGGTAGTTATGCTGCTGTACAAAACATTGGTGAGACCTCACCAGGAATTCTGTGTTCAGTTCTGCAGACCACATTTCCAAAAGGACACAGACAGAATAGAGATGATCTAGAGGAGAGCAACTAAAATGGTGCTGGGCCTGCATCAAAAGCTCTATGAGGAGAGGCTGAAGGACCCCAATATGTATACCTTAAAGGAGGGAGGGAGCGAGTGAGTATGATAGAGACTTTCAAATACCTCATGAGTATACATAGGGTACAAGAGGAAAGCATTTTTCAGAAAAAAAAATGCTCAAGAAAATGGGGACATGCTATGAAACTGGAGGGGGTAGATTCAGGGGAAATGTTAGAAAGTACTTCTTCACAGAAAGAGCGGTGGATGCCTGGAACAGCCTCCCAGTGGAGGTGGTTGAAGCAAAAACTGTAACAGGATTCAAGAATGCATGGGATAATCATAAGGGAATTTTATTAGTTTGGAATGGTGGGGGGGGGGGGAGCCAGAGACCAAGTAGGGTCTGTGGTATTACAGTAGGTAGGGAGAATGGGCAGACTTGGTGGGCCAAGCAATCCTTATCTGCTGACAATTTCTATGCAATCTAGGTAATAGACAGAGTGGTGTGCTGTGGTGAGACTCTAAGACCAGTGAAGGGTTATCGAGTGTTTTTGTATTTACCAAGATTATGCCTAAATGCCATGTCACTTATATAGAGAATAATGGATGGGTAGGTGGTTATAATGAGGATTTTACACACCCAAGTGGTGGAATGCCACATAAACCCCAAGAGCGAAACTTGAGGGATTTATTAAGGCATCCCACCCAAGGGGGTGTGTAAAATCCAAGTTTTACACACCTACCAATCCTTTATATTGTATAATTGCTGGGGATAGTTTTTTTGCCACAGCAGTTACACAAAATAAATGTATCTGTGATCAGAGTGGAACTGTGGACTGTTGGGATTTGAGCTTGGTCTGTGGCAGCTCAGCTCCTGATGTAAAGCACTGGTTACACACTTTTTTTTTTTTACATTTCCAACCACATATAAAGCTTTGTGCCCAGTGACATATTTTTTTTGGAAAAAGAACTTACAGCCGAGTTATACAGAGTGTTGAGCTAGACGGCAGCGAACAGCAGAAAAGCGGAAGTTCACGGCTAGCTTGTGGTACTTCATAAAAGTAATGTTTTCTTTTTTGTTTTAAACTGTGGAAATTGCTTTTTGTTTGGGGAGACATGCCAGCGTCAAGTTGCGGATGGTGAATATTCCAGCGTGAGGGGTGGCAGCTGAAGGGAGGAAGGGAAGAGCTGGAGCTGGTGCATGCCCAGTACAAGGGAAACCCAGCGCTTGATTGTCA
The DNA here is from genome assembly GCA_016271365.2 of Neoceratodus forsteri. Lineage (NCBI taxonomy): Eukaryota > Metazoa > Chordata > Ceratodontiformes > Ceratodontidae > Neoceratodus > Neoceratodus forsteri. Next base: position 362,210,684 of record CM057458.1, read on the forward strand.
TTATAACCGGCTGGTTATAACGATAGAATTATAACTGTGTTTCCCTATAGGAAAAACTGTAACTGGTCATTATAGAAGTATGAACATGGCATTTAGGCTTAGTCTTGGCAAATACAGCAGGGCATAGGAGTTACGGAGATTGTTAAATCTTCAGAAATATGGCACAGTGTTAAAAGGGGCAGTCATGTGACATCACACAGTGTTAGTGCTCTTGTTCATTGTGATCTTGGGGGGGCAGGCACAAGCAGAGCAAACAATGCTTGCCTGCTTTTGATGCAGTGCTCATTTGTATGAGGTCTTCAGTTTGAAAAACATTATCAGAAGATTCAGCCTGCATGGATGATCAGGGTACTGAAGCTCTGATCTATGCAGCTGTTCCTGCTTTTGGTAAGGCAGTAGTTCTCCTTTAGGAAAGTATGATTCCATATACTCTGAGAAATGCTAAGACACAGTAGTGTGGAGCAAGCTGACAACACAACACACACACACACACACACACAAAGCATGCATGCACACACGCACGTACGCACGCACGCACACACACACACACACACACACACACTCTCTCTCTCTCTCTCTCTCTGTAGGCCTGTAGTAAGCCGGGAAAATGTTGGGAGGTACTGAAGGATACAGGTGAGAAGTTAGGAATTAAGTTTCTTTCATTACTGTAAGATACGAACATATGAACATGGGAAATGTTCCAGCAGATAAAGGCCTAGAGGTCTATCAAATCTGCTTGAATGTGCAACTAGCACCCCTTATTCTGCAGCTGCCTCTTCCTTCCACCCTTTCCCTCCATTGACCCTCCCCCTTGTTCTGTCCCATCCCCTTTTGAAGCAGTCCACTGTTCTACTGGATACCACTTCTGCAGGTAACGCATTCCATCCAGCTACCGCCCTCTCTGTAAAAAAGTGTCTCCTCAACTCTATCCTGAACCTTCCTCCCTCCAGTCTCATATCATGGCCCCTGGTGTCCCTCCCCTTCCCTCCCTTACTTTGAACAGCCCCTCTGTACCTGTCTTGTTTATTCCTTTCATGTACTTAAAGGTTTCAATCATGTCCCCCCCGTCCCTCCTCTCCTCCAGCGAGTACATGTTCAGCTCCCTCAGCCTCCTCTCGTATGATAAGTCCCCCATCTCCTTGGTCATCTTTGTTGCCCTGCGCTGTATCCCATCTAGTAACTTAATGTCCCTCTTCAGATACAGGCGCCAATACTGCACGCAGTACTCCAGGTGCGGTCTAACTAATGACCTATACAGTGGCAGAATCACCTCCTCCCTCCTCTAGGATATACCCCTAGCAATGCAGCCTAGCATTTTGTTGACCTTTTCAGCTGCCTTCCTACAGCATGCTGAGTTGTTCATTGACCCTGTAAAGAGCACCCCCAGATCATTCTCTTCCACTGTCTGGGCTAACTGCACTCCCCCAGCTGGTAACTCCTCCTTGGGTTCTTCACCCCAAAATGCAGCACCTTGCACTTTTTGGCATTCAACCCCAGTTGCCAGGTGTCTGACCAGGTTTCAAGCTTTGCCAGATCATCCTGCAACCCCTGCCTTCCCCCTAGGTCATCCACCACCACTCCCATCTTGGTATCATCAGCAAACAGACTGATCTTGCTCTTGATGTCCAATGATATGTCAGCAATGAATATCTCAAAGGACACTGGTCCCAACACTGAGCCTTACGGAACACCGCTCGTCACTACCCTTGGGTGTGACAGCTCCCCCACTACCATCACCCTTAGTTGACTTTCCTGAAGCCAGTTCCCTACCCATGCCTTCTAACTTACTTCCCAGCCTCCCATGTGGTACTGAGTCGAATGCCTTACTGAAATCCAGATATAGGACATCCATTGCATGGCCCCTGTTCAGTTGCCTAGTTACCCAGTCATAGAACTCCACCAGGTTGGTTTGGCAGAATCTGCCACATATGAAGCCATGCTGTCTGCTGTCCTGTAGTTGTTTGGCCTCTAGGAGGGCCACCAGCCTCTCCTTCAGGATAGTCTCCATCAGCTTACCCACAATGGATGTGAGGCTCACCGGTCTGTAGTTCTCCAGTTCATCCTTGGGGCCACTCTTGTGGAGGGGCAACACATGAGCCATCCTCCAGTCCTGAGGTATATACCCTGAGTGTAGTGAGACATTAAATAGGTCTGCCAAATATCCCACAAGGATGTCTGCCAGCTCCTTTAGTACCCTGGGGTGGATGCCATCTGAGCCTGGCGCCTTGTCCACACTCAGTGCCTTCAAACCCTCCCAAACTCTGCCCTCCATGATTTCCCCATCTGTCACCCCTTCCATTTCTGCCATTCCTCCTTATGACGCCCCTTCTCCTTAGTAAATATCAAGCAGAAGTAATCATTTAGCACTTCTGCTTTATTGCACCCTGCTTCCACCCAACCCCCCTCCTTCCTAATCCTTACTATGTGGTCCTTAGAGTTCCTTTTCTCCCTGATGTACCTAAAGAAGTCCTTCTCCACATTCTTAATGCCTTGTGCCATCCTGAGCTCTGTAGTTGCCTTGGCTCCCCTTACTGCCTGTGTCACCTCCTTCGATTCCACTAGGTACTCCTCCCTGTCTTCCCCCTTCCTGTTTTCTTGTACCTCCTAAAGGCAGCTCTTTTCCTTCTTACCTTTTCCATGACCTCCTTGCTCAACCAGCTCAGTTTCTTAGCCCTAACCTTCTTGCTCTGGGCCTTGTAGCAGGTTTTGTTTGCATCCACTATCCCCAGCTTTATGAGCTCCCACCTCTGGTTAGTGCCCATACTAGGTTGAATTCTGGCCAGGTACCCTTTTACCACTTCTCCTATCCTCCCAAAATCAGCCCTCCTGAAATCCAGCAGAAGATAACCTCATTAGTTGTAACCTATTTTTATGTTGTCTTGCACATGCACAAGCAACATTTTGTGGCAGTAGGAGATGGTAGTAGGAAAAATGCTGAGATGTGTCAGTTTTTGCGAATGCAGGGCATGCTTTAGAAGGTGCTTCCCTCATTCACCAATTAGTGAGCATGCTAGTGATGACACAAGTTTCATGCAGTGCCACCAACTTGAAACAAACTTGCCACTGCAATCAGAGACAAGCTCGTCATGCAGCGGCACAGATGACACACTGCCCTATGTGCCTTGCCTGGTGAAACATTTCAATAAACATGGCAGCGGCTCATGCTGTCTGCCTCTCACAATCCCTAGAAAGCCAACTTCGCGGGTGCCCAATCCCCCTGTCAGCATGTTTAATACCCTCCCCCCAAGATTGTGTGGCACACTGGCAGCCCACCCCAGTGTGCCTCCGTGGTGTTCGGAAGCCGACTGTGTCAGCATGTTCCTGCCCCCACCCCACCCCCAGTGTGGCCAACATCACCCCCAAAGTCATGGGGCCCACTGGGAGCCCACCCCAGTGTGAGCAACATTTGTTTTCTTACACCTGTAAAGAAAGAAAACTGTCTGCAGTGTTCTTTTTTTCAAGTACCTGAAACAAAAAACAGTCCCTTGCTGTCAGCGCACCTCCTCCCAACCCACAACAAGCCTCTGCACCCCACCTCCCCCACCCCCCACCTCCCCACCCCTCCCACCCCATACTTACCTCTGAGGTTGGCACCGTGATCTTTGGTGGAGTGGGAACTCATCTGCACTCTTCAAAGCTGACCGCAAACTGATGAAATGCTGGTAAGCTGTATAATGGCATCAATGGGGGACTTTTGGCTCCAAATTTTCAACATGGGGTTCTTGGGACCCCACCTCATGAAATCAGTCACTGTCATTTCATTATTCGGTCCTGAAAGGTGATTTTGTGGTCACTGGACGGAATCACCTTTTGGGACCAATTAATGAAATGATAGTGCCACTGTTCATGAAGTGGGCTCCCAAAAAGCCTATGTTGCAAATTTGGTGAAAAAATTCCAGAAAAGACTGTGTTACGAGCGTGCGTTGTGCAGTTTCCATACACGCACGTAACTTCAAGAATTTTTAGTATTTTCACTCCAGATTTTCAACATTGCCTTTTTTCACACCTCCTTATGAACAGTAAAGCTGTCATTTTTCACATCATGCCCAAAATGTGTTTTCGCACATCTGGCGCATGATGGCGTGGTCGCTATGGGAAATCAATGTTCAGGATACATTAAGAAAATCACAGTGACACTGTTCATGGGCAGAGGTCTCCAAAATGCCTATGTTGAAAATCTGGTGAAAAAATTCCCAAAAATGTCTGTGTTACGCATGTGCATTGCGCAGTTTCCATGCATGCTCGTAACTTCCAGAATTTTTAATATTTTCACTCCTGATTTTCAGCATTGCCATTTGTTCACACCTCCTTATGAACAGTACAGCTGTCATTTTCCACATCTTGCCTGAAACGTGTTTTCACACATCTGGTGCAGAATGGCGTGGTCGCTGTGAGAAATCAATGTGTGGGACAGATTAACAAAATCACAGTGCCACTGTTCATGAGTGGAGGTCCCAAAATGCCTATGTTGAAAATTTGGTTAAAAAATATAGCCAAATAATTGCGTTACAGGTGTATGTTGCACAGTTTCTATGCACGCTCGTGACTTCATCAATTTTTCATATCTTCACTCCAGATTTTGAACAGTACCATTTTCTTACACCTCCTCAAGAACAGTAAAGCTGTCATTTTTTCACAACTTGCCCAAAATGTGTTTTTGTATCTGTGACACCAAATGGCGCAGTTGCTGTGCAAAATGATAGTGCCACTGTTAATGAGGTGGGGTCACAAAAAGTCCATGTTGAAAATTGGGACTGAAAATACCAACAAACCCTGTAGAGACTGACAGGCATGAGGGGTGTAAATTGGGATTTTCAGCTGTAATGCTCATGCCATTCCACCCACACCCCTAGCCTGTAGCCATTGACAGGCATTGAGGTGTGCCTTGGGCTCTTCGGCCAAAATTTCACCCCATTCTCCTATGCCGCACCATTCTCAGCATATTTCATTATGGAATTGGATGAGCATAAGCCCCAAAGACCCCAAGGCACACCATGATACTTGTTGGTGTCTGCAGGTTATGGTGAGGTGAAATGGTGTGGGTGTTATGGCCGACAACCCAAAGGCACACCCCAATGCCTGTCAGTCTCTGCAGGATGGGTGTGGGGTTGACGTTAGTTCAATACCTCACTGCCATTTCTATTATGCATCTCTCTAACTTCTGTACTACCAATGCCAATGCCAGCTAGACAACATTCGGCATTGAGAAATGCTTGTTTAAGATGGTCTTGGGGAGATGTAACAGCAGCAGTGCAGATACTGTACATCATTTCATTATTCTGCAACTACACCTACAACAATATATATTTTCATATAGATCCCAATATTAACAGTGCTGTAGAAATCAGGCATACTTACACATACAGGTCAACTACTGTGTTATTAGGGAGAGAGTAGTCAGAGGTTTATTGAGGGAGGAAAAGGAGCATCCAGGCATACAGGTCAAAGGTGAAGCAAAAGAGGGCTAACTGTGAGGAAATGCATTTTAGCCAATGACAGGTACACAGGCTAAGTAAGTGGTTGAACAAGTTTAGTTTAAATTGCCTTGATTTCCTGGAATCCTTTTTCAGTTGGGTAAGGAGTTCTTACTGATAGGAGCTGTAAAGGCAGAAGCTTTCTCAGTAACTGACCTGTTTATTTTAGGAATATTAATGGAGCCTTCACTCAAGGCATCAAAGCAGCAGTGCAACAAAACTGGGCAAACTTTTTACCCAACTTTTTTTCATTACAAAAGATTCCAGACATCTTCCAGTTTAATTTGGTGGTTAAGTGTTCTAGTTCCATTCCACCACAATGTGAGTACTTTATAGATGTTTTCGTGTAGTTTTTTTTCTCAAGAAAAAAAATGGGCACCACATTTGGTTACGATGCAGACCTGGCAAGCAGTAAGACTAAGAAATTACCTAGAAAAGTAGATTTAACAGGTATGCCAATATTTTAATTAATTGTAGCTGAAACTTATCTTTTGGAAAAAGATTTTTCATTGCACTGCTGCTATAAGAGGAATTAAAATAGATAATTTTCTAGATAACCTTTTAATAGAACCCTGTTCACAAGATAGATGGTCTGAAGTACAGAAATATTGTATCTATTTTCTGTTGTGATTATTGGAGCAGTTAAATACATATCTATAGAAAGAGGTTTGAACATCGCACTGACCAGAAAGCAATAGTGGGGCACAGTGAACATGATTTACCAGATGGAGAAAGTGGCATTCGATCTCAGATGCAAAAGGGTGTGTTTGATAAAAATTGAACCTCTGAGAGTCATTCATTACCCCAAGGGTAATTAATTCATGTTCAAGTTTATTGGCAGGAAAAAAACTCAGTTGAGCAGGCTCATTTACAAGGAGGTCCTGATTAACTACAGGGACATTACACAGGCATACACAAAGTAATATGCATTAAACACATGAATAATCCATGAGAAGAAAATAGAACAATAATATTCACGTCAAATACACATTGGTGCACTAAAGCTAGGAGTGAAATAAATGGTTAGCTCTGGGTAACAAGATAGTATCTCATGAGGAAAGTAGAATTACAAGGCAAGCAAGGAGAGTAAAGATAGTGGCACAGGTGGGGTGGGATAAGATCAGAACCCGCTTGTGTATCTGAAATGTAGCATGGGTGCTAGCCATTGTGGCACCCCATTTCAGAAATCATGTCTGCACAGCACTAGGTGGCTTAGCACTGGGCTGACATGGCCCTATATTCAGTTGACTAGAACCAGTGCGCTATTCCAGTGTGGGCTATCGTAAGATGGAGTGCAACTTTTTGCACTTCACTTTGTGCATTTTTGAATATCCAGCCCCTTGTGTTTATGTATTTTTTCTCCCTCAGAATACCCCCTCCCTCAAGTTGTATCTGTAAAGAAGATTAGCCTTGTTTTTCTGCATGCTCAACTAGTGAAACAATTTCAAATAAATAAATGCATTTGAAAATGTTCAACCTGATAATACTACAGTAGATTGGTTGTGATATGCAGAGCAGTGCTTTACATGGAAGCTAACATATCTAGTTCTGTCCCCCTTCATACCTCATCTGCATTGTGAACTCACTGACTGTGGCATCCCAAGTAACCTAGCTGGCAGCAGACGATTGGCTTTTCTTCTTCAGCTGTGATGTCACAGTCAGTGATGTCACAATGCTGGTGAGGTACGAAAGGGAATACAACTAGAGATGTCAGCCTCCAGGTACAGTGCTGTTTCACACCTAGTACTGTCAGAATTTCTTCTAATTGGCAAATGAGAAAAGGATATGTGCTTCTGAAGTAAAAAGTAACTGTTGACTAGTATTAAATACTTATTAATAATGTCCAGTAGTGTACTAGCTCTTTAAGGAAATGACTTGGAATACTGCAGATGCTAAAGCAGTTATGCAGAGCTGGAGGGAATGCTGACATTTAATGAAAATTAGGCACAGTTTTTATACAAAGTAAAAACAAAAACAAATATATATCCTGTCTTGAAATGGCAGAGATATTTGGGCAAGTCAAAGGAACAAAGTCATATAATCTTCCCTTTCTGGATACCAGCAGTCTTTCTTTTCCAGAATCAAAACTAGATTGCACTTGTTCTGAAATTTGCACTTGTAAGAGTGCTTTTTGCTATGGCAGTCTCAATATAGAGGATATGTTGTCATGTTTCCCTTGGTACCAATACTCTTTATTAAGTAACTTATGAACTGCCTGGAAAGAAACAGAACATGCTGACACGGAAACATAAAAGCAACTATATAGAATAAATAATGGGTAAGGGTGGTATACAAGGATGTATACCCATCAAGAGGGCTAATTAGGGCTATAAGGTGACAAGCCCAAAGGGAGAGTGGCTTTATTGCCCTAATTTTCCCCCTGAGATGGGTATACTCATACTTCCGAGTGTTCCACTCTTACCCATTGTTTGTTAATGTACTACATTAGGATGGTTATTGTTATGGAGATAGCATCTGTGATCATGTTATGGCACCTGAAGGTCTCTTACAGCAAGGAGCGAATGGTGTGAAGTGAGTGCTGGTAAGAGTTTGGGAGATTTCTGGGTTTGAGAGGGTTTTGTGTAAGGGTCTTTTTTCCAGGTTCTTTTGCAGCTTGCTAGTTGGTTTGGCTAGTTTCCTAATGCTGTGTTAATTGTGTTATTAGTGGTTGCCCACAGGGTTTAATGTAGTGGAGCTGTGTACTTTTTTATTAGTGCGGGTATATACTTTTAATTGTTTGATTAATGTAGATAAATAGCTTTAATTAGTGCAGGTATATAGCTGTAATTGATTGATTAGTGAAGGTAGATAGGTCTGATTGATAGATCAGTCACAGGTATACAAGGAAATAAATGATGGCCTTTTTTATAGGGAAAAGTTTTCATCCATGTATTTTGTAATTATAAATTATTATTGGTGCTCATTTATTAGGTGGGTGATAACCAATGATGTTTTGTGTAGACAGGCAAAAATGAGTGTGTTTTCATTATGAACAGTATAGCTGTGATCATTTAATATAATCCTAAGGGTCAGACATGACTAATTCTTTGACCACTGTTTTAGTTTTGCATCAACGAGCAATAAAGCTGTAAAGCTTATTTTTTAATGTGCAGAAGGCTGCTATCTGGTTTTAAGAATACAGTTTGAAAATGGAGAAAAAAAATTGTGATTTAAACCATAGTGTGACTAATTTAGGATCCTTTTCAAAACCTTTGAAACCAGAGGCGGAGTAGGTGGGATGAATCTGTACTGAGTTAGAACACAAAAGAAATATGGATCTGGGCACAGAAGCTAGGAGTGGAAATTAGCCTGGGAACAGATGACCTGGGAAGCAAAAGCCTGAGCAAGTGAGAATAAAGCTAATTTCCATATTTCATTTTCTTTGCAAAAATTCTTTACTTTTCATTAGTTTAACATATTCAGTAGTTAAAAAATTGTAAAAAGCACTAATACAAGCTGAACTGTTTTAATAAGTGAATGTGTACAATTCAATTTCTACAGGCTTTCAGCAGTTTAAAAATAGCCTTTCTGAGGAGGTTGTGGAGTCAAAAACAGTGGGGGAATTCAAGAATGCATGGGACAGTCATAAGGCAATTCTATGGGGTGGGGTAAGAGGAAGTAGGCTGTTGGTTAATTAGGATCTGCAGCTTATCCATTAGGTAGGGACATGGGCAGACTGGGTGGGCCAAGCAGTCCTTATCTGCCGTCAGATTCTATGTTTCTACATTTTTTTTTATTTTATCAGCATATTTCCCATTTTACACAGTAGGTACAATAAGCCACTCCAATGCATGGGTGTATGCTGAATTAATGCAAGCCAGACTGCTTAAGGCATTCAGTCACTGGTCTCATGCCTCACTAAGCAGCTGGGACATGCATGAATGCAACATCTACCCATGCCCTGTCGTGGCTTATTGCCAACATGCAGAAGGTCTCTTGCTATTATAGGGATCTTCACTCATTGTTGTTGAATTGTCTGTCCCTGTTTTTCTATAGTACCATGAGGCAGATACTGTAGTTGTTATATCAGTGAATCCACCCTCATCAGAGATAGAGTGCATCCTCTCGTGAAGTTCTTAAAGGATCCCTCAGCTCCCCTGATCACTGTTTATAGAGCTGTAGTGATGCTCACACTACAGGGCTGCTCTTTCCTGTGCTTTATTAATTTGGTTTCACAGTGAAGTAAATATGTAAAGCCTCTCATAATGTTGAGACCACCCACACACCCCCTAAACATGTTAAAGAGCAACAAACCTTCAATTTAAAAGTTAAATCAGATAATTAATAACACCAAAGCTAATTTAAACCCCCTACTACACACACAGCTAAGTGAAACATTCCCAGGTACTGGAAACAAATCTTGGCAGCACATTACTGAAATGGGGGAACATATATTCTAATCATACAAGAGCAATGTGGTCTACTGGTTAAAGCACTGACTTGGAAACAAGAAGGTCAGAGGTTCAAACCCTGCTAGAGCTAAAAACTCTCACTGTGACCTTATGAGAGTCACTTAATCTCCTAGTGCTTCAGTCCACCCAGCTGGCGAAATGGGAAGAAGGACCCCACTGGAAATGAGATGCTGCATCTCAGCTGGGCTATACTGGGTAAAACAAAATGGAAATGAAATTCTGACCTGTGCTACTGTGTATATAATCAGAATCCATGTAAGCAATAAGACCTAACAGGGTGTGGGTTATTAGTGGATACCCACACACCCAGGGGCATGATAAGGCCTAACCCCCTGGAAGTGTAGGTATCCACGAATATCCCACACCCTGAAGGGTATTACTGTGCTTAGAAAATTAGGTAAACAAATTAAAACTAAATCTCTAGAAGATGTAAAAGAAACAAAAATATAATAAAATATTGCTTAGAAAATGTTAAATTCCTCCACAGATGGTTGTTATCGGTCAGGTATCTGCCTTTTTACACATTCAATAGAAGGTTTGGTTGTTTATCTTGTAATTTAAAGGGACACTGTCAACTCCCTTAGGCCTCATACTGTCCCCAATTTGAGAACACATTTTATAATTGTTCACAGTCTGGCGGTGTGATTCTTATTCCTTTTTTCCTTTTAAAAGTGAAAAAAACAGACTGCACACCAAAATGTATTTGTTTATATTCTGCAATCAACACCCTCTGCATCTTTCCTGGACCTGGAACACCCCAACACATTCTGATGAGTCAGGATGCAGTTGGAGAAGACAACACCATTGCATCATAAGTGGCTGCTCTGTTTGTGGATGTTCTTAATGTTTAGGAGGTCTGTAATAAAAGTAGATGAAGGATTTAAACAAAACAAGGATGTGTATACAGTATGTACAGCATTAGCATGCATTTCAGTTCTACTAAGAAAAGAGACAGCTTAAACAATCAGCAACATCAAGGAATTTTAGAGAAGGTAACCAATCATAAAATGTGGGGTTTCAACTAGAAATAATATGATGCAAAATGAGTTGACAGTATGCCTCTTTAAGAATTCAGTATTCTGCAGTATTATACTACAATGCTCACTCCCCCCAACACACACAAACATTGCATGTTAATGTGGAATCCATGAATTCTAAATTCTGTAGTATTCCAGAAGCATGCACTGAGACAGACTCACACACACACACACACACACACACACACACACACACAAGCCTCATGTGTAGCCACAGCCTCAGTTTTGTATGGGCAGAGTCAGCAATACAGATTTTTCTATCAAGCTGGCTCATATGATGGTGATTTCCCATGGTCATCAAAGAAACACCAGAAATGAAAACAGAACAGTGCTTGAATTTTTAAATTTATTGATGTGCATAAGGAGGGGGATATCAGTGAAAATAACATTTAAGTACCTGTATTTATTTACTTATTCATTTTTTTAATTTAGAGATTAATGTTTAGGGCATAGTTGAAGGTTTTTAGGTAAGAGTAAAGGTGACAGACATGTTTGTGATGAAAATCCACAATGAGTGAAATGGCTCATCAATTGTGTATGTGATTTGTCAAAATTCCAGATCACATGGTTGGACCTTTCCTTTACAGTGCAGTATTGACCCATAAAAATAAGCCCATGGAATAGCAACATCCAGTCAGAATATATTATTGTATTTGCCCATTTTCTAAATCAGGATAGTGCATTACCCAATGACCATTGTAGACAATTCAGCAACTCTACTGAAAAGCCTGTATGTGAAGACCTTGTTATTCGAAAAGGGTTTCATGTGCACATCTCAGTACTGATTGGTGAAATCAGGTTAAATTGGAGAGGAACTCAGTTACACCACCTCTTAAAAAACTGTATGACAGTTCCACCACCTGGAAATCTAGATATGAGTCCCCCCACCCAAACTTTTCCCATTTAGCCACTGGATGGTCACTACTGATATACAATTAGCAGGTACTTTGACAGTAGTAGAAAAATATGTTTTGTTACATGGCATATTATCAGTATGGTTTTGATGTAATGGTTTCAGACCATTTAACAATAGTCCTTTTATACAATATGAGTTTTGTAAGTGCAGCAAAACATAAGTATGCTCATAACTCTCAGTGATTAATGGTTTGTGGTCAGAGCATGGCTATTTGCCCACAGCTAGCTAGCTGTGTGATTATAAGGTGTAAGAAAGATACAGTTTTATTATGCTTCAGACATAAATACTCTTCTGTAGTGTTCTTTCATATCAGTCTGATCCCTCAGGTAAATGGTTATGTTTACTTTTGTGTTATAATGGTGATAATTACAACTGACATCTGCGTGCTTGCTTATGTTGGGGACATGTTTCTAGCTTTTCTGACTGAACACTCCTGTTTCACTGCTGGCAGTTCTATTCTAAGCTACTCCTCCCTTTCTGTTGCTGTTAGCCACATCTTCATTACTTTCTGCTATTTTTTATTTGGTAGAACCATGTATTAATTGATATAATTGTTTCTTACTCAGAAAGGCATTCGGAAAATGAATTTTCCATATCATAATATGGCTTTGTGACTTTCAGAGCCATGTATTTAAATGAGATGAGACTGACAGACAGCACTCCTGATAGAGCATCAGAGGGATTCAAAACACTGGGTGTTTGTTTGTATTCACTGACTTTTGTCTTCGATTTTTGCACTATGCATTAAAACATTTTCACCTGGAGCCTTCACTTTGTGGATGTGGATTCCACCACCCCGCTTCCCCCCATCCTGACCTGCAGCCGGTGACCAGCACAACCCTCCTCTCACCACCATGGGTGGCCACTGACTGAGCTGTGAATGAGTGCGCTTCAGATCAACATAATAAATGCAGAAGTGATCATGGGATACATTAGTGACAATTCTGTTCTCAGTTGGTGAGGCAGTTCTTGTATTAAAATACCCTTATAAGAATATAACAACTTTTGGGAATGACAATTAGATATTTAAAATTAAAGCTGAGAGCTTAGACCAGCAGTTATAATAGGACAGTGAATTTCTAGGGGGCATAAAATTAGCAAAAAATATAAACTGGCTATACTGCATTTTTTATTCAAACACAACATACAATATTCATGTCATAAATAAATAGAATACAGACATTTTGTAGCAGACACAGTGATTATCTAATCAGTGGGTTTACTTGCTCTTGCTCCTAACTTGCAGTATCTAGCCAGTGTGGCTTCACTGTGCAGCATGTTCTTGACTTTATTACCTATTATGCAAATCATATGTAATGTTTTCCTTTCTTATGTGCCCTTTTGCCTGTTCTTATTACAAAACCTTGCATTACTTGTGCTTTTTGCTTTATTGCTCATGTACTTATTGTGTTTATGACCTACTGTATTGTTATTTTGTCTGTAATCTCCCAGATCGCACCTGCAAAAAGGCATTCAATTGTTTTGTGCACCGTACTTGGTTAATTAAAAACTAAACAAACAAACAAATAAATAAATACCTAGACAAATGGAGGATAGCATGCAAAGCACTTCACTTTTATTACATAATTTTTGGAGTTAACAGTAGCGATGCCTCCAAGTGGTCTTTCAAACTGATGTATTTGGTAGTCGATAGATAAAATTGAACATAGACATAAATTCAATATCCTCCATCTGCCACATTTCATGAGCCTTAATGAAATTCCCTAAATCAGCATCACTCAACGTAGCAAGTCAGCAACATTCCAAGAGAACATTCTGATATCTTCAATATAGGCTCATCTGTGTTTCTGGGAGTAGTCTGGAGAGTGGCAGACTGTGGATGTATATGTCAGGGGGTAATAAAAGCTCCTAAAAATTGTGCACGTTCAGTCCAATTGTTCATCATTATTATTACCATAAAAATGAGGATGGTTAATAATATTATCTAAAATGTTCACTTAACCTTCTAGTTTTCCCATACCTATACCATTCTACCCTTTTATCATCACCCCATCCCTAAACCATTCTGCCCTTTCATCATCACCATTCAGACTGTATTATACAACCCTAGGCTTGGTATACCTTTTTATGTTGGCTCGCGCATGCGCAGCCAACATATTGCGGTAGTAGTAGATTTGAAGGCGCTGTCACTGTTGGTTGAATGCAGGGCACGCATCAGTAGGTGCGTCCCTCATTCCCCAATCAGCCTGCATGCCGGTGCCACACCATGCATACTTAATGTGATGATCACATCAAACGAAATGTCTGCTGCAATGTGAGCAAAGCTCATCATACACAGCGCACCTCCTGACGTGCTTTCCCTGGTGGTGAAAAAAGATTAACATGGTGGCACACTGCCTGCTATACTGCTGACTTTGGGGGTGCCCAGTTCCCCTGTCAGCATGCCCTGCCCCAATGTATGTGCTGACGGGGGAGTCCACTCCCCATCAGAATAATGCACCCCCCATTTGTTATGTACTGAGGGGGGTGCCCAGTCCCCCTCAGCTCTTGCCCCCCCCACTTTTGTTGTTTGCCCATTCCCCATTGGCTACAGCATCCCCCCCCAAAAAAACACTTAGGCGGCATGCTGAGAGCTCACCCCAGCATGCAAATTGCCCTGAAATATAAAAACTGTCCCACAAGTTTTTTTTCTTTTTAAACCCAGTGAAACAAGAAAATGGTCCCTTGCCATCTCCCTGCCCCTCTCCCGCAACCCACGACCACCCACTGCGCACTCTGCCTTGCCACACCCCCCTAACCCAATACTTACCTCCGGAGTCTGGCGCGATGATCTTTGGTGGACCGGGAACACGTCTACACTCTTCAAAGCCGGCCGTGAACTGAGAAAATGCCGGTAAGCTGTATAATGGAATAAATAGGATTTTTTCTACTTTGATGCATATCTCAGGCATTTTTTTTTTTGAATTCAATATACTTTATTAGCTATTTTAAACAAGGTTACAATAAGGTACATAAGGCGATACAGGCAACTCTATGATGCATGAATTGTAAACATGAAAATTTGAGCCTTTAGATTACATCGGCTCAATTAAGCCCAAAACAGCCCCCTCCCCCAATGTTACTCCCCTCTACCCCTCCCACCCTTCATACCCCCGTCCTTTAAGAAAACCGTGGAATAGAGTGGTACCCCTTACCACCACTTGAGAACATGGCTAATAAATTGGTACAAATAATAAAGGCTCCAAGGAAAATTAACTTTAATAAGCATCCTATAGAATGGACCAGGCCAGGACATAGATCAGGCAGGCTGTGATGCACACCAACTAGTGGGTGTATGAATAATAACTTATAATATATCCAATTAAAGTGTAACAAAAAACACTATGGGAATGAATACAGCGTGTATAGTTTTCCCCACTTTTTATCAAAACTTTTAGGGGTAATGCCTTAGGGATGCAATCATCTTTTCTATCTGAAGGTTGAACAGTAGCACATTTAACCCCTCAGTATAGGTAATTATTGAAGAATCCTTCCAGTGCTTCAGTACCATTTTTTTAACTGAATATGAAATAAGGGCTAGATTGAATCTTCTTTCTTTAACAGGCACTTGGGAATAGTCACCCACTATACAAATTTCAGGTGTAAAAAACTCTTCAAGACCTAATGGGGGTCTGATTTGATTTGTAACTTCCTCCATAGTACCTAAATATTAGGGCAGTCCCATAATATGTGGAGCAGAGTGCCTTCTGTTTTACCACATCTAAAACATGTGTTATCCTCTAATGTTCCCATGGCTACTAGTTTAGAGGGAGTAAAATATATATTTTGTAGTATGTAAAATTGCATTATCCGAAGTCTATCATTGGATGTGTGGGAAAATGCCGCTTGCCAGATTTTTTCCCAGTTAAATTCCTTATTAGGGAATTGATCTATCCAGTATGTAGATTGACCCAATATATCAGGACAAATAATAGGGTACAACGCAGCAGTAATCTGGGAAACCGTGTGAGGCTGCCAAGCCAAGGTTTGGAGTGAATCAATAAGCTCCGATTGGTCCACCTCCCATTTTCCATTTCCCAGTTTAGTAATTAGTAGGTGTCCGATTTGGAAACCACAAAAAATCTGTCTCTCAAGAATATTCAGAATGGGAAGAAGATCTATAGTGGCTTTAAGTTTGCCCTCCACTAGGAGGTTTGATATTGTGATGTCCATATTATGGGATGTCTCATGATGCTTGAGACAGTGCCCACCAATTTTAAAATTAGGATTTAAATATAGAGTCTGAGAGATGTCTTTAACATTATCATATTTAATAGCCTTACACAATTGAACATGGACTTTGATGGACATTAAAATCAGGTCATTTTTAAGAGAAGGATAACATGATTTGGCAGTGGTATATATGAGGGCAAAAGGAGAGATACCACTCTGTTGAATCAGGTGGCGCTCTAATTGCAACCATACTGGTACATGAGTAGATTCATGGGGCTGAGAAACAGGAGACGTCCAATGTAGGTATTTAGCTAGGTGGCTTGCTAAATAGTGGTGATAAAAATTAGGAAGTTTAAAGCCTCCATGTTGTTTAGCCGCTCCCAACCTGATATATGATCTTCTCAGAGGTTTCCTTCTCCACAAGAAATGGGAAATAATACTATGGAGTTTCCGGAACCAAGAGTAGGGAAGGTGGAAATTAAGCATATTTAAGGGATAGAATATCCTAGGAAGGATAATCATCTTAATTACACTAACTCTCCCTTGTAGCAAGAGGTATAGTGGGACCCACCTGTCCAGGTCTAGTTTAATAGTTCCTAACAGGGAATCTAAATTAAGCCTCTTAACTTGAGCCATATCTTTGGAAATAGTAAGCCCTAAATATTTAATTTGAGGGGCCCAATTCAGATTCAGTTTGTTGACCTGGGCACGACAAGCATGATAATTTAGTGGCATTACTGTGGATTTGTCCTTATTTAATTTAAAGTTTGATAATGCTCTATAGATGTCTATAATGTCCAGAGCTGCTGGAATCGAAGCTTCTGGATTTGTCAGATGCAGCAAAATATCATCTGCATAAGCTGACAAGCAAAGGTTAAGGTGTCCCACTTGAATACCCTTTATAAGGGGAGAATTTTGAAGATGATACAGTAGCGGTTCAAGATATAAATTAAAAAGCACTGGCGACACCGGACAGCCCTGTCGAGTACCTGAGTGTAATGGGAAAGAATTGGAGTAGACCCCATTACAATAAATTTTAGCTGTGGGGTTTGTGTAAAGAATCTTAATCCATTGAACAAATTTGTCAGGAAAGTCGAAACTGTCCAGAACTGCACACAGAAAAGGACAGCTAACTCTATCGAAGGCCTTCTCTGCATCCAGGGACACCAGCACCATTGGAAGATGAGCCGTCCTGGATGTGAAGAAGATATGGAAGAGCTTTCTCAGGTGATCAGCTAAAGATCGACCTGCCACGAATCCAACCTGTTCTGAACTAAGCAAGGGAATCCAAACCCTAGCTAGCCTGGCAGACAGGATTTTAGCAAAAAGCTTAATGTCATAGTTCATTAGGGATATGGGCCAATAATTAGTTACTTTACTTTTGTCTTTATTTGGTTTTGGAAGAACAATAATAAGGACTTCTAACAGGGATAAGTTGGTTATCCCCGAATCACAAAAAGTGTTAAACATCTGCAAGAGCTGTTTTTCAAATAACTTATAGAAACAGGGCAGGAATCCATCAGGTCCTGGGGCTTTATCCTCGGGAAGGGAACGAATAGCATCTGATAGTTCTTGCTGACTAATCTTACTAACTAGTAAATCTTTATAAGATGGGGGAATGGAGGGAAGATGAGCCTGTTGTAGATAACTGCAATTATCTGATAATAATGGGGGATGGGTAGGGGGGAGAGAATAAATCTTTGTAAAATTCTTTGAACTCTTGGACTATCTCCCTTGGTTTAGTGAGAAGTGTGTTATTCTTGCAGGAATTCAAGGCAACTACAGTTCTGGATTCTTCCTGTTTTTTTTTTGTCTTAGTGCTAATAGATGACTCACCCTGTCATCCTGCTCAATATATCTAGTGTGAGATTTAAACAATGCAAACTGTGCTTTTTCCCTCAAAGTTTCTGAGTATTGATTCCGTAATAAGGTCAATAGAGTCAGGGTCACCTCACTGGGACTAAAAGGTAATTTGTTTTCCAGGTTTTGAATCTGAGTCAAAAGGGAAGAAGAAAGGGCCTCCCTTTTCTTCTTCCTGATTGTGGCTAAGCATATGCACTCTCCTCTTACTACACATTTAAGCGCATTCCAGACTTTATCTATATTTGGGATGGAGGTATGATTATGGGCTATGTACTGGTCAATGGATTCTTTTAGGGTTTGTACTATTTTTGGATCCTGAAGCATCTGTATATTTAGCTTCCAGCTACTATCTCTATCCAATGCATTAGGCAGGATACCCCCTAACCATATTGGCGCATGGTCCGAGAGGGTTCTAGGGATAATTACGCTACTAGTGAGCCCTGCCAAAACTAAATTATTTACCAGAAAAAATCTCTGCATGATAGGGACCTATGAGCAGGAGAATAGAATGTGAATTATTTAACAGCAGAATTTAAAAGGCACCATGGGTCAAAGAGCTTATGATCTGCCATAAGTTCTCCAAGAGCTATTTGTGCAGGGGTTAAAGATTTTCTACCCTGTGCACTTGACCTGTCTAATTCAGGAGACTGAATCAGGTTCCAATCTCCAGCCAATATCATTGGCACTTTCAGAAAGGATCCTAGAGTGTATGAGAGGGCAGAGAAAAAGTCCGGGTAGTCAATATTGGGTCCATAGATTGAGCCCAATAAAACCTCTGAGTGATTTAACAAACCGAGTAAAAGTATAATTCTACCTTGAGGATCTACATGAGATTTCTGTACATGGAAAGCTGCACCTCGTGTAAAAGCAATTGCTACACCTCTCTGAGCTGTAGTATTTCCTGCAGCATGGATCTGACCAATTTGGCACCTTCTGAAAAGGAATGCTTCTGTTTCCAGCAAGTGCATTTCCTGGAGAATAGCAACCTTGCTGTGAAATGACTCGAGATGCCTAAGGATTTGATAACGTTTGACTCTGTTCCTGGCTCTTTTTACATTCCAGGACACAAATCGCGTCATCTTGGGTTAAGTAATACGTTAGCAAGGATGGAATACAAATAAGATCGACTAGATAGAATCAAGTTCTTTCCACAATATACATTACGTGGAACCTTTTTAAGTTGTACTGATTTATATAGACATACAGCCATGTACAAATCATAGTTTACCTGAATTGGAGAAGCACCCGTCCCCCTCCCTCCCAAACCATCCCTCATGAGAAATTGAGATCGGAAGAAAACTTTAACCCCCCATCCATAATACACCAAAAGTAAAAATCTAAAAATTTCCCAGTCCGTTAGACTGCCCTCCTCATCAATTATCGGTTACAAAGTACACTAACTGCCAAATGTCCTGAAGTCTCATCACTCCCTCCCCCTTCCCACTACAACATTAGCGGAGAAAAAACAGTAGCCCTCCTTTAACATTTATAAAACAGTAAAGTATTTTATATATAGAGAAGGGACAACACTATAACAAACTATGCTATAAAACCACTTAAATGTAATGCTGAACGGGGTCTTAGAAAGACCATGAACAAAATTAGCAATGCCAATCATTAAGGTGGCCTGATTGGTAAAGCCTACCCAGTCCTTGGCTCAAAACATCGGTCTCTCCATAGGTACAGCGGGCAGTGGAACGATGATGGAACAAACGGTCAAGCCCAGATTAAAGCTGCAGTCCAAATTAGAACCAAATGTAAGCAACAGTACCTGGCATTAAACCCCACATGCCTGAGGTTGCATTCACTTGAAGAGGTCAGGGAACCTTTTCCTGAGGTCAGTCATAGTGTCTCTTGGAGATTCATAAGATATCCATTTACCCTCATGCTGTACCTGGAGTATTGCAGGGTAGCGCATACAGAATCTGATATCCGCTGCAATCAGCTTCGTGACCACCGGGCTTAGCTCTGTATGCTTTTGTCCCACTGACAAAGGTAAATCCTGTGCTATTTGGATCCTTTTGCTTTCCCACTGAATAGCCTTCATTTCTCTGACTTTATCCAGGATAAATTGTTTATCCAGATGGTTAAGAAGACAGAAGATTAAAGGCCATGGGGGGGGGGACTCTGTGGTGGTGTGGGCCAAAGAAAGTGATGGGCCCGCTCTGTTATGTAGGTTGGGCCATTCGGCAAAGGACCAGCTATTTTACTGCACAGTTTTTGCACAAAAGGGACTGGATTCATCCCTTCTTCTCCTTCCAGAAGTCCTAGAATCACTAAATTATTTCTGCACGAGCGACCCTCCAAGTCTTCAAGTTTATCTTCAGCCTTTCATAATCAGTGTCTCAGGGTGGTCATCTCAGGATCTAAACGCGATCTCCAGTCATCCAACAATGATATTCTGGCTTCATTGTCTCCTGTATGAATGGTTAACTGATTTAAAGAGATTTTTAGTGCTTGCATTTCTCCTACTAATGCTTACAGTGATTCTTTTATGGGAGCCAGACCCTCAAAAAAAATTGCTTCGGTCAGTAAGGCCTGGGAAGCAGGTGGGGTTGCTTCAGCTGAGTCCCTCATTTTGTTCCTCTTTGCCGGCTTTACTTTGTCTACAGATGGAGGTGGCATATGCTTGGGCAGCTGGGTCTTCATGCCCGCATCCATAAACAGGACCAATCACGGTAAAATTAGCTGTAGATGTTAGCACCCAATTAATATCACGTCTCCTGATGAAGGTAGGCAAATATTGAGGCTAAATTAGCTATGTTGAGCAGGAAGGGTTCTCGGAGCTGTAAACCGCACATCTTACTTAGCAGCCATCGCAACCGGAAGTCCGATCTCAGGTATTTTTTGGAATTTTGGCACCAAATTTTCAACATGGGGTTTTTGGGACCCCTCCTCATGAGTTCTGGCACTGCCATGACGTTAATTGGCCCCAAAAGGTGATTCGCAGTCACTGTGCAGAATTACCTTTTGGGACTGATTAATGAAATGACAGAGCTAGTGTTCATGAGGTGGGCTCTCAAAAAGCCTGTGTTGCAAATTTGGTGGAAAAAATCCCAAAAATAACTGTTTTATGAGCGTGTGTTGTGCAGTTTCCACGCATGCTCATAACTTCGTGAATTTGTAATATTTTCACTCCAGATTTTCTAAATTGTCATTTTTCCACACCTCCTTATGAACAGTACAGCTGTCATTTTACATATCCTGGCCAAAATGTGTTTTCGCATGTCCAGTGCAGAATAGAGCGGTCACTGCGCAAAATCAGTTTTCGGGACAGTTTCAGGAAATGACGGTGACACTGTTCATGAGCAGAAGTCCTAAAATGCCTATGTTTAAAATTTGTGACAAAATTCCATAAAATGACTGTGTTACAAGCGTGCGTTGCGCAGTTTCCACGCACCCTTGTAACTTCGCAAATTTGCACTATTTTCATGCCACATTTTCAACACTGGCATTTTTTTACACCTCCTTATGAACAGTGTCATTTTTCACATCCTGCCCTAAATGTGTTTTCGCACCTGTGGCACACAATGGTCTGATCACTGTGCGAAATCAATGTTTTGGACACATTAACAGAATCACACTGCCACTGTTCATGAGGGGAGGTCCCAAAATGCCTATGTTAAAGATGTGGTTAACAAAATCCCAAAAATAATTGGGTTACTGATGTGTGTTGCACAGTTTCTATGCATGCTCATACCTTCACCAATTTTTCATATTTTCACTCCAGACTTTCAACGGTGCCATTTTTTTACATCTCCTCATGAACAATACAGTTGTCATTTTCCACATCCTGACCAAAATGTGTTTTTGTCCCTGTGTTGCCAAATGGCATAGCCGCTGTGCAAAACCACCTTTCAGCTAACAAACTGATAGTGCCGCTTTTCATGAGGTGGGCTCGCAAAAAGCCTATGTTGAAAATTTGGAGTGAAAATACCAACACATGCCTATGGTGTTAGGGTTTCTAACTGTAGCACCTCACCCTGTAGAGACTGACAGGCATCAGGGGTGTGACTTGGGATTATCAGCTGTAATGCTCATGACATTCCATCTTCACCCCCACCCTGCAGCCAGTGACAGGTATCGTGGTGTGCCTTGCACTGTTCGGCCACAAAGTCCACGTCATTCTCCTATACTGCACCCACCTCAGCGTATTTCCTTATGTAATGGGGGTAAGTATAATGCCCAAAGACCCCAAAGCACACCACAACACTTGTCAGTGTCTACATGGTAGGGTGAGGTACAATGCCATGAGCATTATAGCTGATGACCCAAAGGCAAACCCCAATGCCTGTTGTTCTCTACAGGGTGGGGGTGGGGTTGGCATCACTTCAATACTTCACTGCCATTCCTATTATGCATCTCTAATTCCGGTATTACCAATGCCAATGCCAGCGAGACATTCGCCATTGACAAATGCTTGTTATTGACTATTGTTTCTTGTTCACAGTTACAGTTCCATTATCAGTGGGTTTCTTTTTATTCTGCATTGTAAAAGCTTTCCTGCATTTTTTTAGAACAGTCTCCTTTACAGCATGGACATGAAAAGATAAACATACCCATCCCACATTATTTATGTTTTTTTTTTAAACTACGCTTCCTCCCCAGATCTGTCCGATGGCACCACCCCAGCCCCATTACCAATGATCTCACAGACTTATCAGTTATCCACCACTTACCCAGGACCACATTGAGGTGGGTAGTCTGCTCTGAGAGTTGTGCAAGAGCCTGTAGGGGGTGACACCGTGGGCCAGGCTAGGCTTTTTCCACCATCCTCCCAGTTTTCTTCCCAGGGGTGCCAATGTGCAGTGACACAAGCAAACATGTGCAATGGCATGCATGTGTGCAAAGTGTCTGGCAGCTGCCTCTCCCTGGTCTGTGCTCCCAGTTGTGAACTCACCTGGTCTGCATCAAGTGGCAGGCAAAACAGTAGGAGTAGTGCCCCCCCTACAGAGAAGAAGAGCAGTCCTTGGATACTTAATCCCTCCCCACCAGCACCTGGCAACCCGTGCTCATTCCTGAATGTGGATCGCCAACATCACGAGTGGTAGCACTACTGCTGTGCTGATGGCCGTCCCCATACCTATCCAAAATTAGTACTAGATTTATATCTGTAGGTTGAGATAACATATCATCATGCTATCTTATCATTTACAGTCAATTTAACCAAATTATAAATATCTATTTTAGATTTGCCCTACTTGCTATCTTTGATTCTGCCGGACCCTTAATATTAATTACTGGTATAAGTATCTGGTTTACTTGAGCTGAACACCATTTCTGTGCAATGCATTAGGCTGGCAGTATAGCCAACAGGTTAGAATAATGAGCTGTGAATGAGCTTGGTACATCCAGAAGACTAGGTTTGATTCCCACAACCTCCACTTGCATATGGTGTCACTCTGAACAAGTCATTTACCCTCCTCAGAGCTCCCGGGTCACTGCTGAAAAAAGGCATTTGTACCCAGAGGACCTTATCCAGTTACCAAAGAATAAAAAACAAAGTCTGGATATATAACTTTATATGCAGCTTTATAAACTTCTTGATTTTGTCCTAAATTATTACTAGCTTTTGATGATAGTGCCATTGTATGTCCAACACTATTTTTATTTTTTTGTCAAAATTCTACAATTATATTTTATAAGCTCATTATATTTTATAAACTGATTGTCTTTAACCCTTAAATTAGACTCTTTTCAAATGTTTGCCCATTTGACAAATTTTTGTGCTTTCTTGCCAGCAGTTTTGTTAGTGGTAGATTTAATTATTGCACCAGCCTAATCCTTTGTATGCCTTTGGGATTCGGCACAAACATATTTGCTAATTTGAGACACATTTCCATTAGCTTTTTTAACATCACATTTATTATCTCCCTTTTGATATTTTTAATGAAACAAAAATTGACTTAATCTGGGTTAGGTGTTTAATATTCATAGGGGACTTTATATGCTAGGGGCAATTTTCACTAGAGCCTTGGTGACCTGTATAATTATTCTGAACATTTAATTTTCATTTTTTATTTTTACTTTTAAAAAGTATCAGACCCCTGAGAGAGCTCATTTACAATGGTTTCCTCTGGTCATTACATTAAAGGGAAACATAGAGTCATTATAAAGGGCCCCACACTCAAGTGAGGGGTTAGTCCCAGTGTGCACTTCACATGCATAAACATTTTGGTTGACCTGTTTACTGTAGTATACTAGATTGTATCATACTAATTTTGTTTACTTGTAGGCAGGCATCTTCTGTCACTACAAATCACACACTCCCCTGTTGCTGACAGAGCAGTAGAAACATAGAAACATAGATAGAAACATAGAAACATAGAATTTGACGGCAGATAAGGACCGTTTGGCCCACCCAGTCTGCCCATTTCCCTACCTACTGGATAAGCTGCAGATCCTAGTTAACCAGCAGCCTACTTCTTCCTACCCCCACCCCCCAGAATTGCCTTATGACTATCCCATGCATGCTTGAATTCCACCACTGATTTTGACTCCACAACCTCCTCCGAAGGCCATTCCATGCATCCACAACCCTCTCTGTGAAAAATACTTCCTTAAATTACCTCTGAGCCGCCCTCTATCTTCAAATTGTGCCCTCTTGTTCTTGCACACCTCTTTTTGAAAGATGCTACCTCTCGGACTTTGTTGATTCCTTGAGGTACTTGAAAGTTTCTATCATGTCCCCTCTCCCTCCTTTCCTCGAGGCTATACATATTAAGCTCCTTAAGTCTCTTCATGTCCTCCGTGCAGACCCTGCACCATTTTAGTTGCCCTCCTCTGGACAGCTTCCATCCTGTCTATGTCTTTATGAGATTGGGTCTCCAGAACTGCACACAGTACTCCAGATGGGGTCTTACCAGCTGTCTGTACAGAGGATAATAACTTCCTGTTTTCTACTGGTGATGCCTCCCTATGCATCCCAGTATCCCCCAGCCCTCCTTGCTGCCTTCTCACATTGCTTGCCCACCTTAGGTCATCTGATATGACTACCCCCAGGTTCCTTTCCATTTTTGTTGTTGTTAGTATCTCACCCCTCATTGTGTACTCTTCCCCTGGGTTTTTGTTTCCCAGGTGCATTACCTTGCACTTCTTAGCATTGAATCTAAGCTGCCATACATTTGACCATTCCTCTAACCTTGCCAAGTCCCTTCTCATCCTTTCCACCCCACCCTGTGCATCAACTCTGTTGCAGATCTTAGTGTCATCAATGAGAGATTCAATAGCCTGCAGAACATGTAACAGTTTATTTAAACTCTGATTTTTTTTGTCACCCCGAGCTAAGTACAGTCACAGAGGTCTGTACTTACCTCCTGAAGAAAAGCAGAACTGGAAAACATCAAATTAGATATTATAAAAGCTCTAACATGCACTGCAGGCTATTGAGTCTCCCACTGTTGCCTACTGCTCTGATGTCAGCTGCAGAGGATTCTGGAATTTGTAGTAATGGAAGATGTCTGCCAACTTGCAGCCAAAGTTAGTCTGATACAATCTACTATACTACAGCAAACAATAAGTAAACCAAAATGTTTTTGCACACAAAGTGCACACCGTTAGTGGTGGGCGAAGTGGCCTCAATCCAGTCCATGGAGTGATTCGTGGAGCCAAGGCAAATTTGTGGAGTACTCCGTAACGTGAAGTGGAGTAATTTGCTTTACAATGACTAACGTGAAGTCCATTGAGAACAATGACTTTGCGTTTCTCTGCCTTCCCAGACCACTACTCCACCAATCTTAAAGGCGAAGTGCATTGAGAACAATGTACTTTGTCTCACTTCACCTTGTTTTTAAGCTCCAAAGGTGAATTTTGCAGTGATTCATGGGATTTCAGGTCACATGGGCTTTATATTGATCTGCACAGCCTCGATTCGGGTAGCGTGTGTAGGAAGCTGTAGGAGACAGTGTGCTCTGAGAGCTGTCTGTGATTCAAACCTTCTAAAAGCTGTTAAAAAAAGCCTTTTTGAGTAATTTTTTTTGCTCAGACTTTAGTTCATCGATTGTGGGAAACCCTCCTGTGCTCATATCATCAAGCGTTTTTGTTTGTGTGTGGATTTTGAATGTTAATGTACAACTCTGAGTCTGTATAGTAAGAGAGACAGTGAAAGTGTGCTTTGGGGGAGGGGTGTATCTGTGGTGTAGGTAGATTTAAGTTGGAGAAATAGGGAGCTCTTTGTTTTTTGGTTATATTTTTGTTATATAACTGACTGTGTTAATGTACACACAGTAATATTGTCAATAATTGTTGAAAATTTTGTTTGCTGATTGTGTGCTGTGTGGATCTGGTGCAGCAGTTCATAATTTCAGGTTGTTTATAATATGTGGTATGTAACCCCCTAGGTGGCACTGTCCCAAGGGCTACTACCCTGCCTGCTTGGCTAGTAGCAGGTTAAGGGGCCTGAGTTCTGAAACGGGTGCCTCCACCCAGAGGTCAGAGTTGGTAGTGGTCAAGCTAACCTGGGCACAGCCCTCCGGGACACTGTAACTCCCTTCTTTCCCCTCTAGTGGCCTGAACACTGTACAATAATCACTTTCACAATACCCCTGGTACACCACACAAGTACCCACACTGTTTGCACTTACCACCAGGGCTGGTTCCTCTGGCTCGACTCTGGGGACCCCCTGTAAAACAAGGTTATTCACAGCAAATAGCAACAGTACAGTACTTTGAGCACAAACTGGAGCCACAGTCAGATTACATGCAGAAAATGTTAGATCTGATTTATTCAGGGGACTTGAAAAAGGGAGGGGCAAAATCAGGTTAATTAGCTTAAAGGTTATATCAATCAAGCAGTTATGCATGTGCTTTGAGTCCCTCCCCACACAGTCACACCTCTGTGTACCCAGGTGGAGAAGAGATGGGCTAGCCAGGACTGTTGCCCGGGGTTGGCCAGCGTCGCAGCTGGTTGGGGCCCTGTGATGGAAAACACAACATGCACAATACACAATATTTGTAATCCGGAGCCAGAGGGCTCAGTTCATAAAGGAAACGAAACAACAAGACAATCAGATGACACATTCAGATTAAGCTGTTGTTGCAAGGAGCTACCCTGGTATTTACTCATGATACCCAAGACTGGACACAGGCTGGACGGAAATCGAGACTGCAGGTGGTTGATCTGGAATGCCAGGAGAAGCAGGGCCCACACGAGTCACAGAGGCGTTATTCCTGTTCAAGCGTGGAGCAGGGGGCTGATCCCCAGGCAGGTCTCTTGTCGATGGCTTCTCTGTGTAGTGGGTAGTCTGGCTGGGCCAGTCTGGCAAGGCCCAGACTGCATGGTGACAAATTCAGATGCAGTCCATTTTGGGCTGGATACAGCTTCTAGCAAGCAGAACACAGTTCACACAGTGGGGAACTAACTGACAACCCACTAGCAGCTCATAGCACATTTACATGTATGGGAATTCTACTGTACCAGGCAAAGTGCTCCCCGGTCACAATCGCAAAGTCCCTACACACACCGGGAGCTGTGGGGTAGCTGGAACTCCTGACAGGCTGATTGCATTCAGCAAAATCTTTGGTCTTCTTCAAGCTGAGCCTGGCCCAGTTCAGTAGCTTACTTTAGTCACATAAACTTGGATTTAGTCCAAAATAATTCTCTTCTCACCCTCTCAGGAGCAGTAGGCAGACATGCAGGCCAAACTCTCAGCCCTTTCACAGTTTTCCCATGCAAATCCACTCAGGATTGCTGTCCCAAATCAGCTCCTCTCATTTCACTTCCCAACTCAGAACTAACTGAAAACTGCAAGCAGCCCGGGAATTCCCCAAGATACAAAAGATTTGGTTGACTGATTTGGCTGTCAGTCAAAGCAAGAGCTCCCCCTTCAGTTGCAAAAAAGGGGCAAAAAGCTCAAACCACAGTTCCTACAGATTTTGAATTCAGACAGCTCCTATAGTCCGACTACATTTTAAGTCCCACCAGAACTGATTGGTCCAATTTGCAGTCCAGGACCAAGATAGTGGAGACAAACAAAACAGTCCTTGCTACAAAGAAAGCAGGTTAGATAAACTACATTATCATTATCACTCCAAATAATTTTCAGTAAATAGTTACATCTTTCAACAGAGCTTCCTCTCAGATTACTTAAGCTGCAATCAGGCAGCTCTTTAAGAGACAGTACACAGAGACTATACAGGCTCTGGTAATCACATTTAAATTGCTAAAATGCAGGACACCAGCCTGGCAGTGAGCATTTAGGCAAGCTCAAGGAAGACTTTTTGGGAACCCCCCATTTGTAGGGGGTTACAGGTATATTACTGAACTTTTCAATTTGTTATGCATTACTTGTAGAGAAATTATGTGTGTGTGTGTGTGTGTGGTGCATGACATCAAATAATACACCTTTTATTGTGCCACAGTGTAATTGCAGGCACAGCAGTGTGAACCTGCTATCCACTGCTGCTGCATGATTTTGTACTGCCATTGTGGTATCTTTTCTTTGTTTGGCTGCTTGCAGTGCTGTAAAAATCTGCAGTCCTTCCCCCCCCACCGGCAAAAGAAATTGTTTTTCAGGTTGGATTGTTTGTGACTTCAGCACCACTGGATAGTTAAGGTGTTGCTTTCACTTGTGAATTTGCATCTGTATCTGTTGCTGAAGCCACAGTGTTTTTTCTGGCTTCCTATCCAGTGTCCCCCCACCCAGAGTGAACATTTCAAAATCTAAATTTGTTTAGAATATTGTTGTTGATCCCCCAAAATGCCCACAAAGAGACATGCAAGGAAAGCTGGTTCTCGCCATGGCACTGCTGCCAGTGGTAAGATTGTCTGTGAGAGTGGTAGTACGCAGATGCAGAAGAGCATTCCTGATGTGAGGAAAGTTATTTCTCCTGCAGTGTTTTTTACAGCCCTATCAGTAGCTTCACTCATAGTTGGAGGAGATGATGTTGTCCCAGCTGGTGGTGTTAGTGCAGTTGCTGGTGGTGGTATGGAGTATTGCTGCCTCAAGTTCCACTTCTGACCAGTGTACCATGTCCAAAAATATAGTGGAGTGTGAAGCAGTGTGAGTGAGTGGCAGTGTAGATGATGTCATACTTCCGAGTAACATCCCAGTAACTGAACATGAGGATTCTGATAATCATGTCAACGATAGCATACAATGTGACATTTCTTCCACTGCGGTTCAGGTCACACATTTTCCATACAGTGGTTCAGAGTGTGGTGAAAAAATATCAGGTGATGGACATGGTGGTGCTGATGATGATGATGAATCTGATGATGATGTTGCTGTGGTTGCAACATGTAGTCCACATGCCAGCATCCAAGCAGAAGCTGTGGATGTGGGTGATGTTGATGAATATGATGATGATGTAATTGACCCAAGTTGGGAACTGGAGAAAAAGAAATTCAAGGTGGCTGTGTCTGGGTCTGTTTGCATTAATCCCCCTCCCCCCCCCGTAAAAACTTGTGATTTACCAGTTTCAGTTGATGGTGATGATGGTGACCCAGTAATAATGATAGGCAGTCGTGGTGGTCAGTTGTAGTCCAAGTGTGTTCTGCCCGAAAAATCATGTAGCACACCCCCACACTTCATGGCTTAAAAGAATGGAGTCCAATAAGCAGCATCGGGGACATGTTAAAAGTAGAGCATCAACAATCCCTTGTTTGGGATTTTTTTGTGCAAGATGCAAATGATGAGTTAGTTGCAATCTGCCAGGTTTGCCATGTGCGTGTGAGTCGAGGTAAAAAGGGGAACCATCTGGGTACAGGAGGACAGCATACACATCTTATGAATAGGCACATGACACTGTGGACCCAGCACAAGATGGCAGCTAATACCAAGTGGGGCGTTCACCCTTGTCATCAACCATAATGAGCATGTTATCACCTTCCCTGCCATGACTGTTAAATCCAGTATGAAATTAAATGTGTGCAGTAGTGGTGAAATAAGAGCAGAGGATTACTACAGGCATGATGAGGTGGAGGAGCATAATGATTTTGAAATGTTATTCAGTGGTGGTGAGAGTAGCAGTTTTGGTGGTGGTGAATGCAGTATGTCTAGTGCAAGTGGTACATCAACCCAGTTGGTAAATGTGGCAAAATAACTGCATTTGCGGGTTTGTCATCATCACCTGTGCAACCATCTTCATCAAATGTCCACACTCCACCCCCTGCCATTCGCAGAGCAGAATCATTTGTCATCACACCCCATGTAAAACATTTAAGTCAGCCCATGTTATAGAGTGTTTTTACACATAAGCGGAAGTACCCACCCAATCCTACAGTGTCATGTGACCTTAATGCTGCTGTAGCTGAAATGCTGGCAATTGATCTTTTGCCCTTCTCCTTTGTGGAGAATTCTGGGTTCCACCGGTTTGCTGCACATGCCTGTCCAAAATGGAAAGTCCCATCCAGGACATACTTTTCGACCAGTGCTGTCCCCGAGTTGTGCCGTTCTGTGTCTGACTCAGTAAGACATTTCCTTCAACATGTCTCCTCTCCATTCATCCATTTAAGAATGGATATGTGGACAAGTGACAAAACAGCTGGGAATTCATATTTGTGTATAACTGTACACTGGGCGCAGGTGCCGGGGGTTGTTTGTGATGTTGGTAGTGTGAATAATCAGTGCAGTAAGGTGGAGTGTCATGGTAGCAATCTTCCAGGAATTCAACAGCATGCAACAATTACTATGCACAATGTGACCTGTTCACACGCTGGTGAAAACATGTTGGACATGGTACTGACTGAAACTGACAAGTGGCTGAACCCCCTGTCCCTGAGAGCTGGGTTCATAGCAAGTGACAATGGATCCAAGGAAATGCTGACAAGTGCACACGTTAACTATTCTCACTTTTCACAATCTGCAAAGGCCTGTGACCAACTTTGGCAGTTGCAGATGTGAAACAGCCTCCCTCAGCACTGCTTGAAGCTGGAAGTTGTCACCCAGTGGAACTCCACTTTATACATGGCAGAGAGGTTGTATGAACAATACAAAGCCATCTCAGAATATCTTGTGATGCACACTAGCCGTGACAGTTCTGGGGCCTCCATGTCTATGACAACTGAGCAGTGGTGCCTCATGGACTCTGTAATAACAATTTTGCAGCCTTTTGAACATGCCACACAGGTAGTGAGTGGCAAGTCTGCCTCCATCAGCCAATCAATTCCACTGCTGTGGGTGCTGAGGCAGACATTGGTGAAAGTACAGCACGACCTTGATGTTGCCAGAGACAGTACTAGCAGTATGTTGCTGAAACACATGCTGACAGTATTCTACCAGAATCATCACATTTTGATCATTCAGCGTAGTGACAACTTTGCCATAGAAACAATGCTAGACCCATGATACAAACATGGAATTGCCTCAGTACTGGAGGGAGGGCCTGAACAGGTAAAAAATGTCAGTGGGCAACTGGTGCACTTGGTTCATGGGGCACAGAAGTCACGTGCCAAGGTCAGCAAACCTTCAGCAGCATAATCAGGCTGAAGGTGCAACTGGAGGAGTATCAAGCATATCCTGTAGGGGGAAGGGGACTGCAGTTCCAGGTGGTCTGTAATCCAAAGCGGTTGACGTCAACCCACTTTGGGAGGCTTTGTCCCAAGTGGGGATTTGTGAAATAAATGATTCTGGAGAACAGGATGATGCATCAACCACTGGACTTAGTGCAGCACAGAGAATGGTTGAGTCATACTTATCTGAGAACAGGCATCTGTCAATAACTGATGATCCTCTTTTGTACTGGAGTGGAAAGGTCAGTGAATGACCAGAACTGACTGCAGTGGCACTGAAGTACCTCACATGCCCACCCTCCAGTGTAAGTGTCTAGAGGATATTCAGCTCAGCAGGTGCAATAGTTAGGGATCATCTGACGAACCTCTCTCCTGCAAATGTTATGAGAGGCACATACCAGCACAGACTGCAACCTCAGTATTTGTGCCACGGCCTAGTCATGGTGGTTTTGGTGATGTAGAAATGAACCATTCTGGTGGCATTGGCAGCATGAAATGGCCTACCACTGACGTAGATGATGACACAATGGAGAAAGCATTTCCCAGTGGTCAGACTTCAGACATAGATGACTGTGAGGGCAGCTTTCTTTGTGAGGATGATGATGAGGTTAATGTTGGCAGGTTTTAACTGAAGTTGTTAAAAGGTGGTGATATTTGCTGTATGATACATGTTTTCTTTTTCATGACTTTGTGTGCCCTCCTGGACCACCACCACCAAGACAGATGTTAGCCACTGCCACCACAGAGAATGATTTTGTGTGCCCCCCGGATCACCACCAGGACCGATGTTAGCCACTGCCACTACAGAGAATGACTTAGTGTACCCCCCCAGACCCCGGACCACCACCACCACTGTTAGCCACTGCCACCACCACCAGATGCAGGAAGATGTCAGAGGGAATGTCATCATGTGCCACAGCTATTACCACCAGCACCCACCACCAGTGTCATTCTGACAATGTTTTTCCATTACACTGACCATGCCAAGGCAGAGGGAGTCGAACAGGAGACCATATCCATCAGCCACAGACACAAGGCTTCTTAGTATTAAAACTATAAAGTGAGTATGTGTACTAATGTTTTTTATGCTATTCGACTTCCTTTAGCTGCATGTTTTGTTTTCTATTGCTTTTCTGAACTGCAATGGTCAAACACATAAGGTAAACTTATTTCTTTTTTTCACAGATTAACAAAAAACAACTCTCCCTCATTGAAAGTCAGTATCAATGGTATTGCAGCAGTACTGTACACAGGCACCTATGGAATATCCATTTCAAATCCATACTGGTAAGTATATATATATTTTATTTCATCTGTTCCATTTTTATGTTTGCTTGCACGCATGTGCAAGAAACATAGTGCAACGATCCAAAATGCAGTGCCATACAGTTGAAAGGGAGAGCACCGCTGAGCGAAAGCAGCTCCCCTCAAGACGCAACATACGCACGCTAAGACATTACTGGTGCTCATGCGCCCTACCTCCCCATGCACACACTGTATGGCTGACGGGTGCCCAACCCCGCCAGCTCTACTGTCCCCCCAGTCCGTGATGGCCGACGGGAGTGCCCAACTCTGCCGGCCTCACTGTCCCCCCCAGACTATTGGGTGCTCGCTGGAGCCCACCCCAGCATGACAACAGGTCCTATGGCCGACGGGGGTGTGCAATCCCCCATCAGCTCCACTGGCCCCCCAATAGCCTTCCAGCTACCACGATGGGAGCCCACCCCAGTGTGGCAAACGTCCCACGTAGTCCAAATTGAAAAAAAAAACCTGAAAGAAAAAACCTTCCCTCGCTGCTGTCTTCACCCCCCCACCCGTGCCCACTGACTGCGCACCCTGCCTCCCCACACCCCCACCTCACCCCATACTTACCTCCGGAGCTCGGCGCGACGATCTTCGGTGGACCAGGAACACGTCTGCACTCTTCAAAGCCGACCGCGAACTGAGGAAATGCCGGTAAGCTGCATAATGTAATGAATAGGGTTTTTTCAACTTTGCTGCATATCTCAGGCATTTTTGGGAATTTTGGCACCAAAGTTTCAACATGGGGTTTTTGGGACCCCTCCTCATGAATTCTGTCACTGTCATGGCGTTAATCGGGCCTGAAGGGTGATTTCGTGGTCACTGCGTGAAATCACCTTTCAGGACTGATTAATGAAATGACAGTGCCAGTGTTCATAAGGTGGGCTCTCAAGAAGCCTATGTTGAAAATTCTGTGAAAATTCCTTAAAATGACTGTTCTATGAGCGTGCATTGCGCTCTTTCTACGCAGACGTCAGAGGTTCACAAATTTTCAATATTTTCACTCCAGATTTTCAACATTGCCATTTGACCACACTTCCTTATGAGTAGTATAGCTGTCATTTTTCACATCTCACCCAAAATGTGTTTCACGCATGTAGCGTACAATGGCGAGTTGGTGTGCAAAATCAATGTTCGGACACATTAAGAAAATCACAGTGACACTATTCATGAGCAGAGGTGTTAAATGGCTATGTTAAAATTTGTGAAAAATTCTCAAAATGACTATTTTACGAGGATGTGTTATGTTGTCTTTACGCATCACCATAAGTTCAAGGACTTTCAATAGTTTCACCCAGATTTTCAACATTGCCATTTTACCACACCTCCTTATGAGCAGTACAGCTGTCATTTCTCACTTCTCACCCAAAATGTGTTTCCACGCATGTAGGGCACAATGCCGCAGTCGGTGTGCAAACTCAATGTATGGGACACATTAAGAAAATCACAGTCACACTGTTCATGAGCAGAAGTGTTAAAATGGCTATGTTAAAAATTTGGTGAAAAAATGACTGTTTTACGAGCTTTTGTTGCGCTGATCCTACGCACGCTCATAAGTTTGCAAATTTTCAATATTTTCACTCCAGATTTTCAATATTGCCATTTTACCACACCTCCTTATGAGCAGTACAGCTGTCATTTTCACATCTCACTAAAACATGTTTGCCCATGTAGCGCACAATGGCGCAGTCGGTGTGCGAAATCAATGTATGGGACACATTAAGAAAATCACAGTGACACTGTTCATGAGCAGAGGTCTTAAAATGGCTATTTTGAAAATATGGTGAAAAAATTCCTAAAAATGACTGTGTTACGAGTGAGCATTGTGCAGTTTCCATGCACCCTCATAAGTTCATGAATTTGTAATATTTTCAGTCCAGATTTTCACCAGTGGCATTTTTCCACACTTCCTTATGAACAGTACAGCTGTCATTTTTCACAACATGGCTGAAATGTGTTTTCACACTTTCAGCACAGAAATACGTGGTCACTGTGGGAAATCATTGTTCGGGACAGATAAAGAAAATCACAGCAACACTGTTCATGACCGGAGGTCCCAAAGTGCCTGTGTTGACAATCTGCTGTAAACACTTCCCAAACTAATTACATTATGGGTGCACGTTGCACAGTTTCTATGCACACTCGTGACTTTACCAGTTTTTTTAATATTTTCACTGCAGATTTTCAACATTGTCATTTTTTACACCTCCCCATGAACAGTACAGCTGTCATTTTTCACATTATGTTCAGAATGTGCTTTTGCACCTGTGGTGACAAATGCCGTAGTCGCTGTGCAAAAGCAGCTTTCAGCTAACAAACTGATATTGCCATTGTTCATGAGGTGGGGGTCACAAAAAACCCATGTTGAAAATTTGGAGTGAAAATACCAACGAATGCCTGAGGCGTTAGAGTTTCCGACCATAACACCCCACCATGTAGAGAATGACAGGCATCAGGGCTGTGACTTGGGATTGTCACCTGCAATGCTCATACCATTCCACCCCCAACCACACCCTGCAGCCACTGAAAGCATCAGGTGTGCCTTGACTCTTCAGCCCCAAAGTTTACCCCCATTCTCCTATACCACACCCATCTCACAATATTTTCTGATGGAATGGGTGCGACAGGGCCAAAGACCCCAAGGCACACTGTGACACTTGTCGGTGTCTGTAGGGGTGTGGTGAAATGGCGTGGCTGTTATGCCTGATGACCCAAAGGCACACCCCAATGCCTGTCACTATCTGCAGGGTGGTGATGGGGTTGGCTCCAGTTCAATACTTCACTGCCATTCCTATTATGCAGCTCTGTAACTCCTACACTACCAATGCCAATGCCAGCAAGCAAACATTCGGCATTGGCAAATGCTTGTTTTTTTAAGAGTACAACAAATCCAACTGAGGAGGATTCATAAACTAGGTGATGTGTACGTCGCCAAAACTAGTTCTGCAAGATATCATGCACTGTATTCCAAACTTGCAGCTGTGCAGCCATGACAGTGTTGAAAAAGTTGCACACAGGTTGTGTTACTTGACAAGCTGTGGTTTGAACTGTAACTTGAGTTGAAAATGAGAACTAGGGACACTGGCACAGTGTATTTGTTACACAGCCTGGTATGAAATTAACTTGTAATTGATCTGCTGATTGCAGTGTGACAGCTTACTATCTGTGTTAATAATCCAGATACCCATGGAACAGCCATGGCTTAAACACAATGGGTTACTGCTGCAATCAAGTTGTAAGAAGTCCTTCATTTCTTTTTTTAGGAAACTTTGAGATGCTTTGTTGTGGCATAGTTGTCTTATCAAAAGAAGTTCTTCAACATCAGCCCCCCCCCACTGGGCTGGGGCAGACATGCAACACACAGAAGTCATTTCTATCGATGACCATGACCATCATTACTGACCAGACTCGAGAAGGATACAGATGAAATCTGTGAAGAAGTAACCAAATAAGAAACCATGAATGAGACCTACCTGCAAATATGCTCCCCCCCCAAAAAAAAAATACTTACCTTCATTGGCTTGAGAGTTATCCATTTCCAGTTTCAATGCAAGAAGTTCTCATCAAGCACTGGAATGTGCACGCCAACAGTATCTGTGACCTGTGATACAAAACAATACAATGAGTACATGTCTATATATGTCAACCCCCCCACCTACAAAATACAAAAAAAAAAAGAAAAAAAATTATGTGTATATATATATAGATATATATATCTATATATCTATATATATATAGATATATAGATATATATATATCTATATCTATATATATAGATATAGATATCTATATATATATATATATATATATATATAGATATAAAATCAACTCACCAAGGCACCCTTCCATCCGGTTGAGATGATCGCAACGCTGTTGAGGGAATTGCAGCACACATTGGACCTGCAACAGTTTGCTCATGGTCATAATTTCTGACGGGACTTTGCATGTGGTGTAATGCTCCCATTTCACTTCATTACCACATGTCAATTTACTGGACACAAGACAGATGCATTTTGGGGATGCAGAAAAAATCTGGGGAGTCTGTGTGAGTACTGCACGCATGACTGAGTGTGCCACTAATTCTGGGACACTTTGCATTTCATGTTACACTCACATTTCACTTTGTCAGCACGTGTGAATTTTCTGGACACAAGACAGTTGCATTGTGGGGATGCACAATAGTTCTGGGGACTGTGTGTGGGTACTGCGTGAATGACTGAGTGCGCCATTAATTCTGGTTGACTTTGCATGTGGTGTAATGCTCGCATTTCACTTTGTTACCACTTGTCAGTTTTCTGGACACAAGACAGATGCATTTTGGGGATGCAGAAAAAATATGGGGACTCTGTGTGAGTACTGCGTGCATGACTGAGTGCACCACTAATTCTGGGGGACTTTGCATTTCATGTTACACTATCATTTCACTTTGTCAGCACTGGGGAATTTTCTGGACACAAGACAGTTACATTTTGGGATTGGGAATTCTGGTGAGTCTGGTAAATATTTTTGGAGCCTCAGTAATGTTTAATTTCTGTCATGCTATCGTGAAGTATTTGTCAAAAGCAGGACTGAGCACTGCAATTATACTGTGCTAAACTACATGTGTGCAGTCCGTCTTCTTTCCTGTGTGTGTGTGTGCAGACACTGTCCAGTATCAGGTTGCAAACATGTATATATGCTGTTGCTGACTTGTTGCACTGTTCATGGTGATGGCATAAAGAATAAAGATAAGAATATATATTGTGTATTTTATTTGTACCATCAACAGCAGCAGACAGTCATATGATATGTTTTCAGAGGTCTTGGACCAGTGTGCACCTCAATCACTTGTCAAACAGACACAGTGCAGACATGACTTTGCGGAGATAATAGCACAAAAAATCATGCTTTTAAACAAACCATACCCAACAGACATAAAATATTGCTGAGGCACCCAAAATATTTTATGGTGTACAGACATGTTCAAGTCAGAATATATAACAGGTCCTGCAGTCCACTGCCACCACACTGTACTGCCACTGGTGCTGTGTCATGTTATGGTGTACATCAACTTGCTGAAAAACTAACACTGGCAGTGTAAACTAGAAAGACATACTCCAGAACAACTAATGAAAAGAAGGAATGTAGTAGTACAGTGTGGTGGTAGTGAACTGGACCTTATGTATTTTCTGTTTTTATAATGTCTGTACACCGTGAAATATTTTGGGTGCATCAGCAATACTTCATGTCTGTTAGATACGGTTTGTTGAAAAGTAGGATTTTGGTTGCATGATCTCCAACAAAATACACATTATATATTCTTATCTTTGTTCTTTATACCATAAACACAGCAACAAGTCAGACAGCAAGCAGCATATATATGTTTGCAAGAAGCTGGATTGTGTCTGCAGTACATACACACACAGGAAAGAAGACTGACTGCACACATGCAGTTTAGCACAGTATACTTGCACTGCCCAGTTGCTTTTCCACAAACACTCCATCACAGAAAGTAAACATTAATGAGGCACCAAAACAGTGCACACACGCACACACACTTAACAGAAGGTAGGGGTGCCAGAATACAAAGTGTCACGCATATGGAAGACAACAAAAAGAGGGCATAATTACATACAAGGGTCGGGGATGGTGAAGGAATACATTTTATAACACAGCAAGGAAGGTGTGGGGTGGGCACATGGTGTGAGGGAAAAAAAAAAAAAACTAATGTGAGATCCCATGGTGATCCAGCAGCAGTTCCAACATGGACATCATTTGCAACTGATGTCCCTCTATGCAATCCAGCTGCTGCTCGACAGATCTCACTCTCTCATTGTTCTCCTCAACAGCACTCCAGAGAACTGCCAAGTCAGCCTGCATTACATGCAGTTCTCTGGGGTCGACACATTCTACAGACTGACCTGCTGCTGGTGGTGGTGGTGGTGGTGGGGGTGCTGGTGGAGCAGCAGGTGCTGCTCTGGCCCTCCTCTTCTTAGGGCTGCCACCATGCACAGCTCCACCCTCTGCCACAGAAGGGCCAGCAGATGCAGGCATGGCCCGTTCTGTGGCAGCCTGCCATTCCAACTGGTGGTGATTGAGCATATGGGTACACTGGAACACAGTCCCCGGGTGAGCCCCCCAAGGGCCACAGCACACCTCCACCTCACTTAGGTGGCACCTGACCACACTGCTGTCCCCCTGACATAGTTAAAAAACTGCCAAACAACAGAGGTGCAGGGAGGACCAGGCACAGGCAGGGGAGGGCCAGATGAACTGGCAGCCAGCTGGTCACGGTGCTCAGCAGGGATGGGATCCACACCTGGGCCTGGGGGCACATGCACATCCTGTTCCAGAGGACCTGGTGTTGGAGCTGGTGCTGGACATGGTGGTGGTGGTAGTTCAACTGCCTCAGAGTCAGGAGGTGGTGCTGGTCCTGCTTCGGGGGGGCACTTAGAATTTTCAATTGGTCCAACAGGAACCAGTGGCCATGCCCCCCATGCACGCGCACGGTATAATGCCTACCAGTACCACGCTCTCCCAGAGCTGCCCCCACCCCAGACATTCCCTCAACCTGGTCCATCTCTCCTACTGTGCTCCCTCAGTCTGGGCAATGTCTACTCAAACTGTCACACAACACACTCACACACACAGTTACACAGACACAGACAAACAACTAACTACTTATAAAGGTAAGAAAAATAAATTTACAGAAAGAACAAATTAATCAAAAAAAAGTACAGAAAAGACAGCAAAATGTAGCTTTTAAAAAAGCTGTTGGGTCTAAATCAAAGTTTAAATCTCCTCCTCGCTTTGATCTCCAAGTCTCAGCAGTGACAAAACAACACACTCTTCTCTCTCTCCGTCTGCACAGGAGAAAGTGAAAGTGCCTGCTTGTATGACTCACTTCCTTCCTGCCTGGCTAAAGAGCATGTGACTTACAGTACTGTAAGCCATGGGAAGTGGGGGCTGCCAAATCTGAAACACAAAGTGGATCACTAGAATCATAATGAGGAATGCAAAGTCCATTTAAAATGACGACTCTGCCTTACTTCCATTGCCATTCTGCCTTAACAGCAGTAAGTAATGACCATGGAGTAGGGCACTTTGCATTGCCCTCCGTCACTGAGTGGCAGCACGGAGTGCCCACTTTGCATTCACTTTGCCGGTGGAATTTAAATTCGCTGCATCTCTACACACTGTGACCAGCCCCACACATGGGCGTTGGGCTCTCTGTGATGACTGTTCCCCATTAAAAACTATTGGTTCCAAAGCAATTATCCGTAACACAAACAGAGATTTACAGAAGCAAAAATATATAAAAACAATTTGAAACATAATAAACTAGTACCACGTACAGTGTGGTATCATTCATTGGGGGGGTGGGGGCAGAGAGGATCTGGGCAGTTACAGGCCTGTCAGTCTTACCTCCATAGTAGGCAAACTGATGGAAATCATAGTGAAGGAAAGATTGGTGGCCTATGTAGAGGAAAACAGACTTCAGGATGAAAAACAGCATGGCTTTGTATCTGGAAGGTCAACCTGATAATGTGTTTTGAGCTAGATTGGTATCTGCAAGGTTTCCTTCATCCCTACTGCCCCCTTTACTCTCTTCGTTCTGCTGATGAGGGATTGTTAGAGATTCCCAGGGTCCGTTTGACAACTTCAGGAGCCAGATCTTTTACTTCTGCAACTCTGACCCTGTGGAATTCTCAGCCTCATCAGATTAGATAGTGCCCATCAGTTGAGACCTTTAAAGCTGCCCTAAAATTGTATCTTTTTGATTCAGCTTTTCCTAACGTTTAAAGACCTGCTGTCTTTTTATCTGTTTTTATTGGTATGACCTGACTGTTATTTGTTTTATAATGCTTGTACAACACTATGATCTACTGGAATAGCATGTTATGAATAAAGAATTGCTTGCTTGCTAGTCATCAAGACAATGGACAAGGGACAGGCAGTAGATTTGCTTTACTCTGAATTAAATACGGCCTTCGATTTAGTCCCACCTACAGTAGGAGGGTGTTGAAGAACATGGAGAACTTGGAAGTGAAACCAGGATTTAGATGGGTTGGAAGTTGGTTAAGGGGAGGCAGCAACTAGTAATGATAAACAGGACTAAATCAGGGGACAGACAGGTTATGAGTGGAGTGCCTGAGATCACTACTAGGACCCATCCTGTTTAATATATACATAAGTGACACTGGAGAGGGTATTAAAGGAAAAAGTTTGCCTTGCTACTGATGAAGAAAATTATGTGGCAGGGTAGATCATGAGGAAGGGGTGCAGGAGCTATAGAAAGACTTAATAAAACTAGATAACTGGACAAAGGTCTGGACAGTAGAGGTTCAATGCCACAAAGTGCTATGTAATTCACTTAGAAAAATATAACCCCAATACTGGATAGGAGGAGTTAGACTGGCAAATACATCAGAAGAGAGAGAGAGAGTTTTAGGAGTTATAATTAGTGATTCCTTCAAATAAACAAGCCAATATAACATACAGCAAGGCAGCAAGGCATTAGTTGCTGCTTGCCTACTGTTATATATACTGTTACATTCCATGCATTTTAGTTGCTGCTTGCCTACTGTTATATTCACTGTTCATTACATTGCATTTAGTTGCTGATTAACTGTTTCCCTTCCCTTCCCTGTAACTTCACTGTTCTTCAACAACCTCTGTGACCTTTCTTAACCTTTGCACCCCGTTCTCCACCTACAGTGTGTACTATTGTTTCTCTCTAATCTCTCTCTCCTAGCTTCCCCTCTCACTACTTTCGCCCCTTCTCCAATTGCCACCCTCCTACTATCATGCTCTTTGTCTCCCTCCTCCCCTTCCTATTCACCCATGTTTCCATTCCTCCTTTAACTCTCCCCTCACCTCCCCTCTCCATCTGCATTGCTCCATCTTTCTCCCCACCTTCCCATTCATCACCTTTCCCATTCTATCCCACTCCCCCTGGATCTCTGGTCCTTGACTCCTCTCATCCTGTTGTATCCATCTGTCATCCCTCCGATTTAGGCACCCCCATCAGCTACCTCACTCAACAACCCCCTGTGCAACTCTTCCTCACCTCGGAGACAGTTCTTTTCTGCTGTGCAACTCCTTATCCCTCTTCTCCTGCTAATGGTCAGTGACATAGAGCCTAACCCCGGTCCCTCACCTATGTCTCTCCCCAAAGGCCTTAAAATTGCTCACTTAAATATTAGGAACCTCCTCCCTAAAGTTGATCTCTTGCAGCCGATCATGGTTTACCTAAAGCCTGATGTACCTATCATTTCCGAGTCCTGGCTATCCCCCAAAATTTCAGATAGTGCTATCTCCATTCCTGGTACTGCCTAGTTAGACAGGACCATTCTGGTAAGAGTGGGGGCATTGGCATATGTATTTCTTCAATTCAATTCTCCACTATCTTGTCTACTTCTTTCCCATCTACTTATGAGATAGCCCTTCTTAAACTCTCTTTTCCCTGCTCTCTTCCTATCTTCATAGCTGGTGCTTACTTCTGCCCTGGCCTCCCCTCCTCCACTATCTCTGACCTTCTCACCACTATATCCTCCCACTCTTCCCCTAATGAGCTTCTCGTCCTAGGAGCCTTTAATATGAACTGGCTTTCCTCCTCCAACTCTAAAATCTCACACACTACCTCCTCTTTAAACTTTACCCAATTGATCGCTGATCCCACACCTCACAACCCTAAATTGTTTTAAATCACTCACTGCTTGACTGGGCTCTTACTGCACACTCTCACCACATAGCTGATGCTGGCACCCTCCTAGATGCCCTCAGTGATCATCACATGATCTACTGTATCCATAAAGTGCACCGCATTAAAACACCTTCTAAGATCCTCATAATCCAGTCTTTCTCATCCCTTGTCCTGTCTGGTCTCCATGAGGACCTGTCAAAGCTGACTGGTCAACCATCTCAGCGTCAGACTCCATTGACTCGGTCTTGGCCTCATTTGAATCCACTTTCCTATCTATATGGGATAAACACGAACCTCTTAGAAAAAACAGAGTTAGAGGTTCTCACCTCTCTTGGATCTCTGTGGAACTTTTAGCATGTCTGAAGGCAAAGGACCAAGCTTGGAAGGCTCATAAGTCTTCTGGATCCACACAGGACTGGCTCAAATATTCCTCCATGTGTAATGTCTATACTAGATCCACCAGACTAGCTAAGTTAGAGTACTTTTCCACCATCTTCCAGACTAATGTTAAATACCCCTCCATGTTTTGGAAGGTAGTACATGCCTTATTCTCTCCGAAGGCTCAGCCATCTATCCCCTCCTCAAGGCTAACGATATCATGATTTCTGACCCCCTTGCAGTGCAAATGAGTTCAACTCCTTCTTCACCTCTTGTGCTTCTGCTCTTGTATCCTCTCCCCCCCTTCTTCTCCTCAGCCCCCCCTCCAACCCCACCTCTCAAAATCCCTTTTTCTCCTTCTCACCTATTTCACCAACTGAGGCCTTCAGGGACCTTTATTGCTCTAAAGACTCACAAGGGTAATAGCCCTGATGGCCTTGCCCCCAATCTCCTCTGACTCTCTGTCCTGGCACTTGCTATCCCTATTGCCTCACTTCTTACCCTCTCCTTCTCCTCTTCTTCTGTTCCCCTTCCCAAAGGTGGTGACTCCTCCAATCCAGACAGCTATCATCCTGTATCCCTCCTCCCCACCCTAACCAAACTTTAGGAGCACATAGTCTTATCCCAAGTCTCCTCATTCCTGGACTTTACCTCTTTTTTCACCCTTTACCAGCCTGGGTTCTGTAAATCCCATTCAACCTCAACCTCCCTCCTCCAGCTCACTGACTCCATCCTTTCCAGTGTGGATCAGGGCCACATTACCTCTGCCATATTTATTGATCTGGCCAAAGCCTTTGACACTGTTGCCCACAACCTCCTCCTCTCCAAGTTTGTGACAGCAGGTCTCTCCACTCCTGCCACTAACCAGTTTTAGTCACAACTTCTAGGTAGGACCCAATCAGTGAGGACTGTTGACTCTACCTCCCCTCCCAATCAGTACAGGTGTTCCTCAAGACTTTGTCCTCAGCCTGTTGCTCTTTTCCATCTTCCTGAATGACCTCCCCAATGTCTGCACCTCAGTGAACATTCACACGTATGCTGATGACACAGTCCTGTATGCCTCGGGTCCTTTCCACTCTGATTTGTTTACCAGATTACAGCTGGACTTTGGTAATGTTCAGTGCTGTTTCTGATCAAATCAGCTGGCCCTAATTGCCAAGAAAACAGTCTCCATGACCTTTTGGTAGTAGGTTAAATCTTGCTAGGATTGTGTCTCCCTCGCCTTGCCATTCCTTGGATGGTTCCACCACTGAAATTGTCCCTTCTTTCAGATTTCTTGGGGTCTGGCTGCACAGTCACCTTGACTTCTTTGTGCATGTGGATGCAATTCACAAAAAACTGCACCCCAAACTAAGTGTTTTGTACTGTAACCACGGTTCCATCCCTCTGAATATATGCAGAGCCATTGTTCAGAAAATGATAGAAACATAGAATCTGCCAGCAGATAAGGACCATACGGCCCACATATTTGACAATGATGATTTAGTCTACAGTGCTGCTCCAAAAACCACCTTGTCCAGACTGGACCCACTCTT
The DNA here is from genome assembly GCA_016271365.2 of Neoceratodus forsteri. NCBI lineage: Eukaryota > Metazoa > Chordata > Ceratodontiformes > Ceratodontidae > Neoceratodus > Neoceratodus forsteri. The sequence continues at coordinate 362,254,909 of CM057458.1, forward strand.
CCAATCTTTCTGCCGCTTTGCCCTGGACTCTCCCCCTTGTACTCCCCACTGTACTCTCTACTCCTCCCTTTCCTTCCCTTCACTTGAAAACAGTCACCTTTCCTATTGTGCCTCATTCACAGCCAAATACTGGTCAGGCTATCTACCATCCTATGAAGGGACAGTATGTAGTCCTTGCAATCACCTGTACTTATGCTTGGACCTTCAACTTTCTTGCACAAAAGGATATTTTGAAATAAACTACCAGGCTCCTGCATCTTTATTTATTCCTGTGTGTGCGTACTGTTAACTTTGGCTGTTCATTTTTGTGTGGAGGTTAGCCACCTTCTAAACAGTGCAGCCAGAGCCATTTTGTTGCATTGCAGTGGTGAACTTGTGGTTTTGCCATCTCCCATCCTACCTTACCAATATCCTGTCTCTGCCCTCCCCTACCCCCTATGCACTTCATAACTCCTCCTTCTGTTCCCTAACTCTACCACTTAGATCCTCCTCATTAGGTCAAGCTGCCTTCTCCTGCCACTTTCCAAAAATTTGGAACTCTCTTCCACTACATATTCGCTCTGCCTCCTCCCTCTTTTCTCTTGCTAACCTACTTGCTGATTTCACCTCTCCCTCCTGCACCTGCTTCTAACTCTCATTTCATCACCTTCTCCCTACAATAACTCCTTTCTTTTCCCCTGCTCTCCCCCCTTGCTCCCTACGCACTTCACCCTCCAGAATTACGTTTATCAGCTAATCTGGTTTCAGTTGTTAGTCAGTGGTGTAATAGCTGTTATTTGCTGTTATGTTATTGTTTTATTTATTGTTCTGTGTTTTGCTACATCTGTATCCCATTTCCCCTACCCCCAGGACACTTCTGGAAATGAGCTGCTATCGGCTTAGTATATCTTTCCTGGTGAAACTCTTCAAATAAATAAATAATAAATATCAGGGATGCTGGGTTGCATAGGGAGAGGTTTTGACAATAAGAGAAGTAAGGCGATTCTGTCACTGTACGGATTTCTGGTGAGGCCTCATTTGGACTAATGTGTGCGGTTCTGGGACCCTGATCTGAGGAAGGATAGTGATAGATTAGAATCTGTACAGTGTAGTGTAACCAAGATGATCCAAGTACAGCAGGATAGATCCTATGAGGAAATGTTGAAGGCCCTAAAACATGTATTCGCTAGAGAGCAGAAGGGGAGCGAGGGGACATGATTGAAACATTTAAGTCTCTTAAAGGTGTAAATAAGGTTAACAGTGGGAACATATTTATAAAAATAAGGATTTGTGATAAAGGACCTTTGGTGGTCCGAAACACGTCAGGCGGGTACAAGTCTGCATTCTTGATTGTCAATAAATGAGAACTTTAGCTTAACCATTGGAGCATGGTGTATTTCCTACAAATGGTGGTGAATGCTTGACTGTTTTTGCATGTAGTAAAAATAAGGATTCAGTCACCTGGGGTCATGACTGGAGGCTATTAGGGGTAAATGTACAAAAAGTTTGAGAAAGGTCTACTTTATGGCAAGAGTGGTGGATCCATGGAACAAACTACCAGAATAAGGTGGGGACAACAGCCTTTAATGGGCTTAAGCATTACTGGGACAGGGTGAGAGGACATCCAGTCCAAAAGAAGGGATAGCAAGGAGGAATGAAACCACCAACTAGAATAGTAAGTCAGTGAGTGAGGCATCATAGTAATGGGAAGACTTGATGGACCTTTGGTCTTCTTTTGCTGTCAAATTCCATGTATCTATGTATCTATAACTAGAATTTCATGTAATTACAGCATGCAACAAACTGCAGGTAATCTTGCCACAGCAAGCCCTAGTTGCTGGTAGAGTCATCATAAACCAATTTGAAATTCCTTATTTGGCTGGAAGCCCAAAAGAAAAGTTACAAAATACTGGGAGCAGGAAATTTAACAAAGATGGAACAAAAACACTAAAAGCCTGCCTGCCTCACTCAGAATTAACCCTTGGTAATGTAAGTTTCAACAGCAAACTGAACAAAGGCTGGGTAAAAGGATTCTTCTGTTAATTGTAGATGTCAAATAGTCAAGCACCCTAAGATTAATACAGTTAAAGGAAATCAATACTATATTGAGTTGCCACCTGACCTCCAAGGAAATCCAGCCCAGGCACCTGTAAAGGCACAATGATGTGTTAAAAATGGTAGCCAGAGGCTGGACAAGCCAATCTGTTGTACACAACATTAATTCTGTGAAAAATACACTGTATATTGGGGCACTGTCATAAGAGATGTCCACATTGTCAAGAACTGAGAAGATGAGTGACTGAATTTGGTGTTGACGCACTGAAGAAGGGGACACAATTTTTGGATTCTATAGAAAACCAGTCTTAGGAACCAAATTCTTTAGCAAATTATTGACATGAACTGCCCCTGAATGAAGACAGTCAATCCAAATTACAAGTATTTATATGAGCAGACAGATTTGAGAGTTTTCATGTTTGTAGGATAATAAGCAAGTGTTTTTCATTGGTGAGCTTACAAAGCTTGTACTGGGGTCCAAATAACATTAACTTTGACTTAGAATCATTGATATTTAGATGTAGTCATGTAACATTGCAACTAAACCCATCTTTTTGTGTAGACTTCGTGGGCTTGCAGACACTGAATAGGTCATTTGGGTCCTTTGGAATAATCCAAAGGCCAGGAACAGAAGTGCTGCCAGGAGGCTGTCTACGGGGCATGGTGGGCCGCCACAGTTGGTGGGCCACTGCAACTACTCCACCGTATCCTGAACAAGGCTGCTCCTGGTCTACTTGTCAAGTGTGAACCTGGCTTTAAACTACTTGTGATCCAGATTCAGGAAGTTTATATGTCTCCTGATAGGATATGTACCACATCCTTCTCATCCTCCGTAACCAGCACAAAGGATGCTGCACTGCTTGTGGGGATCCCGCTTTGAATTTAGCATAGTGCAGATCATAGGTTTACATGTAGGCTAGTGCAAATGGGGCTTGTGTCTGCCAACATCCTGGCATGTGTCTATGAAAGCAGCACAGCGTGACACTGCAGTATGTGACTACCACATGTCACAATACCTAAAACTGGCCCACGTTGATGGTACTGCTCATACAGTCATCTGGTGTGTTCCTGCCACTGTGCCTTTGTTCCATCAGCCCCTGGGACCCACTGGATCTGGCTACCCACAACCCATGTTCCAAGAGCTACCTGGCATTCAGTGGTTCCCCTCCAGCCCTCTGCCCCAAATTCTATAATTGCCCTGGTTAACAGTGATTCCAATTCCTGCTCTGTAACATCCTCACACTGGGTCACACTGCTTTAACCTCTCTCCCTGAGTTACCTGCTTGGAACAGGTGGTTAATATAATAGTTTAAAGCAACCTGCATCTGGTAGTACAGGGTAGCAGAGTAATGTGAATTAATTTGCCTGGAGTCCACCACTTTTCTGAATGACTGTAAAAGTACACAGAGGAAAATGTTGTAAGGGAGTGTGGATCAATGTCATTAAAATGGTCCAGCCAGTGCTTAGTGTTATTGCAACCACATAGTGCCAGAAATTGCATTCTAGAATCGAGCTCACAGTGTTATTGACTGTATAAAGTACATGATGCATTAAGGATATCAAAAGAATGAAATAACATTAAGAGGAATTTCTGCCCTCTGAAATGAAGTAAAAGAGAGCAAATATTAAGATGATGATGGTCTTGTTGTTCTAGCTAACAACTGGCTGACTGCCAACTTGTTGGCTATTACTGCTATTAACTATGGCCAGCTGCATGTTCCAGTTGTTTTATGTTAAGATAACAGACCTTCTTTTGTAAGCATTCTTATCTGACCCCGAGTTCCATTGTGAGCTAGAAATTGGGAGGACCAGATCAATCATTTTCAGAATAATTGTGTCTTCAGCTTTTGTGAGAGTAAACTGGAGTCCCCAGTCCATTTGCTCGGCTGTTTTGCCATGTGTTGCACCCCCATGCTCATCATTGTTCTCTTCATTCTGAACTTTAATTTCCTTCCATTGCTGGCAGGTGCTTCTATCACTCTGCTACCTTCATAGCCAAGTTCTAGTTCTGCCTGCTCCCCTGGTATCTCTCCTCTCTCCTCTCCCCTACTGTTGCCCCCACCCCCTTGTACTCATCATTGCCCTCTTTCTTCTGAACTTTGATTTCCTTCCCTTTTCCCTTGTTGGCAGGTGCCTCTATTACTCTGCTACTCTCTTAGCAAGTTCTTGTTCTACCTGCTCCTCTGGTATCTCTCCTCCCTCTTCACCCCCCTTCCCATCTTACTCCCTAAGGAACTTTGACTCTCTCTTCTCCATTTCTTCAGTACTTCTGCTGGAAAAGGACTTCTTCTCCAACCAACTCCTCTCACTCTGGAACAACTTCTCTGTGCCACTTCAGCTGGTCTCCTCCCTTTTCTCTCTAAAATTATACAGTGGGCATTAAAAATCATCAAATTTAATTGGCCATCTGGCAGTCTTACCCTGTTGTAAAATTCTGCATTACCAACAGGATAAGTGCCAGCTGTATCAAGCCTTGAACACTGCAAAAAACTCAAAACACTCCAACCCCAATCTGACCTTGAAATGCCGCCATTTGTAATCATCGCACTACCGGCAAACACAAACCTGGGCCAAAGTAATTTTCAAAAGGGAAACTAATTTTGACCTCATAGAAAATGAGGAGCTAGATGCAATTTTTAAATCTTTTGAAGAAACTGTCAGTGATACTCCTGCAACAAATCTACAGTTAATAGAAACAGTACCTGAAATAGCCACAGTGCAAGTAGTCGGAACCTCCATGAATCAGCCTGTCATCCCTTGCACTAACATTTCACAGATGCCACAGAGAGAGAGCCATCAACAGCCGCAGAGTCAAAATTAAATTCGGCACTTCCGTGTAGCTCCACTGCATCAACTCATCCTATGGGGAAACAAAAGCAGCGTCATTACAATGTAACCCTGGCCAAAAAGACAAAACTGGAACTTGAAAGACATGAGCAAACCACAATAAAACAAGTGAGGCGAGTTGTTAATGTATTCCTGGATTGGAGCAAAGAAAAACAATTAGAAATAGATTTTAAAAACATTCCACCTCAAGACTTGAACAACATACGGCGTAACTATCATAGCACAGTTAGAAACAGCTCAGGAGAACAATATGTGCTCAACAGCTTTGTCAGCTTGCATTGTGGTTTGAACAGATACATAAATGACCCCTTCCCCATTGCCAGACAATTAAATTTAATGCTGGACTCAGAGTTCACAACTGCTAACAACATATTCAAAGTAGTGGTAAAGAAATACCATAAATTAGGCAAAGACAGAGCTCAGCATCACCCAGCCCTCACAATATCTGAGCTAGCAAGCATCAGAAATTCAGAAGCAGTGTCACCACAAACAGCAAGGGGTTGGTACAGAAAGTGTGGTTCGACATTCAACTACATTTTGCAAGGCGAGGCAATGAAGGGATTAGACAGTTTACAATTAATTCGTTTGAAATAAAGATATCAAAAAAATGGTTTACGACATGTAACAAAAAATTTCAACCAAGAAACAAAAAACCACAAACAATATAATGACCCCACACATCACCTCACAAGAGGCTGCCTGTTTGAACAGCCTGATGATCCCCTGTGCCCCGTCCAAAGTTTCAAAAAGTACCTCAGCAAGTTACCCCCAAACCACACAGCATTATTCCTGCATCCAAAAAGACTTGCCCAAGACACCCTAGAAGAAGTGTCAGTCTGGTTCTCCAATGAACCCATGGGCATAAACTATCTTGGTAAAATGTTACCACTTATCTGTAAAGAAAGCCCAACTGACAACAGTCTACACAAGTCACACATTAAGAGCTACCACTGTTACCTTACTAAGTGATGCAGGAATGGAATCTCGACGAATAATGTCAATAACTGGACATAAAAGCGAATCATCACTGTGTAGCTATTAGAAGCCCAGCATAAATGACTTCCAAAAATGGGGTAATATAATTGCAGGAGATAACCATCAAGAAACTGCAGCCTCTCCCCTAAAGCTCCATTGTGCAAAAACAACAAATCAGCCAGAGTCATTTCCTGCACTACAGCAATCATCCATCATTTGCAGCCCCAGCAACCTCATACCTCAAATTCAGCCTGCATGGGAAGGAGTTTCTACTTCAAATATTCTAAATACTAAAGCAGGGAAGTATCACCAGAGGGCATGGTTTGAAGTTGGAAGGTGGAAGGGTGAGGGGGAAAAGAGGAGGAGTTTTTTCACTGAGAGGGTGGTGAATCCTTGGAATGTGCTGCCTGGCGAGCTGGTTCAGAGATCCACAGTGGAGGGCTTTAAGAGAGGGTGGGACAGACACAGAAAGTGGATGTATCAGATGATGGTCTGGCCCGGGGGGGTGGGGATGGATGATAGGGGTTTCTGGAACACAAGGGGAGGAGGGCATCGGTACCCAACTAGGGATCTGAGGTTTGAGCAGACTCGATAGACCATAAGGCCTAATCTGCTGGCAATTAGTATGTTAGTATTCCCAGCATCTTTGAAGCGAACCTGCCAAATGCAACACACAATGCTGAAAAAAATGCTTCACTTAGTCACCAGCCATCCAGAGTGAACACAGGAACCAGATCAAGCCAGCATGACTGCTACCCCACACACGGTGGATCACACCAACCATCGCTTGGAAGCCTTTTCAACTATGGGACAGTGAACTTCTATTGTAAATAGTCCCGAGGTAAGGTTAAAGTAGAAAAAAAATACCAGCACATATTGTTTACAAAATAAATTGCTGACTAATAAAATAAACTTTTTTTCTTCTCTCATTTAATAGTCTGCAAACAAGTAGATGTTCTCCCGTCAAAGCTCAACAGAAGTAGTAAAGACCATAAGCATCTTAAAGCCACAGTACAATCAACTGTCTGAATAAGTTGCTACGGTGGACTTGACAACTGTTAAACAAGAATACTGTTAAACAAGAATACTATTTTTATTTAGTACAAACTATTTTTTCAAAGATAAAAACAAACTCTACTTTCAGCATAAAAATATGACTAAAACTCAGTTTTTCTGAAGAAATATACATTTCTACTAACATAAAGTTCAGAACATAACAAGTTTATTTGTTCTTCTAATAAGAATTGCTAAAAAAATGTTAAACCAACAAAAAAATAAACTCTTTTACATTTTAACAATGAAACCAGTGTGGACTATTTTTTTAAGAGGGAGGATCTTTCCAACATTTTCCTACTTAAAAAAAAAAACAAGTAAGTGTAATCCAATCTTCTTCCTATTTTAAATTGCACAACAATTGTATAATACCAATAAAACCACTCCAGGGAGTTGGTGATGCTGGTTTTACCCACTCCTGATGAAGTTTGATCACTCAGCCTACGGCCTCGTAACCGAACCATGCCAGGCGTGGGTAAATCTAGCACCACCAACACCCTGTTGTGGTTTAGTGCTTAACTCTGCCTCAGACCCCCACAGCTCATTCTTGTTCCTGCACCCAAACTATCTCTCTCTCTCTCTCCACAGGGTGTAGGTTGTGACTATTTTGCCAATTCTGTTTCGGGTGGCACTTAGTGGCAGTCTTTTTTGCCACATGCTGTTCTTATTATTATGACCATATTGCCTCTTGTGAAACTATGTTGTATACTTTGTGTAATGTTTTGCAGATAGAATTGCTAAATGTTATGTTTTGCTTATTGTTTACTTTATATGTATTTTACTGCCACATTATGCACAACTGCACCTTGTATAATATTTGCTGTTATTATAGATGATTGTTATTTTTGAAACAGTTCCTGTTCCCTGTCCCCAAGGACACAATTGGAAACAAGTCGCAACTTAGTGTGCCTTTCCCAGGCACCAAATATTAAATCAATCAATAAATGAATCAATCAATCAATTAATCATTCAGTAACTACAGGTTAAATTTTTTACAGCAATTGAAAAAGATAGTTGACCTGCAATCAAGATCTCACAAGTATAAATGGGTATGCCTGAAAACTAATGTTTTATCTGAAATAATCATAATTACTACATTTTGGAGGAAATGTTTGGTATTGCAAAAATGTGTGTGTGTAGGGTTACTATCACATAATCACATCACACCATACCTCCTTTTGCTGACTGCTATTGTCAGGGATGGGAGTTGAAAAAGTAACACACCCTTTGGAGTACCTCCCAACTGCTACATAAAATGGGCAAGGAAATCCCCGTGTCCTCATTGGTTGAGACTTGATTCTAGCCACGGCAGTATGAGAGCACCACCAATGGCTAAAAACAAGTCCCTGCCAAGCAAGGCAACTCATCGAATTCATAAGCCATTTTCTGTACTTCCTAATTTCCATCACAAACACGGCTGCAACCTTTACTCATGTATAGAAAATGTCTGCTAGGCCCCCAGAATGAAAGTCCATTAAATTAAATAAAATAAGAAAATAATTTTATGTTATTTTCGCTCAAGAGCCCTTCCTTACAGACATACATGCATTAAAAAAATCAAGTACTATTCAGAGTTTCCATGTTGGTGTTTCTTTGATGACCCTGAAAAAATCCCTCTCCTATCCCTTACAGTTTGCCAGGGAACTCACTGCCCCTTACCTGGCAGCAGATAAAACTGAGGTTCTGGCTCTGCTTGATGCCTGTGTGTGTTTCTGTGTGTGTATGCCACTTGAACTCTGAAGAATTTTGAATTAATGTATTCCATGTTACCATTCCGTGTGTGTGTGTGTGGGGGGGGGGGGGCATTCTACTAGTGGAATAATGCAGAGCTTTGAATTCTTATATTCCATGGTAAACAATCACACTATGTATCGACTGCAAAGAAAGACAGATAACTGACAGGTGCAAGACATCTATGGAGTGGACTATTTTACATTATTTAGCAACATTTTATTATATTTTTTGTGGCTTTGAAAACTTTCAGAGTGTTTCTTTTTAACAGTTGCCTATGGGCCCATTTTATATAAGCAATAAGGCACTTCTGGGATGTTAGTGGCACTAGGTTTCCCCCATGGTCAGGCAGATGAAGGCACTCAGCTTCACCTCATGCCTAACTAGGCCCCTGACCATGGAGGGGACCTAGTACCACCAATGCCCCATCATGCCTTATTGCTTAAATGAATCGCAGTAAAACATTTTACTTTTAAAATCCTATTTTATGCTCACCCCCCCTGTGGTGTGGCTTCTATATATGTGGTCACTGTTGGGATGCACGTGGGGTGCAGCCAGTTAGAAGGCTGGATCTCCATCATAAGTTTGATGATAATGTTCACTTCAGTCATAGTCAAGGCCCCTGGAATTCTGCAATTCTGTGGTTGCAGAATTTTCTGCAGAATTTGCATAATGCACAGAATATATATAATGCTGCAGAATTCATTGGTTTTGGTGAATATTCATTCAAATATACTGTTTTTCCATAGTGTCAGGCTTTCTTTCCCATTACGTTTATCCTGAAGCCCCTCCTCTATGCTCAGCATATGATGTCATCGATGACATCACAACATAGTTAGCCAATGGCAGGACTGTGTTCTGCCAGAGACATGAATAAATCATGCCACAGAAATCAGAAAATGCTGCCGCAGAAGCCAAGGAGCCCTGCTGCAGAAATTAGAAAAAATCTGCTGCTGAGCACTAGGGGCCCTGGTCATAGTTTTGTAAATGGTTTAAGACAAGCTGAAAGAAGACAAGCTGCGCTGCCAAGTATCACAAAGTGAAATGTTTCATACAAGATAAATAGCTTTCAAGTTAACTCAGATAATATGTTATACATTTTATACACACTCCTTAAATTCTGTGCATGCTTCTGCTGGTCGCTGTAACTTTGCTTATAAAAAGTTAGTCTTCTTTAATAAAAAGCATTCCATGTTTCTGATTTTTTTGGAACAAAAGAAGGAAATAAAGGATAAAAAGCTCAAAACAGTCATTTTTCAAAAACAAACTGTAAAACAGCACAGTATATTATGCTTCATATAGGGCTCCTGTATCATTGTTTTCTGTAACTGTACAATATCTTCTAGTTACATTTTTTTCTCTAGGCCCCAGGTTGCTTTCTTTTCTTGCCCAAGCAGAAAAAAAATAATACGGTCACTTTCATACAACTCAGCTGTCCCTTATTACAAGGGACATCCCTTATTTTTCCTTGCAAAATTGCTCTGTGCCGCACTCTCACATATAAAAGGATAAGACCAAACAGAGCTGGCACAGTATACTCTGACTTTTAAAGTAGAAATTCATAATATTCTGATTTCCTAAATCCTAATTAAACTTTTCACAAATGAAGGTACTGGTTCCATCGGTGTTCTAAGCTTGTATTTTCATGTGTGATGATGTGTCCCACATTTTGAGTGGCAGTGTCCCACATTTTAGTGACAAAGGGTTCAGAGGTATGATCACATTTGTCCTTCAGAAAACTTTATTTGCCTGTAGCCTGCAGGGATTTCTTTAGGTCTTAGATATGGGGACCAGGATCATGTCAAGATTTAAAATGTCCTTTTAGACTGTGGACTGTTCCAATAAAGAGTTGTCCCTTCACCATGGGACCTTTTCATGTTCAGGTGCTGGGTGTGCACTACAGGCATGTACCCTGACAATGACCCTCCACACCCTCACACAGGCATGCACAGTACATCATGCATTACTCCACAGCCATGGCCCACCCCTCATGTGCGTACGAGCACAACAGGGACGAGGTGTGCTGTGGGTGAGGATGGGGATGCTGACGGGCATCCAATCAGATGCCTGTACTGCAAGCAGAGTGGATCCCCTGCTCTGCATGGTGCAGGGGTGTAATGAAACAGTTCAGGCCAGGACACATGCACTATGGGCTGGTGCCAGCCGGGAGCCCCAGCACCCACCGCACGACTGGAGGGCTGGGGGCTGCAGTAAAGGAGTAACAGCTGTTTCCTTCAGACCACCACCACCAGCTGGATGGTGCATGTAAGAAGTATGGCAGGGTGCCTGCAGCCATAGACTCCATCCCCCTCTGCCAGCACTCGAGCCATTGTGCATAGCATAGAGGTACAGCATCTCCTCCAGGCACACCCCAGACTATCCACACATGCAGTGCCTGGACATGCAAGGGGATCAGGTATGGAAGGGGCATGCACCACTTCCATGAATGCCAAGGGGTCTGAGGGGTCCACTGGTGTGTAGCAGGTAGTCGTATAGAACCACACGCACCACATGTATGTGGCACGCAGGCTTCACGCATAGGCCCCATTGTGAAGAGATTATGTGGGGCCACTGATTCAGACCATTTGCTAGTGGGACTCAATATCATTCTAGTGGTTAAGAGCACTGGCTTGGGAATCAAGAAATCCAGCTTCAAACTCCATAAAAACCAATTACTCACTGTGTGATCTTAGGCAGATCACATCATCTGTCAATGTTTCAGCCCACCCAGCTATAAAATCGAACAAAAAAAACCTCCCCACTAAAAATGAGATGCTGCAAAATGAAACATTTTTTCCAGGGTCATGTAGTTGTACTGCATGAAATTCAGAAGCGTCTCAAGCAATTTTCCTGTCATGCCATTTAGTTAAAACTTCTCCACTGTCTGTGCAGGCTGACCAGCTTATCCCTAGATTTTCCATGGATTCCATGTAACGTATCTTGGAATCTAAGCTTGAAAACCATGGAGTATTCTGTATATTTCCATAGACATCCATGGAAATCCAAATCAAATTTCCATGGTTTTCCATGGTTTCCATGATTAACACCTGTATCCTTAGTTGTTTAAGTAATAAGGCATGACAGAGGGGGCATTATGGTGGAATGATGGCCTGCCTCAGGTGGGTTGAACAAGTGCTTCCACCATCCAAGAAGGACCATTATCCCACCGGAACATCCCCCCTGGAGTGCCTTATTATGATTATGAAATATGTACCTTGCAAAGCAGTGAAGTAGGCAGTTTGTTTTTCACTAATATAATTAGATTGTTGGCCCACCGGTGCAGTGGTTGGAATTCTGTCTGTGACTCCAGTGACCCGGGTGCAGGACCGGACCCGAGGAGCTGGAGGGCCAGCGGGGGGAGAAGGATAGAGTGCCCACAGGGTTGCTCTTCTTCTCCGGGGGAAGGGTTGGGGAGACTGTCCAGTGTGCAAGGACTCCTGGCAGAGGCCAGCAGGAATCACAAACGCCGGCATCCAAAAGTCAAAGGGGTGGGGTTGATGCTGGATATCACTGTACATCCCTGCCCCTGGGGATCCAAGTAGTAAAAGCCTTGCTTGTGGCCGCCATGCATGACGCCCACCACTGGCCCTGATTAGCTTCTAGGCTGGCTCCCGATTCTGGTCCCATGTTTGTGGCAGTGAGCTCAGGTGACGCAACCCCACCTTGAGAGGGAAAGCTGGGGGTGTCGGGAGGCACGGCCAGTATGGAAGTGGGGCTCCAGGGGTCCGTGACCGGGCTGAGGACTCGGCAGATGTGGGCTGCAAAAGGAAAGAATAAAAAAAAAAAAACAACTATAATTAGATTTTATTTAAAACAATTAATGTGTGCTGGTATTTTTTTGCAGTTTTTAAATACAAGCAGATAAAATAGCTCCTCTTCAAACAGTTAAAATGGAACAGTTGCTTGTGATAAAAGCTATATAAAAAGATTTTACAGCATGAAGAATAACAAAATACTTAGGAACAAGTTTGAAAACACATTTTATGTTCTTAGGGAGAAAGGGAATGTTAGTTGTTGGTTCTGGTAAGAATGAATTACGGTACTCACAGTGTCATGTTGTTCTACCTCAGTTCATAAAATCCAACTGATTAGACCCAATGGTGCGTTTCTTGCTTTGTCACAGATGTTACACTGATTATACTGGTAAGGCATATCTCTACACACAAGAAACATTGCAAACATTAAAAAAAAAAACTGTTTAACTCAATCACAAAACATTTTTTTTCAGCAGGAAGGAGGTTTGATAGTTAGGGACCAAAGTAAAACTGCTATAATTCAGTACAGTGTTCTGTAGTGAAATGCGTGTCCACTTAAGTTAAATATCAGGGTTTTTACTGTGCTGAAGTGTCTTTTGAGTCGTAATTATATACATTTAGATGAATGTCACCATGAAGTGTTCCCACTGACACATATTTCAAGTAGTTAGGTACTTTGGTCAGTGTCCCATCTTCCTTTCCTTCTTCTGGATGAACTTGCATATGTTACCTGATTCTGCTAGACAAAGGATTTCTGCGTTCTGCTTCATCAGTTCCAGGTCCAGTTTCTGTATTGGACTGTGTGCTGTTCGAGGTGCATGGTGCTGCCAGATGACGGTGCAGTACGGGTGTATAGTGGATGCAAGTGAGAGGCTGCATGAAGTCATGTTTGGTACTGGTGGAGGATCCGTCTGCTGCTCCACAGTTGTGCTGTTAGTTGCTTACTGCTTTTGAGGCTACATTCATTTGCTGATCTGGGCACGGGACAACAGGTATGACTTGGTTCTGTTTACCAGCTAGTATTTCACACCAAAGCCAGGGTTTTAAATAATTGATTAGCAGTTTTTTTCTTGGGACTATACTAACTGTACAGAAAGTATTTATATAGATTTTCCAGAAGTGCTGTGATTGTTAACCACAGTGAGGCAAGAGCTATGCATTTTCACAAAGATTTAACACTTTTATGAACAAAACGCTAATCAATTTTTAGAGTTAAATAAATCCCTGCAAAGCTGTGATTCTCTAATGTGGGGCCCCAGTAGCTTTGGAGGGATGACTCTAGCTGTGCCCAGTAAATGCCATAATCTCTCATGACTCTAAGCCTGCCACAGAGAGAAGGGTTACATCCATGCTTCTAAGTGAGTGATTTGTATACTGTTGTTCTAGTCCAGTTAATTTACAAATTCTGATGGGCATGGATTCCAAAAGATTTTTCCCTGTTGGTTCTTTAGTAAACCACACATTTTCGATCGGTAGGGCTGACTCTGCAAGACATCTGGGGTGAAGATAAAAGGCCAGAGTATTGGGGGGGGGGAATTTTGAAAGGTACAGCTCTGGGGAGGCAATCAGGCACAGTGGATCGGCAGGTATTTCACCCATATAGCCACAGTGATGTGTCTGGTGTGTGTCGTGATGGTCTCTGTGATTTTGTACAGCTACATTGAATACCATGGTGGCATACTTTAAGTTATTTTCATTTCAGTGGACAGTGAATGATGTAGGAGTTAGAGAACGGAGTTCCACATGGATGCACCTTGCAAAAAAAAAGCTGAATGTCAAACCAAAGCTTTCTCACCAAACTAACTGGGGTACATGGGCTGAGCTATTATGGAGCTTTGACAGTTCAGTCGCCGATATACAGGGATGATGGCTGGCCGTATCTTTACTTTGCCATCTCAGACTTTTCAATATGCCTATGAATACATTATTTGTTGTTGTGAACTTTGTATCTTTCATGATGTTGAATCCTCTGCTGAGGGGAGGGTTACTGAGGGGGTGGTTAATTCCAGCACATAAGGAGACATACAGCAGCTTGAGATGCTGTATGTTTTACCTATTCCATTTTTAATTGTGCCCTAGAGCTCTCTCAGGATCATATTTAAGTCACTCTTGATAATGTTTTCATAGTCGATGGATCTGTTTTTCTCTCTCAGCCAGTCTGCTAGTTGGTTCACTGCCCACTTTGTTTCATTGTGTTTAGTTCATTGCGGTTCATTTCTAGCTCATTCAAAACCGTTTCTGAGGTACTGCCATGACGATTTATCATACTATCTGCTGTTTCTTGTTCTGGAACTGTTGTAACTGGTGAGGAAAGTTGTAGAGTGTTGTTTTCTTTGGCTGTCTCATTCAGCAAATCAACAAATAAACTAAAGTTGACTTCAATTTTTCCTGTCTGATTTTTTTCTGTCAGATATGTGCCATCTAGTGGACAAACAGTGACTGCCAGTTGGAATGTTCAGTTTTTCTGAGGGGCACTGATCCTGTGATTCGTCCACTGAGTGCCAGCATGACTTTGTGGCAGGATAACAGCCCTGTTACTATGAAGACTCAGCCAATCAGAACACAGCATTCTTACCCATTTCATAATTAAATACAATACATAATGCAGTAGCATGAAAAGATGCACTTTTTCATAGAATTCCATGCTGTATTTTGCAGTTCCATGCTTTGTATGTCCTTTTCCATTGGAAACACTGCTGGGGACTATGAAAGATCTTGTCAATTTCATCATTATGTCCATGAAAATGATGAAAAACACATTTGTTTTCTCCATGGTTTTCAAGATCTTTTTCTGTGGTATAGTCTATGGAAAATGTGGAACATATAGATAGAAAATCTATGGATGCCGGGTGATACCTTACACGTATTGCTTCTAAAATGGCACTGATCTGTTAGTTGTTGGGTATGAAATGTGCAGTCTATATATAATGAGTTATATATGAAGTACTTTTAAAGCTACAGTCAAGCAGCATATTTGTTTTGGGTTATGGGCTTGGGCCTGTCTGTTTAGGGTTTGGAAGAGTGGGCCACATTTTGAAATGTGAAAAAATTGTCTACATGTGTCAAAAATAAAAAAAAGAACTGTATGAGGGAAGGTGCCCTTTACCCAACAGAAAATTTTCTGTATGTATGCAATTCTTAAAAAGGTTGCCTTTTTGAAACAATTCCCACATTTTATGGGAGCTTGCACAAAATTATTTTGTGCAGACTATGACTAACATTAGCAGTCATAGCATGCATACAACAGATAGAAAATGCAGGCTCCAAAGTTCCAAAAAGTTGAAGTTTATTTCAAACATGCAAAGTGCACACCCGACGCATTTTGGACAGTGGTTCTTTATCAAAAGCTTTTGATAAAGGACCACTGTTTGAAATGTGTTAATTGTGCATTTTGTGTGTTTGGAATAAACTTCAACTTTTTGGAACTTTGGAGCCTGTGTGTACTTATGTGGTTGGTGAGTGCCCTTCTTGAACGGAGTAGTGTTTGCATTTGACTGGAGCACCACCTTTCCTTGTTCAGCCATTCTGTGTCGTCTAATAAACAGAAAATGTAGCCAGTGCACAAAAAAATGTAGCATATTCACCAGTGCAGGCATTTCTCCAGGAACCAGTGAGTTGTACAGAGGGATGTAGTCCTTGGGCTGTGCCGGCCCCTTTGAAAATCAGGTCCCAATGTTTTGGATTGGAGGAACCCAACTATCTGTATTTGTAGCTGTGTGTATAACATAGTGCACTGTTTGGGGGGGGGGGGGTTAGTGGTATCTGGATTATAAAATCACTGGAAGACTAAAAGGTTGGAGGTATTTGGATTTTCAAATGAACATCTACATGACCCTAACGTGGTTTAGTAGTTGTAGTAGAAAACTGTAAATCAGGAGATTCCAGTGCACCTTCCAGCAAAAACAACTGTCTTACTGTGTGGCTTTTAACACCCGACTGTCCTGCATGTCAGACTCTTCAGCTGTGAGATTGGCTAGAAGCAGGATTTCACTATTAAGATGATATTGCATCTCAGTCTGGCTAGAGTGAGTAAACAGGTTCTTAATATATCTTAAACCTTGGACTTCAGTGATGGGATTTATAAGGAGGTAAGGTAATCGGAGTATCTAAGGCCAAATGTTACAGTATGTGCGGTTAAAGACTGAGGTGCAATATCTTATTTACAGTGGTGGTGGTGGGGGGCCTGCTCCTGCTCCATTTTACAGCTAGGAGGATAGAAGCACTGGGGGTCAAGTAACTAGCTCAAAGTCACATAGTAAGGCTTACAGTGGGATATGAACCTCGGTTTCCTCATTCCCAGATCTGTGCTCTAACTACTAGATGACATTTCACATGTCCTCCAAATCTAAATCCCCGGTTCTTTGTTTTACCTCAGCTTCCTTTCAAATGACAAATATGAATAGTTTCATAATTCATTTATCATTTCATTACTTGTGAAAGACTCGAGATGTTATGTTGAGGCAGTTGAAAGGGTGAAACTCAGAGCCACTACAATAATCAGGGGTATGGGGCCAAAAGCTAGAAGGAGAGGCTGCAGACTCTTCTGGAGTTATATCCTCCTGCTTTCCTACTCTACTCATGTAGATCAACAGCATCATCAATTAATATTTTACCTCTGGTACCATCCTTGACTACTTCAGTACTGCTACTGTAGGTCATCCTACTTCTTAAAACAATCCTCCCATAACCCATATACCCTCTCTAGCTTTTGACCCACCAATTTCCAACCTCCTTTCTCCCAGTTAGGTACTTGAGAAAATAGGATTTATTCATTTTTCTAGTCATCTCTTTCACAACAGTATTCTTAAAGGGAACTGTTTCCAAGCCCTGTGGCATGCAATGATGTTAATAATCATGTCCACAAGTACATTGACATTTTTAGTTAATGGAAATCTTAAATCAGACACAGATCTTTTATTTTTATTTCTCCATACCTGTACTCTCCATTTTCCATCACTTGTCAACCACGAGAACCGGAAGTGATGGACCTAATGATCAGCTGAGCTCTCAGAGGTGGCAAGCTTGAATGCTACAGTGTGTTATGCTTTCTACTGGTGTTGTTTTCACTGAAATATAGTTACACCTGTTCATTTACTTAACTTAGGTAATGAATGGCTGCAGGCTTTGACAGAAATAATTGAGAAAATTGTTGTTTAAATTAGTTCACTCAAAGATGGATCGAGATCCAGATTGTCATGTCACCTGTAAAGGATATTTATTTATTTATTTGAAAAGGTTTCACCAGGAAAGACAACATGAGCTGTAAACAGCTCATTTCCAGAAGTGTCCTGGGGGGGTATATAAATGAGAGGATCGAGTAAAGTCAAAACAATCAAATACATACAGTGCAAAACAATACATACAGTGTTGTACTAGTACTATAGAATATAAATACCAAACAATCAACTGCATAAGTGCTATTCAGATACATACAGTGTTGTGCTAGTTAGTACAATGCAGTACTAATCAGTGTCACAAACATGCTTCGCAGGTCAGACCCTCTGCTCCCACAGTGCCGACCTCGAAGTGCAATAGTGCAAACAAGGGGACAGACAGCGTAATCTTCCTCTGTGTTCTGGGTCTGAATCATTTATTAGCCTCAAGTCCTGGAGTCAAAATGTGAACCTTATGCTAGCATACCCACTTAACATGCTCAGATATGTACCGTCTTCGGGAATGCAGCACAATCCTTCACCCTGTGGCACTCAGCCAGGTTTCCAAAATGTACCCTTATGACTCAATATGAGACCTAGGTATATTCTTACCTTTTTCAAGATTAGTAACACATTCAAGCCCTTAACAACTGTCAGACTTAAACACTGACTTAGCATTCACATACAAAAGAAACTGAGAAAAAGCACAGGCAGTATTTCAAAGAAAATATTGTTTAATAAAATTTGTAAAATATGTAAAATATCAAACACAGAACAAATATATCAACAACTTACAGTCACATAAAATAAATGGGAAGTTACAGAACACAAACGCCTACCAAAAAGGAAAAAACTTAAGTTCCAGTTGAATTATTTTTTTTTTTAAGTGCCTAGTTACCAGTCCACAGACTAAGTGTATTGTTGCTTTTCAGGGAGTCCTTCTGCCCCAAACTTCTCTTGCAAGCAATACTCAAAAGACAGTTTTCTCTACCTCCTGGTGATGTCACCCATGAGGTCACTGTTAGATCTGTGATAAATCTGTAATGTGAATATGGATATCCAAAAAAGGATATTATTCTTCTGCTGGCTGGAATCGTAGTTACCAATAAAAAAATAAATGTGACAGTCTTTGCAAGCTGGTTCCTTTGATGGCTCATAAACCCACATCCTGTCACTAGTCCCCTTCTAGGTGAAAAAAACAAGAGGAATCAGTCAAATTACTTCCCTTCCTGCTATGTCATAAAATGCATACATGGGAACCAACTTCAGAAGAAGGAGCAGGTTATAAGAGGTAATAAACTGTCCCTCTGGAAGGAAGGCTTTTAAGAGTGGCTCACTTTGCAACAAACTCCTCGTCTAGGAGGCACCACTGCGAGGCCCTCGCAGACCTAAACTGGCCCACCCTAAAGCTCAAACTGACCTACTCTGCTTCCTGTCTGGCCTTTAAATCCACCTCCTTTGGCCCTCCAACACACCTACCGGGGCTGCTCACTCCTAAAGTTCAGCACCGAACACTACGATTCACTACAAGTCGTCTCCTCGATATCCCTCGCGTTCGTACCAACCTAGGCAAGTGTTCTTTCCACTATGCCGCTCCCTTCTTATGGAACTCCCAGCAAGACTACTTGACAAGCCAACTCTCCTAGGGTTTAAATCAGGCCTCAAAACGTACCTCCTGGAACTAAGCCTCTGTGGGTGTAATCGCTAGCCCCCGCATGGGCCCCCTCTCTTGTTACCATCTGCTAAACCTCCCCTTCCCACCTCACGAATATCACGTGGAATAATGCTAAATGCACTATGTATCTGACTCTATACCTGTCTAGCCTGGTATGCCTACTGTTCTCCATGTCCAACATGTGATACCTACTCCCCAAAATGTACCAGCTTATCTACTGTACCCTAATGTCTATGTATGTACTCACTGTAACTAAAAATGTATTCATTACAAATTACTGTATTTTGTACCTATGTATGTATGCATTGTAACTAATCCTGGGTCATCCCTGAAAAAGGGACCTCTGGTCTCAGTGGGTTTACCCGGTTACCAAAATCTAAGTAAATAAATAAATAAATAAATAAATAAATTAGGGGTTTCCCTGGTCAGTTCAGCATAATGCTACTTCAGCAACACTGACACCTTTGAGGTCAAAGATCACTTATCACTGCTAGGCTGTTTTCTTGCCTAAGCAGACCTTCTCATACCATATATATTTTTTACAAATATTATACAGTAATAACATTAGAGGGTTTATCATGTTACACTCAGTATGAGACGACATAAGTTAATGTAAACAGGGAGTGGTATATAACAGAGTGAGGCCAAGACATAGGGGGAGAGAGAAGAAGACGTTGTCATTGGGGAGAAGGGTGGTAAAGAACAATGAGAAGATGGCACAGGTAGCATTATGCAGTCACAGTTGTAGAGTAGATATGGGGTAGGGTAACATCTACTCTCCTACCCTATGGTGGGCGTGGTTGAGGGAGGATCATTAGGGAGAGAGAGGTGTTAGGTGCTGGGATCCCTCTGCACAC
The DNA here is from genome assembly GCA_016271365.2 of Neoceratodus forsteri. NCBI lineage: Eukaryota > Metazoa > Chordata > Ceratodontiformes > Ceratodontidae > Neoceratodus > Neoceratodus forsteri. The sequence continues at coordinate 362,274,989 of CM057458.1, forward strand.
AGCAGCTCCAGTACACTGTGCTGCTCTGAAGGTCTGGGGTATGTCCATATTGACAAATGCCTGTTGTTTGTTCTCAGGAGGAGGACAAGCCTTCCCAGGGTCCCCCATTCATCTGCACAAGAGATCCACTTTATGACCTGAGACAGGCATCCCGCTGATGCCTGCCCGCATGACCATGTCCATCACTAGCACTGCTGTGTGCTGGGGGGGGGGCAGGACCATGGTCTGGTTGCCGACAATTGTGAATGCCGGCATGCACACACCCACGGGAGGGTGAGGAGCAGCACGGGGTATCTATGCTAGTTTTGTGCATAAATAGTGAATAGATCCTACAGTGTATAAAAATGATGTTGTATTTCTTTTTTCTTTTTTTTCACTGCAAAGAGTGAACTTGCAATGAGTTTATAAGCACACTCGAAATACCAAGCAAAAATATTTTTATAACTTGGATATTCTTATAACAGGGCTTCATAGAAAACAATGGAAATCCATGTAAAATCTATAGTTAACATGATGAAACTGGACTCAAACTAGTTTTTAGAGTATTTATTATTACATGCTGTGTAATATATAGTTTAAAAAGAGCTTTTGCACAAACAAGTAAGAGAGTATTGTTGTAAAGTTCATTTCAAGTTACAGTTAACCATCAGGGAAGTGTGCTGCCTTCTTCATAAGATGTTCACTCACCCATTTTCTACTTAAGTGACTGTTAATGAGGAAACTATAGCCCCATTTACACTTCCCTATTTGTAGTGCATCAACCCATGCATTCCAGTTGAAACGCTGCGAAGTCTCCGTTGTGGACACTCACTGCATCGGGTTAACTGCAGCTCTGCCCCATTTCTGCATCGTTCAAATTGTGGGGACATGTACTGCATTGAGCGCATCATCCTGCAGTGTAAACTGTTGAAGCTCTCGATCCACTGCAGTCTGGTATTTTCCAGCACAGATGGATGCCCGGCCCACCTAGTACGGACACTCCTTTCGGCACCATCCTCTGCACTTAACCATCGGTAGGTGTAGACCTAATTTTGCTGGGTTACAATAGAGCGCAGCGGGATGGCAGCGGAGCAGAAGTAAAGTGGCCCTGCAGTGTAAATAGGGCTTTAATCACAGTTTAGTTTAGACTTAGCACACTCAGAGGTGGTTATGATCATCTACCACTGCCTCTGGAAAAAAACACTATTCTTATAAATTGGCTTTACTACCATTGAAAGCAATAGACAAAAATTGGGACATGCAAAAACTGTTTTTACAAACAGGATGTTCTTATATCTGATGTTCTTATAAGTGGGCTCCCCTGCAGTATGAAGTTAGACATCATTGTTATATTGCTTTTACTTTTGTGGTTTAAAAGTGTACTATGTTAATGCTGAATTATAGTAAGTGCACATACACAAAAGGCAGATTGTACTGGCATTGGATAGCATAATCACATTTCTAGTGGCAGAATAGCAAACATATAATGAAAAGAACCGAGTATGAAGCCTGACATTTACAAATCTGATACCATGACTACACTTGAACAAATCATTAGCTTTATAAGGTAAAATTACACTGGGTTATCTCACAGCCATTGTTTTAACTAAGGTGTAACAATTATGTTCATCACATCCCCGGCACTTCTGTTTTTTTTTTTTTGTTTTGTTTTTAAAGACTTGAAACTCAGAATGTGTGTGTGGTAGTCCATACTTAAATGTTTAGTGTTGTGCCTATAGCAGTAATTGCCCTTGATAGGAGTGAGGTCTGGAAACAATACTGCTAACTGCCAAATAAGAAGACTTTTATTTCAGTGTTTAAATGTGATGTTTCTTTACCATTAAATTTTAAATAGTCCAAGGGCCAGATTTTCAAAGCGCCCTTAGAGTGAAGCAATTTGTGTCAATCTAAGGCTACGGCAAACTCCAGGTGCATCAGGGACCCTGCACCCTATTTTATAAAATAGGGGGTCCCTTCACCAAAGACCCAGGAAATGTGGCAGCCACAGGGTTGTGCCAAACATATGGCACACCTGTGAGGTTTGATGCATGGATCTCTCAACCCCCCCACCTGCTGCAACCCCAGAGGGGATGCAAAGGTGGGGAGGTGAATATGCCAGTGAGGAGGGGAGTAGGGGCAGAAGGAGTATGGGGGTACCCCAGGGGGCATTGGGGACATGGCAGCAATGTCAGAGTGTTGAGGTGGCACCCAGCAGGGGTGTCATATCCAATGGCAGAGGGCCGATCAGTCTGGGTAGCGGGAGCTGGAAAAGACAGACCGTAACTTGCCCCAGTGGGCATAGCCCTGGCACATGCCCCAGTGGTGCCTCAGTCCCCAACACTGTAGGTGGGAAGAAGTGACTGCAGGTTGCATGGTGCCAGTGGTGGGGTGGAACATTCTCCAGGCATCACAACAGTTCCCTGGTACCCAGCCCCCCACATGGTGGTTGGCTGCTTGCTTCCTGCAAAGTTGGGACTGTGGCACCTATGGGGTAGGTACCAGGATTGTGCCCACCTGGGGCCAGGTCACAGCCTGTCCCTGCCAATCCCCCTCTACCTAGGCCAATCATCTGACTACCATTGCCCATGGCACCCTAGCTAGGTGCCACCTCAACACCCTGACAATGCTGCCGTGTTCCTAGCATCCCCTATGGCACCCCCTGTGCTCCTTCTGCTCCAGTCTCCTATTTGCAGATCCCCCCAGTCATCTTCCTGTCCGGCAGTGGCACATGAGTGTTAAATCATTTCCTGGCTGGTCTAAACTGAGCCCCCTGTTGCATCCATAGCAAGGCTAATAAAATTCTCAAATGGGGATGGTACAGCCCTGCTGTGCTGCAAGCCCCCTTGTGACCTGGTGCAAGGGCACATCAGCTGCAAGGGTGGCGTAGAGTGGCTTAGGCGCAAGGCATCCTGATTTTCATGCAGCCTGCATTGGATAATCCGGATTGCTACAAACTTTGACAGAAGGTGCCACTTGCATCAAAGTCATTTGGGGCAGGCACCTTGCGCCAAAGTTTTCCTTTTTAAAATTGAGCCCCAACAGTTCTACAATAAATGAAATGAATGCAGAAATAAACACTGCATACTACATAAATATCGGATGTTTTTATTTATATATTACAAATAAGAACTAAAAAAGTATTTATAAATACCAAACTGAGGCTGTTAGAATGGGGATTTTCCCGAGTGAGGGGTGGCACAAGAGGGAGGAGGCAACATTAGCCCAACACTGTAACTGTAATAAAGGTCTAGGGCCCAGAGGTGTCAAAGAATACTGAAAGAGATTGGTATTATGCACATGGACTACAGAATTCCTTAATCTTTTCTTTTATTTTTTCACTGTTTGTCTCTTACATACTGTTCTCATTTCTCTTTATCAGCTGGCTTTCTAGTGGTATTGGACTAGTAAGGGAATGAGATTTGTTTATTAGACTACAATAATGCTCCAATTAAGATTGTCTTTTTCATAACAATGCTGGAATTACAGTACAAGGATAAATGAAGGGCTGGGATATGCTACCATAGTATATTACCTAAGATAAGGTGATATTTTGGAGATGGATAACAGCCTATAATAACTGGCTTCCCCTTTTTCCCCATAGGGAAACCGTGGTGTAATTTGCAATTATAAAGGAGTGTTTATAACGGCAAACACGCGCACAATTTCCCTCTCTGTGCGCATGCCCATGCAGCAGCGAGACTGTTCCAGGCCGCTCACTGCTTCCGTCTCACCAGAAACAGCGCCACTAGAAAAACTTGGTGGTAAGTTTTATGTTTCCCCCAATATATAGTACAAACTTCGGAACCCTGCAAAATAGCACACAAAAAAAGATCCAGAATCCATTTTTAAAAGACGTGGATTCCCATTTTGGCATCGGACTAACACTAAGCCGAACCGTGGCTGGACTGCAAGGGCTTTATTTTATATAATTGCTGAGGCAAAAAGGGAAACCCAGCAATCATATAAAATAAAATATGGGTCTGTGTGTGTGTAAACTCGAGTTTTGACACACCCTCCATGTTAGATGCTTCACATAAACCCCTCGGGTGTGTGTAAATTCTCATTACACACCCATGCCCATACTTTATTCTCTGTATAATAGACTGATGTTGTGTGATAGTCTCACCCTGAAAAATTTTGTAATGTAAATGAATTCAGTTGTTACATACTTGAATGGATAAATTGTACTATCTTCCTGGATGATAAAAAACTTTAATAAAAAAGATTATACACAAAAATAAATACCAGACTAATGAAGTCTTCAGTCAATGTTTTTTTTTTTACCAGCATGACAAATTGATTGTGTCTGTTTATATTTGTGAGTGTATGGGATATTGGAAAAATGCATTGTGTGTATTGGGGGGTAGCTGGAAAAGTGCATTGTGTGTTACAGTTTAGAATGATTTTCAGAAGTCATGCCTTCACACATTACAGTTAATAGATAATTGTTAGTGAACATGAACAAAACAACTGAGGAATCTAAAAGAAACCTTTGTTAAATATAATAAAGTATTAACAACATAGCACCATGAAATGGCTGCATTCAATGTATGCTTGACTCGTCCATGCAGCTGATTGTCGTGCACATAACAGTTCTCAGAATCCAATTAAAATGGTGAGCGTGCACTGCTACGGTTTAAGTTCAGTCAAATGCTATGAACTGCCAATTTCAATGAAACAGCAGCACTCCCCACTTTATTCTTATGATATAGACTTGCAATCCGCATTTCTTTATTGTAGATATGAGCCAGATACAGTATGTGAACAATTCCCTTTAAAGATCTACTGACACCTACATACTAAGTGCTACATATTAAATTTAGGATGGTAGAAGGCCAGATGTTGCCAATAAAATCTTTCACAGTTTAATGAATTCACATTACACTACTTTAAGCAATGATGTGGTTATCTAGTTTCAGCTTGAAGGTATTGTGGTTCTCTGCTTCTATTGTACTGTAAATCATGACATAATTCTTGGCCAATCAGAATTGTTCATTTCTAAACATTCCAAGTACTCTTTTCTCTACAAGAGATTGTCTCATGCAAACAGCTGTCACATTCTACAGTTCTTTGCTCAGTTAGCACAGTCCATTTCATCACACAGGGGTTTCTCTAATATTCTGCAGAGTCAGACAGTTTTATTTTAAATTGAAGTTGCATTTTTAAAAACAGAGATCTTTAACATGATTCATAATATGTTTCTGTGTACATTTCCTGTGTATTTTGTGGTTCTAAGAGTTTCTTCTCAAGTCCTCTGTGGTGTGCCAGAACTACTCAACTTTGCTTCACAGTTCTCTCACCCAAAGAACTCAAGGATGTACTCTTATAACCACAAGAGACAAAGGAACTGTGCATATTAACATAGATAATATCCCTCAGTCATCCATTCCAATTGCTGCCTGCTCTCTGTGTAAAAAAATCCCCAACTGTTATTGTCTGTATTGTTGTTCAGAATGATCTGCATATTGTGTGACCTTACATTACACTCCTTATAATTAATATCTATTGTCCCTGGATCCCCACCCAGAAATAACTCAGGCTACTACATTGTCACTTTTGGATGCTCGATGGCAATATTTATTAAAATGCACAATTATTATATTTGCATCCCAATTTCATTTCTAACAATCAATATTTACATTTTAGAAATATCAGTCCAATATCATTTTATAGGATAGCAGTCCTGTCTTCCCTCTTGTGGTTCTTCCTTCTTGTTCTCTTCCTCATTCGAGGTTGCTTCTCAGGGTCTAGACACTGTGATCTGGCCCTCCCCTCCATCACCATAACTGGGTCACCACACTTATCCGGACCCCCCCCCAGGTGCAGACACAGTGATCCACCCTTAGCTCTAGATCCTTCCCTCCCCTTACTCCCATGCCGGGTTCCTTTGTCCCCAGCCGTGGTACCTACTCCCTCCCCTCTACCTGCCCCTTTTCCCTTGCTCCCAACCCTTCTCCCTTTTTCTTTCATCTCCCTCCACCTTATGTCTGCCGATGAGGCTCCACTCAGCCCTCTGGCCACAGGCCGCCCATCTGCGGCACACTTAGCCTGTGCCGGGCACCTTTGGAGGCCACCATCCTTCCTTTTGCCTCCCCTTACTGAGCGCCTATTTCATGTTCCCACCTCTTTCTTGCAGGGAGGGTGGATGGGGAAATTTACAGCAAAAAAGAGGGCTCCCAGAGGGTTGCAGGCCCTTATGAAGCCCCTAAGGACCCCAATCAGGACCTCATGTGGCCCCTCCCCTGGCCAATGGCCAGCAAGCTCCAAACCCTGGTCAAATGACACACCTGTGAGGTCATAGCCCTTCCCCTTTCCCCCTGTCTTCTCCCTTTCCCTATCGCCCCCCTCTCTCTTCTTGTTACTTTTTGTCTGGGCCCCGGGACAACCTGGCCTGCCTTTTAGTGGCAAGCTTAATTGTTCCTTGATCCCCACCCAGAAAAAAACTCAGGCTACTACTTTGTCACTTTTGAATGCTTGCTGCATTATTTACTAAAAGTCACAATTATATATTTAAATCCCAATTTCATTTCTAACAATTAATATTTACATTTTAGACATAACAATCCAATATCATTTTATAGGACAATAGGACATAGTAGTCCTGCCTTCCCTCTTGTGATTCTTCCTTCTTGTTCTCTTCCTTGTTCGAGGTTGCTTTTCAGTGTCTGGACACTGTGATCTGCCCCCCCCCCCATATCACCATAACCGGGTCACCACACTTACCTGGACCTCTTCCCCCCCACTAGGTGTGGACACAGTGATCTGCTCCCTAGCTCTATATCCATCCCCCCTTCCCCATTACTCCCATGCCTGGGTTCCTTTGTCCGAAGCCCTGGTGCCTACCCCCTTCCCCCTCTACCTGTCCCTCCTTTTCCCCTTGCTCCCAATCCTTTCCACTGACCCATCTCCAGCTTGTGATGGAAGATGGGGCTCCCCCCTTTTGGATTAAAATCTCAGGATTTTTTTTATTAGTTTCCCACACTAATTCCCCAAAGGGAAGCAGGAACAGTCACATGCCAAACTCCATCAGGTGCACCCCATCCAACTGGTACACACTGGCCTGCTTGTATGAGATGTCCCTATGCTGGATGTGCACCCCCCATTTCCATCACTGCCCTAGCCACCTTCCTGTTCAGGCACTTCCGAGCCACCTCCACCACCTTAACCCGTTTTGCTCCCCTCCACTCTTTCCGGGATATGATCTTGGACCAGCCGATCACCACCCCTGTCCACCAGCTCTTTATCCTCTCCAAATCCAAGATCATGTCCCTCATCAGAGATCCCCATGGCAATACCCCTAGATCATTGCCCCCCCAGATGGACAATGAAACAGTCAGGCCAGGCCCAGCACACCTGCAGCTCTTCCAGCAGGGGAAGCAACTGCGACCACCTCATGCCCCTCAACCCCTTCCACCACACTTTGGTGTGCTCTGCCTCCGGGCGCAACTGCATACCTCTCCTTGTGGCAGCTGCAAACCTCTCCGCCCAGTAGATGAATGAGTGCCTCATGATCCACACCTGTCTCTTGAAGCCAGTTGTGGAAAGAGAAAAGGAACACAGATTAGCCATGTCAGCACCTCACATATCTCCTGTAACATTTGGATTTCTATCTCCCCACCAATTTGACCTTGTCCTCCACTGTCCCCTTAGCGGCTGCCTCTGAAACTGCACCTATCCTGTATGAGTGCAGGATGAACTCGCTGGGGTTCTCCCCCCACAAACACCAATGCTTTTTTCAGTACCGCTCCCACCTGGAATCCCATTCCTGGGGACCTGTCCCCGTGTAAGAACCATGCCCCTTCATCGGGCTTCTTTCCCTGCCATAGTCCCCCATGGCTCAGACTGCACATACTCCTGCCCCCGGATGCCTGTGCACCTCCACTGTGGTGCCTTTCCCCTGCTGGCCTGTCTTGGACCTCCGCAGCCAGATGACCACCCTATCCTCATCCAATCTCACATTCTCCCTTTGTAAACCCATGGTAGCTGCCCTCTTTCTGGGCACCATGACCTCTCCAACCCTGAAAGGCCCCCTGGCCATGATTGCAAAAATGGCCCTGAATAAGCAGGTTTCTTTTGCTGGACTGCAAATGTGGTCCAATGCCCCAACTATCTTTGTGAGTGAAGGCCCCATTATGGGCCTTTTCTTGTCCTGCCTTGTGCCCTGCCCCCTCTGCCAATGTGTGACCATTCGCCTGATGGCCCAGCCTCCCACTGCATCTGACCACCCCGGTCCCTACACATCCAGCTGATACCAGCCAGCTGGACCACCATGGTGACATGAGCCAACCCTTCCTCCCATTTCTCCACTACGTACTGCATCACCTGTTCTTCTTGGACCAGCTCCACCGTATCCCAGCCCATTCTGGACCGAAATACCTGGAAGCCTACCCTAGACCCCTCGTAGGCTCTCAGGGTGTTGGCTGACCATGACCCTCTGTACAAGGCCATGGTTTTCTCCCTCCAATCTCCCACAAGAAGTCTGGGACCTTGGTATGGGCAGGTGTGGCATGTGGCACCAACTCCCGGAACCGCTCCATCTGAAAATGAGAAAGACAGTCAGCCACCTCATTTTGTATCGCTTTAATGTGCTATGCCCTAAAGGACAGGTTCAAATGCAGTCCCAACAAAACCATGCACTTAAGAACATGCCCCACTGACTCCATATGTCCACTCTGTCTATTATTCACCTCTACTATGCCTTATTGTTGCACCAAAATAGAATGTGCCGCCCTGTCATCCGGTCTCCCCACATCTCCAAAGCTACTCAATATAGGGAAGATCTCCAGGAATGTGATGTCCTTGGTCCACCCTAACTCATGCCACTGTGCTGGCTACACCTCAGAGATCCACTCCCCTTGGAAGTAAGCCCCCATCCCGAAACCCCCGGCTGCGTATGTGTACAGCTCCATGTCTGTATTGTAGTCCCACTCCTCCTGCCAGAACATCACCCCATTGTATGACTCTAGAAAGGTCTCCCATACCTGGAGATCCTCCGTCACCCCTTTATTGATGTCCACCCAGTGGTGGGGCTGCTTTGCCTTCCCTGTGGCCCTCCCCAATCTCTTTGTAAATGTCTTTCCTAGGCTTATGGCCTTACAGACATAATTAAGGTGCCCCAGCAGCTCTTGTACCTGTACCAATGGCACCCTCCTCCTTCCGCCCACTAGCACTAACAACCCTTTTAGTCATGCCACGTCATCTCCGGGCAGCCAGAAACACTCCTGCTCAGAGTCTACCTCGATTCCTAGGAACTCCACCTGCGGGCTTGGCCCTCCATCTTTTCTGCTGCTGGGGGATCCCCATGGTGTTGCACATGTCCTGGAAGTCCCTCAACATCCCTTCAGTCTCTGCCTGGCTGGCCCCGGATCAACAAGAAGTCATCCAGGTAGTGGACCACCCTCCTGTGCCCAAACCAGTTCCCAAATACCCATTACACCCATGAACTGAAAGTCTTGAAAGTCAAGCATGCCACTGAGCAGCCCATAGGCATGGCCTTATCAAAGTACAACCCAACCTCAAACTGGAAACCTAGCAGGTGCCAATCTGATGGCCGGTCCGGCAACAAATGGAATGCAGACTCAATGTCCATCTTCACCAGCCAGGCCTCTCCACCACCTGGATCAACTCCACCACCTGGTCTAGTGAGGCATAAGAGACCATGCTCAATGACTCCAAGATCCCTTCATTTACTGACCCCCCATCCGGGTAGGACAAATGGTGTATGAGCCTGAACTCCCCTGCCTGCTTCTTGGGAACCACCCCTACGGGTGACTCCCAGAAATACCTGCAGGGAGGTTCTTGCAGCAGCCCCTCCACTCTATCCACCCTGATTTCCTTCTGAATCTTCACCTGAACTATATCTTCCATCCCTTTCACGAAACCCAAGTTCTTTGTCCGCATCCCCACCATTCACCCTTGAAACCCAGTGGGAAACCTCCATGAAAACCCTCCTTCAGCAGCCCAGCTCCTCTCTTATTGGTGTATCCTTCCGTCCATGCTTCTACCACCTCTAGCTTGATGAGGGTGCAGGCCAGGGTGTAGCCCCACCTCCTGCCAGCTGTTCTCTTCCTAATTCCATCCATAGCTGGAATTATATCCCCCTCTCCTGGGGCCCCCAGCCCCTCCACGATCCCCCCTTCCACCATGAAAGGGCTGTTCTGGGAGCTGCCCCCCTTACTGCCTGGTTTTGGCACCCCCCTGCCTGCAGGTCATTGCCAGGTGTGACCCCCAGCAACATGAGCAAATGTGCCTGAACTTGCAGCTAGGCCACATGCATGATGCCCTATTAAAGACCCAACAGGCCTTGGCACCCTGGGCAGGTGCAACCCTTTTTGCCTGCTCTGCTACCTGTCCCAATGCTGGTCCCGAGAGGGTCCTTACCCACAACTCCGAGTGGGTGCAATCCCACCTCAGATCCCTTTTCACCACCATTCTCCTCAGAAATGCCTCAACATATTTAAGCCACCTGAAACTCAGTTTCACCTTATACGCTTCCCTGATAATCACCATATAAGTCAGAATCAGGATTGCCAGGTCTGGCTGTTTCTCCAGCACCAGTGCACTATATATCAGGAAATCAGCTTGCCATGTGTCAATGCTCTTCCCTTTGAACTTTGCCTCCTCTGCTTTGTGTCCTACCACCACCAAAGCCACTGCCATCTCCAACTTGCCCACTGACTCCTTTTGCTCATATTTTTTGGCCGTCTACTCGTCAACCAAGCCGAAAATGTCAACATACTCTCCTTTCCATATTTTTTCCTTTATCAAGGCTGGCACGTGGTCACCCAGCATGAAACCTGGGGGTCTATCATACAGCTTCTGCACCTCCCCCTTGACCCCCCACATCACCCTTTTTGCCCCGTCCTTAATGGCCTGCAAGGCTCACTCCATTTTCTTAACTCCTTCCTCCACCATGTCTCCCAACAAAACCTCAATATACTTCTTTAAATCTGCTTTGTTGTTAACATCCACTCCATCCTTACCACTATCTGGCCACGGCCCAGCCTGAACTGGGATCAGATCGACTCCTGCCCCTGGCGCCGCAGGCCGGCTGTGTCCCACCCTCTTTGGCCTCTTGTTTGCTTTCCCTGCACCTGCCCTCTTGCCACACTCCTTCTGCTTCTTCTGGGCTTCCTCCTCTGCCTCTCTTCCCATTGCCATCTTCACCAGCTCCGTCATCTGGGTCATCAGTTTTGCTGCTTCTGCCATCATTTTAGTACTGGACACTGGAGCTCTCTTGGGTGCCATCTCCTATGCCTTGCGACTAGATTATACAACAAGCACAAATGAAACACAGTGAAACATTCAGCCTGCAGCTCCCCACTCCTTGAGGGCTCCAACCCCTTAATTCCTGATCCCCTCTTTAGCGGTTTACCTATAGTGCTTTGACAGCACTAGCGCCGACATCCCCTACAGCGACAGCTATAATGCTGACTGTCGGCATTGTAGCCACGGGAATGTCAGCACTCACAAAAGGAGGGCTGCACCCCTGAACTCCCCTTGTGGGGGGCTCTGCCCCCACACCCCCAGTCTCTAGGATTCTAACTCTGAGTCAGAGTTGGACCGGGGGGCCCCAAACACCCAGTAAGGCAGTCCCGATTGGCACACAGACCACCACAGCGATGGGCAGATTTTGCACAATTCCTGCCACTGTGGTGGTCTTTGCTGTCAGGGATTCACTGCAGTGATGGTACATCCACTTTGCCTTGAGCCCACTCTCCTACCCAGCCTTCCCCCTTTACATGCAGTGGCTTTGCCGTGTCTATGCCCTGTCTCACCCAGTGCTCCTCTGCAGCTGCCCTTGCCTGTGACAGCCCAGTCTGCCACTGGGCCCCTGGGCATGGCCACTCATGGCATCCCCTCACCTCATCTGGGCACCCCAATTTGACACCCGACCCATGTTGGTGCTCCGAGGTAACTCCCCTCTGAGAAGGGACCTCCCTGTGCCCTCCCCCTTGGTGCTTTCTCACCCTGTCCCTGCACCATGCTCCTGGCATGCGGGATTTGCCCCTGCTCTGGGACATGCTGGCGGCCACCGGCCCTGCTGGGAGCCAAGCCAACCCACTGCCGCACACAGCTGTGCTCCTGCCATCCACCTCCTCCCATCTTCAGGTTCAACCCCTTTGCCTTCCTGCCCTCGCAGATGCAGCACTATGTGCCCTGGCCTCCCAATATGGTGCAGCTCAACCATGTGGCTAGGCCCTGGCATACTCGACCCTCTGGCCTACTGGCCCACCTGCCTCTGTGGGGTTGGGGACAGCGCCCAAAATGGTGACTGGGCCCCTTTTGATCCTCAGTGGCCCCATACTCCTTCTTCCGGCTGAAATGGCCCCCAAAGCTCTTCTCCCTCATCACCCAATGCCTTTGGGCAGCCTTCCAGTCCAAAATAGTGGCCGCGCCATGTGGCTAGGCCTCTTCAGCCTCCTGTGCATCCTCTGGCCTGCTGGCCCCTGCTTCTCTGTAAGACAATAACAGTCACACTACATTCATTCCCAGATTGGCCTCATTGACATTATATGCCTTATATAACTGCATACATTTTTCTTTTTTTTTTTTTTTTGTGAAACCCCATTGAGCAAACCCTCCTTTGCACAGGGGTCTGGACATTTGATATGCCTGTTCACTACCATAGCAGAGCAACAATGAAACTTCAGGCATCTTTAGTACCCTTATTTAAATTGTCTATGCAGTTTGGCTCATCCCCCATCAAGCTCATCGGCCATAATGGACCTAAAATCACTCCTTCATTGTAGCCACCACCTCAGGGTGGTTCTGTGGCCCCAAAATGGCAACTGTGCCATGCGGTTGGGCCTCCATGGCCCCCGACCTGCTTCCAGGCCTCCTGGTCCAAATGCCTTTGTTGCTGCCACCTTGTGAGGTAGGCAGCATGCGGAAATCAGCAAAAAACAGCCTTGGGAGCCCCACAACTCATGCTCAGTTCTTGTGCTCCATTGCCCAACACATGAATGCCACCTGGCCCTGCTGAGCACCCCAGGCCAGACATGCTGCCCTAACAACACCACACGGCATCACAAACTCGCTGCCCTTCCCCCAGCCTCGACAATCCGGTGCTAGCTCTCCACACTGCAGCAAGTTTTCTTCCTGTTGCACAAACAACGTTCCTGTGGGCACCCCAAGCCAAACCATACTGCTAGAAAAAATGTCACGTGGTGCCACAAACACGCTGTGTTGCCACCAGCCTCCACAGTCCAGCGCTAGCTCTTCGTGATACAGCAAGCCTTCTTGCTTGCTCCCAAAAACACCATTCCCCTCAAACTTTATGGTCTTCCCTTGGGCCGTCTTACTAAAGCAGCAAATGCAGCAAAACTCTGACCCTGCTCCCAGCAGCCAGCCCTGCCATAACACAATCTCGTTTGTTTATAAAGTTCAGCCTAGTCGCTTCCAGGAATCAGACCAAAACCCTGTGCATGAAAGACTAGTACCTATCCATCTGAGCCGCAATCTTCAGCTGCCATCCCAGCTGTACAAAAACTCCTTACTCCACCTACAATTTATCCTGAACTCACTGTTACTATATGAAAACTTTCTCTTCTCTTTACCTCTTTTTTTAAACAGCCACTAACATGTCCCTTCCATTTCAGCAAAGCATCTAAGCCACAACAAACTCTACCATATTAAAAAGCCCACACTTCTTGCCTGTTGCCTTACCAGAAGGCCCCAGACCCTCAGTGTCTTGCCTCAGATTGCCAATGATGTGCTGTAGATCAAGCTCTGAAATTGACAGCAAGAAAGAGGGCTCCCACAGGGTTGCAGGCCCTTATGAAGCCCCTAAGGACCCCAGTCAGGACCCCATGTGCCCCCCCAGCCAATGGCCAGTGAGCTTCAAGCCCTGGTCAAATGACACACCTGTGAGGTCATAGCCCCGCCCCTTTTCCCTGTCTCCTCCCTCTCCCTCTCCCCCTCCCTCCTCCCTTCTTGTTCTATTCTGGCTTGGCCCCGGGACAACATGGCCTGCCTTTTAGTGGCAAGCTTAATTAGATTGTTCATTAATTCAACATCCCTTACCATCTCAAACATCTCGAGTATGTCCCCTCTCATTCATCATTCCTTCAAGGAAAATAAGCTCAAGGTCTCACATCTCTCCTGATAGGTAAGGTGCTGTAATCTTAGTACCATTTTGGTGATCCTGTGCTGTACTTGTTCAAGTTGTTCAATATCCCCTAGTTTGTAGGGGTTCCACATCTGTGAACTATAGTCCAGATTAAGTCTTATATATGACTTATAGATTGATATAATACAATGCTCTTGTTTACTAATAAAGGGGTGCTTTATGTTCTTAATGAGTTGGTTTGTTACCCCAGGTTTTTTATTATAATGTTTTCAAAATGTAAGATCTTGGCTGATTATGATCCCCAAGTCTCTTTCTGATTCAACTGCTGTATCTTTCTTTTTGTTTAGATAATATTTCTATCTATTATTGCTCCTCCCCATGTGTATAAGTACACACTTTTCTATGCTACATCCTGTTCTTCTGTGCCCAGCATTCAATGTGTTTTTATAAGTACATGCTTTTCTATGTTTCATCCTGCTCTTCCATTCCTAGCATTCAATGTGTTTTATGTCTTCTCTTATTCTGTATGTGCTTACTTGATTAGCAAATGTTTCTCCTAAATTTGTGTCATCTGCAAATTTGGTGATAATTCCCTTGTCATCTAAATGTAAGTCAGAGATGAAGAAGGAAAGTAGTGCTTGCCCCAACATTGATACCTGAGGAACCCCACTCATTGCCCCCTTACGATGAAACTCCTTTTATTCTTACACATTGTGACCTGTTTCCCAGCCAATTATGTATCCAGTTAACTACACATATGTCTGTTTTTGCATTGCTTAGTTTTTCTATTAATACATCATGTTGTGCTATGACATCAAACCAAAATTCAAATAAATAAATGCTTTTCTAATATCAAGAGAGATAACATCCATAGGTGTTTTGTTGTTTAGATATGTGTTTATTTCCTCATAGAATGATAACATGTTTGTTATACAGGATCTTGAGAACTGCAACTGGGCGTGTGTCTTAGAAATTGGGAAAGATAGAAAATTATACTTCTCTAGCTCTACCTCTTTTAAAAAAAATCTCTCTAAAAATGACAGTCAGAATTCTCTCTCCTCTAGATGCTTTATTGTCTGTGTGTGGGGGCATTGTGGGACAGAGGTGGACAGGCATGCCACTCATCCATAGCACCAAATGTAACTAGCTAGCTAGCTGTACATTGTACCAGCACAAGCTAGTAAGGGGGATACTTTCAGGTTGTTTTTATAAAAGGCAAATCTGTAAGTGCCATTTTTAACACTTTGAAAGTGTTCCTCTGTATCTCACAAAACCAGAAGTGATGGAGTCATCTCTTCCAGTTTTCTGAGTTTTAACCAGAAGCCTCAGTGAACAGAGGCAAGTGCAGGGTGGAGGTGAAGATGGAAGAGGCAAGCATGTCTGTCAGTGTCAGCCAGGGATAGCCAGGAGGCCAGACACTTCACCTTTGTGATAATGTAGGCACAAATTAATAACTAGTACAGGATCATAAACAGCTACGAAGAGGGAAATGGGATTTGTTACCCTAGCAAATGGAGAAAATGGAATACTGCATGTAGTATGCAATTAGTTCAGTCTCAAATCTACTACTGTTTCAAAGCCATTACATGTGCATAGTGTAAAGAGATTAAGGAACTGAAAATTCAGATTTTAGAACTTGAAATGAAACTGGGCAAGCAAAAGAGTCTAAACTTACTCAAACCAGTTGAGGAGGAAGCATGCACAAATGTTCACACAAGCACTACACAGAACCTAACCAATATACAGTAAGCATAATCACTGCAAAAACTCCTTTACAAGATACCAGTGTTAACCCACAAGAGGGGAATGATAAAAAAGACAAAAGGAGGTCAAAAATAATTCCAAGGAGGACTGGACACTAGTAAATTATAATCAAAGAACCAAGAGGGGTAGGAGAGCTATGCCTTTAGATACAGAACTAAGAAATACTTTCCAACCTTTAACACTGACTGAAACTCCAGCTGACATTGATGGGGAAAAGGGATCAGAATCCAACTCTAAGGAAAGTCCAGAGACAATTACTAATGAAAGCCAAGTATTTGACTTAGAAGACTCTATCATTCAATCTAAAGACAAGTTTATCTGTGGGTCTGATAAAAGACAACAACAGCTTCTTTTGCATATGTAAACCACAGCAAGTGGTCAGAAAGACCAATTGGACCGATAATGAGCAAGGGGGAATTGGTAACAAATCTCTTAGGTAAAGGCTAACAATATAAATTAGTTTTTCTGCTTTGTTTTTAACAAAAAGTATAACACAGCAGTACAATCAGAGAATGAGGTAAATTTAACTAATACTGACACATTTGCACAACTTGAATTAATGATGGTTCTATCAAAAATTAAACCAAATAGACCACCCAGCCCAGATGGTATACACCGCAAAATACTAAAGGAAACAAGGTTGCATAACAGGTCCAACAACTAGGTTGTTCAACATAGCATGCAATATGGGGGAGGTTCCTGTTGATTGGAGGCACATTACAGTCATTCCCATTTACAAAAAATGAACTAACATGGTTGAAAATTACAGGCCTGGCAGCTTAACATCATCCTTTGTAAGGCACTTGAAATATCAATAGGGAATGAACTGTTGAATGAAATCAAGACAAAGGGGTTGATAGACTGCACACAGCATTGCTTTAAGTCCGATTGATCATGCACAACAAATCTGAAGGGAGTACAAGGGATGAGAATGGTGCAGAAATGGACACAAGTCATTTTACATGAGAAAGGGTCCTGAAGGAACTGGAAGTAATAAGAGTTGATAAAGCAATGGGGCCAGATGGGGGTGCACCCCAGGGTCCTTAAGGAACTAAGAGAGGTGGTTGCTGAACCTCTGGCTATCCTGTTTAGCCAATCACTGGAAACAGGGGAGGTACCCAAAGACTGGAGGACAGCAGATGTAGTCCCCTTATACAAAAGTGGGAACAAAGAGGAAGCAGGGAACTACAGACCAGTCAGCCTCACCTCGGTAGTGGGGAAGATCATGGAAGCACTACTGAAGGAGAGATTGGTGGAACATCTGGTTGTCAATGGACTACAGGACCCAAGGCAGCATGGTTTCACCAGGGGAGGTCATGTCAGACCAACCTCGTTGAATTTTTGACTGGGTGACTAGGGAGTGGATCAGGGAGGGCAGTGGACATTGCCTATCTGGACTTCAGCAAGGCCTTTGACACTGTGCCACATAGAAGACTATTACACAAACTAGGGAATATGGGTGTGGGCAGGACAGTGGTGTGGTGGGTAGGTAACTGGCTGGGTGGCAGGACACAGAGGGTGGTGGCAAATGGCTGTCACTCCACAGAGGGAAGAGTGACCAGTGGGTACCACAGGGATCAGTGGCTGGGACCGGTCCTATTCAACATCTTCATCAGTAACATTGCGCAGGACCTAGAAGGCAGAATTTCACTGTTCACTGATGACACAAAGCTCTGTAACAGAGTAGACACACCAGAGGGTGTAGAAAGAATGAGAAGGGACCTGCTGAAACTTGAAGAATGGTCAGGGGTTTGGCAGCTGAAATTCAATGCAAGGAAGTGCAAGATAATGCATATGGAGCACAAAAACCCTAGCACAATATATCAGCTGGGGGGTGAGGATATAGCATGCACCAAGCAGGAGAGAGATCTTGGGGTTATCACCTCTGATGACCTCAAGGTAGGGAAACAGTGTGACAGGCAGCAGGTAAAGCAAATAGGATGCTGGGATGTATAGGCAGGGGCATCACCAGCAGGAAAGGGAGGTCATAATTCCGCTATACAAGACACTAGTGAAGGCCCCACCTGGAGTACAGTGTACAGTTCTGGAGACCATACCTCGTAAGGACATAGACAGGGTAGAGAAGGTTCAGAGGAGGGCAACAAAGATGGTGCATGGATTGTATCACAAGTCCTATGAAGACAGGTTGAAGGAACTGAACGTGTACTCCCTGGAGGAGAGGAGGGAGAGCGGGGATATGATAGAGACATACAAGTATCTTACAGGGAGGAACAGGGTGCAGGAAGACACTATTTTTAAGTGAAAAAGATGTTCCAGGACTAGAGAGCATGGGATGAAGTTGGAAGGAGGACAATTCAGAGGAAACATGAGGAAGAATTTCTTCACAGAATGGGTGGTGGGCAAGTGGAACACCCTGCCAGAGGAAGTGGTGGGGGCTGAAACAATCATGGGATTTAAGAATGCATGGGATAGACATAAAGGAATTCTAGAGGTCGGGGTAAGGGGCAACAGACTTCTAGGAAAACATAAACTGAACTTACAAGCTCAAATGGGCAGACTGGGTGGGCCATAGGCCCTTATCTGCCAACACTGTCTATGTATCTATGATTACTTTTTATGAAAGAGACAGTAGCATTCTACACAGAACTATCACAGTTGAAATCATTTTTCTTGACTTTACTAAGGCATTTGATAAAGTACTCCATCTTGAACTGATATGGAAGACTGAAAGCATGGGGATAGATAATAAAATAGTCACCTGGGTAAATAGATTGTTAGATAACAGAACTCAACAGGTTAGACCAGTGGTGGGCAACCTGTGGCCCGAGGGCTACATGCAGCCCCACAGTGGTCAACCTGTGGTACCCTCATCCATCTAAAAATATACCTGGAGACTCTCTGTGCAAAGCTAGACAAGGGAGATAGGCTGAAGGCTGCAATGAACATGTTATATAAAGCTTAATTTTAATTCAAATGTATAAATTTGGCTTGTGACTATGGTAAACAGGGATCTTGCAGCCCTTGGGGGTGTTTGAGGGCTGCACCTGTGACCATTTGATTGTCTTAGTTTGCCCACCCCTGGATTAGACTAAAATATACTATCAGATATAGGGAAGATTATGAGTGGGGTTCCCTAGAGGTCCATTCTGGGACCCATGTTTTTCTCTTTGTACACTGGTGACATGCATATCAGCGTTAAAAACTGGATTAAAACATTTGCTGATGACACTAAGTTAGGAGGGTAGGTGAACACAATTAACAAATACAAATCACTCATGAAGGACTTAAAGGAGACTGAACTCTAGGCAAATACTTATAAAATGATGTTTAATGCAGAAGAATGCATTGTGTTACATCTAGGAGGAAATGACCCAATGAAGAACTACAATATAGAGAGAACAATACTGAAAAATGTAGATACCAAGAGAGATTTGAAAGTATTAATAAGTAACAACCTTTCCCAAGGAAAAATATGTAAAAGGACAATAACAACAGCAAATAGTCTAATTGGTTGCATTAAAACATCTTTCATTATCAGAAATGGGCTGTGTATAATGTTTACATATAAGACATCTGTAAGACCACATATGGACAATAGCTCTTCCTTCTAGAGCCCACATTTATATAGGGAAAGGTATCTATTAGAAAGAATACATTGCAGGGCAACACGGCTGAAACCAAACTTAAGAGGGAAGACTTGAATAAAGGGTAGCAAAGATGTGACTCTTCTAATTGGAAGACAGAAGACTTACAGGACATATGCTACAGCTTTATGAAGTGCAGGGAGATAGTGAATTAACGACAGAATTCAGTATAGAGCACATGAACAGAGGAACAGACTTAAGATCTCCAAATAAGAAAGTAAAACAAGAACATGTGTACAAGAATAATAGGGTCTGTAGTTAGCCATATTTGCTCTACTACCCTTTTTGATAATTGGTATTACTGTTGCTCTTTTCCAGTACTCTGGGGTCATACCTGCGGTAAATGGTTTATTAAAAATGTTGGCTAGTGGTCCTAAATTGAATTCACCACCCCCTCAAGATTCTTGGGTGCAAATTATTCAGTCCTGCAGTTTTGTCTGTCTTCAAGTCCCTGATATATATATATATATATATAATTTTTTTTTTAACCGAAAGGATAAGCCGACCACTCTATATGGCGGGCAGTGTGGTAGATCATGGATGTGTCCGCTATAAGTGGCATGCACTGTCTTGAATGATATATGCTTATGAAGATTTTGCATTGTCTTTACTGTTTGTTATTTTGAAATCTATTTTGTTTTTTCTTTCTTAACTATGTTTTTTTTCTTTTCATTTCCCCCCTATAATTGTTTATATCATCTTCAGTTTCACATATTCTCATTTTATCATATGCTCTGACCTTTCTTTTTAATTGTTTCTTCATTTTGCTGTTATACAGTACCACGGTAGAATGCTTCCTCTGCTGTTATAGAGCTTTTTATCTGGTATATACTTTTCTTTAAACTCATCTATCTTATTTTTGAGGTATTCCTAACATTCCTTTGCATCCATACTGGCATTATTTCCCCATTTCCATGTTCATAATTCTTCTCTCACTCAATAGAAATCTGCCTTGTTGTAGTTTTTTATGTTTGCTTGCATGCATGTGCAAGAAACATAGTGCCATCATACAAGTTTTCTAGAGGTGTGTCAGCCTCTTCCAATTCAGTCAGTGTGTTTGCAGGCGCGGTCACAGTGCGCCAATCACTGCTACAGCTGTCTATGACAGCAGGAAAATGCAGTGGCATACAGTTGAAAGGGAGAGCTCTGCTTCAGTGAGCAGAGCTCCCCCCCCACACACACACGCAAACATGCATATTGCATGCTGATGCGCTCCCTTCCCCCCTACGCACACACACTGTGGCCGATGGGGGTGCTCAATCCCCCGTGGGCCCCACACCTCCCCCAACAACAGCTGTCCAGGTGCCACGCCTGGGAGCCCACCCCAGCATGGCAAGAACTGTCATAGCCAACGGGGGTGCCCAATCCCCCATCAGCTCCATGGCTGCACGCCCCCCCCAAAAAGCTTTCCATGTGCCATGCTGGGAGCCCACCCCAGCGTGGCAAGGCATGTTATAGCTGACGGGGGTGCCCAATCCCCCGTTGGCTCCAGCCGCCCCAAACGGCCTTTCCAGCTGCCACACTGGGAGCACACCCCAGCATGGCAAACGTCCCGCGTCATCTAAAAACCTGTAAAGAAGAAAACCTTCCCTCGCAATCTCCCCACCCCCACACAACCCACACCCAGCCACTGTGCACCGTGTTTCCTCACACACCTCCCCTTACCCCATACTTACCTCCGGAGCTCGGGAAGCGCCGACGATCATCGGTGGACCGAACACGCTCTGCACTTTTCAAACCGACCAGTGAACTGAGGACATGCCGGTAAGCTGTATAATGGAATAAATAGGGGTTTCAACTTTGTTGCATATCTCAGGCATTTTGGGAATTTTGGGCCAAATTTTCAACATGGTTTTGGGACCCCTCCTCATGAATTCTTGCACTGTTATGGCGTTAATCGGGCCTGAAGGGTGATTTCGCAGTCACTGCATGAAATCACCTTTCAGGACCCATTAATGAAGCGACACTGCCAGTGTTCATAAAGTGGGCTCTCAAAAAGCCTATGTTGAAAATTTGGTGAAAAAATTCCTTAAAATGACTGTTTTACGAGTCTGCGTTGCGCAGTTCCTACGCACGCTCGTAAGTTCACAAATTTTCAATATTTTCACTCCAGATTTTCCACACTGCCATTTTACCACACCTCCTTATGAGTACTACAGCTGTCATTTTTCACATCTCACCCAAAACGTGTTTCCGCCCATGTATCGCACAATGGCGCAGTCAGTGTGCAAAATCAATGTACGGGACATATTAAGAAAATCACAGTGACATACTTCATGAGCAGAGGTCTTAAAATGGCTATGTTGAAAATTTGGTGAAAATATTCCTAAAAATGACTGTTTTACGAGCGTGCGTTGCAGAGTTCCTACGCACGCTCGTAAGTTCGCAAATTTTCAATATTTTCACTCCAGATTTTCAACATTGTCACTTTACCACGCCTCCTTTTGAGCAGTACAGCTGTCATTTTTCACACCTTGCCCACAACGTGTTTCTGCCCATGTAGTGCACAATGGCGCAGTCGGTGTACAAAATCAATATATGGGACACATTGAGACAATCACAGTGACACTGGTCATGAGCAGAGATGTTAAAATGGCTATGTTGAAAATTTGGTGAAAAAATTCCCAAAAATGACTGTTTTAGGAGTGCACATTGTGCAGTTCCTACACACGCCGGCAAGTTTGCGAATTTGTAATATTTGCACACCAGATTTTCAACAGTGCCATTTTACTGCACTTCCTTATGAGCAGTACAGCTACCATTTTTCACATCTTGCCCAAAATGTGTTTCCGCACATGTAGCGCACAATGGTACAGTCGGTGTGCGAAAACAATGTTTGGGACAGATTAAGAAAATCACAGTGACACTGGTCATGACCAGAGGTCTTAAAATGGCTATGTTGAAAATTTGGTGACAAAACTCCATAAAATGACTGTGTTACGAGTGAGCATTGCACAGTTTCCATGCACCCTTGTAAGTTTATGAATTTGTAATATTTTCAGTCCAGATTTTCACCAGTGGCATTTTTCCACACCTCCTTAGGAACAGTACAGCTGTTATTTTCCACAACATGGCCGAAATGTGTTTCCACACTTTCAGTGCAGAAATGCGTGGTCGCTGTGGGAAATCATTGTTCGGGACAGATAAAGAAAATCACACTGACACTGTTCATGATTAGAGGTCCCAAAATGCCTGTGTTAACAATCTGCTGTAAAAAATCCCCAAACTAGTTACATTACGGGTGTGCATTGCACAGTTTCTACGCATGCTCGTGATTTCATCAGTTTTTTTAAGATTTTCACAGCAGATGTTCAACATTGCCATTTTTTACACCTCCCCATGAACAGTACCACTGTCATTTTGCACATCCTGTTCGGAATGTGTTTTTGCACCTGTAGTGCCAAATGCCATAGTCACTGTGCAAAAGTAGCTTTCGGCTAACAAACTGATATTGCCACTGTTCATGAGGAGGGGGTCTCAAAAAAACCATGTTGAAAATTTGGAGTGAAAATACCAACGAATGCCTGAGGTGTTAGGGTTTCCGACCGTAAAGCCCCACCCTGTAGAGAATGACAGGCATCAGGGGTGTGACTTGTGATTCTTGCCTGTAATGCTCATACCATTCCACCCCCACCCACACCCTGCAGCCAGTGAGAGGCATCAAGGTGTGCCTTGGACTCTTCAGGCCGAAACTTCACCCCATACTCCTATACCTCACCCATCTCACTGTATTTCCTGATGGAATGGGGTGCGCATAAGGGCCAAAGACCCCAAGGCACAGTGATACTTGTCAGTGTCTGCAGGGTAGGATGTGATGAAATGGCGTGGTTGTTATGCCTGATGACCCAAAGACACACCCCAATGCCTGTCACTCTCTGCAGGGTGGTGGTGGGGTTGGCTTCTACACTACCAATGCCAATGCCAGCAAGCAAACATTCGGCATTGACAAATGCTTGTTATTATTGTATTATCTTTGTGCTTATGTCTTTCAGTTAATATTTCTAGCTCTGCCATTGAGTGGTCACTGTTCTCCAGTGTTTCTCTAACCTTGACATTTTGAACTAATTCTGTTAAGTCAGTTAGGATGAGATCTAGGATGTTGCTTCCCCAGTAGGTTCCTATGCTTGTTGTGTTAGTCCTTGATTTACAAAGATATTGAGGTATAATCTTTCCTGGTCATTACTAATGATCATACTATGCAATTTTGTATCTGGTAGATCAAAGTCTCCCATAATAATAAGGCCCCCCTTCTCTGCCATTTCTCCCTCTACTGTTATTAACTGGGTATCGTAGATGTCATTGCTGGTAGAAGGTTTGTAGCATACACCTAGTTTAGGTTTACTATTTAAGTTTGTCTGGATCTATAAATTCTCAACTTCTATACAGTTTATATTTCGGTGGATTTTGCAGTTTACTGTTGTATCCCTAACATACAGTATATAGCTACTCCTTACCTTACCTTAACCTACCTTTTATACCCTGGTATCACCTTACCGCATAACTTCCTCATTCCACCAAATTTCTGTAATTGCAACTACTGTACTTCCTCTCGTTCATTGCACATAAACACAGTTGGGTTGTTTTAGTAAGTTCAAACTATGAGCATCTGCCAACACTACTTTGTATTTTCCTTTGTTTTCTATTTTCCTCTTATTATGTTGCAAATGATTTGATTTGAGGTATGCCTTGTTTTGTCTGCAATCTGATCCCCCTCCATCATCGGTTTAAATGCTTATTTATCTTGGCCTTTATGTAATCCCCAGGATTTTACTTCCTTTCATGCTAATATGCAAACCATCAGTGCTAAAAAAGTCTGTCGTTCTTTCAAAGCATTCCCAGTGATGCAAGCATTTATGGTTTAGAGACATATGAAACTGACAAACTTCACTCCACAAAAAAATGTCCAAAGTTTGCAATATTAATGAAGTGCTGATTATGTTACGTTTTTGGCAGGTGAAGTGGCACTTTTTCAGGCAAAGTCAGGTGAAGTTAAGGCAAAGTTCTAATTTCATCTTAACATTACCAGAAAAAGTGCCATTTCCCCAGGAAAACTCAGTGTGAAGTTACAAAATGGTGAAGTGGTCAAGTTGCAAAGTTATTTATGGAGGCACATTTTGCAACTTCACCAGTGAATTAAAACTTCTCAGAATCTCTCTTATGGTTGTTTTCTAGAGTCCATTTCCTTAGCCAGTTGTTTACATTTTTGATTTTGTTGTTCCTGTATTTCTGCACTCATGGAACTGGCAGTATTTCTAAGAAAATTGCATCATAGTTCCTTGCTTTCAGGTCTATATTTATTGTTTTAAATTCCTCTATTATTTCTCCCAATCTCTGTTTGCCCATATTGTTTGTCCCTGTGTGCACAATAACCAAAGGCTTATTTGTTGCCTCTGTGATTATGTTTGGTGACATTCTTGTAATATCACAGATTTTGCCCCAGGGAAGCAACATGTAGTGTTTAGCTTGTTTTCATATGCTGAGTACCTATCCATATATTTGAGGATAGAGTCCCCAAGAACATAAATCTATTTGTGTGATGGGGTACATGGGCTATTTTCTATTTTCGCTTGCCACTAGAGCTGTGCATGATGTAAACATTTTGAATTAATGGAATTTCAATGAAAATTCATGAAATTTCATGAAAATTCTTTGAATTTCATGGAATTTTAAAAATGTATTTATTAGGTATGGCTGCCCGGTGATGCTGAGGGTTGAGGCACTGGATGTCATACCTTGCACCATGCCAGTGACACAGGTTCAGGCCACCGGGGACTGGCTGGGGGAAAGGGCAAGGAACAGATTGATGCAGCTGTCAGGCAGCTCTCCTGTTTGGGGTGGGATGCAGGGGTTTCCCTGGTGCTTGGCTGCCTCCCAGTGGAGGCTAGGTGGCAGTACCACGCCAGAGGGTAACCTGGCAATAGGCTGGGTGGGCAGAAGGGGCCGTCACTAGAACCACGGTGCAAATGCGCTCCTCCACATGCATGGGCAACTGCGTTCTGGGGCCTCAGGTTAGGGGAGAGGAAATTGCAGAAAAATTGGGGGCCAAGGCTGGATGAAACCTTCAGGCTGGCTCTGGTAGTCCACTGAGCCACAAGAGGTAGGGTATCTTGAATGACCGCAGAGTCCAATACAGTATGCAGACAAGGGACCGCCATCTGCTGCAGAGCAAAAGTACCTGACAGGAAAAGAAAATTATTCATTTTGTCATAACTCAGCCATCTATTGAGCTAGAACTCTGAAATTTGGCATGCTTACTTCCGGGATGAGCTCTAATGATGCAAGGAGCAACATGAAATTAGGTTGGATTGTCTCAAAATTATAGGTGCTCTGTCATTTAATTTTTGGGAAATGTCATGAAAATTTGTATCTGCATATACCTCAGCCATCTATTGAGTCAGAGATCTTAAATTTGGAATGATTACTTGATGGTAAGTGTTCAAAGCACATGTGCCGCATTTCATGACATTAGAGTGTATTGTCTCAAAACTATATGTTATCAGTTATTGCGTCTCATGCATCCTAGAAAACAAACTCTTTATGGAGGCACAATTGGGGTTCAGACACAGTCATTTACCTGACACAGCCCTGCTTTAAGTGACTAATGATCTAGCCACAGCACTTGGTCCTACTTCTCTTATGGTCACCTTCTTCATCAATTTAACCAAGGTATTTGATACAGCTAATCAAGAAATCCTAATTGACACACTGCTGTACATTACTTGGAACTAACACAAGACACCTTCTTCTGGTTCAAGAACTATCTTACAGACATGTCACAGGCAGGAAAGGTTTATGGAAAACCCCTCATCACCAATGCCATGTAATCTCTGAGTTCCTCAGAGCTTAGTTCTTGGACCACTAATATTCAATTTGTTCACGTTACATTTCCTCAATCTGCAGCAATTTGATGTCAATATTCATTTATATGCTTGTGATATGGTAATCTATGCCCAACCTAAATTAGCTATTGTTTTAAAACATCCCTGCAGTCTATCATTAATAAAGTGCAAGAAAGAATGGCTATGAATGGACTTCCACCTAACAGCTCCAAAATAAAAGTAATGCTATTCGTAGAAAATTCCTACCTTTCAGGCGCTCTTCATATCTTACCACACTGTGGTCCCCTGTTAGATAATGTTACATGGTTCAAGTACCTTGGGCTAGAGCCTCACCTCAAATTATTTTATGGTGAGTATTTTATAAGAACAGTCAGGAACACCAGAAATGTGGCCTACTTAGCCGGCCTGATGGCACAGAGGGTTGAGGTGCTGGCACCTTACCTCAGCCCACACCGGTGACCCAGGTTCGGGAATGGACTCAGGACACCGGAGGCTGGCAGGGGCAGGAGAGGATTGAGCATCCGTAGGACTGCTCTCCTCTCCTGGGGGTGGGTAGTAGGATGGTATCATGCTGTAGCAGCCTCTGGTGAAAACTGGGAGCACTGCAAGATGCATGTAGGTGGGACCATCACTAGAAAAGTGGAAATACTGTTTCACATCAGCTGGATGATGGCTTCTCAGGTCTCTGAGGCCATCTATGCCTTACTGAGTCCTCCATCTCAGCAGCACCCTGGGGCCAAGCATTGCACTGGTATGCCCCCACTTGACTGGCACCTTCCCCCTTTGAGAAGGGGGACCCACCCAGTGATGGGTTATGCCAGGTTACCCTGGGGGTTGGCTGCCATCTGAGACCAGAGGCTCGGGGGGGGGGGACTGGTCAGGGGAATGGTTGGCAAGCCCGAAGAAGGGGCTGACTTTGAACATGTAGGGGGATAAAGAAATTACACACAAAAAAAGAAATGTGGCCTACTGTATTACAGTTGCAGTTATCTGGACTGTAACACTAGAAAGGTACTGCATGCTCTCTCCAGTCACAATTGCCAGGATTAGAATATAGGAGTGAAATATACAGGGCACCCAGGTCTGCCTCCCTGTATATGACTGCATTATCACTCAATAAGACATGCAGGTTTGTGCTTAAATGCAACAGAATGACCCACCACTGTCTGCTTTAAGAGCAACTTAGTGTACTTACCCCAGTAAAGAGACATCACCTCAGATGGGCCTCCATGATTTATGCATGCATCCATGGATTCTATCTGGCTTACCTACCTTCTAACTCAGATAGTCCAGGTTTATCAATTAAGATCACAAGTCAAGGATGTCATCTGCATACTACAAGTGCACAGAGGATTCAGGGAGAAGACCTTTGCCATTACAACTACTATCAGCTGGAATTAACTCCCTGGTGCAGTAAACAGCTCAAATGATCACCTGCATTTAATGTATGCGGCCTTCTTTCACCTGCTCAGTCTCCAATCCACAACCCTCTCTAGACCTCATATTAACTTCCCAGACTTGCTTCCAACCCCCCCCACACTGAAACAATGTAAACATTTATAAACTTAGTATTTGTTTTTGCATAGGTTTTTGGGTTTTACTATTATGCCTGTGTGCATTTTCTAATGTTGACCCTGTATGAAACACACAGCAGAATATCTAGTTGTTTTTATGAAATCTACATTACATCTGCTGATGTAAGCCCCCCCCCCACCTGCAAACACACCCAGGGCATTCATGAAAATTAGGTGATACTCCAAAATGAGGCTATCCCAGGGTGCAAACATACTAAATTAAACTAAATAAAAATTTTGCCTGGACTAAAATGATTCAGCAATCTGCCATTAAGCAATATGGGAGATTGCTGAATTGTGTAAGATACTGCAAATTAAGTAGTGTCACCAGTGGAAATAATGTTGGTGAAAATAGGCTATTGTGAGAATGAGCGTCGAGAAAGGAAAAAAATAGATGCATGAGAAAGCATTCAAGCATGTAATCTCTGAAGTGATAGTGTAGTGATGTTACTTTATGTGGTGCAGTAGCTATAAATTGACTAGAACAGTATAATTACAGAGTACACTGAATAGTTGTTGCTGCTGGAATACAGGATTACAAAACAGATGTTCAATAGTTATGTGTTCAGTGTGACCACTGCTGTGGTGTGGTAACAGTATTTAGTTCTCAGCTGTAAAAATATCCAGATTGCTACACAGAGGTTAATTTTTTAAGCAGTTTTGAAATATTTACCGGAGGCATGTAAAACATCAGTAGAAGGGTTACAATTGAGTAAAAAAATGGATATTACTGATAAGATGAGATAATTTATTACATATTGTGACACTAGGTCAATGCTGTTTTATAGAAGAGTTTTAGTTCTTTCTAGGAAATGAGTTTCCTCAAAAAATAAAGACCATGTTATCTAATGGTTATTGCCATAGGCTCAAAATACGAGGAATTCTGCTGCAAACAGAGTTCTCAGTACCCCTTGCAGCATGCTACCTGTTTAGAGGGTCTCTCCGTTGACATACAGTAAGTGGGGGAAAGTTTGCAGAATATTTGCTCCCGGACAGTTCCAGGACCTAAAAAAAGCAGTATTTAAGCAAATACTGACTTTAAAAGGAATATATGTGCTAATCTGACAAATGCTGAGGTTTTAATGCCAAAGATCCTAATTTATGATGTTAGCTCACTACCAATGCAGATCTATGCACTCAGAGTCACCGGAGCCGTGAGAATCCCTGCTCATACTGGTGACAAGCAAGGAGTCCCTCAACCCCAGTACAAGCATTTAGCTAGGTTAATGCAACAGTGCTCCTGCAAAACACCTTATTTTGTGAAAGACTGGTATGTGCTATAGTAAGCCACACCAGTGCTGGCTATTGGGTTATTGAAGTGAACAGTAACATTTATTAAGTCCATGTGAGGGGCCCATGAAGAGTGACAGGGCTTGTGTGAGCCCCCCATCTAGGTGAGACCATACTTCATGGCTAGAATAGGCCCGGTGTGGGCCTATATGAACCCAACTATCATGTACAGTAGTAGAATAAAGCTGTCCTCACTTGGTAATCTTCATGGGGCTCCAGTAATCCCCAGCCCACACCTTTGTTCTCCCCCATGCTGAACATGAATAATTTATTTTTAAATATTCTCCCTGGTTTTCTAAAAGTTTGTTTCCATTCCATGTGGCCTACTTGTTGTTGTGTGTGTGTATTTGTGAACACCTGCAATGCAACCCATATGGCTCGTGTTGTGGTGGTCATTCAACACATTTCACTAAGGGATGCTCACAAAGAGCTAGTCTACATGACTACAACACCTGATTAGGTCATGCTAGCAACTACTAGCCCTGTACCTTTTAAAAACTGGGTCACCAAGTCTATAAAATTGTTAATAGTTTCGCAGGATGCAATCAACCCTTATCAAGTTCTTCATACCAGCAAACACGTTTTTCATTATGATATTTGCCTCTGTAAGGTATGTGCCCTCCTCATTTTTCTGTTTTAAATATTAACAATTAAGCACTTGCCACTTACATAAAATAATTATCAGCCTGCCACGATCCTGATGTCAACCAATCTTCTGAAAAACTTTTATGCAAACAAATCTGCAAGTACATCAATGAAGCCAACTGGCTCACTCAGTCCAATCAGGCTTCATGCCCGGTCATTTCAATAACACTGCTGAATGTGACAAGTTGCATCGACTTAGCAGCAGAAAAGAGATGCTTGACTGGAATACTTGTTGATGATCACAGTAAGACATTTCATCTTATCTCCCATTCCCCTGCTAACTGTGATGTGCAACATGGGTTTTCATTTAATAATAACTACCCACTAAAAAATTGATCACACCCAATTTGCTTGACAAGTCACATCTACTTAATATCTTTGCTACCAGGTGAGGGACACACAATAGTAAAATCTGGGTTCCCCAAGGTTTTATCCAAGGTCCACTGCTGTTTTTAATTTTTATAACTGAGTTCCCCTACTCCTGTGACAACTCTAGTGTTTACCTGTATACAAATAAGATGGTTATATATGTCTGCCCCAGCCATAAGCAAATTAAAGCAACCTACAATTCAATTTTTCAAACCTTCAAAGCTGGATGGTGGCCAGTCACCTCCTCCTTAATGCAGAAAAAAAAAGAACATTATGTTACAAGACACAAGTCTAAGTTAAGTTTATTCATTGCAGTTGGTATTTGCCATCAACATATTTAAAAAAAGAGTTATAACAGGCAATATAATATCAAAATAAATAAAACACAACATTTGAAATGTTTGTATTATGCATAAAGTACAATACAAAGCAATCATCAGACAGGTACAAATGAGGATTTGTTTCAAAGGTTTTCTACATAGATTCCAATAAATACTTGTGTTACTTCATGTAACCCATACAGTGATCATAAAGGTGTCCAAAAGTCTACCATCTTGGGTCTCCCAGTGCATTAATAATGGGGAAAATGCGGAATTATATAGTAATAGTATTTACAAAAACAGGAAATAACGGTCATCACTGTAAAATGCTAGAATATGCTCTTACTCAGAATCATAATTTCAAGAATTGAATTTTTTAGTTCCTGTTAGATCAGTTTATAAGCAAATAATGCAGCTTCATTAATTATTTTATCAGTACAGCCCTGTATCAACAGACTCTGGTCAGAGCCAGTTAAAGCAGAAGGAAGCGGGTAAGGCAGTCAGAATAGCAAAGGATGAAACCGAGGAAAAGATAGCCAACTCGGTTAAGAAGCGGGATAAAACCTTTTATAGGTACATTACGGAGCAAAGAAAGACTAAGGCAGGGATACTGAGGCTGAACAAAGAGGAAGGTGGTTGGACAGAGAGCGACAGTGAAAAAGCAGGGATACTGAACGAATACTTCTGCTTAGTATTCACAATGAAAAATCAGGAGGAAATACCTAATCTGGTCAATAGAAGCATTCTGGATAGGAGGGTTGATATTAGTCCTTTCACAGAAGAAAGGGTTCTGAAAGAACTCTTAAAACTGAAGGTGGATAAAGCAATGGGGCCTGGTTGGATTCACCCCAGGATTTTAAAAGAACTAAGGGAAGAACTAGTAACACCACTGACTACCCTCTTTAATAACTCATGGGAGGATGGGTGGTACCTGAGGACTGGAAGAGGGCAGATGTGATTCCCCTTCACAAAAGTGGGAGCAAGACAGAGGCAGGAAACTACAGACCTGTCAGTTTGACCTCAGTGGTAGGTAAAATAATGGAATCACTTCTGAAGAAAAGAATTGTTGAGTACCTAGAGGCCAGTGGGGCACAGGACCCAAGGCAGCATGGATTCACAGTGAGAAGGTCATGTCAGAAAAATCTAATTGATTTCTTTGACTGGGTGACCAAAGCAGTAGACCAGGGAGGGGCTGTGGACATGGCCTACCTAGACTTTAGCAAGGCATTTGACACAGTCCCGCACAAAAGAGTAATAAAAAAATTAGCCCGCCTGGGAGTGGGTCCTAGGGTGGTAGCCTGGGCAAAACACTGGTTGAACAACAGGACACAGCGGGTAATAGTAAATGGAGTCCACAGTGAAGAAAGGAGGGTCACTAGTGGGGTACCGCAGGGTTCAGTACTGGGGCCGGTCCTTTTTAATGTCTTTATAAGTGACATTGCAGAGGGACTGGAAGGGAAAGTATGTCTCTTTGCAGATGACACAAAGATTTGCAACAAGGTTGATACACAAAGTGGGGTGAAAAGGATGAAAAGGGACTTGGCAAGGTTGGAGAAATGGTCAAATGTATGGCAGCTTAGATTCAATGCAAAGAAGTGCAAAGTAATGCACCTGGGAAACAAAAACCCAGGGGAAGAGTACACAATGGGGGGTGTGATACTGACAACAACAAAAATGGAAAGGGACCTGGGGCTAGTCATCTCAGACGACCTAAAGGTGGGCCAGCAATGTGAGAAGGCAGTAAGGAGGGCTGGGGAGATACTGGGATGCATAGGGAGAGGCATCACCAGTAGAAAACAGGAAGTTGTTGGCCCTCTGTACAGACAGTTGGTAAGACCACATCTGGAGTACTGTGTACAGTTTTGGAGACCCCATCTCCACAAAGACATAGACAGGGTGGAGGCTGTCCAGAGGAGGGCAACCAAAATGATGCAGGGTCTGCATCAGAAGGCATATGAAGAAAGACTAAAGGAACTAAAGGTGTATAGCCTCGAGGAAAGGAGGGAGAGGGGGGACATGATAGAAACTTTCAAATACCTCAACGGAATCAACAAAGTCCAAGAGGGCAGCATCTTTCAGAAAAAGAGATGTGCAAAAACAAGGGGGCACAATTTGAAGATAGAGGGGGGACGGCTTAGAAGTAAACAGCAATAACCCTATAAATGACCCCCTAGATGCCAGGCTCCTTCAACTAGTCCTCGACCAGGTAATAGTCCCCCTAACGGACCTAATCAAAAAATCCCTATGCCTTGGGCAATTCCCTAGTGCCTGGAAAACAGCTGTCATTACCCCCATCCATAAAAGTGGTGACAAAGCCTCCCCAAATAACTATCGCCCCATCTCCATTCTTCCCCACCTCTCTAAAGCATTAGAAAAAGTGGTTGCCACCCAACTTATGGAATACCTAGCCAAGTATAACATCCTATGCCCAGAGCAACATGGCTTCCGGTCGGGCCATAGCACCACCACAGCCCTCCTAGAATTCACCAACTTCCTGCACTCCTCCCTAGACGCTGGTAACATTGCAGGAGCTGTGTTCATAGACCTATCCAAGGCCTTTGACACAGTCTGCCACCCACTCCACCAACTTGGTTTCTCCACTAGCCCCCTGGCCTGGTGCTCTAGTTACCTTTCCACCTGGTCCCAATGCGTCAAAATTAACTGAACCCTATCCGACACACTACCCATCTGCTCTGGGGTGCCCCAGGGCTCTATCCTTGGGTCACTTCTTTTCTCCCTCTACCTAAACTCCTTACCAAAGGCCTGCTTCATAAAAATATTGCTATATGCAGATGATGCAGTGCTCTTTACTTCGCATCTTAAACCCACACCCCTTCAGGACACCCTCCAACATGCCTTCTCCCAGACTGAAACATGGTTTAAGGACCGTAGACTGGTCATAAACATAAAAAAGACAAAGTCAATGATTTTCTCTCACCGCCAAAACAAAGCAAAAAATGCACCTCTCCACATCCTCCCCAGCACCCGGCACCCCCTTGAACAGGTATCCAACTACAAATATCTTGGACTTACCCTAGACTCGGTCCTTACCTTCCATGACCACATAAACACCCTTGCTGCCGCAACAAACTCTCAGATTGGACTCCTTTACTGACATAGGGACTGCCTCCCCTCTCACTCCCTTAGGCATGCCATCACCTAATCAGTACTGTCCCTAGTGGACTATGGGCTCCCTGTATATGGGGCAGCAGATAACTACGCATTCCAGAAAATCCAGGCCTCCCTAAACAAGGCCTGCAGGCTCCTAACTGGTGCACCTAGGCTCACTCACACCTGCTCCCTCTATACCTCTGCCAATCTTCTCAACCTTGATGAAAAGCTCTGCTACCAGACCGGCTTACTGTCCAAGAAAATACTGCTCGGACTCTATCCCCCTGGGGTTACTGCCTCTCTTCATCCTGCAACCCCTACTATCTTCACCCGCAACTCAGAGAAAGCTCCTCTGGTTGTGACCAGGGTAAAACCTCCCTTGCTGAGAGATCTTTCCACCACAGGGCCCCCACATGGTTTAAAGCACTCCCAAGCACCACCAGTAGCGCACCCAAGATCGCCAACTTCAAAACCACTCTTCGCAACCACCTATTCAATATCCGCTCCTGTAACTGCTACTAATATTTCACTCTCACACCCACTCTGATCCAGATTCTCTGACAAAGTCCATTATGGATTGCTACCTCTGCTCAATAACACCAAACCCATGAATAGGACTGACTACTATGTTAGATGCTTTCTCAAGCTTTAATGTCTTCTGCTGTTATGTTGTAAATATCATCATCCAAATATTATGAATAATGTCTGAAAATATCTACATCGAAATGCTGTAAAAAATGTCTGTGACAAATGTCTGTAACACATGCTTAATGTAATTGTTGTTATACCATGTTCTGTATTACCATCTGTCTTGCATGGGACGAGGTACTTTTGTAAATGAGCCTATGGCTCAAAGGTTGTAAACCGATATATCAAATAAATAAATAAATAAAAATGTGAGGAAGTATTTCTTCGAAGAGAGGGTTGTGGATTCATGGAACAGCCTTCCTGAGGAGGTCGTAGAGCCAAAAACAGTGGGGGAATTCAAGAATGCATGGGACAGACATAAGGCAATTCTAGTGGGGGGTAGGAGGAAGTGGGCTGTTGGTTAACTAGGATCTGCAGCTTATCCATTAGGTAGGGAAATGGGCAGACTAGGTGGGCCAAGTTGTCCTTATCTGCCATCATATTCTATGTTTCTATATTTCTAGCTCAGCATAATGTGGCAGAAATAATTTCCCTCTCCCAAAGAACTAATGTTAATGAGCAGAGACTAGTGGACAACGAAGAGCTCACCCACCATATCGACAGCAAGGTGAGGGGCCAGGAGAGGATAATTCAATTGTCATGGCAGAGAGTCGAAGACCTGAAAAGTCAGAGCCATCAGAATAACCTAGGGCTGGTGGGTTTTCTGGAGGGCTCTGAGGGTTCTGATACAATCAGTTTTTTACAGTGTGTGCTCCTGGTCATTCAAGGCATGCAAGGGGAGCCCTCCTGGAAATCAATCAGGCCCACCATTCACTGGCACCTTGGCCAGCACCTGGGGGCTGCCTGCACCCCATCCTTGCCCAGTTCTTCAGGTTCATGGACCATGAGGTGATCATCATGGCATGCAGAAAGAAGCAGAACCTAACCTGGAGGGGCCAGTGGATCCAAATCTATGTGGACTATTCGCAAGTGCAGTCCACCATGAGAAGAGCATTCATATCGGCAAGGAGGACCAGTGCTGACCTGGGGCTGGAGTACTCATTAAGGTACCCAGTCACACTATGCATAACGATCAATGGGACCCTATGCTCCTTCATCTCCCTGGAGGCAGCAGAGTCCTTCTTGTCATCCTACGCCCCTCAGCTGAATTGGGGCAAGCTTGTGGATGGCAAGCAGCAGGGCAAAGTGAGCATTGCCCCAAAGCACCGAGGTTGGAAAGGGTTGTGGAGCCTTGAATTTTGTTGTATTTTCACTTATAATATTTTTCGCTTACATTTGTAAGTATTTTTTATTTTTTTTGAAATAATAAAAATACTCTCCTTGAATTTTAACCTGGAGTGCTGGATGTATTCTTAATACAAAGTGTACAATAGGCCCACCCGCATGGACTACTTATCGCAGGGTCACGCGACTCCCCCTTCACTGGACCCCAGCTCGAGTGCCCAACAGACAAGGATGGAGCAATGGTCCTTAGCTTCAAAGGTCCATTGTTGGAACCACAGGAAGAAAACAGAGGTGGGAAAACATGTTGACAACCCCCCAGGCTCTGCTCCTGCAGTCGCAGTGGTAGTCTGGACTCCAGACCTACTCTGGAGGCCCTGAACCTGCTCCTGGGGAAAAACAGATTTTAAATTCTCTGCAATCTACCTGAGGGTGAGTGACCATCTCCTGTCCCGATGTCTGTCCTCATAGAGTGGGAGTCCTCAGAGGGCCTTCAGTTGGAGAATTGTGGTTCCTGGGCTGAGGCTGAAATAGTCCCCATAACATTGGGCCTAGACTAGACCGACACGCAAACAACCACAGAGGCAATGCGGCCATTTCCACTCCCAGCCGACCCACAGGACATGGTGGGGTAAGACTTGTTCTGGTTTTGGAAGTATTTTTTTTTTTGCTCCTCTTGCTCCATCTGGCGAGCACCTCCTTAGGGCCCTCAATGTGCCCCATCTGTCTGCCATCCCCATGACCTGCCTCAGCCCCAAATCGCAGCCTCCTGGAGGTAGCCCGGCGTAACCCTTCACTGGGTGGGTCCCCCTCCTCTGAGACGGAAGGCACAGGTGGGGGTTGTCCAGCACACTGCGGCATCGGCTCCAGGTGCTTCTGGGTAGGAGGTCACGGGGCTGTGACGGCAGTGAGGGGACCGGAGAGCCATCATCTGGCTCACCAGAGTGTCATTTTCTGGTTTTCTCGCCATGGAGATTGACGTACCTGAAGTCATGGCGAATGCCGACGTCCGTCACTCCCCCGGAAATTTGAGCCCCTAACACTCTGCCATGCTCCCGGCCTCCACCAGGGACCAGCAGGTGCCCGGCTCACATCCCCACCCTCCCCCCTGGAGAAGGCGAGCTGTCTACGGACGCTCCAACCTCCTCCTCCCCCGGCTGGCTCTCACGATGACCGAGTCCGTTTCCCGACCACACGGTGTCAAGCAGAAATTCAGCCGCTGCACCAACAGAAGTATGTTTTAAGTAAATATGACCCCTGCCCTTAAGGTCTGACCCCACATTGTTCAGGGTTGACCCAAGGAGGGAGGGGGATGGGGGGATTTGCTGTGGGGTACGTGGCCTAACCTTTAAGTATAGGTGTGTCCCCTCCAGGTTGGTGTGTACCTAGCTGTTATGGCGCTCACTATGTTTTGATTGTATGGCTCTCACAATGTCCTTGCTCAGGTAAGCCAGCTGAGTTTTTGCTGTTCAGACTGTCTGAGGGGAGCATGGTACCATGAGACTAGTTCACTGTTTTAAAATAATTGCTCCAGTTGCCTCGGATATGGCCTAACAGTTTTCTGCTTGGGAGTGAAGGTGGGTGAAGGGGGGGAGGGACTAACTAGCCACCATACCAAGGGCCAGGTTCAGACCTTCTTACACTCCTCCTCTTCCCCCAAGGTGGGATCACCTTTCCTTCTCAGACTACTGGCTTGTTTTGGATTGTGAGTAGCCAGGCTGCTCATGCTGATTCATGTCCTGAGTAAAGGGCCCCCTGATGAATGATTATTACTGCAGGAGGGTGTGACAGGGTAGAATAGGACCCTGTCCCATTTGTTGTGGAGAAGGTGTTTAAATGCAAGGATCTGTCCTTTTCTGTCTCTTCTCTGTCAGGTTGAGCAGCCATATTTTCCTGTGAGACTTCAGACTTGATCAGCCCGAATAGTCTCACAATTCTTTGCCTCTCACTATATCTCTGTTTTGCCTTGCTGTCTGTTTTTCCTCCCGTGCATATCTGCTAATATAAAAATATGTGCAAATCATTGTTTGAAAATGTAACCGATAATGGGATCACTTTTAGTTGAAAAATATATAGTATTACAGTTAAAATATATATATTTATAATTTGAGATGATTGTAAACTGTAGAGGTTACCTGAGTGCAAATGTTGAGCCTTTTGCAAAAGGGGGCCTCTCAGCTCAAGCACAATGTGTTCTAGCAGCTCCTGAAACTTACAAGAACAGAATATTTTCAAGGACAGAATGTTTGCTAAGGATGGGGGTTGAAAAGACATAAAAGAGCTAAGCTGCAACTGCAAGAAAGATTTAGAAGAAAAAGGACACAGAGTCCGAAAGAAAAAAAATAATTCATGTCTCCTCTGTACATAGTTATTCTGAACAAATGTATTTATTATGTTTCTGATACTGTAAATTAAAATTTTTGGTGAATTCTACAACTGCTCCTGGTTTTGCTATGCTTCCTCACCTGTGCCTCGATGACAGAGGGGACAGGGGCTAAGAGAGAGGATGGAAAAGGACAGCCACTGACATATGTCCCTTTTAGAGGCTCATCCCTCCTTGACTCCCCCTCCCTGTTCCATAGACATCTTGCCACATCCTGCATGCCCCCAACTGGGATGTACTTTGGTGGGACAGGGAGATGGATATTACTGACTTAGAAGAGGGCACATCACTTGTCCCCAAGGACACAGACACCCATCTGATGAGGGGTATGGGGTGTCCCCCCCCAGAAGGGGACCCTGCTGGAAGACAGTAAATCCTTCCATGAGTGAGGCCCAGGGCAGTCTGATAGGGGGGACATGGGCATGGGATGCACAGTAAGTTCCTACTTATGTTACAGATTAGAGTGACTTGGTTCTAAAAGGGTAGTCAGGGGTGGCACTGGGTTTGCTGCATACCTCTGGTATCAACCGGAGTGCATAAGTGGTACACCCCCAGCGACCAACGCTGTCATCATGGCTACAAGTGAGCCGATGATCCTAGTGGCTGCTGGTCAAGATTGGGGGGAAGGGTGATATGGGTACAGTATAGGTTTCATGTTAATTTTCAATATTGTTGTTTAGATAGTTACTTGCATTACAGCTGTGTTATGTATCTGTGTAAGTTTGGCAATCAGGGTGAAGGGGTGCTGGTGGGAAGGAGAAAAGTGGCTGGGGTAACAAGAGGTGGGTCTTCTCCAAACTATGGGTGGGACGCCCCAGGTTGGAATATGGTGCCTCATCCCGTAGAAGGTAAGGTCCAAAGATTCCCCTATGGAGACTAGATTGGTTACATGGAATGTGAGGGGGCTCAACTCACCAATTAAAAGAAAAAAAGTCATGCTACAACTCAAAAGATTAAGCCCCTGAATTACATTCCTGCAAGTAACTAAATTATCTTGAAGGGAAGCCCAGAAACTGAAACAAGGTTGGGTGGGGGAGGAGCTGCACTGCGTGGCACCATCAACGAAGCGGAGAGTCTCTATCCTCCTTCAGAAAAATCTGGGTTGGAAGGTGGCACACCACAAACAGGATGGGGCAGGCTGATAGATCCTAGCTGAGATGGAGACTCCAGAGGGATCTCTCATTCTCCTTAACTTATATGCCCCTAATCAGGACTGCCCACAGTTCTTCCACAAGTAGAGCCAAACACTTACAGAATTTAATCAAACTCCTGATTCTCATGGGTGGGAACTTTAATTTGTCCTAGACTCCATGGTGGACAGGAGTAGGGGTACGGCTGAACCACATAAATAAGCAGCCAAGGCGGTGCTTAGTTTCCTGTCTGAGCAGTCACTGCTGGATGCGTGGCACACCAGACATCCAGGAATGAGTGATTACATGTTTCTCTGCTATGAATGGGTCCTCCAGCAGGATTGACCTATGGCTGATTTCAGCAGCCATATATGATAGGGTGACTAAGGTGGACACTCATCCAATAGGCATCTCCAATCATGCCCCTTTTGAACTTGCAGTAAACTGGGGATCTGAACTTCCCCATTCAAATACATGGCATCTGGATGCACTTCTGCTTGAAGACCCACAGTTCTGTGCATGGCTTGGTCCTGAAATCACTGAATTTTGGGGTAACAATGATAACAGAGAAGTGTCAGACTAAACCTTGAGGGAGACCTTCAAAAACTACGATCGGGGCAGGATCATTGCCTTCGCCATGGCTAGAAGGCACCAGAGAGAGTCAGAACAGGTGGCTCTAGAAAAGAAATTAGCCAATCTGGAGGCCCAGTACAAGGCTCTCTCCACTAGAGATTCCCCAGGTACTCTATTAGCATAGCTGACCAGCGCCAGGTAACAGCTCAATGCCCATCTGACTAGACAGGCAGAACTGAACCTCAGGAAGCTGTCACATGCCTATTGGGAAGGGGGAGAAAAAGCCAGCAAACTTTTGGCTTATTGCCTCAAGTGTAGACAAGTGGCCAGAATAATCCCTGGATTGAAGGATGGGAAAGGGGTACAGACCTGCTCCCAACAGGGGATCAATGGGATAATGGCTCAGTTCTGTAAATGCCTATACTCCTCCCCGTCCCCCCAAATGCTGCTACAGTGGAGGCCTTCTTGGCCACACTCCCTATCCCTCACGTATGCCTCTCCAGGACCTCCCCCTTGGATGAGCCCCTAATGGAAACAGAGATCTCAAAGGCCATACAATCCATGAACCCACATAAATCCCCAGAGAAGGATGGCATACCCATAGACTTTTACAAAATACTAGGTATCCAGCTGTCTGGCTATCTGCTATGGGCCTTCAGAGACTGGCTGAAGCAAGGAGTGCTCCCTTCCACCACGAGGGAGGCCGAGATAATGGTACTCCCAAAAAAAGATAAAGACCCATCAAACCCTGGTAGCTACCGTCCCATCTCCCTTATTAATGCCAATGCCAAAATATTGGCCAAAGTCCTTGCAGGTCACCTAGAAAAACTTCTAATCCACCCAGCACAGGGTGGGTTTGTTAGAGGCAGGCTGGGCTCAAACCATCATAGGGCTTTGATCATGCTGATGCACGAGGTGTGGGCCTACAATACCCCCATGCTGGCTCTTGCAGTGGATTTTGAGAAGGCCTTTGATTCAGTCAAATGGTCCTATCTGATGCTCACACTGGAGAAAATGGGTATAGGCCCCTCCTTCAGGAAGTGGGTTCAACTACTATATTCCTGCCTGATGGCTGCCGTCCTTATCAATAAAGGCATGTCCCCACTCTTTGCCCTTCATAAAGGCATGAGGCAATGGTTCCCCTGTGATCCTTCTTGTTCATTCTGGTGATCGAACCACTAGCCATAGCTATTCGTGGGTCCTGGGGTATCTCGGGAATAACAGTGGAAACCTCTTCTTTCAAAACTTTTCTGTATGCAGATGACCTGCTGCTCACCACAGAATATACCTCACAGGCAATCCAGACCATCCTGGGCACTTTGGCTAGGTTTACCCAAGTGTCACATTTGAAGGTGAACCAGACAAAAATGGAGGTACTCTCTCTGAACAAGGACTGTACCATCCAAGCCATGGACCTGCAAGGACTGAAATGGTCCCCGAAGAGCATTAAGTATCTGGGCATCATCATGCACTCCAATATCTCTAAAATGATCACAATCAACTTTGTGACCCTCCTGTAAGGGATCAAGGGAGACCTTGATAGATGGAAGCCCTTGAATATGTCCCTTGAAGGGAAGATAGATTCGGTTAAGATGATGATTGCACCCATACCTCCTAGCCCACCTCCCAGTTCAGGTCTCCCCCAAATGGTTCCAGAAAGAGGCCACCATGATGGGAAAAATTTCTTTGAGAGGGAAGCCACCTCAGTAAAGTAGACATGTAGACACACCAGCACTGGAGCAGAGGAGGATGGGGACTCCCCTGGTTCCAGGGTTATCATATGGCCTATGTTACCGCTCAGATGACTAACTGGTTTACCCAAGCAGGTTACTCTTCTCCAACCTGGGTCCCACTTGAAGCAAAACTGGTGAGATCCCCCTCTCCGGCCACACTGCTATATGCTAGTAAGGGATTTCCCTTTACACTGGCACCACTGATCCTGTTATCGATAAAATATTGGCTCAAAGTACATTCATTACTGCATATGTCTCCCAACCCAAGAGCATACATACCCCTGTAGACCAGTCTGCAGGTGATGGTAGATAGGCAAGTCATTCACTGGTGGATTTGGGAAACACAGGGCATTAATTTAGTACAGGATCTACTTGTCCCAGGTGCCACCATGCTGGATATCTTTGGGGCCCTGAGAGAGAGGTACCATCTCCCGTCAAATCAGTTTTGGAGATATTTGCAAATTAGGATGCCATCAACAGGCCAGTATCCCCCCTTCTATCCCCAGCCCATTCCTTGTGCCCCTCCCCAATGAAAGTCTGGATAAAGCAGGAAAAAGGCTGGGCTACCATAATTTAAGAAAGTCCTCCGGGAGGCCTCCCCAGGCCCATCCCTCTCCACCAAAGCCCAATGGGAACAAGAGATGGGCACACACATATCGGAGAAACAATAGGGCACACTGTTGGACCAGGGTACACCAGACCTGCAGAGATGGCAAAACAAGACTGATCATGAACAAAACCCTGATGCAATGGTACAACACCCTGGCCAAGCTTAAACAGCAGGGCCTCCTTCAGGATGATGCCTGTCGGTGGTGTGGGCAAGCTGGGGACCATCTATACCATGTACTATGGACATGTCCAGTGATCAGGCCCTTTTGGACATCAGTCAAGAGCATGTGTAGGAGGGTGACACCACAGCTAGGTATTGATGCCCCCTTAATCTTGCTGGGCTGTGTATCCAACACCATGCCTATACAAAACCCTGGAGCGCAGTGGGTTACAGTGGTAGGGGAAGCAGCAAAATGGCTTCTTCTGATGAGATGGTGGACCCTGGACCCCCCTCTTTAACCGAACTGCTGCTGTCCTTGGCCCAGGTGGCCTCTTATGAGAGGTGTCCAGCTTTACTACCAGCACAATGCCAAGGTTCCTTCATTGCTGGTAGCCCTTTCTGAATTCTTCATATCACCAAAAAAATCCAGACTTGCCCGGATGGAGGACAGCCAACCTAGGGGATGCTGTAACCCCACCCTGATCTTACTAGCCACCCACTGATACCCAGAAGTACTCCTTGTTCACAGCTGATTGCCAAGTTGTATATAGTTACTGTGTGTTCAGGTTAGTTTTAGGAGAGATACCATCTGCCATGTTACAACTTAGTGCAAGGCCCTGGGTTGAGGCAGACTCCTACTGCCTGGCAGTCGGGCCTTATGATCTGAGGCATAGCGGACACGAGGCACAGCCCATACAGATACCCTCTCTTGTAGAAAGGTCTTAATGTAGTAAAAGTAAATGTCAATTGTCTGAGCTAATATATGTATAACTCTCTGAGTGAGGAGAATTTTCTGTATTGGCCTGCATGACTAAGGGCTGTTCTCAACCAGTGCAGTTGTATGGTATTTGCATGTTGTAATGTGTGTTGTGGTATGTCTCAATAATAAAAATTTTCAACCACAAAAAAAAAAAGTGTTCTTCCAGACATGTAGTAGAAAGGTTGGACCATGATAACTATATAAATAAATTGATAGGCAAGAATTTCAAAGCATACCACAATTGCCACCAAAGGCATAACAAATATAGAATGATCATTAATTACACTATAGGAGTAGAAACTTTCTGAGATTTTCCAAGTATATTGAGTAGTACAGTTAATATCAATTAAACACAGATTTCATTCATGCAAATATGATTGAATAATGGAAATCTCTTCAAATCATGAAGCCTAGCAGGAAATAGTACAACAGTTAAAGCAACTGTGTAAACACGTTGCAAGGTCTCATTGGTTATTGATTTATGAAAATTCATAAGTGTACTGTAAACATACTCCTCATTAACATGACTGAGTTACTTATGTTATATTCATATTTGATGTATCACGTACTACATTAAAGTATATGGTTAGGGGTTATTGTTAATAGAAGACGGTGGCTTTCAAAATGCTGTTGTAGGACAGTTCAAAGGTCAAAAGTTGTACTATCGTTCTGATGTCACATCGATAGTACAACAACTTTTTTTCCTTGAGCTGCCACCCGATTGGTGAAAACTCTGTTCCTCACATAAAAATTTAAACAATAATGGAGGTGCCGCCTAGCGAGCTGTCCGGCGAAGGGTTCAAAACAAGTTTGTACACGGACTGCCATAGTTGGCTCCATGTATTCATGCTTTCAATTTGTCCATTTTTTTAAAAATTTAAATCTGGTGTTTACCTTCATGGTTGGGATTGTGAACAGAGGGAACGTCAGCAAGGACCGGGATCTTCGGGGTCGTTTCAAGAGAGGAGTGCATCTGTAATGAGTGTCTGTAGCGAGGACCGGGACGAAGCAGAGCTGTGAATACACAAAGTATGAAACCTTGTGAAATGAATGTTGTATACAATAGGGGGACCATATACTATATAAAATAGTAGATGGTTGACCATCCACAACTAAGGCAGCGTTTCCCATCTCGGGAGTTGATGACATCACAGAGACCTCGAGAGCTTCGCTCTCCAGGTCTCTCTGATGTCATCAACACCCTCGATGGAAAAGCAACCTTGTTGTGGATGGTCACCCATCCACTATTCTATATGTTATACACGTTATGCATCACATATAACAGACAAGACATTTGTAGTTTTTCATTAGACTTGTGAGTCTGTTTGTGTAGAAACAAGTGCTTTGGTGTTAGTTCTTTGAAAGTGTGTTAATTATCACACAGAACTTGTAAATTATGGGCTAATGAATTTCATTTGCTTCCCCCATGGTAAGGGCATGCAATTCCACATATTGCTTTTATGCAGCTTTACTCGGGGCTAAGTGGAGGAGGCTGCCAGTTACTTTCTTCTTTCACTTAATGCTCATTTTAAAACCATAGCTGAAATGAAAAAGTCATACAATGAATTGAAGGGCTGTCAGGAAAGTGCAGAAAATGAAAGTAACAACCGACGCTACACTCCAGCACTGAATGAAAGACTGAATGCTAGCTTAACGCTTAAACAAGATTTATTTCAGCACAGCAACTGACTCCAACAGTTGGCTGATTTTGTTCTGTTAGCCAACTGTTGAAGTCAGTTGCTGAACTGAAATAAATCTTGTTTAAGTGCATAGAGAAGCTTCGGGGGAGGGGGAGAGAGAGAGAGAGAGAGAGAGAGAGAGAGAG
Organism: Neoceratodus forsteri; assembly: GCA_016271365.2. Classification (NCBI taxonomy): domain Eukaryota; kingdom Metazoa; phylum Chordata; order Ceratodontiformes; family Ceratodontidae; genus Neoceratodus; species Neoceratodus forsteri. The sequence continues at coordinate 362,319,598 of CM057458.1, forward strand.
AGAGAGAGAATAGTTTAAAACTGGGACGTAAGCCACATGTTTATGCTAATGGTAAATATTAAAGTCAGCATTCATCTTGGCAAACATAGAGAGGGACATTAAATATTCCATCTGATCTGACATGCTCCTGTTGATTATGGGCAGTTTCCTCACATTAAAGTTAGTGTTCATCTTGGCAAACATAGTGGGGGACATTTAATATTCCCTCTGATTGGACATGCTCCTGTTTATTACAGGAAGTTTCATCATGTATACTTTTATACATTATTTATTTTATCATGTAACTTCTGTTCTGAAATCAGGGAGTAAGAGAAAGTGAGAAAGAGAGAAGCTTAACGGAGGGGGAGGGGGACGGGGGAGAGAGAAAATAGTGTGACAGGAGCAGGAGCAGGAGACATTTAAATATTCCATCTGATCTGACGTGCTCCTGTTTATTACGGGCAGTTTCCTCATGTATACTTTAATTTATTTATTTATTTTGTTACGTAACTTCTGTTCTGAATTCAGGGAGTAAGAGAAAGTAAGAGAGAGAAGCTGTGGGGAGGTGGAGAGATAAAATAGTTTGATGGGGAGAGCAGCAGGGGAGGGGGGGGGAGAAGAAAAAACACATTGTAGTGAATGGGAGGATGCGGAGAGATTTTGAGGAAGTTGTGCTAGGATTCCACTCTCTTGTAACAACAAAAGCTGTGCTACATTAGGAATCAGACCCCTTCTTCTGATGGCAATACCTCAGCATTGCATAATGATGCAGTCCAGAAAATAAATGATACCAACTCCAGTAGGTCCAAAAATATATCTTTAAATAAAGGAGCAATATAGGAATTTCTAATTTCATTATAGAAAGGGCATGATAAAAAGTAAGTTTTAAAGTCTCTGGTAGATTTTAGTTGCTGGGCAGGGATGTTCATTAACAACAACTGTGTCCTGTCTACCCTTTGGAAGGCCTTGTGCATTAGCTGTAATCTTAGGTTTGTAAGGCCTTTCTCAACTTAAAATTCTAAGCTAGTGTCAAATTCCCAATTTCATGTCCTTTTAATTTATTGATAAAATACAGCTACTTTCACATCCAATATATTTGTTTAATCTGTCTGCACAGAGGTATCTTTTATATGATGTTTATTGATAAACAGTACATACTGAGAATCAATATTAGTATGGTTTTCCCAGAAGATTCCAAAGCCAGTTTGAAGTCCCTTATGTTAAGCATTCAGGAGAATGATTTAGTGTACAGGTTTTGCTTAAGGTCTATAAGATAACAAATTTTAGGAAGTCTATAGTCTGACATACTGAGAATTCTAGTCAAATACATAACAATTCTGATTTTGATTTCTGTTTCAGTAGAGAAAGTGCCAGTTTCTCACCTAAGAAATCTGATCTGGGTATTAAAGGGTAACACATAAGCAAGTGTCTTAAAACTTGTTCTGTATTTTCTATAAATTACAGGTAGAGCCCCAGAGAAACATAGAATTTGAAGGCAAATAAGGACTGCTTGGCTCACCCAGTCTACCTATTTTTCCCTACCTGCATTATTACTTCAAACTGGATTTGATCTATAGCTCTTTCTCCTCCCTCCTCCCTCCTTCCTTTCCACTATGAGCTTGTTGTGCCTATCCCATGCATTGTTGAACCCCGCCACTATTTCCACACCCACCAATTCCACTGGAAGGCTGTTCCAGGAATCCACCACTCTTTCTGTGAAGAAGTACTTCCTCACATTTCTCCAGAATCTATCCCCTCCAGCTTCATAGCACGTACCCATATTTTTAAGCACCTTTTTTCTCACAAATACTTCCTTTGTATAACTTATTTACCCCATGAGGTATTTAAAGGTCTCTATCATATCCTGCCTCTCCCTTCTGTCTTCCAGGGTGTACATATTGAGATCCTTTAGTCTCTCCTCATAGAGCTTTTGATGTAGACCCTGCACCATTTTAGTTGCCCTCCTGTAGATCGCCTCCACTCCATCTATATCCTTCTAGAGATGTGGTCTTTAGAAATGGACACAGGGCTCTGGGTGGGGTCTTAACAGTGATCTATCCAGAGGCAACGCTACCTCCCTCTTTTTGCTGGTGATATCTCGCCCTATGCACCCCAGTATCCCACTAACCCGCCTGACTGTCGTGTTGCACTGCCTGATCAACTTTATATCATCAGATATGATTACCCCAGGGTCTTTTTCTTGCTTGGTAGTTATTAATACCACTCTACCCATTTTGTACTCCTTCCTTGTGTTTCTGTACTGTAAGTGCATTATTTTGCAGTTTTTCCCATTGAAACCAGCTGCCATGCCCTTGACAACTCCTCCGGTATTCTCAGGTCTCTTTTCATCCCGTCCCCGTCCCCTGAGTGTCCACCCTATTGCAGATTTTGATGTCATCCACAAAGACGCAGACCTTCCCTTTAATTTCCTCTGCAATATCACTTATAAAGACAATAAAGAGGACCAGTCCCAGCACTGACCTGAGGCTACCCACTGGTAGCCATCTCTTCATAGAAACATAGAAACATAGGCTTTTATGGCAGATAAGGACTGCTTGGCCCACCCAGTCTGCCCATTTCCCTACCTATTGGATAAGCTGCAGATTCTAGTTAACCAACAGCCTACTTCCTCCTACCCCCCACTATAATTGTCTAATGGCTGTCCCATGCATTCTTGAATTCCCCCACTGTTTTTGACCCCACAACCTCCTCAGGAAGGCTGTCCCATGCATCCATCACTCTCTCTGTGAAAAAATATTTCCTCACATTGCCCCTGAGTCATCCCCCCTCTATCTTTAAATTGTACCTCCTTGTTCTTGCACATCTCTTTTTCTGACAGATGCTCCGCTCTTGGACTTTGTTGATTCCTTTGAGGTACTTGAAAGTTTCTATCATGCCCCCCCTTTCCTCAAGGGTATACATATTAAGCTATTTTAATCTCTCTTCATATGGCTTCTGCTGCAGGCCCTGCACCATTTTAGTTGCCCTCCTCTGGACCGCCTCCATCCTGTCTATGTCCTTGCAGAACAGGGGTCTCCAGAACTGCATGCAGTACTCCAGATGGGGTCTCACTGACTGTCTGTACAGAGGGATAACAACTTCCTGTTTTCTACTGGTGATACCTCTCCCTGTGCATCCCAGTATCCCTCCAGCTCTCCTTACTGCCTTCTCACATTTCTTGCCTACCTTAAGGTGGTCTTATATGACTACCCCAGGTCCCTTTCCATTTTTGTTGTTGTTAGTACTCCACCCCCATTGTGTACTCTTCTCCTGGCTTTTTGTTTCCCAGGTGCTTTACTTTACACTTCTTTGCATTGAATCTAAGCTGCCATATGTTTGACCATTCCTCCAACCTTGCCAAGTCCATTCTCATCCTTTCCACTCCCTCTTGTGTATCAACCCTGTTGCAGATCTTTGTGCCATCTGCAAAGAGGCAAACTTTTTGTAATAGGGGATAAATAAATGTGTCCCAATATTTCAGCCTAAACCTCATTTTGGTCTAAAACATAATGTGTTTATGTAACAAATATTGATCTATGAAGCTGGATCATATAAAACTTGTAAAGCTACAAGTTTAACTGAGCCACAAGCTGTAATATTAAAGTGTCTTTTAATATTTGTACTGATCATGTGAGTAATAGAAAACAGGTGTTTTAAGTGTCTGCAAAAATAGAAATACAGGGATAGAGTTCAAGTTACCCTTCTGACTATTCTTATCAGGAGGACAGGCTGAAGAAAGCTTGTGTGCACATTCCTAAGTGCAAACCTATTTCTTCCTTCTAGATCTTAATAACTGGTAATGACTACTATTGCTAGCCTTATATAGTAATATAATTTACACTATCAATACATTTATGCTGACAAGAGATTAGCTCATACATTAGCTAAAAAGAGAATTGCCTTTTAAGTTGATGTTTGTACTTGTCTTGGACCAATCATAGACAACCATAGAAACTGAGAGTACTGTCATCCACTATATAAGCAAGCCACTATACACTGTTAGTTTGAAGAATTAAGAATTAAGAATGAAGAATGAAGGATGTACCACTTGTAATCTCTTGCTATGATTACTATTATAATCATTAAATTCTTCCGCCATCAGTACCGTCTCCGTTCGTCTCCTTTCTAAGTATTTGTAATTGATAATTTACCAAGGGTAATTTTTTTACACCTCTACATTTGGTGCCTTAAAGACTCGGATTGTTGGTGCTACATGCTGAGGAGGCTGCCTAACTATTGGTTGGTTAGTCTGCGAGCCCTAATAAGAAGGTGATGACGGTCGGAGACGTGGTGCTGTTGGCTTAAAGCGAGAGAAAATGGTGCACACAGACAGGTTTAGCCACTTGACATTCAGGTGATGTATGCTTTGTATGCTTTTCAAATTGTTTAAATATAAAAATAATGCTTAACTCTGTAGGAACTCATGGGGCAGAGTAGGTAAGTGAAGGTGCTGGGACTTGCAAGCCGGACCTCACAGGGGAGCTGTAAGACATAGCTAGACAGACCAGGGCACCAGTGCATGGGTGCACCCAGCTGTAAAGGCTAGGCAGGCAAGAAAAAGATAAGAAAAATGAGCATGGAAACAATAATAGGTTGTTTCTAGGGGAAACACCTAAGGGGGGGGCATACAAACCATGATTAACAGGCACAGCAGTGTTTTAATTAAAAAATAAAAAAAGAGTAACTAGCAAATACTGTACAAAGTCTGTGATAATATAGCCAGGTGGTAATTCGTTAACACATGAGACTTTAAATAAAAAGGAAAGCTGCATGAACAGTAAGATGTAATAATCCAGCTACAGTCAAAAATAGATAGTTTAGAAATGCAAATAGGTCAAGAGCCAGAATCCCTGCAAGAAAAAAGACACAACTAAAGTGAGTTAGTAAAGGTACAGGGAGACCTTTGTTTTTTTAGATAGGGATAATTCTCTTTTATTGATTGCAATATAAACTATGACACAGCTTCTGTAGCACGTTTGTAAGATGTAAATGTCTTAAAATCTAAAAACAGGCACTTTACAGTGTGCTAACTCCTGTATAGGAGCAGTTAAAATGTAAAAGTAAAAAAAAAAGTCAGATATGGCAAAGTTGTGTCATTAGTCAGAGGTATTGGCAAGGCATGCTAACTTAATGCCCAAAGACCTTGACTCTTCTAATGTTAAAGAGTTTAATTCTAACAACTCTTAGTATGCTGTGGGGTGGACTAGAGCAAATGCTAGCCACTTGTTCTTCTGTAATTGCTACCATAACCAAACAAACCACAGTTTGGCATGATTAATAATGTTATCAGTAACACTAGCATTTCTAAAGGACAAAAGATTCTCATTAAAAATGATATTGGCATACTTTTAAATATGGTATTCAAGTGTCCTTGGATAAAAATGTTTAAGTTAATTACATAAAAAGTTGTTTTTAATTTCCTGTGCAATGTAACATTAAGATATTTTTAATATCAGTAGTGTTCAAGGCCACTACAAAAATAACTGGGTTTGAGCGACCCTTGCATGCACACTATGTGACCTTTTGACCTTCTTGTGTTGCAGCAAACACAGTCAATCAACATTTAACTGTAAGCAAAACTTTTTGTTTAAACTCAGCTGACATTTTGTCATGCTTAGGATAAGAAACCCAGGGACGCTTGGCTTTTTATCCTATGGAAATAATCTTGTATTACAGTAGTTGAGCTGTATCTTCTGCCAGTAGAAGCTCGGGGGTAAGCTACCCTTCCTTCCAGTGTAATGTCCACAAAGGTTGCAAGGTACATTGCTATCTCCCCATAAGGGTAAATACCAAAAAAAAAAAAGTGTATTTGCTAATGTTTTCTAATTGGTTCCACATAAGTTCTATTGCATAAATCAAGTCATTATTACCTCTGCAAGTGTAATGTTTTAGCAAAATTACATCTATTTGTACAACTTTAAATCAACTGAAAAGGTCTAGTCAGTTTAAACTCTACAATCAAGCTTATTGTTTCTACTTACTATGAAGTTAAGTCTGGGGTAGGGGCAATCCCCTAACTTCAGCAAGAAGATTCTTCTTCTTCAATTGATCTTCAAGCAAGACATCCATTTTCTTCACTGCTGTTTATTCCAAACATGGCTGATACTTTATGCAAACCTATTGCTTTACTATGGACTGTTTATGGACTGTTAATCAGTGTGCCAGGGTGTAATCAACTATCACAACACAAATCCCATGCCAGTGTGTGTGTGGCTACTCAATGCACAATCTAATGCACCCCTGACCAGTGCAGTGTGTCTGCTAATCAGCCAGCCAGCAATATAAACATTAACTTTTCTAAATTGGTGTGTGGACATACTTAACAGCTGGTCGAGCAGCTGTGCCTCAAAGCTCAAGACTGGATCACAGCAAAGCTACATGGACTAAAAATAGACAAATGTGTTTCTTGTTATAAACAGAGCCACACCAAAGGACAATAATGTTTATGTGTTAACTCTGTCCTACAGTCTTTGGGGTAATAATAGTGTTTGTAACTACACTAGTTTAAGCAACTCATTATGTTTTGCAGTTTCAGATGCCATCTACTTAACTGTAACACCAACTAAATGCCCAAATGTGACAAAAGGGCCAGATAGTGGATTTAATCAACACTTATTGATCAAGTGATTGTGAATAATGTGAAGTACAGTAGAGTACATATAAGTCTAGATTTTCTCTGGTTGGAATATGAATGTTAATAGTTGTGCAGATACTGGTGTGTCAAAGTTTTATGCCACTATGTTAATTGACATGTTAAGTGTCATCATTTGGAGCTGTGATACCTCTCCTGTCTCTTAATGTACAGTTATTTTTAAATCGTAAAGATACTCATTTGATACAAATTCATAAGGCACAAATAGTTGTAAATGAATTGCTCAGTGAGAGTGATAATGAGCACTTAATTTATAGCTATGCAGGGGGACCCTTAGGAGTCCTGTCTTTTAAAGTTTTACTTGTGTTGCCAGTGGTCTTAGTGTTCTTGGTAATTATAAGCCTATGTTGCTTAAGACTTACTATAAGTACATAATGAGATGTACATGCTCCGAGGAGCTGCACTGCTGCATAAATAATAATTAGGCAACATTGGGCCAAAGGGGGGCTTGTAATAGGGGATAAAGAAATGTGTCCCAATATTTCAGCCTAAACCTCATTTTGGTCTAAAACATAATGGCCCAGATATTCAAACTGCACCATTCTGAGGCACAAGCCCCTGCGCCGCTCAAAATAGTTGCGCAGGGGTGTGGCCGGGGCGATATTCAAAGGAGTTGCACTATTGAGCAACACCTTTGAATATCACCCCCCAGCCACAGCGCAGTGGAACTTGTGCCACCGCAAGTTGCCAGAGTTGAGCATTAAACTTGTGGTGGTGCAAGTACCATTGCACCATGCGCAAATTTCCGATATTCAAAAGGTGACATGCAAATGGGGCCATAATTTATGCAAGGTGCAGGGGGGGCCATTTGCATCTATTTATGGCCCCATTTGCATGCCATTAGCATGTAGGTGCGCCGATCCCCGAGGACTTGCACCTGGCTGCCCTGCCAGGCAGCAGCCGTAGGGACCGACGCACCCTGCAGCCTGATCGTGGGCAGCATCAGTGTATACATTCCCCCCCACACACACATCTCCCGAAGCCCGATCGCGGGCATACAGTAACATGACCCCGCCCACACACATCTCCGAAGCCCAATCGTGGCATACAGTAACATGACCCCCGCCCACACATCTCCGAAGCCCGATCGCGGGCATACAGTAACATGCCCCCAACACATCTCCCAAAGCCCGATCGCGGGCAGAGCGATATCAACCCCAGTACCCCAATCGTGGGCAGGTCTATAAACCCCCAGCCGAATATCTCCTGGTGGTCAGTGGACCGTAATGCCGATCACGGGCAGAATGTCAAATTACAACCCCCCAAACATCTCCTGGTGTCTGGTGTCCCCACACCACCTCTGACCCTCACCCGCTCCCACCCCAGCGGCGGCGGCAGCATCACCCGCCTGCCGCCCGCCCACCGTGACTGTCAGTGGGCTGCATGCCCGTGCCGACTACAGCCAATAGTGGCAGCCCATACAGTGTGACAGTTCAAATTTGTGAATGATGTGAGCTCCACCGGACAGTCAGTCGGTGGGCGCGGGTGGCAGGCGGTGGGACGCTGCCCGCCGCTGCTGGGGAGTGGGGTGAGGGGCTTCGGGTGGGGTGGGGGACACTAGACACCAGGGAGATGTTTGGGGGTTGTAACTTGACATTCTGCCCGCGATTGACATTACGGTCCACTGGACCACCAGGAGATATTTGGGTTGGGGCTTTTACATTCTGCCCATGATCGAGCTGGTGGGGGGGCACAGGGACCGAGTTGGGGGCCAGCCAGGGGTGGCAGCTGCTGTGTTGCACCCTGCAATACAGCAGCTCACCTGTGGGTGGCCCTCAACTTGATCCTTTTTTTTTTGGCTCAAGGTTGTGCAGGCGCAGGTTGGGGGTTGCGCATGCACAACTCTGCACAACCCGACTGAATATCGGGTTGCGAATTTTATGCATGGTTCCTCCCTCCTGTTGAGCATGCATTCATTTGCATTCGCGCTGTTGCGCAACCTGTTGTCAGTGGCACTGCTCCTGCTTGAATATCGCAGAATGGCGCATTTTTGGACTTGCGCATGCGCAACCCTGTGCGCATGGCGCAACCCTTTTGAATATCTGGGCCAATGTGTTTATGTAACAAATATTGATCTATGAAGCTGGATCATATAAAACTCGTAAAGCTACAAGTTTAACTGAGCCACGAGCTGTAATATTAAAGTGTCTTTTAATATTTGTGCTGATCATGTGAGTAATAGAAAACAGGTGTTTTAAGTGTCTGCAAAAATAGAAATACAGGGATAGAGTTCAAGTTACCCTTCTGACTATTCTTATCAGGAGGACAGGCCAAAGAAAGCTTGTGTGCACATTCCTAAGTGCAAACCTATTTCTTCCTTCTAGATCTTAATAACTGGTAATGACTACTATTGCTAGCCTTATATAGTAATATAATTTACACTATCAATACATTTATGCTGACAAGAGATTAGCTCATACATTAGCTAAAAAGAGAATTGCCTTTTAAGTTGATGTTTGTACTTGTCTTGGACCAATCATAGACAACCATAGAAACTGAGAGTACTGTCATCCACTATATAAGCAAGCCACTATACACTGTTAGTTTGAAGAATTAAGAATTAAGAATGAAGAATGAAGGATGTACCACTTGTAATCTCTCGCTGTGATTATTATTATAATAATTAAATTCTTCCGCCATCAGCATCGTCTCCGTTCGTCTCATCAGTAATAGATAATTTACTAATGGTAATTTTTTTGCCCATCTCTACACTTTTCCTTCCAGACCCTCTGCAATGTCTCCTATAAAGACATTAAAGAGGACTGGTCCCAGTACTGAATCCTGTGGTACCTCCACTAGTTACCCCCCTTTTTTCAGAGTGTATTTCATTCACTATTACCCTCTGCATCCTGTTGTGCAGCCAATTTGTTACCCAGGTTACCACCCTGGGACCCCACTCTCAGGCTGGCTAACTTGTTTATTAATCTTTTGTGTGGTATTTTGTCAAATGCTTTACTGAAGTCTAGGTAGGCCATGTCAACAGCCCCTCCCTGGTCTACTACTTTGGTCACCAGTCAAAGAAATTGATTTGATTCATCTGACATGACCTTCCCGCTGTGAATCCATGCTCCCTTGGGTCCTGTGCCCCGCTGGCCTCTAGGTACTCAACAATTCTTTCTTTCAGGTATGATTCCATCATTTTCCCTACCACTGAGGTCAAACTAACAGGTCTGTAGTTTCCTGCCTCTGCCTTGCTCCCACTTTTGTGAAGAGGAATCACATCTGCCCTCCTTCAGTCCTCAGGCACCACCCCATCTTCCCATGATTTGTTAAAAAGGGTAGTCAGTGGTGTCACTAGGTCTCCCCTTAGTTCTTTTAGAATTCTGGGGTGAATCCCATCAGGCTCCATTGCTTTGTCCATCTTGAGTTTTAGGAGTTCTTTCAGGACCCTTTCTTCTGTGAATGGACTGGTGTTGCCCCCCCCACTCAGAGTGCTTCTGTTGTTTAGTTTAGGTACCTCCTCTTCTTCTTTTTTGAATACTGAGCAAAAGTATTTGTTCAGTATCTCTGCCTTTTCACTGTCAACCTCTGCCCACCTCCCCTTTATTAAGCCTCAGTATCCTTCCCTTTGTCGTCCTCAGAGTGAACTCCGTTTGTCACCAGCCTTTGTCGCCTATCCCAAAACCAATATTTCATCCAGTTTACCACCTTTGAACCCACTCTTTAGTTACCCAGCTTGCTTACTAGTCTCTTATGTCGAAAAGTCTCGAAAGCCTTACTGAAATCTAGGAAGGTGACATCTACTGCTTCACCCTGATCTAATTCCTTTGTCACCCAATCAAAGAAATCTATCAGATTCATTTGACATAACATTCCTCTGTGAATCCATGCTGCTTCAGGTCTTAAAATCCACTGTCACTAGCCCATAATGCAGTGTCATACATGATTTGGGTGTTAATCTTTGCTTTGTGAACTTCTGAAACTTGTTTAGAAGTGTAGCCCTGATAGTTCCTGTTAAATTGAAGACTATCACCTATTGCTTGATTGGTTGTAATGCCCATTCTCTTATGTTTCTTGATCATATTGTCTGAAAATAGGATCCCCAGACAAGTACTAGATCTAACCTGTTTCTGCTTGACATTATGTAAAAGCTATGCATGTTTATGTGCTCTGGATTTTGACCGGAATACTCAGAGATCAGGGAGGGGTCACATGTTGTTTGCCACAGGGATTTGTCTCAGGACTGGTCCTCTTCAGGTGATCTGCCTCTTCATGTATGATACAAGCCTCTGCAAAAGAATAGCCAGTGAGGAAGGGGTAAGGTGTATAAAGCAGGATCTGGAATAGCAGGAGAATTGGTCAAGGGTTTGGCTGTTGATGTTCAATGTCAAGAAATGCAAGGTTATGCAGATTAGAGCAAGAAATCCGAGGAACACATACAGAACGGGGGGTTGCTATGGATAATACAACAGAGGAGAGTGACTGGGAGGTAATAATATTGAACAATTTGAAAACACCACAGTACAACATGTGGTAGGTATGACAAATAGGATGCTGGGATGTAAAGAAAGAGGGGACTAACAATAGGAGGAGTAAGAATATTGTACAGCTCCCAGATACAGTATTATGTGCAGTGTTGGCACCCACATTTGAAGAAAGACAGGGATAGGATTGAAGCAGTGCAGAGGAGGGTAACCAAAATGATTCAGGGGCAGCAGGATAAGACTTATGTACAGTAGAGAGGCTGTCAAATGTCAGCATGCATATGCTGGAAGCAAGAAAGGAAGGGGGACATGATAAAAACATACAACCCCCCCAACAGATTAACAAAATAGATGATACTGAATTGCTTACACTTAATGGGAACACAGAAACCAGGGGTAATTCAATGAAGCTGGTGGGGAGGTGTCCAAGAGGGGCATTATAAAGCATTTCATTATGGAAAGGGTTGTGGATGACTGGACTAGGCTACCAAAGGAGGTAGTTTGCTTGAAATCAATGGGGGATTTAAACATGGCTATGACACGTGGATATAAATCTCTGTGAGTTCATCAGACATTTTATCAGTGAACAGGAACTCAAATCAAGAAGTCAGACATGGCTGCATTTTGGCACCTACTTTAATTAATCTTTTATATTAATGATTCATTTACTGAACTGGATAAAGCAGCGTCCATAATCCATATTACTACTTTGGTTACTGTTGGGAGACTATTTTCATGTTGCTTCACATAAAAGCAGTAGTAACACTAACTCATATATACCTAGCAAAAGCACAGCAAAAGAACCACCAGCAGAACAGCATTCAGTCTTGTGCTTGACACTACCATGGACCATCTCTGACCCAAAGTCACTGCTCCAGGTTCCTCTCCCTTACACACAGCCAGTGCCATTTGCAAGCAAAACAACATACAACATTTCCATAGCCAGTCAATACAAAAACCACCACCACAGACAGTGAAAGGAATAAACAGCTGTTACACCAGGCCTCTTTATCACCTTACTATTTCCATTTCCTACAATGGCTGGTGCTGCTCCTCATGTGCTACCAAATTGAGTGTGGGGATCCTGCAAGAGTCCAAGCCCATCTTTCCTGGCACTGCCTGTTGAAGTTCCACTCATTGACACCAAAGTCATAGTTTCATGTCTCACTCCCCTCCAACCTTCTCTTCAGACAATAGGCAGCATCACTTAGGGCACCATGAGACTGGTTGTTCTCTCCTTCTCCTGTACTCTCTTTCCCCAGTGGTGGGGATGCTCATTGTCCCCTGTGCTGGTGGGAGATCTTTCCATTCAGTGGAGGTACCACTCTTCTGGTCTGTGGGAGAAGATCCCTTCAGCTTGTGATTTCCTTTCTGGTAACAGTCAGGGAGATCCCTGCAGCAGTAGTGGTGCTGTTCATTTCTCCTAGTCTCCTAGTTGGAAGGATATCCCTCAAATCACAGGCAGTGGCACTTGTCTCTTGGCCAGCAGGAGATCTCTCTAATCAGTGACAGTGCTGCTCATCTGCTAGTTTGCAGGAGACTCCACCAGTAAAGCCACGTTCACTGGTTGTCATCCACTGAGGCACTTGCAGTTCTTGCTCTTCCCATGCATTTTGCCACATACCACCTCCATCTGGAGCCTCCAGTGCTTGGGCAGTCTGTACCTGTTCCTTCCATGCTTGCTACTGCTGCTGCTGCCAACCACCTGTCTGCCTGCCTGCAATATATGCATCACCAGTCCACCACCAAAAGTGACACACAGGCAAACTGAAGAGTCATGCCCACCTAGAACGACCTAAATAGATGACTAGTCTGATAACTAATTGGGAGACTGCCTTTGCTAGCAGTATGAATAAGCCATGCAAAGATCAGCTGAAACAGAGACCAACAAACATATACAATTTTTTTTATGTACAAAGAGCTTAAGCCAAAAGCCAAGGTTACCTAGCTAAATGATAATCAAACAAACAGAAAAACAAACTTTGCAGCTTTTTATGCCATGTAATAGATGGTCTAGCAGGTTTGAGCACATTTCTGCATTGAATATAGGGTTAGATGCATCATGGGCATATCCTTTAGAAAGTTCTGCCCATAAACTTTAAGATTAAAGCACAGAAGCACAGAACAAGCAAACAAACAAACAAACAAAAAAACTAGTAAGCAACAAAAGAGGGCATACACTGGAGAAGAGTATTATTTACTATAGGGCTTTTCATGGATGTTTTGTGGCAGCATGTGGGGGAAATGCCCACACTCACTGGTTGGCAGAAAATTCCTCATAAAACTGAGTGGCCAGTCCAGGAGCACATGCAGAAACAAAAAGTAAAGGTAAGTAAAATTACAACTACATTATTTTTAGGATAGTTTCCTGTTGTAAACAGAGCTTAAGGTGGTGGTACTGCTTCCTACTACCTCTCTAAACTGCTTCAATGGCTAGGAACCCATGGGAATATCAAAGCATGTTTTTGCCTCTTGTTAGTGACTTCCCTATCTCTTACTGTATTAGTATGTCATGTGTAAAGCACTGTCACTGTTTCCATTGCTAACTAACCCCCAGAGGGATGCTGGGTACTGTCCTTGACCCACCAACTGAAAGATCAGATTTTCTGCAGCATCCCATCTCCTCCAAAGTGGGAACTGCACTCTTGCAAATCTGCAACCTTCATAACTCTTACCTGGATCAAGTTAACTCATTTACATACCTTGGAATCACTCTCAACTCACCCTTTTCTTTCCATGAACATATCCATCTTCTTAGCCCTGCCATAAACAATAGAATAGGGCTCCTTTACCACCATAGATGCTTTCTGGCCCCTTATGCACTTCATCTTGCTGTCTCATCCTCAGTCCTCTCCCTAGTGGACTATGGGATTACTATCTATGCAGCCGCTGACCATACCACCCTCTGTAGGATAAAAGTGTCACTGACTAAAGCCTGTCGAATTGTCACAGGCTGTGCTAGGTGCACCCATACTTGTGACTTCTATAGTCTGTTCAACTGACTGAATTTTGATGGCTGGCTAAAATATCAAACCTGTCTGATCACCAAAAAAATCTCAATAGGCCTCTTCCACCCTGGGCTTCTAAATCTCCTTCAAGCTACCCCTTCACAAATACCCACTAGAAGCTCTTCTAAAGCTGCCTTGCATGTTCCTCACTGTAAGACCTCCCTTGGGCAGCCTGCTTTCCATTATAGAGCTCCACTTTGGATAAACTTCCTACCGGCTGCTTCCTCAGCTGTATCCAAACTCAGCCCTTTCAAATCTCTCCTCCAGTAACATATCATTTCCTTCAGCTTCTGTGATTGCTTCTAACCTTGCTCCCTGCCTACCTCTATTCCCCCTCACTAATCATTAACTCAACTCTCTCTGGCTCTCTCTTGCCTCTCTCTCCTCCCTCCTCTCCTCAGTTTTCTTACCATACCTACTACTATCTCCTTGCCCTGCCACACTGGCACTATTTGCCAGATCTCAGTCTTGTCCTTGCTTGTTCTGATTGATTATATAATGTATAATGTATTACCTGACCGTCGACAGTTTTTTTATCTTGTATATTAGTGGTTTGTCTTACTTGTACCAAACGTGACTTTCATTTCCTGTATTCAATGTCTTGTACCTCCCTGATGTGGTGTCTTTGCAAAAGAGTCACTGACTCAAAGGTTTGTAATTCCAATTAATTTAATAAATAAACTGCCAATCATGACAGCAATAAGCAGAAGGCTGACTTTGGAGTCTGACTGGGAGTAGGATGAGGACACTGTGATGGTCTGGCACTGGGAAATATCTCAGGTGATGTGTCTAATGTGATGCTGCTGCTTATGTTCCCTCCCCGAGTCACCCTTCAATAACCACCTCCCCTCCTTCTGGAGGCAGCTATCCTCCTTCATCCATCTCTCCCTCTCCCTTCCCTCCATTATAGACACCATCTAAAACTCCTCCTCCCTGCTTCTGCCAACCCTCTTCCTGAACCCTTCCTTCCCATTAACTGACTTTTGACCACCCCTTACCTTTGTTTTCTCCCTTATCTCATAGTTCTGGCAACTCCATTGAAGTTCATCAACCTGTTTAAACTCCTACTTTCAGCACCAGCTCAGCCTCCTTTCCCTCTGGCACAATGTACTTTTTGAGTCTGCCCAATTTTCACAGTTGATGTGTATACTGATTTATTTGTCCTCCATATGCAATACTTTGCTGTTTTGTCTGTACTGCACTCCAATTATGTTCTTTATGTTATTGTCATTGTTTTTTTAACATTCTATTCTTTATTAAGTAATAATAAAGAATTACAATTATAAATCAACAACAACAAAAAAAAAACATCAACAACTAACACAACAACAAAGCTAAATACCCAAATAACATTTTACAAAGGTATCGCCCCCTCCTCCCACACCAAAAGGGTAAAGGGTATGGTATAAGTAATTAATATTAGCTAGAAGAAAAGCATAAAAGCAAAAACTTGAGGGTACAAAAGGATTCAGAAATTGACTGTTTTAAAAACATGATAAACAGCAATGCTTAAGACTAATAAATAGGTAATGACTTAAATAATGACCTATAGACTTGTATCTAATTAGAAACCAGCAAAAAAGGGTAATTGATCTGTGCTCTAAGCATAGTACAGTATAGACATTAATTATCAGGATCAAAGCAACAGAGAATGGTACCTAGAAAAATAACCTAGCTTATTGTGTGCTCCTGATTAATTTTAAAACTGGACAAGTAAAAAAAGACAGTACAGCTGGTAATGAGTGGTACAGCATATTGTCTAAAAATATTACAATCATAAAAATAATAGAATATAGCTTATTCCACAGGGAAAGAGACCAACGTTTTAGATGCAAAATGAAACAGTATCTAGAGAAATTATATTGCTAAATAGTTCACCCCACTTATGTGTAAAATGGGATTTATTATTGTGAACATTATATATCAGTTGTGTATATAATAAGTTCTGTCTTAGGTGAGCAGACCATTCCTTGAAGGTAGGAATTGAATTAAGGTACCAATGATTAAGAATAGTCTGCTTATAAGTGACTCCAATCAAAGAAAAAACAGCTTTGTCATTAAAAGGCATATCTTCTCAAAAGCTTTCTAAAACATATAGAAACATAGAATTTGATGGCAGATAAGGACCACTTGGCCCACCCAGTCTGCCCATTTCTCTACCTACTGGATAAGCTGCAGATCCTAGTTAACCAGCAGCCTACTTCTTCCTACCCCAACCCCCTAGAATTGCCTTATGATTGTCCCATGCATGCTTGAATTCCACCACTGATTTTGACTCCACAACCTCCTCTGGAAGGCCATTCCATGCATCCACAACCCTCTCTGTGAAAAAATACTTCCTTAAATTACCTCTGAGCCGCTCCCCTTCTATCTTCAAATTGTGCCTTCTTGTTCTTGCACACCTCTTTTTTTGAAAGATGCTACCCTCTTGGACTTTGTTGATTCCCTTGAGGTACTTGAATGTTTCTATCATGTCCCCCCTCTCCTTCCTTTCCTCGAGGCTATACACATTAAGCTCCTTTTGTCTCACTTCATATGTCTTCCGGTGCAGACCCTGCACCATTTTAGTTGCCCTCCTCTGGACAGCTTCCATCCTGTCTATGTCTTCGTGGAGATTGGGTCTCCAGAACTGCACACAGTACTCCAGATGAGGTCTCACCAGCTGTCTGTACAGAGGGATAATAACTTCCTGTTTTCTAATGGTGATGCCTCTCCCTATGCATCCCAGTATCCCCCCAGCCCTCCTTGCTGCCCTCTCACATTACTTGCCCATGTTTAGGTCATCTGATATGACTACCCCAGGTCCCTTTCCATTTTGTTGTTGTTAGTATCTCACCCCCATTGCGTACTCTTCCCTGGGTTTTGTTTCCCAGGTGCATTACCTGCACTTCTTAGCACTGAATTTAAGCTGCCATACATTTGACCATTCTCTAACCTTGCCAAGTCCTTCTCATCCTTTCCACCCCACCCTGTGCGTCAACTCTGTTGCAGATCTTTGTGTCATCTGCAAAGAGACATATTTTCCTTCCAGTCCTTCTGCAATGTCGCTATTATGACATTGAAGAGGACCCGCCTAATACTGAACCCCTGCGTACCCCACTAGTAACCCTCCTTTCTTCTGAGTGGACTCATTTACTATTACTCTCTGTGTCCTATTCTCCAGCCAATTCTTTACCCAGGCTGTCATCTTGGGACCCACTCCCAGGCTGTTAACTTGTATATTAATCTTTTGTGTGGGACTGTGTCAAATGCCTTGCTAAAGTCTAGGTAGCCATGTCCACAGCCCCTCCCTGATCTACTACTTTGGTCACCCAGTCAAAGAAATCTATCAGATTCATCTGGCATGACCTTCCCGCTGTGAATCTATGCTGCCTAGGATCCTGTGCCCCTCTGGCCTCTAGATACTCGACAATTCTTTCCTTCAGAAGTGATTCCATGATTTTCCCTATCACTGAGGTTAAACTAACAGGTCTGTAGTTTCCTGCTTCTGCCTTGCTCCCACTTTTGTGAAGGGGAATCACATCTGCCCTCCTCCAGTCCTCGGGTACCACCCCATCCTCCCATGATTTGTTAAAAGGGTAGTCAGTGGTGTCACTAGTTCTACCCTTAGTTCTTTTAAATTCTGGGATGAATCCATCAGGCCCCATTGCTTTGTCACCTTCAGTTTTAAGAGTTCTTTCAGAACCCTTTCTTCTGTAAATGGGCTGGTATCAACTTCTGTATCCAGAGTGTTTCTATTGTTTGTTTTATGTACCTCCCCTCTTCATTTGTAAATACTGAGCAAAAATATTTGTTTAGTATCTCTGCCTTTCACAGTCTCCTTCTGCCCACCCTCCTCCTTTATTAAGCCTCACTATCCCTCCCTTGTTCTTCCTTCCTCCTGATGTACCTATAAAGGTTTATCCCCCTTCTTAACTGAGTTGGCTATCTTTTCCTCGGTTTGGGCCTTTGCTGTTCTGACTGCCTTCCCAGCCTCCTTTTGCTTTAACTGATACAGTTCTCTGTCCTGCTCCTTCTACGATTCCTTGTACTTCCTGAATGCTTTCTTTTCTCTTGAACCTTCACTGCCACTTCCTTTGAGAACCATAGTGGTTTCTTACATCGTTTTGTTTTGTTTTTGCTTCACACAAAGGCTCATTACCTCTGTGATGGCAGTTTTATTATTCCCATTATTCTTCCACCCTCCTTCCTGCCCATTTGCTATTGCATTCCTTAGGCACTCACCCATTTTGGCAAAGTCAGCCCTCCTAAAGTCCAGTACTTTTGTCTTTGTATGGCTTGACTCTATTGCTGTGTTTATTGTGAACCATACTGTTCGATGGTCGCTAGTTCCCAGATGGCTACCCACTTCTACATCTGTGATCCTCTCTCCATCTCCATTTGAGAGAATCAAGTCTAATATTGCTCCCTCTTGAGTGGGCTCCAATACTAGTTGTCTAAGGCATGCTCCTGTAGGGGCATCTAGAATAACTCCACTCTTCAAAGTGGCAGCTGCAACTGCCTCAGTTAACATCTGGCATATTCAGATCACCCATCAGCAATATCTCCCCTTTTTCTGCCATTCTAAGTATACTTTCTATCATTTCCTTGTCCATTTCCTCCCCCTGAGAAGGGGGTCTGTATACAACCCCTGTGCGGATTGTGGTGCCATTGCCTGTCCCCAAATTTACCCACAGTGCTTCTTCTCCTCCCTGTTTACCCTTTTGTTCTGTTGCTTTTATTCCTTCCCTTATGTAAAGAGCTACTCCTCCTCCTCTTTTACCCTCCCTGTCCCTCCTGTAGATAGTGTATCCTGGTATGTTTACGTCCCAGTCATGGTGTTGTGTGTACCATGTTTCTGTGACTGCCACAATATCCAGATGTTCCTCCTCCATCAAGGCCACTAATTCAGGAAGCTTGTTACCCAGACTGCGGGCATTGGTTCTCATTGCTCTCCATTTTTTGATGGCTTTACCTTCTGTTGCAGCATCCCCCACTGACCATTCTACCTCAGTCTTTTTCTCATTTAGTACCCTGTTTTGTAGGGAGAGGCTGGGATTTTCCTGCTGCTTGTCAGTGCCTCCCCTTTGACTAGTTTAAAAGCTTGCCAATGAAGCATTTAAACCGATTGCTCAAAAGACTTGTTCCCTTCCTGGACAGATGCAGACCATCCTGCCAGTATAGGCTGGTGTCCCTCCAGGTGGAACCCCAGTCCCCAATGAAGCCAAACCCTGTGCTCCACACCATTTTTTCAACCATTCATTAAACTGCATGGTGCTAATTACCCTCGCCTCCCCCATGCCTTTGACAGGCAGCACCTCCGAGAAGGATACTGTGTGTGCTACTTGTCTTAGGCCCCTCCCCAACTCTGCAGTGTCCTCCTGCACTGCTCTAATATCATGATGAGCCAAGTCATTTGTCCCTAGGTGGACAATTACATCCAGCTCAGATTCCCTTGCAGCTGTTCTCATGATCCTGAGGATGCGCTTCCTGTCCCTCCAAGCCATGGCACCAGGCAGGCACCTTACTTCAGTTTTCTCAGCTCCCCCCAGTTCTATACCCCTAATAATTGAGTCCCCCACCAGGAGCTGCTTCCTTTCTCTGTGGTGTCCTCTGCCTCCTTCCTGTGGGCCTCCCTTCTGACAGTTGTCATCGGTCTTCTCTGTGGGTGCATCCATAGGGGAGCTATGCTCCCCCAGAATTCTGTATGGATTGTGGAGTGGAACAATTGACTGGGTGTGCCTCTGTTCCACCATCCTCACCCTCCCTGAGCCCACTGTGGTCCAACTGCTGTGCTTTCTTCACAACCTCTGAGGTAGTGGTGGTGGTGCTGGTGCTCCCTGGATGGGGGAGGTTCCCTTCCTACTGTCCAGTGTGGCCTGGGGAAGGTTTCCTTACTACTGTCCAGTGCGGCCTGAAGACAGGCAACTTCCTCCCTCAGGGCAGAGAGTTGTCTGTAAATAGGGCAGCATCTCAGCCTCCAGAAAGACTCCCGGAAGACTGCTGCCCCACGGCCATTACATTGCACTACTCCCCACATGTTTATCTACTTTTTTTTTGTTTGTTTGTTTTGTGTGTGTGTGTGCACGTGTGTGATTGGTTATATAGAATATATATATATTATACAATGTGTATGCTTATATTGTCAGTGCAGTGTGCTAGAGAGGATATGACAGTGATATGCACCTTGCACTCTTGAGGAAATGATGTCAGAACCTCAGGTATAAAGGAACTATTTCGGGGTGGGTGAGGTGAGGGTGGGAAGGGGTTGGGCCTAAACTGTGCCCTCACAAAACAATCAGCTAAAAGCTCTCACCCACCGCCAAGTGATGAGTGCCTTCCTGTCAGCAAGATACCCTACACAACAATTTGACAGAGAAAATACCTGCTAAATCAAACAGAGAAAAATCCAGACATCCAAGTCAGACACAGGTAAACCTCTCCAGCCCCAAAACAGCCTGGTGGTTTGTTAGCCACAAAGGAAAATCAAATATGCAGTTATTTCAGCCCTTCTGAAGATGCTGACAAGATAAGCAGTTTTGAAAACCCCCTTCCTGAATTAAAAACTAAAATAATTAAACACAAAGCAATACCACTGTAAAAGTAAGGAAAACTTCTCTCAGATGTAAGCAAGAGAGAGAGAGAGAGATTAGTTACAGATATCTAGTCCAATATAATATATCCCATGCAGCTTCTCAGTTGTTTCAAAGCACACCCAGTACACAACTTGGAAGAAGATGGGCTTCTGTCTGAAACAGGATCACACCAGTAGTTTATAGTAATTGATCAATGCTGAAATGGTCAAGCTAGACAATTGGCTCTGATGCAGGCCTATGACTTGTGAAGACAATTTCCTCCACCTCAGGATATGTCTGGCATACAATTACAAACTGCAGCCTTTGCTATTTTAAATCACACAACCTCACCAAATATTGCAAAATATATTGATGCAGATTGTCACAGAATTCTAGTAATCAGTCCAGTTAGCCACAAAGGAAAATCAAATATGCAGTTATTTCAGCCCTTCTGAAGATGCTGACAAGATAAGCAGTTTTTGAAAACCCCCTTCCTGAATTAAAAACTAAAATAATTAAACACAAAGCAATACCACTGTAAAAGTAAGGAAAACTCCTCTCAGATGTAAGCAAGAGAGAGAGATTAGTTACAGATATCTAGTCCAATATAGTATATCCCACACGCAGCTTCTCAGTTGTTTCAAAGCACACCCAGTACACAGCTTGGAAGAAGATGGACTTCCTGTTGCTGTTGCTAGATTGAGATCATTGGTCAAAATGATGCTCTTAAGTACCTTAGTTTTGATTTCCTGCCAAAGATTCTGAATAGGTAAACAAGACCAAAAAATACGTTCCAAGGTATCTCTATCAGAGTCACATTTCAAACACAGAAGTGACTCTTTTAACCCCATTTTAAACAACTAAAGGGAGTATAATAAGAATTATGCAAGGATTTAAACCAAATTAGTTTTAAGTTATCTAGGGGAATGAATTTGTGAAGATTTTTCTAAATCAAGGACCCATCCAAAGAGTCATCTGCTGTTACTTTTTGCCAAAAAGAATTTATGATGGGGGTTTTAGACAGTTTTCTATTGAACAGCAAGTTATAAGTATTGGCAATAGGGTGAGGTTTGCTACTTGCTGTCTTTAGATTGGGAATCAATTTGTCTTGTTGTCTCCAAGGTTGGGGTCCAAAGTGAGCTTTTAACACTATTTTTAAAAGAAAATGATCAGATAAAGATTTTTTATTAAGGTTGTAGTGTGTTAAAATATTTATTACAGTGTGCAAAGCCCCATTTTCTTATAGTCCAGAAACGTTAAAGTCAGGGACTAGTGGAAATTTATTGGAAGTAAAGATGTTGCCATTAATAATAAAGTTCGGATTATATAAAATAGGCTGAGTAATACTGCAGCTGAGATCTGTATTAAGGAATTTGAAAATCTGATTATGAATTCTAATGGAGGAACCTATAACAGAATGTTTCAAATTATTAGGAATTTGTATAACTTTTGAGTACATGATGGCCTCAAGAGAAATTTTATTTTTTTCAAGTATAGCTCTTTACAAAGTGACCCAGATGGGTTCATATAATGGAGTGTAAATTGACCATCTCATAAATTTATGAGCCTGAGAGGACATATAGTGTATTATAAAATTAAGGAGTTTTAGTCCTCTTTGCTCTTTGGGGAAGGTAAGTTTATGAAAAGATATTCTTGGAGTTTTGTCCAACCAAATGAATTTGTTAATTATAGAATGTATTTTGAAAACCACTTTATGGGTAAATATGTATTTAACATATTCAGGGGATGAAAAATCCTAGGGAAAATATTCATTTTTATTATATTAATTCTTCCCAGAAGGAAGATAGGAAGAGAGCACCATCTTTCAGATCTTGGAGTACCTTATCTACTATATTATCTAAATGAAGGTTTATTAATTGTTTATTATCAGAAGATAGTAAAATACCCAGATATTTAACACCAGTGGGTTTCTAGGATAGTCCTATTTCCAATAAATCTTCCTTTAAGGGAAGATTATTTAGAGGCATAACTTCTGTTTTATCTTTATTTAAGTTATAATTGGAGACTAAACGAAATTCTTTAATAGCATGAAGAGCTGCTTTGATAGAAGAAATGGGATTGGAAACATGTAAAAGAATGTCATCAGCAAAAGCTGAGACCTTGAAGTTAAATTTGTCAATTTTAATACCATTAATATCATTGTTTTTATTTAAAAAATGAAGAAGTGGCTCTAAATAGAAGTTAAATAAAATGGGAGAAGGGGCAACCCTGGTGGGTAAGTAATCTAAAGGAAGGAGAAAGTAAGTTATTACAGTAAACACGAGCTGAAGGGAAGGAGTATAGTGTT
The DNA here is from genome assembly GCA_016271365.2 of Neoceratodus forsteri. Classification (NCBI taxonomy): domain Eukaryota; kingdom Metazoa; phylum Chordata; order Ceratodontiformes; family Ceratodontidae; genus Neoceratodus; species Neoceratodus forsteri. Next base: position 362,342,523 of record CM057458.1, read on the forward strand.
TTTAGCCAATCAATGAAAAGTGAGGGGAAACCAAATTTAACTTAAGTTGCAAATAAAAAGTTATGGTTAACACTATCAAATGCTTTTTCTGCATCCAGGGAAACCATAGCCATTGGTACTTGGGATTCACTGAATGCAGAAAAAATATGGGAAAGTTTCCTCATATGATCTGAGGCCTGTCTTGATGAAATGAAGCCCACCTGTTCTCTGCATATTAACGGTTGCCATAAACTCTTAATTCTTTGCGCTAATGTATGCATTAGAATTTTAATTTCATAATTAATTAAAGAAATGGGGTGATAATTAGTTACAAGATTCTTAGGTTTGTTAGGTTTGGGGATTAATACGATTGTTGCTTCCAATAGTGAGTGTTCAGTTAGGCCAATGGAAAGAATGTAAGAAAAGACTTATTTAAAATAGGGGCCAGTGTGTTTCTGAAGGCTTTATAAAAGTTAACTGTTAGTCCGTCTGGACCTGGGGCTTAATTAATTTTGAAATTGTCAATAGCTTCATTTATTTCTTGAATATTATTTGGGGAAATTAAGTTTTTGGCTTGTAAATCTGTGATTTTGGGAAAGTTAAAGTTTTGAAAACAGTCCTCTAAATTTTGTAACGAGGGAGAGTTTAGAGTGAGGCCATACAACTCAGCATAGAAATGGTAAAACTCAGATAGGATACCCTGAGGATCAATAAGAACTTTGCCATTTGTAATAGAAATAATAGAATCAATATATCTATTTTGGTATATCCTTTTTAATCTGTTGGCCAAGATTTTGCTCAACTTTTCCCCTAAGTCTCTATATGATGCCTTTGCTCTAATTAACATTAATTCCACTTGTTCTTTTGTTATCATAAAGAGCTCATCTTTTAAGGATTGAATAGCTTGAGCAATCTGGCGAGTAGTCGAATTAAGTTCTAGTTGTTGAATTCTGTGAGTTAAATAGTTTACTTTTGGTTTTTTTTGTTGTTTTAATTTATAGCCAAATCTGATGAACTCCCCTCTTAAAAAACATTTGCATGAGGCCCATACTATATCTATCTTTCCTAGGGAGCTCGAATTTATCAACCCAATGTATTTAATGACACTATTAATATAACATAAAACATATTCTTGCCTTAAAAGAGAGTTGTTGAGTCTCCATATATATTGTTTAGGGTAGCTAATGCCTATTTTCAATTTAAAGTGAACTAAAGAATGGTCAGATAAGCAATGGGGTAGAATTTGGGGGTGTGCCATTTGCATAGCAAATGCACAATGGCAAAATCCCTCACAGCGACAATCTCAACAGGTTTTGAGATTTTCACTGTGAAGGACCTGAGGGTGAGATTTTTCCCTTTCGTCATCTTTTGCCCCCCTTCAAAAAAACTCTGACTCAGAGTTGGATATCTTAAGAAGGGGGTTGCAGGGGCAGGGGCACAGCCCCCCCAAATGGGGGGTTTGGGGTGCGCAACCCCCCTGCTAGAAAACACACGATGTCTGACAAGAGAAATTTTGCCTATTGACATTGCGGATCTTGCCATGCCAAACTTCAACAACACTGTTGTAGTTTTGGTGTGGTAGAACCAAATTTGGGAGTCATATATTGAGAGTAGAAAATGTTTAGCGATAAGAAAATAATCAATTCTTGAAAATGATTTATGAGGAATTGAATAAAAGGAATATGCTCATATATTAGTGTAAAGTGGTCTCCAGGGATCAGATAAATTACATACCTTTATAAAATCCTGCAGGACACTATTGTCAGTGTTCAAGGAAGGGTTGGGGAGAATTGATTTATCAAGGTTAAGATCTAGTGGAACATTTTAGTCTCCTCCTAAAACAATATAATAAGACAAAAAAGGTGAAATTTGTGAAAGCAAATGCATAAAAAAGGATGCTGAGTTCTGATTGGGACCGTAGATGAATAAGAAGAAGAATCAGCATTTATATAGTGCTTTTCATACATCCCAAAGAGCTTTACAAGCAATGCTAGACTGGTAGTGAAGTGACTGAATGTGTGGTGGAGGCCATATCACACATCATCACCCACACACAACCTGGATAATTGCATGAACCGGTTTATGGGAAGGGGAATGTTGGCCAGAACACCGGGAATGTGCCCTACTCTTTGCGAAGAGTGCCCTGGGTTCTTTTACTTCCACCTGGACACCCACCAGGACAACACCAGGATGGGCAGAAGGGACCGCGGTTTAACATCTCATCCGAAGGATGGCACACTCCAGCAGTACAGCACCCCCCAATACTGCACTCAGATGCCAGCGATTTTTAGGTGCAAGTCCAATCCCGGTGTGGGATGAGAACCCACGACATTCTGGTCCAGAGGTGGATGTGCTACCAACTGAGCCACGCTGACACCTTGTACAATCAAAATGAAATAGTTTCCCTGCTACTAAAACAAATCTTCCTTCTGAATCTGAAATAACTTTTGACAAATGAAAATCTAGAGGCGAATCCATCAAAATAGCAACTCCATTTTTTGCAGTTTATTTCCCAGCCCCAAAGACAGTTTTATAATTAAATCTTTAAAGATAGTCTAACTCTGATACCAGTAAATGAGTTTTCTGAAGAAAAATTAAGTCATAACCTAGATTATTTAAGTAGTTCAAAATCTGTATTTTTTTAAACTTTTGATCACATTCCCTTAACATATCAAGCAGTAACTTTAATGTCTGTAACAGTCATTATAAAAAATAATAAGGTTTAATACCCATTATATGTACAAGTCCAAGGTATGACAAAATACATTTTTGTAAGAATATGTCCTTTTGTCTTACTCCCCCAACCCTAAACACCTCATAATAACCCCTACTGATATAACCAACTAAAGTATATAGGTAGAAAAACTACAGCCCCTGGTCTCTAAGACCAAACTCCTAACTATTAAACTCTTTGATGAGTAAGCTAAGCAGCCCTTGCCATTCCAAAACTATCAACAACTAGTTTTAGATACAGATCTTTTTTAAAGAGTTTAGCAGAAATTAAAATCTGCTACAATAAGCTGTAAAAAAATATTGTTATAGTCTTTTAATTACTGTAGGTGCTATAATAAGCTGCTAAATTTAATGTCTGCTGCTGTGGAAGCCATGCATAAAAGACTAGTCCAAGAACAATCATCAGAGAAATAAAATTAAGTCAGGTGGGATGCCATTGTCATTGTAACTACATCACCTTACTGCTTGTGTTTTGTTTGTAATTGTCTATCTCCCCTTTCCCTTTCCCTTTCCCTTTCCCTTTCCCTTTCCCTTTCCCTTTCCCTTTCCCTCAGGCTGCACCTAGAAGTGAACCTTGGGTCAGTGTGCCTCTTCTGCCTTCCAATTTTTAAATAAATAAATAGATGAAGAGATAGAAAGATAGATAGATAGATAGATAGATAGATAGATAGATAGATAGATAGATAGATAGATAAAATGTGTACTACTGTGTCTGTGAGCCAAATGCATACAGCTTCATGCTCACTGATGCCCAGTGCAGCAGTTTGTAGCAAAATTGTAGACCAGGACATAGAAGAAACAATGCATGCATGTACCAGTTAAGATGCAAGTGCAAACTCAGTTTATTAGCGCACCCATTTGTGTGCTTGCCAGTGGTTGTATTAGGGCTTCTGTTTGTGTGTACATGTGTCTGTGTGTTTGTAGCATTAACATTACACCACTGACAATACAAGCCTATAATTTAAGGAAATATGTGTGTGTGTGTCTGACTCACAGATATCAGCGTCACAATAAGTGGCATGTGTTTCAGCATGAACTATGCATATATGTCTTATTGTGTGTTACTGCATATGTGTAATTTGGTTTTTACTGTGTGCATATGTTACTGTGAGGTGCCTTGGATCTTAGGTTAAAACTCTTTTAACTATGTTTACTGTGAAAGTTACTTTGAGTAGGTGTGTGTGTGTGTGTGCATGTGTATGTAAAGTCAAAACCAGATGCTTCTGCATTAGCTTCATATGAGAATTTTATTTATTTTGTTGTTGTTGTAATATTATGATATAAGTGTAGAATAACTTGCAGAAAAGTGCAAGGTACTATAACTACAGGTTAAAACATGCATACAGTTGCCCCTCCTTAGAAAAAACAGAAAAGGAGCCAATGATGCTGATAGTTACAGTAACTGGTTCATTACAATGAGGGATGCTGAAACAGCAAGCTAGTCTGATGCTAGTGTTTGCTGACAACTGTTATTATTCCATGTTATAAAATTACTATAAGTGATTAACATTTTCAGTGTTTTGTTACCAAGGAGTAGCATCCCCCAAAGTTGATCTAGTTTCATTTAATAAAGTTAATATTAGTTTCAGCATTTTATTTCCAAGGAATACCATTAAACAGTTACTGCTAACTTCATTCAGAAGGTTAATGTTGGTTTCAGGTTGAAAACATTTCTGTTTCATGTGTAGGGTCACACAAATAGTCAATCATTTTTCATTTATGTCCCTTTTTTTATAACAAGGTCCATGTAAGTATTAAGCCACTAGAAAGGAGGCTTCTACTAGGTAATTAATGCATGGTTGGGGGGGGGGGTTGGAGCATAAGGCTGAAGTCCGAGTGCTTCACCCACCCAACCATGCATCAATTCCCCCAAACGGAAGCTTCCTTTTGAGTGGCTTAATGTGCTTGTAACATGGTAAGTGCTTCCAGAAATAAGCAGATTTATTATTTGTAATGCTTACTTGTAATACAAAGAAAGACACACACAGTTATTATATTTCTTATCTTTAGAATTGTTACAAAAGAAAACTGGTGCCTTTAGCTTTCAGATTACACTGAATCCTTCATCAGAAATCAATGGCAGTTTGTTTGGAAGAACATACTTTTTCAAAACTCAGATCATACAAACAAAACCCTGATGAAAAGTTGTTAAGGATCCCCATTGGCTAAAACTGCATTCAAAAAACAACATAACCATATAAAGACAGCAAAGTTCCATCAAAAGAAAGGTACTCCAAGGTCAAATGTCACAGAATTGAAAACACGCTTCCTGCGAAAAGTCATAAAACATCTAAAACTACATTTTAAAACCCTGTCTGTGTGTCTGTGCTTGCATTAGTAAATGACTATGATTAAAAACCACAAGAAAAAATAAGCTTAAACAATACGTAATAAATAATGTTAAAAGTCTTCTAAATATGAACATATCTTTGTGTTAAGTAAAAATGGGTTAGAAGACAACCTGCCCTAGTGTAAATTAAGCACTCACTAGCTGTTTCACACATTTATGCAGTGTAAGTACTGCTCAGATACATTTGTCTTAAACTCTGTGCACAGTAAGTCAATAATAGTCATGAACATTCAAACTTATACTGTTTAAACATGATATATTTGCAATTCTGTAATACGTGACTAGTGTATATGTACATTCAAAACCCACACCTAACACAGACCCCCTTGTAACTGAGATACTGTTATCCTAATATGTCCATGTATCAACATGTGTCCATATATATATAATCTTCTGAATATTAAATAACAGTTCTATAAATTTAAATCCAAAACTAAGGGAAACAACACCCCACAACCACACCCTCTCCCCCTCACCAGGGAGGGAAATCAATGTATAGGTAACCAGTAACAAGGAATCCATAAAGCCATTTTGTATCTAAACATAATGAAATACCACCATTTACCACAATAATATGTCCATGTGTTGTCCCTGAAGCAAATGAAAAAACAGGAGCTGTTTATGCAGTGTAATGTGACATAAAACCCAAATCTATATTAATCCCATCACCCACTATGTTCAAAAGTAAAATGAGTCTGACCTCAAAAGCCCATCTTTGTTGTATATTTTTGAAATGTACTTTCAAAAACATGGTATTGACATTTCAGAGATGGAGTGATCAGACAGAGAAGTGCTGTCCCACTGGTTTATCAGTCACATTCATTTTAATAGTATGTCTGTGTGATGTCATTCAGGTGCAAACAGGTTTTCCAGTCTCTCTAACATAACCTGTTTGTGAACATCACTTGCATTGAATAAAATAAACAACATTCCGAGATACACAAGTATAATTCCCCTGTATCTTGATTTGTTTGTTTTGTGGGGTATTGATACAATCTGAAGTAGAAACATGCTCACAAATCTTGCATCTAGCATAATTGCAGGGTCTTGTACCATTGAATGTTCTGTTATTTTGTTCAGGTACAAACTGGTTCCTAATAGTCAGGTTGGTTAAATTAGGTGGTTGCTTAAAAGACAGTAGTGGTAGTTCTTGAAAAATATACTTCAGGGTGTCCGTCCTCACTGAACACTGGTTGGAGGTCCTTAATAATTTTTCATAGAAGCTCCAAATCAGGATGATAAGTGAAAACTAAGGGTATTCGGTCAGTGGTAGTCCTTTTGTTATACTGTAGTGGTTGTTCACTTGGTGTCTGTGTTGCACATTCTACTGCTCTGTCAAATTCCCTGGAGGAATGCCCGTGCTCAATAAATGTATTTTTCAACATGGCCAAATGTTTATCTCTGGCCTCCTCACTTGAACAGATACTGTGGTAACAGAGTGCTTGACTGTACATTACTGATTTTTTAGCGTGCCTTGGGTGATTACTGATGCTGTGCAAGTATCTTTGTCTGTCTGTCAGTTTCCTATAAATACATGTCTGCAAGATTCCATCTTTGATGGTAAATGTGGTGTCCAGAAAATTAACATGGGTGTCCGAATATTCCAGGGAAAGTTTAATGGATGGGTGAAGGTTGTTAAGTTCCTGATGGAACCCTTTAAATGTGTTGAAGCCCTCTGTCCAAATTATAAATAAATCATCAATGTAATGGAAACAAGCAAATGGTTTGTGTGTACAGTGCTTTAGGAACTCCTCCTCTTCACCAGAGAGTTAATTCTCATACCTTGAGAGAGGTAATCAGTTATACTGTGTAGGGCTCCAAGTTTTTTGTAGGATCTAGAGGTCCAAGACCGGACATGGGAGGCGAAGTCAAAGGATTGGTCAAATACTGTATTATTCCTTTTACCTGTGCTCAGATACACCTTTTAGAGTGCTCCTATCTTCAGATGTAATACTGTATGTACGTTCAGAGTCAGACAGTTTAGTAAATGTTTCCTGGAGTCAAATAACATGGAGACAGTTTTAACTTGGTTGAGTAGTAAATGGTTTGCTGCAAACCAAGTCATGAAAACACTGAAGCCATGTTAAATAAAGAAAGCTAAAATACATAGAAACATAGAAGTTGACGGCAGATAAGGACCACAAGGCCCATCCAGTCTGCCCATTCCTTTTTCTACCTTATGAATGTGCCATCAGCCTTTGCTCTGTCAATGGCCCATCTGTTCATACTCATCTGTATTGCTCCCTTATGCCTATCACATGCCTGTTTGAAGCCCGGGACTGTATTCATATCCACAACTTCCTGAGGTAGGCCATTCCATGCATCCACCACCCTTTCTGTGAAAAAGAACTTCCTCATATTACCCCTCAATCAGCTTCCCTCTAATCTCATGCTTGTGTCCTCTTGTCCTGTTATTTTTCACATATTGAAACATGTTAGACTCTTTCTCCTTGTTAATGCCCTTAAGGTGTTTGAATGTTTCAATCATATCACCTCTCTCCCTCTTTTGCTCTAGGGTATACATATTGAGCTCCGTTAATCTATCCTCATATGTTTCCTGATGCAGTCCCTGCACCATTTCGGTTGCCCTTCTCTGGACTGCCTCAATTTGGTTAATGTCCTTGTGAAGGTGTGGCCTCCAGTACTGCATGCAGTACTCCAGATGAGGCCTAACCAGTGTCTTGTAAAGAGGGATTATTGCCTCCCTCTTTCGACTTGTGATACCCCTACTAATCCACCCCAACATCCCCCTAGCCTTACCTACTGCTTTAGTGGTCTGCTTGGTTGATTTCAGGTCATTGATGATGATGATGCCCAAGTCTCTTTCTTCCCTTGTGACTGCTAGCAACTCCTCTCCCAGCCTATAGTAGGCTTCAGGGTTTCTCTTCCCTATGTGCATGATCTTGCACTTCTTTGTTCTACACCCCCATTGCCACTCTTCTGACCATTTTGCTAGTTTATCCAGATCTCTTCTCATTCTGCCCACCCCATCTGGATCATCTACTCTGTTGCAGATCTTGGTGTCATCTGCAAACTGACAAACCTTACCCTCCAGTCCATCTGCAATGTCAACTAAGATATTGAAGAGGACTGACCCCAGGACAGATCCCTGAGGTACCCCACTTGTGCCTTGCATCGCTTCTGACTGTATACCATTTAACACCACTCTCTGTTTTCTGCCCATCAACCAGTTTGCCACCCAGTTGACCAATGTCTGACCCACCCCAAGCCTACCCAGCTTATTAAACAATCTTCTATGTGGAACAGTATTGAAAGCTTTGCTGAAGTCAAGGTAGGTGACATCAACTGCTCCCCCTTGGTCCACCACTCTGGTTACCCAGTCAAAGAAGTCTATGAGATTAGTTTGACAGGATCTTCCTTTTGTAAACCTATGCTGTCTTGGATCCTGTGCTCCTATGGATTCCAGGTGTTGCACTATCTTTTCCTTAAGGAGTACCTCCATAATCTTGCCCATTACTGAGGTAAGACTGACTGGTCTGTAGTTCCCTGCATCCTTCCTGCTACTACTCCTTTGGAACAGGATCACATGAGCCCTTCTCCAGTCTTCTGGGACCACTCCTGTGCTCAGAGACTCATTAAACAGTTCTGATAATGGCTCTGCTAGTTCCACCCTTAGCTCCTTTAGTACCCTGGGATGTATGCCATCAGGTCCTATTGCCTTGTCCACCCTGAGCTTATCGAGCTCTTGTAGCTGTTGGTTGGGGTCAGTTGTAAACGGAGTGGAGTCATCAGGATATATGTGAAGACTACAGGATTGGATAGCTAGAGGAGGTCATTTACATGGATATTAAACAGGGGTGGGCTCAGTATAGAAGGTGGACACCCAAGCACACCTGCAGTTGATCAGAGAGGGAAGCCCCCCTAGTGACTGCTTTGGAGTGACCTGTAAGGTAGGAGGAAAACCAGTGTAATGAAGGACTGGTGATGTCGCAGGCAGACAGTTTGATAGACAGAAGCGAACAGTTAATAGTGTCAAATGCCTTTGCTAGGTCGAAGTACTGTAGATAAAATCAACAGGAAACCCTTTATCCATGGTTGTGTGGATGAAGTGAGTTAGTCTTAAGAGAGCGGTAGTAATGGAGTGAGATGGATGGAAATTAGATTTATAGTTAGAAAAGGGGAAAATCCTGGTATAGAAACTGGCCAGCTAATTTGTAATCACCTCTTGGATTTTTGAGAGCACAGTGACAATAGAGACAGGTCTGTAGTTACCTGTAGAGTTAACAGAGCCACCTTTATGGAGTGGGATAATGACAGCATGTTACCAAAGTGAAGGAAAATATCCCTGAGCAGAGGAAGCCATTGAAAACATGGGACAGGAGAGCAGCAATGGCTGTAGCACCCAGTTTTAAAAATTTAGGAGCATTATTATCAGACCCTGAGTGTGATTTGTACTAGATTACTCACATAGAACTTCAGTGGGAGTAATGTGGGAGAAAATAACATTTAATTCAGTAGACAAGAGGTTTCCAGCCCAAAGTCTGAACTATAAGACAATGGCGGGGGGGGGGGAAGGAGCTATTTAGACCATTCCACAAAGTGGGTATTTAGAGCACTGTCAACAACAGCAGGATTGGCACATATTGCTGGGCTAACCAGGAGATTAAGATGCCAAGTGAGAGATGAGTGGTCCGGAGAAAGTTTTTTACTGCATTCCAGAATTTGGGGGGAGATACCGAGCAACTAGGAAATATTGACCAGAAACAGTTAGCCTTGGCTTTTCTGGTAGCAATAGTACAGTACAATGATTTTGAAGCCTGTTGTTGCTAAGCCCATCATTAGGGTCAACTGAAGACTTATGGGCAGACTAGGCAGCATCCGTTAAATGAATTAATTTAGAGTGTGTGTGGAGGAAACCCAAAGAAGATGGGCACTTCTTACTCTCTCTTCATTAATGGGGAAATGAGTGTTGCAGATAGACAGGAAGGTAGAGTGCAAAAACAATAGGGCCTATTCAGGATCAGAGGCACCATACACCAGACTTCAGTGAGCATTTGAGAGATCAGATAGGAAGTCAAGTAAAAGTACCACCTTGTTCCTCCCAGCCTCTCTCTTTGCATGTCTGAGCTCCATTAATTCAATCCCATCCCTGTGACTCTCAACCGGCTGCTACCCCTTCATTTCCACTCTCCCTCACTACTGTCTCGCAACCCATTCCTTTCCTTGCTTCATACTTGTCACAAACACACTCCTCGGGTCAGGCCCTCTGCTCCCACAGTGCCCAACCTCGAAGTGCAATATTTGAACAGAAGACAAACAGGGTAACCCTCCTGTCTCTTTTGGGTCCAATCAACTACCAGTTTCGAGTCCTGGGATCAAATGTGAACCCTTTTTCGCTAACACACCCAGGTAACAAGTCCAAATATCACACCCTCTTTGGGGAAATGCAGTGCAATCCTTAACCCAGTGGGCACACAATCTGGTTCACAATCCCCCTTTTGACTATTGAGACCTTGGTACTTTACCTTGGTGCATATGGTAACTTATACAATGACAAGAAAGAATCTTGGACTGTGATTGGTCAGTTTGGGGCTGGACCCATGGCGTTATCCCAGCATAATGCCACAGGTCTAGTCTCATCACTGTGAACCAATATGGATGAGCTTATGGATGCTTTTTTTTTTGCATCTCTTCTTAAGAAACAAAAATATTTTTCCACACTAATAAAAACATTCTTTAAACTTAATTTTTTATTTTACATATAACAACAAGCCATTGTATAATAGGAATAATGCACTCCAGGGTGTGTGTCGTGCTGGGATAGCGCCATGCCTGGGGCATTGGACGCACTCAGCCTGCGGCCTCATGCTCAACCCCCCAGGCATGGAGTTATCCCAGCACGACACACACCCTGTCATGCATTATTCCTTTAATACTGTAAGCACTGAACAGTTCTATCAGAATTATTAGCACTGTCCCAGCATTCACACTCAAAAGGAGAAAAAAGCTCAGGCAGGATTTCAAGAAAAACGAAGTTTAATAAAATTAAAAACAGTAAATGAAATACAAAACACGGAACATATAACATTTAGGGTACAGTCATAAAACTTAAAGGGACAACTATAAACAAACCACCTTATTACTGATATCTAATCCTATCCTAGTTTTATTTAGTAAATAGTGGTGGTTGAATACTTAACTTTAGTAGAAGTGCTTCTTGAAAGTGTGTTCTTTCAGGAGTCCAGAAATAAAGAGCACAATCTTCTCTCAGCTTTGACAATCTATAGAGAACAAGGGTCCCACCCAGCTTGTGAGGTCACAGCTCACTGGTGATGCTGGCTGTGAGCTCAAATAACCCTATCAGAGTGATAAAGGCTGACCTCTCTCTAGCTCTGGCAGTTAACTCTACCTGCCAATACCCTTTTGTCAGGTCAACAGTGGTAAGGTATGTCACCACCTCCCAACTTGTCCAGTAGTTTGTCCGTCCATGGCATTGGGTGGGCATCTGATTTCATGGCTGCACTGAGTCCACGATAGTCCATACAAAAATAAGTAGAGCCATCTGGCTTGGGAACGAGGACTACCGGTGAGGCCCAGAGACTGTGGGATTTCTGGATTACCCCTAAATACAGCATTTCCTCCATCTCCTTCCTAATGTCCTTTTGGATGGCCTCTGATACCCGATATGCTGTTCACTGTATGGGCGTTTGTTTCCCTGTCTCCTCATTGTGTGTCGCTAAGGGGTTAGTTCAGGCTTGGCATTAAACAATGGGACAAAGTCTGCTAAATCCTTGCTTACTTCCTGATCTGGTCTGGGGTCAACTGGGGTGACATTTTAATTGCCTCCACAGAGGACTTCTCCTTGCTTTCTTCCAGCAAGTCCAGAAGGGATTCTTCCTTGTCCGTCCCCTCCCCAGGACTACATACTGCCACTCCCTATTTACATATGGCTTCATCATGTTGACATGGTACATCCTTTGGGTATGTCTCCCATCAGGCAGTTCTATAATGTAATTTGCATCATTCACCTGTATGACTACTTTGTATGGTCCTGCCCATTTGGACTGCAGCTTATCTTTCTGGACTGGGATTAGGACCATGATCTCCTGACCTACAGTGTACGAACAATCTCTGGCCCTGTGATCATACCATACCTTTTGCTTCTACTGGGCAGCTGCTAGGTTGCTCTAGTCTGTTCCCATGAGCTCCTTCAGCTTTTCCCTAAACTTAAGGACTTAATCCACTATGGGAGTTCCCTGGGTGGCATGCTTGCCTTCCCAGTCCTCCCGGATCAAGTCTAGGGGCCCAGGCACCCTGTGTCCATATAAGAGCTCGAAGGGTGAAAATCCTGTTGACTCTTGGGGCACCTCCCTGTATGCAAACAACAGGTGAGGAAGGTATTTCTCCCAGTCCCTCCCATGCTGTTCAGCAAATGCTTGGAGCATTGATTTAAGGGTACCATTAAATCTTTCCACAAGCCCATTGGCTTATGGTGATAAGGTGTCATGCATCTGCACCACCCACACTTTTCCAAACATTTCATCAGGTCCAACATGAAGGAACCTCCTCGATTGGTGATAACCTCCTGCGGGAACCCGACATGGGAGAAAATCCCTAGCAAGGTATCTGCCACTTTGTCTGTCCTCAGTGAGGATAGGGAGACTGCCCTGAGTACCAGGTGGCATAATCCACCACTGTTAGGATAAACCTCTTCCCAGAGGAGCTGGGGGTATTCAAAGGCCCCACAATATCCATTCCTACCCTCTGGAATGGCTCCTCCACTATGGGCAAGGGGATTAGGGTGGCTTGGGTTTTACTAATCGTCTTCCCTATTTCTTGGCACCGGTGACAAGACCAGCAATATTCCTTCACCTGCTGGGTGAAGTAGGGCCAATAGAAATTCTGAGCCAATCCCTGCATGGTGCGCATGATTCCCAGATATCCAGACATGGGGATATCATGAGAAATCTTGAGCAACCACTCACAGTACCCTTGGGGTATGACAAGCTGCCTTCCCATCACCCCTCCCTCTGTCCTTACGTGCGGCGTATGCAGCAGTCCATTGTCCCAGTAAACGCTGTGTCTCCCATCACCTCCCTGTGCTGCATCAGAGTCTGCCCAACCCTCAGCCTCTCTAAACTAGGGTAATTTTTCTGAGCAGCTGCAAAATCTTTACACATTCCCAAGACATGGGACCAGTCCCTTCCAGTTTCTAAACTATGGTCCCTAGCTCTAGCATCAGGGCATTCAGGGTCACTACCATCCCTAACCCTCTGACAATTGGCTACCCCTCCCTCCTCAGAGTAACCTTCTGTAGCTGTTCTGTTAACTGTTTCCTGGGGAATTTCTACCTGCCCCATCACTATTCTCCATATCAGGAGACACAGGCTGGGGAACCAGCCTCCCAGTGTTTTCCACAGCAGCTTCTATGGGGTCCAGGGAATCACAATTTGCCTTTGCCACCTGATTGTGGGTAATTGCACACACCATCCCCTTTTGGAGATTGTTCCCTATAATCACATCCAGAGCAAGAGTTTCTGCCACTGCAAATTTTTGCACAGTCTCTCCTGTCTCACCGCAGTCCAGGAGAACACTAGCAAGTGGCAGAGTTTTCTCCTCCCCAGTGAATCCCCGTACTGTAACAAACTGATTGGGTATAAGCTGTTCAGGCTCAACCAAATCCCATTTTGCCAAAGTAAAGGATGCCCCCATGTCCTTTAAACCATAGGTTTGCACCCCATTCACAGTAACTGGATGTATTGGCTCCCTCATGTTTACTGGCATGCTTTCAGGGATACACAAAAAAACCACCTCTTTTCCAGCACCGCTTTGTGTGCTCTGTGCCTGTTTAGGACACTGCCTTGCCAAATGTCCAGGTTGTTTGCAAAACCAACATTCATTTCTTTTTTCAGGCAAATCTTTTCTTTGTAACCTGGGGCTGCCCACTTTCTGGGGAGGCAGTGAGGGTTTTAGCTGCCCTGAATGTGCACTTTTCCCTTTCTGCACTGCCTCACCCGCCCCACTCCCTCTCAGAGCAGGCCTGCTCCTGGCATAGCGGTCCTTGGCAGCCTCCTGTACTGTTTTTGGATCTCGGCCCTCTAGTCAGGTTTTCAGCTCTGCTGGGCAAGCCCAAAAGAACTGTTCCAAAAGTACAACATCTTCAATTTTCTCTACAGAGTCTGCTTTAACCCCTTCCCACCAATGTTTCAAAAACTGACCTTGTTTAGTGGCTAGCTCCTCATAGCTCTTGTTAGGGCTTCTCCTGAGCTTACGGAACTTAACTCTGTACGCTTCAGCTGTCAAGTCATACTTTTTTAACAATGCAGCTTTAAGTTTGCCATAATCATTACTGTCCTGATTGTCCATTTGACCCAATGCGTCACAAGCTTTCCCGGTAAGCAGCGGGGATAACTGGAGGCTGCAGGATTCTCTGGGAATTTTTGCCTGAATGCATACCTTTTCAAATGAATTTAAAAATGTATCCATATCTTCACCCTCTTAAAAATTCAGCTATCAATTTAGAATTCAATTTGTAACCCAGCCCTGGAGTTCCAGGTTCATCCATGCCACATACCTGCTCTGGCGCTGGTCTTTGGAGTTGTAGCTTCTCCAGTTTAAATTTCCTCTGATGCTCTCTCCTCTCACTCGGCTTCTCGCTGCTCTCACTTCTCCTCTCTCTCTTTGTCTCCATCTTCAGCTTCCTCTGTTAAAGCTCCCTTCACTTCTGGGCTTCAAATCTTTTTTGCTTGAATTCCAGCTCCATTCTCCACAACTCTGTCTTCAGCCTGATCCCTTCTGGCTCCAGCATGGTGGTGATCCTCCCCTGTGGCTGTGGCTCTCAGTTCACACTGGTCCCACTGTTCTCCTCACTGGCACTGGACACTGTGATGTACCCTGGCCCCTCCATGCCCAAGGTCTGGTCCCTTTCAGTCAGTGACTGTGACTCGAGGTCTTTGGCATCAGCCACCACAAAATCCTCCATGAGGTGCTGTTTGTTCTGCCCCTTGCAATGGACTCTTCTCTCCTGGCACAACTTCCTTAGGTATTCAGCAGTGTACTCGCTGTAGGTGGAAGTCATCTTTTTTCCTAAACTATGGCTACACTAGGTTGCACCCAAAAAATAAAAAATAAAAGAGGTAGGGAACTTTGACTGTAACCACAATGATATATTTCTTCCTTTTTTTTTTCAAATCATTGCCTTGTTTTGTGTGTGAACTCTTACAGTTATCAACCTGGCACACTGGACTGCTCATGTCACCAGATAATTTCACAGTATGCAAACAAATCTTTTTGATTGCTGCACTGCAAACCAAATCCTTTAGATTGTACCACTGCCAACCAGATCTGTCACAAATGCACTCCGTGGGTCAGGCCCTCTGCTCCCACAGTGCCCAACCACAAAGTGCAATATGTGAACAGGAAACAAACAGGGTAACCCTCCTGTCTCTTTTGGGTCCAATCAACTACCAGTCTCGAGTCCTGGGGTCAAATATGATCCCTTTTTTACTAACACGTCCAGGTAACAGGTCCAAATACCACACTCTCTTCAGGGAACTGCAGTGCAATCCTTAACCCAGTGAGCACACAACCTGGTTCATAATCCCCTTTTTGACTCCATTGAGACCTTGGTACTTTACCTTGGTGCATATGGTAACACACTGTAAGTGCTTAACAGTTCTATCAGAATTATTAACACTGTCCCAGCATTCACACTCAAAAGGAGAAAAAGACTCAGGCAGGATTTCAAGAAAAATAAAGTTTACTAAAATTAAAAATAGTAAATGAAATACAAAACATAGAACATATAACATTTAGGGTACAGTCATAAAACTTAAATGGACAATTATAAACAAGCCACCTTGTTACTGAGTATCTAATCCTACCCTAGTTTCAGTTAGTAAATAGTGGTGGTTGAATTTCCTTACCTTAGTAGAAGTGCTTCTTGAGAGTGTGTTCTTTCACGAGTCCAGAAATAAATAGTACAATCTTCTCTCAGGTTGGAAATCTATAGGGAACAAGGGTCACACCCAGCTTGTGAGGTCACAGCTCAGTGGTGATGCTGGCTGTGAGGTCACGCACAATTCCTGTATACCAAATTAGTCTCATGCATCTGCATATTCCTAAGTATCCCAGTTTAAAAAAAAAATAATATATATACACACACTTTTTTTTTTTATTAGTGAGCTACAGTTTTATGTCTGGTCAGAATTACCCCTTTGATCTTCATCTGAAATTCCTGAGCTATTCATCCTATCTGTGTGAAGATTTTCACAGGTATCTGTCAGAAGTTGCTTTACTCCTAATAGGTCATAAAAATGCAGCCTGTTTATGGCCATTTTCCTAGATTCACAGTAAATGGGTGTTTTAAAGTCTGTTACAACCTGGTATCTAAAGGAAGCTCTTAATTAGATTTTCCACTCAGAGGGAGAACAGTATTTTTTTGAAAATCCAAGGTCCCACGATGTCTTGTGCTGACTGCCATACTTCCCAAGCCGAAATTCAAAGAAACGTATATTTATATCACAAATACAATACAAATAATAACAAGCAGATGGCTATCTGTCATCACAATACTCTCCTCCACTTTACTTCACCTATCACCTGTTGCTTTCCTAGCTCCAATTTTTCCAGCTCATCTCCTAGACTGTGCCTCTTGATCCCCCACTCCTGCCCCCCGCTCCCTCCTCCCTCTACTTGCAACTATTTTGAAGAATTTAGGACCTGAAACTTGTGACAATGCCTGTTCCCAAGGCAGCTGGTTGTACCTCTCAAACTTGTTCATTGCAACTGCTTGTAATCAGCTACAAAGCTACTATCTTGTCCAGCTAGTATTCCTATGTTAGATACCTGTATTTCTGTCTATGTGAATTGTACCATTGTAACTGTTGTAACTGTTGTATTGTCTCTTTGACGTGGAACCTTTGCAAAAGAGCTCATAGCTCAAAGGTTAATTCCAAAGTGTTAAATAAATAAATAATTTTCTGAGAAAATGCACATGAACAATTTTGGGTGATCCTTACAAGACTTGATCTTACAAACACAAAACATAATGCAATGCTCAATAAAAATGATCAGGTAGGGTGTCAGCAGAGACAATACTGTGGTGGCGGTGGGATAGGAACTGATTTGAAGACTGGTTGTTATACCTGGTGGGGTTAGATAGCATTTGGTGTAGGTTGAGCACTTTTATTTTGGAATGAAAGGAGGCAAATTTTGGGCAAGCCAATTTAGATTTTATCCTCGTTCACACGGACAAATCTCAGCTGACTCTTGTGTTGTACATCAGCACTGTCAGTGCCGCTGTTCCTGCATGAACTTACGTGTTTTGCCTTTTTTGCATAGCTTAGTGTTGTGAACATGATCCTTCTTTTCCTGGGACTGCGTTCTGCCGCTGGTGTTTTCACTGGCTGAGTGAACTGCTGGCAACTGCTACAATGTCATGACAGGTTTTTCCCAGCCTGCACTTGTGCACTTTTCCCAGGCTGCACTTCTGCATAAATGGGAAGTGAGCTGTCAGGTGGAAGTCCTTTACAGCTGTGTAGTGTGTTTGTGTTAGGACTTGTAGGGTCTTTATCTGTCCATCTGTTCCATTTGGGTAAGGCTTTCTCCTGCATCTTTTTCTGTTGGCAGGCTTACTGCATGTACAGTAAATACATACACAATGGTAGAGATGGTTTGCTGCTGTGATTTCTGGATGCTGATGCTGGAGCTGTGTTTCTTCCAGCTGTAAAATAAATCTCAGTGAAACAGTTGATTTTTTTGGGAATAAAACTAGGAAACTTATGAATGAAACCACCCTTAATGTGGGCAGATATAGTACTTAAGGATGGTTTTTGAAATTATTTGAGGATGACAAGGCTCAGAACATGACAAACAAATGTGTTGTACAACTGCAAACAATACCCATAAAACTTTAAATTACCCACTTTCTGTTTAGAGCTGGGAAGAGGATTTAACATATGCATGGCTATCCATGCATACTTCCACGACGTCCCACCAACTCCACCCACATCCACACCAACTTATGAAAATTCCAGAACATTGATGTAGAGCTCATATATTGCTGAACAACAGTGCTGTCTGATCGCAGCTCAGCAGCATCTCATAAAAAGCAGTAGGAATGCTTTGGATGGTGCCACTGTAAACAACACCTGTGTGAACGTGGCAGTAGGTTGCCTAAAATAATTTGATCATATTAACATATTGAGCCTAGTAAAGTGATCAGAGGTCATTTGAAAATAGTAGGTTGGAGATCACATTTTTCAAAGTTCCTATTCATAAAGCACTGGAGCATATTCTCAGGGAGATAGACTGGAAGCCACAATTTATAGTGGCTGTAATGTCCTGTAGTCAATTACTGTAATTTATCAATTAAAGGGACAAAGTCAACCCCCTTTGGCTTGCAATTGTGCCTAATTTACAAAAAAACAAATTTTATGATAGCTCACGTTCTGTAGAATTTGCTAATGAAGCTGGCTGTTTGGTTCTTATTCTTTTCTGTCTTTTTAAAAGTGAAAAACAAGCTGCACACCATACTGCTGTTAGGTATGCCATTGTGAGTGTGCCATGATTAGGGCACCGTGATGTGGGTGCTGCAATAAGCTTGTAAGTGACAGGGGCATTCTGGATTTTAGAGTGCCCCACACTCACACCATGTTCGCCAACTTCACAATTTTCTCGCCCTTCATGGCATGCCCAACCCGAAATTAGTTGTATTTAATTTTGGGTGGTATGATGGGTGGTATCCCCCACAAAATGTAACTTTTCCAGGGGATGGAGTGGTAACTTTCTGGGGGGGGGGGCAATGTCAACTGCAATCATGATGTGGCAACATTTTTCTGGCACCCTTAGTTACCACGACCACATCTCCCGCATACCGGCATGAGTGAACTCTGTTGGTACCACACAAAAACATGTTTGTTTACAGTCCTTGAGCACCTCCTACTGCATCTGTCCTAGGCTTGGGAACACCCCAACACAGTGTAGTCACTCCATATTCAGTGAGAGGAGAGGTGGCTATTGCACCATGAGTGACTGCACTGTTTGGGGGTGTTTGTCATGTTCAGAAAGTATGCAGTAAGGGTAGATCAAGGATTTGAAACAAAACAAGGTTGGGTATACTTACTCCATTTGCATGAATTCTAGTTCTAGTAAGAAAAAAGGCAGAAAAAAAAAACAAGCAGCAACATCAGTGAATTTTACAGAAAGTAAGCAATCATAAAATGTATGTTTTCAGCTAGAAATACTGTAATATGATGCTAAGAAGATTGGCAGTATCCCTTTAAACAGGCCAACTCCTTCTCAGCTAAAAAAATGGTGACGCTACTTTATATGAAAGAATCCAAGTTTGGTTGAAAGGATGTTTTGATCTTAACTATTTGGATCACTAAACTTAATTTTGTAGTTAATACACTTGAATTTTTATATTATATCTCTGTCAAATATTGTCCGAGCAATGAAAATGAAATGAAATACAACTAATTCAAAAAACTGCTTATAGTGGTGCTGGCAGTATAGCCTAAAGGTTAGAGTAATGAGGTGTGAATGAGCTTGGTACCTGCAGACATGGGTTTGATTCCCACAACCTCCACTTGCATACTGTGTGACTCTAAGCAAGTCACCTGACCAGCCCAAAGCTCCTGGGTCATCTCTGGAAACAGGCACTTGTGCCTAGTGGGCCTTATCCAGTTGACAAAGACTAAATAAATAAATATAGGATTGCCACCTCCTTAGTTTTGGATTGGACAATGTAGTTTTCAGGGTTCTTCTCCAGTCATCCAGTTTTGCGCAGTGGTACAGGTGTATAGTTTTTGATCCACTTTTCAGTGGCCACATCCTCTTAAAACATTTTGTTTTCAAATAATTCAGTATTTTGGCTGCATTTTACAGGTTACAGTCAAGTTACGTAGAAACATAGAATTTGGCAGCAGAAAAGGACTGTTTGGCCCATCCTGTCTGCCCAGATGTTCCCTGCCTAATCTAGCTACACAGACCCTAACTGGTCTCTGGCGACCCTCTCTCCTCCCTGCCTGTTTTCTAGTATAACCCATGTCTATCCCACGCATGCTTAAAGGCCCCCAGTGTTTATGCATCCACCACTTCTGCTGGCAGTCTTTTCCAGGCATATTCCACCCTTTCAGCGAAGAAATATTTTCTCACATCTTTCTTAAACTCCCCCCTCCAACTTCATTACATACTGCCTGGTCTTGGTGCGTCTTCTTATTTGAAGGAGACTTCCCTCCTGCACTGTTCACCCCTGTGAGGTACTCATAGGTCTCAATCATGTCACCTCTCACTCTCCTCTTCCATGTTGTACCTGTTGAGACCCCTCAGTTTCTCCTAGCAGGGCTTCTTGTGCAAGCCCTACACCATTTTAGTTGCCCTTCCCTGGACTGCCTCCACCCTGTCTATGTCCTTTCTGAGGTGCAACCTCCAAAACTTGACACACTACTCCAAGTGGGGGTCTCACCTTTGAGCGATACCATGACAACACCACCTCCTGCCTCCTGCTGGATATCCACTCCATATGCACTCCAATGTCCTACTAGCCTTACCCACTGCTTTGTCTCACTGCCCTGCATCCTTGAGGTCATCAGCTATGATAACTCTAAGGTCTCTTTCCTGTTTAATGACTGTCAGTACCTCCACCTCATCCTACTGTATACTCAGCACCTTCTTTCCTATGCCCTACTGTAGTGTGTGATCTTGCACTTTGTGGCATTGAACCTCACTCCCATGCTTTAGACAGCTCCTCAAGTTCTGATGTCATGCAAAACTTTGCTTGTAAAACCAGTCAGTCTAGGAGTTGTAAAGTATGGCTGTTAAGACCATTAACGGTAAATTAACTTAATCTTCTCAACTATGCATTGTTTGATATGGTCTTTACTACTCAATTTAAGTCCTGTCTAACATTACAAATTACTTTAATGAAGGGGCGATGTACTCAAGCCATAAAAAAAAAAGGGATTGGGCTAGGAATGGAATATTTGGCAATGAGGTTTATTATTCAGTTTCACTTCATCCAAAGGTGGCAACTCTAGTTTACTAAATATCTGGCTGTGGAGGTGGAACTAAAAAGATGAGAGACCAAGAAAGGTGCTTCATTCTTTGCATTTTATCATTTGGACCAAGCTATGTTAATTTCTATCTCATATGTAATGCTGAGAAATATGAATGAAATACCATATAAAAAGATGGGTAAACCATAGAAAGGCAAAACATAAATGGAGTGTAAATACAGGCGTGCAAGTAAAATCCAGTGATAAAGCAGATCCAACTGGTCCAATTTAATATTTTTTTAATCTATTTCCTGAAAACTAGAAAGGCTAGTTCTCAATTATATAGATACATGAAAACATAGAATTTCTCAGCTGATAGTTTCAGTTTTCAGTTAGAAAATATTGTGCAGTTTTTAATAAAGGGACAAAGTGTTACAATAAAGAGACAGTACAGTATCTACAGTGCACGCCTTTAACAATTGAATTACCTGCTCCCTGATGTCCCCTCTGAATCCAAACTAGGCACTTTTAAAACCAGGCTCCAGGGTCACCTCGTTACTCTAAGACAATGTGACTGCCCCCTTTAGTTATCCAAACACCACTCTTGCCTTTCCCACATCCCCCTTTTGCCCCTCCCATGCCACCTCTTTCACTTCAGCACCACCCCACCCCACTCCTACCCCCAGTTCTACCTCTCCTAGACTCAATATCCCATATGCTCCTCCCCTTTCTAGAAGACCTAATGGTTGAAGCACAAGGACTTCTGGCTTAGGTGTATTGTGTCTGTGTGCAACACCAGTTTTGGTATTAAATTGACATTTTGCAGCAATTTTGCTTGAGTGTGAGTTTTTTGGAGTGCAGACCTTGTTGGAACAAATGCTTTTAAAGTATCCCTTGAAATGCCAGGGAGTACCTATGCCTACAGTACATTTAGTAGCTCGGGTAATGCTACAATACCAGGAATGATCAGGATTAGATGTGTGGCTTTCAAGACAATGGCAAAAAAAGTAATATAGTACCGCAAGCCAGAACTCCTGCATGCTGTAAATACAATAGGTTACTATGGCCAAGACTGTAATATCCTCAAGAAATGTTTTTAAATGAGTACCCTGATATCCACACCACAGAACTAAGATGGGTTTGTAATAATTTGTCATCTGTTTGGCAGCCTCTTGTGGGAGGCCAAGGATAGCTTGGGCATGGAGTCTGAACTTTCCTCTTACCCACTAGAACTGACAATATTTTAGGCAGGTGGCAGAGCAGATGAGGAACTTTGTCCATGTTGTATTTTTTATGTAGAATGTTTGTCTGCAGTGCTGTCAGTTTATCACCACTGCTAAGCACTGAAGATTTACTATTAAAAGGTATAGCCAAAGAATTACAGGGAAATCTTGCATATGATAATAAAGTAGGACTGAATCTCTGAGTCTTCCAACTTGTAGAACTTAAGTATGCCCGCAGTTGGACTACTGCTCTCACTTTTGGTGCATGCACCATAGAAAAAGGTTATAGAAAAAGTCAAGGGCATACAAAGGAGGGCAACCAAGCTGATATTAAGAGTTATGGCCTTGCATTATGATGAATGATTGAAAAGCTTAGGCTTGTTTAGCCTCAGAAGAAGCCGCATGAGAGATGATTTTTTTAACAATGTCCACTGGATAGTTTGATACCCTTTACATATGTAAGAATATATGAAGGGCCAGCACAAGAAGGCCTGAAGGTCTATTGAGTCTGCTCGATGCAGAGCTCCTGTTCGTATACTACATGTTGCTCTGCCCTCCTCCATTACCATCACCTTCCCCTTCAATTTTTCCCTCCTCTTTTAAACCCCCAACTGTACTGTGATTTACTACCCCCTCTGGCAGTGTATTCCTTCTTATCACCCCATTTCAGTACAGAAATGCCTTCTGGCCTCCTTCCTGTTTCTCCCCGTGCTAGTTTGCAGTTGTGCCCTCTGATGTTTCTGTTCTCACTTTTGCTAAAATGATCCCCTATGTCAACCTTGTTAATGGCTTTAAGGTATTTGAAGGTCTCAGTCATGTACTCCATCTCTCTCCCTTTTCCTCTAGTGAGTATATATTAAGGTTCATCAGCCTCTGTTCATACAGGATATCCTGCTGCCCCTGAATCATCTTGTTAGCCCTCCTCTGTACTGCCTCCATCTGGTTTATATCTTTAAAGAGGACAGGAAATTATTTCTAATTGGTAGCAGTTTATAATGTCCCCATTTACGGAAATTATATCCATGAACTTAAATGATCCATATGGTACTGTACCTTAATAAAAAGTGGTGTGAAAAACTGTATTTTGCATTGTTTCATTTTTATGGACAGCATTTTGTTACAGTTCACTTCACAGAATCAGTGATCTGAAGTTTTGACTATGTCACAGTTTATGCACAGAACTAGAAGCATGATTCTGATAGGACAATAGCTCATGTTTAGCATCCTGTACACAAACCGTAACATAGTAAAAACTCCAAATTACTGGTTCCATGAAGGGAAATCTGCAGAATGTTGTTCATGAAAAGAAAACAATTGAAAACACAGTTTTTCACATCAGTGTTTATTAAGATACAGTTAAATCTGGCTCATGTCGACAGAAGTCTTTCATTTCTCTTACTAGGAACATTACTAACTGCTGCCAGTTAGCACAGATTTCCTGTCCCCTTTAAGGTAGGGGCTCCAGTACAGCATGCAGTACTCCAGCATCCTGTTCCCCTTCCCCATCACCTTTTTGCACTGTGTTGATGGTTTCAGGTTGCTTGTAATTGCTATCCCCAGGTCATTCTCCTCTTCCAAGACTTTGACCTTCACCCCCACCCTGAGACTGTACTCATTCCTGAGGTTCTTACACCCAATATTACTGTACCTTGCACATTTTAGAATTGAATCCCAATTGCCAGAATCTAGACCACCTTTCCAACCTTGCTCGGTCATCCCTTAGATCCCTTACATCCTCCTCAGTGCCCACCCTTTCAAGAGCTTGTTATCCTATACAGAAATACATATCTTGCCTTTGATGCTATCCCTCATGTTGTTGATGAACACATGGAGTGGGACTGGACCCAACACTGATCCCCGTGGGACCTCGCTAGTAACTTCTCTCATCCAGAAGTGCCCACCCTACCACTCACTATGTTCTGCTCCTAGCCAGTTTGCCACCCACCTGGTTAGTTTGCACCCAGTCCCCATATTATCCAGTTTTTTTGAGTCAAAGGCCTTGCTGAAATCCAGGAACAATATGTCCACCACTTGATCCTTGTCTACTGCTCTAGTGACCCAATGAAAGAAGCTGATCAATTTGTTTGGCATGACTTCCCCACCATAAACCCATGCTGCCTGCTATCCTGGAGCCCGTTTGCCTCAAGGAACTCAACCAGACTTTCCTTTAGGATGGTTTCCATCAACTTGCCAACAACTAATGTCAAGCTGACTGGTCTGTAGCTCCCCAGTTTGACCCTAGGTCCACTCTTGTTCAGGGGCACTGCATTGGCTGTCTTCCATTCATGCCGAACCACCCCTATGTCCAGTGAGTGGTTGAACTGGCTAGCCAGGAGCACTACAAGGACTGCTGCCAGCTCTCTCAGCACCCTCGGGTGCATATAACCCCCCCGGGACTTATCCGCCCTGTGGGCCTTGAGTCCTTGGAGGACTTTGTCCTCTGTTATTGCTTCCTCCCTCATCTCCACTGCCCCTCATCCCAGTTTTCCCCTATGGTAGTGGCCCATCCCTCTCCTTTGTGAAGACTGAGCTTAAGTATTTCTTCAGTACCTCCACCTTCTCCCTGTTTTCCTCCACCCACTCCGTCCTCCCTCTCAGCTTCACTGTTTCCTCTTTTGTTCTTTTCTCCCAGATGTATTAGAAGAAGGTCTTGTCACCTTCTTTGACCCCCACAGCTATTCTTAATTCCATCTCTGCCTTAGCTGGTATATCATCCTGTAAGTTGATTTCAGTTACCCCACATATTCTGCCCTGTACTCTTTCTTCTGGGTCTTTTTGTGCTCCATGTAAAAAGCCTTTTGCTCCCTCACTGCTCTGCCCATCTCCTCTGTAAACCACAGCAGCTTCCTCCTCTTGCTCCTTTTATCCTTCTGCTTAAAGAGCACCTTTCATGATGGTCCAAAAAGTTATAGCTTGTAGTCATTGTATGCAGTACTAGACCTGAAAGGGTGTGTGCATTTGTTAGTTTTGGACAAGGTTTCCTCTGCCTTCCATATTTTGCATTTGTTTTTGAGCCCTGCTGCACTTACCTTTGCTGCTTATCTGCTGGGATGCTGGCTCCCGCTAACATTGCTATATGGCAGAGCAGTGACTCGCACTGTGCAGTACAGTGCAGTTGCGGCAGTTTTGCAAGGGAAACCTACCAGTACTGGGTGTACATACTGCAGTTCTGCAGTTTACTTCCTAAGCTTGATGCACTGCAAGCCTTTACCACCCAACACAATCCGGATATTCTGTCAGTAGTTGAAACTTGGCTCACCCCAAAGATTCCTGACCAGGCAATCACCCTTCCTGGCTACAATGTCTTCCGGGTTGATCATAAGTCCAAAAGAGGTGGAGGGTGTGCCTTATATGTGAAAGACACTTTCTGAGGACACCCCATTGATTCCAATCTTCCAGCAACTCCTGCTCAGATTCTTCCCATCAGACTCCTATTAGGTGCCTACAATAAGGCCCTCACAGTTGTCACTGTTTACATAACTCCTAAAGAACAGGGACCTGGTCTAACCGCTGTCCTTGACTTTGTCAAATCCCACCCAATGGACTCCAAAATCATCCTTCTTGGTGACTTTAACATTAATTGGCTCTCAGCTGAAGGTGGGTCATTTAGGGACCCTGTTATATCAGCTAACTTGACTCAAATGATTGACTATGCAACAAGAAAGAACCACAGAACTGGGACCTGCACCCTACTCGACTGGATCCTAACCAACCACCCCTCTTAGATCATGAAAACCTCAGTCCTCCCTGACTCACTCAGTGACCACTCTCCCATCAGCTGTACCTGGTCAAACAAATTCTATAAGCTCCCTCCAAAAATCATCACCAGCAGAGTCCTACCCCGTGGTCAGCTACCCCACCTCAAATCGCACCTCTGTCTGCAGGACTGGTCCCTCATCTTCAAAGCAACAGATACTAATACTGCACTGGAGCAATTTATTCACATTTTCAATGAAGCCTGTAATAAATTTGCCCCTTTCAAAAACTGTAAAGTTAAATCGCTCAGTAACCCTTGGCTGTCAGGAGACCTCCTAAAAAACCTTTAATCCAGGGACCACCTCTGGGAACTGGCTAGAAATTCCGGTAAACAACTTGACATCCAGAATTACAAATGGGCATGGAACGACTGCACCAAATCCATTCGGCAACAGAAATCTGACTACTATAAAAATGCCCTCACTAACTCCTGGGGAAATGGGAGGGATTTCCGGAAAAACATTAAAGATGTCACTGGGAAGCAGTCAAAATCTTTGCCAAACATACTCAACATAAATGGGCACACTACACTTGACCCTAAAACTATTACGAACACTTTTAACATCACTTTCACTGACCTTAGCAGTGCTCTCACCTCTGACTTCTTCCAAGATGCGTCAACTCCCACCCCCAACTCCTCCACCCATGCCTGTCACCCACCTTTCTACTTTAAAGCACTAAAGAAATATCAAGTCCGAAACTATGTTGCCAAAGCCATCAGCAAATCTAGAACAAGCAATGACACACTTGACCTCAAGCTACTGGCCCTAACGCTTGATGAGGTACTTCGGCCCCTCACCAAGATCTTTAATCTCTCTCTTTCCCTTAGCCAATTCCCGGACAAATAGAAAATGGCCACTGTTG
This sequence comes from Neoceratodus forsteri, assembly GCA_016271365.2. Taxonomy (NCBI): domain Eukaryota; kingdom Metazoa; phylum Chordata; order Ceratodontiformes; family Ceratodontidae; genus Neoceratodus; species Neoceratodus forsteri. The sequence continues at coordinate 362,369,387 of CM057458.1, forward strand.
CCCCAATTCACCAAAGTGGTGATAAGACTGACCATGCAAACTTCTGTCCTATCTCCATTCTGCCTCCCCAATCGAAGGCACTGGAGCATATAGCAGCGGACCAACTTACTGAGCATCTGGACAATTATAATATTCTCTGTAAACAGCAACATGGCTTTAGAAAAGGTCATAGTACATCCTCTGCCTTACTCTAATTCACTGGCTCCATTCACAGCTCCCTCGACAATGGACAACTAACTAGTGCTATTTTCATCGACCTGACCAAAGCCTTCGATACTGTCCACCACTCCCTTCTGCTGAGCCAACTAAAAAATGCTGGTCTCTCCAATGATTCAATCTCTTGGTTCAAAAGCTATCTTGAAAACCGCTCCCAGCAAGTAAAAATTGGAGATGTGCACTCTGATTCCAAACCTGTCCTCTCTAGAGTCCCCCAGGGTTCAATACTGGGCCCCCTACTCTTCAGCCTGTTCCTTAACACCTTACCATACTCCTGCACTGAACATATCACCCTGTATGCCAATGATGCAGTAATCCTTGCCACACACCAGGACCCGAAGAAAATGCAAGAAAATCTCCAACTTGGCTTCTCCTCGGTTGAGAATTGGTTCACAAAGCACAAACTGACCCTTAATCAAAAAAAAACAAGGCCATGATCTTCAGCAGCTCCCATAATAAACATAAGCACTTCCAACTCTCTGTTATCACCAGACAAGGTGCCGCAGTGGAACAGGTCAAAAACTTTAAATACCTCGGGATCACCCTTGACCCTCACCTCTCCTACACTGCCCACATCGACCATGTCGCCAAAGCCACTAACTTCCGGATAGGCCTGCTATTCCGTCATAGGAAACACCTGACACCCGAAGCCCTCGCTGTCGCTGTCCAGAGCTCCATCATATCCTTAATTGATTATGGCATTATCATTTACGGCTCTGCTACAACCACCGCACTCAAATGTGTATCCACCACCCTCAACAAGGCCTGTCGACTTGTCACTGGCTCCCAATGCTTAACTCACACCTGTGTCCTCTATTCTCAAACTGGATGGTTGAATGTTGCCAATTGAAAAAAACACCAAACTTGTATTACTACTAAGAAAATCTTGCTGGGCCTTGCCCCTCCTGGAGTCTGTGCCCTCATACAACCAAGAATCCACACCCGCCATACCAGGGGATCGAAATCTCAGCTTCTGCAAATCCCGCATTGCCACACAACACAAGGCCAATGATCCTTTGCTTACTGGGCCGCTAGTTGGTACAATGGTCTTCCCAGTGACATCTCATCCTCACTATCGCTCAGCACTTTTAAGACTCGGCTCCACCTAACACTCACTACCTCCAACCTCTGTGACTGTTGTGGCCAAACATGTCTTTTGGTTCCATAGCTGAAGATGCCCTTTTGGATCCACATCTACTCCTGCACATTGCCAGCACTCCCCCCCCATCTTCACCTCCCCTGCTGGCCCATGACAAATGCCACCCGGCTGCACTACCTCGATTCTTACACACCTTCCACTTCTCCTCTCTCTGTTCCCCCCCACCTACCTCCTGTTTTCTCCCATCCACTTAGTCTCCCTGATTTCACCCTCCTCCTTTCCCTTCCCCCTCCCCAAAGTTTCACCTTATTGTTCTTTTTTCCTTTACAAGACTGTTTTTTTTATTTTATAAACTGTTATCTTTGTTTATGTTTGTCTCAATTGTACCAGTGACATGGAACCTTTGTAAAAGAGCCTCGGCTCAAAGGTATTTGTAATCCTAGAACAAATAAATAAAAAAAAAAACATACTGTGTCTCCCCTTCCCCAAGACACACTGTTAGCAATGCAGTATGCCTTTTCAGTATGTTATTTTGTAAAATTGACTTACTTCTGCCTCTATAACAAAGCATGGGGAGTGAGAAAAGATCAAGTTGCTGTCAGTCGAGACAGCTAACTGTCAGTTTATGCATTGGAGTAATTAGTGTCTATACCGTACCTTGATCATTTGAAAGCAGTAATGACTCCTTACCCATGACATATTGGTGCCTTCCATTCTTTGTGTAGTAAGGTGCCTGGCAGTCACTCAAAAATTCCTTACTGCTCCTCCGTCCTGCACCTCCTCGACATAAGCATGACACTGCAGAATGCCGAAGACTAATTTTGGTACCATATAGCACCACCAGTCTGCACAGGCGTGGAATCCCAGTTTCACTTTTCAAACAAGAATTTCTCTGGAAATAGCCCTCAATTTTTAAAACCACCTCTGCTGTACAGTCCATGTAGCACATACAACACATCTAAACACATTGTTTGTATTATATGGTACCAAAATTAGTCTTCATCATTCCATGGTGCCATGTTGAGGTTGGGGAGGTGCGGGATGGAGAAGCAGTAAAGGATTTTTGATCAGGGTGACTGCCAGATGCTTTACTACAGAAAGACATGGAAGGCACCAGTATGGCATGGGTAAGGAGGCATTACTGCTTTTAAATGACCAAGGTATAGACACTAATCACACTGATGCATAAATTGACAGCTGTCTCGGCTGACAGCAATTCTATCTTCTCTCACCCCCCATGCTTTGTTATAGAGGCAGAAGTAAGTCAGTCTTACAAAAAAAAACATACTGACAAGGCATTTTGATTTTGGCATAATGCATTGCAAACAGTGTGTCTTGGTGAAGAGGGACCACAGTATGTACACCTAGTAATGTAGTTTTCCCTTGCAAAAACTGCTGCAATGTCACTGTACTGCAGTGTGAGTCACTCCTCTGCTATACAGTGATGTCAGCAGTACAGCTCTAGGTCCACAGCAACATCAGGCTTGCTATAGAAGCTCTGGTACACCCTGCAGTTTTTAGCAGCTCAGAATGCAAAAACTAACTGCAGAGGACAGTAATGAAATATAATTCCAGAATCAATGCAAGAAGGGGTAATTTATGCATGAATGTCAAAAAGACTGGGAAAGGTGCTTTTTAAGACAGGTTGCAGTGACTGCCTTTACCCCATCCCTAATTACTGCCCATCTAGGCTCCACACCCATGTCCTCCCTTATTTCACTCAGTCTTTCCCCTAGCATCATCCCAATGCATAAAAAAGCCACCCTTTTAGCTGGCCCAGTGGTGCAGAGGGCTGAGGCATTTCTGCCTTACCTCAAGCTATGCCGGCAACCCAGGTTTGGGAATGACCTTGGGTCATTGGGGAGCCGGCGCTGGAGGGGGAGGGTAAGATCAGGATTGAACTACCTCATGGCAGCTCTCCTCTTCTAGGGAGGGGGGGTCACCCTGTTGCAGTCCCGCCATTACTGGGCGGAGGTCCGATGGTGGCACAGGTGGGCATGGCCGACCAGTAGGGTGGGGCATCCTGCAGTGCACTGCATGTGCATGCCTCCATATATGTGCGCTTGCGCCAAGGATGCAAGGGCGGGAAGGTGAAAACAGGAGAGAAAAAAAAAGATAAATAAATAATTGAAAAAAAAAATCCACCCCTTTGAAACCAAGAACACATGTTTTTATGTTCAGCACTTTATGTTCCACATCCAGCTGAAACCACACAGTCTAGTGGTCACTCCCTCCCAGGGGCTCAGTGACCCTGATGCTTTTGAGATGATTGCTATTCATCAGAACCAGGCTCAGGATGGTTCAATCTCTTGTCAGCTTCATCATCTTTCTTATCTCATTCCCCAGTTCCCTGTCTGTGGTTCTTCCTGACTTGGCAGTCAGTACACTATCCCTCCCATTATTTTCTTCTCCACGCCTAACTGTAGCGGTACCCATAGCACCTCTGTACCCTCACCATGTCCTCCCTTGTGACCTTTATCCCTTCCCTAACATAGATTGCCACCCTTCCACCCCAACCCATTGTTCTGTCCTTCCTATAGGGGGTGTATTCAGGAACAGACAGATCCCAGTCATGGTTTGGGTTTGCCCAGGTCTCAGTGACTGCCACCAGATCTGCTCAGTTCTCTGTCATCATGGCTTGGAGGTTTTCCATTTTGTTCCCAAGACTCCTAGCATTTGTGGATATCATTCTCCACATCTTCTGTTTCCCACCCCGCTCTTCCATTCTAGTCCCCCTATGTGGTCCCTTTTGACTTCAGGTATCTTATGGAAGTTGCATACAGATCCAGAAGGGAGATTTGAAACTACCAGAGGAGATGGGGAGTACCATGAATCAATAACATTGAGCATCCCAAGGATGTTGCACATGCACTTAAATAGAGCTTGTGTGAGGTGGAGAGCAGGTTGCCTTCTACCCCCTCTCAACCCCAGACAAAGCCTGCTTAATTCAGTGTGTCAGTGGGAAACTTAGTATACATGTAATGGTTGTACTTAAACAATGTGGATTTGGTCCACACACATTCTGTCTCATGGCTTGGATGTCTGCCCTTGAGGGTTAGTGCACTTCTCTGTCATGTGATTGATGGATAGATGCTCATCCTGGTGAATTTTCCACCCTTAGAATTGACATGGGGATATGGTCCCTAAGACTAAAGGTACCTTAGGGAAGATGCCCCAAAAGACAGAGCCAAGCCTTGGTGTAGTGCAGTTGAACACACCAGAAGAAGATAGGGAATGTTGGCTGCAGATAAATTGAGGATTAGCAAAACTAACTGTCTTAGCGACAAATGACACTATTAGCCATGATATATGAAGCCACCATCTGGGCCCAACTTGTGGTGGAATACTTTATGACCCTCAGTATGGAGGAGAGGAAAAACCCATTTGGATGAAACCTCTAGGGAACCAAAGTGTAGATCACCATCCATACAAGCTTACTATTTTATTAATTATAATTGAGAAATTCCCCAAAACCTAGCATGAAAGTGATATGGAAGTGCTAAAGAGACAATGAATGACAGCCTGCAGCTCTGTTTAGAATTTGGCACAAGAACTGCTTCAGCGGAAAATCATTGTCAATTTGGAGGGTAAAATATAGAAACTCTCACTTAGGCCTTTTATTTATTTTTCTTAGGTTTTTTTCTCCCCTTCAGCCTTCAGTGATGCCGACTGTCACTGCACCACCTGGCCCCATCTTTCCACTAACCCACTAATGCCATTGTCCTAGGTTGCTTACCATCCAAGGCAGGGGGGCAAGGGAGGGCCATCCTTTCTCCAACCCAGCACAGGATTCGGTAGTGGGTGGTGGGCTGCATGTTGAGAGCTCAAGTATGCAGCAGCCATCATCCATGGTGTACACAGGGATATTTTGCCCAGTTCCTCCCTTGAGCCCTCCTTCCTCCCCTGGCATGAGTACAGCCCACTGCCTGGCCTTGGTCATATGCAGCATGCATCTACAGAAGGAGCAAACTCCCTCATCCATCTGTAAGGGTCCTGCAGCAACAGAGCCCACCACCAACCCAACCCAATCATGGTACACTGCTGAGTGGCAATTACTGTGGCCAGACCTGCCTCCTAGCATGGCTCCCTGTGCACATTCCTGACCTCGTGTCACCTGAACTGCAGTGCAACACACTGTTTATGGGCCATCAAGGTGGGCTCACTCAATCCTTCTGACAGGACTTCAGCTTTGAAGGTGACACAGAGCTGGATAGTATGACTAAAAGGGCCTCAATCTGGTGAGGGCCCCATCCCTAAAGGTGCCAAGGGGCACTTCCCCCATCAGCCAAAGCATGGCAGAAACTCAGATACCCTGAGGAGAGAAGGAACAACTACTGAATGGCAAGGATGCCTGACTTCTGGCCCATGAGAAGGCCTAACCTCTGAATGATCTCATAGAGATAGTCAGTATGACATAAGGAGCTGGCCCGGTGGCACTGAGGGCTGAGGCACTGGACACCTTACCTCGCGCTACACTGGTGACCCATGTCCAGGAATGAGCATGGGCCGCAGGGAGTTGGCAGGGGAGGAGAAGGATTGAGCATCCAATGGACTGCTCTCCTTCTCCTGGGAAAGGGGTCCTCAGTGGTCGACACTCACCTGCTCCCTAGCGGAGGCTGGGGGACAGGATGCTGTGCTGCAGAAGGGGAAGGAGTTGGGGCAGACACTTGGAGGGAGCACGTGCGGACGCACGTGCGCTCCTCTCCACGGGCATCATTGCATCCCCCAGCTCCTGGGGAGAAACCAGGAAAAAGAAGCAGCCATGGCACAGTAGTGGAGGGCACCTTGCAGACTCTGCTTCCAGACAGCCACGGTGCTGGCCCATTGAATCTGGTCTCTGGTGGGGGTTGGGGAACCCCACTGGCCCTGCTGGGGGGGCAAGCCCTAGGAGTATGGGTCGCCGCCAGATGGTGGATGCCGGGGGATGGGGCTGGGGTGCCCTCTGGAGGACATTCGGCTCAGAAGAGAAAAAATTAACAACAAAAAAATGAAAAAGTATGACTTAAAGAACCCCTATCTTGCTCGTGAGGTGCAGAGCCTTGCATCTGTTGGCAGTGGAGCCCTTGCTGATTGTGCTCTTTGCTGACTGCAGAGCCCATGCTGCTTGTGGGATACAGAACCCTGATAATTGTGGGGCCTTAGAGTCTGACACCACAACTGTTTGAAACATGATCCAGACCATGTTTTCTTTAGAGTATAATGTTTAGCAACAGTCCATTCCTTTCGTCATTGTGATGCAGATCCAGGATTGTTACTAAGGAAACATAACCCAGGTGCTACAGTTTTAAGAAAAGAGCCATAACTTCAGGGTGAAAGAAAACCGAAACAAACCAGAAAACAAAATTTGTTTTTTCTTAGTCTTGTGAAATAACTGCTCACCTGAAAGCAGTATCTGCTGTGAACAATTCTTTAGGTCTGGTATGCAGAATTGGCCACAAGGAAAATCACAGCACATGAGCAAATCTTTTTTTTTTTCCATTTTATTTTTAATGAAATTTAATAGCATTACACACCCGATAAAACTAATTCTAAAGACCGTTATTACACATTAGTTTCAGTTAAGCACTAGTAAGATTACGGTCACTGAGACACAATCCTTAATGGTGCATCTGTGGAGGCAATCCAATTAATAGAATCTATTCTGAAACAACTTTATACAATTGAACTATTATTGCAGCCAATGCCAGACATACATTTCTAAAAAAAAACACATATAAACATAAAAAATGTGTTCACACCCAATCCAGCTTATCTACTTGACCCCTTAAGTTTTAAATTTAAACATTTAAGCCATTCTCTATGCTCCCTATTATATGTTACACATCTCACGCTTTAAGCTCTATATAAACTTAGCTAGTAGATATTGAGAACTGATTTAAGCTTAATGTTAAGACGTATTTGAACCTTGACATAGATATTAACTTTAGACACATCTCTAGCTTGCCTGGTGAAGCTGTAGAGGGTTCAATAAGTCTCTGGTGGCTGTGCAAGTGAGGGAAGCAATAAAGGTAGCTGCCGCATTAAGTGGCACCATGTGCTGCCTCAAACATCTGAGCAACCTCAGACTTCTCATGAATGGGCGATCACACCAAATGACCGTCAGTAATCAGCTATCATCACCATTGCAACTCGCCTTGCTTCTGCTTCACTGCCACATCATCAACACCATGCTACGTAAATCTGGGAACTCACTCATCATACAGCAAATTACCCGGTATAAGCTCGTTTCTTACAGAGTAGAGATTTAATAAAATAGGCACTTAAACTGATTAGTAACTTTTAACTTGACATACACACGTTATCATCAAACTGTTTCGTTCCTATGTACGGTAGATGAGCATCAGAATCATTGGGGACATTGTTCAAGGGCATACTGAAAATTTAACGTCATCCTTAAAGAGCTACTGGCGCCTCAAAGAAAACTTTGAAAAACATGATAATTAGGTACAATTCAGCTTGCATTCCATGTGCATTCTATATATTTATCTTCCTCATTACTTATTACTGAGTAAATTTGCATGACTGTGATTTTTATCCCTTAGATTTCCTTTAGAGTTTATCTGCCTCTGTAGCTTACTCCCTACTTCAAGTAATAATCATCTGTTGTGACATCACACTTTGTTGCATGGGAGTAACTGTGATGTCACAAACAGGGTATTATGACCTCAGGTAGGGAGAAAGCAGCAGGAAATATGAACTCTTCAGGAGCAAAGATCCTGTTTTCATGCAGATACCTCAGTGATAAATAATAGGGAGGAGGAATACAGAACTAATGGGAAATACAAGCTGAACTGTGTCTAAATGTTATGTTTTGTTAAGGTTCTCCTGAAGGTGTCAGCTGCTCTTTAAACATTTTCTACAAGATAAGGTACACTCTCCTACAATCTAGCCTTTCAACAAATGCTGGATACATGGACCCAACCAGCTTGCCCATTGCCTGGGGTTCTGTCTGTAGTAGGAAAAGAGTGAAATCAGTCATCATCCTTGGAGGAGGAGGAGTGTCCTCCCTGAGACTGACCTCTTGGTTCTTGGACAAATTTGTCAACTCAGAGTCCTGCTGCTTTGGGATCTGTAAAGGAATACATTTTATCTTGCACCACAAACTGCAAATACACAGGAAAACCAAGCCTAAAATGAATGTTCAGCTCTTTAAGTTTAGAAGTGACTCCCTCTAAAGCCCTGTAGTGGGAACAATTGGCAACTGAATAATCAGGGAAAAATAGCATTCTCTGAACATAGCTCTTAACCGTTCCTTGCTCCCTAGTGGCTCTTAGAATGTTATCTCCGGTTGCAGTATGGTCAGTCACCATTAATAGTGTTCTAAGGCCCTCCACCGTGTTACGAGCCTGGCTTGGGGTGATATGATAAGCTCGAATGATCAGTATCATATGAGGATAGTGACTGAATATGAGCAACCATCAAAATGGCGACTAACATCAGAGCACTATCCTCGGCTACACTGCAAGAGTAGCGACCATATGCGAAGGCGACAGTACTGAAGGGCGACTGGAAGGGGAGAATAGCAAGGGGAAGGGGGGAGATAAAGAAGAGGGTTTTTGAGGGGGTAGTGTGTCTACTGCAGCCAAGCCAGCCATGTGGTGTGGTGGTGAGGGTGGCTAGCTCTGGCACAGCAGGTACTGGGTTTGGGGATGGGGAGGGAACAAATTTTGCCATCTTGCCGCTGCTTTATTTTTTTTTTATGGCCATCTGGAGCCTCCCCGGCTACATGCAATCCCCGAGTTAGGTAATCCTATGGGGCGCAGCCAATCCACATAAACACTTTGTATTGTTGCCAGATGTTTGGTCGCTGGAATGTGTATATCACTGATTTGCTTTCCGGCGATATACACCCGCCTTAATAGGGATCGCTGTTTTGCGATCACTACTATGACATGGAACTGAATCCCAGTCCCAAGACCTCAGGGAGCCATCGCTCCAGAAAAGTGCTGCATCCTTCCTCTCTGTCTCCTTAGACATCCCTAAAATGTGGACATTTTCAGCTCACCAGATTTTCCAGTTGATCTTTTCCTGACTTTATCATGCCCTAATTTTTACTGTAATTGTAGCAACAGCAATATCTTTCCAGCAATCTTTTTTTTGTTGTTATATAATGAGTTTTTATTGTTTTTTTTTCCACTTTTACATAGTACAGCATATATTTCATATCACCACTTGTATATTGAAACAGATATCTTCCTGGCTAGGGAAATTCTCCTTGCAGATATACAGTTCAGCACTAAAATAATCTTGAAACTTCACAAACCTAACATTTACATTATATATAACCACAATAATGTTATCTGTCTGAAACGAATAGTAGAGGAAAAAAAAACATTAATAAGACGAAATAATCTCGTAGACATGCCATCACTTTGTTGCTACTATTGACGCTAGGTCAATTCATATAAAAAGTTACACTGCAGAATCAACGTTCTTTACTAACTACAATGGAATTAAGCCCTGACTGGCACTAGTTTGTATTTAATAGCCTCTTGTATAGTAATGGCTAGAATAAACAACTATATCTAGAAGAAAAATGTAAGTCTGACCTGGAATAAAAGGAGAAAACAAAAATGCATTACCGCACAGCTTACTGTGTCCCTGGATGCCATCAGAGTAACTGGCATTCCAACTAAAATATGAAGACCTGCTTTCAGAAAAAAAGAAGGTAACAGATTGTTAGTGACCGACTATTCACTGCAAATTCCTTATTTATGTGGCCCTTAGTTTTATGCAAGTGTCCTGATTGTGTTACCTGGGACAGCCTGGCTGTGTACCCCAGAACCTTCATCTCATAGATGTTATCGGGGGGGGGGTCTATCAATGTGTGGCCTAACCAGTACTATAGAACAGCATTCCTTGTATACTTTCCTTTTGCCCCCATTCTTCCTCCTTCACAGGTTTTATCCAATCCCTTGGCTGTTTTGTAATTCTAAATTTGAGAACCATGTATAATAGTGTATGTTAAATTTGACCAGATTGGCCTTCACTTTATACTGTACCCCAATGTAAGAGGCCATGTTGGTAACTCCCGCCTCCCACTCAGAAAGGGTGGAGGGTTGGCTACCTGCACCTCATCAGTAGCTGCTGTTTTTCCTCTGTCACTATGGTGTACAGCAGTGGATGCAGTGTACTCCCTTCCTCCTGTAAGAGCTCAATATCTCCCAGTTTCCAGAACAGCGGGTACACAGTAAGTGGTCTAGTAACTCTCCCCATCACCCTCTTTTGAACCTCAGCCAAGAAATCCTGGATAACTGAGTGGCTCCAGATAATGTGGCTGATAGGTAGCATTTCCAGCATGCATTATTTATTTGAAGGCCCATCTTTGATAACTTGTTAGGTGTCCGATGCCACCTCCCTAAAATCTTTTTTTGAATTAACAGATAACGTGGGTCAGTGGATCCTTAATGGGCAACCTTCCAGCACCATTCCCATGTGCCTTGCAGAATATCTAAATTAAAATCTGCCTCCCAACATGCCCTGTGGGTGTCCCAATTGGGTTAACCCAGGGTTTCTAGGTGCTTGTATACCTCACCCACCCCCTTTTACCAGCTGCTGCACAGTCCATGTATTTACGGTCATATCCATTTCCATAGGCTGATACAGATAATGTCTGCTGAGCTATCCCCTGAGGGCATGCCAAAGATGAAGGTACTTCCAATGGTCCCTGGCTGGTAACCCTTATTTGTCATGATGATCTCCAAATGACTTCAATATGTTGATTAGTGATGATACCACATGTGCCAACTTTGTAATACCTTTTCCGGCTCACATACTCTGGTATGGACAGTGCCTTTTCTAGCCTTAGTCTTGGGTTACCCCATAATTGCTCTGCAATCTTTTTTATTCTTCATTCCCTACTGCCATAACATCTACCGTTTGTTAAGCATTTACCAACTATTCCACAAAAATGTCCATTTTATTGTCCATATTGAACACAGTATTAGTAAAAACTGTACATTAACAACATACTGTAGGATTTCGTGGGTAGCAAGGGTATCTCCATGCATGGGTGGCAGTTGAGTGACAGTAGGTGGCTTGGACGGCCTGGCAGACAAAAGTCAGTTTTTGCATCATTTCTTGGTAGCTCCCTGTTGTCAAATTTGATGTGCAGAATCAGTCCACCAATATCTACCAAATGATGTTGAAAAAATATTGGTAGTAGCCTATAAGCTACATTTTATAGGCTGAAAAGAGGACCTTCAGCAGCAGAGCTCAGAAAAGAATGCCTCTTCCACTGGGCTACTTGCTCTGCCCCTGAGCAAGGCTTGTAAGAGAAGCCAGATTCCCTGAACCACGCTCCTATGGTCGATATGGTGGTGAGGAAGGGTGGACAACAGTTTTGGGGGTGACTCGCATGTCTATGGGTGAAGGATGATTAAGTCTTGCTGAGAGACCCTCCCTCCTGACTTTGTACAGTTCCTAGGCTTGGTACTCAGACCCCATCCCTGGAAGCAGAGCCCAGACTGACTGCAGCTATAAAAGTCCCTGAAGAATGGCACAGTGTTACTTGGCCAGTCTAACTTTTGTGCCCCTTGCATGGAAAACACACTTGCCTTTTCCATTCATTATCATCCATGCTGCTTGTACTGGAATCCAGGGCTAACAATCCACCTGGCTTCTTAGCGTGGCCTGGGTACCATATGTGGCACTTCAGTTCTTCCTCCTGTTGGGGGGAATGGCTATTCATCTAGCTTCAAGCCACTCCCACTCCCTTCCATTCCTCACCATCCTCATCTTCTTCAATGCCCTTTTGGCCCCAGGGTAAAATGGGGTCGCATTTGTTAGTCTAAAAAAAGTTTTAACTTTGCATCACACACTGTATATGCAGACCCCAGCATGACAACGTGGGGGTAGGACTTAACTCATTAAAACTGTCAGCTGCAGGGCTTTACTTTCACTTGTGCACATGCCTTTTCAGGTAACCATAACTGTACTTGCAGTTTGCATTAGCAGGTTACTTTGAAGAAGTACACACAGTACCCCTTAACAAATCAAGGACACAGGACAGACGCTTTAGACAGATGTCCCTTGCAAAAACGCCAAAAATTTATTTACATAAGCAGGTGTGCACACAGCTTGAAGTAGCGGGAAACTGCCACTGTAGCTCTCACTTCTTCTGGGCCCAGCATAACCCACAACAGGGTGTGGGTTATGCTGGGATTTACCCACGCCTGGTGTGGTTCGGTCACGAGGCAGCAGGCCGAGTGACCAAATCCACACCAGAAGTAGGTAAATCCCAGCATAACCCACACCCTGAAGTTGTTTATTGCGTTTGTACAATGGGAAAATTGCTAAAATAAAAAAAAGTTGTATTTCAGCTGTTTTATAGATTTTTTTCTAGAGATATTCTTCTGCAGTAATTAAAAATAGTCCTTTGTTGCTGGGTAGGTTATACTTGAGTATGTTGCCTGCCACTGGCTGCACCTCTTCTAGTTTGTGTGAGCTTTTTAATACTTTTTTTTTATTTGGGAGATTTGTTCACCCCCCTCAGTGTCTCTTTTTGGTTTATGGTAGAGTGTGGAGAGTGAGCGAGCAGTGCTGAGCTGAAGTCTCAAGAAGACAAGGGAATGCATTGCTAGAGGGAAGCGGCTGGGAGACTGAGAGAGCAGGACGTCAGAGAGCGAGGTTTTCCATTTTTTGGTACTTGCTGGAAGTGAAGCCATGGCTGAGAAGCTAAACATTGCTAGTAAGTGTCTTAGCTATTACCTACAGTGGGCTGGGTTGGGACAACATAACAACAGCATTTTCTGTGGACTGGAAAACGAAGAGAGTTACCCGTGGTTTATTTTTTAATAGAAACGGGAGCAAGATGGAAAGACAGCATTACAACAGTGTTTTATTTGTTTGTTTTACATTAATGTGTATGTTACATTAAGAGGAAAGGCTCCTTTTTATGACTGGAGAGAGAAGGCTTTACACTAATTTATATAATTCAAAAGTGTAGTCCATGTTTACTCGTGGTTTTGCGTACCATCAGTTTAGTGGGGAAACCAACATGGCGGCTTAAATGTTTTTGTTTTTGGGGGTAGAATTAATTTCAGTCTAGATGCGGCAATCAGCCTCTGAGATCCCACTGTATAATCAGTATTACTCACAGATACTGTACAGGTCCCATTCCAGCTCGCTACGTGTTCAAATCTGATTAGCAACATTTAAGTTATGTAAAACATATTAACAGACATTTCTCCATTCTTTTTTTTTTCAATTCAAATTTTATTAAAGTTTCAAATACAGAGAACAAATCATAACAGTATAGATCATGAACACCATACATCAGATACAAAATACAGGATGATTCGCTCTCCCCTACCCCCCTCCCAGCTCACCACCCACCCCCAACAACCCAGCGCCTCTTTACACATTTAGCACGGTACCTATGGGTATGGCCTAGTGATACTTAAACCTGTAATGCATAGAGAGTTTGTAGTGGGCCCCAGATCCTATCAAACTTCTTAATTTTGTTGTATAGACTGGCAATAGTCCTTTCTGTTCTAAGGTTCGTAAGTAACTCCTGAAGCCATTCAACATATGTTGGTACCTCCGTATCTTTCCAGTGTCTTAACACCACTTTTTTAACAGACAACAACATCAAGGCTATGTAGTACTTCCTGTTCACCACCGAAATGGAGGAGAAACCCCCAAGAAGACATATTTCAGGGGTGAACAAGTCTGAGAGCCCTAAAAGAGGATCAGCATGCTGTTTAATCATAGTCCAGAGTGGGACAACTTTAGAACAGCTCCAGAAAATGTGAAGAAGGTCTCCTTCTTGTGACTGACATCTTGTGCAAAGAGGAGAGGACACCAAACCCAGTCTGGCAAGCCTCTGTGGAGAATAGTAAATGTTGTGCAACATTTTGAATTGCATTAATCTAAGTCTGTCCTGCTTGAGGAACTTATGACAACTTTGCCATAGGAGAGGCCAATCCAGATCTCTGCCCTGGAAGAGAGAGGCCCAAAAGGTGACGGGAGCGTAGTTATCAGGATAGGCCCAGGTAAATAGAGCACTGTATATTTTAGATACAGCATGGGGCAAACCCGCCAACTCCATTAGGATAGCCTGAAATCTGATATGGGGAACAGACATTTGTCCATTCTCTCCAACCTGTTACTTTACTTTCACTCTGGTGACACATTATCCCTGTTGCTTTAATGGTGACACTAAAGATATGGCAGTTACTGTACATTGCTGTTCCCCATTCATAGCCATGAGAGGAACAAGGGGATCAGGCTATGCCTGTCCCTGCAGGGCAAAAGGGTAAGCAGTGCTACATGACACTAGGGGACCAGAAAGGGATATACCCTACCAAAGACACATTCACACAGAACAGGGAGGTAGTTTATGCTGCTACCTCAGTGGCCTGCCCTGAGCCCCTATCTGTGCCTCCAGTAGGGGGAGGTGGAGACAGTACCTTACTTGCAACAGTGGCTTACCTATCAAACAGGTTCATCCCTGCCTCTGGGGTTCTGAACCTCAGTGCCAATTGCTCTGATATCCTGCAATTCACACACAGGATTCTTGCTTTGGGTCAGGTCCTTGCCAGCACAGGAGTCATCTGTTAACCTCTTCACCATTCACAGGATACAGGGCAGTTTGGTCAGACACTAGCAGGAGACCATTCTTGAGGGAGAGACACTGACAGACCCCAGCTATCTCTGATCTTGGAACCCAGCAAGGTCCCAAGCCTCTGAAGACCACCACCAGAAGGAATGAATGCCATCCAGAGCCAGGGATCCTGCCGCCAACCATGGGGTCCTAGGCTCCCTTGGTCGGTCACTGCTGGAGAAGCCCACTGATTGGTGCTCACCTGGAACTGCTACTTTAGCTTAGAAGCAAGTACTGGACTGACTACTTGGCAGGCACAGACTCCCTATTTATATGCCCTCAGTGGGTGAGAAACCCTCCCAGTCAATAGGCAATCGAATGTGCATTGCAGGCACCTAGACATAATGGGCTCAATTCACAAAACTCTGATTTTGATGCAAGGTGCTTGTGTCAAACAGAATTGATGCAAGGGGCACCTTGTGTCAAAACTTGCAGAGTTTCTGATTGAGGAAGTCCAGTTGTGGCAAACCTGGTACTCCCTGAGCCAAACCTGCCATGCGCCAGGTGTGCGCTGAGGTCAGGGTGTGCCACAGCGCTAGGGGACTTGCAGCAAATGCTGGTTGTCACATCCCCTTAAATGGGATTCTGACAGCCAGCAGGACCCACCAGAACTTAGACCACCCAACAGGTGGTCTAGCAGTCTTTGCGCTGCCCTGCAGACAGTGCAGAGCAGGAGTTGGTGCTGGTCTGGTGCCTGGAGAAGTGGGCAGCTGAGTGATCAGCACTACAAAGGACCATAGCTGTACATCCAGGTGTGGACCACACCAGCAATGGTGCCACCCACCCCCATGATGTGTGCCCCAACAGCCTAATGGACTTGAAGCAGGCATGCCTGTTGGCAGCACTATGCAGGTCCTGGGCATGGCCGCATGGCCACATTCCCCCTCCACTGCCTGTCCCTCCTCCAGCATTGCGGTCAGCGTCAGCTCCCTGGGACTTTTGTATGTCCTGGTGCTGTGTGGCAAGGTTGGCGCTACATGCCAAGAAGACTGGATTTGTGCTGCGCTCTACGGTCCAGGCAGGGTGCTAGTGCAGGGCTCCCACCCTAATTCATGTAACAACAAAAGAGGTCAGGGGTTTGGTTCAGGACTGTCCCTTAAAGCAGCAGTGCAACGAAAAAAGTTTTTCCAAAAAGCTTATTTTTTGCTAAGGTTATGAAAAATATTGGCAGAACTATTGATCTGGGTTTTCTGGATGCTTTCTATACTGTGTATGGTACATTTGCATTTTTGTCTGGGTTCTTACCCTCCCAGGTCCTCTATATTATTTCAGTGCAAAAATGAGGTGGCCATCTTTTTTTCTTGAGAAATAATTGTTTTAAAACTTTCATAGAATTCTTAAATGATAACAGAAACTGATAATTTCACCACCAAAATAAACTGGAAGACATCTGGCATCGATCAGGAAGAAAAAAAGGTAGGGTCAAATTTTAGCCCATTTTCGTTGCACTGCTGCTTTAAATACCATCATGCATCAGTGACATCATTGTTACATCATAATCATATTCTGCACTTATGTTGCTTAATCCTTTCATCATTATCCAAACAAATGCAAATCTATTGCCTTGAACTTGGGGCAATATTTAAAATCAAAATATAAACAGAACAGAAATTGTTCAACCTTCTAGGTTCTAGAAACTAATTAAGATGGTAAAAAGGTTAAGATGTTTTTAAAAAGGTTAAAAATGTGAAAAACGCTGTGCCATAAACTTGCTGTTTGTTGCTTAACTTGTTGTATGTTGCCAAGTGATTAAAGAATGGAAAGAAGAAAAGAAAATAAAATAAAAGAAGAATTCAATCTTATGATTTATAACTTTCCTTACATAACAAGTGTAATGGAACCATAGAGATACTGAAGCGAATACTAAAATGCTGATAAAATAACAATTTAAAGTTAAGAATGTTTCAATATTGAATACAAGTATCTTAAATACGTAGTGTTCTAGCACTGAACCAAACCCCTGCCCTCTAATGAAGCCCTTATGTGGCGAAGTTCCAGGGCAGTTTGGTCAAGACGGACACTGTTCTCGACTTGCACATGGAAGTTGTCCATGAAAAAACCTACTTCATTTGAAAAAAAACCATTGTGGACCTCCTTCATTGAAGCTATCTCATAGCTCCTGCCTCTGGAGTGCTGGTGCCCTTTTTGGGTGATACATGTCACCCTGCCGCACCATCCACCAAACTCTTTTCATGCACCAAATGTGTGTTGCATGGGCGCGGCTGCCACAACAAGCAGGTGTTTGGTGCCAGGACCCCTCCCATACCTGAATCGAGCACAGGGTCCCAGGCGCAGTGAGGCTCAGCGCAAGCTGCCATTGGAGCAGCTTGCAAGGATCTTTGAGAATCAAGCCCCATGTCACTAAGTTGAAACACACTGCATAAACAGCACACACAGGAAACACCTCATTAAACATTTGCCAAGCTGTTGCAGGAACACATTTCAGAACCTTTGCCAAGCTAAAGTTAATCATGTAAGTGTACTTATTTCTGGCACCAGTTACATGAATTCTTGTAACCTACTGTTCCAACAGACCAGTTACAAGAGTACAATTTATTTAAGAGGAAAGGAAAGACAGTGAGCTTGGGAACACAGATTGCTTCCTTTCCTTCAATGTTATATCACAGCAAAAACACTTCTGGGAGAAACTTGCAGGATGAACTGCATTTGCGATCCAGATGTGTAGATATAGTAGAAGTGAACACAAGACACAGGGTGCTATGCTTATCTGTAATCTGTTGGGTCTAAATCTTTAATATGGGGCTAGTAAGCAAACAAATGTAACACCCCCCACAGGTGGGGCTTACCTTGCCATTCATCCCGGCCGCCAGCTCCCACCAGTCACGGTCCTCTGGTACGCTTCTGCAGCCTCCATTAATGTTAATCTGATAGGGGACCAGAGGAGTAGTGTTAGAAAGGTTAAATACCAGGTTAGTGGTTGCAACCACCACCCTGCTTGTGTGAACAGTTGTGCAGTATGTCTGCATGAGTGTGCGAGCTGGAGACTGCCAGCTTGATCACTGAAGGAGCACTTTGGCGCTAATTGTGAAAGCTGCTCTGGCAGCTCTTTGAAGCTCCTTCTTGTGTTCTCTGACCCCGGGACTCCAGTATTGTATTTGGGGGTTTGGAGGCAAACAGGGAGGGTAAAGAAATAAAATTATATAAAAGTGCTCTGGTAACTCACTCAGGCATTTTCTTTAGCGACCTTAGTGATCATTGCGCTGTTGCATGCGTCAGGTCACTACCAAAGCCAATTTCACACTCTACATTTATTTTTAAAAGGAGCCGCCAGAATTTTGACCCTCATGCTTTCATAACTGAGCTGAAACACACCTGCTGACAAAACATTTACCTTCCCCCTACTGTCAATGAAGCCTATGATCTGTTCTAGAACATTCTATTAGACACAATGAATCGGTATGCACCCATTGTGAAAATGTGTGCTAAAAAAAACTCATGCCCTTGGTTCTCTCCCAGCCTCAAATCTGAACTACTACGCAGGGATACCCTATGGAAAAAAGCACGTATGACTAAAAGCACCACTGACTGGACAACTTTCAGAGTGACTAGAAATCACTGCACAAAGCTGACTAGGGCCGCCAATGCTAGTTATTTCAACGACAAACTGGACGTTTCTACAAAATGTTCTTCATTTTTCTGGAAAACCCTAAGAGAGGTAGAGGGTCATAGGTAGATTAATTCCCTCCCCACAAAAATCACGCCTGGAAATTCTACTGTTACAGACAAACTTGAAATTCTAAATCTCTTTAACAATCATGTTGCTACAGCAGGGCTGGCATTCGACTCTTCCCCAGCCAATAAGCTTAGAGACCAATTCTTTTGTAAGGATTTCGGACCTGACCACCCCTACCTTTTCTGAGGGACATATAGCCTTCTCCTTCAGCCCAGTTACATTAAAACAAGTTGAGGACTTGCTCCTTCAGTTTGACACAAGGAAAAGTGCTGGCGCTGATCTCCTTGAACCGTTTTTCCTAAAAATGGCCTTTCACACCCTGGCTGTTCCCATTACCCACCGGTTTAATCTGTCTCTCACTCAGGGTACCCTTCCTTCAGTTTGGAAAACCGCCCATGTCATTCCGCTATTCAAATCTAGTGATCATAATGATCTCAACAACTATAGGCCTATTTCTTTGCTGTCAGCACTCTCCAAGCTACTAGAAAAATTAGTCAATCAACAAATCAGGAACTATCTTGATTCCTGCAACTTGCTTAACCCAGTGCAATCTGGTTTCAGGCCTTGTCATAGCATGATCTCCGCCCTTGCCAAAGTCTCTAATGACTGGTTAAATGTCTTGGATAAAAAACAATATGTAAAGACAAAGAACCTCAGTGTGCAAGCACTGAGGCAATGGTTACTCCAAAGGGCATTGGCCAGGAAGCCAAGTTTCAAAGAAATACAAAATCACACATACTCCCATAATGCAAAGCATCATGGGCTGTATATGCAAATCACCACAGAATATTATGCTGGTTCAACTTTAGGTAAAAATGCATGGTGCCGAAAGACCTCTCATACAGTCTGCAAAGGGTGCCAACAATATGTGGGTGCCTTGTTCCTGGATCTAAGCAAGACCTTCGATATGGTGGCCCATTCCTTGCTCCTAGACATATTTGGACTGGATAGTACAGTCCTCAAATGGTTTGATAGTTATCTAACAGGACACTCTCAGAAGGTAAAAGCTGAAGGAGCTCTCTCCCCTACAACAGCTCTATAGAGAGGTGTCCCTCAGGGTTCTGTTTTGGGCCCATTTCTGTTTGCTATGTATATCAACAATATTCATTCAGGAATAAAGTCTGCTAATATACACCTATTTGCCAGTGACACTGCTGTATATTTCTAGGCCATCTCCAGAAACTACACATTGTGACCTGCATCTTGAATTCTGCCATCTCCAGAAAAACCTGCTTCAACTAAAGCTGCTCCTAACACAAAAAACCCTAAGGCAATGATATTCTCTCCATCCTTGAAGTTGTCTCATACTCTTAACATGGGTGGCATACCTCTGATCACCACTCTCTTTGGTGAGTCCCTTGAATTTGTCACATATTTAAATACCTTGTTGTATGGATCAACAATAAACTGTCCTTCTCTGAGCATATTGAGGACCTCACCAAAAAACTTAAACAGAGGCTTGGCCTGTTCTTTAGAATTAAGCACCTCCTCACAGTTGAAGCTAAAACCAGACTTGTTCAAACCACAGTCCTCCCTCTACTGGATTATGTGGATGTTCTATATGGACAAGGTACCAATGCAGCACTGTTCAAACTTGACACCTTATACCACTGGGCTATAAGACTCATTAAAGGAGCACCATACTCAATGCATCACTGCTCATTATATGTACTGGTGGGTTGGACGTCACTCAGCTACAGACGGCAGAGAAATGCAGTCCTTTGGACTTACTGAGCCATCATAAAGAAGCTCCCACAATGTATCTCTGACTGTTTACCTATCTGTCCCCCTGGTAGCTATACACTGAGAGGCCTATCTTATTTATCCCTGGCTATCCCCAGAGTCAGAACTCGCTTTGATGCAGCATCCATAAGCCATTCCCTCCCTGTTCTATGGAACAAATTGCAAATAATTCTCAAATTATCCTGGCTGGTGAAATTATCCACGTTTAAAACCTTGTTCTCCCAAGCCTTCCCTGAATCCTGTAATTGTATGAAATGACTTCTCTTTAAATCTTGCACTTTTATACTGTCTCCCCACAATAATGCAGCCTGTATCTGTCCTCATGTCAGTTCTCTGCCCTCTATCTCCCTTTTCCCATCTTAGACCCATTACGACTTGCACCTTTTGTACTGTTACTCTCAATATATGCAAATAATGTCCCCTATGCACTAACGGGCTGGTAATACGCACCTATGGTGCGTACCCAGCCCGGGAAGCTCCGCACCCCCAAGAGGTCCACTGGTGGCCACATCCATGAAGAGTGGCCACTGTGCAACTAATATATGCGGCCCCGCCCCTAGTGTGCAGACCCGTGGGGGCAGTTGGGTGTGGCGCCGAGGATCTGGGCAGGTGGACAATCAGCTGCCTGACCCAGACCCCTTAGTGGATTGCCTGCACCCATGTGTGCAGGGTGAGGAACTGGCGTGTAGAGCACCAGAGTTGGTGTGGGAGACGGGTACCCGGACACCACCCACAAGTGCCCCACATGCTGGGGCTCCCTCTGTGGGGGTGCAATGGACCCTGCCTCACAGCTGCAGCCTGCGGCTGTCACTCTTGGGGGCTGCATAACAGGCCCCCTGCCTTTACGGCTGCTCTGACTGGTGGAGGAGCCGACATTTGAGCCCGGCACTCCACACGTTCGTGCACCCTGCAGAGTACTGGAATGCCCCCTGCACCTCCCCCAGTCCACCTCCCCGTGTGTAGGGCTGCATGCCACTGGAGATATGGTGGGGGGCAACCATCCAAGTGTGAATGCCACGTGGGGGGCGCAGTGGGTCCAGGTGGGTGTGGAGTGAGCTACGCACCATGGTTATGCAGCACGTACCCACTCCACCCTTTTGTGCATACGGCCCTATGTTTTTATGATGTTTATGCTCCAATTTCGTGTAAGGATAAATTGTCTGTTATACCTTTTTACACTACTATCATTGTACTATCATGCTGTCTTGCACTGTCTTCATTGTTAATTATATGTCCAGGTCCATCTTGTAAATGAGTTTTTCTCAGTGCTGTTTTGCCTGATAAAATGAAGCTTGATTGATTGATTGATTGATTGATTGATTGAAATGCTATGTTGGTAAATGGGTTCCTGTCCCTTTAAAGCACCTAAGGCTGCTGCAAATATGAATATTCGTGGGTTCTGGTTGTCACCCGGGGTGACAGCGCTGTGGTGATTGCAACAGGCAGGTGAAGTCCCTAGCAAGCCAAGCCCCACTCTGCCACTGAACAGTAGGACAGAGGAGCATCTAATGAACTGTGGGGCATTTGTTTATTAAAACTACACTGTTTGCCTGGCAACGACTGCTAAAGATGGGACTTTTAATAATCTGTATTTACAGCAGCCATATTTGCAACCCCTGACCCTGCCAAGCACCAGTCAGGGATTGAGGCACTCTGGATGACTCAGTAATGGTTCCTGGGAAAGGGGGACTGGACAATGCCCTTGGCACCCGAACATGCAACCAATCAGGCATTGAAGGGACTTAATGTTTTTTCGTTTTAAAGCTAGGCAGCTGTGTCAACCAATCAGAAGCTGACATTCTCTCTTCAGACCACAGGGACAGTTGCAGTTCTGGGCAGTCTGGCTGAAGCCCTTAGTGAGTGAGGAGAGCTTGGACTGTGTCAGAGGAAAAGTTTGGAATTCTGCCTAAGGCTTCCACAGCCAAATGGCAGAAGACTTGCCAAAGGATTTCTACTACCTGAAAATTCCGAGTGTTTGCCACCGAAATTCTGTAGCATCCTGAGTAAAGCCTTCAGCCTGTGAGGAAGGTTGGACTCTATTCACTTTGAGAGCCTGAAACCTTCCTGGGTTCAAGCATGCACCTGCAGCCATTGCCAGACCCTGTGAGACTGTCTTCAGAATCACGAGAAAAACAGGGCCTGCACTGATCTGGGGAGTATTGAAGTTGCTCAGGGCTCAGTTCCTAAATTAAAGATTCAAGGTAAGTGCACAAATGCCAGCCAACCTGCATCAAAGTACAGGTCTGCGACTGTTACTGGGTACCCAGATAAACATTCTTGGGGCACTGGTACCAGTGAGAAGGAGGGCTTATGTGTTGCTGTTGTAAGTGGACACTGTTATTGTTTTCGTTTATGGATTTATCAGTTTAAATACTGCACTTGCCATTTATATCTGCATTCCCCCCCGTTAATAAATATTTTGTTGTTGTGGGTTAAAACTATCTGTGAGCATATTATTAGCTACAGTCATTAATTGCATGCAAAGTAGAGTATTGCAATTATTCATGGTAATCCATATGTGGGGTACTTGGGAGGGTAGGTGGGTAGGTACAGCATTCCAGGCGGTTGTACCAGACAAATATCTGGCCCACTATATTTTAATCTGGGTGGCAGCACCACGCTATTAGTTTATCTTTGGGAGAGAACCCTGTTAACATCAGAGCAGAGCCCAGGCCCCTCAACCTGATTGGAGCTCAACAGGAAGGGGTTGTAGCCCATTGTTACATATTGCCCTGGGTTACATTAAAAAAAAAAATAAAGAGAAAGATAATGCTTAATGAATGCAGGCTAATGAAGGTGCAGGGTAGATGTGCGGTGAATCCCTGCTCCCTAAAGTAAAAAGTAGACAAGCAGGACCAAAACAGCAGAATGGAAGGCAGCCAGTATCCAGTGAACAAGGTGGCTGAAACTGGGTGCCTATAAAAATGGTGACTCAATTACGGCACCTGTGTTCATGGCTGCCAAGGAGGAGGGGAACCGGATACTGGGGTGGGCAAAAAAATGCAACAGGAAGTAGCGGGTATATGCACGCGTGCACCTGTGGGGTGGTGAGAGGCAGGGGAGGGGAGGGGAGGGATGGTATGTGGGAGGGGTGTGGTGGACAGCTGCTGAGCTGGAGCACTGGTGTCATGGGGAGGGTGGTAGGCAGGGAGGTGCAAGGTACAGGATTTGGATTCAGTGCGGTGTTTTTGTTTTTGCCAGCAGGCATGTGTATTTTAAGTTTTCACCCCCCAACATGCACCCCTGGAGTTGAAAATCCATAAGTAGGGGGTGTGGGGCACAGTCCCTCACATTAAGAATGTGAGATTTGTAGGGTTTAGTTGCCGTTTTTCCACGCTATGCAGTGTACATCGCTGAAAGTGATTTCGGTGATGTACACTTCATGCACAGTGATTGCCCTTTCCACAGTCGCTGCTATATGACATGTAAACCAAGGCAGCCACAGGAGCCAAACAGCAGCAGAAGACTCAGGGTTAGCCTGCAGCTATAAAATCAAACATCCTAAGAACCCTGCTTATATGGTGCTGGGATTGCATTAGGGTACATAGATACATAGATACATAGACAGTGTCGGCAGATAAGGGCCTATGGCCCACCTAGTCTGCCCATTTGAGCTTGTAAGTTCAGTTTGTTTTCCTAGAAGTCTATTTCCCCTTACCCCTGACCTCTAGAATTCCTTTATGTCTATCCCATGCATTCTTAAATCCCGTGATTGTTTCAGCCCCCACCACTTCCTCTGGCAGGGTGTTCCACTTGTCCACCACCCATTCTGTGAAGAAATTCTTTCTCATGTTTCCTCTGAATCGTCCTCCTCTAACTTCATCCCATGCCCTCTAGTCCTGAAACATCTTTTTCGCTTAAAAATAGTGTTTTCCTGCACCCTGTTCCTCCCTGTAAGATACTTGTATGTCTCTATCATATCCCCTCTCTCCTCCTTTCCTCCAGGAGTACATGTTCAGTTCCTTCAACCTGTCTTCATAGGATTTGTGATGCAACCCATGCACCATCTTTGTTGCCCTCCTCTGAACCTTCTCTACCCTGTCTATGTCCTTACATAGGTATGGTCTCCAGAACTGTACACTGTACTCCAGGTGGGGCCTCACTAGTGTCTTGTATAGCGGAATTATGACCTCCCTTTTCCTGCTGGTGATGCCCCTGCCTATACATCCCAGCATCCTATTTGCTTTACCTGATGCCTTGTCACACTGTTTCTCACCTTGAGGTCATCAGAGATGACAACCCCAAGATCCCTTTCCTGCTTGGTGCATGCTATCCTCACCCCCCAACTGATATATTGTGCCAGGGTTTTGTGCCCCATATGCATTATCTTGCACTTCTTGCATTGAATTTCAACTGCCAAACCCTTGACCATTCTTCAAGTTTCTGCAGGTCCCTTCTCATTCTGTCTACACCTCTGGTGTGTCTACTCTGTTACAGAGCTTTGTGTCATCAGCGAACAGTGAAATTCTGCCTTCTATATCCTGTGCAATGTCACTGATGAAGATGTTGAATAGGACCGGTCCCAACACTGATCCCTGTGGTACCCCACTGGTCACTCTTCCCTCTGTGGAGTGACAGCCATTTACCACCACCCTCTGTGTCCACCACCCAGCCAGTTACCTACCCACCACTACTGTCCTGCCCACACCCATATTCCCCAGTTTGTGTAATAGTCTTCTATGTGGCACAGTGTCAAAGGCCTTGCTGAAGTCCAGATAGGCCATGTCCACTGCCCTCCCTGATCCACCTCCCTAGTCACCCAGTCAAAAATTCAATGAGGTTGGTCTGAGCATGCCTCCCCTGGTGAAACCATGCTGCCTTGGGTCCTGTAGTCCATTGACAACCAGATGTTCCACCAATCTCTCCTTCAGTAGTGCTTCCATGATCTTTCCCACTACCGAGGTGAGGCTGACTGGTCTGTAGTTCCCTGCTTCCTCTTTGTTCCCACTTTTGTATAAGGGGACTACATCTGCTGTCCTCCAGTCTTTGGGTACCTCCCTGTTTCCAGTGATTGGCTGAACAGGATAGCCAGAGGTTCAGCCACCACCTCTTAGTTCTTTAGGACCCTGGGGTGCACCCCATCTGGCCCATTGTTTGTCAACTCTTATTACTTCCAGTTCCTTCAGGACCCTTCTCGTGTAAAGGGACTTGTGTCCATTTCTGCACCATTCTCACCCCTTGTACTCCCTTCAGACCCATTACCCCTCTTCCTTAGTAAAGACTGGAGCAGAAATACCTGTTCAATATGTCAGCTTTACTGTTGTCATCCTCCACGCTGCTCCCATCCTCCCCTTCAGTCTAACTATCCCTCCCTTTGTCCTTCTTTTTCACTTATGTACCTGTAAAGGTTTTGTCCTTTAACCACTGATTTTGCAATGTGTTCTTCTGTCTGAGCTTTGGCTTCCCATACTGACTTCCTGCCTCCCTTTGTTTCTCCTGGTACTTCTCCTATCCCTCTGCCTGTGTCTTTTTGTATTGCCTGAATGCAGTCTTTTGGCTTTCACTTTCTTTGCTACCTCTTTGGAAACCATAATGGTCTCCTCTTTCTTTTCCTCTTGCTAACCTGCTAATGCATAATTCTGTTGTTCTTATAATCCCCATTTTAAATACTGCCCACTGTTCCTCAATCCCTGATCTCCTGTCCCATTCCTTAATGCCTCTTTCAAGCATCTCCCCATTTTCCCAAAGTCTGCCCCCCTAAAATCCAGGATACGTGTTTTTGTGTGGTTTGGTTCTGCTCTTTCTGTGATTTCAAACCACAATGACTGGTGGTCACTGTTACCCAGGTGCTCCCCCACTGTTACCCCCATCACACTGTCCCTGTTTGTGAGCACAAGGTCCAGTATTGCCTTCTGCCGAGTTGGTTCCATGACCAGTTGCTTGAGGAAGGCACCCTGGAGGGAGTCCAGGATAAATCTGCTCCTAGTTGATGCTGCTGCTGGGATGCTCCAGTCCACATCTGGTATATTGAAGTCTCCAACCAGTACTACCTCACCCTTGTCAGCCATCCTTTGGATGGCTAGCATCAACTCCTATCTGTTTCTTCCTCCTGGGCTGGTGGTCTATAGACCACACCTGTGCAGATGGCTGGCCCCATTTTCCTTTCCAGCTTAACCCACAGTATCTCTCCCCATTTTGTTCCTCCTGGATCTGTGTGGCCCTTATGTCATTTTTTCACATACAGTGCCACTCCTCCTCCCTTCCTGCCTGCTGTCTCTTCTGCTGAGATATGTTGTAGCCAGTATGGCCATCTCCCAGTCATAGTTATCATTACACCAGGTTTCAGTGATGGCCACAATGTCCAGATCTGACTATCCCATGACAGCCTCCAGATCTTCCATCTTGTTACTTTAAGAGCTCCTGGCATTTGCACACATAGCTTTCCATAGATTTGACCTCCCTAGACTGCTTCACTTTTCTATCAAGCCTCTTCCTTGGTTGTCATTTATCCCTGGTTCTCCTGCTGTCTGCCCTTCTGCAATTTTGCCCTTTTCTGCTTATCCACCTTTTGGACACTAATCTCCAACTTTTGCACTGCTTTGCAGAGATAGCCACTCCTCTGGTTCACTGGTTCCATTACTAGCTGTAGAGGTGAGCAAGTAGGTACCATCCTTGCTGACCTGCCACCCCCTTCTGCTAGTTTAAATGCTTTATCAATGTAATTTAAACTTATCATTAGTCTTAGATTCTCCTCAGGATGGATGCAGGCCATCAGGCTTGAACAAACCTCCATCCCCTCCAGATGGTCCCAGTCACCAATGAATCCAAACCCTTCCTCACAGCACCAGTTCTTCAACCATGAGGTCAAAAGTTCCTGGGTGCATGCACTCCTATACTCTCCCTTGCCTCTCACAGGTAGTACTTCTAGAAAGTGACAGAAGTAGCTACTTGCTCGAGACCCTCCCAGTTTCTAAACTCTTCCTAGAACTTCCTTTGGCTCGCCATTTGCCAAGTCATTAGTACCTAGGTGGATATGACATCCAGCTCACCCTCCTGTCTTGCCTTCCCAGTGATCCCCAGTATCTTCCTTCCATCCCTCCATGCCGTGGCACCTGGTAGGCACCTCACCTCCCTGTCCTCCCCTCCTGTGTTCCTAGCTGGATCCCTCTTATGATGGGAGTCCCCACCAGGATTCGCTTCCTCCTCCTCTGAGGGTCCACTGCTTTCCCACTGAGGTCCTCCTTGCCCTAACCTCCACATCCTTTCCTTCCACTTCCCTAGGTACCTCTATTTGGTTTTCCTCATTTGCCAGTGTGGCATATGAGTTCTTGAGAAGGAATAGGATGTGGGATGTGCCTCTGCCTGACTGCTCTAACCTCCCTGAGCCACTGTCATCCAAGTGCTCCTCGTTCTTGGCATCCTTTGGGGCAGCTGCATTGGACTAGGTGGTTTCCTGGACAGGGAGTGATGGTACTCCTGACCCAGTTTACTTCCGCTCTGAGTCTGGCTACCTCATCCCTCAGTCCAGAGATGCATGCAGATAGGGCAGCACCTCAGTGTCCAGAAAGGTCTGCCTGAATATGGCTGCCCCACAGCCACTACATTGCACCACTCCCACATTATACTGCAATTCCACTACTTATCTGCTACTGAAGCTCTCTTAGTTCTCTTTTTATTTATTTACAGTATTAAAATCTGTAACTGATCCTCAGATATATATTTTTAAGGAAAAAGAAACCAATAAATAAATAAATGAGTCAAAACACTTGTCGTGCTGAGGTGGTCTTCTTCCCCTTATGCCCTCTACTTCACACCTCTTACTATACCCTGTGTTTAGCTCCTGTCAATCAGATTTATCAAGCCAAGATAAAATTTGCAGCAATTAAAGACAGCACAGAATTACACCACCACTATTTTTTAAATTTTCAACAGCCCAAAAACAATTATAAGTAAAGACAACACAGAAAGAAAGTATAGTGTCACTACAAACTACAATCTAAGTTTAAAAGAAAAATACCAGTTACCAGTTACTCTGAAGCACTGAATTGAATATGTTTCCTTCCTTCACCTTCTAGGCTTCTTCTGAAAGATGAACTTCTGTTTGCTGCTTTAACTGTGACTAAGCCCCACCTTCAGTTATCACGTAGCTGAGGTCAGAGGCCAGACAATTAACACCCTTCACCCAGCACGGGACAGTCAGACAAGCCAAGATAAAATTTGCAGCAATTAAAGACAGCACAGAATTACACCACCACTATTTTTTAAATTTTCAACAGCCCAAAACAATTATAAGTAAAGACAACACAGAAAGAAAGTATAGTGTACTACAAGCCTACAATCTAAGTTTAAAAGAAAATACCAGTTACCAGATTACTCTGAAGCACTGAATTGAATATGTTTCCTTCCTTCACCTTCTGGCTTCTTCTGAAAGATGAACTTCTGTTTGCTGCTTACTTGTGACTAAGCCCCACCTTCAGTTATCACATAGCTGAGGTCAGAGGCCAGACAATTAACACCCTTCACCCAGCTACAGGACAGTCAGACAAGCCAAGATAAAATTTGCAGCAATTAAAGACAGCACAGAATTACACCACCACTATTTTTAAATTTCAACAGCCCAAAACAATTATAAGTAAAGACAACACAGAAAGAAAGTATAGTGTCACTACAAGCCTACAATCTAAGTTTAAAAAAAAATACAGTTACCAGTTACTCTGAAGCACTGAATTGAATATGTTTCCTTCCTTCACCTTCTGGCTTCTTCTGAGAAGATGAACTTCTGTTTGCTGCTTTAACTGTGACTAAGCCCACCTTCAGTTATCACGTAGCTGAGGTCAGAGGCCAGACAATTAACACCCTTCACCCAGCTACAGGACAGTCAGACAAGCCAAGATAAAATTTGCAGCAATTAAAGACAGCACAGAATTACACCACCACTATTTTTTAAATTTTCAACAGCCCAAAAACAATTATAAGTAAAGACAACACAGAAAGAAAGTATAGTGTCACTACAAGCCTACAATCTAAGTTTAAAAGAAAAATACCAGTTACCAGTTACTCTGAAGCACTGAATTGAATATGTTTCCATCCTTCACCTTCTGGCTTCTTCTGAGGGTGAGGTGGACAGAGCACTGGTCACCTGCTGCCTCACAAAACCCTGGATAAGGTCTGCCCAACTCTTCAGCAAAGCTGTAGCAGCAGTGTATCCTTTGCCTCTTGC
Organism: Neoceratodus forsteri; assembly: GCA_016271365.2. Classification (NCBI taxonomy): domain Eukaryota; kingdom Metazoa; phylum Chordata; order Ceratodontiformes; family Ceratodontidae; genus Neoceratodus; species Neoceratodus forsteri. The sequence continues at coordinate 362,398,905 of CM057458.1, forward strand.
ACCCCAGGAGAACTGGCTTATTTCGTAATGGGTTTTCTTACAGATTTACACTCATATCCTGATTTGAGTTGAGGGAATTAATACTGTAGTACATAGTTGTACAGAAAAACAGAAGGTGGTAAGAATACACAGGTGTCAGCGTGGCTCAGTTGGTAGCACATCTGCCTCTGGGCCAGAAGGTTGTGGATTCTAGTCCCCCACCAAGACTGGGCTTATACCTTAAAAAAAATGCTGGCACATGAGTGTGGTACTGGGAGGTGCTGTACTGTTGGGGCGTGCTATCCTTCAGATGAGATGTTAAACCAAGGTCCCTTCTACCCATCTCAGGTGCTGTCCAGGAAGAAGTAGAAGATGGTGGACAGAGAACTCAAAATACTGATATATTATGGAACTAAAGACCTGGTGAACCAGACAGTTGAGGAGGCCAGGCAAAGCTTCAAGGTGAGCAGGTGACTGGCTGCTTGTTCATCCTCCCTGGCTTTTTCAGAGTTCTCCTGGTATGGGGCAAAGGGCACCAAATCAACAGGATCAGAGATAAGGAGATTGCAGAATTCAATGAATGGCTACAATGTTGGTGCAAGGAAAATGGTTATCAGTTCATCGGAGCCTGGGGGAACTTCTGGGAGAGATAGTTCTTCAAATTCAATCGACTGCACCTAACCAAGGAAGGGTTGAGCGCGCTCGGACTAAAAGTTGACGTCTAAGTAGGATGTTTAAACTAGGTGAGGGGGAGCTCATGGCTAGGAAACCTATCGATAACAGCAGGGAAGATGGGAACTTAGCCATCACTCCCCCTGTAACAAATAATTACTCCATGCAACCTACAAGCAAGTATAGGAAGCAAGAGAGAGAGCTCAGAAAGGAAGCAAAGGGTGCCAAGCAAACATAAATATGAAGTCAGACTCAAAGGAAGGGAATAAAAGAATTTCTGCTGATACTTGGAAAGGAGTATGCTTCAACGCAAGAAGCATGGGAAACAAAATTAGTGAAGTACAGGCAGTAATGGCAGAGGCTCAACTGGATCTGGTGGCAATAACAAAAACATGGGCTATGGCGAATGACTGGGACCTCTCGATCCTAGGCTATTCACTCTACAGACAGAACAGGAAGGGGGCTGGGGGGAGGGGGTAGCAATATATGTTTGGGAGGGGATAAGAGCTACAACATCAGCAAAGATGAAGGCGTAGAATCCCTGTGGGTGCAACTCAGCTTGGCATCTGGAAAAAAGATTTGCTTTGCAGTCATTTATAGGCCACCAGAACAAGCAGAGGATAGGGATAAAACACTTTTAGAAGCGATCAGGAGTGCAACTCAGAAAGGGGATACAGTGATGTCTTCAGCTAGAGGAGAGAGAGAGAAAGGGCCTTTAGCTGCTCAGTGTGTTTGTAAGTTGATCTAAAGTAGTTTTTTAGCTGCCATGTCTGTGTGTTGGACATTGTATTTGAGGTCTGTTAACTGCAGAAGCAGTTGGGGTCTGGCAGAGGTTGTCTGAACCTTCTTTTGCTGAGCAGTTGGGGAAAGGATTTACTTGCTGGATAAGCATTACATTCTTTTTCAGTCTGTGAAGGAACTAGAAGGGGAAAGGATCAGATCTCTTCCAGTACAGTAACTTCTTGTTGTTTTTACATTGTTTCTTATGGATTTTACTTGGTAGAATGTTATTTCTTTTCTTTCTTACTACTTCTAAGGGGCTGGCAGGGTATTGTTTTGGGGCTGTTGAAATTTTGAAACCTTTTTTGGTGGCTATAAGTGGACTCATTTGTTTGATGTTTCACTGTGTAGCAGGCTGAATTTGTGGAGGCCTATTTCTTCTGATTTAAAACCTATTTGGTGTAATTTAATTGGGACTGTTTCTTTGAATTGGAGACCTATATCTTCTAATTTCAAGCCTATTTTGATGTGTTGTTGGTGAAGCTGTTTGAATTGGAGACCTGTTTCTTTTGGTAGCAAACCTATTTGGGGGGCTTTGAGTAGAATTGTGATTCATTTTTGCTGGCTTCACTAGCTGCAAAATTTAGTGCATAGTGGGGGAAGGGTGCTAATGGTCTGACCAGGTGCCTCAGCTACCTGACTGTTTCTGGAAGACTTGGACTGGTTAAGAAATGATGTTTTGCACTGGTAGAGGGGGGAGAGAGGAGACTTGGGGGAGTGTTTGGTATCCTTCATCTGAAAGGGTGGGGGGTTGCTGGTGGGCAACAACAGCAATGGGTAGGGTGGTGGGCTGCAACAACTGCGGTGCACCAAACTTTCTGAAAATTGCCTGGAGTGTGGGGGGATGTTTAGTGTGCAACCACACAGAGAAACTTAGAAAGGAGATCGAGGGTCTGCAGGAGGAACTAGTACAGGCAAGGCAGACTGGGGGTGGAATTAGCCCAATACTGGAGGGAGGAAGGAGGGGAGATGAGGGAGGGCAATTTGAGCCAACAGTGGTGAGGAGAGGATCAGAAGAAGGAAAGCAGAGACAAACGGGCCCAGGCCAGGAAGAACGATTGCCGGGGAAACCAGGTCAGGAGGCAAAAGACAAATGGAAGGAGGAGATAGGGACTTGTGAGGGGAGGAGAAGAAGTGGCAAAAGTCATGGAGTGGAAAGGAGATAAGAGATTACTATGAAGAGAGAGGGAGCGGTCATTTGTGAAGGGTCTTCAGAAAATAGTTTTGTACTGCTAGAAAGAAAGAAGAAGGAGGAGGAGTGAAATGATGAAATTAGAGGAGTAATTGATAAATGCCTGGACCAAACCGGAGCAGGGGGGAAGTTCTGCTGGGAGAATTGCAACAGGGGCAAAAGGGGGAAATAATGTGCAGGAGGAAGAAGAGGAGCTGGAAATGAGAGAGAGAGAGATGAATGGAAGCAAGCAGGGAGTAAGAGGGGTTTAATCTTAGTGCTGGGGGACTCAATATTAAGAGGAGTCTGGTGGGGTAGCAAGGGGGAGAGGCATAGTCGCATTTGGGTGGAGGCCATGCCAGGAATGACAGCGAAAGGGTGGGACAACTGTTCTGAAATATGCCAGAAGGGGTAGGGACAAGCCTCATTTAATTATACATCTTGGGATGAACGACCTGGCTGACAAGACAGTAGATATAGTCCAGAGGAGGTTTGAGGAACTAGGACAATTATGTGAGGGGGCAGAAAGATCAGTAACTTTTCAGAGATACTTCCAAGTGCCAAGGCAAGCACAACAAAGAAAGCTGAGAATAGAGGAATTTAATGGATAGCTAAGAACCTGGTGTTGTGCTAAAGGGTATGGGGCTGTTGAGGGGTGGGAGGGACCTGGGAGGATAGTAGTCTCTATGACAAGGACAGACTACACATGAGTGAAGAGGGAAAGAAAGTGTTGAAACAGAGGATGGAGGAGTACATAGAGGAAGTTGGGAATTTAAACTAGGAGCGGGGATGGCAATTGGGCAAGAGTCATGCAGAGACCACAGGTTGGGAAACCATATAAGCTTACCCCCATAACAGTGACAAAGGACAAACGGCAAGTACTATTGGTGATGCTAGTAAAGGAGGGCAGGATGGGAGGGGGGAAGGGTGGAAGGTGGTTACCCTTAATGCTAGAAGCCTTGGAAGGAAAACTGCAGAGTTACAGGTGCTCATGGCAGAGGGAGAGGTGGACATTGTACCCATCACAGAAACATGGGCAACCCGATAGAATGACTGGGACCTGTCTGTACCAGGGTACAGGTTATTTTGTAGGGACAGGGTGATTGGGAAAGGAGGGGGTGTGGCACTATATGTGAAGGAAGGACTGAAGTGTGTAAGGGAAGAAGGGAGGAGGTAGCAGGTCACTTTGGATGCAAATCCAGGATTCCAAGAATAGGATTGTCAGAATGGGAGTGGTGTACAGGCCGCCATCTCAGACAGAGGAGTTAGATAGGGAACTAGCGGGACAGATCAGGAGGACCTGCGAGAAGGGTACTGTGGTGATTGTGGGGGACTTCAACATGCTAGGAGTGGGCTGGAGTACCCCAACAACCAGGAACAGAAGGGAGCAGGTACTGCTGGATGCCTTCCAGGACAGCTTCCTGCTGCAAATGGTCAGTGAACCAACCAGGTTAGGGAATACCCTTGACCTTGTGCTGGCAAATGGGGACTTTTTGAGAGAACTTACAGTGGAGGAACCACTGTCAGGGAGTGACCACCACTCAGTATGGTTCACATTGGATATGGGCAAGGAAGGAATGGAATCTGGCACAAGAGTGCTGGACTTCAGGAGGGCCGACTTTGGGAGGATGGGGGAAGTGGTAAAAGGGTACCTGGCCAGAATTCAATCTAGTATGGACACTAACCAGTGGTGGGAGCTCATAAAGCTGGGGATAGTGGAGTCAATCAAAACCTGCTCTAAGGCCCAGAGCAAGAAGGCTAGGGCTAGGAAACTGAGCTGGTTGAGCAAGGAGGTCATGGAAAAGGTAAGGAGGAAAAGAGCTGCCTTTAGGAGGTACAAGAAAACAGGGAGGGGGGAGGACAGGGAGGAGTACTTGATGGAATCGAAGGAAGTGACAAGGGCAGTAAGGGGAGCCGAGGCATCTACGGAACTCAGTCTGGCACGAGGCATTAAGAAGGGGGCGAAGGACTTCTTTAGCTACATCAGGGAGAAAAGGAGCTGTAAGGACCACATAGTAAGGATTAGGAAAGAGGGGGGTTGGGTGGAAGCAGGGTGCGAAAAGGCAGAAGCACTAAATAATTACTTCTGCTTGGTATTTACTAAGGAGAAGAGGGGGGTGACACTCAAGGGGGGAGGAATGGCAGAAGGGGAGAAGGGGTGACTGATGGGGAAATCATAGAGGGCAGAGTTTGGGAGGGTTTGAAGGCACTGAGGGTGGACAAGGTGCCAGGCCCAGATGGCATCCACCCCAGGGTACTGAAGGAGCTGGCAGAGGTCCTTGTAGGACCTTTGGCAGACCTATTTAATGCCTCACTACATTTGGTTGTGTACCTCAGGACTGGAGGATGGCTCATGTGGTTCCCCTCCACAAGAGTGGCCCCAAGGATGAACTGGGAAACTACAGACCAGTGAGCCTCACATCCATCATGGGTAAGCTAATGGAGACTATCCTGATGGAGAGGCTGGTGGCCCTCCTAGAGGCCAAATGACTACAGGACAGCAAACAGCATGGCTTCATATGTGGCAGATCCTGCCAAACCAATCTGGTGGAGTTCTATGACTGGGTAACTACAGGGCCATGCAGTGGATGTCCTGTATCTGGACTTCAGTAAGGCATTCAACTCGGTGCTGCATGGAAGGCTGGGAAGTAAGATAGAAGGCACAGGGGTGGGTGCAAAGCTGGTGAGATGGGTAGAGAACTGGCTTCAGGGAAGGCAGCAGAGGGTGGTGGTGGGTGGGGAGTTGTTACGCCCAAGGATAGTGATGAGCGGTGTTCCACAGGGCTCAGTGTTGGGACCAGTGTTGTTTGGGATATTCATTGCAGACGTATCATTGGACATCAAGAGCAAGATCAGTCTGTTTGCTGATGATACCAAGGTAGGAGTGGTGGTGGATGACCTAGGGGTGGTGGGGGTTGCAGGATGATCTGGCAAAGCTTGAAACCTGGTCAGACACCTGGCAACTGGGGTTTAATGCCAAAAAGTGCAAGGTGCTGCATTTTGGGATGAAGAACCCAAGGAGGAGTTACCAGCTGGGGAGTGCAGCTAGCCCAGACAGAGGAGGAGAAGGATCTGGGGGTGCTCATTACAGGGTCAATGAACAACTCGGCACAATGTAGGAAGGCAGCTGCAAATGCCAACAAAGTGCTGGGTTGTATTGCAAGCGGTATATCCTCGAGGAGGGAGGAGGTGATTCTGCCACTGTATAGGTCATTAGTTAGACCACACCTGGAGTACTGTGTGCAGTACTGGCACCTGTATCTGAAGAGGGACATTATGTTACTGGAGGGGATACAGCGCAGGGTGATCAAGATGATCAAGGGGCTGGGTGACTTATCATACGAGAGGAGGCTGAGGGAGTTGAACATGTACTCGCTGGAGGAGAGGAGGGACAGGAGGGACATGATTGAAACCTTTAAGTACATAAAAGGAATAAACAAGACAGGTACAGAGGGGCTGTTCAAAGTAAGGAAGGGGAGGGACACCAGGGGCCATGATATGAGACTGGAGGGAGGAAGGTTCAGGAGGGAGATGAGGAGACACTTTTTTACAGAGAGGGTGGTGGCTGGGTGGAATGCGTTACCTGCAGAAGTGGTATCCAGTAGAACAGTGGACTGCTTCAAAAGGGGATGGAACAGGACAAGGGGGGGGTCAATGAAGGGGAAGGGTGGAAGGGAAGGGTAGCTGCAGAATAAGGGGTGCTAGCTGCACATTTGAGCAGACTTGATAGACCTCTAGGCCTTTATCTGCTGGCAAATTTTGTATGTTCGTATGATGGCCGGTGATCTCAACTTGCCTGATGTTGACTGAGGTATCCCAATGGCCAGATCCTCAAGGAGTCAGAGGGTGGTGGAAGCCTTACAGGACTGCCTACTCACCCAGCAAGTTAGCACTCGACACGGCTTGGGTCTATCCTCGGTGTGGACCTCACCAATTTGGAGGTGGTTGGTTCTGTTAAGGTTGGGGAGCCACTTGCTAATAGCGATCACAACTCCTTCTGGTTCGAGCTATCCCCTGAGGCAGTTAAATCTCAATCCAGAGCTTTGGTCTTGAACTTAAGGGGAGCAAACTTTGAAAAGATGAAACTGCTAGCCAAGAAAAAACTGTCAGGGATCCACAAAAAGCTGGAGGTGGAAACATCTGGGGGCAGGTTAAATAAGCAGTCCTAGAAGCTATCAGACTGTGCATGTGCATAAGGTCAGAAACAAAATGGTACAAATACAAGAGATCCGTTTAGTTCACCACCCAGCTTAGGAAAGCAATCAGAAGCAAAAGATAAGCCTTCCACAAGTATAAAACGACCCTGGGAAATAATGAATGGGACGACTACACACAGTAAAGCAAGGAAGCAAAGAGATCAGTGAAACTGGCAAAAGCATCAACTAAGTTATGGATCACTTCAAGGATTAACATGGGGGACAAACAATTCTTCCTTACACCCAGAAGAAGAGTTGGAGGGGTTAATTTGGCTCCAAGATGGTGAGAGGATCACTGTAGACAATAAACAGAAGGCCGCTGCACTAAACAACTTCTTCTGTTCAGTATTCACCAAGGAACTTGGTGGACCAATTTCAGATAGTGGCATCAAGGCTCCTGACAGAGGGATCCCTCAAATGGACACACCATCTTTACCACAGACAGGGTCAGAGAGGCACTGATGCACCTAAAAACAGACAAGGCACCAGGGCCTGATGGATTGCACCCTAGGGTGATGCAGAAACTTGCTCAGGAATTGGCTGAACCCTTGACACATTTGTTCAACTGCTCATTGCAAACAGAAACCATGCCATGCGACTGGAGAAGTGCAGATGTGCTACCACTGTACAAGGGTGGGAGTTGAGAAGAGGCCGGCAACTACAGACCGATAAGCCTCACATCAATACTCAGGAAGTTAATGAAAACATTAGATAAGCAGGATCTAGAAGAATATATAGAAGTGAATGGTCTCCAAGACATGAGACAGCATAGGTTTGTAGCAGGGAGGCCATGCCAGGCAAACCTCTTTCCTTTTTTGACTGGGTGACTAAGGAAGTGGACAAGGGCCACCCAGTGGATATCCTCTATTGCAACCTTAGTAAGGTGTTTGCTTCAGTACCACACAATTGCCTGCTAAGAAAATTGGAGGACCTAGGCACTTCAAAGAGTGTAGTTAAGTGGGTGGGTAATTGGCTGCAAGACAGACGTCAAAGGGTAGTAGTAAATTAGGTAAAGTCAGGAGAGGGAGAGGTCACCAGTTGGGGTGCCCCAGGGCTCAATCTTGGGTCCAGTGCTTTTTAGCATGTTCATTAGTGACATTGGCAAAGGCATTCCGAATAAGATTACCCTCTTTGCAGATGACACTAAGCTAGGAGATAGGGTTGACCGTGCAGAGGCAGTGAAGGACCTGCAAAAAGACCTGCAGAGATTAGAAAGATGGTCCAGTATCTGGCAGCTGAAGTTCAATACAAAGAAATGCAAGGTAATGCATCTAGGAAAAGGGAACACAAGGGCAGAATATCGGCTTAACGGGGTTCAACTAAATGTCTCACATGAGGAAAGGGATCTAGGGGTCATCATAAGTGACACTCTAAAGCAGTCAAGTCAATGCAACAAATCTTACAGTAAGCAAATAAAATGTTAGGGTGTATAGGTGGAGGATTTGACAGCAGGGACAAAGAGATGACCCTCCTGCTGTATAGGTTGCTGGTTAGGCCTCACTTGGAATACTGTGTCCTGTTCTGGAGGCCTCACCTGAAGAAGGAAAGGGATAGGCTGTAGGTTGTGCATAGGAGGGTGACTAAGATGATACAGGGCCTACAGGGGCTCTTGTACAAGGTGCACCTAAAGTTGCTGAACTTGTATTCTCTGGCGACTAAGAGGGAGTGAGGGGACATGATTGAGACATTCAAATTGCTGCCTGACAGGCATTAATAAAGTGCCCTACTCTGAACTTTTAAATAGGGTCAACAGCTTAACACTAGGGACAGGAATGGAAGCTTTGGGGTGGAAGTTTCAGAAGGGATCTAAGGAAACACTACTTCACAGAAAGGGTCACTAAGCCATGGAACCAACTGCCTGCCGAGGTGGTTGGATCAAAAATCATGGCTGCAATTAAGAGGGGGTGGGATAGGGCTTGGGCCCACATAAGTATAGAGGATACTGGAAGTGGGTTGGGGGCTAGGTCTCAGGATCCATAGAATGTCTGGGAAACCCACGTGCAGGCTTGATGGACCTATGGTCTCCTTCTGCCATCATTTTCTGTTTCTATGTTTCTAAGTAAAAGAACCCAATGCACTTTTTGCAAGACCGGGGCTTTTCCATGGAGCCCTGGCCAACATTCCCCTTCCCATAAAACTAGTTTGTGCAATCATACAAGGCTGTGTTTGTTGATGGGTAAAATGGCTGCCCTTACACTTTCAGTCACTTGACTACCAGTCTAGCATTGCTTGTAAAGCACTTTAGGATATGGTGTGTATAAATAGTGCTATATAAATGCTGATTCTTCTTCTTCACATTTTCCAAAGGCTATGCCTGCAATTCAATGGGTGGGAGCAACCAACCATGCCTCCTGCCTAAGCTATGTAAGTTATCTCCTTCCAGTCTCACTCAGAAGCACTGTTTCTGTGCTGCAGCTGGAGGCTCTGCCCCCCTCCCAGTTTTTGTCTCCCACTTTCCCTTTGTGAATTTGGACTTTTTGCTTGCTTTGTGCTTCTTGGTTTTCTAGGTCAGTATTTTTCTTTCCACCTTCCTGGCTGTAGTTTGTGCCTCTCTCAGTCACGTATTCCTGCTGCACTTCTGTTCTCATGTAACTTGTGCTTCTTTCTGTTTTGGTTCTTATTGGGCCTTCTAGTTTTCCCAGTGTCCTGCCTTCATCATTTTCTTTTGACTTGTTCTAGTCAGACTCCTGTTTTGCTGTTTTTTCATACCTTTTGCAATTTCTCAGTTCAACTACAATCCTTAAATGTTTACACCTGGCTCCCAGCAAGACAGCCACTCCCTTTTGGGTTCTGCTGTTGTTCACTCCAGCAGTTACTGCTTCCTAGTTTTGGTTCCCATATGCTCCTGCTTCCCCAGCAGTTTCATTTGTTGTTTCTACTGCATCAGCCTACCTAACTTGCAGTGCATCAGCAACTAACACTAACCTCCCTTATGGAACTGGTTGGCATACATTCATCATTTAGTTCTGCTCATTTCATTGAGTCTCATTCAATGTCCTAGTTCTCATTCGATGTGTCAATCAGCCATTCAGCCTTATCTACAATAGGTTTAATTTATTCCATGTGCTCATGGCTATCAGGCTTCACCATTGGCCTCCCACTACTCCTGCATTTAGTTGCAGTCCAGCCACAACCACAGCATGGCTTCCAGGACTCCTGCCGATTAAGCCGATGGTCTCGCTCTGCCCCTTGAAGTCTGCATCTTGAGAGTGGGTCCCTCGACTCGGTTGGGGTCCTTCTCTTTCTGCCCTTTGGGTGAGAATGTCCTATGCTCTGGGAGAAGCTTTAGCCATGCAGAGCGACTTGGTGGCACTTCTTGGTGTAACATTTAAGACTTCAGCTGCTAAAGAGTAGGGCCTCTAAGTCCAAGGGAGCTCCTTTAGCTGTGCAGACCAGGTTGGCAGCACCTTTGAAAGCTATTTCCCCTACAGCTGCCTAAGATTCACCTGGTCTCCACCTCCTTCTCTTCCTCTGCCCCTCAAGGGTGAAAGTCCAAGTCCTGGCTGCTCAAGGGCTCAACTCCTATGCCTTGCCCCTCAAGGGTTTGGCTTCCTCTCTATGCCGCCCCTCATGGAGGTCAGGATAGTGCCTTTAAGTGGTTGTCGCTCTCCTCCTCATATCTTGGGGGTTGGGCCTCCTTGCAGGGAACCTCCGTTAGCTGCAGAGATCGGCTCGTGACACCCCCATGGCTTTCACATTAGGGGGACAGAGTGACAGCCCTTTCTCTGAAACAAAAAAAAAATCTCCCCCCTGAATTGGGTTTCTAAATTGCAGTAGCTGAGCCATCACTAATTTATCCCAAGCCTGGATGGAAGGTGACCAAGGCCTTGGATCCTCAGAGGTTTCCCCCTCATTGTTTCTTTTTCCTCTCCTCCCTGCTTAAGGTCATAAAAGGTAGTCTCTGCAACAGGTAGTGCATAATGTAGTAGATTTATGTTAGTATAACGTTTACCCAGGTAGGTTTCCGCTGTGAGCTGGAATTGGATGGTGGCCCTCCTTCCATTTTGCTGTTCGGTCTCCTTACAGAAGTGATATCTCTTCTGCTACCAATTCTGACATCTGTCAGTCATTGCTCAGTTCAGTCTCTGTCTGTTTCCAGTCATCACTAGTTGTCATCAATCTGTCCTGTCTCAAGCTCTGTGGTCACTACTTGCTGCTCAGTACTTTTTGGGGCTCCTTCCTAAGGTACCTTGTGGTGGGAGTGGTGCAGTGCAGTGACTGTGGAGCAGCAGTCTTCTGGGAGACATTCTGGAGGATGCGGTGTTGTCCCATCTGCAGGCACCTCTCTGGGCTAAGGGAGGAGGTTGCTCATCTCCAGGCTGAGTTGGCCAGGATTTGTGGGACCTCCTCTTCCATCCAGGGACCACCAGTGCCACTGCCGTTGCCTCAGAGATTGCCAAGAAAGAGAGTGGTTGGACCACAGTTGGCTCAGGGAGGGTGAGGGTGGTGGAACAGAGGTGCATCCCTCCAGTTGTACCCCTCCACAATTCCTATGCCATTCTGGCAAAGTGTGGTTCCTCTATGGAGGCACCTGCAGTGGAGACCAAGGAGGATGCTGGGAACCTCCACAAAGGAGACCCACAGGAGGGTGGAAGGGGACCCCACAGGGGAAGGAAACAACTCCTGGTGGGGGACTCCATCTTTAGGAAGCTAGAACCGGGGGAGGAAGGGGAGATGGAGGTAAGGTGTCTGCCTGGCACCATGGCTTGGAGGAACAGGGAGCGAATCCTCAGGATTGCTGGAGCAGCTGCACTGGGGAGGGAGCTGGATGTCATTGTCCACCTAGAAACAAATGACCTGGCTAAGAAAGGGATTAGAAAAGTGCAGGAAGAGTTTGTGGAATTGGGGAGGGGCCTTAGACAAGTAGCATGCACGATAACCTTCTCGGAGGTGCTGCCCATCTATGGCGTAGGAGAACCTAGGGTGTTCCACACCATAGCATTCAATCAGTGGTTGAAAAACTGGTGTGGAGCTCAGGGATTTGGCTTCATTGGGGACTGGGGGTCCATCTGGAGTGATGCAAGCCTATACTGGCTTGATGGGCTGCATCTGTCCAGGAGGGGAACCAGGATCCTAGGTGATAGGTTTAAATGCTTCATTGACAAGCATTTAAACTAGCCAAGGGGGGAGGCACTGGAAAGGAGCAGGGAAATTCTAGCCCCCCAAAAAAGTCTCAGTAGTAAGTGCGGTAAACACCAACATAGAGATGTCAATAGGGAGAAGCGCAGGGGTAAATGGAGAAAGTGACAAACGCAATAAGAACAGGGATGGGTCAAAAAGGGGTAAGGCCATCAAGAAATGGAGGGTAATGAGTACCAACGCCCATAGTCTGGGCAACAAGCTCCCTGAGCTGGTGGCCTTGATGGAAGAGGGATGCCTGGATATCGTAGCAGTCACAGAAACATGGTACACAAAGAACCATGACTGGGATGTTAACATACCAGGGTACATAACCTACAGGAGAGACAGGCAGAGGAGAAGAGGGGGAGGAGTAGCTCTCTATGTAAAGGAAGGGATAAAAGCAACTGAAGAAAAGAGTAAACAGGCAGGAGAGGAGGCACTGTGGGTTACCTTGGAGACTGGAAAGGGCATCACAATCCGCACAGGGGTTGTGTATAGACCCCCATGTTAGGGGGAGGGAATGGACAAGGAAATGATAGAAGGCATTCTTAGTATGGCAGAGAAAGGGGAGATACTGTTGATGGGAGACCTGAATATGCCAGATGTTAACTGGAGCACATTTGCTGCAGCCACATCCAAGAGCAGGGCCATTCTTGATGCCCTACAGGTGGCAGGCCTCAGACAGCTAGTTTCGGAACCCACTCATGAGGGAGCAATCTTAGACCTCGTACTCTCAAACGGGGCCAGTGAGAGGATCTCAGATCTAGAAGTGGGTTGCCATCTGGGAACAAGAGACCATAAAATAGTGTGGTTCACGTTAAACTCAGCTACAGAGTCAAGCCATACAAAAGTGAGGGTACTGGACTTCAGGAGGGCTGACTTTGGCAAGATGGGAGAGTGCCTCAGAAAAGCACTAGCAAACAGGCAAGAAGGAGATGTGGAGCAACAATGGGGAATCATTAAAACTGCCATCACAGAGGCAACAAGCCTTTGTGTGAAGCAAATAAACAAATCAAAATGAAAGAAAAAGCCACTATGGTTCTCAAAAGAGGTGGCTGTGAAAGTCAGGAAGAAAAAAATAGCATTCTGGAAGTATAAGGAAACACAGAAGGAGCAGGACAGACAGCTGTACCAGTTAGGGCAGAAGGAAGCAGGGAGGGAAGTCAGAATAGCAAAGGCCCAAACTGAGGAAAAGATAGCCAACTTGGTTAAGAAGGGGGATAAAACCTTTTATAGGTACATCAACAAGTGTAGAAAGACAAAGGGAGGGATAGTGAGGCTGAATAGAATGAACGGTGAGTGGGCAGAGGGGGACAGTAAAAAAGCAGGGATACTGAATGAATATTTCTGCTCAGTATTCATAAAAGAGGAGGGGGAAGTGCCTAATCCAATTAACAGAAGCACTCTTGATAGGGGGGTCGATCCCAGTCCTTTCACAGAAGAAAGGGTTCTGCAAGAACTCCTAAAACTGAAGGTGGACAAAGCAATGGGGGCCTGATGGAATTCACCCCAGAATTCTAAAAGAATTAAGGGGAACTAGTGAAACCACTGGCTACTCTTTTTAATAAATCATGGGAGGATGGTGTGGTACCTGAGGACTGGAGGAAGGCAGATGTGATTCCTTCATAAAAGTGGGACCAAGACAGAGGCAGGAAACTACAGACCTGTAAGTTTGACCTCTGTGGTAGGAAAGTGATGGAGTCACTTCTGAAGGAAAGAATTGTTGAGTACCTAGAGGCCAGTGGGGCACAGGACCCAAGGCAGCATGGGTTCAGGCGGGAAGGTCATGTCAGGGCGAATCTAATAGATTTCTTTGACTGGGTGACCAAAGTAGTAGACCAGGGAGGGGCTGTGGGCGTGGCCTACCTAGAGCTTAGCAAGGCATTTGACACAGTCCACACAAAGATTAATAGTCAAATTAACCAGCCTGGGAGTGGGTCCCAGGGTGGTAGCCTGGGTAAAACATTGGCTGGACAACAGGACACAGAAGGTAATTGTAAATGGAGTCCACTCTGAAGAAAGAGGTGTTACTAGTGGGGTACCGCAGGGTTCAGTACTGGGTCCAGTCCTTTTTAATGTCTTCATAAGTGACATTGCAGAGGGACTGGAAGGAAAAGTATGCCTCTTTGCAGATGACACAAAGATCTGCAACAGGGTTGATACACAAGGAGTGGAAAGGATGAGAAGGGACTTGGCAAGGTTGGAGGAATGGTCAGAAGTATGGCAGCTTGGATTCAGTGCAAAGAAGTGCAAAATAATTCACCTGGGAAACAAGAACCCTGGGGAAGAATACACAATGGGGAAAGGTAGTAACAACAACAAAAAAGGAAAGGGACCTGGGGGTAATCATATCAGATGACCTTAAGGTTAGCAAGCAATGTGAGAAGGCAGTAGGGAGGGCTGGGGGTATACTGGGATGCATAGGGAGAGGCATCACCAGCAGAAAACTGGAAGCTGTTAGCGCTCTGTACAGACAGTTGGTGAGGCCCCATCTGGAGTACTGCGTCCAGTTCTGGAGACCCATTCTCCGCAAGGACATAGACAGGATAGAGGCAGTCCAGAGGAGGGCAACTAAAATGGTGCAGGGTCTGCAAGAGAAGCCGTATGAGGCGAGACTAAAGGAGCTTAATATGTATACCCTTGAGGAAAGAAGGGAGAGGGGGGACATGATAGAAACTTTTAAGTACCTCAGTGAAATCAACAAAGTCCAAGAGGGTAGCATCTTTCAGAAAAAGAGACATGCAAGAACAAGGGGACACTATTTAAAGATAGAGGGGTGGAGGTTCAGGGGCAATGTGAGGAAGTATTATTTCACAGAGAGGGTAGTGGATACATGGAACAGCCTTCCTGAGGAGGTTGTGGGGTCTAAAACTGTGGCAGAATTCAAAAATGCATGGGACAGACATAAGGCAATTCTTGTGGGGGGTAGGAAGAAATAGGCTGTTGGTTAACTAGGATCTGCGGCCTATCCTGTAGGTAGGGAAATGGGCAGACTAGATGGGCCAAGCGGTCCTTATCTGCAGTCAAAGTCTATGTTTCTATGTTTCTATGTTTTACCTTAAGCCCAAAGGAATCATGTTCCCGCAGCACCTCTAGGGGTAGAACCCTCCTCAAGAGGGTTCCTTTGCCTTGACAGTACCCCCAAAGGGTGGTAGTTCCCCATAGAACAGACAGCACGAACAGCCAAAGTATTCACCTGTGACAATCAACAACACATTCATTCAAATACCTTCAGACTATCAACAAAGTTGCAAAAGCATAACTCCTCACTAAGTCGTGTAAACACATTGAAATTAAAATATGAAACTTAGGAGTGCTACACTGTCTATGTACTTTATGCATGCACTTAACATCTTTGTACTTAGCAATTTCAAGGTAAACTACTACTTTGTAAGTAAATGCATAAAATGAATGAAAAGGTACCGTGGTATATATTTTTGTGTACCTTAGGGGAAAGGTTTTTATTGCAAAGATGTCAGGTCCTTCCTGAACTGGTAGATTATTACAGTGGTGAACAAGAGAGGGACGAACATCAATCTTAACCTGTAGACAGAAGAAAAATATCCAGTTTCAGCTGCAGTTATGTGAAGGGCCTTTTGACATGACCTGAACCTTTCACTTCAGTCCTGCTGCTGCTGGTACTGAACCAGTTTTATGCACGCTTGCAAAAGCCTGAGCAAAAGATACTGCAGGCTGTTTCTGAGAAATGTTTACTTTCCTGCCTGTGGAGGCTACTGTTTTCTGAATGGTAAGTCTGTAAGGTTTATGTTTTTTTACTCATAGATACTGCAACCTTTGTAACTTGGAGGCCTTTTGTCTGATTCACTGTCATTGTTAATGTAATTTCTGTCTTCTAGGCAAAAACTTTGCA
The DNA here is from genome assembly GCA_016271365.2 of Neoceratodus forsteri. Classification (NCBI taxonomy): domain Eukaryota; kingdom Metazoa; phylum Chordata; order Ceratodontiformes; family Ceratodontidae; genus Neoceratodus; species Neoceratodus forsteri. The sequence goes on from CM057458.1 coordinate 362,414,695, forward strand.
GATGTGTCCTAAGGTTGAATTAGTTGACAAATAGAATTATTTGAGTAAGTTATTTGTTTCAAACTGTTTCTGCTTTTGTAGTTTTATTGTGGATACTGTACTGCAACTCTTGTTACTGACAAGGGAAAAGGTTCTATGGTCTTTCCTCTTATGTTCACATTTATAACATTTCAGTTTTCTGGGCAGCATCTTTGATAAGTTATCCCAATATTGAATTAGTTGAAAATGTTATTGCTTCAGTAAAGCCTTTGGTTTCATCTCTTTTATTTTACCTGCAGTTTCTTTTATACAGCCATGGTGGCTTTAGAAAAAAATTTCAAAAATCACTTTTGCCAAAATGAAATTTAAAGATAGTGAAGGTGGTGGTGATTATGGGAGGGTCCAGGAGGGAGGGCCTGGGCTAAAACAAATAAAAAATTACAGTATTTTTACATGTTTGATATGTACTGTTTAATTCATTGGTTGAAACGGGGGGCAACCTAAGGAGACTCTGTCAAATGATAAAAATAAAATGTGTTCTGGATTAAGCATTATGTGTCCTTGTGTGATAGGAAAACCTTATTACATGCCTTTGTGACATCATGGCTGGATTACTATAATGCTTTGAATTTTGGGCTGTCAGCTAGGTTGATGTGCCACTTGCAACTTCTGCGCAACACTGCAGCCTGGGTGATCACCAGAGCTTTCCACACCAATCATACCACAAGGATTCTTTGTGAACTGCAGTGGCTGCTGTTTCAGTGGTGCATTACCTTTAAGGTGGGCTAGCTCACCTATAAATCACTACATGGTATAGTTCCAGGCTGCCTGCTGGGAGCTTCTGACTCCCCTACCCAACAAAATGCCCTCTCTGATCTACCAAGCTGAGTAGTTTTGAGGTCCCAAGATCTAGACTTAAACAATCAAGGGACCAGGCATTTGAGATAGCCGCCTCCGTCTTCTGGAATTCTTTACCTCAGGACCTCAGAGAGGCCCCATCATTGCTGATGTCTAGGATAAAAAGTGATTTACTTTTGCTTGTCCTTTCCTGATTAACTGAACTTTTAATTCATGTGTTTGCTTGACTACTTTTTGGTCTTTCTATTTTGTATTTTGTTTAGTTTACAATGTTATTTATTGTAAATGTAAGGCCACCAATATGAATAATCTCTACTACTACTACAACTACTACATGTTTGAGACAGTTGGTAAAACTCTGGCTAGATAATTGGACTTACATGATAGCAGTCCTACTGTGTCTATACTGGAAAGATTCTACAAATTTGGCAGTATCTTAAATTCTTGAGTATGTGCATTTCATACTCTTGAAATTAATTCTCAATAGAAATGTATTTTCTTATTTCTATTTATTTAAAATGTTTGCTCTCCAGGACAGCCTTAAAAGACAAAATATCTTATTTTGTACTGTAGTGGGCTTGCTTGACAGCAGGAACAAACTCAGCCCTTACATCAAGCGTACATATCGACACTGGCTCCTTACATCAGGTATACGTAATGGCATAAGTATACATCTAAAAAGTAAAAAAAAAAAAAATTACTGGTAACCCTCTTTAATACACATACTTGATCCATGTTTCAAATGCTGTAATAATGGGGTTACCCAGTTATTACGGCCTTTTGAGATCACTTTCTGTTTAGCTGTGTCCATGAGCGGGAATGCCTCTCTCAAGACTTAAACGCTCACTCACACTTAACAGCCTGCCTCACTTACAGTTTACATGTCTGCCTTTGGGGAACCTGTTCACATTATAGAAGCCACCAAAAACAGTTTTCTTTGAAAACAAAAACTTAAGCAAAAGCCGCTCACTACAGCAGCTGCTTAGGGACACGTTCACTTCGAACACACACAGTTTTTTTGTTTTTTTTTTCACTTTCACTCACACTGTCACATTTGACCTAGTAGTCTTGTACAGAGCCTCTTGCATTGTAAATATATTTGAGAACTTTTCATTTTCATTTTTTCATGAATTTCAAGAGTCATATTTGTTTTTATTAAAAGACATATGAAATGCAGCCATGGGCTTCAGTGTTCAGTGACTTTCTCTGTCATAGACTCCTTGCACCAGTAATTATAAAAGAAAAAAATAGATGACTGTGTGTTTATGAAGTTTATTTACACACCCTCAGTGTGTAATGGCTTTGTAAACCTCTCGAGCTCCACACTCGAGGTTTATGGGTCATCACGCACCTTGGGTGTGTAAGAACATTTCATAACACACAGTCGCCTATGCATTATTCTCTATGTAATGCTTATGCAAGGTAACTATAAGAAGTACAGCCTACTCAGACCAGTGGAGGATCCAGGAATTAAAGAAGGGGGTGCACACTTTGCTATGAAAACCAAACCTCTCTAGGGGGTCTGGGGGCATGCCCGGCCAGGAAATTTTGAAAATATAGGTGTGAAATGGTGCATTTTGGTGCATTTTTTTAGGCCCAGTTTCAGAAGCAAAGTGTTGACTAGCCCATCAGAAAATCTCCTAGTACCCTTTCCATCACAAAGCAGCTACAAACAGTAATGGCTGCCTCACAGGAATATACAGAATATTGATTCTGAGACAGATGTCTGTTTGTTCTGCAAGAACAACCAGGCATGTCCATCATCTTCCTTCCCATCCCTTCTAAGATCAGCTACACAAACATAAGCTGGAGAGCCATTAATAAGGGCTGTTAGTGTTAATCACCATCGCAGCTTGGTTCATATTGATTGAAATTACAGATTATCACCAGCCTGGTGGCACTGAGGGTTGAGGCACTGGACGCCACACCTCACACCACACCAGCGACCCGGGTTCAGGAATGAGCCCAGGTCATCAGGGGTTGGCAGGCGAGGACTAGGACTGAGCATCTGCTGACAACTCTCCTAGTCCTGGGGTGGGTTGGGGAAGCACACTGCCCTGCGGTGGCCCCTGGGGATGCCTGGAAGCACTACAGATGCATGTGTCAGCAGAGGGGGTGTGCGGTGGACATCTGCACACAAGTGCAGGAACATCATTGCACATCTGCACTCCATTGGGGGACCTACTGAAGGAAAAATGGCTGGGCATGACTGAAGCAGCTTGATGGCCATGCCCTGTGATGCTGGGAGGACTGTCATGGAATTGCACTGGGGGGGCTGGGGCCAGATTGGCTAGGCAGGGCATGGGGAGCCCCCAGCAAGTTAGCAACGGCTGTACCAGACCCCATCATATGAGTGAGCCTGCTGCTCTCCCAGCGGGCAGAGCTGGCAGCTGGATGCCCCCGCCAGTAAGTCGCTGCAGCAGACATAAACAGTGACATGATAAAAAAGAAATTACAGATTGTCAGCAATGCCAAGGGACCTGCCAGCTCATAAACTTCATTGGCATTTTTAATTTCACCTCAGTAAAAGCTGGCACATTGCTTTGCATTTCTGACATACACAGCATATATGGGAAATAAAGCAATATGTAAATGTATACAGGGCAGCAAAACATACATCCCCACAAAAAATGAGTGTGGTCTTCAACAGGATGTACAGGTTTGCCTTTGCTGTGACAGCCGCAGTCACCATTGCCATCTATATTCAAGCATTTGACTACTATCCCAGGACACTTACTGCAAACTTAATTAGGCCTTGGTACAGTGCTGTACAAATATTTACAGTTTCTATTCTGACTATCTTTGCATCGCTCTCACTAAAACTTTTAGTGAGGGGGCTGCACAGGTAGTCAGATTAGAAACTTTAAACTTTTGTGCAGTACTAAGGCCTAATTACAGTGCTGATTCACCAGCCTGTGTCACAGGTCAAACATATACTGCAGGTCCCCAGAACCTTTAAAATGCATAGGTAGAAAAGAGTTTGATGCTGGTGCTGCCCCAGTCAGCTGTGACTCATATCCTGACAATATACCTGCAAACCTTTTGTCACTGAAATGAGGGACAGTGACGGACATGGACTCTCATAATGAGGGATACATCTGCAAACATGGAGATGCAAGCACAGAACACTGTGGAAATCACTACTTTTATTTGTAGGAAGTTTCTTTTTATTTATCATCTTAGATTACTATTAATTTATGCATTACAGTCTGAATTTACAGCACATTCTCTGGGTATGCAGCTCCTTGTCTACGAAGGATGAATGAGGGCCAGGACAGTTTCAAGTGTCCCTCATTCTGAGGGACATCCATCATTTTACCCATCAAAAAGTTTGATGGGTAAAATGAGGGATGTCCCTCACAATGAAGGACACTTGACAGATATGACTAACAATGCAAGTTGAGAGATTTGCTGCTTTTCAATCAAATGGGCCACGTGTCCTCCCATCTCCAGGAACAGTGTTATTGTCACACATCCATCCTCACTTTACCTCTTGAACCTCTCCACACTTTAACACTATAGCACCCCTATTGTACTGCACTACAGTGTCAGTTATAAGAACTAAGCCAAGTATCCAGTGTGTGGCTAGAACACACAGCCTTCCAATCTGCTGGCACCAGAGGCATGCTACCTACGGAGCCAGTGACACTGGAATGACTGCATTATACTACCCAGATTTTTCTGGTCTCATAGCAGTCTCTAGCACTGTACCAGCATTCATTTCACCAACTTCACTTAGAGGGGCTTATTTTCAACAGCTTATCAGGGATCCTGTAGTGTACTTCCTTAAAGATGAACAATCAGGTCAAGAATTAACAAAAATAATTAAAGCAGTCCTAGATTTAATAATTATTTTGTAACAATACAAATTTATTTAGTGGCAGCATAGCCTAGAGGTTAGAACAGCGAGCTGCGAATGAGCTTGGTACATCCAGCAGACCTGAGTTTGATTCCTACAACCTCCACTTGCATATTGTGTGACTCTGAGCAAGTCACTTAACCTCCCCAGTGCTCATAGATGACCCCTGAAAACAGACACTTATTAGTGGGCCTTACTCCACTACCAAAGAATACCCCCCAAAAAAGTGAAAGGAATGTGAAACACCAAAATGGCAGTATTCTTTGAACATGTTTGAAGCCAGTAACAGTCATATACTTGCAAGTAGAACATTCAAAGGGTCATCCTCTGGCAAAAATTCACAGCCTGCTATATAAATCCAAATTAAGTAAACTAAGTATGCTAAGCAGGGACATGGTTACAGACTATTTTATTATACAGCTTTATAGCTGTGCTGCTGTAACCATGTGCTTGCTTAGAGTACTTAGTTTACTTAATATAATATTAGCTGCTTCTAAATTGACACAGCAAGTCCTAGCTGCAGGAAGAGAACTGACATCAGAGTTAATGCTCACTAGAAACCTTCCTTGACAGATGACAAGCTGGCCAGAGAAAAGCAATGGAATTAGTTCCAAGACAACCCTAATTTTGTACACGTTGTTCTAATTTTTTTCCCTTGAAATATAAGTGTCTGCATAAGGCAGCAGCAAGCTGTTCCTGTTAGGTATTTCTATTATCTATTTGGCAACCAGAACTGTGCAATAGCTGTGATATTCATTTGTTGGAGGATGAAAGGTTGACTTTAGAGTAGTCCCCCTTATTTATTTATTGAAATGTTTCACCAGGAGGGCATAGTGAACCCTCAAGTTGCTTCTCTCACGGTGCCCCTTAAAAGTTTTAAACCAGGAACACTACTTTCAAACATAAAAGTGTATTATCTGCTGCTTTAACTTATCTACCTGAACTTGTAACTTGTAGGCAGCATATAATGGGAAAACAGCAGGCTGGCAAGCAAGAAAACGAACGGGTCACCTGGCGATGGCACTTAACGGAGAAGTGGAATGGGGGGGGGGGAACAGCAGCAGGCAGGGGAAACAACCGGATCACTGGGCAGTGGCACAAGTAAAATGGCAGCTAGCAAAGCAGCAGACAGTATCTCAGAGCAGTCCCAGCTGAGGCAATGATCTTATACCTCAGGGCAGGGGTACTGCTAGCATGCTGGCAGGAAAAGAAAAGGAATGTAACATTCCAGAAAAGTCTCTGAGAGGCTGGATCAATTATTCTTATTGGTCTGTGCATGGGAGACTCTCCACAGACCGATAGGAATACACAGGAAGATAGTAAATTTTGGGCTGTCTGAAAGCTGAGAGGGGAATATCACTGGCAGCGCTGACCCCTGCTAGTACCCCCTCAAGGCCCTTGAAGTTTTATTTCTTTACAACACCAGAGCATGCCATGCTCTATGAGCTGGTGTGTGTCTTCCCCCGTGTGTCTGTTGCTTGTCTTAGAACTTGAATTACGCAGAGAACAGAACACACATACCAGCGTAGCTTCTTCATTTTGTTAGCTAATCAGGGCGCGCGCCTCCGTTCATCAAAGGGGGTGGCGCGCGCATGCACCAAAGCATGCATCTGCCTCTGCGGACATTCAATGCAAAGTTAGGAAAGAGTTCTGTATTAGGGATACTTAAAGTATTAAACGCTAAAATCAAAACATGTGCTGTATACTCCACTGAAGTTTGGTGCACCGATAGTCTGAGGGGAAATAGAGACTCCAATTAACAAATTATATAGATATCTTCTAATGGTCCCCCTAATTAGTACCCACAGCTGTATTACAGCTTGAACTTGAACAGTTCTCTTTGGAGTCCATGGTCTTGGAAAGGAGAATCTTGTTTCTGTTAAAACCCTTGCTGGTGTCTTGAAGAGGAGATCGAATACTTGGAGAAAGGTTTCCTTTCCCCTTCCTTGCACCTGATAAAAAAGGAGATTTTTCCCCTAGGTTTGGAAAACTTTTAAACTTAAATATATGTATTAAACCTTGGGATGAAATCAAAACCAGGGTAACAACAAGAATCAGGGATACAGATGTACTGTAGCAAAAAATAATGCTCGATTGGCTGAATTTAAATGCTTTAAGTGGTATAACAAATTAAAAACAAACACCACTTAGAACCTTATCTGCTTATAATGACAAAGGCAGATTACAGATGCCTGGTTACCAAATTCAGGATAGAATTATACAAAGCAAATTATGTTCTTCACATCCAAAAAAGATCTTCGCCATTCTGTAATTGTGGGAGACAACTGGAAGATGACCTAAAACGTGATGTTATTGTGTCCTCTTTATAGTAAAAATAGAGACAGGTGGCTGGGGGAAATATTAAGTATTCTGAAACTACCTACAAGCCTAATAATACAAGACCTCTTCATCTCTAATGATTTTTAAAAATTAACAAGACAGGTTGTTTTTTTTCATTCACTTCATCTCTAACAGTTGTCACTATATGTATGATATTGGCTACTGCTGAGCACTTTGAATTGTTTTGATTGTACTATATGAAATTTACATATTTGTACAACTTAACATGTATGGTACATTTACATTTTTGTTGGAAATTTTTTATGTCATCTTAATATTTCATGTTTGTAATGATATTTTTACTGATCAATAAACTGATTGAATTGAATAAGAAGTACAGGTAAATCACAAATGAAATGACTTTGTTGATGGGGTTAACATTGGCAAGGCATTTTTAGGTGTCAGAAATTGTTTTTTTGTAGTAATAATTGATATGAAGGTGAAAAACAATTCATTTTAAGTTACGCTAGTATTTCTTGAGAGCAGCCTGATCCCATCTTAAGTTTGCATCTCATGTTTCAGAAGAGACGGGGAGGAGAGCCAAGACTTTCAAATGCATATCTACAATTGACAATGACAGCATGCCTGATTGCCTCTCTTTTTCTCTTGAGTCTTTCAAGACAGTAGTACCAAGATCCTCAGCTGTAATGTGTTGGGCTGGTTACCAAAATAAGCTAGTTTCTTTGTTTTAATGGGACACATCTGCATTTTTCTGTGTGAGATGGATACGAACATTTTGGTCTTGTGCTTACAGCACTGTGCTGTGAAACTGGAGTCTACTATTTAAATCCAGTGGCAGCAATGGATCACTGTGTGATTTGGAGCAAGGCTGTCAGATTTCAGTGAACCCCTCTATTGTTTTATTGGCCACAAACCCTTCCCTCCACCTGAAAAGACACAGACAGACACTGTGCTTTGGAAACAATGGCCACAGCCATGTTTTATTAAACAGTATATAACAGTTACAGCCAAGTCAGCATGATGTGCCCAACAAGGTAGTTGTGGCAAGTCACTGATCAAGCCAGTCATCATTATTATCATCACAACGGTCATCCCCTTATCTCCCAGGGAGCCAAGTGAATGAATACAAGCCACTGAGCGGGAAATGGCCTATGGGGCATATAGTATGGCTCTGGGCTGGGTGCTGATGCACCCCTCTTTCATCAGAGGGCACTGCATCCCATGAGTGATGCCCAAACAGGCTATCCCTCCTATTGTTCCTTGAATGGGGAGCTCAAGCCATCTGGGTCCTTACCTTTTTCCAGCCTCAGGGTGATGATACACCTGCAAAGATACATGTTTACCTGCTTTCCCATCTGTACAAACCATGCAAGACTGCCATGCTGCCACAGTATGAGCATATGAAAATGCTAAGTCCCCCACCCAAAAAAAAGTATTTATTGCCACTATTTCTACCAAAGCACTTTGTAGGTCATCTAAAAATCTACCATTACCAAGGCTAGGCAGGTGCACACTATCCTGGGCATATTGCTAGGGTACCTTTCTCACAGTGTCATTATCCCTCAGAACAGACCCCCCCAGTAGTGTCCATAAATGGCTATATTGCCATGTTGATCAGTCTGCATGATCTTTCAGTTACACTGGGGTCTCAGGCATGTAGCCAATGCCTTCTTTGAATAATGGGAGACAACATAATGCGCACACCAGGCCAATGCACTACAACAAGGCCAAGTCCTCATTCATTTTTCACAACAGTTCCAATGATTTCCTAACTCTCAGATCAATGCCTCCCAAGTGTACCACCAGAATGTTGGGTGTACCTCACCGCTGAGCTTCCACTAAGATCCATGGAAGCTGAGCACTTCTTCTTATCCCCTACCTTTGCAACCAATGTACTCCCCCCCCCAATTGTTTTACCAGGTGAGACACACTAAGCTGAAAGCTTGTTTACAGGTGCAACCTAGGAGCACAGGGAAGTTAAGTGACTTGCTCAGGGTCACACATTATGCAAGTGGGGGCTGTGGGATTCAAATCCAGGTCTCCAGATACGCAGATGTAATTGAGCTTGCCCAGGGTCTAGAAACAGGTTCTAGCCTCACTGGAGCTCAATTGCTCTGACAGCCCCCAATTAATGTATGAGTGCCCACAAATCAACACTTGCTTGACCCAGGCTCTGTCACCTGGAAACAAATAAAACAAGAGTTACAACAAATGCAGTCTCACATATCTCTCTAAAGCCTGTGACTTCCAACAACCATGGGACTGAATTTGACTGTCTGTAAGCCCTTCCGCTTTGTCATTTGAGGCAGCCCCAATGTAGAAGGAGTGGGTATTGAACACCTTTGAGTTCAGTCTCACTGCTCTTATGGCCCTCTGACTAGTGGTGGCACTCTATGTGCATAGAGGTACGCATCTGCATCTGCCAAATCAAGCAAAACTTTTTTTTATTTGCAGATTGCAGATGCTTGCCTCTGGGTTTGTTTTTTAAAGGGCAGTTTGGTTTCATCTCTCATCCTCATTTTGTACTGATAGGGGGTGGCAGAGATGAGAGCTGTCTTCGATATCCTGATTTCTAGACTGATTCCCAACCCCCTACTTTTGTCCAGGTCCTTCTACCATTTTTTCTGTTCTGTTGGTGTCCATTGTTGTCAATCACCCCTCCCCAAACCCACCTCAGTGCCTGTGCCCTATTAGTGGCATACTGGTGGCCCAATCTCACCACCTCCCCTACTGCAATGTGCAATGCCTACCTAGAAGCCTGTAGCCACTCCTGTAGCAGTGGAGGAACAGTGATGTGAAGCCGGTCAGATGCAACCCCAGGAGTAGGTTTTGAGCCCTAGTTTTTTTTTGTTTGCTTATTTCCCCAAGAGTCCCATTGAGAGCTAACCCCTGAAAACCCCAGAGATAACACCCCCTCCCACAAGCCCCAGTAATGAGTAGGGGCCAAGAGCATGCTGTCAAAGAAAAGATGGGCTCCCAGTGACAGGAGCCCAGGATGGAAGACCATGGCATATTCTCCCACATGTTCCAAAGAGAAAGCCTGTCTGAGTCGGCAGGGAATCAGGGCACAGAGTCAAGGCAGCCCAATGTGGGTGAGTCGGGTACTGATCGCAGTGGGCATCCCAGCGGGCAATTCAAGGATCGATGGTGGGGAATTATGACAGGACGGGTGACAGAATCAACAATTGGCCACATCAACTTACTGGTAGGTTAGTGAGGTCATGGGAGGAAGCCAGTAGTTCTCAGAATGAACACTAGCTAACAGATGCATGTATAAATCTACAGTATGAAGACCATTCAGTGCCAATGGTAAGGAGACTAACATCTTATTTCTTGTTTCCTAAAAGGAATGTGCTGATCCATACTGAGATACTCAGGAGGCCTGAATTATTAATTATGATTAAAGCAGAAAAGGCTTTAGATGCTGAATCAGCATACAGTACCTTTGTACTGCTGCATTAATATGCTATGCTTTGCGGCCATGTGTGAAGTAAACCCTGGGGCTAGTATAATTCAAACATGCAGTCTATTACTGAGGACCAGATGAGAAAAATGTCTCAGTAAGTTATTTTATATTGTTATGTAACCCCTAGGTGGTGCTATCCCAAGGGCTACTACCCTTGCCTGCTTGGCTAGTGGCAGGTTAAGGGGCCTGGGTATTGAAACGGTGCCTCCACCCGGAGGTCAGGGTTGTTAGTGGTCAAGCTAACCTGGGCACAGCTCTCTTGGACACTGTAACTCCCCTCTTTCCCTTCTAGTGGCCTGAACAATATACAATAACCACTTTCACAATGACCCTTATTCACCATGAAATTACCCACACTGTTTGCACTTACCACCAGGGCTGGTTCCTCTAGCTCGACCCTGGGGACCCCCTGTAAAACAAGGTTATGCACAGCAAATAGCAACAGTACAGTACTTTTGGCACAAACTGGAACCGCAGTCAGGTTAAATGCAAAAAGAGTTAGATCTGATTTATTCAGGGCACTTGAACAAGGGAGAGGTGTAATCAGGTTGATTGGCTTAAAGGCTAAATCGATCAGACAGTTATGCATGCACTTCAGAGTCTCTACACAGTCACACACTCTGGGTACCCAGGTAGGAAAAAGGTGGGCTAGCCAGGAACATTGCCTGGGTTAGGCTGGCTTGCAGCTGGTTGGGGCCCTGTGATGGAAGAAAGCAACATGCACAGCACACACTATTTATAATCTGAAGCCAGAGGGCTCAGTTCATGAAGGAAAAGACAACAAAGCAATCTGATGACAACACTTTAGATTTAGCTGTTGTTGCAGGGAGCTACACTGATGTTTTCTCACGATACCCAATACAGAACACAGGCAGGACAAAATCGAGAATGCAGGTCATTGAGCTGGAGTACCAGGAGAAGCAGGGCCCACACAAATCACTGAGGTGTCGTTCCTGTTCAAGGCATTGAGCAGGGGGCTGATCCGCAGGCAGGTCTCTCGTCGATGGCTTTCTCTATGTAGCAGGTAGTCTGGCTGGGCCAGTGTGGCAAGGCCCAGGCCAAATGGAGATGCAAACGGGTTTAGTCCGTTGGAGCTGGATGCAGCCTCCAGCAAGCAGAACACAGTTCAGCACACAGTGGGGAACCAAATCATGACCCACTAACAGCACGCAGCACATTTACATATAACAAATTCCACTGTACCAGGCAGATTGCTATCCGGTCGCAATTACAGAGTCTCTGCACAAACCAGGAGTTCATAGGTGGCTGGAAATCCTGACAGGCCGATCGCATTCAGCAAATCTTTGGTCTTCTACAGGTTAAAGCCTGGTCACAGTTCTGTGGCTTAAATCATCCTCACAATATGGATTCAGTCTGAATAAGCTCTATTTTCGCTCTCAGGGAGAGCAGGCAGACAGACAGGCCAAAACTCAGCCCTTTCACAGTTCTGCTGCGTGAATTACACAGGGGCTGCTGCTTGAATCACTCAAGCTGTTACCAAGTTCACTTCCCAATTCAGACCCGAACTGAAACTGCAAGGAGTCTGGGACTTTCCCCAGGATCCAAAAGGTTCGTTTGGCTGATTCCTCTGTCAGTCACAACAAGGGATCCCCCTCCAGGTTCATTTAGGTGCCAAAAGCCCAAAACTACAATTCCTACAGAATTTTGCTCCCACAAAGCTCCTGGGGGCAGGCTCCATTTTAGAGTCCCCAAAGGTACTGATTTGCCCATTTCTGCAGTCCAGGATCAAGATGGTGGAGATAAACAGAAATGTCCATGCTGCGAAGAAGGCAGGTTAGACAAACTGCAATATTATTACAATTCTAATAACTGATCAGCGAACAAGTACATCTTCTAGCAGAGCTCCCTCTGCGCTAATAGCAATGGCAGAATGGAGCGATTATTTGGCAGCCCGGGCGGGACTCGAGCATGGAAACACTCAGCCCCTCCCAGCTTAATTATATAACTGCAATCTAGGCAGCTCTGAAAGAGATAGTACATGGAGGCTATACAGGCACTCTCTGGCAATAACATTTAAACTGCTAAAATGCAGGACACCAGACTGGTAGTGAGCATTTAGGCAAGCTCAAGGAAGACTTTTCGGGAACACCCATTTGTAGGGGAGGTTACAGTTACAAAAAGGAAATTTGCCATCTGTCTCCATTCACCCACAGGCAGGTCCCTCAGTAGGTCAGAGTGGTAGGCCTGGTGTTTGGTCCCATATCCTATCCCTAGATTAATATCTAGCAAAATAAAGTACAAAACATGGGATGCAAATAACCTGTTTTATTGTTTTAAATTTGCAGAATGTGTGAAAGATGCTGATGCAGTTGCAGCTTACCAACTTTGTAGGGCAGTTTATGTGACATGGCTAGCCTTTTCTGAGTTTAGGGGAAATGAATGAAAGACTACAGCTGCCCCCTCCTAAATTTGGGCCTAAATAGTTTGTGCTTCCCTGGGTAAGAACTGATTGATTATTCTCTTTGGTTATTTGCCCTTTCCTGCTGCTTCAATTACATTGAAATGGAGGACTGTGCTCTGTGCCTGCTGGGGAGAGGTACCTGCTGTTTCTGTACAGAAGTCAGGACTGGAGGATGCCTGCACTGAGTTAATAGTAATGTAGACCCATGTGGCAAATTCATTAAGGGTGGGTGGGTGTTTCTGTTAGAACTCATACTATATGAGACAAGGGTGCTGACTTTTTTATTTTGGCCGGGGGGGGGGTTATCTATAGTTCAGGGGATCTTGGGGTGCTCATTATTAGTTTACAGAGAAAACTTGGTGAATGTTGGGAGGCTTGAACCCCACAGCCTGGACCCGCACCCCCCCCCCCGACAGCACTCATGTTATGTGACATTTATTATTGAAATCACTGTTTAGTTTAAATAGTGCATACAGTGAAGAAAACCTCTACCTTTGTAAAATAATTACACCACATTGTTACAGTTGGGGTGCTTAAATAGCAATGGCTGCTCTTTCTGGCTCAGGGAGGCGGACAAGTTTGCAAGAGTAAAGGTGTGTAACACAAAATGGTGAGTGACATTTAAACGGTTTGGTGCATCACTTTTATAACATGAAGGCTGTCAGAAATGTTAGTGTCTTAAAGCATTGTAAACAAGCATTTGTCAATGCCGAATGTTGATTGCTTGTATGTGCTATTTAGGTATTTGGAAGTGATAGTTCCATGCTTTCCTCCCAAGACATCCACTGTGTCTTTCCGTTCAGTATTCACAGAAGAGTGGGAGGGGCAAGGGCCACAACAGTACAGCAGTTGCCAAGGTGGTGAAGAGGTGGACAATAGTCCATTCAAAGGCAAAGAGTCCTGCAGGAGCTCACTAAATTGAAGGTGGACAAAGCGATGGAGCCAGATGGCATACGCCCAAGGATATTAAGAGAACTGCAAAGGGAGATAGGCACAGTACCTCTGGCAGCCATGTTCACTGAGTCATTCAACATGAGTGAATTGGAGGAGGGCACATGTGGTCCCTCTACAGAAGTCCGGCAGCAGGGAGGAGGCGGGGAACAATAGGCCGTTCTTCCTCACCTCAGTAGTGGGGAAGATCATGGAGACATTGTTTAAATAAAGGGTAGTGGGGCATTTAGAAGCCATCGGAGCCCAGGACCATAGACAACATGGATTCAAAGTGGGGACATCATGTCAGACAAATCTGGCTGATTTGTTTGACTGGGTGACAAAGGAAGTGAATCAGGGTGGGGCAGTGGACCACGCTTACCTTGATTTCAGCAAAGCCTTTGATACCATCCCACATAGGAGGCTGATAAGCTAGCTGGGTAGGCTGGGCATGGGGGAAAGGGTGGCAAACTAGGTTAGAAACTGGCTAACAGACAGGAGGCAGAGAGTGGTGGTAAATGTGGTGCAGTCTAGGGAGAGGGGGTGACCAGTGGGGTGCTGCAGGGATCAGTCCTGGGGCCAGTCCTGTTCAATGTCTTCATTAGTAACATTGCAGAACGTCTGAAGGGAATTTTTTCACCAAATTTTCAACATAGCCATTTTAAGACCTCTGCTCATGAACAGTGTCACTGATTTTCTTAATGTGTCCCATACGTTGATTTACTTTACCGACTGCGCCATTATGCGCTACATGTGTGGAAACACATTTTGGGTGAGGTGTGAAAAATGACAGCTGTACTGCTCATAAGGAGGTGTGGTAAAATGGCAATGTTGAAAATCCGAAGTGCAAATATTAAAAATTCACAAACTTACGAGCGTGCGTAGGAACTGCGCAACGCACACTTGTAAAACAGTAATTTTTAGGAATTTTTTCACCAAATTTGCAACATAGACTTTTTGAGAGCCCACCTTATGAACACTGGCACTGTCGTTTTGTTACTTGGTCCCGAAAGGTGATGTTGTGCAGTGACCACGAAATCACCCTCCGGGCCTGATTAACACCATGACAGTGACAGAATTCATGAGGAAGGGTCCCAAAAACCCCATGTTGAAAATTTGGTGTCAAAATTCCCAAAAATGCCTGAGATATGCAGCAAAGTTGAAAAAACCCTATCTATCCCATTATACAGCTTACCGGCATTTCCTCAGTTCATGGTTGGTTTTGAAGAGCGCAGATGTGTTCTCGGTCCCCCGAAGATCGTTGCGCCGAGGTCTGGAGGTAAGTATAGGGTGAGGGGGGGTGTGGGGAGGCAGGTTGTGCAGTGGGTGGGTACAGGTTGTGGGAGGGGGCCAGGGAGAAGCGCAGAGGGACAGTTTTTGTTATTTACAGTTTTTTTTTAATAAGACTACCAGGGACATTTGCCACACTGGAGTGGGCTCCCAGCGTGGCAGCTGAAAGGCTGTTGGGGGGGCTGGAGTCGATGGGGGATTGGGCACCCCTGTCGGCCATAACATCATTTTGCCATGCTGGGGTGGGCTCCCAGCGTGGCACCTGGATGCTTTGGGGAGGGCGTGCAGCCGACGGGGGATTGGGCACCCCCATCGGCCATAAAACATTTTGCTACGCTGGGGTGGGCTCCCAGTGTGGCACCTGGATGCTGTGGGGAGGCGTGCAGCAGCGGGGGATTGGGCACCCCATCGGCCATAAACATTTGCTACATGAGGTGGGCTCCCAGTGTGGCACCTGAATGCTGAGGGGGTGTGGAGCCGGCGGGGATTGGGCACCCCGTCGGCCATACAGTGTGGGGGGGAGGGGGAAGGCGCATGAGCACGCAGTATGCATGCGTGCATGTGTGTATGGAGGGGGGAGCTCTGCTCACTGAAGCGGAGCTCTCCCTTTCAACTGTATGACCACAGCATTTTCAACTGCTGTCATAGACAGCTGCAGCAGTGATTGGGGAACTGGGGCCACGCCTGCAAACACACTGACTGCATTGGAAGACGGGTGTCACACCTCCGAAAACTCGGATGATGGCACTGTGTTTCTTGCACATGCGTGCAAGCAACACAAAAAGACCCTGTCCATTTGTTGCAAACCCCAAATCTGGTTCTTTATCAGGTTCTTTGCTTTAATCTAAAAGTGGGTGGAGACCATAACTGACACCTTGCTTTTCTATTTAAGGGGTGTGACATTTTGGCCAAGTACAAGTAAAGGGAAAATTTCTGAAAAGTGCAGATGAGCATGGGTACCACTTTTTATACAGAATACCATGACTGGGGCTTTTCCTAACACATGATGAAATTAAAAAAACATCAAAGGGTACCCATTTTCATGGCAAAACAATTTCACTCTCATGGGAGTCCAATGGGACACATAATCCTGAACCCATGCACTGATGTTCCACTTTACCCCCAGGGTAATCTCAGGCTGCACCAATACCACGGGCTTTTCTGTCCATCTTGCTGCTGGGCAACAGGACACATACCCCATCTGCTACCACTACCACATTATCATCCCTCAAGATCACCAGCAAACAGGATGCCTTACTCAGCTATACCAGCTCCAATACTCTAAAGGCCCCAGACAAGAAGCTAGAGGAAAAGCCTCACCTTTACCTTGTTAATTTATGAGTCTAAGCTTCATCCCTCCAGTCCTAAGATGCCTTCTGTCAGGGAACTCCCCCCTGCCTACTTGCCTACCCCCCCCAGTGAGTGTCTACCTACCTAACTAACCTGCTGGCTCAGGTGTCAGTCAGGGCTGTTCCCACAGACAATGCCCCTACTGCTGCAATTCCTTGCAGGCTCCCTAATAAGGCTAGGTGGAAGCAGGACCCCACCGTAAATGAGATGCTTTATATCTGCAGGGCTATGCAGGTTAAATAAATTGTAAGATAAAAAAAAAGCAGAATTCCAAATTCTATTTCTATGTTAAGTTGGCAAGTATTAGTAAAGAAAAATGCATTAGTAGGCACCAGTCACAGGAAAGCCTGATGCAACCTACGCTAAACTTTCCCAGTGTTCCCAGTGGAGAAGACCATGATTTTCTCTGAAATACTGGGAGTCTGATGTTTAAAGCACTGGAGACACTGTGCAGAATGAGTGCTGTGTACATACTAATTTTTGCCAGTTACTAAAACCACTATGATCAGTGTTGTGCTCACAGAACAATGGGGAAGTGTCCTCAGTGTGAGTGTAACAAAATGCAGATTGCTTACTCAGATGTTAGCAGGCACAATGGGGCTAGTACGTGTTAAAATCTTATCAATTAAATACACAAGCAGCACTATGTAGTGCTGACCATTGAACTTTCATTGCATGGAACAGTGTTGTATACTGTAGCACTGTTTATGCGGCAATGGAATGGACTCCTGACCTTGACCCATTACTGTGTAGTCCATGGTGCCAACGGTAGCTTCTCAGCCTTGACCCACCAGGTCCATCCCCTGCCCATCAAAAGACATCTCTTGTGTACAGTAGCTGTTTATGCGCTCTCATCTGATGCAAGGTCTACATACCATCCTCTTCAGGACCAAGAAGACTTTATAAATGTGTCCCTGGTGCCTAGTGGTACTCCAGCCACCCCTTTCACTGAAAATGGAGTTTCTCAAACCTACTGGTAGGTGTGTGTGAATAACTGATTATTTATTCATGTATTTATTTATTGATTGATTTAAAATGTGGTAACTGGGAAAGGCAC
The DNA here is from genome assembly GCA_016271365.2 of Neoceratodus forsteri. Classification (NCBI taxonomy): domain Eukaryota; kingdom Metazoa; phylum Chordata; order Ceratodontiformes; family Ceratodontidae; genus Neoceratodus; species Neoceratodus forsteri. The sequence continues at coordinate 362,432,207 of CM057458.1, forward strand.
ACTGAGCTGAGGCTCATTTCCAGGTGCAACCTGGGTGACGAGGGAGATGGATCAAAACAGCAGTAGACAATAACAAAACAACATCTCAACAGACAGATGAGCAATGTGTTACAACAATAGAATAAAGAGAATTTGCATGAAATACAATTAAACAAAGTGCAGTGACTTTTAGCAGTGCTTTGAGTCATGACTAAAAATTTGAGTAGATTAAAACAAGACATTAAAGGTAACCGGAAGAAGGGTAGTAGGAACAACTGGGGGGAGGTGACGTTTCAGCAGACATTTAAAAGAATTAAAGGATGTGGAGAGACAGAGAGAAGAGGGGGTTGTTCCAGAGAGAGGGTAGCCTATAGGAGAATGCAGATTGTTCAGCAGAGGAGCATGGGTGAGGAATGGCAAAAGTGCAATGGTCCCTAGAACAGAGGAAGCGGGGGGTGGGGGATTCAGGATAGGAGCCAGGAGAGGTAGGCGGGAAGGGTGTTGAACCAATATTTGGAGATGAATGAAGTGCAGTGGGCCTGATGGCAGAGGGGGGATGGAAAGGGAGGAGTAAAGTGAATAATAACTTGTGTGTGGAGGAGAGTTAGATGCAACATGGCAGAAGGCATTGAGGAGGGTATCCAATCTGGCAAGGGAATTGGAGGGGGGAGAGGCATAGACTACAGCTGCATAATCAAAGACAGGGAACACCATTTTGGTAATCAGCTCCCTGTGGACATGTGGAGGCAGGCAGTCTTTGTAACAATAGAGGGCACCAGGTTTGGGATGGAGCTTGGCATGGATTGCATCAATGTGCGCTGAGAAGTCAAGCTTACTGTAAAGCCACAATCCATATACTTTTTTTTTTTACTTTGTTTCTTCACCTACACCCCGGGCATCCTTCAGAAGTGCCCACTCAGGGTCCACCCTACTCCCAGCCTGAACCCTCGCTTCTCCCCTTGATCCCTTCCCCTGAATGGCCCCAGGCAGGCTTGACCCCCGGTACCATCTCCAGGGCTGATTCTGTCTTCCCTCGGTGGCTGGCTTCTTAAGTGTGAGGTGCCTACCTATTGTCATTGGGTCGGAGGTGGAGGAGGATCCTGGGTGTGTTGGGCTGGCATTTGGGATGTGGGCAAACCTCCCTGGTGCCACTGACATCTCTCCGATGGTGTAGGAGGCTTTTTTCTTGGTGTTTTTCCCCATGAGCATGATGTGCAATGGTGCCAGCATGCAGGCTGCCCCCGTAGATGCCTGCCATGTTCAACCCCTATCCAAACCATGCTACTGGATGAAATGCTCCCAGCTTCTGCTAGGGGCCTCCGTAGAGCATGGTACTCCCTGGATCCCACCCCAGGAGAAGAGTGTAGTCCTTTGGACACTCGATCTTCTCCTTCCCCGCTGACCCTCGATGGCCCTGGCTCATTCCCAGACCCAGGTCGCCACCGTGGCGCGAGGTGTGGCGTCCAGTGCCTCAACCCTCAGCACCACCAGGCCAGCTCCACAGTCCATATACTTAAAGTATTGAACCACTTCAAGTGGGGGTGCCATACAAAGTAGTAAAGATGGGGGACCGTGAATCTGGCTAGTTTGTGAATGGTACCAAAGGTCATGGAGATTGTCTTTTTAGTGTTAAAGAGCTGCTGATGCCTCAAATAAATCTTTGAAAAACATAACATTTATGTACAATTCAGCTTGCATTCCATATATATTCTATAGATTTCTCATCCCCATTGTTTATTGCTGAGGAAATGCTGAGTGCATGAATACATGATCTTTATCCCTTAGAGTTCATCTGCTTCTACAGTTTACTCCCTGGTTCAAGTCATAACGCTCTGTTGTGACATCACCGTCTGTTGCCACAGGAGTAACTGTGATGTGATATTACCTAAGGTAGGGAGAAAGCAACAAGAGCAGATGAAATCTTCAAGAGCAAAGATCCTGTTTCATACAAATTACCTTAGTAATGACTAACAGGGAGGAGAAATACTGAAGTAATGTGAAATACACGCTGCACTTTGTCTGCATATTATATTTTATTAAAGTTCTCCTGAAGGCGTCAGCTGCTCTTTAACTCTAAGCTGGTTAGAATAGAACCAGTGAAGGACATTGCTGAAGTCCCACTGGAGCAGGTTTTCTACAGTTGCAGAGGAAGGACCAGAGGTGAAGATGACCATGTCACTGGCATGCATGTGCGTATGTGAGTTGACACAGGCAACTTCAGACAAATACTCCTTAAGAATTCATATTTGGGATCCCAAAATGCTCTTCATTTGTTATTTGGGCCAAAAACACATGTAAAAGAGATCACCAAATCTGTTCCTCCTCCTCCTCCTCCCCATGTGGCCTGGGATAGATCCATGGCTGCCTCCACTCTCCTCTGTCATATCCTGTACCACACCCTCTCCCTTGTCCTCCCATATACGATCAGATTGTGGTCTGCCAGTTCCTCCCTCACCTGCCACTGTCATTAAGAATACCCTCCTAACTCCCTAAGGCATCCATCCCTAGCCCTATGGGCAAAATATCTTATGTATTGCAAGTTACTATGTACAGGCTCCCTACCCCTGATCCATGACCGGGGGGGAGGTGGATTAAGGGTGAAATAGTTAAAATCAACACCTTATTTCCCTCACAGTTCCAGGTGACCAGTTTAGCTCTCTGAGGCATGCTTGGGTGGGGAGTGGTCTATCTCACATCCCAGAGGGAGCACTAGTAAGACTGTAATAAAGGATCATATTGGAACTTACTGATGTAGTACAATTTTTTGGAGATGGTGTTGGAGCTCTAAGGTGGAGCATTGTAATAACTAAATAAGGGCATGTAAAAGCGGGTGTTTTGTGTAGGGTAGCTTATTGCCTTGGTGGGTATGGGAAATTACATATACTGTAGTAAAAAGAAGATTGTTATTGTGGATATTATATAATAGATGGTGGTGGTTTTACTTTCTCGGGCTCAAAGCAGGTAACACATGTATCAAAGATTGCAGTACAGTCCTGGTCGATTTGTGTTGTCTGCTTTCTCTTTGGCCCATCACTGTTCTCTCCTCTAAGGCCTTAAAGAGCAACTCTATACTTCAGCATGTACTTTCATAAATAATATGTTTCGGCTCTACTAATTTACTAGATAATATATGGTTTTCATTTTCAATGTTCCTTTCCAAGGTTTCCAGCACATCTTGGTAGTCTACCTAAAAGGTCTGCATAATCACATTTGCCTCTCTTCAGTTAATGTTACAGTGCTTTATTTGTGACATCACAGTGCTTGCCATGACAACAGATGATGTCACAAATAGCAACTGTGAGGTGAATGGGGAGAGTCAGATGCATTTTGAAAGACTGAGAATTAAGTAATGAGTTATCTGCAATATTTAGCAGACTAACAATTCAATGTTTGGGGAATAGCGATGGAGTATATAGTGTTTGAGTAACTTGTAGTACTTTTTGTGGCTTTACTCTATTCCCACCCTTGAGTAGCAGATATGTAGGCAGTAATTTGTAGGGAATAGAAGGCCCATGAACAAGGGTGAGAAGAGCACCAGAGAAGGAGGAGGAGGAGGGGATGGAGGTGGACAAAAAACACTCCCTAAGCAAGGGAGATGTATTAGAGCTGGGTTTAAGTACAGGTTGTGGGAGGTGCTATTCCCCACATTGAACCTTGGGCTTAAGCCCTCCCATTCAATGTTTGGGGAATAGCAATGGGGTATTAGTGCTCATGCAACTTGTAGTACTTTTTGTGGTTTTACTCTATTCCCACCCTTGAGTAGTAGGTGTGTAGGTAGGAATTGCAGGGAATATAAGGCCCAAAAAGATATCTCCTCCAACTCACGGAGAGTATGATTGCTGGCACTCAGGAGATGAATACCCCCAGGCAGAGGAAACCTCTGAGGACCCATGGCCATTGGCCTGCCCATCCTCTGGGCATACTAGGAGGAGAAGGATCTAGGTTCTAGTAACCATAGCTAATTTTGAGGAAGGTGAGCTTCTTGGAGAGATGATGGTCAATCCTTGATCCATGGATAATGTAGTTTGGATGATGATTCTGAGGTTGAAGAAGTAGGTCTTTTCTGAAGGAGCAGTAGAATCCTGAGTGTGAAGCAGGTCCAGTCGAAGAAGGGCGAATGAAGTCCAGATTTCCAAGATAATGAAGGATGCTCTTCCAAAGGGATTACAGGGACATAATGAGCAGGGAGAGCATGATTTGATCGATATGCTACCAGCTGGTGAACTGTGGGAAATGAGACGATTCATGAAGTTACAGGTGAATGATCTGACTTTTGTAAGGTCTGACGTTCACAGCACAGTCTGGAGGTAAGGAATTCAGTAGTGAGCGAAAAGTTGCTAATTAAGCATCCATGAAGTGGAAGAAGGAATTGAGCAGAGTCTTTGAGTGCCTGATAGGGGAAATGCCATGAGTGATTTGTAGATGACTAGAGGAAGATTTGCAAATGCAATCCCAATGGTAACCGAATATCTATAGAGAATGATTGGAAGTTCAGTATAAGGAATTGGATAGCTTATTTGGGCATGATGTCATACTATGCTTGTATATGCTCTGATGGTCCACTCACTGGCTGAAGTAAATATGGGTAGTTCTGTGGCTTAACTGTCCATGAGATGCACTGAGGAGGCAATGGTTGGGTAGGTGTACAGGTAATCCGATACCTAACTACTTGAGAGAAGCTTGGAGGCTGATATATGGAAGAATCTGTAGGCTGGGTTGGTAGTGAGATCGCATAGTGTGGAATGCCAAATAATTCTGGTGCTATGACTGATTGAGACTGGTTGGGAGGCAAGACTGGGATAGTGAATTTGGCTTAACGGTTGCAGATTTCATAATTGAGAATCGGAGGAGCCTGTTCTCGGTGAAAGTCTTCACTGGAGGGAGTAATGGAGATAATCTGTGAAGGATATACTAGGAGGGCTACAGTATGGGCAGCTAACTCGACTGATGGTACTCAGATGAAGAAATGCAGATGATTGTATGAGGTATGGTGATGTCCAGGAGCTAGAAAGCTGTGGTTTGGATAACATGATGTTAGGAAGCAGCTAGGCACTGGAGATCCAGCGATGAAAGTTCTGGGAAGGCAGCTGAGATGGTCTTAGGACAAGCAAGGTCTGTTGAGAAAGTAGGAGATGAGTGACATGGTCAACAGTGTCAGTGTCGATAGGAGAGGCTGCAGAAGGTAAAACAAATGATGTCCATAGTGGTATGAGGTATCTTACGATTCCTGGTATCCATAGCAGTAATAATGGTTATGAAGTCAGAGCATAACTAAAGAATTTAAGTCCTCTCCATTTAGGAGGATAGTCTGTGAGACCTGGTAAACTGGGAGGTTATAGTGATTGAACGGACAGGATTTGTAGGGAGTAGCTGATAGAGATGGATGAGATCTTCCTATTGTCCAGTAGAATGAGATTCAGGAATGATTGTGAGCAGCTGATTGGGCAGTATAGAAATTTCTATGATGATGTAAGAGTTTATGAGGCATGCTGGCCAAGGGATGTTTGCTAGAAGTAGTTTCCTCAGGTGAAATGAACAAGTGCTCCATTGAGTAGTGGATTGCGGCTGTTAGAATGGCCAGTGTAGGAGTATGAGATGGATAAATGGGAGGAGTAGTTGACTGGGTAGGAATACTAGCCAGATTTGGTGTTATACCCAAGAAAGTCTCAGCTAACAGGATGAAACCCCGAGCCTGCAAGATAGAGATGAAAAAGCAGCTATCCAACAATGGAAGTAGAGTCCAGAGTGAATCCAGATGGACTGAAGGAATGATCCGGGGAATGTGATAAGCTAGGTGAAGCCTGATGACATACAGTGCAGGAAGGAACTAGACTGGGTCAGCTCTTCAGTGAACAGCAGTGGAATGCAGGAAGGCTGTGGTAAGGTAGCAAAGGATGAGCCATGGAAGGCCAAGGAGCGAAGCAAAGCACCAAGAGCAACAGTGTTGAGATACATGAGTCCCACTTCTGAGGAAGGCTGGAAACAAAGAGTGGAAGGGATGGAAGGTGCTGGCATGAAAAAGAATGAGGTTTCCTGATCTGAAGAATAAAACAAACTCATATAGCAGCTGGAAGGGCTGACCTGCAGCAAGGAAGTCCATGAGGCAGTCGAACTGGAGTGAGATAGGGACTGAACAAGCTGGTGAGATCCAAATCAGGAGGGAAAGGAGGCATAAGGGGTCAAGTACGATGGTCCATGGATATACAGGATGGAGATTGATGAGGAAGGAAGGAAAGAAGGAAGGAAGGAAGGAAGACATTCAGTGCAGAAGGATCCTGGTTCTGCAGGGAAGCTGTAATTGGGTAGAAGGCAGAAAATGCAGAAAGATGGACAGTCAGGTGCAGACTCAGGCTCCTAAGTGAGGGAGTTGAGGTGAGATGACCCAGATATAACACACCAGATAAGGTATGGTGGTGGAGACAAATTCAGCAAATGGTTCAGGTCCAGCAGTGAGCAGCAAGCACTGGTCTGGTAGAGCATACGAAGTAAAGCAGGTGATTGCAGAAATGAGCTTCCAGTCCTAGTAATCGAGGAGAGATAGCCAGGAACCGATACCACCAGGCAGGAGTAGGAGGATGGAGGCAACTGAGGTAGTGGGAACCTGGGGAGAGGATGAGATCTCGCTCCAGATAGGAGCGGCAATTGGGAATGAGCCATAGATGGTATGGAACTAAGGGAGTCATGTAAGCGGGCAACCAAATCAGCTAGCCAGAGTGTGAAGATGAGCATACAAAGCCTGTAGAAGTGTTGGAAGGTGGAAGCCAAATGGGTTGAGGCCCCGTTCCCGAAGGGAAGTGGCAACCTGCAATGGGTATGGGATGCATAAGGAGGAAATAGTTGAATGCAGATTCAAGTTCCCAGTCATGGAAGTCAGTGTGATAGGACTGTGAATCGAGGCTGCAGACCAGGTAGGATGAAGAAGGCAAGTAAGGCAAAGTCATGTTTCTGAACAGGAGCAGCATCCGGATATCAGGCTGAGAATGTGTAAAGTTGAAGGAGTGAAATGAAGAGTCAGACACCCATCTGTGATGGCTGAGGCGGGATGATCTTGAGTTGCGGCAGCTAGGCATAGGCAGAATGATGAGGGCACATGGGGCAAAAAGTTTCATTCCTGTAGGGAAGCAGCAACTGGCATGAGGTAGAGAAGGCATGGTATGATTCAGTAGATATTGACATGGCTCCAATCCCTGGTAGTTGGGGTGAGCTAACCTTCACTCGATACTGTCCAGTAGAGTTAGGGGCGAGGATGTCAGTTGGGTAAGTAGCAGGATGTAGTGAACGTAATGGAATCCCATCCTTGGTAGACAGGAGAAGCCTACCTTCGCTCAGCACCTCAGAAGGCACGAGTTAGAAACAGAGTCCGGAGTACTGCTGGTATGGGCTGGCTGAAGTTCAGAATGCTGCTGTAGAAGGAGAGTAGATTAGGGAACTGAGATGAGATGGGCAAAATGAAGGAAACACAGGATGGGAAGAAGACGTAACATGATAGGAATAGTAGGCACAGATACAGGCAGTGCTGTAGAGAAGATTCGGCCATGGAAGCAGCAACAATCCAGGGGAAGGAAGGCCCTGCTGAACTGAAATGGAAACCTGGGGAGAGAAGTAACTGGGCGCAAGTGATTGGGGATGAAGACAGTAGTTGTGAGTAGGCCTAGATGCCTAGGAGTAGAAGAATGGGAGTACCCCTTGCCCTTCCCCCACACCCTATACCCCTTCTTTTCCACACCCCCATATCCCCCGTACCCCCAGATGGAAGAGGTTGTCCGGTACACCCTCATGACTAGAATAACACACAGGTGGAGCAGCAGTTGTAGAAGCACCTCACCCAATGCTGCTAACAGGTATCCATGGCGGGGAACAAAAATGAAACATACCCCACCATACCCCCATACCCCCCCCCCAGGGCACTGCAGTGGGAGAATTGAAAGATCTCCTCGAAGCACCTCTGCCAAAGCAGGGTAAAATGGGGAACTGACTGTGCACTCTGACTCCTGATGAGTTTCAAGGGCATATGCCAACTCAGGTGACATTTACATATGCAGTAGCATATGCAGTATGGGTCACGGTAGTCCATTGCCCACCAGATAATATGCAATAAGCCCTCAGAGGCTGTAGTAGAGTGATGAGCATTGAACACGAATCGGGCAGAAGGGAACAGCTGAGTGTGTACTGAGTAACACGGTGCAGTGCAGTGCCACTCTGAGTCCAAGATGCTAGATAATGTACCTCAGTAGAAATGTAGTAGGATCACTTGGAGACATGGTCAGTGGTAGTACGAGTCATAAAATATGGCACAGGTATAGGAATCAACACAAGGTTCATGTTATAGTTAGAGGACTAAAGACAGGGAGAGTCAGGTTGGTGCCGGGCATAGTTGCAGCATCATGGCTGTGTAGCGGGGAGTTATAAATGTGAAATCTGAAGCCAGAGGCTGTCTTGGCCACATAGCGGAGCAAACAGTGAGAAAGTGTGAATGGCAGCTGGTGAAGATTAGACCCCTGGAGATGTGACACCATTTGTACAAGGGGATTGCGATGGATGGATGTGAATGAAGAGGAGGTTCAGATCATAGTGTAAACAAGGTACGTACCGTAGTAGAGTCTATGGAGAAAGATGACATGGATTCCAGCTGGAGCACCATGGAGAGGTGGAGTGTGGCAGCTGGGGAGTTGAAAAGGAGAATGGGATGCCCGCAGGGGACAGCTAGAAAGCGGGCTTGCATCAGGAGGGGAGAAGGAGGAAGCACCAAATGGAGAGGAACTGGGGACGCTCACAAATGTCGGCAGATAGAGGGGACTGAACATGGGTGAGAAGCCAAAGAGAAAACAACACAAGGGGAAGAACCAAGGAACTGATGAAGGGAGATGAATGGAGGAAGGGAGTGGGGAGATGGAACAGGTCACAGAGAGAGGAAAGGCAGCCAAGGAAAAGAATGAAAGACAGCAGCAAGGGAAGCAGAACAGCACAGCCACACGAACCACACAGGGAGCCCAGGGAATTAAAAACATTCCCTAAGCAAGGGAGGTGTATTAGAGCTGAGTTTAAGTAGAGGTTGTGGGGGGAGCTATTCCCCACATTGAACCTCAGGCTTAAGCCTCCCACAAAAGGGAAAAGTAAAACCAAAAAAGATAAAATAAAACCAGAAAAAAAAGTTGAAACATAATTGGTGTATAGGTAGTGGTTCTAAGCTTTTATTATAGTAAAAAGTTGGTCTTACTGTGGTTGGCTAGCACTGGAAAAGTGGAAGCACTTTTTCAAAAGGAAGCTTACAGTATGTTTTGATTCATAGGCTCCTGAATGGTAATTTGTCAGCTTCTTTATGTGATATGAACTCATTATATAAAATTTTTGTTCCCTGAGATCAAATGATTAGGTATCATTAAAGGTATCGAGGGCCAAAATGGTGTTGGGTCAGAGGGGATTAACCTATATGGGCCCTAAGTTATGGAATGATCCCTTATAGAAATAAGGGATAATTGATGCTGCATCATTTTTTAAAAATCATATTTTTAACTACTTCAAAACAAGCATAGTAATGTTATAATAATAGTGCAGATGGCATTATACTGTGATACACTTTGTATTGTATGATTATGTGAGCCTTTTATATGCCAGATATAGCCCTCGTCATCACAGAGAAGGGGATGTTAGTCCCAGTGGAGTTTACCTGAAGAAAGAAAGAAAGAAAGAAAGAAAGAAAGAAAGAAAGAAAGAAAGAAAGAAAAAGAAAATTAGGTGAGGGGTCAGTCAGACAGGATACCAGATGTGTTTGGCTGGGGGGAGGGGGCAGTAGAGAATTTAAGGTAGTCAAGGGACTAGCCCTTGTGAGCTGGAATTTTTTTTAACTTACTGGGAAGAGTGGGGATCTGCTGAGTAACAAATAATCTGAGTAGTGCTTGATTTATAATCATTATACAGATAGTCATTACTTGCAGTCCTACCTACTGGAACCCCTCCCCATCCCATGTCCCAACCCAAGGGTTTCCCTTTCATATAGTGGTCCCCCTTTTCCCAATGCGCATACTATGCATTTAAACTCCTGTTGTCAGGGTTGCAATGGGCTCTTTGCATTGCCCCCCTCCACCCAGCTCCTTTGTGCTCACCAACATTTTTGCAGGCACCTGGCAATCAGTTTGGAGGGACTTGTATAAAATGGCTCAATGGGATTGCAAATGTTTTAGGAGTATTACATGGTCTTTTTGCTCACAGAACACCTGCAAAACATTTTGAGCATTGTGCTCTGGGTTAATTGTGTGGTATTTGTTTGCATTTATCCAGTGCATACTCACAACACATTATGCACATTGTACAAAGAGATGGTAAGTTAGGATAAAACAGGAACTTGCAGTGACATATTCACTACATCAGATATGTAGACAAGTGGCCAGCAAACAGGTTAATTGATGTTGATTTTTAATTCCTTTCTTTTTCTTCTCCTCTCCTGCATTAGCAATATAGGATGCAACAAGTTACCCAGTAAAGCTGCTGATCACAAGTCAGTTGCATTACTGTGTATGAGGGTTGTATAATGGTCACACACAACATCAAAAACATTCTGGACATATCGTAAGAATATGCTGATTGGTGGCTGTCGCCAAACTTACTGACAGCAGTGTTTTTCATTTTTCAAACAAATCATTGTGGACCTGTATCTGTACCTGGGTTGGATGTCTTTAGCTGAATAAAGGAATCTCCACATGTTTGTGTCCCAGTGAGTGAGTGGGACAGTAAAGGAGTGGAACAAGTGACTGGCGTTGTAGGTGTTGGCAGGCATCAGTAGAAGGAAATGGAGAAGTGGGGGACTCTGCTGGTTGACTGGGGCAAGGCACCTGTTCACATCTGTTTAATACTCACTGCTGGGAAGGGTGGAAGGTCAAAGGCAGGCCAAAACTGGAAATAGGAGTAACACACTGTCTAGGGTAGGAGTAAATAAAGATTTAAACAAGGCACAGGGGAGCACAAATAGAAACAAACAAAAAAGAGAACACTAGAAACACCCTATCAAGTCTAAGGGTGCAAAGTATCTCCAGGTAACACAGGGAGAATAAAGGTTGAGAATACTGGGAGTGGTGCAGTGCAGTGGCTGTGGGGCAGCAGTTTTCAGAGAGACTGTCTGGAGACTGTGGTGCTGCCCCACCAACACACATGTCTCTGAGTTGAGGGAGGAGGTCACTAGACTCCAGGATGAGTTGGCTAGGATTCAGGGGACCACTCCCCCCACCCAGAAGCCACCATGTCTGCCACTGTTACATCAGCGGATGCCAGTAAGGAGGAATGGGCAGACTATGATGGGCTCTGGAAGGGTGGGGGTGGTGGGACATAGGCACATTCCTCAACCCATACCACTACAAAATTCCTACACTGCTCTGGATGGGTGGGGCTGCCAGGAGGAAACGCCCGCAGTAGTGAGAAAGGGGAATGTGGTGACCCTCTGTTGTGCAGACCCCAAGGAGCATGGTAGAGGACCCCAGAGGAGGAAGAAGAAGAAGCAACTTCTGGTGGGGGACTTAATTGTGAAGGGGGATAGATTTGGAAATAGGAAAGTGGGGAGAGTGGCAGGTTAGATGCCTACCTGGTGCCATGACCCGGAGGGATGGTAAGTGAATCCTGTGGATCGCTTGGGCAGCAAGTCAGGAGGGAGAGCTGGATGTCATTGTCCATCTGGGGACTAATGACCTGACTAGGGACAGGGCTGGGATAATGCAGGGGGAGTTTAGGGAGCTGGGGAGGAGTCTTGGGTAGCTCACTCAGTGTCTTTCACTGAGGTGCTGCCTGTCTATGACATGTGAGAAGAGAAGGAACTCCACACCAGGAGCTTCAACTCATGGCTGAAGGAATGGTGCAGAGAGGAAGGGTTCAGCTACATTGCAGACTGGTGACCCACCTGGGAGGATAATGACCTATACAGGGGTGATGGCCTGCATTCATCTGGGAAAGGAACACCAGTCCTTAGTGGATGGTTTAATTAAATGTTACTTCAATGAACGTTTAACTAGCCAAGGGGGAGGGGGTGGCAAAAGCAATTGGGGAGTCAGAAACTGCCTCCTTTCATAGGCTGAAGTACAGAGTAATGAGACCCCAAGGGGAGAGGAATCCCCCAGGGTGCAAATTAATAAAGTGAGCAGGGTGGTAGAGATAAAGGGGAAAATGAAATAGGAGCATTAAGAAGAGAGGTAGGTGGGAAGAAGGGAGGGCAAAAAGAAAAAAAGGGGAGCAACAAGCAGAGTGGAATCAAAACCTGGAAGGCCATGTGTGTGAATGCTAGAAGTCTAGGAAATAAGATTCTGGACCTAGAGGCCATCATGGCAGAGGCCGACCTGGATATTGTGGCCATTACTGAGTCATGGTGCACTGAAAACCATGACTGGGACAAGGCCATACCAGGCTATACTCTGTTCTGGAAGGACCTGGTAGAAAGGAAAGGAAAGGAGGAGGTGTGGTGGTGTGGTGCTTAATGTGAGGGAAAACATAAAAGCCATGAAGATACAGGGAATACGGGGGGAGGCAAGAGGTACTGTGGTTCTCCCTGGTGACAGGAAATGGAGTCACTATTGACACTGGGATGAACTACAGACCTCAGCACAGAAGGAGGAATTAGATAAGGCAGTGGTGGAAGTTACTGGCAAGATAGCAAAAAAGGGGGAAGTGCTGCTGATGGGGGACTTCAACCTGCTAGATGTGGTCTGGAGCCTCCCAGCAGCAGCTTCAGCTAGAAGCAGGGACATCCTGGAATCTCTGCAGGGGGCATTCCTCAGGCAACTAGTCAATGAACCCACTCATGATGGGGCAATACTGGACCTGGTACTCACTAACAGGGACAGTGTTGCAGACGTCAAGATGGGAGGCCACTTGGGGTCCAGTGACCACCTTACGGTGTGGTTCTATATAAGTGCTAAATCGAACCACACAAGGGTGAGGGTCCTGGACTTCAGGAGGGCAGATTTTAAAAAGATGGGTGAATGCCTCAGAGATGTTCAAGAAGGGGTGGATGACCTTGGTGGGGTAGAGGAACAGTGGTAAAAGATAAAAAGGGGCATAGTAAAGACAGCAAACCTCTGCATCTAGCAAGTGAGCAAAAGAAAGAGGAAAAAAAGAGACCGCTATGGTTCTCAAAAGAGGTGGCTGAAAAGGTAAAAACTAAAAAGGTAGCATTCAGAAGGTATAAGGAGATACTGAAGGAGGAGGATAGGGAGGTGTATTGGGGGATACAGAGGGAAGTAGGGGAAGCAGTAAGGAGTGCAAAGGTACAAACTCAGGAGAGAATAGCCCAGGAGGTAATGAAGGGGACAATACATTTTTTTAGATATGTCTGTAAAAAAAGGAAGACCAGGAGTGGGATTGTAAGGTTGAAAAGGGAAGGGAGAGACTGTGCAGAGGGGGACCAGGAAAAGGCAGACATCCTGAACAAATATTTTTGTTCAGTGTTCACAGAGGAAGTAGAAAGGGAGGACCACAAAAAAAGTAACAAAAGCTTCTGAGGGAAGGAGGTGGTCAGTAGTCCTTTTTTTGGAGGAGAAAGTCCTGAAGGGACTTGCTTATCTGAAGGTGGACAAAGCAATAGGGCCAGAGGGCATGCATCCAAGGGTATTGAAGGAACTCAGGGGAATACTGGCTGCACCTCTGACAGTTCTGTTTAACAGCTCACTGGAAACAGGAGTGGTTCTGGAGGAATGGAGGAGGGTGGAAGTAATCCCACTACACAAAAGTGTTAGCAGGGAGGAGGCTGGTATTATAAGCCAGTCAGCTTGACAATCAGTGGTAGGAAAATTAATGGAATCACTGCTGATGGAAAGGATTGTGGAATATCTTCAATCCATTGGGTTACAAGTACGGATGGGTGGGTCGGCTGTGACCTGGTTCTGATTCTGACTCGGATTTTTTCCAAAAGGTTCTGATTTGCTTTGATGAACTGTAGACCTGTTTTAGTCTTTTTGAGTGTGAGGAATGCATCAGTATTACTCTGTCAGATCCCTCTGTTAAAAAATATAAAGTTTAACCTTTTTAAAAAAAAAACAAAATTGTGTCTGTATTTTTGTGTTGTTTTTCAAGGTCAGCAAGTAGCAAACAGCAATAAAATAAATGGATTGTTGTTCTTGCCAATCCTGTGTGTCAGCCACCACATGACATTCATAGGAAACAGCAGGCTGGATTCAGAAAACTTTTGAAAATCCCATAACTGCAGGAAAATCTCTGTGCAAGTGGGTTGCCACTTACAGAACTTCAATTTCTCCTGCAGCTGCATTATTCGGAAAAGTGGAGCTGGTTTATGATCAGCTCGACGATTTATGGCAGCTTGCAGGTGGTGATGTGGAAATCCACGCAATTGTGAAAAAATGTTACGGCTAGTGGGACCAGCCATAACATCTTCTATGCTGCTGCAGATGTGAACAGCAATTTCCACAGCTGCATTGATTTAATTCCGCAACTGGAGTTGTGGTGTTTGACTTAGTCCCAAAACATTTGAATCCTGCCCAGTGCATGCAGGTCATCTGGGGCTTTGCAGTGAAAGGAAGCAGTGTTTCAAATGTAAGTAAGAAGGACAGAGACAGACCAAAGAATTCAACAGCAGAAAGACAACACAGAGTGCAGACCTTCACTGAGTCTGGCATGCTTTTTGGTGGGAGACAGGCAGTATGAGCAGGATATGTGATGGGGCCCCAGCCATCCCTCTTGCCCTTTTGACTTGAGATTTTATTTTTTTTATTTGTAATTATTTTGCTTGTCTGCTTGGTGTTATAGCAAGCATCATGGGTCCCTAACCACCCCCCACACTCCTGCCAGATAGACCAAGTATTTTTTATCACTTGTGTTTTGTAACTTATGTGGTTGACCTTGCCCCTCCCTCCCCCAAACCTGGAATTGCAGTTTTTGGATATATCCTACAAGCTTCCACAACTAATAATTGCATTTCATTTTTTTTATAGAGCTGTTTGGCCCCAACTGTTACCTACTGTTGCCATTAAGCCCACCAGCTAGTCCTCAGCCCTGTCGCCACCCCTCCCATCATCAAGCCAGCAGGGATCCACATGGTGCAAAACCCGAAGACCGTGGGGGCTGTCGCTCACGGTGGTCATGCATGTACATAGGTATTTTTCCTTTGTCTTGCCCCCTTGATCCCACCCTCCACTCCAGACATCCAGCAATTCACTGCCTGTGCCCTGTTTGTATTTTTAGCTTGCTGAATAAACAAATTACATTCCACCTGAGTTCCCAAATTGAATGTGAAAGCACGTACAGCAATACATATGATGTCATATACACCGTGACCTCACCAGAAGGACTTTTTATACTAGATCTTTCTGTTATGGTTGCTGACCTTTGTCCTCTGAATGCAAAGAAATAAATCATTAAATTAAATAATATCATCACCATCATCTTCAAACACTACCAAGGAAGCACCCTTACTGAGAGACACCTGTTGCAACTGTTCATCATCATCGCTGTTATGTTCCTGCCACTCTTCACTGAACTGGTAAGAGAATTTGTTGAGACTGACTTTTAGAAGGTAAGGCGCTGTACATTTTCAGGAGCAAGCCTTATGCGGCCATCAAAGACAACATTTCCAGCTGTGCTGAATATGTGCTCACAGTAAACACTAGTGGGAGGGCAGTTAAGAAGCTTAATAGCAAAGGCAGATAGTGCAGGCCAGATGTTTTTTTTTTCCAGCCGGTACTCAAAAAGGTCATCAGTAATATTGTTGAGTGGTTCTTGTAAATAGGAATCCACAATATTAGACAAAGACAAAGAAGGCGGTTCCATGACAAACACATCTGAATTATCAGTTTCCACGAGTTTTGACAAAAAAGTGTGAGGGTCATTTGTGTGCTTTTCAGGATGACATGCCTTTTGAAAGAAGACTTTGTGCAGGACTACCCAATGTTGATCAAGGAGTACTTGGTGACACTAAGTGGAAATTGTTACTGTCACCACAACTAGATGTTGTGTAACTCCTAGGTGGTGCTATCCCAAGGGATACTACCCCTGCCTGCACTGTGGCCTACAGGTTGAGGGGCCTGGGCTTTCTGAACAGGTGCCTCCACCCAGAGGACAGGGTTGTTGGCCATGTGGCTGCCTTGGGTACAGCCCTCTGGGACACTGATACCCCCCCTCTGGCTCCCCAAGTGGTCTCACTATGTTTGCAGCTACCCCACACCAATACACTTTGCAATATACAGCAAACTTTCCCTGTTAACCACTTAACACCAGGGCTGGATGGCTGGAAAGCCCTGGAGACCCCCTGTAAAACAAGGCCTGTAATAGTAAGCAGCAATATCACAGAGCTTTCAGCACAGAGGTACACCACCACCAGGTTAAATGCAAAAAGATTTAGATCTGATTTGTTAGGGGGACATGAACAAGGGATTGGCAGTAATCTAGAAGTTTATTCTAGATCTGATTGATTCAGGTTATAAGACATGCACTCAAAGGTCCCTGTGATACAGTCACACACACACACTCTGGGTACCCAGTTGGAACTACAAGCTAGCCTGAAGCGTTGCCTGGTGTAGGCAGGCATTGCAGCTGGTCAGGGCCCTTTGGAAGGAAAAAAACACAACATGCACTTTAACCCTTAATTTGTAATCCAGAGCTCAGTCTGAAAAGATTAGCAACAATAATCAAATCAGTTGACACACTTTGATTTGAGCTTCGTTGCAGGGAGCTACCCTGGTGTTTACTCATGCTACCCAATACAGAATGCAGGATGGATGAAATGGAGACCTCCTGATGAAGAGCTGGATGGCCGGGAGAAGCAGGGCCCACACGAAGCACCATGCAGTCGTTCCTGTCTGTTCTTGTTGAGCAGGGAGACGAATCTCTGGTGGGTCTCTTGTCGGTTGTTTCTCTGCGGCATGAGCGATTATCTGGGCCAGGTTGGCAAGGCCCAGACCAGGTGAACAATTCAGATACAGTCCATTTACTTGCTGGATACAGCTTCCAGCAAGCATGAAGCATTAGGCAAGGTGGGGAACCAAATCGTGACCCACACTCCACAATCAGCACACTTATAGTAAAGGTAGGGAATTACCACAGATTCGGATTACAGTCCGGTTGCAATTTACAGTGTCTCTGCGCAAACCGTACACTCTCTGAACAGGTGCCTCCTGATGGGGTTAGGATTAGGCCCTTTGATGGTCAGATGGATTGAAAACTGGCTAGCTGGATGCACCCAGAGAGTAGTGGTCTGTGGAGAGCTCTTGAACCCTAGAGAGGTTGGTAGTGGGGAACCGCAGGGCTCGGTCCTGGGTCCGATCCTGTTTAATGCATACATATCGGACATCAGGGAGGGTATAGGGTGTGAAATGAGTCTCTTCGCTGATGACTCCAAGATGGGAGCAGTAGTTGAGGGAGAAGAGGGGAGGTTGGCCTGCAAGGGACCTGGACACCCTGGAAAGCTGGGCTCACACATGGAAATTAAATTTCAATATCACCAAGTGCAAGGTGTTGCATCTTGGTGGAAGCCCTAAACACAGGTACACCCTGGGAGGGGGCGCTGGAGGCCTCAATAGGGGAAAAGACCTAGGGTCATGGTGGATGCATGTATGAATAACTCTGAGTAGTGCAGGAGGTGGCTAGCAAGGCAAACAGGATGTTGGGATGCATCGTAAGGGGATCACATCTAGGAGCAAGGAAGTGATTCTGCCGCTGTACAATGGACTGGTTAGACCACACCTTGAGTACTGTGTACAGTACTGGAGACCGCACTGAAGAGGGACATACAGCTCCTGGAGAGGGTACAGAGGAGGGCAACTAAGATGATGTGAAGGCTAGGGGATTTGACATATGAGGACAGACTTGAGGAGCTTTGCCTGTTTTCATTGGAGGAGAGGAGAGGAGAGACAGGGGGGACATGATTGAGGTCTTCAAGTACCTCAAGGGAATAAATAGGGTAAACATGGAGGGGATCTTTAGACTAAAGCAGGGAGGTATCACCAGAGGGCATGGTTTGAAGTTGGAAGGTGGAAGGGTGAGGGGGGAAAAGAGGAGGAGGTTTTTCACTGAGAGGGTTGTGGACCCTTGGAATGCACTGCCTGGTGAGCTGGTTCAGAGATCCACAGTGGAGGGCTTCAAGAGAGGGTGGGACAGACACAGAAAGGGGATGTATCAGATGATGACCTGTCCCAGTGGGGTGGGGATGGATGATAGGGGTTTCTGGAACACAAGGGAGGGGAGGGCCTCGGCACCCAACTAGGGATCTGAGGTTCGAGCAGACTCGATAGACCGTAAGGCCTAATCTACTGGCAAATAGTATGTTAGTATGTTAGTATTTTGGAAGTCCTGACAGGCTGATCGCATAAATGCAAGTCTTCGGTCCTCTTCTGGTGAAATGTAGTCACAATTCAACGATTCTGTTGCAATACATTTTAGAGCAGTCTGAACTATTGAAGGCTAAAGTTCCCTTACTAGGGAAGATGGTAGCAGGTAGGCCAGACACAACCTTTGAGACGATTTCCCCTGCGCACTATGCAGGAGCAGCTGCCAGAATCTCTCGAGCTGTTCACTCTTTCAACTCCAACTCTCTTCTCCCACTCTGTGGCTGGCAGCACGGGACGTTCCCTTGGCTCTAAAAGGTTCGATTCGCTAATCCACCTGTTTGTCACAGCTAGAGATCCTCTTCTCGATCCATTTAGGCGCCAAACTGTAAAAACTACAATTCCTATATAATTTTACTCCCATAAGACCCCTTGGGGCAGGCTCCATTTTAAGCCCCCAATGGTGCTGATTAGTGCAGATAGGCAGTCCAGAACCAAGATGGTGGCACATAACAAAATTGTCCATGCTGCAAAGAAAAGCAGATTAGACAAACCACAATATAATTTCCATTTAGTACAGATGATCAGCAAACAGTCACAGAGTCCCATGGAGCTCACATTTGTTGATGGCAGAAAGAAGCAGCTGTACTGCAGCCCAAGCAGGACTCAAGCCTAAAAACACTCGGTCCCCACCCAGATTAATTATAAACCGCAAAATGGGCAGCTCTTAAAGAGACAGGCATGGAGGCCAACTGGACACTCACATGCAAACACTTTTACACCTGCTAAAACACATAACACCACCCTGGTAGTCGGCATTTAAGCTCATGCAAGGAAGACTTTTAGGAACCCCCATTTGTAGGGGGGTTACAGTTGCATCATCAGATGCAGCATCCACCTTACGTGATTCACTTGTATTGTCAAATGCAGTTCCTTCCTTTTCCTGTACAATTGCTGAAATCAGCATATTTTTGTATTCAAGATAAGAGTCACAAAGATCTGAAGGAGGCAGCTGCTGCAACTTAAACTGGGGTCAAGAAGAGTGTGAAGAAGAACATTTTTTGTCTGTCATGATATTGTAAAGTCTTCTGTAATTTTGGAATTGCTGTATCAGTCGGTCTGTAAGGGATACATCAGATTTGTCTCCTTTTTGGTCAAAACCCCTACGCAGCCTCCTGAAATCCTTGTTTAATATATTTATGATGGGAATAACCTGGCTTAGAGTAGAATTATCTTTACTAATCTCTCAAGTTGCTTCTTCAAAGGGAGTCAAGAGCAATGTAAGATGCTCCATGAGGCCCCACTGGGATGAATTCAGCACAACACTATCTGCTACATTGTGCTCCATAGCATATTCATGGACTGCCTTATTTTGTGTGAGAAGTCTCTAACACATGTAATACATTAGGTTCTATCTTGTCTGAACATCTTGTTTTAGTTGCTGTATTGGCAAGCCTTTTTTTTTTTTTTTAGGTCAGCCATGCTGCCATGCCACGTGATTTTACAGAGTGAGTAAAATGGCCACAGACTTTCTTTGCAGCTCCCATTAGTGTTACAATACAGTTGTCACTGGAAAAGAAAGCTCGTACTAACAGATTTAATGAATGAGCAAAGCACAGAATGTGAGTAAAACCCCCCACGTATCAATGCACTAACAATATTGGCACCATTGCCTGAAACCACAAATTCAGTACAGAGTCTCAGGGGCTCTAACCACTAAGACATTTTGTCACATAACTGTTCCAAAATATTGTCAGTGGTGTAATGCTTGCCAAACATGCTAACGCAAAGAGCTGCCATTCTTTGTCTACCGTCCTGTACGCTGCTGTTTCTGGTGGTGTTTGAAGATGATAGTGACACCCAATGTGCTGTAATGCACATAAAATCAGTGGTTTGAGAACTCATCCACACGTCTGTGGTCAGGTGCACAGAACCACATTCACTGTCTTGAAGGGCCAATTTTATTTTGCTTTGCATACACTCGTGCGTTTTGGAAACTGCCACAATTGCAAAATATTAACAACTTGGTATGTTGTAACGTGCAGCAAAATATTTTAAAAGGGCTTTAAAACCATAATTCTCCATTATGAAAAATGGTTACAGGTCCATAAATTCTGCTATTAACTGATTCGTTTTTAATGTGACCTGATATGTTCTACAGTAGGCAGGTTTTTGTTCATGCATCACAGAAATGATCTGCTGTTTAGTTCATGCAGGGGGCAGAAACCATGGGATTGCAGTGGCGAAGCTGCTGGCTTGTCCAAATACCTTTGTCAGTGAAGTTGAGCGTTTTTTTTTCTGCCCTGTCTCTCAGTCTCTTCACCATCACTATTGCCTGTAGGATTATTTTCGTCACATATATTTTTCTTTGCTCAGGACTGCTGCTCAGCTGAATGGTTGGATGTGCTCCTTGCAAATGCCTTTTTAGTGATGTTCCGAACTGGCCCTTCACTTTCCCCCTGCTAACTTCCTGATAACAAAAAGTGCAGACAACAAATCATGTTACTTTTGTCACTTATATGAAAATAGCGCCACACAACTGAGGTGGAACATTTTGTCGTCATGTCAGGAACTGCAACAGTTTTGGTGGCAGTTGTTTCTGATCCTGATTCATGCACACTGTGGCTATCCCCAGAAGAGCTGCCTTCATTTTTGATTTTCCCCCACTACTGGCTATGGCTACTGGTGGTGCTTGCTGTATGTGTTTTATCTTTTTGGGTGGGGGAACCCAGGTGGTATCCTCTACCTCATTAGTATCACATTCTGATTTATCACCTATAGAAGAGCATAACTGTGATACATCATGATTGTGATCTTGTTTTTGTACATTTACAACATCTTCATTAGAGGCACTGCTTTCTGATGAAGGAGCCAGCTATGCATGAGTGGCATATCATGGAGTGCCACGTCTAGTGGTACTAGACAGAGCCTTTTCCATAAGCATTGGCTTTCTAGGTCTGTTTGGCTACCTGTTTTTGTGTTTTATCTGATTTTTGGGACAATGCTGACAGTGCTGCATACTTTAATCAGGGGATTCATCAACAACCTTTTCTTTTTCTGGTTGTGTTACTTCATATTCTTCTGGTTGTGATGCTTCATTTTCATCATTTATATTAATTATATCTTCAGCAGTGAATTTCCCTTTTTTACTGAATTTGTTTTCAGAAACAATTTTTATTGTTATGTGTACCAATTTTAGCCATACTGCTGGTGTTGGCCACATGTTCCATTTCCATAACAGACTGATTCTGAATCCATTGTTTGGGGTCCAGCTCAATTGCTTACTTAGCAATATTAGTTTGGACACAGAGATGGGCAACACAGATGCTGAGATGTGACACTTCCCTCTCAAAATACATGAGGCACTATAAGATCTAGTAGTAGATCAGTCACAGAGATGGGCGATGCAGAGTGTACGTTATGGCAGTATGACCTAGTAATAGTGCAGGCACAGAGATGGGCAACACAGAGTCTGAGACATGACCCCCCCGTCATGATCTTTATGGCACTAGGACCTAGTAGTAGTTCAGGCACGGAGATGGGCAGCACAGAGTCTATGCTATGGCAGTATAACCTAGTAGTCTACAGCAGTATGACCTTTTAGGGCATCACAGAGATAGGCAACACAGAGCCTACAG
Organism: Neoceratodus forsteri; assembly: GCA_016271365.2. Lineage (NCBI taxonomy): Eukaryota > Metazoa > Chordata > Ceratodontiformes > Ceratodontidae > Neoceratodus > Neoceratodus forsteri. Next base: position 362,454,075 of record CM057458.1, read on the forward strand.
CAGTATAACCTTTCAGGGCAGCGCAGAGATGGGCAAAACAGAGTCTGAGATGTGGGTGACACTCCCCTTCAAAATATGTATGGCACTATAAGCCCTCCCCCTCAAAATTACTGAGGCATTATGACCTTCAGACAGAGACCTCCTGTCCTGACTGACTCTGCTCTCCTAATTTTTTTTTCTGCACTCGGCTGTTGTCTGCTGTTGATTTTGTTGGTGTCTCTTTCTCTCTCTACTCTCTCCCTCACCCTGACTAATGTGAATGGGTAATTACTTGTGGAGTCTGCAACATCTGCACTTTGCTGTTGTCTACTCTGCACTCTGCTGTTCAATTCATTGGTCTCTCTCTCTCTCTCTCTCTCTTTCTCTCTCCTCTCTCTGTGTTTCCAATGAGAAAGAAAAATATTCTTATCTGTTTTTACAGACTACTTTGCAGTCTGTTGCAAGGTCTGAACTCTGCTGTTGAATTCATTGGTCTCACTCTACTCTTCCTCTCCAACAAAATGAAAAACGTTTTCGCCATTTTTTTGGGGGGGGGATCTCTCTGCATGTAAACACACACACACACACACACACACACACACACACACATGACTGTCTCTGTTGAATGCAAAGCCTCAAATAGGCTCGATACACTGTTTCCTAGGGATGTCCTGTGGTGGCTGACAGGATTGGCTAGAAGATGAGTCAATCACAGAACAGAGACCCTTATTTGTTGGCTCCCTTAAGTGCCCCAGGATCATGACTGTTTGCCTTTGTTGATCATGTGATGGTCCAGGGACTTGGAAGTATTCATCACAGATCGGGAAAAAAATGCTTTTTTTTTCAATTTCTGCACCCTGTACTGACTTTTTCATACAGTACTGGTGGTGACAGTGTTATTCCAGACCACACTTCTGAACCGGGCCAACCTGACAATTCAAGTCAAGCCACAAAAGGCTTAGTTTTCCCGGTCAGAGTCAAGTTGGCCTTGTCCGAGGGGTTCGGAACTGCGCCAGAGCCAGTTTGTCCATCCCTGGTCACAAGACCTGAGACAGCATGGTTTCACAAGGGGGAGGAGGTCATGTCAAACAAATCTGATAGATTTTTTGGACTGGGTGACCAAGGAACTAGATCAGGGTGGAGCTGTGGAAGTGGCCTACCTGGCATTCAACACTGTTCCACATCAGAGACTAGTAAGCAAGCTGGGTACTTAGGAGTGGGTCCAAAGGTTGTAAACTGGATATGAGATTGGTTAGGGGATAGGCAACAGAGAGTGGTGATAAATGTAGTTTACTCAAAAGAAGAGGGGGTGACCAGTGGGTTGCCTCAGGGATCAGTGGTGAGACTGCTCCTGTTAAATGTCTTTATAAGTGACATTGCACATTAGCTGAAAGTGAAGGTCTGCCTCTTTGCAGATGACACCAAAATCTGCAATAGGGTGGATGCTCCAGTGAGGTGGAAAGGATGAGCAGAGACCTAAGAAAACTAGAGGAGTGATCAAGGGTATGGCAGCTGGGTTTCAAATGTGAAAAAGTGCAAAACAATGCATTTAGGGCACAGAAACCCAACAGCAGAGTACATAATAGGTGGAGTGGTATTGATGATTGTAAAGCAGGAAAGAGACCTGGGGTAATCATATCAAATGATCCAGAGTTAGATAGACAGTGCGACAAGGCAGTAGGGAGGGCAAGTGGGATGCTGGGGTGTATAGGGAGGGGTATCACCTGCAGAAAAAGAGAAGTGGTTTTGCCTCTCTATAGACCACTGGTAAGACCCCACCTAGAGTATTGTGTCCTGTTCTAGAGACAATGGGTCAGATTTTCTAATGAGATGTGGATGGTGCAAATCACTGGTGCACTAAACATACTCCACAGGGGGCTTGTGGCATTCCTTTGATGCAGATTGTTATTTTCTATCAGGTGCACCAAATGCCACAAGTTAGACCAGCCCCCCCCGGTCTAACTTTGTGACATTTGGGGACCCTTTTTATGGGGCTTGCATCAAACATTTGTTGCAAGCTGCCATAAATCATATCGTGAAAAATGTTGCAACTGCACCAAATGTACTAAAATTTGGCACAAGTTGCAGCAATGTGTTTGTCGCAGTTGCATCAAACATCGAGGCTGACACAGGGTTTGGTGCAAGCCCTGCATCAACCTTTGGAAATCGGGCCTTATCTCCAGAAGGACATAGAGTGTTTGCAGGCTAGAGAGCAGAGCAGCTAAAATGGTGCAGTTTCTGCACCAAAAACCCTATGAGGAGACACTAAAGGACCTCAATATATACACCCTGGAACAAAGGAGGGAGAGGGGAGATAGGATAGAGACCTTTAAATACCTCACAGGGGTAAATAAGGTACAGGAGGGGAGTATTTTTCAGAAACAAAGGTGCTCCAGAACAAGGGGATATGCTATAAAGCTGGAGGGGGTAGAGTCAGGAGAGATGTGAGGAAGTACTTCTTCACAGACAAAGTGGTAGATTCCAGAAACAGTCTTCCAGTGGAGGTGGTGGGGGCAAAAAGAGTGGTGGGGTTCAAGTATACCAGGGATAGGCACAAGGGAATCACAGTTGTAAGGAAAGGGGAGGGAGAAAGAGCTGTAGATTGAGCATGGTCTGATGTAATAGTGTAGGTAGGGAGCAATGGGCAGACTGAATGGATCAAGCTTTCCTTATCTGCCATCAAATTCTATGTTTCTATACAGTTTATGTAGTAGTGTACCTATTCAAATGTACCAGAATAAATTCATGATAATTTGACATTTCATTCAATAAAATCTACTTTTCTCTCTGCTATGGGCGCAGTCATTCCCTTTCACCAGAGCCAGGTATGGCTTAGCCTTTGTAATTATTAAGGATCCTTCTTCATGGAACAGCTTACCCCCAAACTGGAAATCTAGAATTACTCCTTCACCATTTCCAAAAGTATGAACAGCTTGGTTAAGATCAAAGGCAACACAGAAAAAATATTGTTGTATGTAAATATATATGATTTGTATTACATGCATTACATTAACATATATGTACTGTTTTTATGACATCTTTTAAATATGGGAACTTAATTTTAATGAGCGCAAGCGCAACGGGTGTTTTTTCCTCCACTTTAAATGTATTTAATACATAGCAGATATGACTCCAATATCCTATAGGCCACCAGGCTTAGCATATTTACACATATGCCATGATTAGTACACTGCATTACTCTAAGGGTGTAGACTTCACTGCATAATCATTAGTGCTGTCAATCTTGTTTCAAAAGCCCAGAAGATCTGCAAACATTGAATTCAGACACTCCACGTAGGCTTGATGCTATTATGAAAGATTCAGATGGATACTATCCTCTCATTGCACCAACGAATAAGGAAACTGTAACCAGGAAGAATACAACTTTTATGATACAGAACATTCCAGAACAACAAAAGGCAATCCATGAATATGCAGTCAAACACAGCATAGATAGCAATAAAGATGATATTACCATAACCCTACCATAGTAAGGGGCAGCTGATTAATACCCTGTGCTGCTTTGTGCTGCAGTCTTTTATGTCGGCTTCTCTCAAGCAATGACTGTTGATGGATCAGATATGTTGGGTACTGTGTTTCCTTTCATTGTTCTCATAGACAGGATGCTGCTCCAGGCAATGTCACAGTCTTAAAAGAAAAAAACAGGTGAGGCTTCATTTTCACTTGTAGAGGGGCTAAAATCACATTTAAAGTTGTCCAGGGAACTTCAGACATGGTGCGATCTGATTTCCCATCCTAGCAACATATTAATTACATACACCTTATAAATGCTCCCTGCTGTGTTAATATGTACATTCTTGTATATACCTACTGTCTAGTACACCCCCATATTATGTCTTTGCTGCAATCTCTGTACAGATTTTTTGTTTTCATCTGCCTGTATACCATGTATTGTGTTTCGTTTTCATCTAGCTGTATACCACATACTGTGTTTTTCCTATGGATGCACTTGGACGCTTGTGAAAATTTGTAATTTTGCTCACATGCCTTTCCAGTATAAAAAAAATTTACTGAAACTGAAACTAATTCCTTACTGAAAAGATAAAATGAACACTTTCTTTCTGGTGACAAAGGCTGGGAGTATGACAAGGGACATTTGATTCCTAATGTGTTTGGGCAGATAAACATAGAAACAAAGAAACATAGAATTTGATGGCAGATAAGGACCGCTTGGCCCACCTAGTTTGCTCATTTCCCTACCAAGCGGACAAGCTGCAGATTCTAGTTAACCAATAGCCTACTTCCTCCTACCCTACACTAGAATTGCCTTATGTCTGTCCCATTTATTCTTGAATTAGCCCACTGTTTTTGACTCTACGACTTCCTCAGGGAGGCTGTTCCATGTATCCACAACCCTTTCTGTGAAGAAATACTTCCTCACATTACCTCTGAGCCATCCCCCCTCTATCTTCAAATTGTTCCCCCTTATTTTTGCACATCTCTTTTTCTGAAAGATGCTACCCTCTTGGACTTTGTTGATTCCCTTGAGGTATTTGAAAGTTTCTATCATGTCAACCCTCTCCCTCCTTTCCTAGAGGCTATACATCTTTAGTTCCTTTAGTCTTTCTTCATACAACTTCTGATGCAGACCCTACATCATTTTGGTTGCCCTCCTCTGGACAGCCTCCACCCTGTATATGTCCTTGCAGAGATGGGGTCTCCAGAACTGAACACAGTACTCCAGATGTGGTCTTACCAATTGTCTGTACAGAGAGCCAACAACTTCCTGTTTTCTACTGGTGATGCCTCTCCCTATGCATCCCAGTATCCCCCCTCACCAGTAGAAAACAGGAAGTTGTTATCTCTCTGCACAGGCAGTTGGTGAGACTCCATCTTGAGTACTGTGTGCAGTTCTGGAGACCCCATCTCCACAAGGACATAGACATGATGGAGGCAGTCCGGGGGAGGGCAACTAAAATGGTGCAAAGTCTGCACCAGAAGCCATATGAAGAGAGACTAAAGGAGCTTAATATGCATATCCTCGGGGAAAGGCAGAAGGGGGGAACATGATAGAAACTTTCAAGTACCTTAAGGGAATCAACAAAGTCCAAGAGGGTAGCATCTTTCAGAAAAAGAGATGTGCAAGAACAAGGGGGCATAATTTGAAGATAGAATGGGGACAGCTCAGGGCCAACATGAGGAAATGTTTTTTCACAGAGAGGGTGGTGGATGCATGGAATGGCCTTCTGAGGAGGTTGTGGGGTCAAAAACAGTGGGGGAATTCAAGAATGCATGGGACAGATGTAAAGCAATTCTAGTGAGGGGTAGGAGGAAGTAGGCTGTTGGTTAACTAGAATCTGCAGCTTATTCAATCGGTAGGGATTTGAGCAGACTGGGTGCATCAAACAGTCCTTATCTGCCATCAAAGTCTATGTTTCTGTGTTTAGGAACAGATGAGGGACAGAGCAATGCTGAAGGGTAAGAAGAGTGAAGTTCCTCATGATCAGGGACAGCTGAGAGGTAGGGTAGTTAGCCCAATGACAGTATAGCTCCCACTGTAATCATTTGGCTTTTGCTCTATCTAGAGCTTGTGTTATGGCCTGTCTCACTTTGCTAATTACCAGCTCTAGTCAGCAAAGTTGTCTGAACATACTCTATAAGGGGACCAACTTGCCAGATCAGTGGACAATGGGGACTGCCACCTCCTAGGCATATAACCATTCAGTAGTCAATGGACATCCATGTCCCAGTGAAAGTAAAACATATTAGGAAGGAGACATTTCCTATGAGTGAGTGAGTCACTAAGAAAGTTGATAAGAATAAAAACCCATAGATGGAAAAAAGCAAATAAAATAGCAAACTGTGTAAGGACTGGGAATCCTTTAAAAAAATAGGAAACCAATGCAAAAAAGCTATCAAAAGGGCACATTTAACAGGGCAAAATTATTATACTCCAAAATAAGATCAATAATACTACAGACCCCAAGGTTTACTGGAATGTAATACATGATTTAGAAAAAAAAAACAGGAAAATCTCAGTCACAGTTTAAACTGGGAAATGTCAATGGTGAGTTCATCTCCCTAAGTTTAGCTGCTGACACCGTGAATAATTATTTTTGTACATTACCAGAAATTCAGGTTCCTAAAGTTAATCAAAACAAAACTATCATGGAGGACAGAAATAATTCCACTGGCAGTACTAATAATTTTCCTTGATTTCACTTTGGAAAAATAACACCCACAGAAGTGATTGAACCCATGTTCAGATAAAACTGTGTCTCATCAACTGATATGTTTTTGTCTTACCTGCCTTTAATGAATTGTAACTAGTCCTACTGCATTGTTTTTTGCACCTGTAACTGACTCTGTAAATGTAATTTTTGTTGTACTCGACTCTAAACCCTTTGAAAATATGCTCTGCCTAAAGGGTTTTATGCATAATAAAAACTGAACTAAACTTAAAAATTCTGAAAAAACAAATAAAATGTAATTGTTGCTGTTATAACCAAATTGTTTAATCACATAACAACAGCTTAATCTGGTTCAAGGTCAGTTGGCATTCATCTGTATCCCCCTCCCTCGGGTCATGCCTGAAAACAGGCAGAATTTGTCTGGTGCACTTACCCAGTCAACAAAAACTAAATAAAAATAAATAAATGTAAGCCCCCTCCTTCTGGTTTAGGGGTAACCGGATGGTAAATTGGTTGGGGGGTCACTATACAACCCAAGCAACACAGTCCAAAGACAATAGAAATGTGCTCATTACCTGTTCTTCTAATGGCAGCTAGCTGACTTTGCTTGTTGAGCAGCAGGAACACTTCTTTGATGTAAATGGTGAGCTGCAGGGGCAAGGGTGATTAGTAGGCACAATATGCACAGTTCAAACTGATTAAATCCATTGTCCACTCCAGAATCAAAATGCAAAAACAAGTTTAATGAACAAGAAAGTTAATGAACAACTCCATGGAGCATGGGGATAACACATGCAGTGGAAGCATCCACAGGCGGATGCCTTGTTTCTCCTGCAACAGTCTCTTTTGCCAACAGACTGAATTATTTCATGCAGTTATTCCCTTGAGCTGACAAGGCTACATTCCTGGCAGCGACAATACATCGGGCCAAAGCAGGCTACATCTAGAGGTAGCTTGTGTACAGCAGCACTTTCATTTCACATACAGTACCTTCTTTCCATCCAGTTCCTTACACAGGACTCTCTGGCTTACTTTACATTCCATAATTCTCAATATTGGGCACTCACTAGGGACTATGACAGCATGAGACGTTTCTACTGTCCCAGTCCCACTTCCAAATTTTGTCATCCCTCAAACTTTCTCCACCGGGGGGGGTACCTTACACTTAATGGAGCACTTCCATCACTTCAAGGTCTTAACTCAGTTAAACTGATATTCTTTAACAAGAACAGAACCACCGAAGACCTTCAGGACACCCAATCACTGAGGCCCTGTGCCTAGAATGGCTTCCCAGGGAATTCTGCATCCTAATCTGGAAACCAGCAGCACTTCCGCTCTGGCAGCGATTCCAATTTCTGGACTGTCTTCACCCGGTGGACTAATAGCCATGCTACAAGGATCACCCGGACAGTCTGTCACCCACCGGGGCTCCAACCAACCATTCCCCCACATGGACCTTTCCCTGCCTTCACAGGCTGCCCAGTTTGGGAGTCCCAACTCTGTAGTGGCCCCCAGCCTGGGGAAAGGGGTAGTGCTGCCACCGTTATGCCCACAACGGTCCAGGCTGCTACCTCTGGACCACGCCCCAGGCCCTTTTTGCCATAACAGGCCCGACCACAGGATACACACCCTGACACCACGATCTGCACTTGTTCACGGGTGAGACTACTTTAAATAAAGGGCCACATTAGTGCTTACCCTAGCAAGGTGCCAAAGTTCACTTGGTGGGCCTCCATACTTCTTTGCTCCCTGAGCTTTGGCTCCCACACTGCACCGACAGGCCATGAACCTCCAGCTCTGAACTTCTCCCCCTTCACTTTCATGGTCCAAATCAGCCACACTTCTCATATGTGGATCTTCAAGGGTGGAGGGCTGGGGTGGCAAGCAGCCCACCCCAGCCCCGCATGGCCCTCTGGCCAAACCTGCAGGCTGACCCCCCCCCCAGACACCTCTTTCTGAATCCCGCTGGCATCAAACTCCATCTCTCTCTATATACCCCTGAGGATGGGGCCCCTACTGCCAGCAAGCAGGCCTTTCACCCCAGACCTAGTGACACCAAACTGTCTCTCCTTCACTAGCTACACCCAGCAACCAAATTTAACTAGTAAGCACCCAGAGGGTGCTTATGCTCACTCCCCAAAATGTCCACCCTCTGGTGAAAGCCTAACCAGGCTGCACCACTGACCCCCTCAGATGAGAGATATGTCCATCCATCCCTTCTCCCAAGGGTCAGTTCACCAACTGGTTCACCTTAACTTATCCTATGCTTTAACATCTTAAACTGGGGTGGACTGGTAACCCACCTGCTAATTCCCATGGTCACCTGCCAGATACTACAGCAGAGGTGTTCCTCTCCCCACAATACAACTTGTTACAAAACTAACTTCCCCAAAAGAATGCTACTGCCAGGAATAGGAAAAAAATACCCACTGTCCCCCTTATTTGGTAGTACAAACTGGGAACATTATAACATTAAATACTTTACAACTGCTAGCTCGCATCCTTTGCAAACTAATAGCACTATAGCCTATTTTTAGAAACATAGAAACATAGAATTTGATGGCAGATTAGGACTGCTTGGCCCACCCAGTCTGCCCATTTCCCTACCAATCGAATAAACTGCAGATCCTAACCAACGCCCTACTTCTCCCTACCCCCCACCAGAATTGCTTTATGTCTGTCCCATGCGTTATTAAATTTCTCCACTGTTTTTGACCCCACGACCTCTTCAGGAAGGCCATTCCATGCATCCACCACCCTCTCCATGAAAAAATACTTCCTCATTTTGCCCCTGAGTTGTCCCCCCTCTATCTTCAAATTGTGCCCCCTTGTTCTTGCACATCTCTTTTTCTGCAAGATGCTATCCTCTTGGACTTTGTTGATTCCCTTGAGGTACTTTAAAGTTTCTATCATGTCCCCCACTCCCTCTTTTCCTCAAGGGTATACATATTAAGCTGTTTTAGTTTCTCTTCATATGGCTTCTGTTGCAGACCCTGCACCATTTTAGTTGCCCTCCTCTGGACAGCTTCCATCCTGTCTATGTCTTTGCGGAGATTGGGTCTCCAGAACTGCACGCAGTACTCCAGATGGGGTCTCACCAACTGTCTGTACAGAGGGATCACAACTTCCTGTTTTCTACTGGTGTTGCCTCTCCCTATTTATCCCAGTATCCCCCCAGCCCTCCTTACTGCCTTCTCACATTACTTGCTTACCTTTAGGTTGTCTGATAGGACTACCGCAGGCCCCTTTCCATTTTTGTTATCGTTAATACCTCCCCCCATTGTGTACTCTTCCCTTGGGTTTTTGGTTCCCATTTGCATTACTTTGCACTTCTTTGCATTGAATCTAAGCTGCCATACTTTTGACCATTCCTCTAACCTTGCCAAGTCCCTTCTCATCCTTTCCACCCCCCTTGTTTATCATCTCTGTTACAGATCTTTGTGTCATTTGTAATGAGGCATACTTTTCCTTCCAATCCCTCTGCAATGTCACCTATAAAGACATTAAAGAGGACCGGTCTCAGTCCTGAACCCTGTGGTACCCCACAAGTATCCCCCCTTTCTTTGGAGTGGACTCCGTATACTATTACCCTCTGTGTCCTGTGGTCAGTCATGACATTTTAGTAGCTAGGCTGAGGAAAATGGGCTTGGCTGCTGGTCCTATCACCTGGTTCTCCTCCTATTTAAACAATAGGAAGCAGTGTGTTGCTGTGGATGGACATTTGTCAAAGATGGTTGACTTAGAAAGAGGTGTACCACAGGAGTGATTTCTTGGACCCCTGCTGTTCCAAATGTATGTTTATGATCTGCCACAGTTTATAAGGAACACAGCAAACAAGTTGTATGCAGATGATACTGTTATTTTGGAAACAGCAAAAAGCCATTTGGCATTGGAGGCTAAACTCTAAACTGATTTCATAATTCTTTAAGACTGAAACTAAATTAGCTTTGTGTACTTAAAAATACTCAAGCAATGTCCTTCCTTAGCAAACACACTAAGCACAAAGTCAATAAGAAAATAAACACCTTAACTTCTGAAAAACAAAAACTGGTTTTAACTGAACCAGTATATGTACTTGGGTGTAACCTTGGACAATTAACTTTCTTGTGATGTCCACATCAATAATGTAACTAGAAATAGGGGCTTTGTGAAGATCTGCATCTTTATAATCATATAAGATGAAAAATACTATTGCTACTCAATTAATTGTGCCTGTTCTTGAATATGGTTATAGGATTTATAGATATGCAATTTAACAGAATTTAGAAAAACTAAATGTTTCTTATAACCAACTGACCCAATTTGTCTTAGGATGTCACTTCACTACCCATCATTGTGTAATGTTACAACAGTTAAAGTGGGACATTCTTAAATTAAGATGAAGGAAACAGAGGTTAATATTAGTTTATAAAATAAAATGTGGCCTGATTAAAGGAAATTTTAGATTCAATACCACTGGACCAGAGCATCATTACACCTTTAGGAATATTGTTCATAGAGGAGCATCGACTCCCAGAATTCAGAATAAATATGGAGAAATGACTGTCCAGTACAACATATTTAAATACTGGAACAAGGTTACAACTACAACGAGAAATACTGTGAAGCTATCTTCATTTGCATATGTTTTATCAGCTGTACTTAAATATTACTATGTCTATGAGCTATAAAATTGCCACGGCTTTTGCAATTTACTCCCTGTATGTTATTTCTGTATTTTATGCTATGTTAATGTTTTTGATTGCATTTTGACATAGGCAGTATTATGCGTTGTATTGTATTTTTGTATGTAACCCCACTTTTGGGGACTTACTTGTCTGCCCCATGAGGCTACCTCAGCCCCGTTTTCCCCCATTTCTGGTCCCTCTCTTGCCCAAGTCCCCATTGTGTCCTTGAGTCTCCATCCAGACCCTAAATCACTTAGGATGGGTAGGTGGTTATAACAAGTATTTTTCGGGATATTTTACACCCTCGAGGGGTGGGATGCCACATAAACCCCAAGAGCAAAACTCAAGAGGTTTATCAAGGCATCCCACCCTGAGGGTGTGTGTAAAATACAAGTTTTACTACCTAACCATCTGTTATTTTGTGTAATTTCTGGTTTTCATTTTTTCACCTGCATGATGTGAATTGCATGGTTCCATGTTATAATAAAGATCACAAAATAGCAATCGCTATTATGGCAAGTGTACTGTAGATCACCGAAAAGCAAATCAGTGATATACACATTCTCATGACCTAATATCTGGCAACACTAAAAAGTGTTTATGTGTGGGGGGGGGCTTTCCCCCACACCCCCTACTTAAGCATTACTAACTCCAGAGGGGTGCATGTCGGGAAGGGGGCAAAACACCCGTTGCGGTAAAAAAAAATGAAGTCAGCCGCAGGCAGTGGCAAAATAGTGGTTGCCGGTCCCCAGCCCCAAACCCAGTACCTGCTGCACCAGCGCTAGCCACCCTCACCATGACATCACATGGCTAGCTTGGTGGCAGCAGGAACACCAGTCCCCTACAGACCTCTTCCCTGTTTTTCACCTTCCCCTCTCTACCCCCATTCCAGTTGCCCTTCCCTACACTCACTTTTGCATTGTGTTACCACCCTTTCAGGGTAGCCCATGGGGATAGTGTTGAATATGAGTCACTGTTTTGATGGTCGCCCATATTCAGTCACTATCCTCACGTGATACCAAATTACACAGTTCAGAAATACAAGTAGTGGTGGTATTTTGTAAGTTGAAGTTTTGTTTAAGAGCATAAAACTAAGCATCACAACAACAGTGACATTGGCAGATAATTTTTCCTTAAAGGAGGATAAAATGATAACTTTTAGACATTTTTTGTTTTATATTTAGAAGTTTGACTGTTAAACTTACATGTGGAGTTCACTCTGATGGTTCGGGAACTGTGACTATCACAGACAAAAATCAAAGTTTGAAAACGGCATACTAGAACCTGTTTCTAAGGTTAATGTTTCATTAAGAAAAGTTTTTAAAAAGTCTTTTTAAAATTCAAGGTTTTTTTTTATCTTTGTTTGGCTCCGTCTTGGTCTGGCTGCTATGACAATAGCTGTCTTCATTGCAGGTCTCGCGTTTACTGTGAAGGTGGTAGGAGTGGAGATGGAACCACGGGGGGATTGGATGGACCCAAAAAATTTCTGGATTTTTTTTACATTGGCTTAGCTTTTTTTTTTTTCTTTGTTTTTCTGAGAGCATACCACTGTGACTTGCAACTCTTTGCAAGGAGTTTAGTGAGTGACCAATGGCACGAAACATGTGAGACATTGCAGCTGTGAGTGGCAAGCTTTTTAATGAGGTATGTGTGGCTCACGCTGATCTCATAGAGAAAGCTGTTGTGTGTTTTTCGTTATAACCAGCTTTCTCTATGGGAAAAAATGGAAACCAGTTATTATAAATAGAATAATAGATACATTCTGGTGTATTACAAGGCAGTAATTCATCGAGAGGATCTGGGGGCACAGCAAACCTCGAGAGCGGAGCTCGAGAGGTTTCAAGTGCCCCCAGATCCTCGAGATGAAGAACTGCCTTGTAACACAAGAATGTATTTGTTATTTTTTGTAATACATGGATGCGAGGAAATTGTCAGTGCTTACCTTTGCCAAAGAATGAGGAATGTTCGACTGGGGTGCTGAGGTGATTTTCCTGTGAGAAGGAGCCAGTGATTGCGGCAACATTGAAAACTTTAAAAAAATTCAAACCGCTAAACTGTGCAGTGTTAAACTGCTAAAGCGAAACAGCGAAACAACTTTTTTTCTCCAGCGAGCGGTTGCTGTGGTCAGTTAGTCAGACTCCAAGTAGGGTAGTGAAGGAAGACTCTTTCTCGCTAAGCAGAGACGCCCGCCATGTTTTTTTGAAATTATTGATACGCCCACAAAGAAAGCGCATCCAATCAGAAGGTGCGGTTTTGCTAATGTCACCACGCACAGCTTTGGGGATGTCAGGAAGCTGGCTACGATCTTGAGTTTGCGCTGTTCAAGTTTTCTGATAATACTATCGTTCGGAGCTCAAACAATAGTATTATGAGCTCCGAACGATAGTATTATCACTAGGCAACGATGGTATTATCACTTTGGCTCCAGTGTATTACTGGAAATTTTTTATATGCTTTTCAGTAGTGTTATTTTAAATATCCATATATTACTATGGATTTATTTCTGGCTCGCGCTGATCCCATCGAGAAAGCTGGTGCGTGTTTGTCGTTATAACCAGCTGGTTATAATAGCAAAATTACAACCTGCTTTCTCTATGGGGAAAAATGGAAACCAGTTATTATTATGGAATTATGTCTTAAAATGTAAGTGTTCAATGTGAGACAGCACCTTCTGCAAGAGGGATGAATGTTATTTAAGAATAAAATGAGGGATGTCCCTCCTTATATTATATGTCTCACATACATAGTGAATATGTACTTCTAACTAGTTATCTTCCCCTGTGTGTGTGTGTGGGGGGAGAGGCTTTATTTCATTGTGGTTCTATTCAGATCCTTTAGACTGTTACTGTACATATAGTAGTTCGATTATATACTGTCCTGTTTTTGAACTCTGAACATATTAGGATGCATGATCTCATTTTTAATTTTTTTTTATTTAGTTGTTTAACCAGGAGTAGCACACTAAGCTGAAAGCTTTTTTACAGGTGCGACCTGGGAGCACAGGGAAGTTAAGTGACTTGCTCAGGGTCACACAGTATGCAAGTGGAAGCTGTGGGATTCAAACCCAGGTCTGGTCTGCTGGATGTCACCAGATTTGCAGCTCAGAGTCTTAAATCACTGCACTATGCTGCCTCCCATTTACTTGGGAGTCCTTGACTGGTTAAATTCCATTTGGTAAATATTGTAGTGATTGGTGTAAATGATGATGTGTTTGGACTATTAGCTCGCATACACAGTGAATGTACACTTTCTTCTAACTAGTTATCTACCCATGGGGTGGTAGGGTTTAATTCCATTGAGTTTTTATTCAGAGTTCTTAGACTGTCTCTGTCCATATAGTAGTTTGATTATATACTGACTCACTATTGAACTCTGAACATATCAGGATGCATGGTCTCATTTACTTGGGAGTCCTTGACAGCTTTTTCCCCAATTCGGCACTTATACTGACAACTGATATTACCGTGTTTAAACATAGAAACATAGAAACATAGAATTTGACGGCAGATAAGGACTGCTTGGCCCACCCAGTCTGCCCATTTCCCTGTCTACTGGATAAGCTGCAGATCCTAGTTAACCAGCAGCCTACTTCTTTCTACCCCAACCCCCTAGAATTGCCTTATGACTGTCCCATGCATGCTTGAATTACACCACTGTTTTTGACTCCATGACCTCCTCCGGAAGGCCGTTCCATGCATCCACAACCCTCTCTGTGAAAAAATACTTCCTTAAATTACCTCTGAGCTGCCCCCCTCTATCTTCAAATTGTGCCCCCTTGTTCTTGCACACCTCTTTTTTTGAAAGATGCTACCCTCTTGGACTTTGTTGAGTCCCTTGAGGTACTTGAAAGTTTCTATCATGTCCCCCCTCTCCCTCCTTTCCTCTAGGCTATACATATTAAGCTCCTTAAGTCTCTCTTCATATGTCTTCCGGTGCAGATCCTGCACCATTTTAGTTGCCCTCCTCTGGACAGCTTCCATCCTGTCTATGTCTTTTCGAAGACCGGGTCTCCAGAACTGCACACAGTACTCCAGATGGGGTCTGACCAGCTGTCTGTACAGAGGGATAATAACTTCCTGTTTTCTACTGGTGATGCCTCTCCCTATGCATCCCAGTATCCCCCCAGCCCTCCTTGCTGCCTTCTCACATTGCTTGCTCACCTTTAGGTCATCTGATATGAACACCCCCAGGTCTCTTTCCATTTTTGTTGTTGTTAGTATCTCACCTCCCATTGTGTACTCTTCCCTGGTTTTGTTTCCCAGGTGCATTACCTTGCACTTCTTAGCATTGAATCTAAGCTGCCATAATTTGACCATTCCTCTAACCTTGCAAGTCCCTTTTCATCCTTTCCACCCCACCTTGTGCATCAACTCTGTTGCAGATCTTTGTGTCATCTGCAAAGAGACATACTTTTCCTTCCAGTCCCTCTGCAGTAACCTTATAAAAACATTGAAGGACCTATCTAATACTGAACCCTTAGGTACCCCACTAGTATTTACTTTCTTCAGAGTGGACTCCATTTACTATTACTCTCTGTGTCCTATTCTTAAGCCAATTTTTACCCAGGCTGTCATCTTGGGACCCACTCCCAGGCTAGCTAACTTGTATATTAATCTTTTGTGTGGGACTGTGTCAAATGCCTTGCTAAAATCTAGGTAGGCCATGTCCACAGCCCCTCCCTGATCTACTACTTTGGTCACCCAGTCAAAGAAATCTATCAGATTTGTCTGGCATGACCTTCCGCTGTGAATCCATGCTGCCTGGGTCCTGTGCCCTCTGGCCTCTAGATACTGACAATTCTTTTCTTCAGAAGTGATTCCATCATTTTCCCTACCACTGAGGTTAAACTAACAGGTCTGTAGTTTCCTGCTTCTGCCTTGCTCCCACTTTTGTGAAGGGGAATCACATCTGCCCTCCTCCAGTCCTCGGGTACCACCCCATCCTCCCATGATTTGTTCAACAGGGTAGTCAGTGGTGTCACTAATTCCACCCTTAGTTCTTTTAGAATTCTGGGATGAATCCCATCAGGCCCATTGCTTTGTCCACCTTCAGTTTTAAGAGTTCTTTCAGAACCCTTTCTTCTGTAAATGGGCTGGTATCAACTTCTGTATCCAGAGTGTTTCTACTGTTTGTTTTAGGTACCTCCCCCTCTTCCTTTGTAAATACAGAGCAAAAATATTTGTTTAGTATCTCTGCCTTTTCACAGTCACCCTCTGCCCACCCTCCCCCTTTATTAAGCCTCACTATCCCTCCCTTGGTCTTCCTTCGCTCCCTGATGTACCTATAAAAGGTTTTATCCCCCTTCTTAACTGAGTTGGCTATCTTTTCCTCAGTTTGGGCCTTTGCTGTTCTGACTGCCTTCCCAGCTTCCTTTTGCTTTAACTGATCCAGTTTTCTGTCCTGCTCCTTCTGTGATTCCTTGTACTTCCTGAAAGCTTTCTTTTTCTCTTGAACCTTCACTGCCACTTCCTTTGAGAACCATAGTGGTTTCTTACATCGTTTAAAATCCTATTACAACACTGAAAGTTTTAAGGTTTATGGAATATAATGTATGGGGAGCATTTATTATTCACTGCTATCTATCCTTTTTTTATCTTGTAATCTCATCGTTCTGATGTTAAAGCTGTAAACCTTTTTTGCCTATGTCAGACTGGTGAGATTACAAGATAGAACTGAAGTTACCATCAGCATTCTTTTTTCAGAACGGAGCTTTAGCATGCAGCCACTTTCAAACTTCATCCCATTGCAGCAATTTAGCGGGACTGCTAAACCGTAAACAATAGCCCGCCAGCAGTAATCTTTATTTTATCCCCCCTTTTCGGGTTTCTTGTTTGAATCACCGTGCCTGCCAGCAGCTTGCATCCCACAGCCCCTCAGGCTGATGTAGCTAATGTGACCCATACTCCGAAAAACACATGATCGCGGCTGTGCAACCACATTTCAATCTGGAGCAATCTCTCAGTAATGACTTCCGTGAAAATGAGCAGTACATTTGTTTCAATAATCAAGTTTTAAATAAATTGAAGTTATTCTTGTTATTCTCTGTATTTTGATGTGGTGTCAAGAAAATAAATCAACTTGTTAATCGAAAATGCTGTGTCACGACTTGCTTTGTAAGGTAAGGGTAAAAAATGGATTGGTGGTATAAAGGTGTGCTCACATTGGGATGGATGTCTATCTCAAAAACCAAGGTTACTTACTCCAGACACTATAAAAGATAATGGCTGAGGTGCAGTTGTTAACTGCATTGCAATCACCTCTCGTGTTTGCCATGGCAACCGTAAGCCTCTCGAGCTATGCTCTCAAGGCTTACATGGTCAGCATGGCAACCACTTGAGGTGATTACAATACAGTTAACAACTGCACCTCAGCCATTATCCTCTATATAGTTACCGGTTAAGTATATAGTTGGAAAAATGTCTCCAGATATGTTTTAAACTATACAACGGTGTATAACAGCTGCTCACACTAGGTTAACTTTATTTTAAACCCTCTGTATGCCATTTATAGAAAATTTCAGTTATATAGTTTTGCTTGTTTTACATACAATAATATCACATTTTAACATGTACTTAAGTGAGAATTAAATCCAATGGTTCATTAAGACTGTGTTCAATGCCCATGCTGAAACATTTAGAATGTATGATAGTTGAACTCTCTACTAAGAAGGTTGCTATCTTATTGAGATGACATTTGACCTTTAAAGCATCTCAGCTAATAGCAAACTGGTGAGGTCTGGTTTAACTGTTTCTAACTTCAGTGATAGTTTAAATGAGTATTCTAAACCAATGATAATTCTTTCTGTTTTTTTTTTATGTATGATCTGGGTGTTAATAGTATGTGAGTTTCTGAATAACTGTCATATGTTTCCGAAAAGGACTTTGTTAGTGCGAAAGCTTAAGCACTTTGTTCTTTTTGTAACATCTATGTTGGTTCAATAAAATGTATCAAGCCATTTGCTTTTGGATCTGTTCTTACAAGGACCAATATGGCATAAACTGAATCTGTAGGCCTCCTTATATGGGACATGGTATGCTGTCCAGTAGCTAGGAACATTTGCATCTCTGATGGACTCATTGGGGGGGATTCACAAAGAAGATGCTCTCGGTGCATCCCAGTGGCACTGGTGCAAATGAGATATGCTGAGCCCAAACTGTGGTATTCACAGAAGATGCTCCGGAAGATGCTGCCAGTGCATTCCCTCTGTGAATATCACAGTTGCGCCCAACCTGAGATGTGCCAGTGCATCCCCCTGGTTGGGCTGGGAAACTAATGGGAGATGCGCTGCACCCAAGGTTGGGATTCATAGCCTGAGACATGCAAATAGGTCTTTAGACATACAAGGCACATTTGCGTATCATTATGGCACCATTTGCATGACCCTTGCATGGATACACCTGGCAGGATGTGCTGGGCTCCCTGCAAGGGCTGCGAGCAGTAAACACTTAACATGGAAACCCCAGTAGTCTAGCAGCACCCCCCACCCATAGTCCCATAAATAAGTAGTGTTTCAAAACTCCTTGGAAGTCTACCAGAACCCACCTCCCTGCCCGTATCCCCGTTAATACTAAACCCCACTCTGCAGATCCCTGGTATTCTAGTGTTCTCCCCTCCTAGCCCATATCCCCAATCCATGATATAATCCCCCCTGCAGCTTCCCCCGTAGGCTAGTACCCCCTGCCTGTATTCCCGTAATGACAATAACTGGTCCAAAATCCCTGGTAGTCTAGTGGATCCCACTCCCTGCCTGTATCCCCATAATAACAATTGGTCCAAAATCCCTGGTAGTCTAGTGGAACCCCCCCTCCCTGCCTGTAGTGGTGTACAGTACAATCTCCTGTTGTATACTGGTACCCCCACCCTGCCCCAACCTGATCGCTGTGCCCAGTGAATCCCAAAGAATCCTTGGTGGTCCGATGGACCCCCCCCACCCACTGAAGGGACCCCCACCCCACCCGCTCCCCCTCAAGCAGTGGCAAAATGTTGGCAGGCAGCACAACCCACCCACACTCTGCCACAGCATCCGCCAGCCCTGAGCTGTCTGTGAATGACAGCATAAAGGATACCTCTTAAGCCCATTGGTCAGCCCTGTCAACCAATGGACTTGCAGTATGTACAGTAAGATGTTATTCACAACTTTCTGCATGACTGTGTGTCATTCAAAAATTTGTGAATGACAGCTTACTGTACACACTGCAAGCCCATTGGTAAAGAGGGTCGACCAATGGGCTTAAAGGCATACTGTATGCTGTCTTTCGCAGACAGCTCAGTCTGGCGAGTAGCTGTGGTGGAGTGCAGGTGGGTTGTGCTGCCCAATCGACATTTTGCCACTGCTGGAGGGAGTGGGGTGGGGTCCTTCTGTTGGTGGGGATCCACTGACCACCAGAGATTCTTTGGGATTCACTGAACACAGCAATCAGTTTGGGGCAGGGTGGGGGGTATCAGTATACATCAGGGGATTGTATTATAAGCCACTATGGGAAGGGAGGGGGGTTCCACTAGACTACCGGGATTTCTGACCGATTATTATCATTATGGGGATATGGGCAGGGATGGGGGGTTCCACTAGACTACCAGGGATTACTTACAGGGATGATAATCAATGATCAGGGCTATGGCAGGGGGGTCCACTAGAATGCCAGGGCTTGATAACAGGGTTATATCTTTCTGATCAGGGCTACGGGCAGAGAGGGGGGGACCACTGGACTGCCAGGGTAGGCAGGCTGCCTGTGGGTGAACACCCACTTAAGTCTACTGTTTGTAGACTTAACTTTTGGAGGTGCATCTTCGGACTTGCTCCAAAGTTGCTCCTCCAAGTTGGATTGTTAATAGGGATGCACCCCATATGTATGGGCACGTGCCCTGCATGTCCCCTTCAGATGCGCTGAATACAATTGTAGGTGGTGTTCGATGCATCAGAGATGGGCCGGCACATCTGAAATGCACCGGTGCATCACCATCCTTTCAGAATCATGATAGGGTGCAAGAACGACTTGTGCCAGTACATCTCAGATGCGCTGGGTGCATCTCTTTTGTGAATTCCCCTATTGAATATAATTGCCAGCGTTATGGATAATTCCTCAACTGAAGGCAGGTGGATGGATGCGGTGCCTCTTAAGGGTGCTGATTCTCGAGCAGATTCAATAGACCATTGGGCCTACTCTGCTGGCATTTTAGTACGTTAATATGTTAGCCCCTTCAGGACTTTTGTATGCATTCCATTGGGCCCCATTGTCTTGTTTACATTTCACAGTTTTGGCATTTCCTCAACTCCTTCAGGTGTTATATATTCGTCCTGTAGTGTGTCCTTATCCCTCCTGAATAAAATGTATTTGTCTGATATCACTCCATCCCTTTCCTCTGTGTTTACTGATGTAAAATGTTCATTCTGGCATTTTGCTATCTGTGTATCCTCTGTTGTAAATTAAAGTCACCATTTTGCCAGTTATTTAGTGGTCCAACAGTTCTTTGTGTTTTCCTCTTCTTGTTTACACAGTGTAAATTTTTTTTTTACTGTATTTGACCTTAAGTTCTCTTCTGCCACTTGCCTGCTACTCTGAATCTGTGCTTATAGTCCTGGGACCCTATTTTCAAAGGGATTTCTCCCAATGTGAGTCTAAGAAAATATGACTCCTGGAGTTTGTCTTTCTAGTTGTGTCTGTTTCACAGTTTTTCTTTTAATTTACTTTTCATGTATACTGTATGTTTAATGTTTTCTCCTTAAATAATTGAAGTATCTTGGTTATTATCCCCTCTGGTCTGTATTGTTTCCCACTGCACTTGAGTCTCTGAGTGAGACGGAGATATTTTTTGCTTTAAGCCGACAATATGTTTTGACTGGGTTCCTTTGTTGCTGGATGCTAATGCCCGTGAGCTTGGTTTCCTAAAGTACCTATGCTGTGAACGTCATCACCTTTTCAAAATGTATCTTGTGCAGGAACATGGTGTGTGTCATTCCCATAGATTTGTCCTAATTCCTTCCAAATGGTGAATATGATGATGTTATGGTCGCTGAATCCTAGTGCTTCTCCAGTTTCCACTTCCCTGACCAGGTCATTCATGTTGTTAAGGATTAGATCCAGTGTTGTTTGATCCCTAGTGGTGACACATTTTATCAGGTATCAAACTACCTGTGGACCTCAATCTCCAATCAGAAGGCAGCGCTACAAACAATTTATTCTATAGCAAGCTCACAGAATAAAATGACAATAGTAACCTTACAACAGTCTTTTTATTGACAGCAAAATGGCTGTAGTTATGTCATCATATTATTTTGCATTCTAATTGGGGAGGGGCATAGATAAAGTACAAAACAATCTTTCTTTTTAAAACATGAAGCATAATAACCATAATATGATAGTGCATTTACTATCCTCAGAAATAATCCAATGTCTCATGGAAATATAGTACTTGGCTTTCAGTCTCATACTTTATCCATGCCAGAATTAATATTGCCTCGTATTGCAAATCCAGTATAATATTATAACTTAAACAGTCTTCAGCAAGATTCAGAAATCGCCTACTGCACTTGGACTTTGCTGTACTCACCTCCAGTTCTATACCTAAGTAGCTGAAGTTCCCAATCAGAAGTTTACTTCCTGTGGTTATTTAAGCAATAAGGCATGGGGGGGGGGTGTTATGGTGGGATAACGGCCTGCCTTGGGTAGGATGAAGTATTAGGTGAAGCTGAGTGCTTACACCACCAGCGATGGACCATTAACCCACCATAATGAACCTCTGGAGTGCCTTATTGTGATTATGAAATGGTCCTTTTTAGTAAATTGGGTGTATTTTTTAGCATATTTTTGTTGAACTACTTTTAGTCAGATTGTTGTGCTGGGATAATGGCCTGTCTGAAAGTACCTCTTGGCCAATCTGCCAGCATTCTTTTCACCCATTTCACAATGCTTTATTGATCACATCCTGAAGTCAACAGTCATAATTTCTTTCTGGTTAGCTCTTCTGTAGCATATAATAATAATAACATCTGTGTCTTCTGTTCTATTAGATACTCCTTACCAGAGTGTTTCAGTCTCACTCAGTCTCATGTGAAGTTTTATAGTTCAATCACTTACAGTGGGCTTTGGGCGTATAACAATAGCCATCTGCCTTTTTTTTATTTGGTCTAGCCTTCTTGCATAATTTAAAGTTGTTTCAACAAAAAAAATCTCATACAGGCCCAGTAGAAGTTAAAGAAAGGCTGGAGTATTAAGCACCCTTGGCTCTGCCTCAGGCATACAACTTATCTAACCTGTCTTTACCTGCCCAATATTGATCCAGCTAGCAGTCCTTGTTCTTTAATTCTGCAGTGGTATGAACTTCTGGAAAAACATTACTTCTGTGCTGGAAGATTCTTGCATAAAATCTTATTGACGCTGGTTGCAAATTTTACTAGGTTATTTATTGACAATAAAATGACAGTACTGTAGTGATGTAATCATCTTACTTTGCATTCTAACTGGGAAGGGGTATAGAGAAACTACAAATCAAATTTCCTTTTAAAGCATGAAGCATAATAGCTATACTATGATAGTGTATTTACTATCCTCAGCAATATTCACAAACTTCAGGAAAAACATTACTTCTGTGTTGGAATAGTCTCGCATCAAATCTTATTGAGGCTGGTTGTAAACCTGACATGGTTAATTATACACATCTTCATCAAGAATGCTTCACCAGCACGTCAAAATTTCTTAGCTCCTCTCACACACCTTGTTTCACATATTTAACCTTCAATAACCAAGCACTCTGTTGTTCAACAGCTGAAAAAATATGACAATATCTGGGTGGTTCACTATTCCCACAATATTAGCGTGACTAAAGAGAGGCAATCATAAATCCAGTTCAGGCCCTTTTAGAGTTGTTGAACCGTATGAGAGAAGTTAGACTACACAAACTCCCTGAACTGGCAGATTTTTGACAGTTTTCATGAATTAGGTACTTTTGAACTTTTTATACTTATATGCCTAACAGGATAAACATGCACTACAAGGTTATTGAAAATAGGTGCATGTTGATGAACTGTTTGTAGTTTTATGATCTTTGGTTGCTTACACATACTGTAGCAATACTATAGAAGACAACACAAAGAGGAACAATTTGTTTTAGTAACAAAAATGGAGATTGGTCAAAGTTTATTTATTTCTTAACAGGATGCGGCCACTAGGCAAATCTTATTTTCAGTTACAGTATGTCATGTATATACAGTAGCTGCAACACAACAAACATTGCCACATTTCATTAAAAAAAACAGCATTGAACAAACACTCATACAATACAATCATAGTATCATAGGCACTCACATCTAAAAAGACACCATTTAGAAAGAGCTGCCTTGAAGCTGTGAAATGAGGTAACAATTTGCAGCATAGGAAGGAAGGGATACACTTTAAATCAAGAGAATAAAAATCCAGTGACACCAACTAAAAGTTCAAAACAATGAATAGGAATGGAGATATCTAGAACATGTAGCATCAGAAGCAGTTCTATGATCAAAGGGAAGGAAAAGAAATATGTGAATCTGCACTGATACAAGAAGGAGGTCATTAGCCAATCTAGGAAGAGTAGTTTCATTACTGTGGAAGAAGCAAAACCTTGACTGATAAGCGTCATGGGTATTACTGAAAGAAAGATTGTTAGAAAGTTAGAGGTAGATGTTTTGGCTGCCTTGTCCTGCAGGTGTCCATCTTCCCTTCCAGGCCAGACCCCAAGTGACCCAGGTCTATTCTTGAACCCAGGTTGCTGGCATGGCAGTCAGTGGCTAAAAGCAGTACAGTCAGTGGCTAAAAGCTTGAAACAGAAATAGGTAGACAAACTTAGAACTGGAAACCAGACCTACACAGAATAATGGACCCATATTAAAACGTATCTGGCTGCCCCTTTTTAAAGTCCTTATCCTGAGTGCAAATTAGCATAGTTCACTAAATTTGCTATACTCAGACATGTTTGGAGCATTGTGCTAGTGCCCTAAGCATGTTTGAATATAGCCCCCCCCCAAAGCAACAAACTCTGTCAGAGCCGATATGGCTGCTCAGCACGGCGAGAGCGATGAAAAGAATACGTGTTGCTCTTGCTGCACCAGAGTCAGTCGTGTATTAGATTGCAGTGATAACACAACAGTGCATGCGTGATACTTGCGCATTCACAGTTTGAGTTGGCACTACCATCTTGGGCACGGCCGCCATCACTTCCGCATTTGTGGAAGAAAAAGTAGTGCACCAGGAAGGTGGTGTGTTTATGCAGTCTGTGGAGGGGAAGGGCCACATACACAGCACCACTGGACATTTGCCAGAGCACTGTGGAAACACACTGAACAGTGATCTGGTCACATGTTTTCACAGTGCTCTTATAAAGATCATATGATGGCATAATGTCTGCGAAGCTCTGCCCATGCAGCCATAAAAATGATGCACTAAAATGTGCACTCAGCACAATTCACATCCCTCTGCTGGTTTAAGAGAGAGACAGTATCTGGTCTCTGAAAATGGACAGGCTGTGATGGAGCCAACTCATTTAGGGCATCCCAGACCTGTTAGTGTTACAATAGGTACAATCAAGACTTCACTGAAAATGAGATACGGCATGTTAACTGACCTATCCTGGATAACTATATTGTAAAAATGTATAAAAGTAGGACCCTGATGAAAATGAAATTCTGCATTTTACCTGTGCTAACTCTACTAAGTACACTGCAAAATGTGTAAAAATAGGACCCCACTGAAAATGAAATATTGTAGTTAGCCTGCTAATGATACTCACACCGTATGTGTGTGCACAACTGTTGTAACAGCTATATGTGTGTGTGTGTGTGTGTGTGTGTGTGTGTGTGTGTGTGTGTGGTTGTTGTGTATATTTTCAAGGGGGAGTATATATCTAGAACCAAAAACACTGTTCACTGCATTACCTTGATGTTTATGGTTTTGTTTTTTCTACTATTGTGGTGTAAATGTGGGACTTCTACATTATTTATTTATTTCAAAAGTTTCACCAGGAAAGACATACTGAGCTGAAAAATAGCTCATATTCAGATGTGCTCTGGGGGGCAGGGAGGTGTAAGAACAACATAGAACATAAACATATACAATAAAACATCATACAGAGATATAAATTAAGCAGTACAAAGCAAACATGAACAAGGTTCATCAGACAGGCAAAATTATAGGCAAACATTTTACAAGGACACGGCAAGGAATCTATCCCGTGGGTACAAGCAATAGTACTTTTCAATGGTGAGGGCACCAGGGGATAGGGGTCTGAAAGAAGGAGAGCAGATGGGGGAAGAAGGGAAAGTGCAGACAAGTAAGGGAGGAAGAAGAGAGGGAAGAGGGCCGGTGAGGTGAGTAGAGGGGCGAGGAGGAGAAAGAGGAGAAGATGGTAAATTGCGGAGTGGGAAAGGGACATGACTCAAGGGCAGCCACATGAGACAGCAATGTGGTCATGGAGAAAGAGGGTAAACTGAGGAGTGGGGAAGGGTTATAACTCAAGGGCAGGCACAGGACATAGTGGTGTGGTCATGGAGCAAAGAGGAGAGACTGCATTTGGAACAGGTGGAACGAATGGTTGGGCGGGAGAGTTTCAAAGTTTAGGAAAGCAAAAGAGAAGGCAGCCTGACCAGTGAAGGATTTTACATCACAGTAATACAACTAAGTCACACATCTGCAACAAATCTCTCTCTTGCTTACATCTGAGGGAAGTTTTCCTTACTTTACAGTCTTACATTGGTATTGCTTTGTGTTTAATTATTTTAGTTTTTAAATCAGGAAAGGTGTTTTCAAAACTGCTTATCTTGTGAGCAACTTCAGAAGGATTGAAATAACTGCATATTTGATTTTCCTTTGTGGTAACTGGACTGTCTACTAGTATTCTGTGACAGTTTGCATCAAAATATTTTGAAATAATTTACTGGTGGTGGCTGTGTACTTCTAATAGCAAAGGCTGCAGTTTGTAATTTGATGCCAGACAGAGCCTCAGGTGGGGGAAATTGTCTTCACTAGTCAGGGAGACCTGTATCATAGCCAATTGTTCTGGGTGGAATATTCCAGCATTGATCAATTACTATAAATTACTGGTGTGATTCAGTTTCAGACAAAAACCCATCTTCTTGAAGTTGAGTAATAGAGTGTGCTTTGAAACAACTGAGAGCTGCATGGGATATACTATATTGGACTAGAAATCTGCAACAAATCTCTCTCTTGCTTACATCTGGGGGACGTTTTCCTTACTTTACAGTTTTACATTGGTATTGCTTTGTGTTTGATTATTTTAGTTTTTAAATCAGGAAGGGGGTTTTCAAAACTGCTTATCTTGTGAGCAACTTCAGAAGGGTTGGAATAACTGCATATTTGATTTTCCTTTGTGGGTAACTGGACTGTCTACTAGTATTCTGTGATAGTTTGCATCAACTTACTTTTAAATAGTTTACAAATCAGTTTCTGGAGGTTAGTTGAATTACTATAAAGGGCAGTACTCACCAGGGTGGTGGAGCAGTGGTGTATTTGATTATTTCTAACAGTCACCCGTGGATGTGGACTACACCCCCAGCCCAGGTGCGACATTTCCTTTATAGCCAAAGTTCTGACATCACTTCCTAAACAGGTCTTGGGTCAGAACTGTCATATTCTTAATAACCCAGCACAGTGCATAAAGGGTAAGTACACACCACAAAAGAAAAGAAAAAAAACCAAAAAAATATTTATATATATATATATATAATATTACATATTATATATTATAAGGGAGAGGGACATGTAGGGGAGTGGTGCAATGCACTGGCTGTGGGGCAGCAGTTTTTCAGGAGACATTCTGGAAACTGCATTGCTGTCTATTTGCGAGCAACTGTCTGTTCTGAGGAGGAAGTTGCCACTTCAGGCTGAACTGGCAAGGACTAAGGCCTTCCCACCCAAAGAGCACCACTGCCACAACCACTACCTCAGAGGCTGCCAAGTATGAAGAGCAGTTGGACCATAGTGGGTTCTGGGAGGGTGCGGGTGGTGGAACAGAGGTGAAGCTCCCTAGTTGTACCTCTACACAAACCATACGCCAGTCTGGCAGAGTAAGATTCCTCTATGATGGCACCCTCAGTGGAGACCAAGAAGAATACTGAGGACATCCACAAGGGAGACTCACAAAAGGGTGGCAAGGGACACCACAGGGGAAGGAAACAGTTTCTGATGGGGGACTCAATTGTTAGAGGGGTAGACCAGGGGAAGGGAGAGGAGAGGGAAGTAAGGTGCCTGCCTAGTGCCATGGCTTGGAGGGACAAGCAAATCCTCAGGTTGCAGAAGCAGCATCACAGGAGAGGAACATATATCATTGTCCACCTTGGGACAAATGACCTAGCTAGGCATGGGATCAGTGCAGTGCAGAATGAAATTGTGGAGTTGGGAGGGCCTCAGACAGGTAGCAAGCATAGTTACCTTCTCAGAGGTGCTACCAGTCCATGGCAAAGGTGATGCTAGGGTACTGCACACCATGCAGTTTAATGAATGGTTGCACAAAGCTGGGTGCAAACACAGGGCTTTGGCTTCATTGGGGACCGGGGGTACACCTGGAGAGATGAAGGTCTATACTGGCACGATGGTCTGCATCTGTCCATGAAGGGAACCAATCTCCTTAGTGACAGGTTTAATGGCTTCCTTGGCAAGCTTTTAAAGTAGCCATGGGGGGAGGTGCTGATAAGAGGCAGGAAATTTCAAGCCCCCCCACAAAACATGTCAGGTAGTAAGGTAAACACTGAGGTGCAGTGCTCAACAGAGTGCAGGACAGGGGTAAATGGAAAAATAGACAAGGGCAATAAGAGCAGGCATGGGGAAAAAAAGATAAAGCCAACATTAAATGGAGGTCAATGAGCACCAATGCCCGTAGTCTGGGAAATAAGCTTCCTGAGCTAGTAGCCTTGATGGAAGATGAACAATTAGATATTGTGGCAGTCATGGAGACATGGTAGATGGAGAACCATGACTGGGATATTAACATACTGGGGCACACAGTCTCCAGAAGGGACAGGGAGGGGAAAAGAGGAGGTGGAGTAGCTCTATACATAAGGGAAGGGATCAAAGCTACAGAACTAAAAAGTAAAGGGGGAGGACAAGAGGCACACTGGGTCACCTTGGAGACAGGGAATGGCATCACAATCCACACAGGGGTTGTATACATACCCCCATCTCAAGGGGAGGAAATGGACAAGAAAATGATAGAGGACATTCTCAAAATAGCTGAAAAAGGGGAGATACTGTTGATGGGGGACCTGAATATGCCAGATGTTAACTGGATGTCATGTACTGCAGCCACATCCAAGAGCAGTGTCATTCTCGATGCCCTGCAGAGGCGGGCCTTAGACAGCTAGTGTTGAGGAAAACCCACTCGGGAGGTGCAATACTAGACCTGGTACTGTCAAATGGAGAGGATCACAAATTTAGAAGTCAGTAGACATCTGGGAACAAGTGGACTCTGCACAGTGTGCTTCACAATAAGCACAACCATGGAGACAAGCCATAAAAAACAAGGATACTGGACTTTAGAAGGGCTGACTTTGGCAAAATGGGTGAATACCTGAGGAATACACTAGCAAATGGCCAAAAGGGGTGAAAGAACAATGGAGAAAATCAAAACTGCCATCATAGAGCAACAAGGCTTTGTGTGAAACAAATAAAAAAACAAAGTGGAGTAAAAAAACCACTATGGTTCTCAAAAGAGGTGGCAGGGAAGGTTAAGGAGAAAAAGGCTGCATTCAAAAAGTATAAGGAATCACAGAAGGAGCACGATAGGAAACTGTATCAATTAAAGCAGAAAGAAGTGGGGAAGGCAGTCAGAATAGCAAAAGCCCAAACTGAGGAAAAAATAGCCAATTCAGTTAAGAAGGGGGATAAACCCTCTTATAGGTACCTTAGGGAGCATAGAAAGGTTAAGGGAGGAATAGTGAAGATTAATAAGGGAGAGGGGAGGTGGGCAGAGGGAGACAGTGAAAAGGCAGAGATACTGAATGAATACTTTTGCTCAGTATTCACAAATGAAGATGAGGAGGAGTTACTTAAACCAGACAACAGAAGCACTCTGGGTAGGGGGGTTGACACCAGTCCATTTACAGAAGAAAGAGTCCTGAAAGAACTCTTAAAACTCAAGGTGAACAAAGCAATGGGGCCTGATGGGATTGACCCCAGAATCCTAAAAGAACTAAAGGACCTAGTGACACCACTGACCACACTTTTTAACAAATCATGGGAGGATGTGGTGGTACCTGAGGACTGGAGGAGGGCAGATGTGATTCCCCTTCACAAAAGTGGGAGCAAGGCAGAAGCAGGAAACAATAGACCTATAACTTTGACCTCAGTGGTAGGGAAAATGATGGAATCACTTTTGAAAGAAAGAATTGTCGAGTACCTAGAGGCCAGCAGGGCACAGGACCCAAAATAGTATGGATTT
Organism: Neoceratodus forsteri; assembly: GCA_016271365.2. Classification (NCBI taxonomy): domain Eukaryota; kingdom Metazoa; phylum Chordata; order Ceratodontiformes; family Ceratodontidae; genus Neoceratodus; species Neoceratodus forsteri. Next base: position 362,483,293 of record CM057458.1, read on the forward strand.
ACAGCAGGAAGGTCATGTCAGATGAATCTAATTGATTTCTTTGACTGGGTGACCAAAGTAATAGACCAGGGAGGAGCTGTGGATATGGTCTACATAGACTTTAGCAAGGCATTTGACACAGTCCCGCACAAAAGATTAATAATCAAGTTAGCCAGCCTGGGAGTGGGTCCCAGGGTGGTAGCCTGGGTAGTAAACTGGCTGCACAACAGGACACAGAAGGTAACAGTGAATGGAACACATTCCAAAGAAAGGGGAGTTACTAGTGGAGTACCTCAGGGCTCAGTACTGGGTCCAGTCCTCTTTAACATCTTTATAGGTGACATTGCAGAGGTCTGGAAGGAAAGGTATGCCTCTTTGCAGATGACACAAAGATCTGTAACAGAGTTGATACACAAGGGGGGGTAGAAAGGATGAGAAGGAACTTGGCAAGGTTGGAGGAATGGTCAGACATATGGCAACTTAGATTCAATGCAAAGAAGTGCAAAGTAATGCACCTGGGAAACAAATACCCAGGAGAAGAGTACACAATAGCAGGGGAGGTACTAACAACAACAAAAATGAAAAGGGACCTGCGGGTAGTCATATCAGATTATCTAAAGGTTGGTAAGCAATGTGAGAAGTCAGTAAGGAGGGCCGGGGGATCCTGGGATGCATAGGAAGGAGCATCACAAGTAGAAAAAGGGAAGTGGTTATCCCTCTGTTCAGACAGTTGGTGAGACCCCATCTGGAGTAGGACATGCAGTTTTGGAGACCTCATCAATGCAAGGACATAGACAGGATGGAAGCAGTCCAGAGGAGGGCAACTAAAATGGTGCAGGGTCTGCATCAGAAACCATATGAAGAGAGACTGGGAGAGCTTAATATGTATACCCTCGATGAAAGAAGGGATGGGGAAACATGATAGAAACATTCAAGTACCTCAAGGGAATCAACAAAGTCCAGGAGGTAGCATCTTTCAGGAAAAAGATGTATAAGAACAAGGGGCACACTTTAAAGATAGAGGGGCGGCTCAGAGGTAATGTGAGGAAATTTTTTTTCACGGAGAGAGTGGTGGATGCATGGAACCGCCTTCCTGGGGAGGTTGTTGGGTCTAAACAGTGGGGGAATTCAAACACGCATGGGACAGACATAAGGCAATTGTAGTGGGGGGTGGCAGGAAGTAGGCTGTTGGTTAACTAGAATCTGCAGCTTATCCAGTTGGTAGGGAAATGGCAGTCTGGGTGGGCCAAGTGGTCCTTATCTGCCGTCAAAGTCTATGTTTCTATGTTTCTATTAATTCTATATCTCTTCTACAGTATCAGCCATTCCCCTAGTTTTTATATTGATAACTTGGCAACTAGTTTTGTTCTTTGGTCAATTTCACAACTTATTGCTTGGTAACTTATTTTTTGTCAATTTATTCTTAGACATAATTGTCCTCTTTATCTTTGTTACACTTTTTCCATTTCTATGAACTTTATATTCTGTACTTTTGTGTCTGTTATCTTTTCCCCTTTCAGTTTCCCCCCGGGACACATCTGAAAATGAACTGTTACTAGCTCTGTATGTCTTTCCTCATAAAACCTTTGAAATAAATAAGTCTCTTATTATATTAATGCTATAGAAGCCACTGTGACTGGGATGAGATTTTATCAGCTGGTAGTTTGATCATGTCAGCAGTGGGATCAGAGGGCAGAACTTGATAGTGCACATCAAAATTTACCATGACTGGCACTTCAGGCCTGCCACCTGACTTCCATCAGCAGTACAATGGACAGAAACAACTCCTGTAAGCCTGCGAGCACATTTGTCCAGCTCCCCTTTACTTCACACATAGAGACTGGGACCTGTTTTTGCTTTTAATGGTCTGTCTTCTCTCCGGCTGTCTTAAAGAGTACGGGGGCATACTGGATGCTGGACATATCTGCTGGGGGTGGAGCTACCTGTTTTAAAAGAATGTTCTGCCCGAGCAGCATACACATGAGTGGTGCTCATGTAAGTGGCACATGTGCCAATCGGAAAAGAAAGTTTCCTGTTATTTAATCTGCTACTGCTTATATAAGGTACAGTATAGTATATGTTCTGTTATTATTAGTGGTTGACTGCTATACAAATGATTACTATTCTAGACTGTTTTAGCCAGCAATATTGAATGTTAACTGAACTTAATGTTGTGGTGCTTATTTAAACTAAAGCATTAATGTAGTAACTCAGCATGGTTTAGGTACTTTAAGCACTCTTAGTGGATCTAATGTTGCTGCACTTATTTAAACTGAGGCACCAATGTTGGAACTTAGAATGTTTTAGGTAGTTTAAACAGTTTTGTTTTCCTTTTAGTAAGGACTACTATTCAAGGTTTTAATACTGTGAAAGTTCTAACAAAAATTAGTGGGATTATCTCTTACATTTGACTCCCTTAATATAATGTTTCCCTTCCTGGTTGGCTCCCAGGTCCAGCTGCAAATTTTGACTGTTAAAGCATGAAATATCTGGAGATGGGGGCAGACGATAAAAATGTTAGAGACCTTGGTGGGGTTGGGGACTTAATTATACTATGTGGGATGTTTAATTTCATATAAACATTGAACATGCCAAATCAAAATGATTGGATGGTATTTTTTTTCCAAATTCATGTGCCACTTCTATTAATATTAATGGCCCCTCACACTTCGCATGGCTAACCATTAAAGGTAAATTGGTATCCAACATGACAAAACAAAATTACATGAAACTAGTAACTCTAAATATATTACTTCTCCTGTTATAAAAGAGAATGAAGGTGTAAAGAATTGGGGGTTTTGTTACAGAAATTAAATAACAAAAAGGCTAGTATAGGTTGTTTCGTATTGTGTTTATTTCTTGTTACTGTGTGGTGATGGGCATCTGAACCCTGGCCCACAGCATACACAAGAATCTACTGTGGAAGCACTGAACAATGGAGGATTTAGTACTACTTTAATTCAAGGAGCTTAACCCCTAAAACTGATCAGGTTAGGCAATGGACACTTCAGTACAGACCAGATCTGTTTATTATATCAGAAACCTGGCTAAACCCTAAACTATTAGTTACTTTTCTCAATACTGATGGCTTCCAGATGTGGTGTGAGAACATGGTGTGAGAACAGAACTATGAAATGAGGTGGCCTACTTATTTATGGGAAAAAATGATCTGGTAGCAAATAACCTAAAATTAACGAAGGCTAAAGCACTGGAAACTCTTGGTTTAGAAATTAGACTCCCATATTCTAATCCACTGCTCTTAATGGGCCCATGTTGTCCCCCTAAAAGTTGTCTAGAAGTTTTGAATTCTTTACAGAATATACTTTACAAATGTAAATTTACACACAGTCTTCTGATTATTGAAGATTTCAGTGTTATTTGGCAGACCATTAACATCACCCACCCCTTAATGGATTTTCAGTCCAATCTAGGCTTGACTCAACTTATTATTGAGGTAATGCAATTGAATCATAAAGATTTAACAGCCTCTAAGATAATTGACTTAATTTTTTACAAACAATCCAGAGAATTATAAACTTTCTGGTGTATTACCACATAGTTTAAGTGATCATCGAACAACCTTTTGTATATGGACCAAAGATAAAAGCTTAAACTCCACTAGTAGTATAACTTATTCGACATATAACAATTTTGATTATGTAGCATTCTTGCTGGATGTAAAAAAGAAATATTTGGACTAGGTTAGAACTAATAGCTACAGCTAGTGAGGCAAGGGATTATTTTTATCAGGAGTTCATAATGATCTGTAATATCCATGTTCCAGGAAGGCAAAGAAGGTAAAATGACAGACGCCCCTTGGTATGATTTCTACATAAAAAATTTAAAGAAATAAACAGATAAACTGTGGCATGTTGCAAATAAAAATCATCTAATAAAAACAGATAAACTGTGGTGTTTTGCAAAAAAAAATCTAACAATCCCTCAGACTGGATCAAATAAGACAAACACATCATAAATACACAACAGAAATTAGGCAATCTAAACAAAACTATTGTAAGACAAGTGGCTAAATTTTCTAGAGGAAAACTCTGATGCATTGTGCCTGTGCCAAATGGCTGTGATGCAAGTGACACCCTTCATCAAAGTTTGTGGCAATCTTGATTTTTGAATGCAGACTGCATTGAAATCAGGATGCTATGCACCAAAACTACCCTGTGCCACCCTGGTGGTGGAAGGACCCCTGCGCCAGGTCACAAGGGGGCTTGTACCTTGTTGGGGATAGAGCACTCCCTTATTTGGAATTCCAAAGAAGCCCTGCCATGGTTGCAAGAGGGGGCTCAGGTTAAACCAGCCAGGACTGGTCTATGAGCCCTGTGCCACTGCCTGGCAGAGCAGCAATTAGGGGGACATGGAAGGTGGGTACCAGGGGTTGATGGAGCAGTCAGGGTGCCATGGGGGTGATGGGGGCAAGGCAGCAGTGAGAGGGATGTAAGGAGGCATGCAACACAGCTGATCAGCCTGGGTAGGGGGTGGCAAGGCCAGACCATCATGACCAGGACCCCTGGTGGCAACAGCCCAGACACCTTCCCCACAGGACCCACAGTTCCCTACATGTAATGGGTGGCAGTGGGTGCAGGTTCTGGGATGCATTGGGTGGATGAGGAAGTGCCCTGGGCACCATAACATTCCCCTGGTACACAGCCCCCAGTGTGGTGACCTGTGGATGCCAACTACACTGCCAGGGACTATGGGCACTGTGTAGCAGGTACCAGGGGTCCGGGTCATGATGGTCCAGCTGCACCCCCCCACTTGGGCTGATCGTCTCTGTGCCACATCACATGGCACCTCTGCTGGGTGTCTCCTCACATCTCTCTCACTGCTGCCATGCCCATGTCATCCCCCATGGCACCCCTACTGTTCCATTAGCCCCTGGTCCCCACCTTCCTGGCATAGTAACCCCCCAACCTCCATGGCTTGTCTAGGCTTGTACTGGATGGGGGGTCTTGATGCTTGATGGGACCCTTCATCAAACTCCTCAGGTGTGCCACATGTTTGGCACAGCCCTGCAGCTGTGGCAACTTTCAGGGCTTTGGCACAGGGACACCCACTTTTTATAAAATAGGGTGTAGGGTCCCTGACACACTCAGAGTTTGCTGCAGCCAAAGATTGATGCAAATTGTGGTGATCTAAGGGCTGACTGAAAATCAAGCCCAGTTATTGCACATACACATAAAAAACAGCAAAAATCATTTTAGAAAGTTATGAAGAAATTAAAAAATCAGACAACTGATGAATTTTCTAAACAATATGTCATTAAAGGACAAACTATACCATTAGGACCAGAGGTAGCAACCAAATTTAATAACTGTTTTGTAAGTATGGGGCTAAACACCCTCCACATATGTAACAAATCAAGCAGTTGTTCTTCAAATAGTTTTGCTTTTATGGGAGATACCAAAAACAGTTTCAAATTTAATGTAATAAAAATTGATGAGGTAATGAAAGAACTGAATAGAATAGATACAGCAAAGGCAGTTGGATCAGATAATATCCCTCCACTGCTTTTGAGGTATGCAGCTCTGGTTATCTCTGCCCCTCTAACATATATATTCAACATGTCATTGAACCATGGGACATTTCCAATAGCTTGGGGACTTGTCAAGGTTATTTCTGTTTATAAATTGGGAGACAAACTAGATATGGGCAGTTATCACCCTGTTTCTTTTCTTTTGACAGTATCTAAGATATTGGAAAGGTTGATCAGTATTCAAATGAAGCATTTCTTAGAACATAGTAATAATATTAACAGCTCTCAGTCTGGGTTCCGTACAAAACACAGTACCACTACAGCTTTCATCAAGATGGTGGGCAACATCTAGGACCTTTTTCAACAGAATGGTGTGCCACATGTGTGAAACCACAGTTAGGGCAGGATGTGAAAAATGACAACTGTCCTGTTCATAAGGAGGTGTGGAAAAATGGCAATGCTGAAAATTTGGAGTAAAAATATTAAAAATTCCTGGAGTTACGAGCGTGCGATGAAATTGCACAATGCATGCTTGTAACACAGTAATTTCTTGGAATTTTTTCACCGAATTTGCAACATAGGCTTTTGGGAGCCCACCTCATGAACAGTAATACTGTCATTTCATTACTCAGTCCCAAAAGGTGATTCCATGCAGTGATCACAAAATCACCTTTCAGATTGAATAATGACATGACAGCGACTGAATTCATAAGGTGGGGTTCCAAGAACCCCATGCTGAAAATATGGAGCCAAAATTCACAAAAATGGCTGCGATATCCACCTAAGTTGAAAAAAATACATCTATGCCATTATACAGCTTACCAGCATTTCTGCAGTTCGTGGTTGGCTTTTGAAGAGTGCAGATGTGTTCCCAGTCGACAAAGATTGTCATGCCGGGCTCCAGAGGTACGTATGGGGTGAGAGGGGGTGCGGGGATATGGGGTGCGCAGAGGGTGGGTGCAGGTTGGGGGAGAGGGCACCGGACACAACGAGGGACCATTTTCTGCTTTTCAGGTAAAAAAAAAATGAAAACCATTGCAGGAAGGTTTTTCTCTTTTTGCAGGTAGATTTGGTACATTGGAGTGGGCTCTCAGTGTACCACCTGTGTGTTTTTGGGGGGAGACTGGAGCCAATGGGGACTGGGCCCCCTCTAGGCAAAGAAAAAAGGATCTGTGTTGGGGGGGGAGACATGATGCCGAGGGGGATTGGGCACCCCCTTGGCAAACAAAATGTGTGGGGGACAGTATGCCAATGGGGAGTGGGCTCCCCCGTAGGCAAATGATCTGGGAAGGGGACATGCCAACAGGGGGATTGGGCACCCCCATCGGCTTTCATGGGGACTCTGAGGCAGTTGCGCCTTGTGAACTTCATATATCAGTGTTACAGAGATAGAGTGCCAAGTTATATCCTCAATAAAATAAAACAAAGATTAAAAGAGCTTACGATCACCTCAAGGAATAGAATATGTTGTGCCACCTTATAAAACAACTATGGTGAGATTTGCATTGTATTGTTTAGGCCAGATAGCCTGGAGTTCTATTCCATCCAACTTCAGACCAAAAGACAGTACTCTAAGTTTGAAGAAGATAAAAATGAGGGCAGTGGACTTAGGGAAGAAACTCCTTCCATGTTGTCTCTGACTTGATAATTTCTTACTTTGTATATAAAGGCCCCCATATTCAAAGGAGATGTGCGGCCCAAAATGGAGATGTGCAGCGCATCTCAGAAAATGAGTTGAAGTGCAATATTCGAAAGGGAGAGATGTGTAGCACATTTCCAAATGTGCAATTGTGCAGAAATAATGTATGTGGCACAAAAAAAGGGTGTGTGTACATGAATATACCATACATCCATATATTCAGCCAAAATATGCAGTGCATCAGCTGCGCATCTCAGATGTGTGCCACACAAAGTTAGGCAGACAAGGACACAGGCAGGCCACAGAACTGCAGGCAGGCCATCCTGAGATAGCCCTTGGAGGTGCAGCAGGCACCCTGACACAGCAGTCATGCCAGGACAGGAGTACCCAAACTACAGGTGCCTGGACACTACCGGCACTGCCCAGGGAGCCACCCTCCATGCAACACCCAGGTTGTAGACACCCAGCAGCCACATGCCAGTGCTGTCAGGTGCCTGCTCTAGCACACCAGTGGAGCAGACAGCCACAATGCAGCACATGTACCAGGGGCCACAGCCTGCACCCATGTGGCCTGCTGGGCACCACCCAGTGGTGGCATGCACCCATGGTGACATCTGGTGCAACGGTGCCCAGGTAGCCTGGTTGTACTAGTGGCAGCATGGCATGGGCCATACACTGACCTGTGGCACACACCCATTGTGGTACACCATAGGTGCACACAGCACGCCCGTACCAGGTCCACACAACAAGAAGCCACAGACATGTCACCAATGCCTACCATGTGGTGTGACACCACCGCAGGGGGCACTACAGTGGGTCTGTGTGGTGTTTCTGTGATGGACATATCACAACAGTGGGCAGCATGGGGCAGGAGTGGCACAACCTGTAGCCTGAGGGTGACATGTGCATGCCTCACGGTCACCCGACCCCTCCAGTGTGGGGCATGCGGCCACCATGGGCCTGTAAATTTCCAGTGTCAGACTGGCCCACTGGTTTACCTGGAGTGATCCAGGTGGGACCCACACACTCGAGTACCTGGTCACCTTCTGAACACTGACATTCTTTACCTGTATCACCATGGTCCTATCATGTGGGGGGGGGGCACTGCAGGTGACTGTAAGCTGCAAACATAGCTAGTGTATCACTTTCTTGTGGCGTACCAATCAGAGTGTGTCACCCTGTGCCCTCCCCTGTTGCTTGACCAGGTGGGCCCCCTGTACCCCCAGTCCAACCCTGTACATGGCCATGGGTAATAGCACTGTACTCAGGCCAATGCATCCCACCCACCCACACACAAGCATTTCATTACACCTGCTTCCTAGGCAGCAGTACCTCCTATTCACTTTTGTGGAGTGGTGGGGCAGCCCTGTAAAGCTGGAACTGTGCATGCCTTGGGTATGCAAATGGCCTGAATACATTCCAGTAATGAGTTGCACATGTGGGGAATGGGCTCAGACTGTGCAATGAGGCCATTTGCATATCCCTGCTGAGCATTGTAATTTTGCACACTGCGCATGTGGCCACCTATTGCGCATTTCCACAGGTCTAAAGGCATCTGCCACACTGTGTATCTCCCACTTCGCGATCACACATGTTTGGGATATTCTGCCAGACATGCGTGATTGCATCTTATGTGCATCTTCTGAATATACCATTATTTTGTGCCGGTGCATCTCAGTTGTGCGGCACAGGCACTTGTGCGATGCGGCCTGGGACTTTTGAATATGGGGCCCATTATGCAATCCTTCTTAGGCTAAATCTTTTTAACTTGAAGTTTAGAACTTTATAGTAGTGGTTCTTGTGGTGATAGTGAGTGGAGTAAATATGAAAAATAATATAACATTTCTTGTGTCTGTTACAAATTAATATCATGTGTGAATGTTCTGGTGATTATTATTTATTATTATGCTTATATTTACATGTTATTGTATTTCTGTATTTCTTTTTTATCATGAAATATTTTATTTGTTTTTCTTTCATGTACAAACAGGTGGCATATCATATCAAACAGTATCCATAGGTAACAGTAGTAGGTCTGCAAAGCACTAGCCTGTCAAATGCAGTCTAACTATGCCCCATGTTGTCATATACCAATAAACAAAAAGAATCTCAAGTTTATTTAACAGCTTTTCCTGTGCAGATACATAACCAGCTTCTGAACTAAAACAGGATCATTTCATGCCTAAGGGAAGTGAAGTATTCCTAACTGAAGAAGCATATAAGTATACAGGTGGTTCTCCCCTGCATACATTTAATATGGTAGTGAGAGAAGGAGTCTACTAGCCTGGCCTTGCTAATACCACTAATGTTGGTGAACTGTTCTAGTTTTATGGGGCCGACGTCTCATGCTGATTGTATGGCATCCTAAGTTACCATTGAATGTGGCCCAGAACCATGAGCAATAGCTAGAGAACGTCTAAAAGACAAATCCTTACATCTTCTTGTTACGTAGGTGGGTTAAGGGGGCTGGGCACTGGGACAGAACACAAATGGGACCTAAAGAATGGGGCCTATTTTTTAGTGTAGATGGGTAGTTTGCATCTGACCACATAAGACAGTTGCTCAAAGGAGGCTACCCTCGCTAAAGCGGAGTGCCAGGTAATGAGAGAAAGAGCAGTGGGTTGTTTTCACTTCATATTTGGATTGCCCTCTTGGCTTCTATTGGCACCACAAAAAGCTAGTCAGCCTCCAGGGTTGAAGCCTGTGGAAGGTACGATATATGTCTCAGAATGGCCAATGCCAGGTGGTGGGGAGGGGGATGTGCAAATCCAGAACTTTGGAGCAATCCTAAAGAAACACCTGTCTAAAACCTTGTCAAAAGGGGGCATTGCCAGAGAATATGTAGAAGGCCAGCATTAGGTGATTAACAGAGCCAACATTGATAGTGAGGCAGTAAGCCTCACTGATGTATCGCTTGAGGAGTTCTGTACCACTGGTGTAAAGTCTTAAACTGTATAAGTTTGCTTTTGGCAACACTGTATGTTGTGTGGGCTTTGTGGACACAGTTGTTCCATTGTACTTTGGGCAATTGGGTTCCACCCTTGGAATGTGCCAGCGTTAGGGGGCTGAGTCATTAGGGTGCCAATTGGCAATGTTGTCAACCACTGTTTTTGAGGGGGGGCTGCACTCCCCCCGCTCCACCTTTTGAGGGGCTGTGCCCTCCACCCCTCTAACTATAGATTCCATCTCCGGGGGGGGATGGACCTTGGGGAGCAAGCATTGAATTCCAATTTTGGTGCCCTAATGACTTGGTGCCCTAATGCTGGCGCTCTGAAGCACTGTAGTGGGGCAATTGCATTTGCAAGTCTGCCTCCCATTGGAATTTGCTTTTATGCATTGGATCCACCTGGGTGTCTCTCAAGGCACTGTATATTCTACCTGCAAGCCCTTTGGATGAATTCTGTTTATGCCTGGAGCTCAGCCAGGACCATGTCTGCACCTCGGCTACAGTACCCCACATACTTGACACTGCTCCTCTTAGCTGCAGATATAGACAAAAATCTCTTTTTAGAAGCCCAAATTTGGATTGGAGCTGCTCAAAAGATAAGAGGGTATTGGAGTTAAGCATTGAAATGTCAGCTATTGTCTGGATGTTTTTCTCTGCTGAGTTGTCCCATGTTATTGGCTTATGGTCTATCAGTATGCTTGGGTTCTGCCATAATCTCATATATCATCTGGAGTGGGGGCCCTTGCTTGAGCAGGACAGCATGTTAGTTTTAGGCAGTTTTTCCAGGCATATTGTGTGTCCTGAATAATAGGGTTAACCTCTAAGAATTTTCTAGAACTGCTATACAATAGTGTACCTAGCCAAGGTGTGTCTGTTAGTTATTGCTCCAGGTGAACCAAAGAAGGAGTCACGTCTGATATAGGAGGTACCATTTAGTGGCTTGTGCCATCCAATAGGCCAGGACATGACCCTGAAGCCACAGAAGACCAAGGCCCCCTCTCTTCCAGTGTGCTTTCAACTTGAGATGACTCAATCTGGGGTGTTTGCCATCCCACAAGAAAACTGAGGTACTTTTCTGAAATCTCCTCAAAGTTGCTTGTGGGACCAACAAGGGGATGTCAGCAAAAAAGTATGCTAGCTTGGGCAAGGTGGACATCCTGATTGCCTCAGTTTTTCCTTTGAGTGATGAGTATATGAGCCCCCATCTTTTCATTTCCTGTTCTAACGTTGGGAGCAACAAGAGATCGTTTTCGACTAAGATTCTTTTCCACTCCATGTGAATTTTTGCCCCAAGATAAGAAAAACCTGATGATGCCCACACAATGCTCATGCTTGCTGTGCACTGGGCTACACACAATGCATTCAGAGGGGATAGTGTTGTTTGGTTCCCATTCATGACGAGACTGTATAACCGTATATCTTCACAAATGACTCCAGTACTTTCATGACTAATGGTGCTGATGTCGCAGGTTGGGATAAAGTCAGGAGCATATCATCCACATAAGTGTTTACTAAAAAGTGAGATAAATGAGGTTTAATACCTTGAATGCCCCATGTGTCCAGTAGCTTTCTGATGAGGGGTCTAGAGTCAGTAGAAATAGCAAGGGGCATAATAGACTCCCTTGATGTATGCCTCTATGGAGTTGGAACGGCTTTGAGGTGGTGTTATTAGTAAGTTCTGCCACAGTTAGGGAGGAATATCATGCCATGGCCCAGCTTCTGAAATAGGGTACTATACCAACACTTGTAGCACTGCATGTAAATTATCCCACGTGACTCAGTGAAATGCTTTGCAGAAGTCAATGACCATTGCTGCCATAGATATGGATGAGGCTTGAGCATACCATTTGAGGCCAAGCAGAGTTCTAAGGTTGTTTGCCCCCATTCTTTCCTTCCAAAATCCTGCCTGCATGTGGTGAATTAAGGAAGGCAGGGCTTTTTCTAATCTTATTGGTAATGCTTTAACTAAGATTTTTGTGTCTATGGAAATAAATGATATTGGGCGGTAGTTGGTGCAGTCTTGTCGATCATTCGATGTTTTGGGAATGAGGAATATGACGGCTACTTTCATGGTGGGACGGAACACATTGCATGCTCTAACTCCACTAAGGGCTGCCATGAGGTGAGGGAAAATTATCTGTGGCATCAACTGATACAATCTATGGTGAAACTATCCTTACTGGGTGCTTTGCCTGATTTCATTACATTGAGGGTGGTATGTAGTTCTTGTTCAGTCAGGGGGCATCCAGCTGTCTTTGTAAGTCAGGGGCCAAGAAGGGTAAAGGAGTTCTCCTAAGAATTCCTGTAACTGATAAGTGTCTGTTCCTAAAGGAGGGGTTGGGGGGGAGGAGTATAGTGTCTCAAAATATTGTTTCATGACCTGGTATATTTAGTCATGCTGTACCTGACTAAATATAGGGCCATGTCGGGGCAGCGCTAAGTCAGGCAGTGCCACTCCAACATTGCTCCTGAATTTGACCCCAAGAGTTGATAGTGCCAGAGCACTACTTGCAGTTTTCAAAGGTACACATGCAAATGAGCCCATTGGGCATGTACAGTGCTAAGGGGGCCATTTGCATGCCCATTATGGGGCCATTTGCATGGGTAGTGGAGTACAGTAGCACAGCGCTGCCCCCCTAGTCAGCAAAGCATTCGACACTGTCGACCACAATCTGTTAGTCTCAAGCCTAATAAAAGTAGGCTCCACCCTCCTTGCTGCCTAGTGGTTTACCAGCTACCTATCTGGAAGGACCCAGAAAGTAAAAGTTGGTGGCTTCTTTTCTGCATCCCTCCCAGTTGTCAGGGAAGTCCTACAAGGCTCCATATTAGGTTCCATCCTCTTTTCCCCTGTACATCAATAACCTTGATGCACATATATCCCAGCCCCATCTGCATTTTTTTGCTGATGATACTGTACTGTAGACATCAGACCCTACACTGGCTGAAGTGAGGGATCTACTCCAAGTTGACTTTGTACAACTAGAAATCAACCTAATCAATGCCAAACTACTACTCAATGCCAAGAAAACTAAGGCCATGATCTTTGCCCCAAATACCACCTCCACTTCCCTTGCAAAAATGCACAAAGAATTCATCACTACCTCTCTAGGTGAACCCCTTGAAATCACCTCCAAATTAAAATATCTTGGCATGTGGCTAGACAGCAAGCTTTCCTTTCATGACCACCTCGACGATCTGGCAAAAAGGCTAAAAATTAGGCTAGGTTTCTTCTTCTGCAACAAGTCTCTCTTTCCATTGGATACCAGAACTAGGCTGGTCCAGGCCACTTTCTTGCCACACTCGACTATGGAGATCTAATCTATTCCTCCGCAGTGGCCTCAGGACTCAACAAACTAGATGTCCTCTACCACTGCACCATACGGTTCATGACAAACCTACCCTACCGAACCTACCATTGCGATTTGTACCTAGCCGCTGGCTGGACATCACTCTCAACTAGATGCACACTTCATGCTGGTATCTGGACTCTTAAGCTACTCCTGAACAAGCTTCCAAACTATCTCAACCCTTTTCTGTATTTCCCATAGTGTCTACTGTCTTAGGAAAAATGACCTCCTCCTCCTTGATGTACCAAGAACTCGCACCTCACTTGGCGAGTGGGCCATATCGAGCATACTCCTAACTATCTGGAACAAGCCCCAAGGTGTACTAAAGCTTCCCGGTACTGTTCCTGTCAGCCTATATAAAAGGTTGGCTGCTGCAAAAATAAAAGATACGTGCAGCTGCTTCTAAATCCTAGCTCACTGCTCTAACCCTAGCCCACTGCTTCCTCTTACTTACCTAGAAATTAGCTGCCTTGATACTCCAAAACAAGCACTTTGTACCTTTTTTCTGTACTTGTATTTTCCTATGTCATTGTCATTTTTATGCAACATGTTAATGCCTGCCCATAATTCTGTACTTGAATTAGTACTGTTTTTTCGATTATGCAATTTGTAATTACCTGTCTGTGTCAAAGGACCTCCTTCTAAATGAGCTTGCTCAACTGAGTTTTCCTTCAATAAACTTGAACTTGAACTAGTCCAGGATAGTTGAACATGTTAGTGGTGCTAGTGTTCCTCCCCATCCTCCAATTGCTAGTCCCTGTCAATACATACAAGAAATTCTGGTGGTAGTGGAAACCCCTCGCCCTCTGATTGAAGCCCCTCACAGAAAACCTGCATCACTGATGGTAGAGGTTCTTCCCCCTGCTGATCATGGGCTCAGAATTATGAAGAAAAAAAAAACCTCCCTGGTGTCCAGTAGTTCCACCCTCCCCCCCAGCACCAGGCACCTCCCACTCACTCTATCTATATTGTTGGTACTGGGTGCATATAGTGACTGGCACAGCCCTACTCACAACTCTTTGGCCATCCACTGTATGTCCTGGCAGGGAGTGCAACTCTCTTTTATAGTACAGAGTGATGTGCCCTATCCTATAAATAAGAGGCACACTCCCTTCCTGGATATATGATGGCTGGTTGATGGGGTTTGAGGAGGGCTGTGCCACTTGGTGTATGCCCCTGTGGCACTGCCAATAAGTATATGGTGAGTGGGGGGTGCCTGGTGCCGCAGGGTGGGAGGGCACTGGATGGCAGGGAGGTTTTTTTTTGGTTTAATTCCAGGCTGGTGATCAGTGCGCGTGTGTGTGTGTGTGTGTGTGTGTGTGTGTGTATGTGTGTAATCACTACCATCAGGGATTATATATGTCACTTCAGGGCTGAGGACTGGAGGGTTGGTGGGGTACCACTGGCACCAGGGTTGTTACATTTGGAATATGGAGCTTGTGATTGGAGGGTGGGGGATCACTAGCATCAGAGATGTTACTTTTGGAATATGGACTGGAGATTGGAGGGTGGAGGGGAGCATTAACACCAGGGTTGTTACATTTGGAATACAGGGCTGGTGATCAGAGGGTGGGAGCGACCACTAGCATCAGGGATGTTACATTTAGAATACAGGGCTGGTGATCAGAGGTGGGGGGAATCACTAGCACCAGGGATGTCACATTTAGAATACAGAGCTGGTTATTGGAGGGAGGGAGGGGACCAGTGGCACCTGGACAGTTTATTTTACTGTTGTGGCTGGGGATCAAAGGAGGTGTACAAGGAAACACAGGGGCGGGTATGCTTCCCCAGTGGCCGACCGGCTGGTGGCCTGCATTACCTTTGGCAGCCTCTAGGGTTGTGTGGAATAAAAGAAGATTGTCATTGACTTTATTTGCACTGTGCAAAAGGACCCTGCAAACTCTCTTGTACCACACAAATCCGCTGAATATTGGCGTGCCCCAATATTCTTGTCCCCCACCCCACTATTTACATACCACCTTCCCCCTGGTTTGGTTTGTATGGGTGCTTACCATGTTTGCTCTTGCAAAACAGCCCATTGAATATTGCCCAGTTTGCTTGGGCAAACACTGGTTAGCACCCGTGCAAACATTTGAATATCGGGGCTGTTGCATCTTAACTGGGCTATCCTGGGAAAATCCTCTACATTGTAAGAAAACAAATGAGAAAACATTGTCAGCAATTGCTTGCCTTTCCTGGTTCCCCTTCACCCCCAAAAGCAATATATTCTAATAGTTATAGCACTGTTAAGAACCAGGAAATCACAGGTGCAGTCCCTGCCTGCAATAAATACAGTATTTACTGTGCATCCCTAAACAAACCTCTTAACTTCCAAGTGCTGTAGTCTACCCAGCTGTAAACATGGTTAGAAGCAGTACCCTACCAGAAATGGGATGTCGCAGGGCTCTCTTGTCCAAACAACCTGGTGGGCTCATGCCCCCACTCTCCCCAAAAAATGCAGTTTATAATAGTGCCTTTTAAGCTGAAGAAACTTATAACAGAACACGAATCCTCGAATGTCCTACCTGCTGCAGAGGTCGTGAGAAATAGTGAAGCTGCCCTCCCCACCCCCGAGAGCTACCCAGAACACGGATCCTCTGAGGGTCCTGCCCTGCTGTAGAGGTTGTGAGGGATAGTGAAGCTGCCCTCCCCACCCCCAGAGCAACCCAGAACACGGATCCTCCAAGGGTCCTGCCCACTGCAGAGGTCATGAGGGATAGTGAGCTGCCCTCCCCCACCCCCTGAGAGCAACCCAGAACATGGATCCTCCAAGGGTCCTGCCCACCACAGAGGTCATGAGGGATAGTGAAGCTGCCTCCCCACCCCCAAGAGCAACCCAGAACACAGATTCTCTGAGGGTCCTGCCCGCCTCAGAGGTCGTGAGGGATAGTGAATCTCTCTTCCCCCCCGAGAGCAACCCAGGTAAACTGCTGCACAATGAACACCAGGGTGAGGAGTTTCAGGCCTCATAACGCGCGCCTGCTCCTGCTAAGTAATCTGATTTCAGGAACCCGCCGACGCATTGCATCGGCTCCCCACCTCCCCCACCTCCACTCTTGCTCAACTTCACCTTATATAGGCAGCAGGCGTCGATGCCTGAACCAATCAGCCCACTTCTCCATCTGCATCCTATACCAAGCCACCACTAGAGGCTGCTCTACTGTTTTACTCCCTCCTACTTTTTCCTACTTTTTCTTCCCACTGCTGCCTATCAC
Source organism: Neoceratodus forsteri (assembly GCA_016271365.2). Classification (NCBI taxonomy): domain Eukaryota; kingdom Metazoa; phylum Chordata; order Ceratodontiformes; family Ceratodontidae; genus Neoceratodus; species Neoceratodus forsteri. The sequence goes on from CM057458.1 coordinate 362,499,908, forward strand.
CCACCCTCTAAACTGCCACCTTCTCAAAATTCTTATTTTTCTCCTGTATCTCTCTTCTGCTCTGTCCCCTGTGCTTCCCCCCTCTGCTAACACCTGTACCAGTCAAGCTCATGGAACCACTGACTCACCCCACATCCACACTGCCTGGTATCCACAGTCTCCCACAAGGCATACCAAGGAGAACCTGACCTACACTATGTCCATCCTCCACCCAGATTATGGGACCTTCCACCAACCCTCATATACCATACACAACCATGACCACTCCCATAAGCGGATGACCCACTCAGGGATTCTACTGCATTGGGTGTCTCTCCCTATGAAACCTATAAATCCCCAACCTCCTATCTCATCCCACCCTCTCCTACTGTCAGCCCACTGTACACTACCCCTCCCTATCCCCTCCCTTTCCAACCCCCCGCAGACCGCAGCTCACATAGATCATTGTATCTGAAAATTGACCTGGAAATCCATGCTCAGATCCTTCCACTTACTGCTCCTCCTTATATCCGGTAATATCCACCCTAATCCTGGCCCACTTGCAACTTCTACACCTTACCATGCCCCAATAGTGGGCTTCACATTGCCAGCCTCAATGTCTGTAGTCTGCTAAAAAAGTGTGATTCATACCAGGGATGGATCCTCCAACACTAACCCGATGTCATAGTCTTAAATGAAACCTGGCTCTCTCCCTTGATCCTGGACTCGACGGTAGTCTTGCCCAGTTTCAACCTCTTCTGCACCGATCAACAGGGGAAACATGGAGGTGGCTGTTCCATCTACATAAAGGACACAATACACTGCCAGCCACTTCCCTTCCCCTCGCTGGCCCCTGGGCCACAGGCCATCACACTCAAACTCTCCATGGGTCACTCCCAAACCCCTCTTCTCATCACGACAGTCTACATTCCCCCCAGAAACTAGAAAGTGGCATTTCACTCAGTCCTGTCATATCTTGCCTCCCTCCTGCAACAAAATGAACAAATTATACTAGGGGACTTCAACACCAACTGGCTGGGTATGTCCACCTCACCTCTTATAGATACAGCTACAGCCCAAGATCTCACTCAAGTAGTCACCTCTCCCACATGGCTGGACCCCCGCATTGGAACCTCCTCCCTACTGGACCTGGTCTTCACCAGCCGCCCCCATAAAATCACTAATACCCCGGTGCTACCTAACACGATCAGAGACCACTCCCCAGTTCTCTGCACATGGTCCTGCAAAATGGCCAAGACCCCCGCCAAGGTAATTGTCCTTCGCAAACTTGGCCCAGGTAGACTTGCTCTCCTATGATCCCATCTCAGGTCACTGGACTGGTCCTTCTTAACCAATACCATCGACCCGGACCTAGCCCTTGACCTTTTCATTCGCACTTTCAACACTATCTGCAACAAATTTGCCCCACTTTCAAAAAGGATGGCCAAAGGCAACCCTGCCCCTGGATCTCTAACCACCTGCATTCCTTGATGCATACATGTGACTCTCTCTGGCACCTTTCAAATGAGACTGGCTGTCCCTCTGACAGGCAGAAGTATAGAGAGGCCCAGAACAAGTGTACACGGGCACTACGCAGAGCTAAGGCCGAGCACTATAAAGCTATCCTCACTAACACATGGGGCTCTGGGCAGAAATGCTGGAATAATATCAAGGAAATCAGAGGGGAAAACCATAACTCCCCTCCCAACCAGATATCGGTCAATGGGCACCTGACTTCTGACCCCTACACCACAGCCTCGGCCTTCAACCAAGCTTTCACTAACCTCAGCCATGTTCTTCCCCCTAATTTTTTTGACCCACCCCTGGCATCTCCCCCTCAGAATAACCCTCCATTCCACCTTCGGTGTATCATCCCCAAAGCTGCTGAACCATACCTCAGAAACGCTTTAAGCCACGCTCAGTATAGTAGTGACTCCCTTGATCTGAGGCTTCTCTGGCTCACCCTCCAAGATGTAATCTACCCACTCACTCATATACTGAACCTCTCCCTCTGTCAAGGTAAATTCCCCTCCAGATGGAAATCTGCCTTCATTACCCCCATCTTCAAATGTGGGGACTGTACTGACACCAGTAACTACCGGCCCATATCCATCCTTCCCCCCCATCCAAAGCTCTCGAGCGCATTGTCTATGACCAGCTCACTGACCAACTTAACAAACATGATCTTTTTTGTAAACAGCAGCATGGCTTCCCAAAGGGCACAGTACCACTACCGCCCTCCTGGAATTCACCGCGCACATCCACTCTGCATTGGACAAAGGCCATATCACTGGTGCTGTCTTTGTCGACCTCTCTAAGGCATTCAACACTGTCAATCACTCCCTCTTGCTAGTCACACTATCTAACATCGGCCTTTCCCAGGATGCCCTACACTGGTTCACTGACTATTTAACGAGTAGGTGCCAACAGGTCAAAATTGGTGCTACACTATCCAATAGTCTTCCAATTCTCTCAGGGATCCCCAAGGGGTCCATCCTTGGCCCTCTTCTTTTCAGTCTTTACCTTAACTCCTTCCCTAGCTCCTGCTCTAGCAGTCTCCTGCTATATGCAGATGATGCTGTCCTTTATACCTCCAGCCATGACCCTCTACAACTACACCACTCCATCCAGTCCTCTTTTAATGAAGCCAAACAGTGGTTCACTGCCCATCGCCTCATACTGAACTACAAAAAGACCAAATACATGATCTTTTCCCATCCCCAGAGCACTAAGCAGAAACTTTTCCCTCAGATCCTAACTGCTGACCTAACTCCACTCGAGCAAGTGAACGCCTTCAAATATCTTGGCATCACCCTGGACCTGGCCCTCACCTTCCACCAGCACATACACCATCTGTCCACGACCCTCAATGTCCACCTAGGTCTGCTGTACCACATCAAACATTGCCTGACCCAAGATGCCCTCCGACTTGCAGTCTCATCCTCCATCCTCTCCTTCCTTGATTACAGTATACTCGTCTATAACGCTGCCACCTCCATGACACTAAATAAGCTATGTCTCTCCCTCAACAAAACCTGTTGATTTGTCCTGGGCTATGACTGCCTCACACACACCTGCTCACTATATAACTCCACAAACTGGCTCAACCTTGACAATAGGATCAAATTCCACACCTGCCTTATGGCCAAAAAAATCACCCTAGGTCTCTCCCCACTGGGTCTCACCACCCTAATCTATCAGTCTACAACCCCAAAAGTAACTTGTAGCTCCAGCAAGCAACATCTCTCAGTTCCCCGATGCCATACCTCCCAATATCAAAGGTTTTCAAGCTTCAAGGCCCCCACCTGGGTGAATGACCTACCCAATTTCATCACTACCCAAAACTCTATCGGCCTCTTCAAAACCCACCTTAAGAGTCACCTCCAGTCCTCAAACTGCTGTGACTGCTACTGACCCTGTCACATGTATCCTACCTCCTGACAACAGCCTATGGCTGGCACCCCCCTTTTTTTTCTATTTCTTTCCCTTTGTCTCCTTCCTTCCTACTAGATGCTCATCCATGCATCCATAAGTCTACTGGGTCTTAACTCTGAGCCTTATCTCTGTATTGTTCAATATAAGCAATGTGTAACCTTAACTCTGTACTGTTCATTTTATGTGACATGGAACTTTTGTAAATGAGTCACTGACTCAAAGGTACTTTCTGCTCTCCTTCTCTGGGAAGGGAGGGTTGTGGTATTGGCTTTCACCTAACCCCAGTGACAGTGAGGGGTGAGGAAGTCCAGAACCACACAGACAATGTGAGGGGAGTGGCAGGCATCTATGTGCCACGTGTGGGTGTGCACATGGTGGCATGCTGTCACCATGCATGCTCACTTCCCTGTGGGCAACCAAGAAAAGTGGAAAGCTGCCGACTGGAGTTAGGGAGGGGACACTCCACTAACTCCCTTCATCCCCACTGGGTCTAACCTGCCTGTACCTGAATCTTCCAAAGTTTAATTTCCACCAGAACTGTCCAGATTGAATGGGACTGTCACTGAGAAGCAGAAGGCAACCATGTCCTGGGGAGCAAAGTGGGATGGCATGAATCTGGTGACTTGGGAGCCAGGCATCAGGTATGGAGGACTTCTGAAGGATGGAAGGAATTGCAGTGAGGGCCAAAGGACACCCTGCCCTGGGTCCGTGAGGAGCATTAGCAGAATTAAAAAAAAAAGTCCCCTTAGATTAATGTTTAATTGTGTCTGTTTTTCAGAAACTGGAGTGCTTTATTGCAATTATAATATGGTTATAAAAAATTTGACACAAGTTTAAAGATTAAGCAATAAACATGCAAAAAATCTGAAGGTTTATCTTTATTGCAATTAAATTTGTCCATGACATTGAGATAAAGTAACCCCTTGCAGAACTAGTCTGCATCACTTCACATTGTTTGCATTTCCTTTTTTTTGCATTAAGAAAGTATAACAGAAGTAAAAAATCTGAACTCTTAACTGTATTGCAATTAAATTTAGCTATAACATATAGAGATACTGTAGTCCCTTGCCATGTCTTGGACTGCTTTTTTTATTTTGAATTTTTTTATACATTAAAAAGAAGCAAAAAAAAACTGAATGTCTAACTGCATTGTAACACAATTTAAACACATTTAACCACATTTACTGCACTCCCTTGCAGAGCTACCCTGTATTGTTTGTTTATTTATTATATTTTACTGTTAGGTGTAACAAATATGATTTTAGTTGCTTTACAGTACAGTACCTATGCTGGTGAAGGATTGGAGGAAAATTACACCAAGCTCCTGGACACAAGCAGGTTGACTGTCTGTTTCCTGTTGGAAAGCATTAATATTTTTCACCAAACTAGCCAAAGGCTCATCTGTAGGCCAAACCCTTTCTACCCTAAAAATTTCCAACCAAAATTCCAAACCATCTAGGCATGAGACGATGACAAATAAACAGCAAAAATTGTGATTTATTACACTTTTTCACTATCTGGGTCTCAGAATCTGCATATCCAACTGGACCAGATCTTGGCATGTCAATAGACCTACCCCTCGAGACTGTGCATGTGAAATGTCATGCAAATCCATTTAACAGTTGCAAAGATATTAAAATACAAAGTAGCCAAGAAGGTGGTTTAAGATAGTTGTCTTGAGTTTGAATTCAAGAAATTGAATAGTTTCTATGTATGGAATACAAGACCTCAGATATCTGCTCAGTTCTAATGGCAGAATGTTCAGTCTACTATCACACAACAGAAGGCCTTAGATGGAACCAGGGCTTTTGTTTTATCTGTAGCAGGTTAAACAACACAGATTTCCCCAGTAAGCAAGTGAGGATAGAAGGGGGATTTTTCATGGTCAACAAAGAAACACCATGAATTAAAATTATAAGTACTGTAGTACTGTGTGTGTGTGTGTGTGTGTGTGTGTGTGTGTGTGTGTGAGTGTAGAGGATTATGAAGGCAAATAACATTTAATAATTATGTTTTTAAATTTAAAGAAAAACTGCACCCTCATATCTTCTAAATGTTATTTGTTTCCATGTCAACTGACAACTCTTTTCATGTAGCTGTTAAAGATGTATGCAACCACTTCAGTCAATTTTCACATTTCATACTATGCCCTGTTACTGTCCTGGGAGGGTCCATTTCGTGGCTGTTGAAATCTCATTGTCCCCGAGAACTGCATTAGCATATGAGAACATGATGTCAAATCAAACATTTATATCATGTATCTCTGTGCTGAAATAACAAATACTCTACAAAAACTCTCTAGAAACTCATAAACCGAATGGAGTTTAAAGGGGAAAAAACCTGCATTACAACTCAAATAGCTTGTAAAACTCACTGAAAGTAAATGTAGTATTTCACATCTTCTTGCAGCTTGTTTCTTTTAAAACTACTTAAGCAGACAGGCATACTGGGGAGTTTAAAGGTTGATTATGCATCATGTTTTCATATGTAATACAGCTCTCAGGGACAATGAGATTTCAACAACCATGAAATGGACCCTGCCAGGACAGTAACAGGGCCTAGTATGAAGTGTGAAAACTAACTGAAGCAGTTGCATACATCTTTAACAGCTACATGAAAAGAGTTGTCTGTTGACATGGAAACAAATAACATTTAGAAGATATGAGGGTGCAGTTTTCCTTTAAGGCAGTTTTATTTTTATGACCTAGCTGAAGGTTTTTAGTGAGTAAAGGTGACAGTCCCATTTGTGATGGTAGTCAGGTATGTGTTTGGTACAACTGATTTTGCATATGAAGAGGCTACTGTTCCTTCTTCCAGTACTGTCATGGTGGGACAACAGCACTGGGTTCCAAGCTTCTCAGTCAATCAGATTACTGAATTTTGTTTAGCCATATTATAATGCTTAATAATCTGTTAGGATTGCCATATGAAAATGTACAAGTCAAGGAGTTTCAATTTAGGCTGAAAAATACACAATAATCTAAGACCATACTGTACATTCCAATTTTATATGGCATTTTTCTTACAAATGTATCCCCAAATGCTTTGCATTAAGAATGTTTAAACACATTTTTTTTATTTTAAATTAATAGAAATGCAATGATAAAAACTGTAATATAAAAATAAACCTGAAGTTAAACTGAGAGCAAATCTTTTCTTGGATTAGAGAGCTGACACTCAGCTGTTACTCAGAGACATACAGTATGAGGCTGGATTTTTGAAAGGATTTTTTGGACAGTAGTGAACTTGCTTCTAAAAACAGGGCTTTTCCTTGTGCCCAAGGGACACCCACTAGACCACTTTTACTTTGGTCTAGTATGTGTCTGTTTGCTGCGACTTACATCTAAAGTCAGAAACAAGTTTCACAAAGCATTTCCAATAGCTGCAAAATATGCAGCTGGTAGATAAGATATACCTGTAGTGAATATGTATTTGGGTAGCACCTGTATCAAAATGACAGAGAAAAATATGGATTTTTGGCCTCCCATTTATTTCTTTGTACCACCTGCCCAATCAGAGCAGAGACAGGCACAACATGAATTTTGAAACCTCTAGTCATGATGTTTTTTTTTTTTATTCAGGTTATAAAACAATATGTATAAAACAAACAATACGATTGGTTAAAAATGGTCACCTGACTTTCATGTCAAATTAAAGATACATTTTATATTTTGCTTTCTTTTTTCTGATCTGTTTACTTCTTATATAATTGTATAAGCTTAATAACTGCACTCTATACGGTGTGTTATGCTGTAAAAGATAACATATCTATCATGCATAAAGGTACTTGGCTCCAACTTGTGCCTCATAACCTAGCTGGTGTTTGCAGTAATATAGCATTGTCACATGCCCTGTTGCATGTTATAGTTACCTTTTGAGTCATAAAAGAGCTCTTCAATATTTGCAGATCTGTAAGGAGTTCCTAATCACAGTGTTCTGAGGATAGCGTAGAAATTGAGCTCCCAAGGTAGAACTGAAAGGGTTACAATTTAAAGTAAAGAAATAATGTGTCTTGCTGAGTATTGAACCCAGGCCCCTGGAATGCCATTCGTCTGCTCTACCACTGAACGATAGACTCACATGGTTGGAGAGTGGATTTGCAAACCTATAAAGAGTTCCTGATCACAGTATTCTGAGGATAGCGTAGAAATTGAGCTCCCAAGGTAGAACTGAAAGGGTTACAATTTAAAGTAAATAATGTTTAGTCACTTACAGCTTTTTGATGGCTGACAGCAACAAACCCAGGATAATCAAAGTAGAACTCCAGGCATGACACCAGGTGCTCCAGGTGATGAAATGAGGTAGAGTGCTGGGGCCCTGCAATGGTATAAAGTATGAGCTCACTGTGTATTTATAGGACTGCTTGACATTCCTGCAGAGCCTTCTTTCTCTGTCTCTCACTCTTTCTGAATGATCTGGCTGGTGCTTGTAGTTTCTAGGAAGTTTCTTCTTGCCCAAGGGGTTTCACACATACCTCTGATGTGTTTTTGGGCAGCAGAGATTTTTGTCAAGGAATTGTTCTTTCTTCCTGATATAGCTGCTGCATTTCTTTAAGTGTAAGAGGAGCATTGTTTTGGCTGCAGGGTTACTGTGTATATTTTTGTCTCATTGACCAGCATGCAAAATGTGGGATTATCCAAAGAAACAGGTAATCAATGTATAAATAAAAAAAAAATTATGCTCAGTGTGCATGTGCAGTAAGAGTAGCTTATGTCTCGTAAAACTGGTTCTGCTTCAGCTGCTTCTAATAAAAATCAAAACAAATCTCTTTTATAGTTATGTGAGCACTACATTTAGCAACAATGAAATTATTTAAAAAGCTTGAATTGTTTAACTCAACAGTTTTTCTCATGATGCCTGCAAAATGCATATATAAAATATGGACATTTGTTTTGTGTCTATACCATGTTGCTAACATGTGCAGCACAGTTCACATTAAGCTAGTCATGCAGCTTGTTTGCAACCATTTTCTTTATGTGCTTGTAATGAGTTAGCAACTAGTTAGTTTGTATTTTCCCATCAATTACAGAATTTGGTTTAAACTGAAAGTATACTCAGGCAGCTCACTCAGAGCTTGGCAGAATCCAGTTAACCAGATATCAGCGATTAAGAAATTTCCTATGCAGAACCTTAACTGTTCAGATGCTAATAGGCTGTCAGCTGGTTGTACAATAAGTTTAACGTGAGCTGCACTTTATAATATTGACTTCTGATACAGTAGTAGAAGAATCCTGCTGCCTGAAACCAAAGAAAGTGTTGGATGATAAATATACATTTAATTATGTATTGATGTATTGAGATTCTTATGTTCAGAAGCAAGTACAGGAGGGTAATAAATGGCGAGTACGGGTTTTTAATATATCTTAATATATGGAAAAGCTTCATACTGCTAAACATTTTATGAAGCTATTTGTAGGTCTTGGAGTGATATTCTCAAGGAAATTAAGTACAGTGTAAACAGATGTAAATTCTTAAATCCTGTACATTGTGGAGGCATATGAGACTTTTATTTTAACTTTCATAAAAAAGGAAAAAAGTCAGATCTTGGGTGCATTTAGTTATGTAAGGCTTGGCTCAGGGGTGCAGGTTTTTTTTTTATTTATTTCTCTATAATATTTGACCAAGAAAAGCACAACATGCTATTACAACTAGTTTCCATTTACATCCTGAAGGGTGGGTGGTATGGACCTGTTTTATTGATGGGGGACTATTGGCCATGACACCAAGGAAACTCCCCTGCTCTTCATCGATAAGTGCCATGGGATCTTTCACTTCCATCTGGACAGTGACCACCGATGGGCAGAAGGGACCTCGGCTTAACATCTTAACCAAAGGATGGCAGCTCACCACTGCAGTGCCCCCCCCCCCATACTGCACTACAGTGCCAGTTATGGGTATTATACCAAGTGACAGGTGTGAAGCTAGAACCCCTAGCCATTCTATCTTCCAGCCCCAGAGACAAGTGTGCTACCTACTGAGCCACAGACACTGGATATTGAAGTTGGCTACATAGATCACTTGTTATGAACAAATGAACAAACAGTTCTTAATAATTTGTCAATTTATAGCTTCAAATTACCTTTCTGGAACAGCACATGTACTTTCTACTGTATCAATGCTAACAAATCTGAATTGTTACCAAACCTTTTCCCAAGGTTCAATACTTGGGCCAGTTCAATTCTTCATTTTAATAATGAATTACCTAACTGCTACTTATAATCCAGAATAGGAGCAAGCAGGAGTCAGCACCAGACCAATGACTAGTATAGAAGCATTTTATTGTTTAACAAAGTGCAAGTGCTAAGTGCAAATAACTTCTGGCTCACAAAACCATTTTGGTAACAGTCACGGCTAAAAACTTTTAGTTTCACCTAGCTAAATGGCAGGCTTCATCAGAGATGACTAGCATTCACATACAAAGTGTATACATACACCAGTATTTCTCATGCTCATATTTAAAAACTCATGCAAATATATTACACAATTAAAAACAATTGTTTCCAACTTCATTTCAAGCAGAGAATACAGTAAATTATTTTGTTTTTCAATTTATTGCATACTGATTGGTCTAAGTATATTACCTATTAGTCAGTGTTTTTTAATTATTTTACTAACTACTCTTGATTCAATATATATGTGGCCAAATAAATTACAATTGACAATGTTATTTTAACAAAAGTAATTTGTGTATCAGTACTTATCGATTAAAGGGCTAGATACACCTTCAGTGTTATTCATTCAGCACCAGTGGTTTTCAAATTAAACAAACATTCTCAATGAGGCACCCCACATATCATAAAAATGCTGATAGGTCTATATTATCATTTTAACCTTTTCCTTCCCTGGATTTTAAAACAACAATCCAAAAACTCTCCCTCTGACCACACAGTTGTTTTAAATTACCCTCTCTTGATCCCACTGTGACCTTTTCAAGGCCAATGAATTTTACCTCATGTTTAAGGTTAGGGTCCCTGCAATTGTTAACATGTACTATGGCACAGGACATATTATTTCATTCCAATGCCCTCAAATGTTCACCACTTATCCTTACACAGAACTCCCTTGCTATACTTCCAATAGAATAAAAAAGACATGACCATTGTAGTAAATATACAACTGCCATTGTATGACACAAAATCAAATCTTTTATTTTAAACACTTAATCAGTTATTGGATATTTAAAGGTGTTGGTTACTTATATGTCAGGACAAAATTTACACTTTCAACACCCCTTAGTGCCAACAGGTAGCTGCATTGACCACAATATATTACTTCTCTGTTTATGTGGTAAATATGACCTAACCTCCTCATCTTTCACCGTTGGGGCTCACTTATTGATCATTTTAGGACCCTCACCCACATATTGTTTTATTTTCTCATCAGTTTGCAGTATGCCCCAATTTCTAGTGAGGCTTTCTCTCAACTCTGTACTTCTGACACTGCTTCATTATAAACCTAATTTCCCGGAATTTGTTCCCTTCTCCTTGTGTACTGGGTTTTTGTGTCAGTGTGTCTGTCCGAGGTATGTGATCGACTACATTTAGTGCTTCTTTTATTGTGGCTTTATTAGAGCCTCTTTGTTGGAACTGCTGTACCTGCAACTCCTTCTGCTACTCAAAATCTTCTCAATTGGTACAATTTCTTGGGATTCTGATTAGCTGCCCCTTGGGTATGTTTTTTGGAATATGCCTCGGGTGAAAACTAGTAGCCAGAAGTAGGCTGTTTCTAGTTGTGGGTTTTGTAAATAGGGAGGGTTCTATATTACCCCCCATTTTGAAAATCCTCAGATCTAGAAACTTCACCTCCTGACTGCTGACATGGGCCTTAAAATGTAAATTCTCATTTGTGGTGTGTAACCAACTAACAAATTCAAAAAGCATTTCTGTGGTCCCCTTCAAAAATAATAGTGTCATCAATAAAATAATGCCACAAATCCAGATATGTGTAATAGGGATTAATATGGATGTGTGGCGTTGTTCCTTAGCCAGTCCCTTTCCCATTTGCCAACATATAAATTGGCATAACTGGGGCCTGTGGTGACCCCCATTGCTGTCCCCTTGATTTATTTATAACTATCTTGGAATAGGAAGACATTAGAACAAAGAACCAATTCAGCCAAATTGATCAAATAATCAGTAGGGACTTCTTGTTGAAAAACCCGCTCATTCAAAAAGTATTCCAATGCCTAAAGGTCACCTGTGTGGGGGACATTAGTGTAGAATGCCTCAATGTCTAGTGTTGCAAACAACCAATCATCCGCCATTTCCAACTCCTCCACTATATTAATACTATCTGTGGAGTCCTTTAAATAAGATGGTAACCTTTGTATTATTGGCTGATGGTGTGCATCAATAAACCTGGACAGTGGCTCTGTGAGCCACCCCCTCCCAGAAATAATGGATCTGCCGGGTGGATTCACAGGGTCCTTGTGTACCTTAGGTAAACAATAGATGGTTTGGACTACAGGGTGTGAGACAGTTAAAGCTCTAAGTTGGACATCAGTAATAAAACCACACAAATGTCCATCCTCCAAAACACTATCAATTGTTCTTTTCAAGTCCTCAGTGATATTAGGTAAGAACTTCTTGTAAAATGTAATGTCAGAAAGTGGCTGCATAATTTCTGAAACATATTTAACCATATCCATAACTACAATTGCACCACCGTTGTCTGTACTTTTTATTACAATATTTTGATTGGCAGCTAGATTATTCAAAGTAGTATTTTAATCTCTGGTGCAATTGTTAAAAAAATACGGAGGAAAAGAACTCATAAGTTTGTCTACATCTTGTTCACACTTTTTAACAAAAATTGTCATGGCTGGACATAAATTAGGACAATACTTGGATCTGGGTCTCATTTGTATATTTGTATTTACTTTGTCCCTTTAAAAGTTCTCACCTTGTACATCTACTTCATCATCAATGTTTTCTGTCCCATAAATAGTTTTTAATGTGATTTTGCATGCAAAATGGTGCTAATCAACCACAGTCTCAAACTGATTTAAATCAGTTGTCAGGGAAAATGATAGAGCTTTATTTAACACAGTTTCTTCTTCTTTGGTGAGAACATGGCTAGATAAATTAATAACAGCAGATGGCTGGTGTATAACACTTAGTTCCAGTATCCCCCTTGACTTCTTCCATGCCCTTACCCCCTCTCCTCATGTTTTTCCTTGAAAATATGGCTCCCAGAACCTGGTCTTCCTCACACTGTAGCAACATGGGGGTGGGGTGGGAACTTGTGCTGTATATTCTGAAGGGGATGTTGGTTCCTGCACTCTGGAAAAACCTTGGGATTACTATCTGTGTCACTAGGACTGGATGTAAAATCCAAAATCGTAGTATCATCTGTTGTACTACTATTTCTTAAAATAGAGTTTGTAACCCCTGGCTCTTCATTGGATTCTGATGGATTGGCTGGTGAATTAATAGATTTATTGTTACTCCAGTTCAACACCCTGCCCAATCTGTAATCTTCCTCATCATGAATAAACTTTCATTGTTTGGCTTTTTTTATCTTGACATCATAACATGCTACTTTCTCTGTTAACTGTTTAATATATTTCTCAAAATCTCCAATACTACATGACTCTCAATTCTTTTTCTTTACTCTCTATGTCTTTACTCAAAAGTTCTCTTACTGGAGTAGTATGTTCAAGTATAAGCTGAATTGATTACAATGCTACATCCTCCATCAGTTCATAACATTATTGCATGAAAACCTGATCCTTCATACCATACACTAGCATGTTCAAAATCTTCAAACTGTGTGGAACTTGCTTCATGGACAGATATACCTCCAAAGCTATTCTGTGCTCATGCATTCTTCATCCCTTGAGGACAATTTTTTTCAATGTCCTAAACGTCACTTTACTAGCCATCTGCTGCATCTCTTTTCCCATCATAGCATTTTCATTTAACAGGGGGTTGCCTCCCACTGGATCACTGAAAACAGTCTCTGGAAAGCTAGCCTCATTGTTAGCTGCACCTGCATTCACGTCGCTGATCTCTGATTCCCTGTTTAGAATGATCTGTTCCTGTTTGTATTAAATTACAGAAGCACAATACTTGGACACTTTGGAGCTGACCAGTCACACTACATTTAGCACTTTTTCAAAATAGTCCTTTTAGACTTTTGTTCAGCAACTCATGTGGCTCAAATACAAAATGTCCAAACAAAATCAGAGAGCCACACCAAGAATGTTCTGGTGCTGGGCAAACTAAAGTAGCAGCAAACAGGAGCCAGCACCCAGACCATGGACTTGTATAGAAGCATTTTATTGTTAAACGAAGTGCAAGTGCTAAGTGCAAATAACTTCTGGCTCCCAAAACCATTTTAGTAGCAGGCATGCCTAAAAACTCTTATGTTATGCCTAGCTAAATGCCAGGCTTCATCAGAGATGACTAGCATTCACATACAAAGTGTATATATATGTGTTGGCCTGGTGGCGTAGAGGGCTGAGGGGCTGGCACCTTATCTCTTCCAGGGGTGGATTGGAACACACCTGCCACCATAAGTGCAAGAGAGAGGGGCCCTGTCGGAAGCTTTTCAGGACAGCTTCCTGACACAGCTGGTACAGGGGCTGACATGGTTAGAGAGGACCTTATACTGGATAATGGGGAAGCTGTAAAGAACCTAGATGTGAAGGAGCTGCTTGCTGGGAGTGACCACTACTCAATGTGGTTCACACTTACATGCTGAGGGACACAGGGGGCATGGGTACATGGGTGGTTGAGTTTAGGGGTGGACTTTAGGATGATGGGGGAAATTCTGAGCAAGCACCTGGCAGATATCCAACATCACATGAATGCTGGCCAGAAATGGAACATAATTAAAGGAGGGCTGATGGAGGCAACAGAGACCTGTACTAGGAAAAAAACAAGAAGGACAGGGCAAAGAAACCAAGTTGGTTGACAACAGAGGTCAGGGAAGGGGTGAGAGCCAAGAGGGTGGCATTTCAGAAGTACAGGAAAATGGGGAGGGAGAAGATAAAGAAATATACAGGGAGAAGTCTAAGGAGGTCACCAGACTGGTCAGGGGGGCCAATGCATCTAAAGAGCTGAGACTAGTGCAGGGGATCAAAAGAGGAGAAAAAGACTTCTTCTACTACATAGTAGAGAAAAGAAGAAGCAAGGACCAACTAGAGAGGATCAAGAAGGATGGGGTGGGTGGAGGAGAGGGTGGAGCAATCAGAAGCACTGAATGATTACTTTTGCTCTGTGTTCATGTAGAAGAAGGGGCAAATACCTCAGGCAAGAGGGATTGAAGGCAATAAGAGTGGACAAGGTGCCTGGACCATATGGTATCCACCCTAGAGTACTGAGGGAGCTGGCAGAGGTCCTGGTGGGGCCACTGGCAGACCTGTTCAATACCTCCCTGGAGACAGGATGTGTGCCATAGGACTGGAGAATGGCCCATGTGGTACCCATCCATAAGAGTGGGACAAAGGATGAACCAGGGAATTAAAGGCCAGTGAGCCTGACCTCTATCATGGGCAAACTCATGGAGACCATCCTAAAGGAGAGGCTTGTGAGCTTCTTGGAGGCAAATGGTATCCAGGATGACCAGCAGCATGGGTTTATCATGGGAAGATTATGCCAGAGAAATCTGGTAGAATTCTATGACTGGGTGATGTGGGAACTGAACAAGGGCCATGCTGTAGATGTCCTGTACTTGGACTTCAGTAAGGCCTTTGATTCAGTGCCACATAGGAGATTGAGGGGGAAGCTGGAGAATATGGGGGTGGGACCAGAAATAGTGACCTGGATCAGGAACTGGCTGAGATGAAGACAGCAAAGGGTGATGGTAGGGGGAACTCTCATCACCAAGAGCGGTGACATGTGGGGTACCACAAGGATCAGTGTCAGAACCAGTACTGTTCTGGATCTTTATTGCAGATATCTCAAATGGAATCTGGAGCAAAATCAGTCTGTTCGCAGATGATACCAAGATGGCAGCTGTGGTAGATGACATGGGGAGGATGGGGTTGAAGAGGACCTAAACAAACAGCAGGAGTGGGCAGATAAATGTCAGCTGGGGTTCAATGCCAAAAAGTGCAAGGTTCTGCACTTCAGAGCCCAGAACCAGGGGAGAGATTATCACTTAAATGGGGTACACTTGGGTTGTTCCACAGAGGAGAAGGACCTAGGGGTGTTCATAACAGGGAGCATGAACAACTCTGCTCAATGCAGAAAGGCGGCAGCAAAAGCCAACAAAATGTTGGGGTGTATAGCCAGCGGGATCTCCTCCAGAAGTAGGGAGGTTATTTGGAGGAGGTGTAGTACTCCACTCATTTTTGATATTAGTACCAGTCTTTGACTGGGAGGTATATGCCCTAGGGGAACTTTTGTAGCTAGTACTACAGAGTGCATCTGGTGTGTATGGTACTAGGCAACACCACAGAGCCCTCAGATAGCAGTTTTTGCTAGCTCCCTACATTGCTGGGCACTATATTTTAAAAGTAGAGGTCCAGAGCTGTTGCCTGACTGTTTAAGGACAGAGAAAACCCTATTTTAAACTTATTTGGGGATCTGAGTGTAGTGAGAGACCAGAAGAGGGAAGTCAAGTCACTTTCAGTCAGCGTTATCATTTAAATTTCCAAATGGTAAGCGTCAGTGAGCCCAGAGTCAGCAAGCACAGTGAAAGTGACACAGCTAAGGCAAACAGCCTAGCTGTATCTGCTGTGTCAGGCAGGGAAGGAAGGAAGAGGTTCCAACAGAATGAGGTATGAAATAAATATTCACAAAAGAAGGCGATGATGGAGTAGAAAAATTAAAATTGAAATGGCAAATTTGTGGAGCATGTGGGATGGCTGGGCAGAGGATGGAACTGGACATTGCAGTCTGTATCAAATGTGTATATATAGAGGAGTTGGGGGAAAAAGGTGGAAAGGTTAGAGGGAAAAGTACACATACAAGCAGGGATTAAAGATATAGAGAAATGTGTTAGTTCTACTGCAAAACTGCTGCAGTAAAATGGTGATGAAAGTACTAATGAGGTAAATAAAGGTCCCTCAGATAAAAGGAAGGAAAGAACAGAGGACAGTGACAGGGATATGCCAGGAGAGGATGATTAGTTTTTAGTTCCAAATGGCCCAAGAAAGTGCAGAAGGGAAGTTCATAGACACATTGAAGTATCAAGTAGGTGCATTTCCTTAGATCCCAGGATATGGACACACTATCCACTTAATTGAGGACCCAGTAGAACTAACAAACTTACACACAACCCCCATTGTACAAGCGAGGGTCACTGGGAAAAACACAAAGGGGAAAAAAGGATTCAAGGCAAATCACTGAATACAAAAGTTTAGAATCAGATGAAATACAGGTTACTGTAAACACAGAAATGGCAGTTGAAACACTAGTTTTAACAGGGAGGAATAGTGAATCAATCAGCCATAGCACTAGAAATACACCTCTGGAAATGAAAAGTTACATGGTTATCATAGGAGACTCTATGCTGTGCTTTACTGATAGGGTACTCTGTGAGGGGGAAAAAAAAATATGTGACAGTGTCTTGCTTGCCTGGAGCAGGAATTGGTGATGTTAGAAAAGGGCTTCAGGGATTTCTAGAAAACACTGTGGAACCTGTGGCAGTTCTCCTCCTAGGCAAAAAAGATGTTGGCAGGAGGGATGTAACTCAAGTACAGCATGATTTTGAAGCAGTAAAGGCAGATGTAAAAGCCCAAAAATGTGGTCTCATAATCTCTGGGATACTGCCTGTTCCTAGGGCAGGAAGGCACAGTGAAAGGGAAATACAATGATTAAATGGGTGGTTAAAGTGGTGGTGTGACCGGGAAGGTATTACATTATTAGATCATTGGTATCGTTTTCAAAATGCACACAGATTGTATGCTACTGATGGCCTTCACTTAAACAAGTTTGATACAAAGGTCTTTCCAGAAAGAATAAATAATGCAATAAGGAATTATTTAAACTAGAAAATTTGGGGAAGGGAAATAAATATTCCTACCAGAACCAAACCACAAAAGTCCATCCCCAGTTGGAAATCCTTACTTATCAATGATAGAAGTATAGGAAATAAACAAGAGGAACTTGAGATTCTACTGAAAAATGAAAGCATAGTGCTATGCGCTATTACAGAGACATGGCTAAAGAGTGATATGTGGGGTGTACAAATAAATGGATACCAGATATTTAGAAAAGACAGGAAGGATAAAACTTGTGGAGGAGTAGCACTGCTAGTTAGAAATGACATAAAAGTGTATGAAATTAACTTTCCCCCTGAACTGAATATGGAACAGTTATGAGTCCAACTGAGACCCTGCACAAGAAGCATATTATTTTTGGAGTCTGCTATAGAGCCCCATCTTTAAATAATGAGAAAACATCAGAATTTCTAGAGTACCTGGGAAAAAAAGATTCTGGAAAAAGACTTTTGATTACTGGAGATTTTAATTTCCTGAAATTGAATGGGATAGATGGACCCCATCTACTCAGGTAGAGGCAGAATTTCTAGAGGACTTACACAAATTAAATTTCGAGAACCATGTAATAAGAAAAACAAGGGGCAATAACACTCTGAACCTGGTTCTGAGCAATTTAGGTGAGGTCTTAGAAAGATGTGTTGTGAGGGAGCCACTGTCATCCAATGATCACAGTATGGCTGAATTTCATATACACCCCCAACACTATGATCAGACAGCTAACAGTAAAATAAAGAGATGCAATCTTGTAGACTATAACTTCCTAAGATCATTAGATAAACTATGGGATTGGGGAAAAAAACTACAAGAACATAAAGTGCAACATGTGGGAAACCCTCAAAAATTTTCTACATGACTTAGTAGAAAACTATATACCCAGCCAAACCAAATATAACCATAAGGGTAAGCAGGGTTTAATCACACAATTCATAAACTTATCAAAGTCAAAAATAAAATGAACTGTAAAATAAAAATATCAGGGAACACTTATTATAAGGATCTATATAGGCAAAAATTAAAGGAACTTAAAAGAGAAATCAAAAAAGCTAAAACAACATGGAACTTAAACTTGTAAATAAAGTGGGAGACAACAAAAAGGCTTTTTTATAACTACATAGGTAGCTTGAAAACAGTAGAAATACTGTATGCCCACTTATCAAGGAAGACATATACATAACAAATTGCCAGAAGATGAATGAGGAATTTAATGCCTATTTTCATAGTGTATATTTCCCCAGAGAAAGTCTGCTTACAGTAAACGAGGGCAACATGGGTAGTAATATGGTGATTACCCCTCAAATGGTAAGAGACAAACTCGAGCATCTGGATTCTACAAAATAGCCTGGACCAGATGATTTATATCCTAGGCTGTTGAAAGAACTTTCAATAGTACTCTGTGACCCCATATATGCTATCTTTCAAAAATCCATGAATACTGGAGAGATTCCTGAGGATTGGACTATAGCTAATATCAAACTGATCCATAAAAATGGGACCAAAACTATATGTTCAAACTATAGACCAACCAGTTTCGTGAGCATAATATGTAACATTTTTGAGGATTTTGTGAAGGAAGAAATTGAACAACATATTCAGGACCATGCAATAAATGATATACACCAGCACGGATTTCAAAAGGGAAGGTCATGCATGACCAACCTAATTCAGCTTTTTGATCCTGTCAGTGAAGCATTGGATAGTGACATTTTAGTGGACATATTGTACACGGATTATGAGAAGGCTTTTGACAGCGTATTACATAGTGAGATTATAAAAACACATACAAGGAATACATTTAGAGGGCTGTTTAATTAGATGGATTTCTGCATAGTTGATGGATAGGCAGCAGAGAGTGATTGTTAAGGGGCATCTCTCTGACTACATATCAGTTACCAGTGGGGTCCCACAAGGATCTGTGCTGGGACCTACATTGTTTAATGTTTTGGTTTCAACATTAACAATTACAAATGGGGCAGGGACTGAAAAATTTGTAGACAATATAAAAATGGGAACCCTGGTCACAAATTTCAATGATGCTAAACTATTCCAGGATAATATTGATAAATTAACAGAAATTGCTGATAGCAAGAAACTCAGATTCAGTCTAAGTAAATGTACAATTATGCATCTGGGGAAAAACAAACAAAATATTCTTATAACATCAAAGACACTCAACTAAAATCTGCTGAGTCACAGAGGGACCTTGGTATCCAGATATTGAACACTCTGGATTTCTCAGAGCATTGTATTAGGCAGCTAAAAAGGGGTATGGGATACTGGCCTGTATAGGGAGGAACATTAGGAGTAGGACCAGAGAGGTGTTGATGCCTCTGTATGTGTCTCTGGTGTGCCCCCACCTGGAGTACTGTGGTCAGTTTTAATTGCCCTTTCTCAAGAGGGATGTGGTGAGATTGGAGGGGGTCCAGAGGTGGGCTACGAGGATGGTGGTGGGAATGGATGGGATGACATATGAGAGACTATTAGATCTGGGGGGAATATCTGCTACAGTATCGCAGGTATAGAGGTGATATGTGTTTAGTATTTAGGGCATTTCAAGAGAAAGAATTGTAGGAATGCCTGGGGCTCCAAAACAGACTAGCAACCACCAAAAATAGAGGGCACCAGTGTCAACTAGGAAAAGGTTCCTTTAAAAAAAGACAGTGAGAACATTGGTTTTCCCAGAGAGTGGTGCCAAAGTGGAATGCTTTACTTTCTGAGGTGGTTTCTAGTGAAACTATGAGGGGGGGAGGTTAAAAATGCATTGGACAAATATTATGGTAACATGTTCTTCCAATATATAACTTAAACTGTACAGGTCTCATATGGCTAACGCTACTTGACCTGGTAATCCATCCTATGAATTCTATGAAAGGTTATCCTGCCTCTGTATAGGTCACTGATCAGGCCCCACCTGGAGTACTGCATGCAGTACTAGCACCTGTTCCTGTAGAAAAACATCAGATTATTGGTGAGGGTACAGCGTAGAGCTACAAAGCTGATCCAGCCACAAAATTATGTTGAAATCTGGTGCTGAAATTCCACACATGTGCAATAGCACCAGAAGGAAAGATCCCATGCATGCGCGAGAGTGTGCCACTATTGCGCATGCGTGGGATTTCGACACCAGATTTCAACACAATTTTGCAGCTGAACAAGCACTCTTTTTTGTTACAAACACCAGGAGCACCTTAAAATAGCTTCATGCACTGGATTACGTGGTTGTTAGGATGGGTATGTTAAAATGTGGACGTCTGGAACAGTGCTCCCGGTAAACGAGCATTGTCGGTGCATTCTCACCATGAATCTGATTCCTGTGGGCAGGAAATTTAAATGTGTCCCAAATGTAATGAAAAAGTTACTAATTTACAAAAAACAGGTACACGGATTGTGTTTTCATTTATGCAGTGGCATTCTACAACATCATTTACACAGGTATGTGCCTAGAGATCCACTACTGTAAAATGAATGATAATAGAGGGGAAAAGCTGACAGTGCCCCTTTAACTTGAATAGATTTATTTTTGCAGACGCACAATCTTTATTTGCTGTTATTTGGATTAATTGTCATTGTTGAAATGTCACATTTACTGGAACTTCCTGTTGCCATTTCTGATAAAGTTTATACCTACAAATTATTGGACCATTTGTAAAAGATTTATAGATTCTTGAAAGGGTATTAACCTGTTAATTACTAATCATGGCTGCTTCTGATTTTGAGCACCACCCTAAGATTATATTCACTATTCCCCCTTTTTTAAGAGTCTCTTGAAATTTCTCATACAACATATTATAATATAGAAAATCTTTCATAAATCCTACTTCCACTTGTTCCTTACATTGATTGTAAGTAATGCATTTATTATATTGTAATACAGTAGCCCAGGTAGTTATATTTTCCCATGTAGAGCTTTACACATTTTCTTATAGTCATTATTTTTTTTTCTGAATTAAAAATCTTAAAGCTGGCATGCAACCATGGGATGGAATCATTCCCACCTTCAAGGCCTGTTTAAAATGCATACATAAATACCTTGATAGTGGTACATCTTTATAGTGTTTAAAGGAATCCTGAAAAAGTACCGTGTTTATTTGATCCTTATATCCCATTTTTTTCTATTAATTCATGTATGACCATGTAGTCCTGTTTGGGGAAGAAAGGCCCATTCCCATGTCATGGCAAATAATTGTGCTAAGGAATATTTAAAAGGATCTGGGCATCCAAGCCCCTCCCATGCAATTCCAAGAGATTCTTGGTTTTCCACCTCTCCAAAGAAATTTAGTAATGATTAATTTAATTGGTGAGAACCACTTGTCATCAGGCATTCCAAAAAAAGTTTGCACTACAAATATAAAATGTGGAAGGGCCATCACTTTGATAATGTCCACCCCATCCCATAGAGAAATGGATAAATTCTGCCAGAGATTTAATCTATTTTGTATTTTTCCTTTTGCTATATTATAATTTATGCCAATATTAGTTTTGATGTCATCTATAAGGATAAGACCCAGATATTTGATTTTCTTTTCTTTTTTAAATAGGGCCTTGGGTCACTAACTTTAGAAAGAGTCATAATGACAGATTTTGAGGAATTTAATTTCTACCCAGCGAATTTTGAAAAATCCCCAGTTGTATTCATTAATGCTGTATTTGAGGATGCTACATTCTTAAAAATCAGTGGGGTGTCATCCCATAGACACTAAATTTAATATTCTCCTGATCTATTTCTATCCCCTCAATTTTCTCATTGGAAAGAATTACCTGTACTAGTGGTTCCAAACACAAAACAAATTGAGGGAGACTAAGGACAACCTTGCTTCACTCCATTTTTCATCATAATAGTTTCAGTTAAACTTCTCGGAAGTGCTCCCAGTACCCAGGGCAATCACAGAGAGGAAAGTAAGGATAGAAGAGTTCAACACTTGGCTAGTAGAGTGGTGTTGAACCAAATGGTATGGGTTTTAGTGAGTGGCTGGGGTAACATCTGGGTCAACAGTGAACTGTTCATAGAGGACAGGTTACATTTGAGTAAGGTGGGGCAAGGGGTATTAAAGTAGAGGCTGGGGGGAATACAAAGCAACTAAGGTGGATTAAAACTAGGTATGGGGGAGGCAAGTGTACAGCAGGAATGCAGAGCCACCGGAGAGGGGAGCTGAACGAGCTTACCCCCCAAGCTAACAAGGATGGTACCAGGGAGGGAACACAGGAGGGGGTTAAGAATGTAGAGAAACAGGTTAAGGAAAGGAAGGAAATGAGTTGGAGGGTCATCTCTCTGAATGCAAGAAGCCTGGGGAACAAAGCAGCTGAGTTACAGGCTCTCTTGGCAGTGGGGGGTGGTGGACAATGCAGCCATCACAGAGACTTGGGCCACTCAATACCAGGACTGGGATCTGATGATCCCAGGGTATAGAATGCACAGAAAGGATAGAGGCAAGGGGAAAGGGGGTGGGTGGTGATTTATGTAAGGAAGGGGATAAGGTGTGTAAGGGAAGAGGGGGAGGAGGGTAGGACTAAGGCATTATGGATGCAGTTCCAGGATTCAAAAAGCAGGACACTTAGGATGGGAGTGATGTACAAGCCACCAGCTCAGGCTGAAGACTTAGACAGGGAATTAGCAGAGTAGATCAGGAAGATCTGTGGGAAGGGGAACACAGTGATCGTGGGGGACTTCAATCTACCAGGAGTGAATTGGAGTACCCCAGCCACCCTACTAGATGCATTTCAGGACAGCTTCCTGGCACAGATGGTTAGCAAGCTGACTCATTAGGAAAAACTCTAGACCCAGTACTGTCTAATGGGAGGTTGTAAGGGAGCTGGGGGTGGGAGACCCACTGGCTGGGAGTGACCATAACTCAGTGTGATTCATGCTCAACATGGGTAAGGATGCAATGGGTACAGGAATTAGGGTGGTTGACTTCAGAAAGGCTGACTTTGTTAAGAGGAGGGAAATTTTGGAGAGGCACCTGGGAAGAATTCATCCACACTTGGATGCATGATAAAAATGGGAAATCATCAAGCTAGGGCTAGTGGAAGCTGCTGGGTCATGTACCAAGACACAGAGCAAAAAGGGTAGGGCCAAGAAACCAAGGTGGTTGAATCAGGAGGTCTTGGAAGGGGTGAGGGCAAAAAAGCAGAATTTAGGAGGTTTAGGAAATCTGGGAGGGGGGAGGACAGGGAAGTGTATATGAAGAAGTCCAAAGAGGTAACCAGACTAGTCAAGGCAGCCATGGCTTCCAGAAAGCTGAGGCTGGCAAAGGGCATCAAGGATGGGGAAAAGAACTTCTTCAGGTACAAATGGGAGAGAAGGAGGTGCAAGGACCAGGTAGTGAGGATTAGGAAGGACTGGGGCTGGGTGGAGAAGGGTGGAGCTGGCAGAAGCACTAAAGGAGTACTTCTGTTCTGTATTCACGAAAGAGAAGGGTGGGTAGCTACCTCAGGGAATGGAGAAGGTAGGCAAGGGTGGGGAGGGGGTGACAGATGAGGTAATTACAAAGAGCAGGGTGCTGGGTGGTCTGAAGGCTCTGAGGGTGGATAAGACACCAGGACCAGATAGCATTCACCCTAGGATGCTGAAAGAACTGGTGCAGGTCCTGGCTGGGCCACAGGAAGACCTGTTCAATACTTTCCTGGACACAGGATGCATACCACAGGACTGGAGGATGGCTCACGTTTTGCCCCTCCACAAAAGTGGCCTGAAGGATGAACCAGGCAATTACCGACCAGGAAACCTCATATCCAGTGTTGGGAAACTAATGGAGAC
The DNA here is from genome assembly GCA_016271365.2 of Neoceratodus forsteri. Taxonomy (NCBI): domain Eukaryota; kingdom Metazoa; phylum Chordata; order Ceratodontiformes; family Ceratodontidae; genus Neoceratodus; species Neoceratodus forsteri. The sequence goes on from CM057458.1 coordinate 362,524,027, forward strand.
AATTCTGAAAAAGAGGCTGGTGACCATTTTGAAAGACAATGGACTCCAGGACAGTCAGCAATATGGGTTTGTCTCAGGGAGATCCTGCCAGACCAACCTAGTTGAGTATTATGACTGGGCAATGAGAGAACTGGACAAGAGCCATGTGGTGGATGTCCTCTATTTGGACTTCAGCAAGACCTTTGATTCAGTGCCTCATGGGCGATTGAGGGGGAAAGTTGGGGTATGTGGGGGTGGGGACAAAGATGGTGAACTAGATTGTGAACTGGCTGAAGGGGAGGCAGCAAAGGGTGGTTGTGGTGGGGAACTCTCATCTCCAAGGGCTGTGACAAGCAGGGTTCCACAGGGCTTGGTACTGGGCCTGGTGCAGTTTGGGATTTTCATATCAGGTATCTCGCATGGCATCAGGAGTAAAATCAGTTTGTTTGCTGATGATATCAAGATGGGGGGGCAGTGGTGGATGACAAAGTAGGGTGGCAAGGGCTACAAGATGACTTACTGTAACTAAACTGGAAGAGTGGTCAGAAACATGGCAATTGGGGTTCAATGCTAAGAAGTGCAAGGTACTGTACTTCGGAGCAAGGATCCCTGGAAGAAGCTACCAGTTGGTAGGGGTTCAGTTAGGTACCACCAAGGAAGAAAAAGATCTAGGGATGGTTATAATGGGGAATATGAACAACTCAACTTAGTACAGGAAGGCAGCAGCTAAAGCCAACAGGATGCTAGGGTGTATTGCGAGAGGAATCTTCTCCAGAAGGAGGGAAGTGATCCTGCCTCTATACAGGTCACTGGTCAGACCACACCTGGAGTACTGCATGCAGTTCTGGTGCCCATTTATGAAGAAGGATGTCAGATTACTAGAGGGGGTACACCGCAGGGCAACAAAGATGATCCAGGATTTGGAGGACAGACCCTACAAAGACAGGCTGAGGGAGTTGAGTATGTACTCACTGGAGGAGAGAAAAGATATGGGGGATATGACTGAGACCTTTAAATACATGACCGGGATAAACAAGACAGGTACAGAAGGGGTATTTAAATTGAAAAGGGGGAGGGACATGAGAGGGCATGGTCTCATATTGGAGGGGTGAAAATATAGGAGAGCGATGAGGGGACATTTTTTCACAGAGAGGTTGGTGACTAAGTGGAACACTCTGCTTGAGGAGGTGGTATCCTGTAGGATGGTGGGCAGTTTTAAAAGAGGATGGGACAGCATGAGGGGGTAAATGCGAGGGGGAGAGGGGGGCAACTGCAATGTAGGGGGCTAGCTGCACATTCAAGCAGACTTGACAGACCATGAGGCCTGTTTCTGCTGGCAGATTCCTATGTTCATATGATTAATGGAAAAACAAGCTCTTAACTTGTTCTATAGCTGAGAAATAACATTCAATAGTTGTGGGGGAATCCCCATAGATGCAAAATCTTCATCGTATACGTTCTGTTAATAATATCAAAAGCCTTGCTGGCATCCAACACCAGAGCATAATAAATATCCAGCAATTGTTTAATGTATTCAAAGATTTTCTGTACTCTTCTTACAGCATGCATACGCGTTCGACCTGGGATGAACCCAAATTGATCATGGTGGATGGAGAGGTTTAAACAAGGAGTTATTCAAGAAACTACTGATTTAGCTATGATGTCATAATCAACGTTTCGGAGTGCTATAGGTCTAGTAGTAAAGTTTATTATTCAACACTATGGTCGTTATCAATTAAAAACATACATTTAAACATACTGTTAAATACAAAGTATACTTTACTATTCCATGAAAAAACAGTCAAAATCATATGCATACAATATATCTTAAATGACCAAGTTTTATACAGTACTTTTAGATCCATAATTCTCCAATAAAATATTATTTATATAGAACATATCCCCCTATATAATAACATACCAAAAATATCAGTCTCTTGGGGCATTTTCTTCACATTCCCCAACACATTTCATAGAGGTGTTTATGGAAAGTGTGCATTTCTGCCTACATTGCTGTTACAAAAGATTTGTCTATAAAATTGGTACCACTGACCTTTAGGCAATTTTTCGTCTTTCTTATTTGTACCATATTTGCAAAAAAATTGCCATAGTTTTAATTGTTATTGGGTCTTTTGTATACAGCAAAATTTTTGTTAAAGTTAACTTGTTCACACATAACTGGTCTACATTATCCACTTGAAAAGGAATTAATAAAAGAAGATCTTAATTTATTAAACCAGGTACAAGACCACTGTATATGCAATGGATCATCCAGACCCCATGCATTACATTCACAGCTCACAGAAATATTCTGAGATTTGTTATACATTGCCAATAGTATCTTACTATTGAATGTCTCAAATTTAAATCTTGTGAAATTCACCCTTAACGCTTGATCCATAATGCGTCCATGTAGTGCTGTAGTTTAAAATCATTTTCATTATTTTTAGAGAACCAGGGAGAGTGTCTGGAATCTTTAAATTTTCTCTGTCTATATCCAGTATTCTCTGACTTTTTTCTGAATATGTTTTTCTTATTGCAGATTTAAAGTTATAGTTTTATCAAAATATTTTTTTAAGAAACTGGAACTTACTGTGTATCTCTTGAGCATCTTATATATCTCATTAAGCCATCCTGATTTATAGCAGCACCTTGTATCCCAACTAATTTTCTCTGTAAGGCAGAGCTTTGTTATCCTATTTGCAGCCAATCTTGTTAACCTCAGTCAATAATTGATTTTGTTTTGCATCCATTGTAGCATTTATATTTTCCAAACCTAACTCAGCATGCATATAAGTTGCAGGAAAAGATCCAGGGACTCCCATTGTTTTTCTCACTAATTTATGCATGGGTACCATTAATTTCTCTCTATGTTAAGTATCCAAGATGTCACTTGCATATCCTGTCTGCACAATATACTGTATAACCCCTTATTTTAGTGGTTAATTAATTTACGCGCTATCCGCGGATCGGTATCAGCGCGCGAATATTTAATGAAAGCGATTATTATTTAACTTTCAGTAGCGAGGTAGCGAGGAAGCGTGGTGATCTGAACGCCGATCTCAGACAGTGAGCTCCTACCTTCTACCTGTGTAAGGGGTTCATTGTCACTGCATAGGGATAGCGAGTAGAAGAGTGTGCTCATACCAGTTGCTTTAACATTCAGTAGCAAGGTACCGTGCATAGGGAATAGCGTGTAGAGAGTGTGCTCATACCAGTATGCTTTAACATACAGTAGTGAGGTAGCGTGGTGATCGGTGTGCTCCTACCTCCTACCTGTGTAAGGGGTTCATTCTGCTGATTGTGTTATGCTTCACAGATTGAGGATCTGCAGGCACACAACAGATATTTGCAGCCACAGAGCCAGCTGCAATTGTGTTGTGTTGGAGTTAGTGCTTCACTTTTATTGCTGTGTAGGAGGTGGAAGGGGTTTTCATTAGTGTGCTTATGAGTACTACTGCTTGCTTGATTGACTTTGCTTCACGGACTTAAAAGCATAAACTTTATTGGACTAATAATAAAAAGAAGTCAAGTTTCAGTAGTTGAGGCACTGAGTGTGTGCTTCCATAATTCCAGCCTTTCAGAATCTGCAAAGAATTTCATCTTCTTGCTCTCCCACTTTGCGAATGCTTTCTACCAGCCGATGAGCATGCTTTACTTTCAGGGACTGCATTCTTAAATCAACGTTTATTTCCCCTGATGCACATCCATTTTTAAGCTGGTGTGATACTGCATAGGCGTACCATTTTGTGAAGCACTGCTTGAGCTCATCCTTTAGCAACTTGTTTACAGTGAGGTCCAGAGGCTGGAGTAGATCAGTGCACGACGCTGGCACAAAGATTGGTATAATAGCATTTTGCTCCAATGCTTCCAAAACCTCCTGAGTGGTATGCCCCGGAAAAAGATCCATTATTAGCAGTGATCTCTGTTCAGCCGGTAGTTCCATCTGTCCTTTGATTTTATTACAGTAAGGGATCAGAACATCACTTATAAACTGAAGCAGTGTGTCATTACATGCCCAGTGGTTTTCTGAATGGCTGATTAACCAACCATCAGGGAATTCAAATGCAGGGTGGCAGTTGTTGGCTTTGCCTTTATAAATGATCTGAGGGGAGAGAAGTTCACCAGTCATTGACACAGCAAGCACTACTGAGACCTGCCTCTTGTCACCCAACCCACAGACCTCTACCAGTTTAGACCCCGTAACTGCCATGGTCCACTGGCTGCAAGGCACCAATTGCACCCCAGTCTCATCCAAGTTAATAACTAAAGCTGGAGGGATCAGTTCTTGGCTGCATGCTAATGACACCCTGCCGAGGAATTGTGACTTTAGGTCATTAAAGTCTAGGGGTGTTTTATGTGCTGCCTTTGTAGCTTTTCTCTTTGAGTACCCCATGTGATTCAATAACTTCCACGACCATTGTCGACTAAAAGAAAGGTGACCACCGTTGTCAGACAAGAGGTCGGGGTTATGTGCTTTTACAATGCCATATGCAATAGCAGACACTATCCTGGCATTAACTACTGCACCCTCTGACCGTAAACTTTTTACGATTTTTTTAAGCTCCTCTTCAACTTCCTCCAGAAGCAGTGCAGGTCATCCTCGGGGCTTAGTGGGCAGCTCAGGGATAAGTTGAGTGGGGTCTGGGGTTTTGCTGAGCTCAGATAGGTAGTCTTTCTTGAAACCTCTCACAGTGCTTTCGTCAATGGTGCTCTGGTATTTCTTATTGTAGTAACGAATGGTGTTCATTACACCATTCTCAACAGCATGTCTCCCAATTTCAAAATGGATAGCTGCACTGTACCTGCCATACTCTGTCCTGCGCCTTTTAGCTGGTGGACCGGACAACTCACCAGACAGCTCACTGACAACAGACTCAGCAACTTGTAGGAGGACCGAAGCAGATTGGCTCAGGGTTTCTGCATTAAGCTGTGCTCCAGAAAAGTCCCTCTTAACCGAAGTATTTCTTTTAAGCCAGGAAAGAAGTGACATCTTGTTAGCTTGAAGTACGCTAAAATTAAAGTCGCCATTCGTTCATAGCAATTTGTAGACTCCAAGCAACTGACAGCTGACTTCCGGGTTTTCCTGAGCACCGTAATTGCGCTAATAATAATTTATGCTAAAAAGTCTGGGAGCACAGCCACGCGGAAATTTGGTTGCGTGATAATATTGCATTATACAGTATTTTTCCCTTATAGCTTCCAAATGTGGTTTTATAGACATACCATTGTATGCATGATTACATTTCCCCAAGGCAAAAGCAATTTTTCTTGCTGTATTCATGACCTTTTCAATGTGTTTACTCCATAAGTTATTTGTGGGAAAATCATAATCCTAAATAGATATGTAGATTTACATATGTGCAGGTTATTGTTATGCTTTCTGTTCCTAGGACCCACTTCCCTTTCATCTTTCCTTTGCCAAAAACAGACACCTGAGTTTTATCAATATTTAATTTCATCTCTTTTGTTTCTTGTTCAAGATAATCTATCTTTTTTTTTTTGCAATCCTCTTTTTGTGAGTGAGAACAATATAATATTGTCAATGAATGCCATAATGGCACAATGTTCATCTACTATTTTAGGTGAGTCAGATTCCAGTTATTCAAAATCTCTAAGAAGAGCATCAAAATAGATAGAAAAGAGGTAGGGACAAGGACACAACCTTGTCTTACCCCTCTTGTTATTTTTATGGGTTGGGTTAACTGACCATTTACCCCATGCATATTTTTACCCATGTTCCTTTGTACAGATTGCTTATAATATGGATTAACTGTTTATCTATTCCCTTGTTAGCCATTGTACTCCATAAAATATGTCTATTGACTGTGTCAAAAGCTGTTTTAAAATCTGCATATAAGACATACAGCTTTTGCTTTCTTAGTTGTACATATTTCTCAATTTGTTCACTTGGGAACATAAGCAGGAGGCTGGTAAGGACAGAGGTCTGGGGTTATATTCTGTTTTAACTGAAATATTTAAATAGTTTTGTACGTGAAATTAGTTCTGTGTGTTAAAAATTACTACTTTGAGTTAGAACTGCTACTTGGGCTGTGATATTGTAACTTTTGAGGCTTGGGAACACTTGTTTGGCAGTGATAATTAGAGTGAAATTTAAATGTGATGTTTGCCTGGTGTTAGGGGAAGGGAAATTAACAGAAATCACCTTGTCTTTCATTGTTCACTTGGGAACATAAGCAGGAGGCTGGTAAGGACAGAGGTCTGTGGTTATATTCTGTTTTAACTGAAATATTTGAATAGTTTTGTACATGAAATTAGTTCTGTGTGTTAAAAATTACTACTTTGAGTTAGAACTGTTACTTGGGCTGTGATATTGTAACTTTTGAGGCTTGGGAACACTTGTTTGGCAGTGATAATTAGAGTGAAATTTAAATGTGATGTTTGCCTGGTGTTTGTAAGAGTCCTCCCACCCACCCTGTTTTGTAAGCTTTCTTAAATACTGAAAAGCCACTGGGGGTTGGGATTGAAAGGCTGTGTATTTCTGTTTGGGACTGAAATTTGAAGCAACAGGAACTGGTGGGCCTGTGACATCATACAGTACCTGATGTCTGTATATACACGCCGTTAGTGGGACTGGACACACACTGGTCTGTATGTGTTTGTGAGACTTGGGAACTTTATTGGTGGGGTTGAAATTGGGTTTGTAAATAACTGCAGTCAGTATAGAGAGAAACTGTATTCCAGGAGGAAGGGACTGAGAAAAGGGGGTGTGCCATTATAAACAGAGGGGGACAAACAAGGTGGCCATATTCCACCATGGCAGGCATCTTCAGAAGGGTTGTAGGCTGCACAGGCTGTGGGATGGCAATAATTCTCAATTGGGCCTGGAGAGGGGAGGCTGCCCACTCTGTAGACAGCTATCTTATATCAGAAGTGAGGTATATTGGTTAAGGAATAAGTTGGGGGGGCTGTCCAAGGATAAGAGGTGTGGATATGGGCAGCAGAAGGGTGGGGCTGACGGGAGGCAGGGGCAATGCTCTGAAATTACAGGACGGTATGTTACAGCAAGCAGGAAGGGGGATATTAGGGACAGAGGGCCCTTAGATAGGGATGTTGACGCTAAGGGGAAAGCATACGGGGTGAACATTCCGAATACAAAGAGAGTGGAGGGGGAAGAGTCAGGAGGGGCTGTTGTGGGGAAGCCTAAAACAGCAGACTGTGGAAAGGGAGCTCCTAAGGAGAACAGAGCAAGAGGGGAAGAAGAGGGGCAGTTTAGAGATGCAGTCAGGGGAAACTCAGGTTACTTGATGGAGGCTGACATAGAGTGTCACAATAAATTTGAGCTACTAAGCAACCTAGAGAGGGAGGAAGGGGTTGGTGGAAATGAGGAAACTGATACAGAGGCCGGGGGGAGGGAGTCAGATACCCATAGGGCATCACAGACTGGCAATGGAAAGGATAGAAGTAGACCCAGAGGGAGAAAGGGAAACATAAATGTTAAGCAGATGGGGGAGATGCAACATATTGTAGACATGAGGGAGGAGAGCATGACTGGAGAGAAACTGGGAGACAAGGAGGTGGGAGTGGAGCCCTCTTCAGCAGGGGGGTCAGTACCAAGGATGGGGCCCTAGCTAAAGGGGACCCACAGAGAGCCTCTGGAGACAGGGGTACTATTACAAGGGGGAAGATGGCAGTGTGGGGGAAGGGGAAACCATCAGGGCCAGGATAAATGGTTCACATAAGAGAGGGTTAAAGTGGACACCTATTCAGAGGGGGGTCTGAGTTAAGTGGCCAAAATAACGAGGGAGACAGAAAGGGGAGGGTGACAAGGGGATCTCTAATAAGGAAGGAAGATGCCCATGGAATTGAGATCATGAATAAAGGGGGGGATGGGGGGCTGAGAGGGCATAGTGGAGGTAACCATAAGGATGATGGCAGTGTTAAGGTTCTGTTATTGGGAGACTCGATGATTGTGGGTATCCAGTGGGAGGGTCAGGGGGATGGATGCCATAGCCAGGTGAAGGTAGTGAGTATCTCTGGGCTGACAGTGCACAGAGCAAAATTCATGGTGTATGAACTGGTTAGGGATTGTGGAGGGAAACCGGATTTCCTGGTGCATTTGGGAACTAATGCTCTAGAGGGAAATAGCGTTTTGGAATTCCAAGCAAGGTTCCAAGAACTTGCCAGAGTCTGTCAGGATAATGGATGCAACATTTCCTTTTCAGAGATATTGCCAGTACCAAAGGCCTCAGTGGAGAAAAAAATGAAGATCACAGAGGTTAATGACTGGCTCAGGAAGTGGGGTGAAGAGAGTGGGTTGGGGGCGTTAGGGAACTGGAAAGGAGTTTGGGAGGATAAGGGAATGTATGCCAAGGACAGGCTTCATCATGCCCCATTAGGGAAGGAAGTCCTTAAACAGGGGATGGCTGACTACATTCAAGAAAGGTGGGGTTTAAACTTGTGAGGGGGGAAGGGATAAGGAGGGCTTCCAGAAGCCCTCTCTCCAGATGAGGGAGTAGCCTTCAAACCCAAGGGGGAGGGGAAACAGACTGGGGTGGAGGTTTCAGGAGGAGCAGAGGGAGGATGGAAGTATAAAGAACCTGGGAGGGGTTTGAAAAAGGGATCAGGAATAAGGGGGTTGGTGTTAGTAAATGCCAGGAGCTTGGGAAACAAGTTGCCAGAGTTCCAGGCCATGCTGTTCGGGGGGGGGGGTGGATGTAGCAGTGGTCACGGAGACGTGGGCCAACAAAAACCATGACTGGGACCTAAACGTGCAGGGGTACACTATGCTTAGGAAAGACAGAAAGGAGGGCAGAGGGGGTGGAGTGGCTATGTTCATTAGAGATGACATAGAAATTGCTAGGGTAGAAGAGACAGAGGGAAACGTGGAGGCCTTATGGGTCACCTTACGATCCCCAGCAGGAGATAAGGTCAAGCTGGGTGTAGTATATAGGCCCCCCGGGATGAGTGATGTTCTAGAGGATGGTTTGCTGGACAACATCATTGCCCAGTGTGGACCAAAGGGGAAGGAGTGGTGTTGATGGGGGACCTTAATATGCCAGGTACAAACTGGGGAACCATGTCCTTTAAGGTGGCCAAGGAGCAGAGGCTGCTGGACGGCTTCAGGATGTTCTAACACACAGCATGTGATGGAGCCCACAAGGGAGGAGCATGTCCTGGATGTGGTTCTGGCAGATGGGGATCTGTGAGGGACCTGGTTGTAGAGGACCCCTGACTGGGAGGCGACCCCAATACTGTCTGGTTTCAAATAAGCATGGGGGTGAGATCTAGGACACGGCAGTGGACTTCAGGGGCAAACTTTGTGGGCATGGGAAATATTCTCAAGGATCACTTGAAGGGATTATATCAATGACAAGTATGGAAAGGAGATGGGAGGTCATGAAAACGAGGACTTCATGAGGCAGTCAGGATCTGCGCTAAGTTGAAACGAAAGGGAGCAAGGTCACATAAACCATGCTGGTGGTCCAGTGAGGTACAGGTAGCGGTCAGAGAAAAGAAGGCGGCCTACAAAAAATATAAAACAACAAGAGGGGATAGGGATAAGGAAATGTACCATCTTGCATCTAGAAAAATCACCCAGATGGTGAGGGGAGCAAAGTCCAGTAAAGAGCAACGACTGGCACAGAGGATACATGGAGGGTAAAAGGGGTTCTTCCGGTACATTGGGGAGCGGAGAAAAACTAAGGGCCATCTCAGCAGATTGAGATTAGAAGGAGGGTGGGTGGAAGAGGCGAGGGACCAGGCTGAGTTATTTAATGAGTACTTTGCCTCTGTGTTCACTAGGGAGGGGAATGGGATATCTACAAAGCAAGGCACGATGGGGATAGAAGCGGCAGTGAGTGGGATCAGGGGAGCAACAGAAATGGAGCAAGAGGGAAGGAGAGGTACCCCAGGGGTGTCACATCTGGCTAAGACTAAAAAGGTCAGTAAGGTGGAGGGGATGGATGATGCTATCTCCACCAAAAGGGTGTGGTTAGCCCTCAAAGCCCTAAAGAAAGACAAATCTCCTGGCCGGATGGCATTCATCTGACAGTACTATGGGAATTGGCGGACATACTGGCTGCGCCCCTGGCGGAGCTCTTCAACAGGTCACTTGAGACAGGAGGGCACTAGGGATTGGCGAGAGGCATGGTGCCAATCCATAAAGGGGGTCGAGGGAAGTACCAGGTAACTATAGACCCATCAGTTTGACCTCGGGTGGGAAAATTAATGGAGGGTATACTAAAGGAACTATTGGGGGTGTACTTGGAGGAGGTGGGAGGTCTGGATAGTCGGCAACATGGGTTTGTGCCAGGTAGATCATGTCAAACCAATCTTGTGGAGTTCTACGAATGGGTAACATCAGAACTGGACAGGGGGAAAGCCTGTGGATGTATTATTCTTGGACTTCAGCAAGGCGTTTAACTCTGTCCCCCACAATGGTCTGATGGAGAAACTGATGGGGTTAGGAGTAGGCCCTTTGATGGTCAGATGGATTGAAAACTAGCTAGCTGGATGCACCCAGAGAGTAGTGGTCTGTGGGGAGCTCGAACCCTAGAGAGGTTAGTAGTGGGGTACCGCAGGGCTCGGTCCTGGGTCCGATCCTGTTTAATACATACATATCAGACATCAGGGAGGGTATAGGGTGTGAAATGAGTCTCTTCGCTGATGACTCCAAAATGGGAGCAGTAGTTGAGGGAGAAGAGGGGAGGTTGGCCCTGCAAGGGGACCTGGACACTCTGGAAAGCTGGGCTCACACATGGAAATTAAATTTCAATATCACCAAGTGCAAGGTGTTGCATCTTGGGCGGGGAAACCCTAAACACAGATACACCCTGGGAGGGGAGGCTGGGAGGCCTCAATAGGGGAAAAAGACCTAGGGATCATGGGGGATGCATGTATGAATAACTCTGAGCAGTGCAGGAGAGCAGCCAGCAAGGCAAACAGGATGTTGGGATGCATCGTAAGGGGGATCACCTCTAGGAGCAAGGAAATGATTCTGCTGCTGTACAATGGACTGGTTAGACCACACCTTGAGTACTGTGTACAGTACTGGAGACCACACTTGAAGAGGGACATACAGCTCCTGGAGAGAGTACAGAGGAGGCAACTAAGATGATACGAGGGCTAGGGGATTTGACATATGAGGACAGACTTGAGGAGCTCTGCCTGTTTTCATTGGAGGAGAGGAGAGACAGGGGGACATGATTGAGGTCTTCAAGTACCTCAAGGGAATAAATAGGGTAAACATGGAGGAGATCTTTAGACTAAAGCAGGGAGGTATCACCAGAGGGCATGGTTTGAAGTTGGAAGGTGGAAGGGTGAGGGGGGAAAAGAGGAGGAGGTTTTTCACTGAGAGGGTGGTGGACCCTTGGAATGCACTGCCTGGCAAGCTGGTTCAGAGATCCACAGTGGAGGGCTTCAAGAGAGGGTGGGACAGACACAGAAAGTGGATGTATCAGATGATGGCCTGGCCCAGGGGGGTGGGAATGGATGATAGGGGTTTCTGGAACACAAGGGGGGGGGCCTCGGCACCCAACTAGGGATCTGAGGTTCGAGCAGACTCGATAGACCATAAGGCCTAATCTGCTGGCAAATAGTATGTTAGTATGTTAACTAAATGTGAGAACATAAAGCAATTATCGATGTTATTATATCCTTCTTGAAATCCACTTGGGAATTGCTTAGTCCTCCTACTATCTCCAATCTACAAGTAATTTTGCCAAAATAATTTTATAGAACATTTTTATGAAACATCTAAAAGGCTTATAGGTCTATACATTGCCAAGTCATGGAAACTACCTTTTTTATGTTGTCTTGCATGTGCAGTGCAAGCAACATGTTGTGGTAGCTTGGTGTGGAGTAGCAGGTTTTGGAGGTGCGGTCATGTTGTGACCAATGGTGCCATTGTTTTTTCCGGCTGGTCTCTGTGGCATGAATGAAATAGCACACTGTCTATGACAGCACTGCAGAAGCATGCCACCAACTTGAAACAATTTTGCCGCTGCAATGAGGGAGCTCCCCATCATTGCAGAGTGTGCCTTGTCTGGTGTAACATTTCAATAAACATGGTGGCAGCTGTCACCATCCACCTCTCACAGCCCCCAGCAAGCTGACTTCAGGGGTGCCCAGTCCCCCTGTCAGCATGCCCCCACCCCAGTTCAATTGGTTTGTTGATGGGGGAGCCCAATCCCCATAAGCGTAATGTCCCCCTACTTTAATTTGTCGGCCAAGGGGGTGCCCAATCCCCCTCAGCATCATGCCCCCCAAACACAGACATGTTTTCTTTGCCAATGGGATGCCCAATTGCCATCAGCTTCAGTACCCCCAAAACACCCAGGTGGCACACTGGGAGCCCACCCCAGTGTGCCCAAACCTTCCCATGAAGTGTTTTTTTAATCACCTGTAAACAAGAAAATGGCTTCTCGCTGTCTATTGTAGCCCCTCCGCCAAACTGCACCCACCCTCAGAGCACCCTACTTCCCTGCACCCCCTTCACCCCATACTTATCTCTGAAGCCCAGTGCGATGATCTTCGGTGGAGCGGGACCACGTCTGCACTCTTCAAAGCTGACCGCGAACTGAAGAAATGCCAGTAAGCTGTATAATGGCATCAATAGGGGGGGTCAACTTAGGTGGATATCTCAGTCATTTTTGTGACTTTTGGCTCCAAATTTTCAACATGAACTCCTCATGAACTCAGCCACTGCCTTGTCATTATTTGGTCCCAAAAGGTGATTTTGCAGTCACTGCACGGAATCACCTTTTGGGACTGATTAACAAAATGACAGAGTCATGGTTCATGAGGTAGGCTCCCAAAGAGCCTATGTTGCAAATTTCGTGAAAAAAACTCCAAAAAATTAGTGTTAAAAGTATGTGTTGTGCAGTTTCCATGCATGCTCATAAGTTCAAGAATATTTAATATTTTCATTCCAGATTTTCAACATTGCCATTTTTTTCACACCTCCTTATGAACAGTACAGCTGTCATTTGACACATTCTGCCCAAAATGTGTTTTCACACATGTGGCACACAGTGGCGTGGTCACTGTGGGAAATCAATGTTTGGGACAGGTTAAGAAAATCATAGTGACACTGTTCATGACCAGAGGTCCCAAAATGCCTATATTGAAAATTTGGTGAAAGAATTCCACAAAATGTGTTACGAGTGTGCATTGCACAGTTTCCATGCACACTCATAGCTTCGAGAATTTTTAATATTTTCACTGCAGATTTTCAACATTGCCATTTCTTCACACCTCCTTATGAACAGTACAGCTATCGTTTTTCACATCCTGCCTGAAATGTGTTTTTGTGCATGTGGCGCAGAATGGCATGGTCACTGTGGTAAATCAACGTTCAGGACAGATTAACAAAATCACAATGCTACTGTTCATGAGTGGAGGTTCCAAATGCTTTCATGAGGTAGGGTCACAAAAAAAGCCAGTGTTGAAAATTTGGAGTGCAAATACCAAAAAATGCCTGGGATGTTAGGGTTTCTAACCAGAACATTCCACCCTGTAGAGACTGACAGGTATCAGGGGTGTGCCGTTGGATTGTTGGCTATAATGCTCATGCCATTCCACCCCCACCCCCACCCTGCAGCCAGTGACAGGCATCAAGGTGTGCCTTGGACCATTCAGCCCCAAAGTTCATACCATTGTTCTGTACTGCACCCATCTCAACATATTTTCTTATGGAATGGGGTGAGCATAAGGTCCGATGACCCCAAGGCACAAAGTAACACTTGTCAGAGTCTGCAGGGTAGGGTGAGGTGAAATGGAATGAGCATTATGGCCGACAACCCAAAGGCACACCTCAATGCCTGTCAGTCTCTACAGGGTGGGGTGGGGTTGATGCCAGTTCCATATTTTCACTGCCATTCCCTATTATGCATCTTTTTAACTCCTGCACTACCAATGCCAACACCAGCAAGACAACATTCAGCATTGACAAATGCTTGTTATGTATAGGGGCAATGGTAACCCCTTTCCAGAAAGGTGGTATATATGAACTCTTGATTATTTTGTTGAAGGAAATTACAAATAAATCCATCCATAAGGCAGGGCTAGTCAAAAACACCTCAGCTGGAATATTATCTGGACCAGGTGCTTTATTTTTCTTAATATTCTTGAGGGCAATGTAGACCTCTTGCCTAGTTATCAAAATATTATTGCCAGTACTTATAAAAAGCTTGTCTGTTTGCTCTGAGTTATTATTAAAAATTTCTGAAACGTATAGGATCTACTGCTCCTCTTGTATAAATGTGTCTATTTTAGTTTTAAAGGGACACTGTCAACCCCCTTAGGTCTCAAAGTGTCCCTAGTTTAAAAAACATTTTTTATGACTGCCAATATTCAGTAAAGAATGCTGATGTAGCTGGTAGTTTGATTCTGACTCTTATTTTCTTTAAAAAAGTGAAAAACAGACTGCCCAACATACTGGTGTTATCACACCAAAACAGGTTTGTTTACATCCCTTGAGTAACTCCAAATGAATCTTTCCTGGACTTGGAAACACCCACAAAACAGTCTAGCCCCTCATGATGCAGTGGGAGTTTAGGAGGCTTCTTTCTTATGAGTGACTGCACTGTTTGGGTGTGTTTCTAATGCTCAGGAAGTATGCAGTAAGAACAGAACCAGGATTGTAAACAAAACAAGGTTGTTTATAAATATACATTGCCATGCATTTCAGTTCTACTAAACAAGGAGACAGACAAAACAAACAGCAACACCAGTGAATTTTAGAGAGGGTAAGCAATCATAAAATGTAGGGTTTCAACTAGAAATAATATGATGAAAAACAGGTTGACAGTGTCCCTTTAAGCTTGCTGGAGCCTTTAGCCACAAGTGTCCAGAAAGTTTTCCTGTCACCTGTGTGGATGTATTTAAGCATCTCTGCCCAGTTATTCCAATGAAAGTGTTGCTGTTTCTTATTTAAAAATTGTTTGTATATCTTTCTTTATTGATTTAATTTATTAAATTTCTGGGGATCCTTGATATATCATGTTGCCCTTATTTTGGCTGTCAAACCAGCCTTTTGTCCCTTACATTCCTTATCAAACCAATTATTTTCCTGCTTATTATTAATGTTTACTGGTACTTATTTATATAACATCTTACTCACTATATTAAAAATGTCCACTGCTAGATTCCATAGCTCCTGTGCTGTGAGGTTTTGGGGATATCTTTTCAGAATATTGGTTAAGACAGATTATATGTTTGTTGTTATCTGAGTTTCTAAATCTATGCCCCATCTAAGCCTTTTATGGTATCTGAGTTCCTGTGTGCCCACTTCTATAAACTGTTCTTGGTTGGTTGTAAATAATGTATCCTGTTTTTCCCATGAGAGGATTGGTAAGTGGTCACTTTCAGGATGTACTGCAACTTTTAGGGCATTCCAACTGTTTATGTTGCCTGACCGTATCACCAAATCCAATAAGGAAGTTCCAGTAGTTTTAATATATGTATAATTTCCTAGCAATCACCCTGAAGTCTGCCATTAAGTGGGTAAAAATTGTATGTGCCTAACATTTCAATTAGTATTTCCCCTGTTTTATTAATTTTATGGTCCATGGTTGTTCTCTGCAAAATCTGAGTTGTCACAGTGTGCCCATGATAAGAGTTATTCAGTAAGCAATCATAGGAGCCTATCCTGGCATTTAAATCCCCTAAGAGTAATATATCAGTTTGCCGGAATTTTAATCTTATTTCAGATATTGTTTTGTTCAAATCTTTCCAGATACTCTCTTTATAATATGTTGACTGTCTAGGGGGTATATACATATTAAAAATTATTATAGATGTTATTGACTGCTGCAGTTGTATTGCAACAAAATGTTTTTCCATATTTAATGTACAATGTTTTATATGTTTTCCTAATCTTATGTACATTATTAATCTGCCAGATGATCTGCCTGTCTTATTTTCTTTCACAGGTGGAGAATGTACCAAATCATAATTATTTAACACAATAGTATCATCTTTTCCATGCTAGGTCTCTTGCAGGCAAACAATGTCTGCCATTTTAATATACTCTATCCAATCTTTATCATTCCATTTACTTGCAATGCCAGCTATGTTCCATGTCTTTACCAAAAATCTGTACTCTATAGGGATGTAAGGTGAGATGAGACCACAATATTACCATCAGTTACAAGTCAATTCCTAGTCCCATCGTCAGCCCAATCAAAAACTTAGTTACTGTATATGAGACCACATGGGTGTTGTCCTCTTGAATTAGCTAATATATTAGATTATGTAGAAGGCAGAACAAAAACACCTGTGGGGTCCACCAAATGGAGCCCCAGTGTGTCAAGGATGTTACTTTTTTTTAACAGTTCCTGGGCAAGTTTCCTATCCCTAACCAGTATATTGATTTGTGAAGGTTATTAACTCTGTTCACTCTGATTATACCTTGGTAGACAAACCGGATTTTAAGCATGTTATCCAGAAGACTACAGACTGTACCTTTCAATTTCCAGTTGTTTTCTCTATTTACTCTTGTCATTCTGTACATACTCAGGATTCCTGGAGCTTTGATCTCACTGGCTGATGGTTTACGACAGAACATTTCTCTGTTTGGAAAATTAACTAACTCACTTTTTTCTATTGATTCAGCATTATACCAAATGTGGTTGGCCGTTTTAGGGATTCAAAGTTAGCTTCAGTGGTATTAATCCATTCATCCATCCTTGCTCTTTCCTATATAAAGGCTATGCCTAAGTGTTAACTCAAAATCATATAGTTATTTGTTAATCAGGTAGTTCTCGAGATCTTCGTTAGATAGTAGTGGCCATTCATCAAGTCTGGTAAATCTTAATAGAGGCTGTTTTTCCTCCATTATACTTTGATTATTGTCCTCTGCCAGTGGGAAATCTGCTCCGGTATTTACAATGTATGTTTTCTTCTTAATATGATTATACTTGCTATTTGTCATTCCTTCTTGTGTAATTCTTTCATTAAGTATATATCCTTCTGGACAGACTTGCTATAGGGCATTAACTTCCCTTTCCGAGGCTACTAAATTTTGACCTAAATTTGATGATAAGGCCATCACATCTTAGTTCGAACAAAGATTAGATGTATTTGTGTTGTCTGGACTTAATTGCTCTACTGCGATATGTTTGACTACAGTAGTTACTCCTTGTTCAGTCTTCTGTTTGTTATTGAGTTTATTAGAACTGCTTTTTATTCTTCCTTACTGCCTTTATTCCCTGAGACATTTTTTTATTTTTCATGGGATCTTTCCTCTTTTTTTTCCTTAGACCTTTTCCTCTGCAGTTTAAAGCTAGTAGCTGATATATCTAAAGTTGTAAAATCTGGCCTTTTGTAATCTAAAGCAGCAGCTTCTGGGATAGTTTCCACATCTGTACAGATTACAGAATCTGACTGAGGTGTTGGAAAAAAATGATTCTAACTTTTTTTCAGTTGTCACTAATTCAGCATTGTTAACTGTAATATCATATCTTGTGTTTTCAGTTTCATTTTTCAGAACAATTAGCTGCTCCATAAGTAGTAAGTTTGCTGCATACTGGTGCCCCTTATGGGCAACGAGTTCTTCGCTAAGAGATATAAGTACATATTGTGGCTCCTCCTTCTGACTTTGCTTACACACTTGTCTACTGCCTGGTCCTTTTGGGTTATTACTGGCTAATTTGTGTACTAGCGTGCTCTCTCTGTGCTCAAGTGTTAGATGACTCTGATTATAGTCAATTGCAAGTTCTTTGATCCCTTTTATAGTTCTCTGAAGTTTATCATTAACTTTCTTGAGTTCTGTACCAGAAACCAGTAATAAATCGTTTTGTTTCAATGGGTTAACAGGTGTCCTTGAATCAATACTAGGGGTTTTGTTTCTTTTAGAAACATCATGTATGAAATCTATGTCTGTACTATAACTAGCATTAAATGAGACTTTGTATTTGTAGTTTTCTCTATTCCCTGTAATGCCAGACCCCAGTAATATATATCCAGTATCTACAGATTCACTCATTATCAACGAATGCTCAGAGCTATTCCCAAGCAATACTGGGGTAGCCTCCAGTGAAGAATCCTTTATTTTTTGGATAGATGAGGATGCTGAATTATTTTGCATTTTTGGTGTTTATGTTTTATCCTCCTCTGCCATTTTTATTTGCTTAATATGGTCAGTTTACTTAGTTTGCTTTGTTTTCATTTTGTTATTTATTTTCTCTCTTTCCAAAAAAAGACTCCCCTAAACATTGAGAACATCTATCGTGGTTTCGCCTCTGTAGCCTGTTACTAACCATTTATATGAAGAAAACTATACAAAACCAATAATACAATAGCAATATGCAAACAATATGGGAATATTAGAAGTATACCAGTTCTAACACTTAATCACCAGGATTGTTTTAATTCCATCTCTAATCACGTATTTATAGCAGCTTAATAAAAAAAGTCTAAGAGGAATCTCTAAGAGAATTATTGCAGTAGTTTCCTGATAAAGTTAGAAAATTTACACCTTAGTAGTAGTCACAGCAGGGAAAAGGAAAACAATTAAGTGTAGGTTTGCAACCAAATCCAGTACTTCTCTTTGTTTTCCTGCTATGTCTTGTGGTTGAGTACTTCTTATGAGTCACTGGTTTTGTACACAAGTCCTGCTGGAAGATGGGCTTGATGTGCATACTGTTCAACACAGTCCTAAAATCACAGATCTCTGGAATAACTGCAGTATTCTCAAGGAAAGATCATTTTGGTAAAACTTGAATTCAGTCACTTGCTCCAGTGGTGGCATCCTTAACCTTGGGCACAAAGGATCTCTGGTTCCCAAGCACAAGAGAATAATCTCTTGTAGTGTATACACTTAATATTAGTATCTGATATAATGTTGGTATCCCTGGATAGTCTACGGAAAGTCTGCAGGTGGTCATGGACGGTTTCAATTTTCTGAGACGGAAATAGTTCCCCTGGAGATCTGTCTGCCTCATTCTCCTTGGTGCTTTGAGCCTTCCTGAAGGGCTTTCTGATACACTCCAGTCCCGCTCTACCTTTGGAAAATCCCCAGACTCCACCGCAAGTGGGCCTTTCTCCACCTAGAGTGAATCAGAACACACTGGGAGAACTCTGCTCCAACCAAACACTTGCAGTAAACTGTACTAGAAAGGCAACAAACACACAAATAATGATGGCATACCTTTTCTTCTTTTAATATTTAGCATTGTCTTTCTTTTTTTATACTTTAGCCCCAAAGTAGAAAGCATGTAGCAAGCTTCAGTCACCTACACATCCTGCTATCCTCTATAGGTCTATAATTGTCTATATATTCCTTAGGTCTCCTTTCCTTGTCTATCAAAATTACCTTAGCATCATTCATTGTGTCTGATAAAATCACATCTCCATCCATCAATTCATCAAGCATTAACTGGATCCATGGTGTAAGTTCTAGTGATAAAGCTTGATAAAATTCTACTGTGAATCCATCCAAGCCAAGCCTGAGGCTTTGAGTTTGGTAATGATTTCATTGTCACCTCTTTTTCATTTTTCCCAAATTTAGCTTCAGGTATTTGTAGTTTCTCAAACAGAATCTGAGCCAAAAAAAAGTGCATGGCTTCCTCATGTGTTTGTTGATTTAGTTGATATATCTATTTGTAATATTTAAGTATTATCTCTTCTATACTCTCTAAATCAGCTACTAAGGTTCCGTTATTATTTTTTAACAAGGGAATTATATTTTGTTCAATTCTTTTTTTTTAAAAGAATCACAAGGAGTTTCCCTGATTTGTTAGCCTGTAAAAATCTTAAACCTTTCTCTCTCATCACTACTGCACTTAACTGTGGATTAGCTCTCCAGGGTTCTGGTTTGTCTCCAACGTCAATTGCAGTTTGCATGCTGATGTTAGAGGAGCTCATTCATAAGTATTACTTTGAATTTCACTATGTAGATGATATCCAGATGTTCCTCACTTTCGACTGTGATCTGCACCATGAAATTGCTGAGCAGGAAGTTGTTTACATAAGATCTGAAGGTGAATAACATCAAAGTATCCTACACTCAACCCAGACATGGTTGAAAAGTGCTATTGGACTACTGCAACACAGTAAACCTGCAAGCCACTGCCTGCTATTAGTGCATAATGTAGCTCTCAGGCATTTGACTAGTAAGAATGGATAGTCTGCAAAGTATTGCAACAGATAAAGATTTGTTAGTGGCACCTCCCTCCTGTTCCCTGAGCCCAGATTGTTAGCCTAGTTAGCTCTTCTCCCTTAAAAAGAGGATGGCAAGGCAGGGCTGCCTGCTTAGTGGAGAATGCTGACTGGTGGGGGTGGAGCAGGAGACTTAAGATAGCATGAACAGGCCTTGCTCTTCTTCTCTGCTCCTTACTGCCTACTGGCATTATCACCCTCCAACTTTTGCAAAAGCAGGGCTTAGGATTGTCTAGAACAGTGTAGGGAGAGCTGTTGCCCCACTTAGAGAGATTGACAAAGGGGTCAGGGAGGAATTTTCCCTGTTTTTTTTTTCTCAGAAGGTTTTTCTGGGATTTCTTCCTCCAGAGGGTACATATTTAGATAAATATGATTAAGGCTAATACTGTCACATTCATTGTTAATGTATCATGCATGGAAGTCTCACAAGGAGTCATAAAAGGGGTAAAGTGGGAAATTCTCTTCTGTACCAGACAGGTTCCTCCTAGGTCAGCATGAGGTGAGATCCCAGAAGACAGGTGCCTGGTTTGGGCAGGTTGATAACCTCAATGAGCTCCTCCCACAGGTGAAGCATCCTCCAGCTGGGGGATGAGTGCTTGCTACCCAACTAAAGACACCCTTTGTCACAGGCAGGTATCCCTCAATACTTGTGTTATCTTGGTCCTCCTGGAAGGTACATCATGGGGTAAGGAACTGACTGATGGGATACCTGCAGGGGCCTTGGTGAGACTCCTGTGCTACGCATGTCACTTAAAAATGCTATACGTTGTACAGGTTCTTTAATAAGTACATGGCTATGACCATTTTCTACAGGACAGTTGTGTATGGTATTTTGGTCAAGGGAAAAGGTGGAACGATGGTGGCTACAAGGCAATGTTGGAATATTTAACACATGTGCTCTGCAAGCTGCTCTGACTGCATGTTTAATGGGGGATTGGGTCTCCTTTGCCTATTGTACTTCATAGCAAGACAAATTTGTTTTGGTATACTATCCGCTCCCAGAGGCTTGGTACATTATAATAAAACATATTCGGAGATGGCCAATAGCCCCATGCAGCCTGTAGCACTGCATGGCAAATAGTGCATAGCCACCTCTGAGTGATACTTAGATAGTTAGCACACTGTGATGGGCCATGCCAAAGACTATTTGCTCTAAATATGACAGCGCTTCCCAAAATGGGAATGTTCCTGGGCTGCTGTAGGCTACTGTATATTCAGTCCTAGCATGCAAATGAGCCCATGGGTATGCAAGGTGCTAAAAGGGCCATGTGCGTGCCATGCAGTCCCTTATTTCTCTTGCTAGGCTTGGGGAATATGGATTCCCTGGTGTCTAGTGGACTCCATCTTTCCCCAGTCACACATGTTTTACAGTTAGTCACTACCCTGGTTTTTAGAGGACCCCCCCTCCCCCGATTGCCTATGTTGTAAAATTATAGTCACTGCCCTGGTGTCTAATGGACCCACCTCCCCCCAGTTACCCATATTGTAAAAAAGTAGTCACTTCCCTTGTGGCCACTGGACTCCTCCCCCCTCCGATCACCCATGTTTTAAAATAATAGTCACTCACTGCCCTGGTGCCTAGTGGATCCCTCCCCCCATCGCCCATGTTTTTAAATAATATTTTTCTTAGTAGTCTAGCAGACCCCCACCTATGAACCAAGTGCCATCCCCTTACACACCAACTCACTGAGGACTCCCCTGCCCTGCACATCCCCTCAATCCCATCACCGCAATGTCTCCAAATGACAAAAACCAGTACCGGGCTGTGCCAGTTGCCATCATTTGGCAACATACTGGTGACCTGGATGACAGGGGTGCTGGGTGGGGGGTCAATAGTGGGTGGGAAAGTGCAAGGATAGAAAATTCGAATTTGTCAGCAGGTAAGGACCACTTGACTCACCCAGCCTGCCCATTTTTCCCTATCTACAGTATCATTGTAGACCCCAAGAAACTATTTTCAAAAAGAACAAAAACCTTTTTTATCACATATACTTAATTCTATCCATTCATTGACATAGAAACATAGAATTTGAAAGCAGATAAGAACCACATGGCCTGCCCAGTCTGCTCATTTTTCCCTACTTACAGTATCACCATGGACTTTAATCAGTCTAAAGCTCTTTTTTCCTCCCTCGTTTCCTGTCTACTAAGATTCCCTTATGCCTATCCCATGCATTCTTGAACCCCCCCCACTGTTTTCTCCCCCACCACCTTGACTGGTAGGCTGTTCCAGGGATCTACCACTCTTTCTGTGAAGAAGTACTTCCTCACATCTCTCCTGAATTTACCCCCTCCAACTGCATAGCATCTCCCCTTGTTCTATTACACCTTTTTTTCCTGAAAAATACTTTCCTCCTGTACCTTATTTACCCCCATGAGATATATAAAGGCTTCTATAATGTTCCCCCCTCCCCCTGTCTTCTAGAGTGTACATATTGAGTTCATTTAGTCTCTCCTCATAGGGATTTTGATGCAGTTATCACACCATTTTAGTTGCCTGCCTTGGGACCTTCTTCACTCTGTCTATATCCTTCCAGAGATGTGGCCTTCAGAACTGTACACAGTAGTCTAAGTGAGGTCTTACCAGTGATCTATATAGAAGCAACACCACCTCCCTCTTTCTGCGGTTGATACCTCTCCCTATGCACCCCAGCATCCCACTAGCCCTCCCAACTGCCTTGTTGCACTGCCTGACCACCATTAGATCACCAGAGATTATTACCCTGGGTCTCTCTTCTGCTTATTGGTTGTCAGTAACATTCACACCATTTTGTAATCTGCACCTGGGTTTCTGTGCCCCAAGTACATTATTTTGCACTTTTTCCCATTGAAACCCAGCTGTTATACCCTTCACCACTTCTCCAGTTTTCTCTAGTCTCTTCTCATCCTTTCCACCCCCCCCCCCGGAGCATCCTCCCTACGCAGATTTTGGTTTCAGCCGCAAGGAGGCTAACCTTCCCCTCCAGTTCTTCTGCAATGTGACCTATAAGGACATCAAAGAGGACCAGTTCCATTACTGATCCCTGATGTACCCCACTGGTCACTCTTCCCTCCTCACGGTGAACTCAGTTTACCACCACCCTCTGTTGTCTATCCCCTAACCCATTTCTTACCCAGTTTATCACCTTTTGACCCACTCTTAAGCTATCCATCTTACTTAATAGTCTCCTGCGTGGAATGGTGTTGAATGCTGTACTGAAATTTAGGTGGGCCATATCCACCGCTCCACCCTGATCTAATTCCTTGGTCACCCAATGAAAGAAATTTATCAGATTTATTTTACATGATCTCTCACCCATGAATCCATGCTGTCTCAGGTCTTGTAGTAGTCCATTAGATTCAAGTATTCCACTATCCGCTCCTTCTACAGGGATTCCATTAACTTTCCCACCACCTATGTCAGGTTGACTGGTTTATAATTGCCAGCCTCCTCCCTGCTAACAGTTTAGTGAACTGGACTAGATCTGCCCTTCTCCAGTCCTCTGAAACCACTACTGTTTTGAGTGAGCTGTTAAATAAGACTGTCAGAGATGCAGCTAGTAACTTCCTGAGCTGCTTCTAGACCTTGGGATGCACACTGTCTGGTCCTATTGCTTTGTCCGCTTTCAGATAAGCGAGTCCCTTTAGGATTCTTTCCTCTGAAAAAGAGCTAATGTTCATCCCTCTCCCTTTAGGGCTCCTGTTACTTTTTTGTCACCCCTCACCTTCTACTTCCACTGTGAACACTGAACAAAAGTATTTGTTCAGGATATCTGCCTTTTCCTGGTCCCCCTCTGCTCTGTCCCCCCATCCCTTATTAGCCTTACAATCCTCCCCTGGTCTTCCTCTTTTCACTTACATGCCTAAAAAATGTCTTGTCTCTTTTCTTTACCACTTGGGCTATGCTGTGCTGTCACACTCCTTACTGTTACCCCTGCTTCTCTTTCTGTTAGTCCTGATACACCTCCCTATCCTCCTCCCCCCTGCATCTTTTTATATCTTCAGAATGCCACCTTTTTAGCCTTCACCTTTTCAGCCACCTCTTCTGAGAACCACAGTGATCTCTTTTTCCTCTTACTTTTACTCACTTGTTTGATGCAGCGGTATATTGTCTTTACTTTGCCCTGCTTTTATCTTTGCCCACTATTCGTCCATCCCACCCAGGTCATCCCTCCCAACAGATCATCCTCCCAACCGGGTCATCCCTGAAGCATTTTCCCATATTTATAAAATCTGCCCTCCAAACATCCAGGACCCTTGACCTTGTGTGATTCGATTTCATGACTGCCCTTGTATTGAACCACACTGTACGGTGATTATTGGTCCCCAGGTGGCCTGCCACCTTTATGTCTGCAACACTGTTCCTGTTAGCAAGTACCATTTCCAGAATTGCCCCATCACACATGGGTTTGCTGACTAGTTGCCTGAGGAATGCACCCAGCTGGGAGTCCAGGATGTTCCTACATCTAGTTGAAGCCACAGCTGGGAGGCTGCAATCTACAGCCACACTTGGAGGATGGCATTCAGTCAGGGGATGAGGATCTGCTAGACTACCTGGGAAACATATATTAGTTTAAACATGGGTAATTGGGGGGAAAGGAGGTCCACTAGATATCAAAGCAATGACTATTATTTTAAAACATGCATGATAAGGGAGTGGGGGTCCATTAGACACCAAGGAAGTGAATATTTGTTTACAACATGGGTGACTGGAGGGTCCACTACACACCAGAGAAGTAACTAGTATTTTAAAACATAGGTGATAGGGAAGGAAGGCTCACTACACATGAGAGCAGTGACTATTATTTTAAAATTTGGGTGATCCAGGAGATGGGGGTCCACTAGACTACCAGGGAATGGGGAATTGTATACAGCTTTGGTGTTCGGGGAGGACAGTTCACTGGACACCAGGGATACTGGTACATTTTGAAGGATGGGTGATGGGGATGTGCAGCCATAGTGCCCCAGTGAAGACCAGGTTTTTTTTTGCAGCACTAAATAGTGCTGTACTGGTGACTGTTTACTGCCACCAAAACATATGAATTTACTGCTGCACCCTTTATGCATGAGGGATCCTTCATTTGCATAGCTGCAGCAGTATATTTTGCATGATCATACTGCTGGATTAACACGGTGTTCTGGAGGCCTCTGAATATGGCCACCCAAGTGCCAGCACTAACTAAGTTAGTGCTGCGTGAACCATTTGAATATGGGTGCCAAAGTATAGAATTAAACAATTGTCACAATGACAGTTCAACAAATAAATAGCACCAGTTAAAACAATAAACAAAACACAGCAAAATGACTTAAGATCAGAACTTATGAACCTTTGTGCCTTCAGATAACAGTCTGCCCTTTATAAGTGTCAGGTGTGAGGATTCTGGTAATACCAAAATCCAAACTGAATCTAGAAGTGACCAAGCTTTTTTTGATTACAGCCACAGTGCAGTAGAATGCTCTCCATTTGATGGTTCCCCCCTTTCCTGTGATGAGATTTCTAAAAATCTGTCTGAAAACATACTTGTTCAGACAAACTTTTATGCAATATCAGGACTTCCTGTTATGTGTTATGTTTTTACTGCTGATATTCTATGTATGGTTTGAACTGAATTGTGCAGTTCTTTGGAAATATGTTGTTCTTTCTGTGACTGACCTGCTTACAGTGATTCCTAGAGTACAGTACTGAATATGAACTGTTTTATGCCGTAATCCTCACTGCTTAAGATGAAAAAGAATGTTTGTGTGAAATTTAAGGAAGTTAAGTTTTGTAGACTGGTAAATAAGACCACCTCCTAAAATATTTTGACATACTACAGTCAACAGAGTTATTTGCTCGAGGCTGATTATTGTACATATCTGCTTGAGTTTTAGGTTTTCTTAAAAATTGATGGTTAAGAATCTTTTTCATCTCAAAATACTAAACACGTTTTCATTAATAGGAACACTGTACCAACATGATTCATTAGGCAATGGTATTTAACTCTTGCTGGTGCTAAGACCCCTAGAATAAACTATTAAGCTGAATTTACAAAAATATTGGAACACAAAAACAAAGCCCATCATGTGCGTTTTGTGTGTTCTGCTAGTCTTGTTTGCTAATGCCCAGAATTGGATTTTTAAATGTGAAGAGCAACAGGGCACAATAATATTGCATTACTGTGTAAGAAACACGGTGAATAAGAGTAAATACTGACTCTGAATATAAACTTGTTTGTGGTTTGGAAAAAACAATACATTAACTGGAAAGTACACACTCAGTAAAAAGATAATATTGAAATAGTGGCAAGTAGCCTCTGAAAGGCTTTACACAGACCATTATTGAGGCAGTAAAGTTTTAGAGATATGACTATTTAAGCAATCAGGGCCACCAAAGTGGTCCTTTAGCAGGAGAATAATGACAGGTTCTGATGCCCTACTGGTGCATCTTCTGCTTATAAACAACCAATACAGGGGCCCTTATTGTATTGCAAACCTCATGGCTTGCTTGTTAAATAAAAAACAAATATTTTAATTTAAAAACTGTTGCTGAGCAGCAGGTGTGGAATGGGTACAGTGAACTCCACAGTTTGCCCAGACTCTGGGCAGACTGGGTGAGCCAAGCGATCCTTTTCTGGTGACAATGTCTGTGTTTCTATGTTCCACTTTTACTGTACTCCTTTTTACAAGACATTTGGTTTAAATGGACATTTTGTGAGAGATAGAATCATTTCCTACAGCTTCAGTTAAAATAGACATTATTATACTGGATTAAGCCACCTGGTTAAAGCGGACTGCTGGGGAAAGTTTAAGTGTGCTAAGTATTGTTAATTATGCTTGTTTATGCACACATTCAGCTCAGATTAAAACATGTTGGCTCTGCAGTTTCATTCATCTGTGAACCAATTCCTCTCTCTGTCAGCAGTAATGGCATCTGTGTCTGGCCCTAAATGGAGTGCCTTAACCTTGAATAAAAAATTGAAATCCTTGACAAAATACAGGCTACACAAACTTGACATCTATACATTTCGGAATCACAAAGTGAACTGTTTCTGATTTGTTATGGGGGAAATACATGCCTTACTGATACTGGGCTGCATAGGGGGAGGGATCACCAGTAGAAAACAAGAAGTTGTTATCCCTCTTTACAGACAGTTGGTGAGACCCATCTAGAATACTGAATGCAGTTCTGGAGACCCCCATCTCCGCAAAGACATAGACAGGATGGAGGCAGTCCAGAGGAGGGCAACTAAAATGGCACAGTATCTGCACCAGAAGTCATACAAAGAGAGACTAAAGGAACGTAATATGTATACCCACGTGGCAAGGAGGGAGATGGGGGGACATGATAGAAACATTTAAGTACCTCAAGGGAATCAACAAAGTCCAAGAGGGTAGCATCTTTAAGAAAAAGAGATGTGCAAGAACAAGGGGGCACAAGTTAAAGGGAGACAGCTCAGGGGCAATGTGAGGTTTACTAGGTTTACTAGGTTGATATGGACAAAAGTAGGCCAAAGCCCATCAAGATTTTCCCCCACCCTGTGGGTCACTGGATTGTGGGTAAATTCCCCTGGAGCCATGTGTCAAAGCCATTTTTGAACTGATTTATGTTGTCAGTGTATACTAACTCTTTAGGAAGAGAGTTTCAAAGTTTTGCAGACCTAATTGTGAAATAGTTATCCCTTTTGTTTGTTCTTGCTTTCATAACCTCGATTTGCCTATTGTGACTCCTTGGTGCTATACGTCTATCTGAAAAAATAAGTCCATGTTGGCACATGTACTCTGGGGATTTTAGTATTTTATACAAAAATAAGATAACCTCCTTAATTTTTCATTGGTATAATGAATAAAGGCCTGTTTCCCAAAGTTTCTGTGGATAATCTAGTGGGGTCAGATGAGAGACCATTTTGGTTGCTCGGCTTTGTACTCGTTCGAGACATGAAATGTCACTTTTCAAGTACAGACTCCAGAACGGAGATCCATAATCCATATATGGTCTGACACAAGCTCGATATATTGGTATCATACATTGCTCTGTTCTTGTTGTGAAGGTGCTTTTAATTCTTTTCAGTAATCCATTGGCCATATGAGCGATTTTTGTAAAGTGATCTGATGTGGAAAGTTTATTATTTATCAGAACTCCTAGGTCTCTCTCCCTTTCTGATTTTTTAAGAGAGGTGTTATTAAGATGGTAAATTTGTTGGAGGTTGTTATTTCCAAAATGTAGAACTACAATTTATCTGTGTTGAAATGCATTGAGTTTGTTTCTGCCCAAAGTTCAATGGATTTCAGGTTCATAGTTAGGGGTGATATATGTTCGGAAGTGTCTACCCATCCACCCAATTTGGTGTCATCAGCAAATTTTAATAAAACGTTATTGGAAGCAATCTGCATCTCACTAATAAAAATGCTGAACAACGTAGGTCCCAATACTGATCCCTGGGGTACTCCACTGGTAACTAACCCTGTATTGGACAAAAAACACTGATCATGAACCTTTGAAACCTATTAGAAAGTCAAGTTTTGAGCCAATTAACTAGACATTCAGAAAACCCAAGTACTAAGAGCTTGTTTACCAGTTTAACATGTGGGATTTTATCAAAGGCCCAACTAAAATCCAAGAGGACAACATCCATTGGGGTGTTGGTATCAATTTTCTGGCTTACATGAGTGTAAAAGGCAATTAGGTTTGATGTACAAGAATAGCCTTACCTAAAACCATGCTGGGTTTGGTCAACAATATTTAATAATTTGGCTTCTTTATCTAAGTGGGATTTAATGATTCTTTCCATAATTTTACAGATAATTGAGGTTAAACTAATTGGGAGGTAACTTTGGGCATGTGGTCTGTTACCTTTTTTTAAATATGGGGGTAATAGTGGCTTGCTGCCAATTAAGGGGAATTCTATTATCATTGAGTGAATTATTAAAAATAACTGATAGCGGGTACACTATCTCTTCTACTGTTTCTATTAGGAATCTAGCATTAATATCATTGGGTCCCAAGCCTGTATTTTTCTTCAGGGTTTTTAAGGCAGCGCCTACCTCTTCTGGTGTAATAGTACATTTCTGACTAGGTCTATCTTTAGTAGAGAAAAAACTGCTTGTGAGAATTGTTTTGTGAAAATACTAAGCAAAAATATTCATTAAAGTGGTTTGCTATGTCCATTTCAGATGTAAGGGTGTTATTATTGTTGATTATGGGTCCAATAACCTTAGAGTTTGATTTCTAATTTCTTAGGTAGGAAAATAATAGTTTTTGATTATTTTTGAATGTGCCAGCCTAAATTCTAGGTTACTTTTGGCTTTTTTGATCATATTTTCCAGTGTGGATAGTGACGTTTTATAAGTGGCATAAATTCCTGCCTTATCCATAGATTTACTAAGTTTAAGTTTCCAAAATAGTTTTGGTTTTTTATGGATTTGTGCCATAATGGAATTGTTCATCTATGTAGGAAATTTACCCTTTTTAGTGTATGTTTTTTTATTTGGTACATGTATTTTTTCTAGATTACAAATGGTAGTTCTAAATAGGGTCCAAACTTCCTCTACTGTGAGGTTACAGAGGGTAGTATCCCCGTGGATATGTGCTAAGGATGCCCTGATTTTATTAAAGTCTGCCCTATCATAGTTTTTAAAAGAATGAGTGATTTGCCAGTGGCTTTTGTTTATACAATACATTAAACAGGAATGAGTTGTGGTTACTGTTTCCTAGTGGGGCCATCATTTCCATGCTAGATATTTTACCTTCCTTATTTGTAATAAGAAGATTGAGGATGTTATTCCCTCTAGTGGGCTCACTGATAAGTTGATCAAGTCCCAAGTTAGTGAGGGTAGAAATCATTACTCTTTCAGGTTGATTAGATCCTGCTAATGTGTGCCAGTCAGTGTTGGGCATATTGAAGTCCCCCAGAATAATGACATCTCCCTTGCCAGCTAGATGCGAGACGTCATGCAAGAATTGTGTAGTATACTTAAGGTCAGCTGAAGGGGGGGCGATAGCAATTTCCCAGTATGATCTGGGGTTGTCCCTCAAGCTGAATATTTTCCCATATATTTTAAATGGCTGTTTCAAGTTGGATTTCGTAAGATGGAATTTCTTGGTTTACATACAGACAAACCTCACCCCTGCCCTTTCTAGTTGATCCTTGTGGTAGAGTTTATATCTAGGTATTTATTTCATCCAGGAGGAATGTGGGTCCCACCATGTTTCAGTTACAGCTATTACATCTACATCAAGGTCAATACATCTTGCTGTAAGTTCTGCCAGTTTGACTACACCTAAGGATTCTGAGTTTAATGAAAGGATTTCACAGTAGTTAGAATTACTGATGAAAGTACAGTATCAAGTGCCAGAGCATTGGGAACTTTCCCATTCTCCCCCTTATTTAGAGGTTTAATGATTCTCAATATATGCTTGAACATGCCTTCCAAACATGGTGCTGCCCCTCCGTCTGCGGTGCAGCCCATCCCAGCAAAACAGTGAGGGTCTGCCAAAGAATTCTTCCTAGTGAGTGATGCAAGAGATGGCTTGATTCATGCACCATTTTCTAAGCCAGTCATTGAACAGTTTTATTTTCTGTGTTTTATGTTCACTGGCTCTGGGTACAGGTAGGATCTCTGAAAAAACTATCAGTAAACCCCTTGCCTACTAGCAAGTTATTTAGTGCGATATAGTCCTGCTGTAGTTGCTCATAAGGAGTTGAATCTATGTCATTAGTACCCTCCTGGACAACAGCCAATGTGAGGCATTATTTTTTCATGGAGAGGATGGTGGATGCATGGAACGGCCTTCCTGAGGAGGTCGTGGGGTCAAAAACAGTGGGTGAATTTCAAGAATGCATGGGACAGACATAAAGCAATTCTAGTGGGGGGGGGGTAGGAGGAAGAAGGCTGTTGGTTAACTAGGATCTGCAGCTTATCCAATAGGTAGGGAAATGGGCAGACTGGGTGGGCCAAGCGGTCCTTATCTGCTGTCAAAGTCTATGTTTCTTACTGTACAGAGAGTGGCACAGTCATTAAAATCCTGATAGGAAAAGAAAAAGAGAAGACAAAGATGCTTATGTAGGGGAAGGCACTGTTAAGGTGGCTTGCTAGGTGGATCACCTTTAAAGTAGGTTTACTGCCCTACAAAACTCTACATGGACTTAGTCCCAACTACTTGAAAGAGCTTCTGATTCCCTACACCCCTGTGCGACAGATCCGCGTGGCTGACAAGGGGTTGCTGGAGATTCTGAGGGTATTTTTTAAATCTTCTGGGGCCCGTGCATTTCTGTTCATGGCCCCCACCCTCTGGAATTATCTGCCCCATCAGCTTCGGGAATGCGCGGCCGTGGGGGGTTTTAAACAGGCATTTAAAACTTTTTTGTGGAGTCAGATTTACCAGTGAATTGTCACCATCTGTAATTGTTGTTTTATGTATTATGTAATAGTTTTTATGGAATCATGTTTTATTATTGTAAAGCACCTTGGTACTTGAAATATGCTTAAAAATAAAGCTTATTATTATTATTATTTATTTATTAAAAGTTTTACTAGGAGAGTGCATACTTAGCAAAAAAAATATCTCATTTCCAGATGTGTCCTGGGGGAAGGGGAAAAGGGACAAGCTTAAAACATTTTAAAAGTTTACACCACAATTCAAATATAAAATACAGGAGAAAAAAGTGTGTAAGAGGTGTATCAATAATAAATATTGCAACTGAGATTAAGGAATATACAATAAGAAATATACAGAGCAACAGGTATGAACATAGTTTACATGAAGGTAAATATAAAACGTAAAAATAGTAGAAAAACAGTAAGTGAAATAAGCAGAGGCAGTAGATTGGGTACCTGGGTATTTACAATGAACTGGCAGGGAATAACTGACAGAAACCTGGGTACTACAGTACAGGCAGGTATAAGTGGTGGAAATGGGTAGTAATTATAGGCTGAGAAAGGGAGCTAGGTGGCATGAAGGAGATATATGGGAATAGAGAAGGGAGAGAAGGGAGGGTTTTGAGGAGGTAGAACAGATACACAGATGTTTAAGGGAAGGGAATTCCAGAGTTTGGAAAAGTGGAAAGAGAAAGCAGATTAACCAGCTGAAGTTTTACGGGAAGGAAGTTTGAGGGAGAGAAACCCAGTGTTTCAGAGGGAGTAGAAGGAGGAGATGGAGGGAGAGAGTAGGGAGTCAAGATGGGGGGTAAGGAGGATAACCAGAATTCTTAAGTGAAGGAGGCACAGTGTGATAGACGGTGAACCTCAAAGGAGTGGAGGGAAAGCAGAGTAGAGAGTACAGTGATGGGTGTGGGTTGGGCAGTTAAGGGCAAAGTGGCAGAAGGAGTGGAAGAGGGGTTCCCGTCCAGTCAGGGAGGATTTAGAGGCAGCTCCATAGATTATATCACCGTAGTCAAATATAGGGAGTATCATCCTGGTAAGGATATCACACTGTGCAGGTAGGGGGATGCAGCTTTTATGTCTAAAAAGGGCTCCCAGTTTGGGATGAAGCTTTTTATGAATAGCGTCAATGTACAAGGAGAAATTGAGGTGGCGGTCAAGCCAGACACCTAGGTATTTGAAGGCATGCTCAGCATCAATTTGTATGCCATAAAGGGAGGGCTGGAAATTTAGAGAGCCTAGGTCTAGTGTCAAAGCACATAGAGACCATCTTTTTTGCATTAAGTGATAATTGATTTGACTGAAACTATTTCTGAACTGAGCTGAAATCAGGTTTGAGCTTGGACATCAGCTCAGCTGGCAATGAACCAGTGACAAATAGGGCTGTGTTGTCTGAGTACATGTGTATGGACACAGATGTGCAAGCAGATGGAAGGTCATTTAGAAATATGGAGAATAATAGGGGACCAAGAACTGAGTCTTGGGAGACACCGGTGGTAATGTGCCTGAGGTCAGGACGTCCTGATTAATGGTCCTTTTTTGAAAGAAAAGGCTAAACAATATAGAAACATAGAAAGTGATGGCAGAAGGAAATCAATGGTACATTTAGTCTGCCCATGAATATCCAGGACCTAGTGTCAATCCAGTGACCTATCCCCTTCCCCTAGTATTTTTACTTACCCTACTCCCGCTCTTGCTTATTTGTGCCTTACCGTGTCCCAGCCTGCCTTGAGTCCCACAACACTCCTTGCGTTCACCATGCCAGCAGGTAGATTGCTCCATTTCTCCACCACCCTTTTGGAGAAATAATGTTTTCTCAGATCCTTCCTGAAGTTTCCTCCCTTCAATTTCCACCAGTGTCCTCTTGTATTAGAGCTAGTGTCCCTATGAAATATAGAAGCATAGAAACATAGAAGTTGAGGGCAGATAAGGACCGCAAGGCCCATCCAGTCTGCCCATTTCTTTTTCTACTTTATAAATGTGCCATTGGCCTTTGCTCTGTCAGTGGCCTATCTATTCATACTCATTTGTATTGCTCCCTTATGCCTATCCCATGCCTGTTTGAAGCCCTGCACTGTATTCATAGCCACCACTTCTTGAGGTAGGGCATTCCATGCATCCACCACCCTTCCTGTGAAAAGAATTTCCTCATTCCCCTTAATCGCCCCTCTAATCTCATGCTGTGTCCTCTTGTCCTGCTATTTTTCTTATATTTAAACATGTTAGACTCTTTCACCTTGTTAATGCCTTTAAGGTGTTTGAATGCCTCGATCATATCACCTCTCCTCCTTTGCTCAAGGGTATACATATTGAGCTCTGTTAATCTGTCCTCATATGTCTTCTGATGCAGTCCCTGCACCATTTTGGTTGCACTTCTCTGGACTGCCTCAATTTTAGTTAATGTTCTTGTGAGGTGTGGCTTCCAATACTGCATGCAGTACTCCAGATGGGGCCTAACCAGTGTCTTGTAAAAGGGATTATTACTCTCCTCTTACGACTTGTGATACCCCTACTAATACACCCTAACACCCCTAGCCTTACCTACTGCTTTAGAGGTCTGCTTGGATGATTTCAGGTCATCAGTGATGATGATGCCCAAGTCTCTTTCTTCCTTTGTGACTGCTAGCAACTCCCCTCCCAGCCTGTAGGTGGCTTCAGGCTTTCTCTTCCCTATGTGCATGATCTTGCACTTCTTTGCATTAAATCCCAGTTGCCACTCTTCTTACCATTTTGCTAGTTTATCCAGATCTCTTCTCATTCTGCCACTCCATCTGGATCATCTACTCTGTTGCAGATCTTGATGTCATCTGCAAACAGACAAGCCTTACCCTCTAGTCCATCTGCAAGGTCACTAATGAAGATGTTGAATCGGACTGGCCCCAGGACTGATCCCTGAGGTACCCCACTTGTGACTTGCATCTCTTCTGACTGTATACCATTTACCACCACTCTCTGTTTTCTGCCCGTCAACCAGTTTGCCACCCAGTTGACCAACTTCTGACCCACCCCGAGCCTACCCAGCTTATTTATCAATCTTCTATGTGGAACAGTGTCAAAAGCTTTGCTGAAGTCAAGGTAGGCCACATCAACTGCTCCCCCTTGGTCCACCACTCTGGTTACCCAGTCAAAGAAATCTATGAGATTAGTTTGACAGGACCTTCCTTTTGTAAACCCGTGCTGTCTTGGATCTTGTGCCCCTATGGATTCCAGGTGTTGCACTATCCTTTCCTTAAGGACTGCCTCCATAATCTTGCCCACTACTGAGGTAAGACTGACTGGTCTGTAGTTCCCTGCCTCCTCCCTGCTACCAC
Source organism: Neoceratodus forsteri (assembly GCA_016271365.2). NCBI lineage: Eukaryota > Metazoa > Chordata > Ceratodontiformes > Ceratodontidae > Neoceratodus > Neoceratodus forsteri. The sequence goes on from CM057458.1 coordinate 362,558,778, forward strand.
CCTTGTGGAGCGGGATCACATAAGCCCTTCTCCAGTCTTCTGGGACCTCTCCTGTGCTCAGAGACTCACTAAACAGTTCTGCTAATGGCTCTGCTAGTTCCACCTTTAGCTCCTGAAGTACCCTGGGATGTATGCCATCAGGTCCCATTGCCTTATCCACCCTGAGCTTAGCAAGCTATTGTAGAACCCTTTCTTTTGTGAAGGGAGTAGTGCTCACCTCCTTCCCCCCTGTGTCCATGGTGCTCATCTCAGTGTAGGGCACTTTATTAATGCCCCTTAGAAACTTGAATGTTTTGATCATATCCCCCCTTCTCTCTTCTTGTCTCAAGTTAGAACATGTTCAGTGATTTTAGATGCTGTTCATAGGAGAGGCCCTGGAGGCCCTGGATCTTTTTTGTTGCCCTCCACTGAATTGTCTCAAGTCTATCCCTGTCCTTTCTAAGGTGATGATTCCAGAACTGGACACAGTACTCCAAGTGTGGCCTTATGAAGGATCTATAAATAGGAGGATCACCTCCCTGCTCCTGCTATCAGTTCATCTCCATATACACCCCAGCATTCTACTTGCTTTGCTGTATGCCTTATTATGCTAACTTAATTGTTTTAGGGTATCACAGACGATGATTCCTACATCCCTGTCTTCTGAGGAGGTACTAAACTTCACCCCATTTAGCCAGTACTCTGTCCTTGGGTTTCCCTTCCCCGGGTGCATTACTTTGCATTTATTGCATTTGAACTTCAATTACCATACATTGTTCTTGTTTTTAAGCCTTAGGAGGTCTTTCTATAGTTCCCTAACCCCTTCTGCGCTGTCCACCCTTCCTCCAAGCTTAGTGTCATCTACAAAGAGGTCAATCTTGCACTGGATTTTTTTCCCAATGTCACTTATGAACACATTGAAGAGGACCAGGCCCAAGATTGATCCCTGAGACACTTCACTTGACACTTCCCCTCCCTTAGATCTCACTCCATTGTCTACAACTCTCTGCTGCCTGCCTCCAAGCCAATTTTCCACCCACCTTACTACATCCTTTGCCATCTGCCATACCAAGGTCCTCCAGCTTCCTCAACAGGTGCCTATGTGGCACTGAGTTGAATGTTTTGCTGCAGTCAAAGTATAACAGGTCCACTGTGTATCCCTTGTCCAGTTCCCTTGTCACCAAGTCAAAAAAAACAATGAAGTTAGTCTGACATGGCCTGCCTACCACAAACCCATGGTGCCTGATGGTCTGCAGATCATTTTTTTCCAGGTATCCCATGAGGTCCTGTTTGATAAGGGTCTCCATCTGTTTTCCCACAATAGATTTAAGGCTCACTGGTCTGTAGTTTCTACCTCCTATCCCACCCTTGTGTGAGTGAGTAGTACATCTACAGTCCTGATCTTTGGTATCACTCCTGGCTGTAGGGAGCTGTTGTACAAATGGGTCAGGGGGCCCACTAGTTTCTCAGCCAGCTCCTTCAGTACTCTTGGGTGCAATCTGTCAGAGTCTGGTGCTTTGTCTGTCTTGAGGGTCGCCAGACTCTTCCTTACCCTGTCTATGGTGAATATTTGTGATCCCATTTGCTGAATCCCTCTAGTGGCCGCATTGATGCCACTTTGAAGTAGTGGGCCCATATTTTCCCTGGTAAATATGGAACAAAAGAAGTTGTTTAGGACCTTGGCCTTCTGCCCGTAATCTCCTATCAACTTGTTATCATATATCAACCTAACAATCCCACCCCCATTCTTTCTTTTTTCTTTGATGTAGCAAAAAAATGATTTCCTCCAGATCTGATCTCCCTGGCAATATGAAAATCTGTGGCTTCCTTTGCTTCCTGTACAGCTTCTTAGCTTCCTTTTTGCTTCTCAAGTATTCCTCCCACTCCTCCCCCTCCCGCTCTTTTTTCACCTGTGATATGCTTCCCTTTTGGACCCGAGTGCTTCCTTGATCAGAACTGTGAGCCACAAGGGTCTCTTGTGGTTGTTTCTTTTTACCACTGTTCTCAAACAGTTTCATAACTTCCAGGACTGACTCTTTAATAAGCCCTCAGATGTCTTGCAGTTCTGTTATATTTCTGACATTGGCCAGTTTGTCTCTTACTGTCAGTCACATCCCATCAAAGGCTGCTCATTTGAAGTTCAGGACCTCCACATGAGATTGAGATCCCCCCCCCCAGGGGCTAGCTCATACCAGACGGAGTTGTGGCCACTGTTGGCTAATGGTTCATCTACCCTGACTGCTCCAGCTGCTTCTGAGTTAGTGAGGAATTATATCCAAAATAGATCCTTGTGTGGTTGGTTCCCTTTACAGCTGGCAGTCCTGGAGGGTTGAGAGTATAGCCTGATTTCTAGAGTTTCTTGCTAGTGATATATCCCAGTCCACGTCTGGTAAATTTAGATCTCCAATTATCACCGTCTCCCCTTTTTCTGTCACTCCCTTGATTTCCTCTGTATGCTTCCTGTCTCTTTCTTCTCCCTGACCTGGGGGTCAGTACACCACCCCCATGTGGATTTTCTTGCCTGATGTCGCTGTGAGCTGTACCCACAATGACTCAACTTCTCCCTTATCACTTTTGACACTTTCATTCTCTGCTACCTCAGTACCTTCCAGAACATAGAGTGCTACCCCCGCTGCTTCCTTTTCTATGTCTTCTGAAAAGTGAGTACCCTGGGACAGTGAGGTCCAAGTATTGTTTTTCATTGCCCTATTCTCAATAATGGTAACAAGGTCCACTCCAGTATCTGCCACCAAAGCCTGTAGTTCACTGTTTTATTACCCAGGCTCTGGCATTGAGATGGATCCCCAACCAAGAACCCACCAGATGTCTCTTGTTGTGTGACAGAAGTCTTTCCTTCCTCCCGCTAGGTTCCTTCTGCTATGTCTCCACCATTTTGCCTTCCTTGCCAACCCTGCTTTTTCTCCCTTGCTTCGTTTTGGGATTACCAATGCCATGGAGAAAAGGGATTTTAGTGCACCTGAAGGGTGGTTACAGAGGTGGAAATGTGGAACAAAATACAGTATGTTTCAAATGTGTGCATGGAGAGAAATTGAATGCCAACCTGATCGTTGCTGATGACTGGTGGAAGGATGTGCTTCCGGGATTGCTGGATGGCTATAACCCCTGTGGCATTTATTATTGTGATAAGTCTGGTATTTTCTTAGTTACATAAGCAAAGAACACTGAGCTTTAAGTCAGAGAATCCAATGGGGTGCAAAAAAGTCAAAGAATACATTTTGGTCATGTGTTGCTGCAGTATGTCTGAGACTGAAAAAAATGAACATGTGGTGATTTGCAAGCTCTCACAACCTTGCTGTTTCCAAGGTGCCAGCCACATCCCTGTCATCTACAGATACACTAAGACTGCTTTGATGGCTATGGGTATTTTTATAGAATGGCTAAAGGGAACTGTCAACAAAAAAGGCCCCCACACCAGATTTTATATAAACTTTAATGAGCAGCTGTCATCAGTTTTGTCTCGGGGAAGGCAACCCATAATATTGAATTGCCTGATCTAGGACCTATCCTAACAAAATTTTACATTTTTTTTTGTGCAGTATTTAAAAAGTTATAACCTCCATAACACCCAGCTTGTAACTTCCATGTTTAACCCGGTGACCACTGAGTGCTGCCTGCAGCCACGCCTCTACAAACTGCATAATTATGATGTGAAGTAGGGGAATGGGGCTGCTGGTGCTCTACGGACAGTGTAACGGACTCGGGGAGGGGTCTGCATAAATGTACCTAAATTATCCTTGCTGGCTGGTATATTTTCCCATGCATATATACCTGCCGGCAATGAAAATCTAGGTACATTAAGGCATCCCCCTCCCCTGATTCCATTACATTGTCCATAGGGCACTTGCAGCCCCGTTCCCTACTTCACATCATAATTATGCAGTTTTTTGGGTGGGGCTGCAGCACTTGGTGATTGCCCAGCTCATACACGGAAGTTACGAGCTGGGTGTTATGGAGGCTATAACTTTTTAAATACTGCACAACAAAAGGTGAACTATCACTAGGATAGCTTCTAGGTTGGGCAACTCCATGAGCTGGGTGTTATGGAGGCTATAACTTTTTAAATACAGCACAACAAAAGGTGAACTATCACTACGATAGTTCCTAGGTTGGGCAACTCCATGAGCTGGGTGTTATGGAGGCTATAACTTTTTAAATACTGCACAACAAAAGGTGAACTATCACTAGGATAGATCCTAGGTCAGGCAACTCCATGGCATGGGTTGCCTGCCATGATCGTTTCAGCTGCTATTTAACATGCACTGCAGGCTATTTATTTTATTTATTTAGTTTTTGTTGACCAGGTAAGTGCACTAGACAAATCCTGCCTATTTTCAGGCACGATCCGGGGAAGGGGGATACAGATGAATGCCAACTGACCTTGAACCAGATTAAGCTGTTGATGGTATTTTTAGTGAATGAGGGAAATTTGGCCAGGACACCGTGGAATTTCCCCATCTCATTCGGTAGGGGGCCCGGACGTTGAAATGGCCACTTGGTGCTCGGCATCAGAGGAGGAGGACGTGTGGGAGGTAGGGGAGTTGGTCTCCCCCCCCCATCTCCATTTTGCAGGGACTGACCAGGAAAGGACCGCTGGAGAATTGGCAGGGGCTCCTGGATGGATGACAGTTTGTAAACCCGAAAGAAGGACCTACTGTTACCCCAGGCAACACAGTACGAGCACCGGAAAGTCAGGAGAATATTTCTTCGGCGGCTACTTCTGCATTTTCTGGTCTGAAGGTGGATGTTGTAATGGATGCGGCTGGGGACAGTGTTGCTGGGGCTTGCTCTGCCTGGCTCCTTTGAGTCCTGTCAGTCATGGTGTGACGTGGTCTGACAGGGCACAGCGGTGTATTCCGGAGCCAGCAGCAGATGCTGAAGATGTCAGGGTTCGTGTGCAGTGCAGATCTGTGTTGACGGGGGCTGGGGAGACTGGTAGTGGTTTGCTTCCAAGCGAGTGCCAGGAGTCTCCCCTAGGCTCCTCCAAAATGGCAGTGGGGTCTAGTGCTTTGCCTCCCTGTGTGGAGCACACCGGGATATATGCAGAAAATGGCTTCTGTTTTGCAGTTCCAAGGATTTTTGCTACAGAACAGTCAGGAGTGTTGCCATCCCAGCTTCCAGGTACTATGGTTTTTCAATGTATGGATGTCGGTTTGCAGGGACCACAACAGCAGGTCACGGCGGGACATGCTGTTCACAGCCCTCCTGGTCATGGGTTTGATTCCCACCTGTCTGCTTCGGGCTTAACTATTGCTGCAGCTCTTCAGGGTGCAGGGTGGGAGAAGTCCCACTTAGATGATTCCTGGACCTCCCCTGCACATCCCAGCCCAACTCCACAAGGGGATTTATTGGATATTTTAGACCCTTTGGACATGCACTTGGGCTTAAGTCTTTCACAGCCCCCTTTCTGGCGTGTAGGAGGGGCTCAGGGTTTGGAACATGGGGTAGTTCTGCACCAGACTTTGCCTATTTCTACGAAGGGGACTAGTGTTGGGGATGGGCCTCTTGCACCTTTGTTGCCCGCTCTCGATTCCAATTTGCCACTGACTGCTGAGCCCTCCATTGACATGGTGGGGATGGGGGGCAGCTCACTTCAGGCAGCCGAGCCTAGTGAGACCCCTAGGCCTCTGCCTGCTAGTGCTACTGCCCAGGGCACAAACTCTGCCTTTACTGCTCTGGCACCTGGATTATCTGCTGGCCCATAGAGGCCTAAAACTTTTGCCGGTTTATTTCATTCCCCCCCCGAGCAGGCCAAATGACGTAATGCTGTTCAGCTTCGATACAGGGGTGGGCTAGAAATGTTTCCAGATCGTTTATATGTTGGAAAAATGCTGATTAAATCCAGTCTGCAATTTTCTCCATCAGAAATGTATGCCTTAATTCATACTTCTGGTGATAATTATTTTGACATCAGCTTTAAAACAACCTTAAGTTTAGATACATTTTGGCATCGTTACCAGGCAGTTCGTCACACTCCATTATGGTCCCGTTTTTTTGCCATTCCCCTTACTAAGCCAACTATTAAGAATATCACCAATTTGTTTAAAAATAAGGGGGTGGCGATAGCTGACATTGTGAGTTGGTTATCTACTAAATGTATGGTATTGGGTTTACCCGATCCAATTATTGATTCAGAGTTTTTTTGGACAGGGAGGTGGAAACTGCAGGTAAAATTGCCGATTGTTAATGGGATTATTCAGCACTTGCTGAGCTCTTTCTATTTGGGCAGGGATAGGGGTTTTGTTTTTTATCCAGGTCAGCCCAAATCATGTTTTAGGTGTGGGGCCCGTACACATCTTAGTAGTGCTTGCGATCAACTTAAATGCTCCTCATGTCTGGGTTCTGGACATGTGAGTATTAATTGTCCCCACCCGTCCTACTGCAATTTGTGTGAAGCAACCTCACACTCTTTTAAAGATTGTCCGTTGGCCTCTCATAATAATCCGGCGATGCCTTCTGACTCTCAGGATGAGACTGTTACTCAGGCTAAATGGTCTGCTCAAGCTAGGCCTCAGTTTCGGGCCTTTTGCTACTGCATCTGCCCCTTCTCCCTCTAGTCCCTCTTCTTCACGGGTTGACCCAGTTTGGTTTCAACACCTCTGACTGCACCCACGTCCAGCCCGGAAGTTTTGTCCGATGACATGGGTACAATACCCCCTGATAAAGTTTCCACCCCGGTTGTTGCTGGGGTGCAGTTCCCGGCCCCTAGCACTTCGGCTACACCCTGTGCTAAGGACGGTATGCCCCCCCCGAAGATACGGATTGGGTTCCTGTGGGGAATAGGAGGCAGACGAGAAGCTCTCTCTTGAAGGGGGTTCCCCTGCCTTCTGCCTCTCCGCCCTCTGATTTGGTGGTGAAAAACCAGTTTGCTGTATTACATAAACGTAAACAGACGGTTGACACTGGGGGAGTCCAGTGCCTCCTCTGTTGCATCCTTCCAGGTCAAGATGTTAACCGACACCAAGCAGGTTTCTGGTGACACTCAGCTTAGTAAGAAAAAACGGTGTAAGATGAAGTCTCCAGGTAAGGGACGAGGTAGAAAAAAGTCTTGAATTTTGCAATGTCTGCTATGGGGGATGTCTTGTCTTTTGGTAGCTTAAATGCTAATAGCCTTAAAAATGCTAAACGGAGACAGGCTATTTTTTCCCTCCTCCTGTCCTTACCTTTGAATATTATTTTTTTACAGGACACTAGGCTTCACTCTCAGAGGAAATTGGACAGGCCTCCAGGGATTGGAGGGATGGCCTGTCTTTCTGGTCCTTGGCTGAGGATGTGTATTCCGGAGTGGGGATTCTTGCTAAAGGGGTGGACATTCATGTTACAAGACTGCTTGACTTGATTCAGGGTCGAGTTCTTATTTTAGATGTCATTCTCCAACAACAGGAATGGCGGTTAATCAATATTTACAACCCTCAACTTAAAACACAGCGGATTCAGACTTTGAAAGCTATCCAGCCCTTTTTTCACTCTTCAAAATCAGTTATTTTTGAGAGGACTTTAACTGTACTTTGGCCTTGTCTGATAAAACTGGAGTTACCCAAAAATTATATTTGGATTCTAACTTTCTTAACACTTTGTATGTCACTGTTAATCTGTGTGATGGGGCTTCTTTTGGTGCACACCCTCCGGTACACACTTTTCACTCGGGTAGACTTACCACGTGAATTGATTATTTTTTTCTTTCCAGTTGGTTGACTAATGTTCAGTATTCAGTTATCCCATGTGAATATTCTGATCATTGTGTGTTATTGTTGAACATGGGTTGTCCCAGTAACAAGCCTGTGTCTCATACCTTCTGGAAAATGAATATTTCTGTTTTGGGGGAGGAAGGAGAGTGGCAGGACCTGTATGGGCTTCTCCAGGACAAGATTTCAGTATTTGACTTGTATGATAACCCAACTTTTTGGTGGCAGGATACTAAATCTGATATTAAGAAATTCTGTAGGCAGTTTTCTAAACAAAAGTCCTCGGATCGCTATTTTCAATACCTTAAGTGCCATCAGCACTTACAAAGATTACTATCTTGGCAAACAGAATGGGGACTCGATTATTCTGCCCAGATTCAGCAAGTCAAAACTGAGATGCGCTCCTCTCAGTATGAGAGGACCACATCACTTTTTTTAGAACAAAAATATGGCAGGAAAGAAACGGCCAAAGTTGTCAACCCATATGACAGTAGCCACCAACAGGGTGAGTCTAAATATATGCCCTCTTTGACTTCCCATAATGGCACCCAGATTAGTGATAATTGTAACATTCTGGAGGAGGTTTCATACCATGCTCGGACTTTATATGGGCAAGCTTATGATCCACAGGCCTGGGAAGGTTTTTTGGGTTCTTTAGGTGTTCCTGCATTATCCCCTGACTGTATTAATGCTTCCTGTCGGCCTATTATTAGTACTGAAGTGGACTCTGTCATTAGTCATTTAAAATCTACTGTTACCACTGGCCCTGATGGCATCCCCAATGAGTTCTATAAAAAGGCTAAACCCTTATTATTACCGTATTTAACGGCGGTATACAATGTCATTTTGCAAGGACTCTTGCCTATACCTCTTGCCATTGCTGATAGTTACTTGATTTTTTTATATAAACATAAAAATGATAAGGAACGGTTGGATAACTGGCATCCCATTAGTTTGTTAAATTCCGATTGGAAGATTTTATGCAAGATTGTTTCCAATAGACTCTCTCAGATTGCCACCCAAGTGACTTTTTCCACTCAGACTTGTGTGATTCCAAATTGTTCTATGCTTTCTAATTTGAAAATCTTGCGTGATGTCTTTGATGGGAGTAGCATGCAAGGTTATGTTCTTAGCTTAGATCAGACTAAAGCTTTTGACCTGGTCCCACATAGTTATTTATTTTCGGTCCTGGCAAAGTATGGGGTACCTGCGGAACTTCTGCTTTGGATCAAGAATCTTTGTTGGTCTGCCTGCTCGACACCATTGGTTAATGGAGTAAAAGGCTCCCATATCCCTATTAAGAGAGGGCTACATCAGGGGTGTCCTTTGAGTCCCCTGCTGTATGTCTTTTCTATTGACCCTTTTCTCAGGAAACTGAATGAGGAAGGGACCATTAGACATATCTCTATACAACCGGACTTTGCCTTTCCCAGTGCTCTGGCTTATGCAGATGACATCTGTATTCTGGTAGCAGACCAAGCATCTGGTGAGAGGGCTATTAAGATCATCCATTCCTTCTCCTTGATTTCTGACTCTGAGTTAAATACCCAGAAGAGTGTAGGTATCTCAGTTCACATTCCCTCACAGACGGTGTCTCTGGAGGAATAGTTGTTCATTCCCAGAAGATATGTATTTTAGGTCTTTCTTTTGACCCGCCTAATGCGGTGGAATGCAATTGGATTTCATCTATGGAGGTAGCTGAATCCAAAATTGTTTGCTGGAAGCGGTTCCCCATGTCCCACAAGAAGCGGATTTATCTGCTAAAAACTTGCATCCTGCCTATTTTTTTCATTGGTTAGTTATATTTTTCCCCTCCCCATACATCTTGAAGCCCGTCTTTATAATTTATTTTTTCAGCTACTATGGGGCAGCAGACTAAACCCAGTCAAGAGATCTATTACTTACTGGCCTATTAAACAGGGCGGTCTTCATATGATAAACCCGGTATTGTTTTATTTTTGTATTTTTGTCCATTCTAATATTTTTCCATGTATAGCGAACTTGACAGATTGGTGGGTCCTTAGTTTTTGTTCCTGCTCTCGGTATTTTCTGGATAAATGGCAAGCCCCCGCGTGGAAACCATTTACCAAAATTCCGACTGGGATGTCTGGATACCTTATTGAAATTTTTAGAAAGGTAAAAACTGTGTCTTATGATAGAGACCTGTTACAGAATAGAAAACATTTATATTCCTCAGTTCTGCAAACCATGTTCCTGGTGTCACCCTGTTTTGATGTGCCTTGTGACACTCAGTGTTTGACAAAACAATTACTGGATGGTAGGATTCCAGAAAAAATGTGGGATACCTTGTGGTTGTGTTGTCATAACAAATTAAATGTTAAGGGTAACCAGGCTCATAAGCAATTGTCTGAAAGGTATTGTGTTCGGGACACCTGTATATGTACTATTGAATCTATGTCGCACCTGTTTTTTGACTGTCCTTATATAGCACCATTGTGGACTCAGTTGGGTCAGGAATGGGCTTTACCTATGTTCTCTGCTTTAACTTATTCAGATTTAGTTTATGGGGAATTTGGACCTAGTTGGAAAACATTTTTTCCGAGTACATTACAGGCTCTGTTTACAGTCTGCAAATGGTGTATCTGGCACAACTGATGTATGTTTGTTCTTCAACAAAAAATAGTTTCTTTGAAAGACCTAAGGGAGCACATTATGAAATAAATTTCTAGTATTTAATGTTCGGAGAAAAAATATTTGCCTGCACCCATAGTGGCGTTTTGGTGGAGAGCCCTGCCTTTAATTTTGTTTGAAGGGATTACTTGAATGATGTTCTGAGAGGGGGGATCGGGTCTTGAGAATTGTTTTCTGTATTTTTTGTTTTTTTCTGCTTATCATTAACCTGTACTGAAGGGTGTTTTTATTTCTGTTTTTGCATTGATGTATATTGATATGATTTTCCTGTGCTTTGTCTCGAGTTTTTGTTTTCTTGTATTATCTTCCAATAAAAATTCCCCCTACTCTTTTCGATAAGTGCCATGGGATTTTTAACATCCACCTGAACTACCACCAATCCAGGTAGATGGGACCTCGGTTTAACGTCTCATCTGAAAGATAGCACATCAGAAGTGCAGCACTACAGTGTCAGTACTGGGATATTAACTCAAGTGCAAGATGTGGGAACTGAACCCACAGCCCTCTGATCTCCCGGCCTCAGAGGCAAGTGTGCTATCTACTGAGCCACTGACACTGCCTATCGAATCTCCCACTATTGCCTACTACTCTGATATCATTTGCAGGGGCTTTGAAGTAGCAGAAGATATCAGCCTAAAACTAAGCAATTAGCCTGATGCAATCTACTCTACCTATACTATAGTGAATATTAAGTAAGCCAAAATGTTTTAGCACACAAAATGCACATTGGGACCAACCATACACTTGAGTGAGACTCTTGGTGTTGACTGCTCCCTTTTAAGGGACTGGGATCACAAACTGAAAATAACGTTTTTACTGAACAACTTCAGTGGATACCTCATGTCACCAGTCTCTGAAATATCAAATTAATGTTCATGCATAGGAACACATGACATGAGATAGAATTGTAAGGTATTTTTTTTCCAAAGATGAATTTGGGCAAGGGGTTGGATGTAACACTACAGGGATCAAGGAGTGTGAAGAATAGCTGGCAACCTTATCTAACAATGTATTAAAATTTGAGCTGGACCAGCTATGTTGCCTTGGTGACAACAAAGATACCCTGAACACTGATGACATTAGTGAGGTCATCAGCGCAATGCAGACATCATGGGAGGATTCAGACTCAGAAGAGGATCCTGAAAGCACAGTCATTATCCACCAAGGAAGACAGCACATTTACATCAAGGATTGTTTGGACTGCACCTCCCATGCTCAGGAAAGTGTTAGAACAGTGTGGTGACATTCTGCCAAAGTGAGACAACCTGACACTTGGTGAATAAATGAGGAGAGAATACACCACAACTAAGGTCCAACTGTCCAAACTCACTGACTTTATACAAAATAAATAAACCTGAACTCCTATGCACACTATACTATGTGCTCTCTGACTTTCATGAATATGTAAATTATACTTTTTTAAGCATTTTAAACATCTTAACTTTTGACTAGACCATATAAAATCTTTTTAAGATGTAACAGACTGTCACGTGTGTGCTTCGGAAAACTCAGCATTAAAAACTGGACACCTCATATAATGAACAAAGTCAACCTTCCACCTGGCTTTAGAAAATCCCACTCCACTTCTACCTCCCTCCTTTGTCTCATTGACTCCATATTCACAAATATGGATCAATGACTGATTACTTCTGCTATTTTTATTGGTCTTGCTAAAGCTTTTGAGACTGTGGCATATCCCCTCCATCTGGGCAAACTTAAAGCTGCAGGCCTCTCTGGCTCTTCAGCCTGCTGGTTTCATTCATACATAGGCAGGAGGTCTCAAGCTGTCCAGATATGAAAATCTATTTCATCTCGACTTCCCATTTGCTTAGGTGTCCCTCAAGGGTCTGTCCTGGGTCCTGTTCTCTTTTCCTTTCTTAAATTACCTCCCCACTGTCTGTTCCTCTGCATCCATTCATATGTATGCTGATGACACAGTTCTTTTTGCTTCTGGAGCCTCTTCCCATGACCTAACTTCCCAGCTGTAGTTGGATTTTGACAACATTCAGCGCTGGTTCAAGCCTAACCAGTTGTCTCTCAATGCCCCCAAATAAGACAGTCTCCTTAACTTTTGGCACCCATCAGAGGCTTGCCAGACTTACTTCTCTCCCATTATTTAATACCCTTGATGGTACTAAGATAGGAGAAATTGCCGACTTTGAATACCTTGGGGTCTGCCTTGATCGGTATCTACCCTAAGCTTTGAGCATTGTACAGGAATAAAGCAAGTATTTCACATTCTGCCTGTTGAGAAACTGTAGTAAAAATGATTCTCCCTATCTTTGAATTAGTCTACAGTGGTGCTCCAAAATATTCCCTTGTCAGACTGGACTCCCTTTTTCATTCTTTCTGCCATTTTGCTTTAGATTGCTCCCTTCGTATTCACCACTGCTCTCTTTTACTCATCACTTTCTCTCCCCTCTCTTGATGCTAGGTGCCTTTCCCATTATGCATCTTTTATATCCAAATTCTGGTTCAGCTCCCTTCCCTTCTATCTTAAATCCCTTCTATCTTCTCTTCCTCCTTCCTTCTACCTTCTCCACAACACTATTTCATTTTCTCTTTCTATTCCTTTTAGAAAGTCTACTGTTGGACAATCTGCTTTTTCTTACCAGTTTCCTAAACGTTGCCCCCCCCCATTCATTTTGCCTCTTCTTCTTCTTCCATAAAGTCTCTTCTTTAGGACTTTTGTTCTCCTACCTGCAACTGTCTATGACCCTCTCCTCTTCTTATTCCTTTTCTTTATACATTCGAGTGTGTTTTATTTTCTACTTGCATTCATTCATTAATTTGCCTCTAATTATTTATATTTATGATTCATGTAGTACTATATTATTGTAATTGACGTCTTCTTTTCTTTTTTTTGTTTATCTCTTTAGCTCCTTCCCGCAGGACTGGCCCCCTTCCTCCGGCACCCCCAGCCCCATCACCTGGGCATCCACTGGTGCTCACCTCCTGCTTGAGGTGCCAACTGGCCAGTGTGGCACCTGCAGAGGGTGGCATCATCCTGCTGGTCTGCGGTGTGTTTCTTCCTCCACTTTTCTCCCTGACCCCGAGTGTGGGATGTAGCGAGCAATGATGCCAATGGCCGAGATGCTAGCACTTCCACTCGTGTCACACCAGGCGTCTGCTTCATCTCTGCTCCCATCTGTAGAATCAGTGTGCCAGCCTCCAGCCACTGGCGACCTGCTCGCACAGCGAACATGGGTTGCCAGTGTGGCAGGAGGTAAGGCATGATGTCTCAGCCCTCCATGCCACTGGGCCAACCTCAACTTCTTATTTTCATTAGTTTATTGTTTAGCTATCACTTTCTCAGCTTTCCTCCAGGCGCATCTGGAAACAAGCTGTTCCCAGCTCAGTATGTCTTTCCAGGTTATGCTTTTAAGTAAATAAATAAATACATTTTATACATTTTCATCTACAGTATGTGTCTGTTCCAAGTGGTGCACGCTATACTAGGATTTTGCTTTTACTAATAACCCATTACAAATGAGATATGGGCCACTAGTGAACCAATCAGAATGCAGAATGTTGCACTCACTATTCAGTTAGGTCTATAATTAAGCAACAAGGCATGACAGGGTGTGTGTTGTTATGTAATAATGTCACAACTCAGGTGGGTTGAAGCACAAGGCTGCAGGTCATGTGCCTTCAACACCCTAGAAATGATGTTCAGCACCTGAGAAGTGATATTATTACACACACCACACTCCCTGGAGTGCCTTATTGCTATTATACAATAGCTTCACTGTTGAAAAAAGTAGGACAAATGGGAAAAAATATGTTTATAATACTTTTTTCCTTTTACTTTTTTTAAGGGCAAGTTTATCTATTCATAAAATAGGCTGTAGTTTTTGTTTCATTCAGCAGGTAGCACAGTTGGTATATGCTTCTCTCTATTCAGGTTTTGGTTGTTTCTTTATCACTCCCTCTGTGTGTCTGTAACAGTCCCCTCCCCACATCAATGTATTGCTGTAGTGGTAGTCTTTCTTCTTTCTCTTGCTCCCTTGCAGTGTTTGTCCCTGAGCCCCCAAACCATATTTTATAAGTCGCCCACCCTGTTGCTTCATTTTTAGAAGATAGCGACTGAAGGGTACATGAAGCCATCAGTGAACGTTGCACTTCTGAACAGCGCTTGCAGGATCAGGGGATTGTGAAGCTGTTGTTATGGCTTCATTTTAGTTGTGTTTCAGGAGCCAGGAGAGCAAAATAAAGTAATGGGGCCGTGTGTGAATAATTAGAATAAGAAAAATTGTGTTTTTTTAATTTTTGGCTGGCAGGGCAACATGAAGCCATGTTGACTTCTGGGTGGGTTGAGCAGGGAGGAAATTCCTTTATTGTTCTGCTGTCATCTCTGTCCCTGCCCTAGATACAGTGATGTTATTTTCAGATAACATCACTATTTCTAGGACAGTCTGACTAATCAGAGCACTGGTATTATGCATACCATTATATAAATAGAATAATAGATAGTTCAGTATACATTACAAGGGACTAATTGCATCGAGAGATTCTAGAGACATGGGAACCTTGAGAGCAAAGCTCGAGAGGTTCTCATGTCCCCAGAACCTCGAGATGGAATTGTCCCTTGTAATGCACACTGAACAATTTTTTTTTTTTAATATAAGGATCCAATTTTTTTTTTATCATTTTGTGAGAGTTGGTCAGCCACTTCAGTGGAGGACTCTCTGTCCTGCCCAACCGCCACACTGTTTTGCTCCATCTGCCCCCCCCATAACCATCGGCATAACAAAATTGCTAGGCAGTCCTACTTTTTTGTTCTTGGGTGACTGCAGGATCAACCAGATAATTCCATTTTGAGAAGATGAAATAAAAAAGGAGAGGAGAGAAATGTGGAGGACACAGTTACAGTATAGTCTCACTAAGTGAGAGAGCGAGCTACCATGTTTTGGGAGTTGTTCTGCCCGCCCACATACAAAAAATGGCCAATTGGAAGGCACGCTTTTGAAAATGTGGGGAGGCAGACTAGCAATTACGCTGTTCAGCCTTGGTGATAATACTATAGTTCAGGTCCTGAATGATAGTATTACAGCACCTGAACGATAGTATTATCACTCATGAACAGTGGTATTATAGTTTCGGGTGCGATGGTATTACCAGGAATTTTTTGTATGCTTTAAATAGTATTATTTTAAGAATCCATATATTAAAATACAAAAAAAAATTGACTTTGTTGTATACAGTGGTAGCCACTGACATCAGTAATCATATCCTTAGTTATGGCTAGCCATGGTTAGACACAGGTCATTCAGTTTAACTGCAGAGTGTAAAGGACATGGCGGGATATGCTGCTGCTTGTTACTTATGTTCTTGACTAGCACTGTAAATAGCCTTTTCTGCCTCATGCAGCCTCCTTCAGGTCTGTCATTGCCTTAAATCAAGGATACTTCTTCTAACACATTATGCAGTTCTGTTAGAGATAAATAGTCACAGCTGACAATAGTAATAATATTTTTTTCTATAGAAAACGTGTTATTCAGGTAATAGTACAGCAGTACAAAATTCTGTTTTTGTGTCTGCCTTCAGACTAACAATTAATGGTAGGATTAGGTGGATATTAAACATAGCATTTGAAGTATTTGTAGGACAAATTAATAGAACTGCTGGGAACAAATTACTAGCCGCATGTTAAGCTGCAGGTTCATTTAGACAAATTTTCTCACTGAGAGAATGTCTAGGGTACAGATCCAGGCATGAAAATCAAACACTAATCCAGACGTTAAACTATTTTATTAGGAACAGTATAACTGAATGTCAGCAACTTGCCAAGCAGATTTCCATGATAACACCATTGACTTTGCTTTTGGAGTTTAAAATTATTCTCGGAAGGTTAATATATGCTTTATATACAGATCAATGCAGCCAAAGGGTAGAAGCATATAATTTTCCTAAGAGGCTATGCATGGCCATTTTCTCCATCACTATTGACCATATTTATAGCAGTTTGGTAAAATACAGTAGAGACCATCATGTAATTATTTTTCAGTTCTTACATATCAGGAATATGGAAACAACAAGCAAGATATAGAAGAAAAAGGGAGGACAGTGGAATGTGTATGCCATGATTAAATGTATATAGAGTTGACACACTGAATAAAGCAATAGGGCTCTTTTTCTCAAAGGCAGCAGTGATAGGATAGTGCCTTGGAGGGGATGTGCTTGAGCTTCAGGGAGTTGGGCAAGATCACCTGCTGCATAACATCCCCTCTGGACATCCATTGTGGCTAGGATGTGCCACACGGAAGCACATGCATAAACAACAGTGGGAGTCAGATGGCCAGGTATGGCATGGTGACTATGAAGATAGGGGATAAGGATAGAGATAGAAGATTTTAGTGAGTGGTGGGATACACCAGTGAAGGGTTGTAGAAACCCTAGTCCTTCCTTGCCAGGCTGACTATCCTGCTTTCAGTGGCATACCTCCCTTAAGCAGGATATTGGAGAGAAGTTGGTCACACTGGACTAGACAGGAGCTGGAGACACTATTCATAGTGGGTGACATACAGACCTCCAACACAAGGGGAGGAGTTGGATAAGGCAGTAGGGGAAACCATCATCAGGATGGCATAAAAGGGGGCAGTGCTGCTGGTTGGGGACTTCAGTCTGCCAGATGTGGACTGGAGCCTTCTGCATGAAGCTTCTGTTAGAAGCAGGGCCATCCTTGACTCCCTGCAGGGGGCGTATCTTTGTCAGCTAGTCAGTGAGCCCACTAGAGATGGGGTAATACTGGACCTGGTGCTTATTAACAGGGACAGTGTTGCAGGCATCACAGTAGGTTCTCCCCTGAGGAGCCAGTGGTCACCATACAGTGTGGTTTAACATTAAGATGGAGGAAGAGGCAAACCACACAAAGACAAGGGTCTTGAACTTAAGGAGGGCAGACTTTAAAGAAAGAAATGGGAGGCTGTCTCAGAAGCAGCCTAGTAGGGAGGATTACAAGGCAGGGTAAAGGAACCATGAGAAAATTAAGGGAAGGCATAGTGAAGGCAAGCAATCTATGCATGAAGAAAGTGAGTAAAATCAGGAAGAAAAAAGACCATTATGCTACTCTAAGGAAGAGGCCACAGAGGTGAATGAAAAAAGGTAACATTCAGGGGGGTATAGAGAAAAACGCAGAGTGAGGAGGATAGGAAGGTATATTAAGTAAAACTGAGGGAAGCAGGTAAGGCAGTAAGGGGAGCAGAGGTGCAAATAGAGGAAAGGATAGCCAAAAAGGTAGCTTAAAGGAAAGATACTTTCTTCAGGTGCATATGCAAAAAGAGGAATGCAAAGGGAGGGTTATGAGGATAAGGGGAGCGGTAGAGGAAGATTGGCAGAGCACTAAGAACTAGAAGGAACATGTGGGGGGGGGGGGTTGCAGACACAAGTCCATTTCAGAGGAATGAGTCCTGAAGGGATTTAAAAATCTGAAAGTGGACAAGGCCATGGGATCGGATGAGATGCTGTTAAGCAAACTCAGGGAGGTGCTTGCTGCACCACTGGTGGTCTTATTTGATAACTCAATGGAAACAGGCATGGTTTCAGAGGACTGGAAGACAGCAGACACAGTCCCACCACTCCATAAGATTGGCAGCAGGGAGGAGGCAGTAAGCAGCCATGAGCCTGTCAGTCTCACATCAGTGGTGTGGAAATTAATGGAAACTCTGTTAAAAGAAAGAATAGTGGAGCATTTTAAATCCAGTGGGTTACAAGACCCAAGGCAGCACAGAGTGACATGAAGGGGAGGTCATACCAGATGAACCTGATTGATTTCTTGAACTGAGTGACCAGGGAAATGGATCACGGAAAGGCAGTGGACATGGCCTACTTAGACATTAGTAAGGCCTTTGAGATAGGAGACTGATAAGAAATTGGGCAGTCTAGGGGTGGGATCCAAGGTGTTAAGCTGGGTAAGAAACTGGTTAATGGTTATGGACAGAGAGTGGTGATAAACATCACACAGTCTAATGAGGGGAGAGTGACCAGCGGAGTGCCACAGGGCTCAGTATTGGGACTGGTCCTTTTCAATGTCTTCTTAAATGACATTGCAGAAGAGCAACAAAAGAAGGGAAGGTATGCCTTTTTGCAGATGACACTGAAATCTGTAATAGTGTGGCTACTCAGTAGGGGGTGGAGAGATTGAGTAGAGACCTTAGAAAACCTGAGGAGTTGTCAAGGGTATGGCAGCTGGAGTTCTGTGCCAAAAAGTGCATAATCATTCACCTAAGGCAGTGAAACCCAGGAGCAGAGTATATAAAGTGGTGGAAAGGGTGTTACTGACAGTCACTAAGCTCTTTCTCCCATGTTGTTCATTGTGTATGTGCTGCCATTAGGGGACATTATAAGGCTGTATGGACTGATTTTTCACTGCTGTACAGATGACACTCAGCTATACATGTCCTTTGTATCCAATCAGGAGGATACAGTCTCGGTCTTTAACAACTACCTCACCGAGATTCAGGACTGGATGAGTGACAGCTGGTTAAGGCTGAATCCAGATAAGACCAAGGTGTTGGTTGTGGACCCGGGTCATTGGGTAGAGTGGTCCTCTGCTGCCCAGCCCTCTGGGCTTGTGCTGGGGGGGAGCAATCAGCTGAGGTCCTCTGAACAGGTGCAGAATCTGGGCATTATTCTTGATGGCAAGCTGATGCTTAAATCACAGCTGTCAGCTGTTGTCAAGTCCTCATTTTACCTTCTGAGGAATATCATCCAGGTAAAACACCTTGTTCCACCTGACATCTTCCTATTTTGGTCCATGCCTTTGTGACCTCCTGCCTTGACCACTGCAATGCTCTCTACCTAGGGCTTCTGGGGGTGGACATTCACTGCCTGCAGCTGGTGTACAATGCGGCAGCCAGGTTGTTGACAGGCTTATCTAGATCTAGCCATATCATGCCTGTGCTCTGTGGGCTGCACTGGCTGACAGTGCTGTGGAGGATCACCTTCAAGATCAGTTTCCTGACCTTTAAGGCCCGACATGGACAGGGACTGCACTATTTGCAAGACCTCCTGTGTCCCTACAGCTCCCTCCATCTGCTCCGTTCCACTGATGAGGGATTGCTAGAGGTTCCCAGGGTTCGTTTTAAGACCTTGGGGAAGAGATCTTTCACATTCATGGCTCTGACCCTGTGGAACTCTCTACCTCATCAGGTTAGAGAGTGCCTGTCCACTGAGACCTTTAAGACTGCCCTAAAAACTTATTTATTTAGATTAGCATTTTTAGATGCTTTTTAATTGGGAATTGCTGTATATTTTAATTTGATTGCTGTTGATTATTGTTTTTTGTATTTAATACGGGGCTTGTTTTAAATATGTTCTTGTACAGGCACTTTGATGATTTTGAAAAGTGCCTTTTTATAAATAAATATGACTTGACATGACTAAGCAGGAAACAGACTTTGGAGTTATCATATCTGATGACCTCCAAGTGATGGAGCAGTGTAATAAGGCTGCGGGCAGGGCCACTGGATGCTGGGATGCATAGGGAGAGATATAACCAGCAGGAGGGAGATGGTGTTACTACTGCATCAGTCACTGGTGAGACCTCACCTGGAGTACTGTGTCCAGTTCTGGAGGTTGAATCTCAGAAAGGATATATACAGGGTGGATGTGGTCAGAGGAAGGAAACTCAAAAGGAGGAAAGGTTGCATCAAAAACCTTACAATGAGAGACTGAGGGATCTCAACATGCACACCCTAGAAAAGAGGCGGGAGAGAGGGAACAAGACAAAGACCTATACAAGTACCTCATAGGAATGAAGGGGATAAAGGAGGGAAGTATATTTCAAATGAGGAAGTGCACCAGGATAAGAGGGAAGGCAATGAAGCTGGAAGAGGGGAAGTTTGAGGGATGTGAGGGAGTATTACCTCACTGAAAGAATGGGGATGCCTGAAACAGGCTTCCAGCAGAAGTAGTGTGAGCAAAAACAGTGAGGGGCTTCAGGTATGAATGAGATAGACATATGGGAATATTGGCAGAGAGGGGGGATGGTTGCTGGAGACCAGATGGGGTCTGCAGAGACAGGAAAGGCATGAAACAGCTGGGCAGACTCGATGAGCTAAGCAATCCTTTTCTGCTGACAAATTTCTCTGTTTCTAAGGGAAAACCCTGTCTTGAAGGGGTTATGTGAAAATGGAATAACGAAACTGAATGATTAAAACATTTTATATAACACAGATAAATAATCTAAAGTACAGCCAGAATTTAGAACAAGTGGAAAACTGTTTTCAATAAATAAAATAAAAAAATCATGAAAAAAGTGTACTGGCTCAGTGCATTTTATACTGATACACAAATATATTTGTACTAGCATATACTGTCAGCATATAGTTTCAATCAATTTCTTTGGACACAAAATGCATATTTGCTCATCTTTATGAGGACATATGTGCAATATACATCAATATAAAACTGACTGGCCCAGTATACTTTATGTTGAATTTACAGAGAGGATTTATTTAAATTTATGAGATGGAGCACAGATCAGAAGATAGTTGTGCTGTTTCAAATACACAGTTGCACACTTTGTCCTACTTTGACTTCCTCTGGGAATCTTTATTTTATTTGTTGTTTCAGGTTAATTTACTCTGGATAGCTGAACTCAGATACAAAAAAACATCATTTTCTGTAGTGTTTTTTTTTTCTTTTCCATGTCACATCAGGTAGCACAGACATACTTTGAGAGCAAGTGATTTGCTCAAAGTCATTCAGTGAGTGCAGTGGCTGTGGTAGGATTTAAACCAACAATTTCTTACTCCCCACCCACATCTCAGTAGCTCAACCAATACAGAGTACCTTCTTTATATTAGGGAGGTGGGCTATTTTGGTTGCAATGATAGACAAAGACCACATGAGACCCCCACATTCTATAATGTAGAACTTAGAAGAAATTTTACATATAGGGCCTTTCACTCCTGCATAACATGATATAAAATTGGCTGCCAAAAAGCTCCAAACTGGTATCATGCCACTAATCAAATGATCAGTTGGACAGTTTTTTTGCCAATCAGTGGGTATGACCAACCACACCACACAACACAATGATGTACCCATGAAAGATTCTATTTCCATTGCTTCACCTCAGAAGACAATTGATATGGGCAGGTTCAACTTTTTTATTGATGAATATAAGCATTACATATGAACTTATACACAATGTTCACAAGCTCATACTCCTCCTCATTTCTTTTATATACATTGTCATATAAGAAGAAGTATTGTATGGCTAAAGAAAAAATCTTAAACATTGTGATTCTTCTGACAGACTACACATAGCTGGTCATAAAAAAATGTTCCTTATGCTAACCAACAAGAAAAAGAGAAGTCTGATTGGTTAAGAATCTACAATAGATTCAATCGCAATAGTTACACTTTTGTTTCCTATATAGTATCCTTATCATATGGAGGGGAGGGTGGAAGAAAACTGGCTTGTATGGTTCTACGTGAAAATAGTTATCGCAGAAGAGTGATCGCTGTTTGGGTGAGTGTACATCGCTGAAAATGAATTACGGCGATGTACACTCACAGCGACTATGAAACCGGTGACCAGTTTCCTATGTTATGTGAGGGGGGCTGCACCCCACAACCCCCTCATGTGGGACTTCGCCCCCGCACCTCCCTACTTAAGGATTCTCAACTCCAGGGGGGTGCATGTTGTTAGTGTGTGTAAAATGTAAAAAAAAAAAAAAAAACTACCTGGTGCAAAAAGTGATCGCACCCTAGAACTGAACCCAACATCCTCCCAACCCCAGTCTGCCACCTACCCACCATGCCACACAGCCAGCTCAGCAGCCGACCACTGCCCTACACCCCACATATCCTCCCTCCCCTTTTGCCCATTGCATGGAGTGGTCCCCCCCCTGTGCATGTATATATAGAGTCATCCCATTACTGTATTCACCTATCCCTATATCCAGGTGCTATCCTGCCAGGCAGTCAAGAACACAGGTGCTGTGATTGAGGCACCCTTTGTGTAAGTGCTCAATTGCAATCGCTGTGTTCACTGGATACCAGCTTGGTACTAAGCTCAAAGAAGGGACCGCATATTTTCTGGAATCTAGGTAAATTCCATGTGAATGTATGTGACATTTTCTCAAAGACAGCTAATCTGGAGATGGTATTTATGCAATCTGAAAGGGGTTGGAGATATCTAATGGCAATCTTGGGAGGATTTGCTTTTTTGCTTCCAAAGCTGCTGGCAGAATCCAAAGGATATTGAAGAGTTTCAGGTTCTAAATATTGGATGTGTTTCCTAGTACCCACAGTCTGGGGTGTCTTGATTGAGCTGATTTCACTAGGTGGGAACATAAGTTTAATATTGGAGCCCCGTAGCTTTGGAAGCTGGGGAGGTCCGATAGGATATATAATAGGGTGCCTGGTATTCTATGGCATCTCCAGCAGAGATCTGTGTTCAGAAGTGCAGCTTGTTTCAGTGCAACTGGCACTATGTATCATAGATACATAGACGTTGATAGCACAAAAGGGGTCTTGGCTCATCCTGTCTCCCTATACTACCTTATTATTCTGCCTTTCTCTTGTGGCAATCCTTCCCTTTCCTACTGCCCTCCCCATTTTCTGACGAAACATACCAGCTGTTCCATCCCTACTTGAAGCTGCTGATTGATTTGGCCCATATCTCTTCCTCAGGTAACCTATTCCAGTTATCCACCAACCCTCCCATAAAGAATGATTTACAAATGTCCTTTCTAAATCTGCAACCTGTCAGCTTCAATTAATTCCCTCTTAGGTGAATAGTTCCTTGATGTCTACCCTATTAATTCCCTGCAAGTATTTGTATGTCTAAATCATGTCGTCCCTTTCTCTCCTTTTCTCAAAGGTGTACATGTTTAAATCCCATAGCCGCTCCTTGTATGTGTCATCCCCAAGGACATGTACAGTACTATCTTAGTTACCTTGTACTTTACTGCCCCCACCTTGCTGCTGTCGTGTCTCAGGTCTTGGTCCCAGTACTTTCTGCAGTATTCTAGATGTGGCTACACTAATGACCTGTACAGTGGCAGGATCACCTCTCACCCTCTTCTGCTTATCTCTCTCCCTATGCAATCCAGAATTTTGTTTGCCCTACTCTCTGCCCTGTTGCAGTGGGTGGATGTTTTCAGGGTCTCTGATATTATTACTCATAAATCCTTCTCTTACGGAGTGCTATCAAGCATTACCCACATCTCAAATTGCACCTTGGGTTTCTTTAACCAATGTGCATTACTTTACATTTTTCAGCAACAGCATTACAGTTCAGCTGCCAGATTGTGGACCAACTCCCCAACCTGCCCAGATTCTGCCCTGGCTCTCTTTTCCCTTCTTCAATGTCAACCTTTGCACAGATCTTAAAGAGGCAGATCTTACAATTGATGTCACAGATGAAAATATTGAAGAGGATCAATCTGAGTACCAACACCTAAGATACCCCACTAGTCACTACCTTTACCTCTGAAAGCTCCCAACTGACAACCATCTTCTGTGTTTCACCCTCCAACCAGCTGTCTATCCAATTTGCCATCCTATTCTTTATCCCTAAATCACTAATCTTTTTTGAGTCAATGCCATTGCTGAAATCAAGGTATACTACTTCAATTACTTGCCCCTTGTCTGTTGCTGTGGTCACCCATTTGAAGAACTCAACCACATTAGTCTGGCAAGACCTTCCCCTCATGAACGCATGCTGTCAGGGGTCCTGCAGTCTGTTCCTTTCTAGGAAGTCCACCAGGTCCCTCCCTTCCATCTGTGTATTATCTTCATTTGGATCATCTGATATCTGATGCCTCTGAATCCTGTGTGGACCTTATATATATTAGTCCCTAATGTGTTGTCTGGAATTTGCAATTGTATTTCTCTTTCTCATTGCTCTTTTTTGTTAGTGTAAGGAGGGGATGTGATTCTAATGGAGGAAGGTGTATATCAGGCCCCCTAATATCTCAGGATTGTATCCATTTTGTAGAGGTGGTTTCCTACCTTGTTCATACAAGGTTTAAGTGATGGGTTTTGTTGGTGGGTGAGAGCATGTCATAACTGTGGGTAGCACCATAATTTCTTGTCCAGGACATTGTATAAAAGCGTAATATGCTGAAATAAATACATTATTCATTGCTGGGGTTTAGGAGGCGACCCATTGTTTTTGTACCTCTCTGACTTGCCAGGAGGAACAGTTAAAGAGTGTGCTTCTAATTTAATATGAGGATTGTGCTATGGAGGTTCCCATTTCCCTAGTGTCAGGGTGTCCCATCTTGCTTTTTGATCTAGGGTGCACCATGTTGTATGAGCAAAAACAGTTTTTGGGGCTCTGTTCTGTTTTTGAGTGTATGTATGTTGTTTTACTGGGGAGGGGGGGATTTATCCATCCCTTCCCTTAAGTCTTATCACATAGGTGCAT
Organism: Neoceratodus forsteri; assembly: GCA_016271365.2. Taxonomy (NCBI): domain Eukaryota; kingdom Metazoa; phylum Chordata; order Ceratodontiformes; family Ceratodontidae; genus Neoceratodus; species Neoceratodus forsteri. Next base: position 362,583,498 of record CM057458.1, read on the forward strand.
ACTGAGTTTGATGTCTGAACCAGTGGAGATTTTGCTTAATTCCTAGAGCCCAGTAAGATGCTTATAACCATGGTAATCTTCATCTGCCTTTGATGCCTAGGATTTGGAGCTTTGATGCACTAAACTTCAGTCTATTACTTTCCCTTAGGTAGGCACTTACATTCTGTTCTATCTTTTAAGGTTTTTCTTTGGGGATACAAAGAGAGATTATTAAGGCAATAAAGTACTTATGGGAATGACATCATTTTGCATGCTGCAATGTTACCTCCTAGGCTGATGCCAAGTTTTTTTTTTCCATCAGTTAAATTTTATGTCCAGATTTTGAACTATGGGGCCACATTTCAGAATATCATATCTTGTATTCTGGGGGTGTTCTGCATCCTTAAGCAAGTGCAGTGGCATGGAGACTATTTTATCTGCCATTGATTTAAGGAGCAACTCTCTATTATAACAACAAGCTTAAAAACATTAGAATTACAACAATTATGTTTCAACTTTATTGTTTTCTAGTTATTTGTTATTTTTTTCTTACTTTCCCCTGTTGTTGGTCTACTAAATATACATATAAGTGTACATTAAGTGCAAACCACCAGTCCCTCCATATAGCAAGTCAAGTGCATTAGGGAGGGTTTCCCTAATTGTATTCCCCTGAAGGCTGTGGCCTGGTAAAGTTTAAAGAGAAGGGTAGATTCAGCCTTTAATAAAAATTAATACACACTGCTGTGCTTACATGTAAGCAACATAACCCTTCTCATATGTTTGTAATACTTAGAGGCCTATTAGAAACATCTGTAGGTATGTGTCCAGTTGCTGTTATGTGTCATTGATGGGAATTACAATCTTCCACATAAACCAATCACTTGAGACAAATTATGATATGTGAAGCTGGTGGGGAGAATGAATGTACGCTGGGATGGGCATAGATTTAAAATCATTGTGGCACAAAAGAACAGCATACATTTTATGATTTGCCCACTCAAGTTAGGTAATGGTGATAGGAGGTCATTATTTTTTCCCTTTAAGAATGTTAAACCATTCTAAGTTGTAAGTGCAATATTTAAAGAGCAACTTTTGCCTCTAGGAACATGATGAGAAATATAATACTTAGACAAAATGGGTTCTGCCATTTAAATATGTTCAATCTGAATCTTCTTCTTGTACTTTCATATTAAGAGCATTTCAGTAACAACTGGCTCCTTGAAAGAGTTCATCTATTCATTCTGTTCATTCATTACCTAAAGTCATTAACTTCTGTTTCTGACATCACAAAATGGCTGTGCGGTCACAAGCAGAAAAATATAACATCCGTTATAGATTCTGGCATAAGTTGCCACAACAGATGAAGTCCAAGAAACAAGTGTCCTGTTACATTCAATTATACTTAGCAAGAAAGAAGAGGGAGTGAACAATTACAGAAACTGCATGAATTATAAATTACGCTGTCTTTAAATATTATATTTTCAACAATTTTCCCAAAGGCATCAGCTACTCTTTTAAGCAGCAGTATTTGTTAGTTGCCAAAACATTTAATCATTTACTGTAGTTTGTTTGGCGAAAATGTGTTTCTGACATTCTAAGATTCATCCTCAATTTAATTTTCTCAGATATCTTTAAAACAGATATGTTAGCTAATTTTGTAAATAATGATGTAAGTCATTTATGCACTTTTTTTAAACGCTCTTCCATTGTGGATACCTGTTGAATGTACATAATAAATGTAGAAACATAGAAATTGACAGCAGAAGGGGACCGCAAGATCCATCTAGTCTGCCTGATATGGGTAACTACCCCCCCAATCCTTTCTGTGAAATGATACCTTTGTGCATGTCCCATGTGGTTTTGAACCCACTATACTACACTATATTCATACTGTGGATGTGTTAAGATGAGGATTGTAGAACTGTGCTACCGTCAGTTTCTGATGGTAAACAGCACAGCACTGTACCAATATATTTAGGTTTTTCATGGTGGGCATGGCACAGGAATGGGAACTTTTACAAACCTCAAAATACCACATCTTGGTTCAAGGGTGAAGGAAAAGGAGAAGGAAAAGAAAATGAGCATACTGATGTTTTTGCCAGAAAAAAAAACACATTTTTGCTAAAAAACAAAACTACTTGGTGACCATCAAATTCTGCTGCCATAAGCTATTTATGCATACCTGTATCCACTAAGGAAGCTGTGTTCATTGGCAGATTTAAACCAGCTACAAATCTCAGAGCTCAGCAGTTCTAATTTAGAAGTCATATTGGTGATAGGCCAAAATAATCATGACACTACCTTTCTTTTTAAAATATTTCACTATTTTGATAGAAAAAAAACATTATTTTAAGTGCAATGAGAAGGACCAGTTGGGAGGAAAGGTAAAGGAGAAGGACTAGAAGTACAAGGAGGATTCAGTAAAGGGAGCTGAGGGTTTAGGCCAGGGGAGCATGACTAGCAAGGAGGAACTAAATGGAGACAGCAAGGAAGGGAGGATGAGCCAGGCTAGTTTAGCAGATGGGGGAGAAGGACCAGTTGCGAGCAGTGAGGGGAGTTAGCAAGGTACAGAAGGATACTCAGGAGGAGGAGGCATAGGATTGGAGGGAGGGATGGTCAGGGGTAAATAAGGAGGGTGGCATGTGGCACCCAGATAGGGGGAGGAACAAGGAGCCAGCTGGGTGGAGGGGCCAGTAGAAAGGATGAGGGACATGGAAGGGGGGGAAATGGAGGAAAAGGTGCGGTCAGAGTGCTCCTGTTGGGGGATTCTATGATCAGGGGTATCAAATGGGATAGGGAGGGAGAAGCCTGGCCAGTTAGAACAAAATGCTTCCCTGGACTAACGGTGCACAGGGCTAAGCACGAGGTATATCAGCTGGCAAAGGATTGTGGGGGTTCCCCGGACATACTGGTCCACCTGGGTACAAATGACATTGAGGGAAATAGCGAGCTAGAGATACAGGCAAGATTCAGGGAGCTTGCCAGGGTCTGTCATGACATAGGATGCACAGTTTCCTTCTCAGAAATCCTGCCGGTGCCAAGGGCTAGTGGGGAACACAAAAGGAAGATTAGGGAGATAAACCAGTGGCTCAGGGAGTGGTGTGAGGCCAGAGGGTATGGGTTGATCGGGGATTGGGGGGAGACCTGGGAGGATAAGGAGCTGTATGCTAGAGATAGACTCCATCTCAATTTGGAGGGGAGGGGAATCCTTAAGTTGAAAATAGAGGGGTTCATTGGTGAAAAGTGGGCTAAACTTGTGAAGGGGAGAGATGGGAGAAAAGGCTGTCAAGGGGTGCCGATAAAGGAGGACTCTGTCTCCACCTCTGGGAGCTGGAGGATGCGGGAAAAGGCTGACTGGTAAAGTGCAGACCAGGGGAAAACAGAATCCCCATGGGAACACGAGCAGGGGAAATGGAAGTATAGGGAAAGGGTGGAAGGTAGTCCTGCTAAATGCCAGGAGCTTGGGAAATAAAATGCCTGAGCTCCAGGCGATGCTAACTGAGGGAACAGTAGATGTGGCAGCGGTCACTGAGACCTGGGCCACTGCAGGACATGACTGGGACCTGAACCTGGAGGGTTGCACTATGTTCAGGAAGGACAGGGGGGGGGAAGGGAGGAGGGGTAGCAATGATAGTCAAAAATTGCATTGGCATAGGGGGAGTAGAGGAGGTGGAGGGAACCGTGGAAGCAATTTGGGTCACCTTGATAACAAGGGGGGGCAAGAGAGTAAAAATAGGAGTGGTGTATAGACCCCCTGCCCTGGCGGAGGAGCTGGAGGAGAGTCTAGTGGCAGATGTTGGGAGACACTGCAGACTTGGCAGAGGAATGGTGGTGGTGTTGGGGGACTTAAACATGCCAGGAACAGACTGGGAGACTATGACATCTTCTGTGACCAGGGAACAGAGGTTGTTGGATGTCTTTCAAGACATGTTCCTAACTCAGCAGGTGGGGGAACCGACCAGGGAGGCGTGGGTAGTGGATGTGGTCCTGGCAGACAGTGACCAGATTAGGGGCCTGGAGGTAAGGGACCTTTGGCAGGGAGTGACCATGCCACGGTCTGGTTCTGCCTGGACCTAGGAGGGCTAGAAAGCTGCACAAAGATGGAGGTAACTGACTTTAGGGGAACGGATTTTAAGGAAATGGAAAGGATTCTTAAGGAGCATTTGGATGGGATTGGGTCAGACATGGACGCTGATAGTAGGTGGGAAATTATCAGGAGGGGGTGCAAGATGCTACCAGCACCTGTGCAAGAGTAAGACGAAAATGCGGTAGGGCCCGAAATTCCTGCTGGTGGACCAGGGAGGTCCAGGAGGTGGTGCAGGAAAGAAGGCAGCCTAAGGCAATTCAAGTGCTCAAAGAGTGAAAGGGATCGAGGAAGTATGAGCTGATTGCTAGAAGGGCCACTAGGGTGGTGAGGGCGGCCAAGGCAAGGAAGGAGCAGAACCTGGCCAGGGAAACTGGAGAGGAACAAGGGTTCTTTAGATACATTGGGGAAAACAAAGGGTGAAGGGGCAGATTAGCAGGATTAAATCAGGGGAGAGATGGGCACAAGACCCGGGGGAGCAGGCTGAGGTACTAAATGAGTACTTCACCTCAGTTTCCACCAAGGAAAATGGGGGTGCTGCATCATACATGGGAGGAGACAGAGATACTGAGGAGGGGGGGACCCTTACCGATCGGCGGGTCTGGGGAGAGGGGGAGGCATCACTGCAGGAGGTGGGAGGGCTAAGCAGGGAGAACAGGTACTGGAAGTGGAAATCACAGCAGAGAGAGTGAGGGAAGCCCTTGGCTCCCTTAAGATGGAGAAAGCACCGGGGCTGGATAAATTACATCCCAGAGTGCTGAAGGAACTTACGGATGTCCTGGCGAAACCCCTGGTGGAGCTTTTCACCATCTCTCTGAGGACAGGGTGGGTGCCCCAGGACTGGAAGGTGGCACATATAGTGCCTATCCACAAGGGGGGACCAAGGGAGGTGGCAGAGAACTACAGGCCTGTCAGCCTGACATCGGTGGTGGGCAAGGTGATGGAGGGCATTGTCAAGGAGAGGCTGGGGGGACCTGGAAAAGTCAGGGTGCCTGGACGATAGACAGCATGGATTCATCTTGGGGAAATCGTGTCAGACAAACCTTGTGGAGTTCTATGACTGGGTGACGAGTGCCTTGGACCTTGGTAGACCAGTGGACGTCCTCTTTCTAGACTTCAGCAAGGCATTTGACTCTGTTCCTCACATGGGCCTGTTGGATAAGCTGGGAGAAATGGGGGTGGGGAACCAGATGATCAGATGGATAGGCAATTGGCTCCAGGACTGGACCCAGAGGGTCGTAGTTGGCAGGATAGTCTCATCCCCAAAGAGGGTCATTAGTGGGGTCCCACAGGGATCAGTCCTTGGGCCCCTCCTGTTCAACACCTACGTCTCTGACATAAGGACAGGAATCAGGAGTGAGATGAGTCTCTTTGCGGATGACTCAAAACTGGGGGCAGTGGTGGATGGGGAGGAGGGGAGGGTGGCCCTACAGGGGGACCTGGAGGCTCTGGTAAGATGGTCTAGAAAGTGGAAGCTGAGGTTCAATGCAGGGAAATGCAAGGTACTCCACCTGGGGGCCAGAAACCCAGGCCAAGTGTACACCCTGGGAATGCTACAAGTCTCGATGGCTGAGAAGGACCTGGGGGTGGTGGTGGATGTCAAAATGAACAACTCGGAGACTTGTAGGAGGGCAGTAGCCAAGGCCAACAGGATGCTGGGATGCATCACTAGGGTGATCACCTCCAGAAGGAGGGAAGTAATGCTCCCTCTGTATAACTGCTTGGTGAGGCCACACCTAGAGTACTGCGTGCAGTTTTGGAGGACACACTTAAAGAGGGACATTAAACTCCTGGAGAGGGTCCAGAGGAGGGCAACCAAAATGATTTGGGGCTTGGGGGACAGGACCTATGAGGAGAGGCTCAAAGAGCTAAATATGTACACATTGGAAGAGAGAATGGACCAGGGGGACATGATAGAGGTCTTCAAGTACATGAAGAGGGTAAATAGGGGAGGAACAGTCAGGGTGCTTCGAAGGAAGGGAGGGGCACTAGAGGACATGGGTGGAAGCTGGAGGGGGGAAGATTCAGGGGAGAAAGGAGGAGGTGCTACTTCACTGAGAGGGTGGTAGAGCCATGGAATGCACTGCCTGGGGGGCTGGTGGAGGCAGAGATGGTGGAGGGGTTCAAGAGGGGCTGGGACAGGTACAGGGGAAGGGTTCTGGAAGCAAAATCCAATGCAGCAAGAATATCCAGAACTGGGAAGGGAGAAGCCAGAGAAGGCGAGGGGGGCAGCAAGGTCAGCACCCAGGGTGGGGGCTGACCAATCGAGCAGACTCGAAAGACCGTTAGGCCTATTCTGCTGGCATTTTAGTATGTTAGTATGGTTTATTTATTACTGTTATATGTATTGCTTAGTGACCTTGTCTCAGTGTGCATTTACTATACATAGTGGCCTAGATATTCAAAGGAGTTGCACCTGGCGCAACCCCAGAAATGCACCTTGGGGCTATATTTAAAAGTGGGAATTGTGCTGCACAATTCCTGATGTGCCGTGGTGCACAGATAATGTATGAAGTGCATCTCCAGGGGGTGTGCCCATGCATATGTGGCACATTTCGATATTCAGTCGAGATGTGTGGCGCATCTTCCAGCGCATCCCGGAGATGTGCTGCATACATGGGCACAAAGCTGAGCATGGAAAAATCATGCTCAAGTGGAAGCCACCCACAGGTGAGCTGCTGTAATGCAAGGCACATCATAGTAGCCACCAGCTGTGGGTGGCTCCCCCCCCAGAACACTGTACACAAGCACCCACATTATACCTTGGTAGTCTAGTGGTACCCTCCTCTCAATCCTGTAACTCGATCCCCGTAATGAATAAATATCCACTTCCCTGGTAGTCCAGTGGTGGCCCCCACCCCATCCCATACTTCGATCCCCGTAATGAAGAAATATCTATTTCTCTGGTAGTCCAGTGATACCCTTCTCCCCGCCCGTAACTCCAATCGCCTGAAAACGACATCCCCACATCCATGGTAATCTAGTATTAGTCATTCATGACTTAGTGAATGAATGACTTCATTCACTACATCATGAATGACTAGGACAGTACATACTCCAAGTTCATTGGTCATCAGTGTGGACCAATAAGCTTGCAGCATGTATTGTAAGCTGTCATTTGGCGGGTAGCCATGGAGGTGTGCAGGCGGGTCTGCTGCCGGCTGATGACATGGGGGAGCGGGGTGGGATGGGGTCCTGTGTGGGTGGGGGGCTGGGGAACCACTAGACTCCATGTATGTGGGGATGTGGTTTTCGGGTGATTGGGGTTATGAGTGGGGAGGGGGTACCACGGACTACCAGGGAAGTGGATATTTATTCATAACAGGGATTGAGGTATGGGATGGGGGGGTACAACTGGACTATCAGGGGAATGGATATTTATTCATTACCATGATTGAGGTATGGGATGGAGAGGGGGGTACTACTGGACTACCAGGGAAATACATTTGTATTCATTATTTTTTTTTTTTAGTCTTTGGTAACCGGGTAAGGCCCACTAGGCACAAGTACCTGTTTTCAGGGGTGACCTGGGAGCACTGGGCGGTTAAGTGACTTGCTCAGAGTCACACAGTGTGCAAGTATAGGTTGTGTGAATCAAACTCAGGTTTAGTCTGCTGGATATATCAAGCTCATTCACACCTCATTCCTCTAACCTCTAGGCTATACTGCCAGCTATACTGCCATTATGGGGATCATGGTACAGATCAGGAAGGGGGTACAATTGCAATACCTGGGACAGGGACCGCCTGCTGTGCAGGGCGCCAGGCATATTTTGCTGACCAGCACTGCACAATTCATGCAAATGGGGCCATAATAACATGCAAATGCTCCATGTGTGCCTTGCATGCATTGTGGCCCCATTTACATATTTGGGTCTGAATATCTGGAATTGGCGCCAGGTGTATCTCTGATGTTCTGGCTCATTTCCCATTCCTGGTATTCAGACCTGTCTGGGGGATATGCCCGTGCATTGTATTTGTGCCGCAGGCATTTTTGATATATTCAAATGAGACGCACCATGCCACATCTCATTTGAATACATTCCTTTGTTGCTCCAGCGCAACTCAGTTACATGGAGCAACCACTTGTGCCATTGCCAGGAGCAGTTTTAAATATATAGCCCAGTATGTCAAATACTTTGTTAAAAATGTGACATGATAGGGGATATCTTTTAGACTTCCTCTTCGTGGAATTACAGTATGTTATCATTTGTTATGAATTTCTTCATAATTTCTACAGAAATAAAATCATAATAACATAGAAAATACATGAAATATGCACAATGAAAAGAAAAAACAAGCATTTGTCAATGCCAAACATTTGCTTGCATGCTGGTATTCATTAGAGCAACAGTATCTTCAGTCAATCAATCAATTAGCATTTATTTATAACGCGCATTTCAAAAACCAAAGCACGAATACATTATAGAAAAAACAAACATTCAATTAACAAAACATATACAAAAATAAAAAGACAGCAAAAGTAGAACTAAATATTATCCCCGAAAGCCAGGTTAAATAAATACGTTTTCAGTAAGGTTTTAAAGGTCTTGGTGGACAAGCACTCTTTAATCCGACGAGGTAGAGAATTCCACAGGGTCGGGCCACAAAAGAAAAAGCCCTGGCACCTGATGACTGAAGATGGATCCTGGGAACCTCTAGCAATCCCTTGTCAGTGGAGCGGAGGGAACAGTAGGGCTGAAGGAGGTCTTGCAAGTAACCTGGTCCCTCTCCGTGTAGGGTCTTATAGGTCAGCAATGTGACCTTGAATGTGATCCTCCAATGCATTGGCAGCCAGTGCAGTCCGCATAGCACAGGCATGACATGGCAAGTTCTTGGCAACCTGGTTAACAAACTGGCTGCAGCATTCTGCACCAGCTGCAGGCAATGGAGATCTACCCATGGTAACCCTTGGTAGAGAGCATTGCAGTAATCAAGATGAGAGGTCACAAAAGGCATGAACCAATATAGGAAGGTCATCGTGTAGAACAAGGTGCTTTATCCAGGCAATGTTCCTCAGATGGTAAAATGAGGACTTGATAACTGCTGACACCTGTGCTTTTAGCGTCAGTTCATTGTCAAGCACTATGCCAGATTCCGCATCTGTTCAGAAAGTCTCAACTGGTTACCTCCTAACACAAGGCTAGACAGTTGCTCAGGAGTCAACTTCTCTACACGATGACCTGGGTCCACCACCAACACCTCAGTCTTGTCCAGATTCAGTCTCAACCAGTTAGCACTCATCCAGTCCTGAATCTCAGCGAGGCAGTTGATAAAGACCGAGATCGCACTATTTTGTTCAGGTACACAGGACATGTAGAGCTGAGTATCATCTGCACAGCAGTGAAAACTCAGCCCATACTGCCTTATAATGTCTCCCAATGGCAACATATGCACCGTGAACAACATGGGGGACAGCACAGAACTCTGCGGCACCACACAAGGCAGGGAGAAGGGGGCCATGGAAAAAATTCCTGACACCAGCCTCTGAGTCCTGCCTGTGAGGAAAGAATGGAACCATCTGAGAACTGTCCCCAACAGTCCACAGTGTAGCCGCGGGCATTCTAGTAACACCCCATGGTCCACAGTGTCAAATGCTGCAGAGAGATCAAGGAGGACCAAGACTGAATGACTCCTCTGATCCCTCGCCATTAGGAGATCATTAAGTACCTGAACCAATGCCATCTTGGTACTATGCCTCTTCCTGAAACTGGACTGGAGAGGATCATAGACTTCATGGGTGGTAAGAAAGTTATTCAGCTGCAACGTGACTACCTTCTCAATAACCTTGCCCATAAAGGGCAGGTTAGAGATCGGTCTGTAGTTTGCAAGACAGGAAGGTTTCTTTAAAAGGGGTGTCACAACAGCCTCCTTCAAGGATTCTGGAAACACCCCCTGATCCAATGAACACCAGACTATCTCAGCAAGGACCAGTCCGATCACATCCATACACCCCACAAGGAGACACACAGGACCAGGATCTAAACTACAGTAAGTTGGTCTCAAGCCTCGAACAATCTTCATGATATCCATGATCGCTGGCTAGTCAAAGTCTGTCCAGACAGACCAGGTGCCTGTGCCCTTGCATCGACCACCGCCATACTCATTTGAATGCGCTGAGTGGATCTCCGACCTGATTGAGGGCACCTTATCAGCAAAGAACCGAGTAAACTCATCACACTTTAATTGTGAAAAGGCTCTCCAGCCCCGAAGGCAGGCTGGATTGCACAGCCTGTCCACAATCCAGAAGAGCTGAGCCAGTCGATTCCTTGCTGCAGCTATCTCCCTGGACAGGAACTCTGCCTTCTTATGAGATATTTCTGATTGATAGTCCAAATAATGGGCAATCAACCTAAGTCAGTCCTCCTCCAGGCCAGATTTCCGCCAACAATGTTCCAACCTTCGCCCCACTCTCCTCAACTCACTCAAGGTCCTATCAAACCAGGGGGACAGAGGGTGGAGAGGTAGGGGGTGAACTCAGACAGGAGCTATGGAATCCAGGGCCCTCAGCACCATATTATTATAGCACACTACTAGGACATCTGGATCCAAGCACTCCAATGGCCAACTCGATAGGTCCAGTACCGCCAACAGACCCTCTGAGGTTACTCCCCTCAAAGGGCAGTACTGAACCGTCTCCAAAGGGGCTGGTCTCACAAGGGGAGCTGAGAAACTGAACCTTATAGGGTGATGGTCCGACCATCCAACTGGTTCCACCACCAAGTCAGCGACCTCCATCCCCAGGGTGAATACCAGGTCCAAGGAGGTCCAGGTCCATCTTGAGGCTAAAGGCAGATGTATCTAACCCCCAGTAGCCATTGTTTCATGGTGTTTGTGTTCTACTGAGCTAATGGGTATAGGCCTCCGTTTTCAGAGCTGGCATGTGCACTCTGTGGCAATTAACATACGGCCAGTTTGGGGACAGTGGACAGAAAATAGTGCACTCTGACTGGAGATTGCTAACTTTCTAAATATTGGGGCCATATCAGCCCAAATGGATAGCACCAGGGCTCCTGTGTGCCATATTCAATGCTACATGCTTATAAAGTCCATTGGGCATGCAAAGTGCTATGGGCCATTTGTATGCCCGTTGTGGGCTTTTTATCATGCATGCATACCTCCCTCTGAGCACCCATTCTGTAGCTGTCTTAAATATTCCTGTGGGTCTAGCGGCCCCAACCAAACAATCAGATGTCTAGCCACACAAATGCAAATTAGAAATTCTGATTTTCAGTATTCTTCTGTTCTCAACCATGTATGATTCTCACCACCATGCCCAACATTTCAACCAAACTTGGGCTTCTGTAGGGAAGGGGATCTGCATTCCAAAAATGACATACGTAACTTTAATAATCTTAACATAATAATGTCCATAATCAAGGACTTATAACAGGTCACCATTATAACCTAAACCACCTGATTTAATGTATAATCACTTCATGATAATAGTAAACATTCAAAATATCCAAAGATTAAGTTAATCTCTTAGCGCAACACCAGATGTTAACCAGTTTTATACAGTGTATAGAAGACCCGAGAATCAATTAGTACTACTATAACAATATTTACAAATGCAGTGTCAGCAGGTTCCTCAATTTATCCAAGTGGTAATAGCTTTTCAAGCAGTATTCATATATTCACATGGTAATAGTACAGCCTCTGTGAAACTACTTCACCATTTTAACCAAACTGCTAGAAGAAAAATATTTTTTAATCAATTGTATGCCTACAATTGCTGGCTCACATACTTTGATTGGGCTGTTTTTTATATTAATTCACTCCCCAAATTCATGTTTTGCTGAAACTGGTTCTAAGTAATAAACATATTCATATTACTTGGTCAGTGCTGAATTCTCTAAAACATATTAAATTTCCGAAAAGCATTAATATACAGGCATTGTGATTTCATAGGCATATGTTGTAACATACCTTTGTTACAAATTGGTGTTGTTCATTTTGTCTAAAGATTCTGTCTTCTGATCAGTATAATTATAAGTTTATGCCTGCAGTAGTATATCAGACTGTCAGTTTCTCATAGTTTGAAGTTAACTTCCTTGTTATTGGTTACTAAAATATTTGTTAAAATATCCTTCATAATCAAGGTATGGGAGAACACTTACCCTCTCAGTGGCAGCTGTTGACTCTGGGAACATATACAGTTAACTGCACTGAATGCTGCATTTGAGTCTGTTTAACAGTCCAGCATCACAAATGAAATCAAGTTCAGGCATCCATCCGACTGACGTAGCCAGCCATTGCTATGCAACAGCATGGCGTTGCCCTCCAGACCCATAAACAGGGCAAAATATCTACAGGTCCATACAGGGGCATGATACTCACCCCAGATAGCCCAGCAGTTTGCACTAGTGATTCACTTAGTTTGTGAATCACCCACATTCCACACAGACATGTCTAACCCTGGCTATCACACAGTTACATCACATCCTTATTTAAACAACATTGTTTAATTCTTGCATTGTCTGATTGTACAGTGTGTTCAGGGAGAACGCATGAGAGACTATGCCTCAGATTCTTAGATGTTTTTAGTGTGAACAGTATAGTTTCAAAAGCTGGTGAGTAGGCCGGCCCATCAGCACAGCGGTTGGATTTCCACTTGCGACGCTGGCGACCCGGGTTCGGGAACGGACTCGGGTCGCTGGAGGGCCGGCCAGGGGAGAAGGAAGGAGCATCTGCAGACAGCTCGCCTTTTCTGAGGGGAGGGTGGGGATGTTAACCGGGCACCTGCTGGCCCTTAGCAGAGGCTGGGAGCACAGCAGGATGTCAGGGTTCCGATCACTGGGGGAGTGACAGACATTGGCATTCACCTTGACGTCAAGTGGCACATCACTCTCTGGGGGGAAACCCAGGAAATAGATCCCTGGCTAAGCCGGATGATGGTCTCCGGCCCCCTCTGCTGTCAGCCCTCAAGACTGAAATGCCTCAGCAACACCCAGAGCCAATTGCCTAGTGTGCTGGATGACCCCACTGGTGCCTTCCCTCTCGAAGGAGGGGGACCCTCCTGGCAAAGGGATATGCTGGGCTACCTTTGGGGGGGTCACAATGTGAGGTAAGGGTCAGCATCAGGGGAGACAGGCAGACAGAAAGGACCAAGGAGGCTCGAAGGAGTGGTTGGCCAGGGGGAGCAGAGGCGCAAAAAATAAAAATAAAAAGCTAGTGAGTATAGAAAACGTTCACTAACATGAACAGGCTATAACGTGACCTGTAATATAGAGTATAATACTGAAGTGCTTAATTATGGAGATTATTAAGTTAAGATTAGTAAAGTGAGTATGTATGTTATTTTTGGAATGCACAGACCTTCCCCTGAAGAAGCCCACATTTGGGTGAAACATTCAGCATGGTAGGGGGAATCATGCTTGGTTGAGAATAAAAGAAAAATGAAAATTGGAATTTCTACTTTGCACCTATGTCACTGGATATCTGATTGTTTGGTTTGGATTATCACTGGACCAGCCCCTAATTCTATGGACTCATAACACACATAGAAGTGGACCCACCTGGAAGTCTGTGCTGCATGGCCTAGTGGTTCCCCAGCCTCATCTCCCATCCTGTAGTTATCTTGAATATTGCTGGTGGTCTAGAGGTTCCTCCACCCCGGCCACCCATCCTGTAGCCATCTTGAATAGCCAGCAGTCATGAGTACTGTAGAAAAGCTGTCTATCAGTAAGCAGTCATGAGTACTGTAGAAACAGCTGTTTGTAAAATTCTTATGATTGCTCACTGACAGTCAAATGGCAATCAGCTGAGGTTTTGAGCGGACATCTATTCTGTTCACTGTCATTATTGCAGTAGTTCTGACTTAGATGACTGGGACAAGAGGGGTACAGGGAGGAGCACACTGAGCAGTCAAGTTTGGTGGGGGTTGGATGCCCTTATGGGGGGGGGAGTAGACCACCAGGAATATTCCTGACACCTACAGGACAGGTGATTATGGAGCTTTTACAATGTATTTTTCCAGGACCGATCCATTTAAATTCAAAATCTTTTCAGCAGATTCTGCTGTAGTGTACTTCTTTTGCAAAGTTTTATAATGTATTTACCTAGGAAAGCCCAGCTGAGATGCATTATCTTGTTTGCAGTGAGGTCCTGCTTTGGCATATTTTTACAGTATGTTTACCCAGGATAACACAACAGCGATGCAATATCTAGTTTTTAATGGGGCTCTGCTTTTACCTGTTTTTTCAATGAATTCACCAAAGATAGCCAGGTGAGTGGCATCTCTGATTTTCAATGGAGTCCAGTTTTAACAATGTATTTTTCCAGGACAGAGCAGCACAGATGTACATCTTTCAGTGGGGCTGTGCTGTACTGGGGTCCTGCTTTTACACATTTTTACTATACAGTATATTTACTGAGGACAGACCAGTTGAGGAACAGTATCTCATTTTCAGTGGGGGCCTGCTTTTACACATTTTTAGACTGTATTTACCCAGGATAGCATAGCGGAGATGCAATATATTTTTTTATTTTCAGCGGGAATCCTGCTTTTTCCAGTTTTTACAATGTTTTTACACAGGATAAACAAGCTGAGAGGCAATATCTCATTTTCAGTGAGATCCAAAATGTTGACCTCAGATTTCCAACATAGACTTTTTATGACCTCACAATGTGATCAAGATAGGTGGAATTTTTTTTATTCTCTTTGAAAGGTGATTTGCAGAGCAACTGTATAAACATGTTTTGGAGTGAAAATGAAAAATTACACCCGCCATGTTTGTCAGGTGGGATGACACTAGGCCTATGTGGAAAATTTGAAACTAAAATCTTCAAAAATAAAGTTATGCATAAACATTTAAATAATGCAATGTTTCTTCATAACTTAGTTGTTTTTTATGACATTTTGACCCCATATTTTAATCATAGTCTTTTTATGACCCCATGTCATGATATAGGCAGGGCAATTTTTTTTAACCCCCCCCCAAAAAAAGGTGATTTGGTGGAGTGCCTGTGAAAATATGCTTCAGGGGAGAGTTGAAAAATGTCTCCTGTCATGTTCATGAGGTAGGGTAACACAAGGGCTATGCTGAAAATTTGGAGACAACATATGGAAAAATAACAAAGTTTCTTCAGAAACATTGGAAAAAGTCAACTTTTCTTCATAAATTAGTTTCTTTTGGACATTTTGATCCCAAATTTTCAACATAATCTTTTTATGACCGCACCTTCTGATCAGGTGGGATTTTTTAAATCTTTCCAAAAAGGAGATTTCACAGAACAACTGCAAAAGCATGAGTTGGAGGGGATTTGAAAAATGACACTTGTTATGTTCATGAGGTGGGGTAACAAAAGGGGTAAATTGCACATTTGGGGTCATAATCTGCAAAAATCACAAAGTTATGAGTAAACACAGAAAAAAATTATATGTTTCCTAATGATTTTTTTTTGGACATTCCATCCCTGACTTTCTTAACATGTCTTTTTATGACCCCCACCTTGTGATCCTATTGGTGGAATGTTTTAAATCCCAGCTGAAAGGTGATTTTACAGAGCAACCACGAAAACATGTTTTGGAGAGGATCTGAAAAATGACACCTGTCATGTTTATAAGGCGGGGTCCCAAAAAGGCTATGTTGAAAATCTGGTGTAAAAATGTCAAAGAATTACAAAAGTTGTGAGTAAAAGTTCAAAATGCATTAAAGTGCCATTAACCGAACTTACTTTGTTTCAGTCAGTTCCCACTCAGTGTTGGAAGCAGCACGATGAACCAGTTGTCATTGGAGGACCAGATAAGTAAAGGAGGGGTGTTGAGGGTGTAGAACAGCGCATACTTAAAGAGAAGTCAGTGTGGGTGAGTGGCTGTTCTGGAGGATCGGGGTTAGCAGACAACATAGAGTGACCATTTTCTCTGTTACAGATTACATATAAACAAATAAAAGATGGCGAAGAGCCAAGATGATGAGGGGACTTTTTTATTGCAGGGGCAGGAAGGACTTCATCATATGACAGGGGAACTGGGGAGATGATTTGGTGTAGGGCAGGATGTAAAACAACACTGGGTGGGACTTCATGTTGAGAGGGGGCACTGGAGACAGGATCAGGATGAGGGTAGGCTGACTGGCAGCAGTGGTTGGGATTGTGAAACCAGGGCATGGGGGACATGATAATGAGCAGGATATGTACATGGCAGCAGTGGGTAGGAAATCCTGTTCAACTGGGCCCACCGGAAACATGATTAGAAGTAGGGCAAGATGATTATCAGCAGTGGGTGGAAGTTATTGTTGAATGGGTATATTGGGAACATGATTGTGACAAGGGCAGGATGAATGGCAGCAGGTGGGACTTATTGTTAGGATGGGGGCTTGCTGCTTCAATGGCTGAAGCCATATCAAAGGATGCAGGTGCACTGTGATTGGTGTGGCTCCATCCTTTTATATTTGAGAGGTTTGCACCCATCAGCCAGATCAGTAGTATTGGCAGTGGCCTTCCCAGAACTGAGTTTGCACATGCATACATCCTGCTGGCTCAGCTGTATTGACCGGGTACAACACACACCTCCCTGGCCCCTACTCTACCCACTATCCCAAAATGTTTGCTTTGTGCATGTGTGCAAGCAAACATAAAAAGAAAAAGGCTGAATTTGTTACATTACTGTAAGATGTTCAGCAGAGTTGGGGATTTTGAACTACCATGGTTCCAAATTTAATAACTGATTCAGTCTAGAGTTAATGTAGAAGTGAGGTCGAGGTCCAGGTCCTGATCTGAGTTTTGTGGAACCCCAATTTTTAAAACAAGTGGTGTCCTAGGAAATCTACACAAGCCATATAATATTGATTTTTAAACATCTTAGTTTTAATGGACAATTCCCCTAAGTAATTATGAAGTCTTTTATACAACTCTGCATTATTTTGTGTTTGACGTATTCTGGTACTCTGGGTAGGGGAGCATGGTTCAGCCAATATAGGGTTTTCCTCAGTTTCTTAAATCAGCACGTCGCATAATGCTTAAATAACCAGATTAAAGGGACAGTAAACATTGCAGGGATTGCTCAAATTGTGAAAGCCCATGAAAAGTTATGCTGAACAATGTATTCGGCTTCCTTGTAGGTGTCAAATGTCCCAAGATATGAATATTTAAATCATCTGAAAATCAAAACAAGGCAGCAGTCATTTCATGCATTCTTAAAAAAGAAAGTGATGTCACTGAGGGGCAAGCTGTAATCAACAACATAGAGCTAGCCCCTCAGTGACATCACTTCCTGTTTTTATGACTGCATGAAATGGCTGTTGCTATGAGTTGATTTACACATTACTTAGCTATTCATAACTCAAGACTCCTGTCCCCTACAGGTAAACCCAATACCTCATTTGAAAGATCGTTTCATGGGCTTTCACAATGTGAGTGGCAGCTGCAATGTTTAGTGTCCGTTTAATAATAATTAGCCATCATCAACATAACAGTTTCTTGAATGATGTTACCCTCTAAAATGTAAACAGTTCAATAGTTTACAACATATTTCACTTAGCCATATGATCTCATCCATAATGTACCATTAATAGGTACCATCTGATTAACACATAGATCCATGAGAATGAGCACTGAATTGTTTCCATATCTCTGGATACAGATACCCCCTCCCCCAAGCATTGGTGCAGTAGAATGGTCAAAACCCTAGGGCACATGCCTGTACTATATCTGCTGTATAGGTAAAATATCAAGGTTCTTTACAGTGGCATCAGTTCTTTCTTTTACATGATGTAATTTCTTGAAAATGTTGAAAATTATGAAAAATGGTTTCATAATTAGTACTAAAAGCACAGAAAAATGTAATGCATCAATAATTTATACAAAATAATCAATCAACCAGTCAATCAATTGATCAGTCATTTTATGCTATAAATTTCAATTAACATAATAAAATATGTCAATGTTATAACCACTTTAAACAGTATGAAGAACATATAATCTCACAGGGCTTCAAACAAGGACATAAAAATTGCAACAGAAAAGTGAAAATTTCCTGTAACAGTGTATATTAACAGTGAAACATTTGACCTATATTTTTATTAAGTCTATTTTAGATTACCCCTTACCTCCTTCCTTGTAAGGTGTCCTTCTTCCCTATTTCTCCCATTTCTCCCACTTTGAGCCGTATTTTGAGCCATATTTTGCCCTTTCTACATTAGAAGAAAGAGCACTTCTTTTGAATATGGATATCCCCATGTTTTTATTTTTATTCTCAGCTGTTTTAGAACCCCCATTGTTTAACATTAATTTTCTTGGGCTAAAATGAACCAGTAGGCAACAAGCACTGCTCCCTGACCTTATGGGACACAGAGTGTTCAAAAACAGCTGAAATGAATGTAAAAACATGATGATATAGCCATATTAACAAGAGTTCTTTCTGTATTTGATATGTAAAACAAGCATTGGTCAATTCCTCTGTGTCTGCTTCCATATATGTTAGTAGTACAATAGGTAGGGTTAGTCAGGTAAAGACATAAATGCTGACAGCAGCTAAAAAATGTAAAGAGGATTGCAGAAAGAGAGAGAGAGAGAGAGAGAGAGAGATGAAAAGCAAAAAAGCTTATAAAGGGGGAGTGAGAGAAGCAAGGTGGCTTGAACTGTGAACTAATCAAATATAATTTGGGTTTTGACAAATAAATTATACATTTTGCTCAGCCTGCATTAAAGCTTGGTGTAGAGATGAACACAACCATTGCAGCAAGATATTTTGTTCTTTTTTTGATTGCCTTGTGCCATAGCTGGTTTGAAAAGTACTTTGGGCACATACAGTTTGTTAGAACACATCTGCCCCATATTCAGAGCTGGACATGTGCATTGCACTGACAGGAGCACTGCATGGCAATTATCACATGGCTTGCTCGGGGACAATATTCAAACAATTAGTGTACTCCAACCAGTGCTCACTGTCTGACTATGGGGCAATGTCAACATAGCAGATAGTGACTACAGTAGTAGCACTGAATAAGTCAAAGGATTTTAAGGATTTTTAAAAATCCCTATTGAGAATTGTGAAACCTTTAGTAAGGGATTTTGTTTTGTTTGTTAGTGTGTTCACTGCTACCCAGAGAAGGTTGTCTCATCTGATAGTGTAGTTGAAAATATACCAGATGGCACTTAAGTACTGTAATAGGAACTGGCCTCTTTCTGTAGGTATTACAAAAATAATTTTAGAGGATTTTCCCCCTAAATTTTGAGAAGGATAAATAGGGAATCTCACAAAGTTGCTTGACAAATTTGGTGCTACTACTGAATGTGCTGTGCATACCCAGCCCCAGACTGAACATGGCCCACAGGAGTCCAATGGGGACAACCCATCCAAAATGGAGGAATAGACCAAGCTGCAGGCCTCTCTGTGCAGCTCATTTAGGAATTGATAACATAACCAACAAATCGTGGGCCTTTTAGAGTAATTGGCAGCTGCACTTACAAATCAGATTCTTTAAATACAAACATGAAAACGTTGGAGGCAGTGATATGCAAAAAGGGTCACATATTGGTATTCAAATCAAGAGAGACACACACTACAATACTGACTGAAAAGTGGGAGCAGCTCTTTTCTCCATCGCTCAGTGGTTGGAAAGACTGACAAACCTACACACTACAGTATGCTGCCAATGTGTTTCCTTGATACACAAGCAAACACAAAAAATGCTCAAGCACACTAAAAATGAGGGAAAAGGTGTCTTACAAGAAAGAAGATAGAGGGATGTCTAAATAACCCCCCCCAAGCACCAGTCCCTGTAAAGTACATGTCTTCCCTGGTGTCTAGTGGCACCCCCTGCCCTCCAATCACCCATATCCATATTGTTTGTGATGTCCCTGGTGTCTAGTGGCATCCCCCACCCTCTGAATCCCAGCCTGACATGCATAGTAAGTTCCTGATGTTTAGCAGTACCCCCACTCACCGAGCACCCATTCTGGTGCCACCTCTGTGTCAATGGTGGGTAGCAGCACCCCACACTGACTGCACTGAGCACGTCATCCAGCCAACTCCCCATACCTCTGAAGAAGGCACCATGCAGAGATTGATACAATGACTGGCACAGTCTTTCTGTCGCATCCTCAGCTGGCTGCCATATGGGATGACAGTGTGATAACAGGGACCATGGGTACAGTATACTGTATACTGTACATGTGCTCCCTGACATCCCATATGGTGGCCAGTCGAGGAGGTGAGAGGAGTGCTGTTCCAGTCATTGTATTGGGATCTCTGCACAGCACCTTTCTTCAGAGGTGTGGGGAGGGTTGGCTGGGTGGTATGATCAGTGCGGGCAATGTGGGGGAGCCTCTAGCTACCACTGATGCAGAGGTGGCACCAGGGTGGGTGCCTTGCAGGTGGTGGGAACTGCTAGATGCCAGGGACTCACTGTGCATGTTGGACCGGGGGTTCGGAGGGTGGGGGTGCCACTAGACACCAAGAAAATCATGAACAATATGGTGACAGGCAATTAGAGGGTGGGGGTGCCACTACACTCCAGGGGAAATCACTAACAATATGGTGACGGATGATTGGAGGCTGGGGGTGGCAACAAACACCAAGAAAAACAAGACTATTATGGGAATGGGTGACCAGAGGGCAGAGGTTCTACTAGACA
Source organism: Neoceratodus forsteri (assembly GCA_016271365.2). NCBI lineage: Eukaryota > Metazoa > Chordata > Ceratodontiformes > Ceratodontidae > Neoceratodus > Neoceratodus forsteri. The sequence goes on from CM057458.1 coordinate 362,604,140, forward strand.
CCATGGAAAACAACACTATTACAGGGGAAGGGGTAATCGGAGGATGGGGTGTCAAAAAACACCAGGAATGACATTTGCATTGAGGGGACTGGTGTTTGGGGTGTGGGTGGTTGGTCGCTACCTGATGTGGCAGGTGATCACAGGACAGGCACAAACCTGCCACCACTTCCCATGCAAATGAGCCCATAATGGGCATGCATATGTCCCTTTAGTGCCTTGTTTTATTTATTTTATTTCATTTTTGTTGACTGGGTAAGTGCACTAGACAAATTCTTGCCTATTTTCATGCACGACCCGGGGGGAGGGGGACACAGATGAATGGCAACTGACCATGAACCAGATTAAGCTGTTGGTGGTATTTTAGTGAATGGGGGGAAATTTGGCCTGGGCACCAGTGAAATTCCCCTACTCTTGCAGTAGGGGAAGCTGTTGGTTCAAGATAGTGGACGAGAGTGTGGAGATGCTGGACGCTGGTGCACCTGCAGGGAAGCTGATCTCCCAACCTGCAGGTCCAGCAGAGGAGATCACTTTTCAACCAGAATGCTCGAATTCTACCCTCTCTAGCTCACTGAGGCAAGAAGAGATTGTTATTGAACCTGAAAATGTCCTATATGGTAAAACAGAAAAATAATGTCTCAAAACACTAGTGCTGCACTGGAGAGACATGGTCATGGCAGTGATATCTACTGTAAGTACCAGTTCTCCTGCAGCCCTGACACAGCAGCCCACTGTTACTGCACAGGAGCTTGTTTTAGAAGCGAGGATGACACGGAGGTCGGACAGCCGTCAACTTGGAGACAGGGAGTGGCATCACAATCTGCACAGGGGTTGTATACAGACCCCCATCTCAGGGGGAGGAAATGGACAAGAAAATGATAGAAGACATTCTCAGAATGGCTAAAAAAGGGGAGATATTGTTGATGGGGGACCTGAATATGTTCTATGTTGCTATGTTTCTGTGTTTCTATGAATATGCCAGATGTTAACTGGACGACATGTACTGCAGCCACATCCAAGAGCAGGGTCATTCTCGATGCCCTACAGGGGGCATGTCTTAGACAGCTAGTGCTGGAAACCACTAGGGAGGGAGCAATATTATACCTGGTTCTCTCAAATGGAGAGAGGATCACAGATTTAGAAGTGAGTAGCCATCTGGGAACAAGCGACCACCACACAGTGTGGATCACAATAAGCACAACCATTGAGACAAGCCATACAAAACAAGGACATTGGACTTTAGAAGGGCTGACTTTGGCAAAATGGATGAATACCTAACAAATGTACTAGCAAATGACCAGAAAGGAGGAGTGGAAGAACAATGGAGAAAAATCAAAACTGCCATCATGGAGGCAACAAGCCTTTGTGTGAAACAAATAAAGAAAACAAAGCAGAGTGAAAAACCACTATGGTTCTCAATAGAGGTGGCAGGGAAGGTTAGGGAGAAAAAGGTAGCATTCAAAAAGTATAAGGAATCACAGAAGGAGCATGACAGTGAACTGTATCAGTTAAAGCAGAAAGAAGTGGGGAAGGCAGCCAGAATAGCAAAGGCCCAAACCGAGGAAAAGATAGCCAACTCAGTTAAGAAGAGGGTTAAAACCTTTTATAGGTACATTAGGGAGCATAGAAAGGTTAAGGGAGGGATAGTGAAGATTAATAAAGGAGAAGGGAGGTGGGCAGAGGGAGACACTGAAAAGGCAGAGATACCAAATGAATACTTTTGCTCAGTATTCACAAAAGAAGAAGAAGAAGAGTTACCTAAACCAAATAATAGAAGCAGGGGGGTTGACACCAGTCCATTTACAAAAGAAAGAGTCTTGAAAGAACTCCTAAAACTCAAGGTGGACAAAGCAATGGGGCCTGACGGGATTCACCCCAGAATCCTAAAAGAACTAAGGGGGGACCTAGTGGCACCACTGACCACCTTTTTTAACAAATCATGGGAGGACTGGAGGAGGGCGTATGTGATTCCCCTTCACAAAAGTGGGAGTAAGGCAGAAGCAGAAAACTACAGACCTGTTAGTTTGACCTCAGTGGTAGGGAAAATTATGGAATCACTTCTGAAAGAAAGAATTGCTGAGTACCTAGAGGCCAGCGGGGCACAGGACCCAAGGCAGCATGGATTCACAGCAGAAAGGTCATGTCAGACGAATCTAATTGATTTCTTTGACTGGGTGACCAAAGTAATAGACCAGGGAGGGGCTGTGGATATGGCCTACCTAGACTTTAGCAAGGCATTTGACACAATCCCACACAAAAGATTAATAATCAAGTTAGCCAGCCAGGGAGTGGGTCCCAGGATGGTAGCCTGGGTAGCAAACTGGCTGCACATCAGGACACAGGTGGTAATAGTAAATGGAACTCACTCCAAAGAAAGGGGGGTTAATAGTGGAGTACCTCAGGGTTCAGTACTGGGTCCAGTCCTCTTTAATGTCTTTATACGTGACATTGCAGAGGGCCTGGAAGGAAAGGTATGCCTCTTTGCAGATAACACAAAGATCTGTAACAGAGTTGATACACAAGGGGGGGTGGAAAGGATGAGAAGGGACTAGGCAAGGTTGGAGGAATGGTCAGATGTATGGCAACTTAGATTCAATGCAAAGAAGTGCAAAGTAATGCACCTGGGAAACAAAAACCCAGGAGAAGAGTACATAATGGCAGGGGAGGTACTAACAACAACAATAATGGAAAGGGACCTGGGGTAGTCATATCAGATGACCTAAAGGTAGGCAAGCAATGTGAGAGGTCAGTAAGGGGAGCCGGGGGGATACTGGGATGCATAGTGAGAGGCATCACAAGTAGAAAAAGGGAAGTGGTTATCCCTCTGTACAGACAGAAGGCGAGACACCATCTGGAGTACTGCGTGCAGTTTTGGAGACCCCATCTCTGCAAGGACATAGACAGGATGGAGGCAGTCCAGAGGAGGGCAACTAAAATGGTGCAGGGTCTGCATCAGAAACCACATGAAGAAAGACTGAGAGATTTAAATATGTATACCCTTGACGAAAGGAGGGATAGGGGGGACATGATAGAAACTTTCAAGTACCTCAAGGGAATCAACAAAGTCCAGGAGGGTAGTATCTTTCAGAAAAAGAGATGTGCAAGAACAAGGGGGCACAATTTAAAGATAGAGGGGGGGACAGCTCAGGGGCAATGTAAGGACATTTTTTTTCCACGAAGAGAGTGGTGGACACATGGAACCGTCTTCCTGAATAGGTTGTGGGGTCTAAAACAGTGGGGGAATTCAAACATGCATGGGACAAACATAAGGCAATTATAGTGGGGGGTAGGAGGAAGTAGGTTGTTGGTTAACTAGAATCTGCAGCTTATCCAATAGGTAGGGAAATGGGAAGACTGGGTGGGCCAAGCAGTCCTTATCTGTTGTCGAAGTCTATGTTTCTATGTTTCAACCTTCCTCTCCGGATGATGTAGCAACATCAAAGGATTTACAGCCTGACTGTCAAACATCCGCTCAGCCAGAGACTACTCCTGCCTCCAGAGCAGACAGCCTCCCTGAGAATGGTCGTACTGCTGCCCTTTCAGCTCATGCATCATCTCTACCAGACTCATCTAAAGCAACAGTAAGTCCTGTTACTACATTTTCTGCTCTGCCTTCTATGTCCTGAACTTTTTTCCAAAAATGGCATCCATACCCAACCCAAACTCCAACTCTGATGGGAGACAGAAAGAAAGTGGCTTGTTCCCTAGAAAATTCTTTGAAGAACTCAGGGTGGAAGCAGACTGCTAGGGGTCAATGGTTGCCTGATCCAACTGTCCTACCAATTCTTGGGACCACGGCTCAGGGTACTGACACTACCTCTACAGTTAATGAGGCCCCTCAAACCACTACTGCACATACTTGTCCTGCGGCCCACCCCACCCCACTCCGCCTTTTACCACAGACTTTGACATACCTCTACATTTGGAGGATGTTGTCCATTCTCCCCCATGGGTGCACCCCAGACATTCTGGTCTTGACTCAGATTCGGAGGGTCAACCATGCCTGAGCATCCATGCCCGGAGTCTAACTGGGGGGACCACATGGATTGTGATAGACCCTTACCTGAACCTCAACCTGTCACAGCCGAGAAGGCAAGCACATTATGGGCCATTTTTCAGAAGAAAGACCAGTTTCAGACTCACCCCTTGCCAGCTCAAAGGAGAAACGTGGTCTGTCTCCAGTATAATGGGGGCCAAGATCCCCCTCCTGACAGAGTATATGTTGATAAAACACTTCTGAAAAATTCCATGGGTTTCTTTTCCAATGAGCCCTATGCGCTGATCCACATATCTGGGGATAGTCTCTTTGATGTAAGCTTCAAAAGACCGCAAGGACTTGACAGATTCTGGGTGAAATACGACAAGCTTCGATATTTAGAACTCTGGCTACCTTTTCGTGTGATCCACCTGACGAAACTGGCTTTTAAAACCATAACCATTCTTTTCTGCAATGAGGGGGTCTCGGTACATGATATTACCCACTGGCTTTCTCAAAGATGTGATGTGATGGGTCCCCCCCAACCTATATTTGATTCCGAACATATATGGACAGGTGGATGGACCTACAAGGTCAAACTCAAAATGTCAAATACAGGCCCACAGCACCTACCTAGCAGTTTGTTCTTGGGCCAGGACAGGGGGCATTGCTTCTATCCCAGGCAGCCGAAGACCTGCTTTAAATGCGGATCTTTTCAACACCTCAGTTCAGCCTGTGACAGACTCAAATGTAATTTATGCCTAGGCTTTGGCCATCTTAGCTCTGATTGTACTGAGGACATGAAGTTTAATCTGTGTGAGGATATTGGGCACACTTACAGATCCTATCCCTGGGCCACCCATAATAGGTCAGACAAGCCACAGCAGGATGATATTATTAATACAGCACAGAGAAAAGATATCGATCAGTCTCGACAGCAACAGGCTGCTCCTCAGCTGCTTGCAGAAAATACTACAACATCTCAAACTGTGGATCCAACTGCTTCCTCAGCCCTTGAAATGGAGGCCCTACTGGTTTCTGTTGCTGAACCTTCCCAGAGCATCCCACCTCAGCAAATTGCTACCACTGTGGACGGTCATGACCCCCCCACCTCTCCAGTACAATCAAAGCCTTCCAATACTGAGGCACTGTTGGTGACTAATGGGCCAGGCCCACTCCAAAGGGAAGCGCCTATCATGCCTCCTCCAGGCAAACCATCACTGACTAAATAAAGATCTTTAACTGTACCTCCTTCCACTACTAAAGCTATGAAGGCTTCTAAAAAATCATCCCCCCTCCCGGTTTCCAACCGGTTTGCTATCCTCCAGAAATCATCCAGGAGCTTGGATACAGATGAGGAATATGAATCATCTTCTACATTTTCTTCCCAGCATATGATCATCTTGGACTTGGAGGAAGAGCCTGTGGAGACCCAAGCCCTCCCCACTGCAAAAGGGACAAAACAGGGTGTTAAATTGCGAAGAAGCAATAGAAAGAAATTACCACTTCTAACTTTTTCTTTCCAGCATTATGTCTTCTTCTCCTGCACTTAGGGTGGTTACCCTTAACACAAATAGTCTGAAGGCAGCACAGAGACTTTTGGTTACTTTCTCCATTCTAAAAGATGTCAATTTTGACATTTGCCTTTTACAGGACACAAGGTGGAATACAAAATCCTTTGTGCTAGCCGCACAAAAATTACGGTGTCGGGGGCCCCTCGTTTTTTTCTTTTGGACAGAATACTTGTGATGGAGTAGGAGTTCTCTTTTGGGATACAGGGTTTACAGTTACCAGGGTCTTTGATTTATGTTTGGGCAGGGCAATATTGCTCAGTTTCACTTATGAGAACACTGCCTGGTGACTACTTAATATATATGCTCCTCAGAATAAGAACGACTGGGTTGATCATTTTCTCTTGGTTAAGCCATACCTCTCCACAACCAAACACGTCATGGGGGGGGGGATTTTAACTGCCCACTTAAGAAGGAGGATAGGTGTAAAAACTCAGTGAAAGACTACTGTGACACCACCTGTTTAAAACATATCTTACTGACTGCAGGTTTGATAGACTCATATACTGCTTTACATGCAGGGGGAGGTCAGACATATTATAGGGGTAAGATTTCCACGTGCATTGATTACAGTTTTACGTCACTCTTTATACATATACACGATGCACACGTCTACCCCATTGAAACTTCAGACCATGATATTTTAACTTTCACTATGGGGTTATCTGTCAAACAGCCCTTTGGGAAAGGCTACTGGAAATTCAGTAATACTTTATTAAATCATACAGAGGTGAGAGAAGCAAAGACAGACACTTTGCAGGCCAGAAAAACTCTAGCATGTTTGGAGGATGACCTTAGCACTTGGTGGACTAATACTAAACTGGAACTTAAGCATGTTTTGAAACACCAGGCCTTCTCTCTCTGCACACAGCTCACTACGAGTGATATCTCACCCTTAAATCACAGGTAGCATCCATTATGTCACTCAATAATGGAGAGATAATTTTTCAGGTATTAATCAGTACTTTGAAAAAGGAGATGGAAACCGTACAATATACTAGAGCAGCATTTCTTTTGCATGAACATCGGACATGTACGCCGGGTAAAGGCATCAAGGGGGATGTATTTGCAAGTTGCAAACACTGTATTAAATCCAGGGTAATGGAGTCGTTATATACAGAAGCTGGGGATGAGATTACGAACATTGAACAGCTTTTAAGGATAGTAGACACACACCTTCACTCTTTATATGCACTTCATCAGCCTGACCTGCTACTGACAGCTGACCGCTTTTCTTCCTTTCCTACCCTCCCCCACGTTACTTCTGACCTTCTTGATCCTTTACTTCAGTTCATCCAGGCCGCAGAAATATTTAAAGCCATCCAGGCCTTAAATAATGATACAGCCCTGGGTCTGGACGGTCTGACTTCTGAGTTCTATAAACATTTTACGACAGAACTTGTTAGCATTCTTGAAGTGGTATACAATTGGATCTTGCACACCCAACACATAGACCCCAGGTTAGGGATGTCAATTCAGATTTTCCTATTTAGAAACACAGAAACATAGAAGCTGATGGCAGATAAGGATCGCAAGGCCCATCCAGTCTGCCCATTTTTTCTACCTTATGAATGTGCCATCGGTCTTTGCTCTGTCAATGGCCTGTCTATTCATAATCATCTTTATTTATTTATTTATTTGCTTTTGTTTAGCAGGTAAGCACACTAGACAGCCAAGTGCATACTTTCAGGAGCGACCCAGGAGGTTACAAAGGTAACAGATATAAACAGTACAGGGAACAATAACATCAGCATTTGACAGAGCCAGAGGTAACATACAATAACATCATGCGATTGGCAGATTCATTGATAGATAAATAACAACATATATGCAGGCAGTAACTTACAATCAGGGATTCAGCCATAAATCCTAGGGGTGGGGAGGGGATAGGGAAGTTTAGGAGGAGTGGGGAGCAGAGGGAGAGAGACGGAGGAAAGTGGGAAGTGAATTTAATAAGTAAATCCTCAAAGAGCAAACAGGGCAAAGAATGGGCCCGGCACTTAGGGATAAATTAACACAGCTAACTGATTCAAGATCATCAGCAGAGGAAGTGCAGTTTGATAAAACCAGATATTTCACCCCCAGCAGGTTGGGCTGAGAATAAAGAGCCTCAGCCCTGGGTCTAGTTCGCACAGAGACAGTCAGAGGCCAATTGAAGGAAGCTCCACAGTGAGGCTTTAAAGCCAGGATGTGAGGTAGCAGAGTGGGTGATGGCAGGAAGGGAGTTCCACATTCTGGGCGCAAAAGTAGCGAAAGCCCAATCACCCCCAAGGGTGTGGGTTTTTGGAACCAGTAGAGCCTGTGAGTCACTGGATCTTAAGTGGTAGGAGAAGGTTCCATGAAGAAGGCATTTAGCGAGAGCAGAAGGGGTGGCGGTTCGGGCAATGTTGTCAATAAAGTTGCCAATGACAAATGTGTGGTGCTTATCAGGAGGGAGCCATTCCAGCCGTGAATATAGCTCAAAGCGATGTGTGAGGCAGGGGGCAGAGAGCGCAAATTGGCATACGTTGTTATATACAGTGTCCCATTTTGTGAGATTGGATTTCAGGACAGGGGCAAAGGTAACAAGGCCATAACAGAGTGTGGGAAGAAGGATCTCCCTAGCTAGTGCAAGTCATGCAGCCTGGGTGAGACAGCTTAGAGGTCTATAAGCCAGTCCCAGTTTTCTGTTTGATGCCTTACATATGTTCTGAATATGCAGGGAGAGGTCAAGTTGTGGGTCAAGTGTAATGCCCAGGTACTTGACAGCGCTAACAGCCATAAGAGGGAGCCAATGACTCCAAGGATATTTAGGGGAGCTGGGCAGGATGAGATCTTGGCTCTAGAGCCAAAGAACATGACCTGGGTCTTATTTAGGTTGATGGTCAGCTTGTGGCCCACAAGCCAGTTTTGAATGAGGTTGAAGTCCAAATTTAGCCTAGCATTAATAGTAGGGATGTCCTGAGAGCTGGCTAGGATGACGAGGTCATCTGCGTATCGGGTGGAATGCCCATAGGCAGCGACAGCGAGCAGCTCATTTATAAATAGGGAAAACAGGAGAGGTCCAAGGATAGATCCCTGGGGGACACCACAGTACACTGGGGAGGGGTCAGATAGTGCTCTGTTGAAGTTAGTATATTGTTGCCTGCCCGAGAGGTAGTTTGAGAACCAGGCATGGGTGGGGAGGGGAGAAGCCAAGAGAGCATAGGGTGGCGCAGAGGAGCGAGTGGTCAACCCGATCAAAGGCTTTCGAGAGATCCACGAAGATAGCACCGGTCAATTTGCCTTGATCAGTAGCAGACCTAATCTCTGAGGTAACTACAGCAAGGGCAGTGGATGTACTGTGCCTTTTTCTAAAGTCGTGTTGTGCCGGGGAGAGAAGTTCATAAGTCTGAAGGTGATGGGAGAGCTGGTCGGCAACAGCCTTTTCGAGAAGCTTACCTAGCGCAGACAGGAAATTGCTCCCTTATACCTATCCCATGCCTGTTTGAAGCCCTGCACTGTATTCATGTCCACCACTTCCTGAGGTAGGCCGTTCCATGCATCCATCACCCTTTCTGTGAAAAAGAACTTCCTCACATTACCCCTTAATTGCCCTCCCTCTAATCTCATGCTGTGTCCTCTTGTCCTGATATTTTTCCTATGTTAGACTCTTTCACCTTGTTAATGCCCTGAAGATGTTTGAATGTTTCAATCATATCACCTCTCTCCCTCCTTTGCTCTAGGGTATACATATTGAGCTCTGTTAATCTGTCCTCATTTGTGTTCTGATGCAGTCCCTGCACCATTTTGGTTGCCCTTCTCTGGACTGTCTCAATTTGGTTAATGTCCTTGTAAAGGTGTGGCCTCCAGTACTGCATGCAGTACTCTAGATGAGACCTAACCAGTGTCTTGTAAAGAGGGATTATTACCTCACTCTTACGACTAAGAAAGGGGACAGAAGGGACATTAATAACTGGAGACCCCTGAGTCTTCTCAATACTGAACTGAAACTATTAATGAAAATCTTGACAGCACGTCTAGCCACTTTAGCCCCTCTTCTGATTTTTCCGTCACAAACGTGTTCAGTTCCTCACAGATTGATATCTGATAATTTACTACTGATGAGGGAAATGGTGGAATTAGGTGAACAGGATAAATTAGATGGTTACATATTAGCTTCGGATCAAGAAAAAGCGTTTGACAGAATTTCCCATTCCCGTATGGCACTCCTATGGAGTCCCACAACAATTTGTGAATTGGCTTATGTCCATATATACAGCAGCAAACGCAGTCCATTTAATAAATGGATACTTTGGTAGAACAGTACAAGTAAACAGAGCTGTCCGTCAAGGCTGCCCTATGAGCCCCCTATTATATGTCTTTTGTTTAGATTCTTTCTTACAAATAGTTAATGGAGATGTTTCTATTAAAGGTTTACAACCCCCAGCCGTGGCCCTGGAAGTCAAAACCTCAGCCTATGCATATAACATCTGCCTTTTGGTTGCAGATGCTGTTTCTGGCACACACACCATTACTCAACTAGCACTATATTCCAGTCTATCAGGGGCCAACTGAATACAAGTAAAAGTAGAGGGTACATTTTGAGTGCTGCTACACCAGTGGTTCCAGATATTCAGGGGATTCAGGTCATGAACATATACGGACATAAGAAATTTGCCAGCAGATAAAGGCCTAGAGGTCTATCAAGTCTGCTCGAATGTGCAGCTAGCACCCCCTATTCTGCAGCTGTCCCTCCCTTCCACCCTTCCTCTCCATTGACCTTCCCCACACCCTTCCCTCCATTGACCCTCCACAGATGAACCTCTTATTATTGGGGGTATTATTTTTGGCAGGGATAATCAGGGCATTATTAATTGGGAACAGAGATTGGAAGTGGGACAGCAAAAGGTGACACAATGGAAATCATGGCAACAGACAAAGAAAAAGAAACTTGCCCTTATCAAGACTCTTTTATTACCCATATTCACCTACTTCAGTGTAGTGTACCCATTACCACCACAACTTGAATCTGCTCTACTGAGTTTATTTTCTCAGGTCATATGGGGCAATAGGCTGAACCCCATGAAAGGAGATATAGTGTATTTATCACTGGCAGAAAGGTGTTTGAACACCATAAACCCAGTTGCATATTACCATAGCAAGTTTTTGTATTATAATAGTGCCACCCTGACATCCCCTTCAGTAGCAGTCTGGAGATTCTTTGCAGATCATTGGGTTAACCAACTTCTAGACTTTTGGAATACCTCGGGTCTGTTTCCCAACACTTACAGGAAATCTCCATTGTTTCTGAAACCAGCTGTTATAAAACTGAGGAAGTGGAAATTGACTGCAGGACAGGTTCTGACACAAAGCCAGCAGCATATCTATTCCAATATTCAGTGCACAGCTTTTGTTATCAGTCTGGATTTTAAAGGAATTGCACCAGTCAATTTCCCTAAGGTTAAGGCCCTACTGACAGACAAATGCACCCCCCCCCCCACGGATGTGAGATGTTCAATGGCTCTGTAGCCATGGGCGACTGTGGGTGAAATCCAATGCCAAACACAAGACTCAGGAGGCACGATACTGCCCCAGACTTATATGTTCCCTACAGGAAGAAATCATGAATCATTTCTTGCTTACTTATCCATACAGTCAAGCTTTTTGGTCTCTTCTAGCAGTAAAGTGGAACAATCCCCTCTGGAAGTCATTTAGTTATGAGAAAATTGTAGGGGGGTTCAAAATCATTCAAAACCATTTCTGATGACACATTACGATTGATTTTGACTTGTATTAAATTCATGTTATGGCAAAACAGATGTGCTTATGTACAGAGACAGATTGATGACACCCCACTTACTGTTATATTGAACATTGAACATGAACTGACAAAACTGTATGAATACGATAAAGCTCACTTTTCTATGCTGGTTTGGAAGATTAGGTGGAAAAATGTCTTGGGGTTCAGGTAATGTTTTGAACCCACTATGCTTTGTTTTTCTTTTTTTGTCATGCTTTGTTTTCTAGGACTCAGCCTGTAGATTTATGAACTTGTTTCTTTTATTATGTTTGATTTATGATAGCTTTACTTAATATCTGATAGCACACTGTTTTCTTATTTTTGTTTATGTTGTTGTCATATGATGTTTCTATGTTATACAATAACAATTCCCCTACTCCTTTAGTGGGTATGTTTTTAGTATTTTTTACTCAGATTTGGGGTTGATATCTGATGAAATACTTATTTATGTTTCCCTTTTTCCTTTCTTATGATTTAGTGTGAAGTAACACCATTCTGTATGTATTTTTCTTTTAGGTTCTAACATATAGGGTGTATGCTTGTAATACTTATATTTTGGTTATTTTAATTTTTTGTGTATATATGATTTTGTGTGATGCAACACTATTTATTTATATTTACTTTCAAGTTTTAATAAAAAAATTCCCCCTACTCTTTTCAAGAAGTGCCATGGGATCTTTAGTACCCTCCTGAACTACCACAAGAACAGGCAGATGGGACCTTGGTTTAATGTCTCATCCAAAAGACAGCACCTCAGGTGTGCAGCACCCCCCTCATGCTGCACTGCAATCTCAGTGTTGGGACATTAATCAAATCAAATCAAATCATCTTTATTTTTAAAGCGCCTTTCAAAACCAAGGCGCTGTACAAAGAGATCATACATACATATAAATTTTAAAAACAGACATAAATAAATCAACCATAGCTAGGATAAGCTAAACTAAATAAATAAGTCTTTAGCTTCATTTTAAATCTCTCAACAGTTGGACATTCTCTTAACCGGCAAGGTAGAGAATTCCACAGGGTTAGTGCTGAAAAAGCAAAAGCACGAGATCCTGATGTTTTTAATCAAACCCTGGGAATCTCCAGCAATCCCTCGTTGGTGGAGCGGAGAGGACAGAGGGGGCAATAGGGTACCAAGAGATCTTTCAGGTAGCCGGGTACCTGATCATGTAGGGTTTTAAAGGTTAATAAACCAACCTTATAGGTGATCCACCACCTAACAAGCAGCCAGTGCAGTTCGCGGAGCACAGACGTAATATGGCTGGATCTAGAAGTCCCAGTCAGAAGCCTGGCCACCGCGTTCTGCACCAGCTGCAGGCTGCGGATGTCAACCCCAGGTAGCCCTAGGTAGAGGGAATTGCAGTAATCAAGATGGGTAGTGATAAAGGCATGGACCAATGTTGGAAGATCACCCGGTGGAACCGGGTGTCTCACCTGGGTGATGTTCCTCAGATGATAAAAAGAGGATTTGACGACAGCTGATACCTGAGATTTTAAGGTCAGGCCATCGTCAAAGATAGCAGCCCGAAGTTACGTACCTGATCAGAGGTAGTGCGAGACATACCACCGAGCAATAAGCCTGATGATTGTCCAGCCCCCAAACCCACCCCCGGATGACCTGGGTCCACTACCAACACCTCAGTCTTATCTGGATTCAGTCTCAGCCAGCTGGAACTCATCCAAAGTCTGATTTCAGTAAGGCAGTTATTTAGCACGGAGAGAGTATCATCTCACCCGGGCGGAAAAGACAAATACAGCGGAGTATCATCTGCATAGCAGCGAAAACCCAGACTGTATTGCCTGATGATATCTCCCAATGGCAACATATACACTGCAAACAACATGGGTGCTAGAATGGAACCCTGTGGTACCCCACGAGGCAGGGAGTGAGAGCCAGAGGAATAAATTCCAGTGGCAACTCTCTGAAACCTGTCCATGAGGTAAGACTGGAACCATTTGAGATTTGAGGACTGTTCCAGACAGCCTGCAATAGATCCGCAGGTGCTCCAACAGCACACCATTGTCTACAGTGTCAAATGCCACAGAGAGAGATTGAGAAGGACCAGAATGGTACATGCCTTTCGATATATAGCCATTAGAAGATCATTCAACACCCGGACAAGGGCAGTCTTCATGCTATGCTTCTTCCTAAAACCAGATGGGAGAGTATCATAGACATTGTGAGTTGTAAGATGATCATCCAATTGCAACGCAACCACCTTTTCAATAACCTTACCAACAAAAGGTAGGTTAGAGATAGGCCGGTAGTTAGCTAGACAATCTGGGTCCAGGGAGGGTTTTTTAAGGAGTGGTTGAACTACCGCCTCCTTGAGGGGGTCAGGAAAGACCCTCCTCTTCAAGGATTTCCAGACAATGTCAGCAAGGATCGGGCAGATAACTTCTACACATGCTACTAAAAGGGATGTAGGACCCAGATCCAAACTACAACTGGGTGGTCGCAGCGTTTGGATGATCTTCACAATGTCAGTGAACTCCAGCCGGTGAGAATCTGACCAGACAGACCGAGTGCATAACACTTCCTGTCGACCACTGCAATCCCACATAGGAGAGGTCGGACCAATGCCAGACCTGATGCTGGCAACCTTATCTGCAAAAAACCAAGTGAACTCCTCACATCTTAGCTGAGAAAAGGCTTCTCTGGGCTGGAGACAGATTGGATTGCACAATCTGTCAACGGTCCGGAAAAGTTGAGCTGGTCGATTCTGTGCAGCAGAAATCTCCCTGGACAGGAATTCTGCCTTCTTACGGGTGATTTCTGATTGATAGCCATCATAATGTGCCATCAACCTACACCTGTCAGCATCACTGCCGGACTTCTGCCAGGCTCTCTCCAACCTTCGGCCAACTCTCCTTAACTCCTTCAAGGAGCCATCAAGCCAAGGGCTCCTTGAACGAAGGGTGAGAGGCCGAACACGAACAGCAGCAATCTTGTTCAGAGCATCTCCCACAGCCTTATCATAGGCTAACACAAGATCGTCTGGACTCATGCATTCACCAGACAAGCTCAATAGATCCAGCACCACCATTAGGCCACTGGGATTAATACCCCTTAAAGGGCGGTACTGAACCATCTCCGTAGGGGCAGACCTATTAGAGGGAGCCCTGTAGCTGAACCTTATGGTGTGATGGTCAGACCAGCTGACTGGTTCCACCCCCAAATCAGCAATCTCCATACCCAGAAGAAAGAGCAGATCCAATGAATGACCCTTTATATGGGTTGAGGAGGTAACTACCTGTGTTAGGCCCAGCGACGTCATCAACTGGAGGAGATTTTGACCAAAATGCGAGAGTTCATCGTCGACCCAGGCATTGAAGTCCTCCAGAATTATCAATCTGGGGAACCGCAACACCATGTCGACGATGAAGTCTGCTATCTCCTGCAGGAATTCTCCACTATCTCCTGGTGGACGGTAGATGAGGAGAATTCCACAACCTAAACCCTCTCCCAGGATATATTCAAAGGATCTGGTACTTCCCAATGGCACATCCACAAGGCCCAGCTCAGTCTTAAACATAATGGCTACACCCCCGCCCCTACGATCCAACCTTGGATGGTGTATCACCGAGAACCCGGCTGGTGTTGCCGAAGCCAATATTAGGCCTGGATTTTCATCCAGCCAGGTCTCGGTGATGCAAGCCAGATCAGTTGACCCAACAAGATCAGCTATAATAGCTGTCTTGTTTTTAATAGATCTGGCATTGCATAGCACTGTCAAGGTGGGATGAGCTGTCTGGGAAGATCTCGCCTCCTGCCTACTAAAGTCGGAACCTTGGATATGGGAACAAGACAAGAATAACCTCTATCTTGGTCCCATTTCACCCCAGGGCGTCTCCTGGACCCCACCACCCCAATCCGCCCTCCCCCCTCCTGTCCCCCAGCAGGCTCAGCTCTCCACCTTCTTTTAAGTTTCCTCAGAATGCCCAAAGCATGACACCTAAAATAGGTGTCGGATGACAATGGTGGACATTTGAAGGGACACAATTCCCTGAGTCTGGTGGGGGAATAATGCTCAACCGTCACTAAACCTCCCCAACACATTATAATAAACACATAATTAAAAAGAAAAAATATATAATAAACAAAAAGAAAAAAAAAATAAATACAAAAGAAATCAAATTATATATAATCAAACACTTATTCAAAAATAAAATGGATCATTAGTATATTCATAAATCCCAACTGTCCAGCATTTCCTAGATACAGGCAACTTAAAAACTGTTTTCCTTTAAAATAACTAATTAACCCTGGTGCCTGGTGTGGGGATAGAACCCACAACCTTTTGATCTCCCGGCCTCAGAGGCAAGTGTGCTGCTTGCTGAGTCACTGACACTGCCACTTAAAATGGTAACAACACTGGCCAGAGAAATGGTAATTTGTATTAGTTTATATTGTTGGAAAGCTCTCTATAATCCAGGCTTAGAAACAACTATTTATTTTTGTATAGGCCTAATTGTGAGCCTCTAGACAGACCAATTGTTTAATTGCCTTTTGTGGGCAGGCCTAAAATTAAGTGGGAGGGCTAATAAGCCCCCCCAAACCCATGCATAGGCAGATGAGCTGAGAAGCTGGTCTCACTTGTCTGAAGTAAGATAAGAGGAAGGACCTGTACCTGGATAGGTACTGGTAGCAACACAGCAGGAAAAGCTGAATTGACTGTTTGAACTGTCTTTGAAACCTGAAGGAAGGTGAATCTACTTAAAGGAAATAGCATTGTGCTATTATTTTTCTTTATTTGTTTTGTAAATACTGTATTATTATATTTATTTATTATTTTTATACTTTTGTATAAAATAAAGCCACACCGAGGTTTTGTTGTATGTGATATACTGTGTCCAGTGTTATTCGTACCCACAGTCCTATTACATTTGGCCTTGCATGCCCAATTGGGCTCATTTGCATGCTGTGGCTCAATATCACATCATGGCTCCTGGTCCTATCTAGTCTGTGGGCAGTTCCTTATAGGCTGCATACAGTCCAGGTCCATGTTGGGGCAGCACTACTTGACTTAGTGCTGCGCCAACATAGCCCAATATTCAGGCAGATAGCACCTGTGCACTATCCGACTGAGTATAGCAACCTCCGGGTTGGGTACAAGTGCAAGCATAGCGCAAACCTTTGCACTCCACTTTGGCACATATTTGAATATCAGGCTCCAGGAGTAAATGACAGAATCCTGTCTATACAGCTGACACTGAATCTGATGGCTCTCTTCTTCAGTTATCTCTGCGGTCTGATCTCAAAGTGCCAGATTAGATAGTGTATATAGACAGGTGTGTTTGAACTTGCCAATTGGCAAGTTCAAACACACCTGGCAGGCATTCAACAACACATGGATGCAGACCAGAAATGGAACATAATAATGGGAGGGCTGGCGGAGGCAACAGAAACCTGTATTAGGAAATAAACCAAGAAGGGCAGGGCAAAGAAACCCAGTTGGCTGACCCCAGAGGTCAGGAAAGTGGTGAGAGCCAAGAAGGTGACATTTCAGAAGTACAGGAAAATGGGAAGGGGAGACCATAAAGATATATACAGGGAGAAGTCTAGGGAGGTCACCAGACTGGTCAGAGGGGGCCAAAGCATCTAAAGAGCTGAGATTGGCACAGGGGATCAAAAGAGGAGAAAAATACTTTTTCCATTACATAGGAGAGAAATGGAGAAGCAAGGACCAACTAGTGAGGATCAAGAAGGATGGGAGGGGTGGAGAAGGAGGCAGAGCAGGCAGAAGCACCAAATGAGTACTTCTGCTCTGTGTTCACACAGAGAAGGGGGCAAATACCTCAGGCAAGTAGGGGGTGGGTAAGGGGAAGAGGGGACAACGGATGTAGGGATTACAGAGGGCAAGGTGCTGGATAGATTGAAGGCAATAAGAGTGGACAAAGTACCTGATCCAGATGGCATTCACCTTAGAGTACTGAGGGAGCTGGCAGAGGTCCTGGTGGGGCTGCTGGCAGACCTGTTCAATACCTCCCTGGACACAGGATGTGTACTACAGGACTGGAGAATGGCCCATGTGGTGCCCATCCATAACAGTGGGCCAAAGGAAGAACCAGGGAACTACAAGCCAGTGAGCCTCACCTTGATCGTGGGCAAACTCAAGGAGACCATCCTAAAGAAGAGGCTTGTGAGCTTCTTGGAGGCAAATGGTATCTAGGATGACCAGCAACATGGGTTTGTCATGGACAGATCATGCCAGACAAACCTGGTAGAGTTCTTTTATTGGGTGACGTGGGAACTGGACAAGGGCCATGCTGTGGATGTCCTGTACTTGGACTTCAGTAAGGCCTTTGATTCAGTGCCACATGGGAGATTGGGGGGAAGCTGGAGAATGTGGGGGTGGGACCAAAGATGGTGACCTGGATCAGGAACTGGCTGAGGAGAAGACAGAAGAGGTTGGTGGTAGGGGGGTAACTCTTGTCACCAAGAACGGTGATGAGTGGGGTACCACAGGGATCAGTGCTGGGCCAGTACAGTTCAGGATTTTCATTGCAGATATCTCAAATGGGATCCAGAGCAAAACCAGTCTGTTCGTAGATGAAACCAAGATGGGAGCTGTGGTATATGACACAGAGGGGGGGATGGGGTTGCAGGAGACCTGAATAAACTGCAGGAGTGGGTGGATAAACAGCAGCTGGGGTTCAACATCAAAAGTGCAAGGTTCTGCACTTTGTGGGCCCTGAACCAGGGGAGGGATTATCACTTAAATGGGGTACAGTTGGGTTATTCCACAGAAGAGAAGGACCTAGGAGTGATCATAACAGGGAGCATGAACAACTTTGCTCAATGCAGAAAAGGAGCAGCAAAAACAAACAAAATGTTGGGGTGTATAGCTAGGGGGATCTCCTCCAAAAGTAGGGAGGTTATCCTGCCCCCTGAATAGGTTGCTGGTCAGGCCCCACCTGGAGTACTGCTTGCAGTACTGGCGTCCATTCCTGAAGAAGGACATCAGATTGTTGGAGGGGTACAGCATAGAGCTGCAAAGATGATCCAGGCATTGGAGGGTAAGACCTATGAGGAAAGGCTGGGTGAGTTGAATATGTATCTCTGGAAGAGGGGAGGGACAGGGGAGATATGACTGAAACATTTAAGTGTCTGAAGGGAATAAATAAGACTAAAATGGGGGATTTTCCAGATGAGAAATGGAGAGACACAAGAGGACATCAACTGAGATTGGAGAGGGTAGGTTCAGGAGAGAGATGAGGAAAGATTTCTTCATGGAAAGAGTGGTGGACAAGTGGAACACCTTGCCAGGTGAGGTAGTGGCCTGCAAGATGGTAGACAGCTTCAAGAGGGGGTGGGATAGGGTAAGGGTAAGGGGCAATGGGATGGGGGAGGGAGGGAGGAGCAGCGGCAACATAGGGTGCTAGCTACACACTTGAGCAGACTCGATAGACTGTGAGGCCTGTTTTTGATGACATTTTCGTATGTTCGTAATTTACAATAAATTATACCCTTTGGTTATGAAAAAGCAATTTTTTTCCTTTCTTCATTAATGAACAACATTTCAGCATCATTATTAGTATTTCCATTTGTATTTATTTTGCTTCTCGTTGTTTTCATTTTCATAAACAAAAAAAAACCAACAACCCTCGAACATTATTTATATACAAATTAAAATGGCATTCATGTCAGATGACACATAAATGTAAATGGTATCTATCACTGAGAGTTAAAACAAAAATGGAAAATTAATCTTGGGACATAAATGGAGGCAGTACTCACTTAAACTAGAATGCTTGGGCTTCTCTAACATCAGAAAAAAACAAGATCATGAAATCAGAGACAAATTAGATGATAGAGTACAGCCCTTCCTAGGCTAAGCCTCGCTCAGAGGGAGGAATTCAAAATACCAAATGCCCTACTGGCTGAGACCTGCTTCCGGGCTTGCACTGGCTGCAAGTGAAACATTATTAACAAAATGTTCATCGTGGGCATGGACCTGTCCTGCTCGGAGTGGGAGAATGCTGGATTGGAAAGAAGCCCCTCTTGGGAAGGGACCTGCTTGGAGTGGGAATTTTAAATAAATGGAAGCCCTCCTGAGCTAATCCCCACTACCAGTGGGAACATTAGATAAATAAATCCCATGCTGGGCATGTAACTGCTCTAAGCTGGAGAATGCTAGATGAGAAAACCCCTCCTGGGCTATGCCCTGCTACCAGTGGGAGTATTAAATAAATCAAAGCCCTTCTGGGCTGAGTCCCACTGCCAGTGGGAACATTAAATGCATTAAAAAACACATCATGCCCCCCCAACCCACTCCCAGGCCATGATACCCACTGCTAGTGGAATTGTTTACTAACTGGAAAACCTCCTTGGCTCAGACCCACACCTAGCAGGCTCTTAACATTAATTACAAGATGTGCAGCATTGCAGGAGTTATCCATCCCAGTACCAGACTGCAAAAGCAGCTCTGTTATACTGCAAGTCTGATCAAAACAGTTACAGCCAGAACAAAGTCTAAGACAGAAAATGTCTGTTTTCATGCAAATGTTTTCAGTAATATTTGGGGGGGAGGTCACAAATATAGAAAATGGATTAAATATGTCAGATTGTGTCTGAATATTATGCATTTTTTTTACATTTTCCTGGAAACTTAAGAATGGTATAATGTACTTCAACAATTCTTGAATTCAATAACATGAGTGCAACGAGACCATCTTAGAAACTGTTGCACCATAACAGTATGCCAAGGTAAATATTTTAAATAAGTAAATAAACTATACCCAACACAAGAAGGCTGCACTACATAGTAGGACAGCTTAATGCCAAATGCACAGGTAGTATTGTGTGCCTGTAGGCCAGCACATTTGTAAAACAGCTTTGAAGACTGCAGCAATCTGTATAGCTTAGAACAGTCACACATGTTCATACTAAGGTTCATACTAAGGTAGGATGAAGGAGATAGTAGGCCGAAGGCCCATAATGCTCCTATACTAGGCCATAGAATAGAATGATAGGTCATACCCTGACATAATTAAATTGTTGAGACGATGTTTCAAAACCTCTTTAGTATTACTAGTAGCTACATCGGATGGAAGTCGATTCCAAGGCCCAATAATTCTTACAGTGAAAAAATACTTACGATTGTTATGTTTAAAAGATTTTCCTGTTAACTGAAGAATATGACCTCTACTATTATGTACTGATTTTTCAAAAGAAAAACCTAATTCAGACATGATATATGGGTCCTGAATGATGTCATATAAAAGGAGAAGATCTCCTTGAATACACCTAGTCGCAAGAGGCATTAATTTCAATGTATCCAACCTAGACTCATAAGATAAAAGTTCCAGTCCAGATATTTTTTTAGTGTATTTACGCTGGACCCATTCAAGAGAATAATTTTCTGATTTTTTGAAAGGACACCACAATTGTGAGGCATATTCAAGATGGGGTCGAACATAAGATCTAAATAAAGGTAACAACATTTCCTGATCTTGAGATCTAATGTTGCGCAAGAGAGATCACATAATTTTGTTAGATGTATTAATAACAGAAAGCATATGCTTAGAATAGGTTATGTTATCTGATATTGTTATGCCTAAATCCTTTTCATCAACAGTGGTACACAATGGGAACTCATCCAAAATATACTGGAAATTTAAATTATTAGTTCCCAAATGCATAACCTTGCATTTTGCAGTGTTTAACTTCATGCCCCATTTATTAACCCAAGTGCTGATAACATCAAGATCATGCTGAATACAGGGTATTTGATCAATGTTGGAACTAGGACCACCGATCTTAACATCATCCGCATATTTAATAGTGTACGAAAGGCAAGAATTAGTTAAGTTAAAAATGAAAGCCTGAAAAAGACAGGGGCCGAGAACTGATCCCTGAGGCACACCGCTAAGCACTCTACCAGTATCAGAAAATGATCCATTAATCATCACTCTCTGAGTCCTATCTGAAAGCCAGTTATGAATCCATTTAATTATATAGCTATTAATACCGAGACTAGAAAGCTTTTGAATAAGAGCCCAGTGTGGTATGGAATCAAAAGCTTTACTAAAATCAATAAAGATAATATCACATGCTAACCAATTATCCAAAAAAGAGCTAAAGTACTCATAAAAACAGAGCAAGTTAGTTAGACAAATTCTGCCCTTCTTAAAGCCATGCTGTTCCCGGTCAGATTCGTCAATTATTGGAGACACAATATCTTTGAGTAGACTTTCTAGTACTTTGCAAATGGATGAAGTCAAACTAATTAGTTACCATTTTTCATCTTTTAGGACTATTTTGTAAACCTAGGTAAGACGCTCCATGGTGTATGGCAGAAATAGATCTCCTGGGCTTGGACCCACACCAAGCGGGCTCTTAACATTAATAAATAATATGCAGTATTGCAGGTGATATCCATCCCAGTACCAGACTGCAAAAGCAGCTTTGCTACACTGCATGTCTGATCAAAACAGTTACAGCCAGAACAAAGTCTGAGACAGAAAAATTCTGTTTTCATGTAAATGTTTCCAGTACTGGTGGGGGGGGGGGAGAAGGAGGGTTGTAAATATAGAAAATTGATTAAATATGTCAGACTGTGCTTGAATATTGTATATTTTTTTATGTTTTCCTGGAGATTTGATAATGATCTAATGTGAGTCAGTGATTCTTGAATTCAATGTGAAGCAAATAAACAAAACGAAATGATGTAAGAAACCACTATGGTTCTCAAAGGAAGTGGCAGTGAAGGTTCAAGAGAAAAAGAAAGCATTCAGGAAGTACAAGGAATCACAGAAGGAGCAGGACAGAGAACTGTATCAGTTAAAGCAAAAGGAAGCTGGGAAGGCAGTCAGAACAGCAAAGGCCCAAACCAAGGAAAAGATAGCCAACTCAGTTAAGAAGGGGGATGAAACCTTTTATAGGTATATCAGGGAGCAAAGGAAGACCAAGGGAGGGATAGTGAGGCTTAATAAAGGGAGGGAGGGTGGGCAGAGGGTGACTGTGAAAAGGCAGAGATACTAAATAAATATTTTTGCTCAGTATTTACAAAGGAAGAGGGGGAGGTACCTAAAACAAACAGTAGAATCACTTTGGATACAGAAGTTGATACCAGCCCATTTACAGAAGAATGGGTTCTGAAAGAACTCTTAAAACTGAAGGTGGACAAAGCAATGGGGCCTGATGGGATTCATCCCAGAATTCTAGAAGAACTAAGGGTAGAACTAGTGACACCACTGACTACCCTCTTTAACAAATCATGGGAGGATGGGGTGTTACCCGAGGACTGGAGGAGGGCAGATGTGATTCCCCTTCACAAAAGTGGGAGCAAGACAGAAGCAGGAAACTACAGACCTGTTAGTTTAACCTCAGTGGTAGGGAAAATGATGGAATCACTTCTGAAGGAAAGAATTGTAGAGTATCTAGAGGCCGGAGGGGCACAGGACCCAAGGCAGCATGGATTCACAGCGGGAAGGTCATGCCAGACAAATCTGATAGATTTCTTTGACTGGGTGACCAAAGTAGTAGATCAGGGAGGGGCTGTGGACATGGCCTACCTAGACTTTAGCAAGGCATTTGACACAGTCCCTCACAAAAGATTAATATACACGTTAGCCAGCCTGGGAGTGGGTCCCAAGATGACAGCCTGGGTAAAGAATTGGCTGGAGAATAGAACACAGAGAGTAATAGTAAATGGAGTCCACTCTGAAGAAAGGGGTTACTAGTGGGCAAATGAGGGTTCTTTATTAGACCGTCCTCTTCAATGTCTTTATAAGTGACATTGCAGAGGACTGGAAGGAAAAGTATGTTTCTTGCAGATGACACAAAGATCTGCAACAGAGTTGATGCACAAGGTGGGGTGGAAAGGATGAGAAGGGACTTGGCAAGGTTAGAGGAATGGTTAAATGTATGGCAGCTTAGTTTCAATGCTAAGAAGTGCAAGGTAATGCACATGGGAAACAAAACCCAGGGAAGAGTACACAATGGGGTGAGATACTAACAATAACAAAATGGAAAGGGACCTGGGGTAGTCATATCAGATGACCTAAAGGTGGGCAAGCAATGTGAGAGGGCAGCAAGGAGTTGGGAGGATACTGGGATGCATAGGGAGAGGCATCACCAGTAGAAAACAAGAAGTTATTATCCCTCTGTACAGACAGCTGGTGAGACCCCATCTGGAGTACTAGTGGCAGTTCTGGAGACCCAATCACAGAAAGACATAGACAGGATGGAAGCTGTCCAGAGGAGGCAACTAAAAATGGTGCAAGGTCTGCACTGGAAGACATATGAAGAGAGACTTAAGGAGCTTAATATGTATAGCCTCAAGCAAAGGAGGGAGAGGGGGGACATGATAGAAACTTTCAAGTACCTCAAGGTAATCAACAAAGTCCAAGAGGGTAGCATCTTTCAAAAAAACAGGTGTGCAAGAACAAGGAGGCACAATTTGAAGATAGAGGGGTGGCTCACAGGTAATTTAAGGAAGTATTTTTTCACAGAGAGGGTTGTGGATGCATGGAACGGCCTTCCACAGGAGGTTGTGGAGTCAAAAACAGTGGTGGAATTCAAGCATGCATGGGACAGTCATAAGGCAATTCTAGGGGGTGGGGGTAGGAAGAAGTAGGCTGCTGGTTAACTAGGATCTGCAGCTTATCCATTAGGTAGGGAAATGGGCAGACTGGGTGGGCCAAGCGGTCCTTATCTGCCATCAAATTCTATGTTTCTATGTTTCTATGATGTGACTAGGCTGGAACCATCAGAAAACGGTTACACCATAAATAAGCATATCCTAAGGTGACTGTTTTAAAATAAGTAAATAAACTAAACCAAACACAACAAGACTGCATTACGCTGAAACATAGAAACATAGAAATTGTTGGCATATAAGGTCTGCCAGGCCCATGCAGTCTGCCTGTAAGCTCTATACCTGATTTTGGTTTCAGACCCTATCTGGTCAGTGGCTTCCCCTCCCTCCGCCCCACCTCTAAGGTTCCCTTATGCCTGCCCCAGTCATGTTTAAATCCCTCTACAGTGCTCACTCCCATAATCTCCTGTGGCAGATAATTCCATGTGACCACTACCCTCTCCATGAAGAAAAACATTTTCACATTCCCTCTTAACTTGCCACCTTTTAATTTCATATCATGCCCCCTCATTCTTGTACTCCTCCCATACTAGAAGATGTCTCCCCCTGCACCTTGTTAATGCCCTTAAGTTACTTGACTGTTTCTATCATATCCCCACTCTCCCTCCACTCCTCCAGTGAGTACATATTGAGGTCCTTTAATCTCTCCTCATATGTTTTGTGGTGCAAGCCCTGTACCATCTTAGTCGCCCTCCTCTGGACCACCTTCATCCTGTCACTGTCCTTACAAAGATGTGCTCTCCAGAACTGCACACAGTACTCTAGGTAAGGCCTGACTAGTGTTTTATACAAAGGCATCACCACCTCCTGCCTTTTGCTAGTGATATCTCTGCCTATGCACCCCACCATGCCGCTGGCCCTCCCTGCAGCCTTGGTACTCTGCTTTGACATTTTCAGGTGCCCCCTGCCCAGACTACTCATCTTGTTTACCAGCCTCTTATGTAGAATGGTGTTAAAGGCTTTGCTGAAATCACAGTAGGCGATGTCCACCCCCCCCCCCAATTTACTTGATTTACTACAGGACAGCTTAATGCCAAATGCACAGGTAGCAGTGTTTACTTGTAGACCGGCACATTTATGAAACAGGTTTGAATACTTTAGCAATTTATATAGCTCAGAACTTTCACACATGTCCCTTTACTAGCATAACTGAACATCTTCATTCTTGCTGATTAGTTATAATTTTTAATCTTTTACAGCTATTTTATAAAGTCAATAATACCCTCCATGATGTATGGCAGAAATACAGTATATGGACTTATGAGCTTGTGGAATGCACTTAAGTTCACCTTCTATCTGACAACAAACAGCCTGGTGTGACTTTTCATTTGTTGTGGTGTATTTCAGCGCTAGACGTCCTGTTGGGTGTTATTCTTGACATGTTATAGTGTTGCAGTTACATTACTATAGTTAGGGTTTATTTATTTATTGAAATGTTTCACCAGGAAAGGCACACTGAGCAAGAAGACACTCGTCTTATAGTGTGACCTGGGGGGGTTACAGAAAAGAGCAGCTGTATACATTAGTACAGGAAACAAAATTACACAAGTGAATTTACATGATGGTACTATAGGTATGATACCATGGAAACAAGAAGTAGGAGCAAACATACGTAACATTGCCACAAGGAGGATCCATATTGTTGTCCACATGGAGAGAATGTACAAGGATTATAATGACAAAGGGTGTAAAATATGACTCCATACATGTCAGCTACTAGCTATGGTAGCGTGGTAGACAGACAGTCAAGGTTGAAGTGCAGTAGGGGGTAAGTGCAGAGGCTGGGAATATATGCCAGTGTTATAGCCGTAGCTAAGGCCGCTGGTCAGGCTGCATAGGATAAAGGATAGGGCAGTGGGGGGAGGAAGGGTGAAGGGAAGGCAGTAGGAGGGGGGGAGGTCAGTGACACTGTCAGTTTATGGTGCAGTAGTTTGTCTGGGCAGAGGAGATGGAATACCTAGAGGAGGAGTGCCGGATTTGTGCTGGCAAGTCATTCCAGAGCCTTGGGAGGTGGTAGGAGAAGGCCGATTGGCCAGAGATGGTCCGGCGGTGAGGGATTACTAACAGTCGAGAGTCGGTAGATCTGAGGGTGTGGGAGGGGGATGGGTTTGGGGATAGGGAGGAGGTGAGGTAGGATGGAAGGGACCCGAGCCTGTGGTTTGAAGCAAATTTGGCACAGTGGAGTAGGTGCCGGTTGTCAAGAGAGGAGAAGGCCAGCGCATGGTAAAGCTTGCAGTGGTGGGTGCGAGGGGGTGCATTGAGGGCAAAGAAGCAGAAAGCGTTGAATAGGGGGTCCAGTCTGGATAGCGTTGACTTAGGAGCAGCACTGTAGACTATATCACAGTAGTCAAACATAAGTAATATCATTTTCTGCACAATTTCATGTCTCACTGGTAGGGGGAGGCAACTGTGATTTCTGTAGAGAGCGCCAAGCTTAGGGCGCAGTTTTTTTCAGGACAGCATCCACGTGAGCCTAGAAGGACAGATGTCAGTCAAGCCAGATGCCAAGGTACCTGAAAGTTGGCATGTCCTCAAGGACGGTCCCATCAAGGGTGTGGAAGTTCAAGGGGGTAGTAAGCCTGGATAGTCTCTGCTTAGTATCGAAGGTCATGGAGACTGTCTTCTTGGCATTAAGAGAGAGTTGGTGGGAGCTAAACCAGTGCTGAACTTTTTTGAAATCAGCCTGGAGACTGGTAGTAACCTCCTCAGGGGTACAACTAGAGTAAAAGAGGACGGTGTCATCTACATACATGTGAATTGAGGTAGATGAGCAGGCAAGAGGCAGGTTGTTTAGGAGGATGGAAAAGAGGATGGGACCGAGTACTGAGCCTTGGGGGACACCAGTAGCTAAAGGGAGTGGGGGAGAGGTGGAACCAGTGATTTTTACGGATTGAGTTCTCCCTTCCAGGTAGGCTCTGAATCAGCTGGAGGCAGGCATGGATAGGCTGGCTTCAGAGAGACAGGATAGCAGCAGGGGGTGGGAGACAGTGTTGAAAGCTTTGGCTAGGTCGACAAAGATGGCTGCAGTAATGAGACCCTTATCCATCTTCTAGAGGACTGTGTCGGAGAGACGTAGGAGGGAGGTGGCGGTAGAGTGGTTCTTTCTAAATCCAGACTGGCAGGGGGTGAAGAAGTTAGATTCTGAGAGGAAGTTGGAGAGTTGAGAGAGTATGAGGTGCTCCTGGAGTTTTGCAAGGGTGGGGAGGAGGGAGATGGGGCTATAGTTGGCCGAAGAGGTGGGGTCACCTCCTTTGGGAAGTGGGAGGACTATGGCGTGTTTCCACTCTGCAGGTGCAGATTCCGAGTCGAATGACAGGTTTAGTATGGCAGCTAGCGGAGCTGCGATGGCAGGGGCAAAGAGGTAGAGGAGTTTGGAGTTTAACCCATCAGGGGACTTTCCCTTGGAAGGGTTTAGGGAGAGTAGTGCATCAAGAGCTTCCGATGGGGAGATGGTCCCGAAGTAGAAGGTGTTGGTTCGGGGGGGCGGGATTAGCTGCTTCAGCATGGAGGGTAGGTGGGGCTACAGTTGGTAGGGAGACGAGAAGTGAAGTAGCACATGTGGTGAAGTAAGAATTGAACTTGGAGGCGAGAAGTGAGTCGGTCAGAAAGAAGAGTACCATTTGAGTATAGATGGCGGGTGGGATTTGAGGTTGGGGGGGGGAAAAGGGAGTGGATAACTTTCCAAAATTTAGATGATTTACGGAGGTTGGCATTGAAGGTGGAGTTAAAGTATTCAGCTTTGGCTGACCATGTGGCCTTGGTGCACTTGTTACAGAGCATACGGTAGATGATATAATCCCCTGGGAGGAATGTAGACTTCCAGTGTTTCCACGCTTTGTCACGAGCATTTTGGCGTGCTATTAGTTCAGGGGAAATCCAGGGAAGGTGTGACCCTCGGACCCTGATCCGATGCATGGGGGCATGTTTATCCCAGATGCTAAGGAAGGTATTCTGGAAATGTAGCAGGGCATCATCTATGGTGTAGTTACTATGGTTGGTACCCCAGTTTGCATGGGCTAATTCTTGAGCAAGCTGTTTAATGTTACACCCCATTTTTGGCACTTTAATAACTTTGCAGTTGTTCAAGGGATTTACACAAAATTTTGCATGCGCTGTTGAATATCCAAGGACTCTTGATATGCTAAGTTTCACTCCAATCGGATGTGCGGATTCAGAGATCAAGATAATGAAAAATGTGTAGAAATAATTTTTATCTGTTTTTTGTCAGCCCGTAGAGTCCAGACAGTTAGAATTTTGCTCTGAAATTTTCTGGGCAGAAAGGGCTTTGCCCAGAGTAGTACCTTTCACTGGTTTGGTGAAAAAGTAATAATCCATTCCAGCGTTGTAAGGATTTGAAATGTTGGTTCTGAGCATGCTCAGTAGGCACTTTAGGATAGATGTCTGAAACGAAAAAAGAATTTTGCCAAATAAAAGGATCCTTTTTTGTATGTGGCCAATCCTTTTTCATGAGGAAGAAATCCTTTTTTGTGTGGCTGTTATTTTCTTTTTACTGTTTAAACTTGCAAACATTTAAAGTACATAAAACTATTGTCTTTAAAAAAATAAACACCCAAACCTAGCCAAATGGGACCCATTTAGTGAGATTCTGGTTTGTTTTTTATTAAAGTTGGCAGAAATACGTTTTCTAGGCACTCAAAATCCAGGGAGCCCAGCTTAGCGAGAGGAGCCATTCCCCCCTCATTCTCTATATGAGAACAGCAGGACTTTCTTGACATCTGCAGCTGCAGCTGGAACTCATGCTGCAGGATCCAGTGAGCTGTCATATCCTGGTGTCTAGTGACACTCCCCCCATTGCCATCCCCTTATGTATGTAATGCTGCCCTGGTATCTAGTGGCACTCTCCACCCTCCAATTATCATCCCTGTAATATATTTGTCTGTCTCTGGTGTCTAGTAGCACCCCAACCCTCTGATTGCCATCCCCATAGTGTATTTGTCTTTCCCTGGTGTCTAGTGGCACCCCACCCTCCGATCGCTGTCCCCATAATATGTTTTTCTTTCCCTGGTGCCTAGTGGCACCCTTACCCTCTACTCGCTGTCCCCATAATGTTTTTCCTCTTTCCCTGGTGTCTAGTAGCACCTCCCACCCTTGATTGCCCTCCCGGTCTGGAAATAAAAGAAACCGTCCTCAATGTTTTTTTTTTTTGCAAAACCTGTAAAAGCAAAATCCCTCCTTGATCTAAGCCCCACCTCCCCTCAGCACCTACAGTACCACCCCACATCCCAGTACACCCCACACAGCCTCACTCACCTTAACTGGTCACAGGGCAAAGAATCCACTTGCATTCCTCTCTAATACTGTACCATAAAAGAAACCATGTGAAATGTGTGGTCACATAATTTATTCAGCAGTAACAATAATACATGAAATGAGCATGTTCTGGTAACAACACTGTGTGCTGCTAAATGTAAATTAGTGGTTGTTGACATTTTAGTTTATTTCACTTGTACTTTAAAAATAAAAAATAAACATATATTAAACATGATTTATTGCTCAAGCTACAGCATTGTATTTGTGAGCCATTGTTCGCCTTTGAACGATGTAACTCTTTAAATATTCATGGATGCGTACAACAGTTGCTATTCGGTGTCTAATTTCTTTTTGACAATTCTACTGTGCTTGCTAAGTAAGATTATGCTATAGGGATTCAATCTACTCACTGCCCCCCCACCCACATCATTTCCCGTAATGCTTAAACACACTCAGTAAGTAATCTGATAATTTGATGAAAGCATACCTTCACTGGCAAGCTCATTCCTTGGGTTAGGAAAATATTTTATCTCTGCAGCCTTATATGTTTCATTAATTGTTTTATTTACATGGGTTTCACAATGTTTGGTACATTACTGAAAACAGTAGGAGCATTTTCAATGAGCGTGCCCCAGTTATGCTTTTATATTTCTTTGTATTCAGCTGATATTTTGACCAGTACTACTATTTCTATGATTAGTTGGGTTTGTGGCTTTTCAGACTGAATTTGCTTTAGTTCACAACAAGTTCAGTTGTATCACATGAATTACATTCCTATGTGTTTTTATTACTCAGACATTCAGTTTGCTCTGAGAATTGATTATTCCTCTGTGGTATTTGCAGTCAAATGCTGATTGTGGCATGTGGAAAAAATAAACAATAGTGGATGTCTAATTATCTTACTGGCAGTTGTTCTATTTGTGGGAACACACGTAAGGACAGTCTTGCCTTTTTAATGTGATTGCTTACTCACAGGATGTCTAGCCAGTACCTGCCAAGCACACACCAGCTTTGCTAATATAAAAACAATTTAAAATTGGCTTCTCACCCACTCTGCCAGAAATGATGGATGGGAAAACAAATAACGAATGTGCTATGGATCTATCCTGGCAGTACAGTCAACACATTACAGAAAGGAGCTACTGTATTAATGAACTTGATGGATCCAGCAGACAAGGGTTTGATTCCCACAACATCGACTTGCCTACTGTGTGTCCCTGAACAAGTAATTTAACCTCCCTGTTCCTTGAGTGTTACTATGTGAAAAAAGAGGATTACTATAAATGTGAGGTTGACCACCATTTCTTCCTTCAAATACCACCAATCAAGGACAGTTTTGAAAATACCATAATATAAAACATATACACTGCAAACAGAAGATAAGTAGTAACTAGCAAGAAGTAAATGCATTTATTTTCATCTGTGTGACATAACTTGATAGTTGCCTCCTAGAGCTGTGCAGAATGTACAGTTCTACCTGGGGAATCCCTCCAGAGTTACCATTCTGATTCCATGCAATTTCACAGAATTTGTACAAAAATTCTGCAGAATGTCACCAAATTGTAAATTTTAGTTATTTTGCTTTAGTTTCACAAGTACATATCCATCTGGATTCAATACTGGATGAATACTGGAAACTGTAAGATAAACAGAAGGTGATAACCCAAATTGTCTATCTCCTGCTCTAGCGGGTCAAGTAGTTAGCCTTGTTAATCATCAGATGATCATCCAGCCTTAACTTAAAAGCCTGGAAGCTATTTACATCTACCATATCTTTAGGAATACCATTCCAAATAGGAATAATTATTTGTGTATAAAAGTATCTCCTAGTGTTTTTTTTGTGAAATGTTAAATGCAATTGTAATTTGTGACTTCTTAAATTAATGTTTCTTTCATTCAGTTCTAATCCTAAATTTTTCCTTAAACTATCATCCCTATATACATTGTACATATGTAGCATATCTCCTCTTATTCTTATAAGTTCCAGAGGGAACAAATGTAAGCTGTCTAGTCTAGATTCATAGTCCATGTTCCCCAAACCATCTGTCATATTTGTTACCCTTCTCTGCACTCCTTCCAGATGATACACATCCCTCCTCAGGCATGGACTCCAAAGTGATGCACAGTAGTCCATGTGTGGCCTAACATAGGCTCTATAAAGTAGCATAATACAAGCTCTGTTTCTAGATGAGAAAGCCTTTTTAATATAGCCCACTATTCTATTGGCTTTCTTGACCACCTCATTGCACTGTGAACTAAAACTGAGGTCACTTGTGATCAATATTCCCAGATCTTTTTCCTTATCGACTGTTTTGAGTGTAGATCCATTTAATGTGTATGCCACTTGTTTATTATTGCCTCCCAGGTGCATTGTCACACATTTACTGGTGTTGAAACTCATGCCATTATCTGCTGCCCATTTTTCCAATAAATTTAGATCTTTCCTTTAGATATCCACCATCTTATCATTACTAATCTCTGCTCCCAACTTTGTATCATCAGCAAATTTTGTACAAAGACTATATTGTTACTCATGTCAGCAATAAATAATGCAAACAGCACCAGGCCAAGCACCGAACCCTGGAGTACACTGCTAGTCACCAATCCCATCTTAGATTCATGCCCCATGAGTCTAACTTTCTGAGATCTATTATTGAGCCACAATTTTACCCATCTAATAATAGTTGTACTGACACCAAATGACAGCATTTCATTTTTTAATGTGATATGTGGTACCTTATCGAATGCCTTCTGAAAGTCCAGGTACACCACATCCATAAGGATCTTGTTCAGTTCTCTACTAATGTGCTCATAGAATTCAAGAATATTAGTTAAACATGATCTATTTCTTTTGAATCCATGTTGTGCATTGTCTTGTAAATTACCAACATGTATTTCCTCATCCAACTCGTCTTTTATGATTGCTTCTAGTATTTTTCCAAGAATAGCTGTAAGACTAATGGGCCTGTAATTACCCACATTTCCCTTGTCTCCTTTCTTAAAATTGGGCACAAATGTGGCAAGTCTCCAATCTTCTGGTACATACCCAGAACTGAGTGACATACTATATAGTTTTTCCAATCGGTCCACCAACCACTCACTTATTTCCTTTAATAATCTGTTCCTGCTGATTTATACATTTTTATACCTTTAAGTTTATCCCTCATTTCTGATTTTGTGATTTCTATTTGTACTATTTTGGCTGACCTGGGTGGGTTTGTTATTTTACTATCACTTCCCTTCTCGTACATCAAACAGAAAAAAATAATTAAATAACTGTGCCTGTGCTGCTGGCTCAACACATTCAGTAACTCCAGTTTTGATGGGACCATTTGTCCTAGCTAGTGTTTTAGACAAGAAGGGCAGCCAGAGGCCTCCAAGCGCCAGTGTGACCGGGAAGCCATTGGGGGTTGAGGGAGCTGCTGACTGACACAGGCACCCTCCCCCCGCAATGGAGAAACTGCGGTTTTGGGACTTATTCTTTAATTTCAAGGAGGGGAAGCCACTGGGGGTAGAGAGAGCTGCCCCCCATCTCCCAGAGACAAGAAGCGGGAGAGAACTTGCTGGAGAGGGGCGAGTGAACACAGCAATCTGTGCATCCTCCCCCTAGCCAAAAAAGGCACCAAGATTTAAATTTCTGTAACTGGCTCCCTACAAGAAGGGCAGTCAGAGACCTGCAAGCACCAGTGTGACCAGAAAGCTATCGGGGGTTGAGGGAGCTGCCGACTGACACAGGCTCCCTCCCCCTCGCAATGGAGAAACTGCTGTTTTGTGGAGCAGAATGGTCCTCCCTCCCACCCCTCACCACCTCCTTTAACTGTATTGGGTCCAGGTACAGTCCAGCCTCCCAACAATCACTTGACACAATATTATTAGAGAGCTGGGAAGATTTAAAGAGGAACGGATGTTAATCTTAAACAGACCAAGTGTCTCTTCACTAAGCACCTGCTACAAACACATGAGATCTGTGAACTGAACACTATAAGACCACAGGTGAAGCCACATTTTATGCAAAGGGGAATAGAGTGTCTTTTACCTTTACCTGAAAGTATCTTGTTATAATACCTCCCTGGAATTGGATATGCACTGCTTTTGATCTTAGTAACTGCAAAAATACTGGAAGGGAAAGTAGTTGCTTACGTCACATTATAGTGTGTCTATTATAATACTGCCTAGTCCATTGATCTAGAATAGGTCAATTGTAGTAATGCCCTACATAAGAAATGCTAGGTTACACAGGAGAATACCCCTAGCCAGGAAAGGCTGTCCTTAAACAAAAGTGTTTGTTTGAAAAGGCCAGGAAAGGCTGTCCTTAAACAAAAGTATTTGTTCAAAAAGGTACAGACATGGGGGGAGTTGGGATATTACTGGGATCCTTCTATGTCTTAACAATTGTTCTAGTTGATCACTTGGTCATAGGGGAGGGTGGGCCTGAGTATGGGGACAGACCAGATGGTGGCCACTTTACCCCTGCCTGTCACTATCCTTACTTCAGAACCAATGTGATGACAATTTACATGCTAGAAAAGAGGGGTCTGTTCCTGAACACCGCTATGTATATCAGGACCTGTAAAATTAAAAAAAAACCTCCCCCCTCATATGCCAACCAAACTCCTGACAATTCTCCTAGGCTTGCTGCTTCTCATAGTGGGCAACATAGAGCCAAACCCCTGCCCCCCAGGGGTCAGTATCCCAAGCCTAACATCCACCACCTTTGAGTGGGTCAATGCCAGGGGACTAAGGGTGGTCTATATGAATATTAACAGTCTCAGGCCCAAGATGCACAAACTTGAGGCCTGGACCGGTCTCTACTCCCCTGACATAACTGGTATATCAGAAACCTGGCTGAAGCCAAATATACTTGCACACGAGGTGGAACTGCAGGACTTTAATACATTTAGGAAGGACAGGAAGGGGAAGAAGTGCGGGGCGGTGGTCCTTCTTTATGTCAAGTCCCATCTCAGTGCTACATTGCTGACTACCCCAGATCTTGAACATATGGGATGCAAGGCAGTGTTTATTAAGCTTCTCCTAGGGGGTATAAAGCCACTCCTGACTGGTTGTATTTACAACACTCCAAAAAAGGCTATGAAAGCCCTAAAATCCCTCACAGACACCATGACTACTCTGCCTGGTAGTGAAAAAATTATACTACGTGACTTTAACCTAAATTGGAATGAAAAGCTAAATGGGGAAGTTAAGAACTGCTTAGAGAGAAGTAACCTAACACAGCTAATAACAGAACCTACCCAGATCAACCAAAGTACAGGAAACCACACCACCCTTGACTAGGTTGGGTGCTAGTGTCCAACTCAGATATTTATTTCTTTTTATTGTTTATTTATTCAGTCATAGATTACAGTACCTTTAAGCAGAAGACAGCTCTTTTACAAAGGTTCCATGTCGAGAGGGTAGGAATACGTACATTGTGGGTTAAGAGTATCTAGCTAGGTGGATTAAACACAGACAAAAATACATTGTGAATTGGTAACAGAGAAGATTTTAACACAATGATTTACACAAGTAATAGATGCAGCCAAGCTGGCATTGTCAGGTAGGGGATAGAAAACAGTCATCCCGTAGGAGAGAAGGGATGGGGAGGAGAGGATGGTGGGAAGGTGACTTGTAGAGGGAGATGGGGAGGAAAGTGCAGTTGTTGCAGTGCAGGGGGGAAACTGGAGGAAGGGGGAACAGAGGTAGTCGAAGTGAGGAAGGGGTTTAACCTGGTGTCAAATCAGTCCAGGGTTGGAGGATTAGGAAGAAAAGCAATTAAAATGTGCAGTCACAGGAGCTTTTCTTTAGTAGGTGTTGACTGAGCTTGGTCTTGAAAGGTCCCAAACTCGGCGTGGAAGCAAGATCAGTACTGAGGTTATTGAGCCAGAGTGGAGCCCAGTAGGCATAGGACCTCTGCCCTTGGGAGGTTCTGCAGTGTAGGATGGTGAGAAGCTGGTGGACAGAGTTCCTGGTGAGGTGTGGGCCTGTGGATAGGCTTAGCAGATTTGTGACTCCAGGAAGTTCCAGACAAAGTAGTGTTTTCTTAGCTAAAGGGCAGGTTTGGTATTGTATCCAATTTTCAAGTTGTAGCCACCCAGCTTGCTCATAGAGATCACAAGTGTGCATTAGGTGGGGGAGGATTGGTGAGCAGTCTGCAGGCTTTTGTTGAGGGCTACTGCTATCCTACATAATGAGGTGGTAGTGACTGAGCTGTACATGACCAATCCATAGTCAATAACAGAGACAATTGAGCTTTGGATTGCGGTTTTTAAGGCTTCAGGTGTCAGGCATTTCTTGTGCCTGTGCAAGAGTCCAGTTCTTATGTTGACTATTTAATACACATTCTCAATGTGCGCTGCATAAGAAAGGGATCGATCGAGCATAACCCCAAGGTATTTGAATTGCTCCACTTGTTCAATTGTAACTCCTTCGTGGTTGGTGATGTTTAGTGATGTTACTTTGTGTTTGCTTCTAGCACTGTTAAAAAGCATTTCTTTAGTCTTTTTATAGTTCAGAACCAGCTTGTGTACTCCAAATCAGTTTTCAGTTTGTTCAAATGCAAGTTGTAGCTAATTTTTTAGGGTGCAGGGTCCTTTTGGGAAGTAAAAATAACTGCATCATCTGCATAGAGTAGCATCTGTTGGCCACAAGATCGAGGTAGGTTATTTATGAAGGTGCTGAAGAGGAGGGGTCCTAGAATTGACCACTGGGGGACCCTGGAGATTGGGCCAAAATAGTGGGGATGTGCACCAACTCACTTAGTGACCATATGCCAGTCTTTCTGGTGTGGAGGAACAACTACAACCCCCCAGAACTTTCTGGTCCAGAAACTACTCAGCCTTAAACGAAGGTTCCTTCCTTCAATCCCTATCAGAAGTGGACTAGGCACAAGATCTAGATACTCCCAATGAAGATGAAGTCCTAGAGGGCTTCAACAAACATTTTCTATCAGTAGCTAACAAACATGCACCCTTAAAAAAGATTAGAGTCAAAGGGCAGGATGCAAGGTGACTTAACCCAGATCTAAAGAATAAGATGAAGAAAAATGACAAAAAATGGGGCAAATTAAAAGATTCTAACCAACACCAGGACTGGGTGAAATACCGGGAAGCCAGAAACAGTTGCAAAAGAGAGCTTAAGAAAGCAAAAAAGTTACCTGCATGGGCTACAATCCAGGAACCTGTCTGATCCAAAGAGGTTTTGGGGGAATATAAACTCGCTTCTTAAAGGGAATAAAAGTAAGGGGACTGGGGAAATAAAAACAAAAGGGGTACCCCTCTCCACTCCGAAAGCCACGGCCAATGCATTCAATGACTTCTTGGATCTCCAGAGGTTCAAAACTAGCAACCCCAGCCAAAGCCAGGGAAGCCAAATGAGTCCAGGGAGCACCCCTCAGGGCCCTGAATTTCACCTCAAACTGGTCTCAGTAGGTGAAGTTCTAAAGCTGCTCAGGGGCCTAAAACCAGAAGGGGCTGTAGGCCATGATAATCCAGAGTCCAAGCTCTAAAGATTGGAGCCCCCATCATTGCAGGACCTGTCACCCAGTTATTCAACTGGTCCCTGATTGAAGGAAAAATACCCGCCCTATGGAAAGTGGCACTAGTGACCCCAATCTCAAAAAGTGGGCAGTATGCGGATGTGAAAAAGTTCAGACCAATTTCTGTTCTCTGTACCCTAAGCAAGCTGCTAGAAAAGGTGGTCTACCAACAGGTTAATAAATACCTGGAAATGCATAATCTGCATGTAGATCAACAACACAGTTTTAGAAAGAAACACGGCACTGAAACAGTCCTGATAAAATAATAATAATAATTTTATTTATAAAGCGCCTTTCAATATATCAAAGCACTGAACAGATTAATGTCAAAAATTAAAGTTTCAATACATAACATAAAAACATATAAAAATACATCATAAAATACATCATAAAAACATAATAACTTACAATAAAATTCCAATCATATACCAACTAATTTAACTCTCCAAAAAGGCCAATTTCCATAAATAAGTTTTTAATTCTTTCTTAAATATCTCCACGGAGGTGCACTCCCGTAACTGGCCTGGTAGAGAATTCCAAAGAGTCGGTGCAGCATGAGAAAATGCTCTGCTGCCTGAAGATTTTAAACTCACTCTTGGAATCTCCAGCAACCCCATGTCGGCCGCGCGGAGCAATCGGCCAGGGCAATAAGGAACCAGTAGGTCTTTCAGATAGGACGGACCTTGATCGTGAAGGGCTTTAAAAGTCAATAAAATGACTTTAAAGGTGATCCGCCACCATATAGGAAGCCAGTGCAGTTCGCGCAGCACCGGGGTAATATGGCAGGACCTACTTGTCCCAGTCAAAACCCAGGCTGCAGCATTCTGCACTGGCTGGAGGTGGCGGATTTCAACCCCAGAAAGCCCAAAGTAAAGGGTGTTGCAGTAGTCTAGGCATGAGGACACAAAGGCGTGAACCAACGTTGGCAAGGAGTCAGACGGAACAAGGTGCTTAACCCTGGCAATATTCCTAAGATGGTAAAAGGAAGTCCTGATGATGGCTGACACCTGAGATTGAAAAGTCAGCCAATCAACAAGGATCGCCCCAAGGTTACGCACCCATTCAGAGGTCGGTAGTGACACGCCGCCAAGAAAAATTCCAGAAGGCGCACCAGTACACGACCTCTCGGACCACCCGGGTCCACCACCAAAACCTCAGTCTTCTCCGAGTTCAACTTTAACCAACTAGAATCCATCCAATCTTGGATTTACCCCAGACAATTGTTAAACACCGAGAGAGCTCCATCCTGGTCGGGTGCAAAAGACAGGTATAGCTAGGTATCATCTGCATAGCAGTGAAACCTCAGCCCATACTGTCTTATAATGTTTCCCAGGGGCAGCATATACACTGCAAATAACATGGGTGACAGCACAGAACCCTGAGGCACTCCACACAACAAAGAGACTGGGCAAGACAAAAAAATCCCTGACACAACTCTTTGTGATCTCCCAGTAAGGAATGAAGTGAACCATTGCAAAACGGTTCCCGACATTCTGCAGATTTGCCTCAGGCGTGCTAACAACACCACGTGATGCACAGTGTCAAAAGCTGAAGAGAGATCAAGGAGAACCAAGATGGAACGTCTCTTTTGATCCCTCGCCCTCAGAAGATCATTAAGCACCCGAACCAGCGCAGTCTCGGTGTTATGTGTTTTTCGGAAACCAGACTGGAAGGATTCGTAGATACTATGGATGGTTAAATGGTCATCCAATTGAGCAGCTACAACCTTTTCAATAACCTTCCCAATAAAGGGAAGGTAAGAGATAGGTCTGTAGCTTGAGAAACAGTCTGTGTCTAAGGAAGCTTTCTTCAAGAGAGGTGTCACCACTGCCTCTTTCAGGGAGCTAGGAAACTCACCTGACTCCAAAGAACACCAGACTATTTGTGCCAGAACTGGACCAATGATATCAACACAACCCAAAATTAGGGTAGTCGGTCCAGGATCCAAGCTACAGCTTGTGGGGCGCACACTATGGATAAACCTCATAATATCCACTAACTCAGGTTGATAAAAGGAACTCCAGGAGAATCGAGGCACTGTGTTCTCACAACATCACCCTTAGAGGTTGTCAGACACAGGTCCGCCCTGATGTCAGCCACCTTAGTTGCAAAGTATCGAGCAAGCTCATCGCACTCTATTTGCGAAAAAGCTTTTAGAACTTGCAGACAGGCTGAGTTGCACAGTCTATCTACAGTTCGAAAAAGCTGCGACGGTCAATTTTGAGCAACTGCAATCTCCCTGGACAGGAACTCTGCCTTCTTATGGGTGATTGCAGATTGATAGCTAGCATAATGTTCTATCAATCTAAGGTGGTCGGCTTCAAGGGCGGACCTATGCCAACCATGCTCTAACCTTCGCCCTTGTCTCCGCATCTCCCTCAGATTCCCGTCAAACCAAGGGGCCCTGGGGTGAAGGGATAGGGGGCACTCACGAACAGGAGCAATAGAGTCTAGGGCAACCATGATGGCCTCGTTATAGGCCAACACCAGTGCCTCTGGGTTACTGCTCACCAACACAGGGGATGATAGGTCAAGGACTGCTGCTAGGCCTTGTGAGGTAACATTCCGTAATGGGCGGTACCTGACCATCTCCACAGGGGATGGACTTCTAAGGGGGGTGCAAAAATTGAACCTCACGGTGTAGTGGTCAGACTAAATGACTGGTTCCACCCCCATGTCGGATGCATCAATCCCTAGAAGGAAGACTAAGTCTAGAGAGTGCCCAGATTTATGCGTAGCAGTGGAAACTACCTGTGTAAGGCCCAAAGAAGACATTAATTGGAGGAAGTGGTTAGCTTGATAGTGATAAGCATCACCACTGACGTGTATAAAGCCTTGGACCAGAACAAACTCCTTGGGGCCATCTTCATCAACCTAACCAAGGCGTCTGATCTAGTCGACCACCAGCTACTGCTAGAAAGCCTCAGGGGATTAGGTCTAGATACACTAGCCCTAAATTGGTTCTCTGATTACCTCCACAGGAGGACTCAAATGGTCCACTGAAATGGAGCAAAATCAGATGAGCATCCAGTATCAGATGGGGTTCCACAGGGGTCTATTTTAGGCCCTCTCTTATTCTCCTTGTTTGTCAATAACTTACCCCTACACTGCGGTGGGGCAGAGGTCACACTATACGCTGATAACGCAATGCTGTACAGAACTGGGAGGGACACGGGTTCACTAAACCAAGAGCTGAAACAAGACTTCGCAACCCTTGAAGAATGATGTCAGGCAAATAGGTTGGTCTTCAACAAGTAATGTTTTAACTGTTATTCGTAGCCTGTATTGCTGGAGTTATGCTGCTTACGTTAGAACTGTTCAGGGTTTTTGACACCTCTCTGCCATTACGGGCTGAATTCTTGCACATGCGCACTAGCCATCTGTATCCTGACTCTGTCCCAAAAGTTGGCGCATACGCAGTAAGGCCCTGTCCTGTTGCTAATGTGATTCCCCCCTCTTCCAACACTGCCCCAGCTGAAGAGCTCTAATCACGGGACTGCAGGATTCACAGGGGCTGTAAGAGGGAAAGCCTGTCTCCTTCCAGCTTACTTTCTGAAGGGGTGTTGCCCATCAGCACTGTGCACCGACTGCCCAACTGCCCCACCCAAGCTCGTCTCTACCTTTATTGCTGCATACAGGTCACACCTCTTCTTCCACTTACTCACTGTCCAATTTCCCATTTGCAGCTTCTAATTTCTGACCACTAGGGGATGCTGCAGTGCCCTTTCTGGCACCACTCCATCCACTCCCCTCCTCCCACTTCCTATTTGCAGCTAATATCAGTTCTGTCCACTAGGATTAGCTACAGTTCCCTCCTAGTCCCTGTTTTCTGCCTTTCTCACACCACTGTTTCTGTCCTAATCTCTACTCCTCCCCACTTTCCTACTACTAAGCCCCCTTTTTCCCATAGTTTGCTACTGTCCCCTGCAGGTTTCACACCCTGTACCCTTGATGCCAAAGTCAGCAGCTCTACCACTAAGCCAATAAATCAAGCTAATTTATTCTCAGTTTTTAAAGCTCTTAAAGCTTCTGACTCCATAGTCTGCTAAAATACTTTTCTTCTGTCTCACTGCAGGCCTCAAACTCTGTATTCTTGACACCAAAGTCAGCAGCTCTGCCACTAAGCCAACAAGTCAAGCTAATTTCTTTGGTCTGCTTTTAAAGCTCTTAAAGCTTTTTGGCTCCTCCCCCAACCACTTTGTTCTTACTCCAAGGCTACCTAGGCACCATGTCTGCTCACTTCCTGTTTATGTGCCTCGACTTCATAACCACCCAGGAGTTCACCTCCCACCAGCCAGACCTCACCCCATGCTCTTTGTGGACTGTACCTTCATACCTCTCCGGAATTACCCACTCCCCACCTTGTCATCAAACCCTGAACTCCAGCATCCACCCCCTAGCTGCCTTCCCAACTCCGCAACCCACCCTGGCTCCCCTTGGCTCCACCTTCTTTGTGTCTTCCCAACCCTCCAAACCCTGCCCATCCCCTGCTCCACTATGGTCTCCCCCTCCTCTCAACATACCCCCAAAAAGTTAACTAGCTGCCACCCTGTGGCTAGAACCTTGGTCATTCTATTACTCCTCTCTGGTAATATCTACCCTAATCCAGACCCTGCCCCCACCAGTCCACCAACTAGATCCTCTGGACTCCGCATTTCCTCTTTGAACATATGCAGCCTGCCAAAAAAATCTGCAGCACTCCAATGTTGGGCCACCCTACACCAGCCAGACATTATTGCACTAGTTGAGACCTGGCTCTCCAAATCTACTCCTGACTCCTTTGTCTCACTCCCCAGATACACCCTATCCTGGAAGACCGGGTGGGAAAACTTGGGAGCGGTTGTGCGATCTACATCAGAGATAATATTATTGGCCTCAAGCTCATGCTCCTGCCTCCCAAGCTCAAAACCAGAACCCAAGTCCTCACCCTAAAAATCACCTCAGACCCCTCCAGAGGCCCACTATACCTCACAGTCTCATATATACTCCCTAAGAACCAAAAGCCAGCCATCACATCCCTCACTGATTATCTCTCTACCCTCCCACACAAAGCTGTACAGACACTAGTAGAGGACCTAAATGTCAACTGACTTGGTCCCTGTCCCTCAGCCGCACCAGTGAAGAACTCCTTCTCTGCCCTCAACATGGTCCAATTAGTCACCCAACCTACTAGACTTCATCCTTCTGCATATCATTGTCTCTAACTGCGCCCACAAAATCCAGGACATAAAAGTTCTTCCCGACTCCCTAAGCAACCACTCGCCCATCCTATTCCTATGGACCTCCTCCACCCCCAAACCCATAGTCCAAACCACCTTTCAAAGACATCTCCACCCTGGGGGGGTTAAAAAAAAACAACTTCTCACCCAAATGGACTGGTCCCCCATTAATATAGCCCCCAGCATTGACATTGCACTCGATCTGTTGATGCAGACCTTCACTAAAGCCTGCGATCTCTATGCACCACTCACCAAGCACTGCACCAAAAGACAAAATGCACCATGGGTCACCCCCTCCCTACTCCAAAAACTGAGGGAAAGGGACAATCTATGGTACAAAGCTACGGAATCTGGCAGGTCAGCTGACAGACAATCTTATAATGCCACATGCAATGGATGCATGCGAGCCATCCGAAAGGCCAAAGCAGACCACTATCAAACTACCCTCACTGCCACATGGGGGTCTGCACGGACCTTCTGGAGTAAAATCAAAGTATTTAATGGGAAATCACGCTCCCCACCTCCCTCCCAGCTCTCCATAGACAGCACCATTTCCACTGACCCACTTACCATAGCAAACTGTCTAAACACCACCTTCACAGATCTCAGCACTCTTCTCCCCAGTTGTTTCTTTGACCCTTTGGCCGAATCCCAACCCCCAACCCTGCAGCACCCTCGTTTCCTCCTGTGCACAATATCTACCCATGAAGCCTGTCCATACCTGCAAAAAACACTAAACAGCAATAACCCTAGCAATGACCCCCTAAACGCTAGGCTCCTTCAGCTGGTCCTCGATGAGTTCCTAGTCCCTCTAATGGACCTACTCAACAGATCCCTTTGCCTGGGGCAATTCCCCAGTGCCTGGAAGACAGCCGTCATTACCCCCATTCATAAAAGTGGTGACAAATCCTCCACCAGTAACTATCGACCCATCTCCATTCCCCCCCCAAAGCTTTAGAAAAAGTGGTTGCCAGACAGC
This sequence comes from Neoceratodus forsteri, assembly GCA_016271365.2. NCBI lineage: Eukaryota > Metazoa > Chordata > Ceratodontiformes > Ceratodontidae > Neoceratodus > Neoceratodus forsteri. The sequence goes on from CM057458.1 coordinate 362,647,053, forward strand.
TCACAGAATCCCTAGCCAAGCATGATATACTATGCCTGGAGCTGCATGGCTTCCATTCAGGCCATAGCACTACCACAGCCCTCCTAAAATTCACCAACTTCCTACACTCCTCCCTAGACTCTGGTAACATTGCTGGAGCTGTGTTCATAGACCTTCCCAAGGCCTTTGATACGGTCTGCCATCCTCTCCTTCTTGACTCCCTCTGCCAACTTGGCTTCTCCATGGGCCCCCTGGCATGGTGTGCATGGACTTACCTCTCCACCCAGTCCCAATGCATCAAAATAAATGGGACCATATCCAACACACTATCTGTCCAATCCGGGGTGCCCCAGGCTCCATTCTGGGTCCACTACTCTTCTCCCTCTACCTAAACATCCTTGCCAAAAGCCTGCACCGAAAAAATCCTACTGTATGCAGATGATGCGGTGCTCTATGCCTCACATCATAAAACTACTCCCCTCCAGGACTCCCTCCAACACACCTTCTTTCAGGCCGAAACATGGTTCAAGGACCATAGACTGGTCATTAACCTAAAAAAGACAAAATCGATGATTTTCTCCCACAACCAAAACAAAGCAAAAAGAACACCTCTCCTCATCCTCCTCAGCACCCCCTTGAACAGGTATCCATCAACAAATATCTTGGGCTTACTCTCGACTCTGCCCTTACCTTCCATGACCACATAAACACCCTAGCGGCTGCCACAAACACTCGGATTGGACTCCTTTACCGGCACAAGGACTGTCTCCCTCCTCATGCCCTTAGGCTTGCCATTACTTCCTCTATTCTGTCCCTAGTGGACTTTGGGCTCCTTGAGTAAGGGGCAGCAGATAATTCCATACTCCAGAAAATTCAAATCTCCCTCAACAAGGCCTGCAGACTCCTAACTGGTGCCCCTAGGCTGACCCACACCTGCTCACTCAATTCCACTGCCCATCTCCTCAACTTCAGTGAAAGACTCCACTACCAGACCTGCCTACTGACCACAAAAATTCTGCTCGGTCATTCCCATCCTGGGTCACCACCTCTCTCCAGCTTGCCACCCCCTCTATCTCCACCCCTAACTCAGACAAAGCTATATTGGCAGTACTCTGGGTAAAAACCTTCCTTGCCCAGAGAGCCCTCTGCTACAGGGTCCCTGTCTGGTTTAATGCACTCCCAGCCATTTTAACAAGCACACCCAAGATTTCCCCTTTCAAAGTCACTCTCTGCAACCACCTCCTCAATGTCAACTTCTGTAACTGCAACTAGGCTGCGCTCTCATGCCCTCTAGGGCCCAAACCTCTGACAGAGTCCATCATGGACTGCCACCACTTACAACAATGTCTAATCCACCTCTGGCTCATGACTAAGGTGGATTATACTGTAACGGATGCTCTCTCATGGTAACTACATTTTGCTGTGCTTATGTAAATATCTGTATCCAAAACTGTATGTTTGTAAACAATGCCTGTAACCTATACTGTACATGACGGCTATTCCATTGTAACTGTACCCTCTCTGTTTTTTGTTTTCTGTCCTGCATGTGATGAGGCACCTTTGTAAATGAGCCGGTGGCTCAAAGGTTGTAAATCTGATACTTCAAATAAATAAAGAAATAAAACAGCAAGAACACCAAAGCCATGCTCTTTGGTGAAAAAAAAAACATGGCCCAAAGAGATCAAACCTTCTATCTCTTTCCACCTTAAATGGTACAAGGATAGATGTAGTGGACAGTATTAGGTACCTAGGATTGTACCTGGACCAGGAGATCTCCTTCAGTACACATATAGACCACCTTGCAAAAGCAGTTAACCAAAAACTGGGCCTCCTTTATAGGCTGAATCCCTACCTGACCAAAGAAAACAGAAAAGCAGTCAGCAACGGGACAGTCCTACTCACTCTGTTTTATGGAGCAACTATGCTCCAGACACTGAGGTCAATGGAAGGGCTGCATCTGAGCACTCTGTATCATAGGGTCAACCAGTATACCACCGGGGCGTAACGGATAGTGCACCACTGCAATGTGCTCCATGCCCATAACTGGCCTTCACTTGAAGCCAGACTAGCATATCCCTCCCTGTGCCTGGCACATATGCTACAACAACCTGACTTCCAGGTTCATGGAACCTGCTTGCTTCCAAAACTAATAGAAGAGAGCTCAGGTCTACTGATTAGAAACTACCCGAAATCCCAAGAGCCAAATCATCCCTAGGTCAGTGGTCAGCCAGGGTAGCCCTACCCAAACTCTGGACTGATCTCCCAAGAGAGTTACAGGATAGCACCTCTCTTGCAGGTTTCAAGAAAGGGCTGAAGTTACACCTAAGTCCTGGTTCTCAGTGCTGCTGCCCTAACTAAGGCCTACCAAAGGGATTCTGCTAAGGGTGTCGATATTTAGGGGACACAGTAAAAAGAGATGTAGAGACAACAAGATTGAAAATTAAGTACCGGTTCTTGCACTTATCTATGTGGTTTGATTAATGTGAATATCCATTCTTAATAAAAAATGTGTACACTATGTTGTAAATGTTGTAATATACTCTGTACTGTTGATGTATATACCTATACACTATGTACTATTTGCTGCATTGTATATATCAAAGCATTGGTTTTCTTTTTCCCTAGGTACGTGTAACTAACTCCGGGTGGCCCCTGAAAAAGGGGACCGTCAAGGTCTCAGCGGGCCCACCTAGTTACCAAAATTTAAATAAATAAATAAACGTAAGCACCGAAGGCTTTTCCATTGTCCTTTATGTGTGCTAATCTGAATTCTAACTTTCTTTTTTCCAACCTAATGCACTTTTTAGTAATTTGCAACTGTTGTTTGTATTTATTTATGTTATATGTATTGTTTCCCTCTTCATTGCCCTATATGCTTTTTCCTTCTTTTTCAGATGATTTTTGATCTTTGCTGTTAGCCATGTTGGTATTTTACCCTTGCTATTGTAGAGGGCCTTGTTTGGTATGAATCTCTCTTCCAGGGTTAATATTTTTTCTTAAGTCTCATCCAAAACTGTTCAGTATTTAAATTGCTTGATGCCCAGTCCCAACCTGACAACAACTCCCTAATGCTATTGAAGTCACCTCTATTGTAATTTTCTATAACTGTTTTCCTAAAAGTCTTTTTGGTTTGCCCTTAATGTTTAGCAAAACAATATTATGATCACTGGACATTAATGGTGCTATCGTTCTTAGGTTATCCACTGTCTCGGTATACTCCGTAAAACCAGATCAAGTATATGGTGGTTTCTTGTTGGGTAATTAACCATCTGGTACAACCCATTTTCTATACATATATCTATTAGCAGCTTTTCTTGCCTACTCACACCATATTTGGCATGTAGACAGATATTAGTGGTGTACAGACATGTACCACATTTTAGAGTTGTAGGTTACAAGGGGGTGGAGTTATGGTTGGCCAAACATTTAATCAAAATTTAATTTTCAGTTATTTCAATCTAATTTAAAATGTCTTATGCAAATTTCTCCACAGTTTCAGGACTTAGAGAAACATATAGCACGGGTATGTGCACCATGGTTTAAATATCAAGCATTGAAGAGGACTGAGTTACGGGTAGCCAAACATTTTGGCAAAATTTAGATTCCTGTTATTTTACTATAATTTTGATAGTATTAATTGAAATTTTAGAAAAAAATTACAGGTATACAGGTTACCACTGCACTTATATATGTACATACTGTAGTTGCAGATTTCTAGCTTCAAATAGGACTGAGTTATAGCCTGCCAAGCATGTTGTCAAAATTTAAATTTGTTACCAGATTTGAAACCAAATACTGTGCCACATGGTCAGTTCTGACAGAGTTCATATTTGCAGCTTTAAATGGGACTGAATTAAAAGTAGTCAAACTTTCACAGCCTTTTAAAATTAAATTTTGCAAGAATATAAACTGCAAATAAACACCTGAAACTTTAAAACTAGCAAATGCAATGCCATTACCTACAAGGAGACCATGTGTTTCAAGTTTGTTAATTGCTTGCTACCAGACATTGCAAAATAACATCTGTACTTAAAGTCAAATTCCATAAATGTTTGTGAAAATTTTGCAATTTCATGAAAATTCCATACAAATCTGAATTTGCTAATTTCACTCAGCTTTATCTGAGGGATTCAAATTGAAAGGATAATGGAATGAGAGGCAGGTAGTACAGGGGAGCACCAGGTTCAGGAGTTAGATGCATAGTTTCACCAATAAATGGGCAGCTGAGCTAGGTAGCACACCAGTGGTAGATCCCCAAGTTGGAGCAAGGAAGCACAGAATGTCAACAATTCTGACCTGAATGCAGGATATATAAGAATAACAACCAGTAAATTGATGATCCAGGGAGCCTGATGTACTTGCAAGTCTGGGACTTAGAGGTACTCAAAAAGATGTAGTGGGGGAAGACAATGTCTACGGCACAAGGAAGAATTCTGGCTATTGTAACAGGATACAGTAGGTTGATAGGAAAAGGAGTAGGTGACTCTCAATTTAAGGGATTTTGTAAATGTAGATAACAAAGAGTATATCAGTGGTATCAGTAGTTCTACTGAATAAATCTGGCTTTGCTGGGGGGGAGGCAAAAAGCTCAGCCTGGCTTATCAAATGAAGTAGTGACACATGCATTGTGAATGTTAATTTCAACAAAAAGAATTCTGGATACTTCCTTTATATGCTACCATAGATATTTGAGAAAATGTTAACAACAATTTTTTTTTGTTTTAGATTTTTCCACTGTAAATTTAAAACTGCTAAACCAATGTATCCAGTTGTGTTAGACAGCAGGATACACTGACATCAGATATGCATGTCAAAGGTTAAATCTATGCCTGCAACAGCAAAGAAGTTACAAACATCCACATGTTTGGCAGTTTTCACAAAATGTTGCAGATATTTCATAGTAAAATTCTGAACCCCTGTAACTTAAAAATCTCTATTTCGATTCTCTCCATATTTAGATGATGCTATAACCATTATAAAGAAGTTATGTATGCTAATTTATGTATGTCTCACTCCAAAGGAGCTTGACTTATATGCAGACAACATTTTTCTTGAAATTTCCCATAAAAAATAAAATGACAGACTTTGAGCACATGTAATTTTGAGATGATGCACCCTAATGCCATGAAATTTGACACATTTTAGAACACTTGTCATCAAGTAATCATGCCAAATATATTGTCTCTGGCCCAATAGATGGCTGAGCTCTCTGGCCCAATAGATGGCTGAGCTATATGCAGAAAGAAATGTTCATGAAATTTCCCATAAAAAATAAAATGACAGTCTTTCAGTACCAATAATGTTAAGACAATCCATCCTAATTCCATGATATTTGGCACAAACTTACAAATCCTCCTAAAAAGTAAGCATGCCAAACTGCTGAGCTCTAATGTAATAGATGGCCGAGGTATGACCAAATGAATACATTTTAAAAATTCCACAAAATTCCAATGAAATTCCATGAAATTTCATAGAATTTCATGAAATGTTGTCAAAATCCCATACATTTGTGTTTTTCTCATTCTGCACAACTCTATTGCCTACTTTATTAGATAATTTATAAATTGGTTTGTGGCTATTCTGTAATCATATGTAGCTAACAAATTATATTTTTCTTAGTTAAGAATAGCCACAATGTACTAGATTTGATCTATGTTAGGTGAATGTACCAGAAAGGTATATTAATAAACCAATTAAATGACAGGAAACTTTAAAACCAATGATAAAATGGAACTATAAAATATACTGCTGTTGGCAATATATTACAATTTTCATCTTACGATTTGCAGCCAGTGATAGCTTTACATTCAAGGTGCAATATTCTCAAAGTTAATAAAAAAAATTCAGTGTATTTACACACATACACACACACACACACACACACACACACACACACACACACACACACACACAACATGTGCTTCTGTAGCCCACCACATGGCCCACTGAATTCTTGACATCTGTTGCTGCACAGAGGTGAATGGCCCTTTGCTCTTCCATAGGATGATAGAGTCTTCTATTGGTGCAGGGCCCAGAGAGCCCTATGTTTGCATCTGTTCATGTAGGTCCTTTCAAGACCTTCACGAATGAGGATAAGATTCCACTACTCCAAAAAGAAGGGAAATTCTGATACAAAAACTGCATTCATTCATTACTAAGAGTTCAAGTTAACACTACAAAAGTAGGGAATGTGGTATTAGGGTTTCCAACCCTAACTCCCCCCCCCAAGCAGCAAAAGGGCAAGACCACACAGGCAACCACAGACAGCCATCATCAGGTAAGACAAACAACATACCACTGTTTCCAGATGACACAAATGTAGTAGCACTAATGTGTTATCTCCGTGGATTTGCGTCTGTGGCTGCATGGAGCCTGTGCTCATGTACCAGCACCTGTGTGTGCATGTTGTACACTGTGCATGAGTACATGTGGCTGCAGAAGTGCAGGGCCAATGGGACCTGCGACACTACAGCCAGAGTTACTAATACGTGCTGTATAAGTTACCTCACTAGATAGCATGACCCGATAATGTAAGGTTTTCTATATGCAAATTCATAACTGAAAAACTGCTTCCCCCTTAAATAATTTTTTAGATCCTTTGCTGAAACAATTATACCTACAATGCAACACTGCTTCTATCTGCATAAGTTCAGATCCCACAGGGGCCTGCTCTTCAGGAGCCAGAACTGGGTGTGTATGTCCAAGACCTGTGTTTGAAGAGGCCTGTACTATTACAGGTTTGGTATCATGGATGTTTTTTTGTCACCTGCACTTCTACAGCCAGAGGTTGGTATGTATGGCTTACACTTGTGGCTGCAGAAACGCAGGCCTGTAAAGTGATCTTATATTGGCACAGGCACTGTCTCACACATGAAGCCCTGAACACTGCCATGAATAGCTCAACAGTCTTACTTATTGATTATGGGCTGGTGATCTATGGATCTGCATCAGACACAGCCCTCCACCACATCTCAACCGCAATGAATAAAGCCTGCCATCTCCCTCACAGGTGCTGCTAGACTCATGCACACCTGCGATCTCTATACCATGGCTGGCTGGTTACAGCTCAGTGGAAGAATCAGATAGCAAACTTGCCTCCTTGCCAAAAAAGCCTCCTTAAACCTTCTACCACCAGGAGTATGGAACCTACTGACCCCTTCCTGGAGCACAAAGCAAACCAGAAGCGATGCCTCTCAGCTAGTCCATGTGCCAAGGTGCCGCACTACCTTGGCTCAGCAGAGTTTGTCATACCGAGCCCACCTCTGGACAAATGCACTACCTCAGAACATCTGTTATGCAGCAATGATTGGCTCTTTTAAACACAAACTGCGCCAACATCTTCTCACCATGGGTACCTGTGCCTGCCCCCAATAAATCACGCCTCAAGTCAGTAATCCCATTGCTGTAGTCTGCACTTACCCTCTAGCACTTCTTAACCCCACCACTGTTCCACTGGATAGCCCTGACCTTGCACTTCACTGACCCACCATCCTCTCCCATGGTGCTGCCACACCACCCCACCTCTCTTCCCTACCCATACCCCTCCACCTCCTAACCCCACCCACCCCTTTCTCTTACCATTACTTCTCCATCTTCTCCCCCTTCTCCTCCCTCTGTCTACTCTACTGATTTTTGTCTCTCCTTGATGTGGGCATACATTGTACAATGCTTCAGTATAGTGTAACCATGAACATTATCTGTATTGTTGTACCGTAACATGTATTTGTATATTTGCCACTGAACTACTCTGTAATTGAATGTTTATGTATCACTCTGTACTTGTTAACTGATGTGGAACCAATTAACAAGCATCCGCTCACTGGTGCTATCCAAGATTTCAAAATAAATAAAATAAAAAGTGTGTGTACATCTTGAGGCTATATGGACCTGGTCTTCTGCAGACAAAAAAACTCTTGTAATTTGGGTATTAATGATTTGTATCTGTGGCTGCAGGAGACTTTACTTCTGCATACAGAAGTAGTGTTGTGATTTGAATATTGTGGATTTCTGTCTGCAGCATCAAGTGAATGTGAATTTCTTGTGGTGTGCATGCTGCAGATACAAGTCCATGAAAGCAGCACATTAGTGCCAATGCATTTGTGTCATCTGGAAACAGTTGTGTTTGTTTGTCTTATCCAATGATGGCTATCTGTGGTTGCTTGTGTGGTCTTGTCATTTTGCTGCTTGGGGGGTGTGGAGTTAGGGTTGGAAATCCTAATGCCACATTTCCCTACTTTTGTGGTATTAACTTGAACCCTAACTGATGCATTAATGCAGTTTTTTTGCTAAGGAAATATAAATGTAAGCAATAAGACACAGTGGAGTGTGCATTAGACAGTTCTAATGCACAGCCAGGGGTGTAGTGAGGTGTGAGGCCACAGGATGAGTGCCTTCAGCCCCTGACCAAACATTAGATCTGTCTAAACAGTGTGGTTTAATATCATGATGTGCAGGGAGCCAGAGAACTCAGTAACTTGGGTGGTAAACTCCAGGGGGGCGATCTTTGGGAGGATGCGGGAAGTACTGAAAGGGAAACTGGAGGGCATAAGGCAGGAGATGGATGCAGAGCAGAAATGGGATATTATTAAATGGGGATTACAGAGGCAATGGAAGCCTGCACCAAGACACAGAGCAAGAGGAGCAGAGCAAGAAAACCATGCTGGTTGAACAGTGGGGTAGTGAGGGAAAAACAAGAGGAGCACCAGAGTTATAGGAGGAAAGGGAAGAAGGAACAGGGAAGAGTATGCAAGATGGCCCAGGGAGGTGACCAGAAAAGTGAAAGAAGCCTAGGCCCAGAGGGAGCTGAGATTAGCGCAGGGAATTAAGGGGGGGAGAAAGACTTTTTCAGATACATCAGGGAGAAAAGGAAGTGCAAGAAGACAATAGTGAGGATAAAAAAGATGGGAGGGAGTGGATGGAAAAGGGGGAGGAACAGGCGGAAGCACTGAATGAATACTTTTGCTCAGTATTTATGGAAGAAAATGGGAGACCGCTACCACCATGTGCTGGGAAGGTGGGGACGGGGGGGAGAGGAGGTGGCAGATGGAAGGATTGAGGGAGATAGAGTCCTAGAGGGACTAAGGGCACTAAGGGTAGACAAGGCACCAGGGCCAGATGGTATCCACCCCAGGGTGCTCAGGGAGATGGTGAAGGTGTTGGCAGAGCCACTAGTGGATCTGTACAGCACCTCGCTGGAGTTGGGATGTGTGCCACTGGACTGGAGGATGGCAGATGTAGTGCTGTTACACAAGAGTGGACCAAGGGACAAACCGGGTAATTATCGTCCGGTAAGTCTCACCTCCATAGTGTGCAAACTCATGGAAATGATACTAAAGGAAAGTCTGGTGCTGTACCTGGAGGACAAAGGCCTCCAGGATGTGAAGCAGCATTGGTTCATTTTGGGGAAGTCCTGTCAAACCAACCTGATACAATATTATGACTGGGTGACAGGTGAGCTGGATAAGGGTCATGAGGTGGATGTTCTTTACTTGGACTTCAGCAAGGCCTTTGATTTGGTGCCTAATGGGCAGCTTAGGGGGAAGCTAACTGGTGTAGGAGTATGGGCAAAAATGATGAACTAGATTACAAGCTGGCTGAGTGGGAGGCTGCAACGGGTGGTGGGAGGGGAGCTCTCAACTCCAAAGCAGGTGACAAGTGGGGTGCCACAGGGCTCTGTGCTGGGACCAGTATTATTTGGGGTCTTCATATCAGACATTGTGCATGGGGTGGTGAGCAAGATAAGTCTGTTTGCAGATGACACCAAAATGGGAACAGTGGTGGATGGAGGGGAGGGATGGAAGCAGCTGCAGGAGGACTTAAGCAAGCTAAAGGAGTGGTCAGAGAGATGGCAGCTGGGGTTCAATGCAAAGAAGTGTGAGGTTATGCACTTCGGGGTGAAGAACCTGAGGAGAGAATATCGGCTGGGGGGGGGGTTAAGCTGGGGATCACTGAGGAGGAGAAGGACCTAGGGTTAATGGTAACAGGGACCATGAACAATACTGCCCAGTGCAGGAGAGCAGCTGCAAAAGTGAACAAAATGCTGGGGTGCATAGCGAGGGGGTTTTCATCCAGGTGAAGAGAGGTGATCTTGCCCCTCTACAGGTCACTGGTAAGGCCGCACTTGAAGTATTGTGTGCAGTTTTGGAGGCCATACCTGAAGCGTGATATCAGGCTACTGGAGGGGATGCAGAGGAGGGCAACAAAGATGATATGTGGAATGGAGGGGAGCGACTATGAGAGCAGGCTGGGAGACCTGAATATGTACACCCTGGAGGATAGAAGGGACATGGGAGACATGATAGAAACATTCAAATATCTGAGGGGACTCAATAAGGATGGGGCAGATGGGGTCTTTAAGCTAAGGAGGGGGAGGGACACCAACCAGGGAGCATGGGCTAAGAATAGATGGGGGAAGATTTAGGAGGGCAATGAGGAGACATTACTTCACAGAGAGGGAGGGAGAAAAATGGAACACACTAACAGAATGGGTGGTATTATGTAAATCTGTGAACAGCTTTGAAAGGGCATGGGACAGGGAACAGGAGAGGGTAAGGGTGGGGGAGGTGGGGGTAGCAGTGGGATGACAAAGGGGAGAGAGTGGGGCAGCTGCAAACTAGGGGTGCTAGCTGCACACTTGAGCAGACTTAATAGACCAGGTGGTCTCTTTCTGCTGGCCATTTGTATGTTTGTATGTTCTAATGCACATCCCTGGAGTGTCTTATTATGCTTATAAAATGGGCTCTGTATTTTACACAAATGTTAGAATTAAAATCTAGAGGTCTAAATAGAAAATGAATGTCAGTTTTTTCATGTATTTTTACATAAAATAGTTCATCTGTCTGTAAATGAATCATGCTTTTTTTATTATTGGGGACTCTTGTCTTAGGAGCTTCCATAGCTATAGTTTTTATACTGTGTCCAAGTTTATATCAGCTCCCCAGCAGCCCCTGCCTTCACTAGTAAATGTACAAAGGATAGGTAAACAATGTGTATGTTACTTTTAAATTTACTTTGTTTTCTTTTTAATGAAGACACTGAGAAGTTTGATGGCCCGTCTCCCGTGTAACATTCCCACTTGCTGTCACACACAATCTTAGGGTCAGTTGTACTTATTTGTTTTATAATCCTTAGATACATGATAGAGGAACTAGGAGCACAGTGGATGACTGGGTGAAAGGTGAGCTTGAGTTGAAAACAGGAAAATTCAGTGTCCAAGAAAGTGATGTAATGAGCAGCAGGGGAGAGATATGCAATACGGAGGGTGGGGGCAGATCGTAGTGGTCTAAGGCAAAACAGTCTGAATGTACTGGTGGAGACATGTAGGACAGAAGCAGCATTTTAATTTGTGAAGTGCAGGAAGGTTTGGCAGGTTCTGCCTGCATTCTCACTCTGAATTAACATATTTGACCATATGTCTGGTGCTTGAAACTGCTGCTCATCTAAGTGTGGAGCGAAGTGGCGTGCACATGGGAGGGGGGGATTGGCTGAAAACAGAAGATAATGGAGTTTGGACATAATAAGTTTAATATTTTTTTAAAAAAAAGGAAAGCAAAGTGTCCAGGGAATGATCCAGAATGATCAGCTCACTGATGAAGGAGAGGTTCACAGCTAGTGTGATGTGAGCAGTTGTGTTTAATTAAGGTTTTAAATTTTACATGTTGGGTGACTAGGCATCTAGTGTTTCACATTTTCTGGAGTAAACTAGTGTTTGAAAACTGATGTGATGGTTTGTGGTGGGGTGATCCATTTTTTATGAGATTATATAATATAATCAATGTGTAATGTTTCTTGGCAGCAGAGGAAAAAAATGGGGGCTGTTTTGAATGTTAAAATTCTATGTGGCACAATGATTTCTTTTGTAATGTGTCCTAGTACTGGGCAGTCATTTTTAGCCATGCATTAAACACTTGTAATAACGGACACGTCTTTTCTCCCATAGAAGGAGCAGGTTGTAATTCGCTGTTATAACCTATGGGTTATAACAGTGAGCACGTGACTCTTGTGCCTTCCCCTGGCTCACGCTGCACCTCAGCGCACACTCACAAAGGTAATATCCATTCACAGAAATCCTGTCAGAGCTCGGCTGTGGTGGTCAAATGAAAGGGACTCTCAAAAGCTTATCTCATTATTTTAACAATCAAAAAGAGAGACTTCTCATTGTAAAACAATATTAGTTTAAAACTGTTTATCCATAGTTTTTCCTTCCAAGTTCCCATTTTAGTTTAACCCGCGGTTTTTACTCCTGAGTTCCCATTTCAGTTTAAGGACATTACACAAGGTAAAAAAAAAAAAAAGTTCTTTGTTAAAAAAAGTTTAAATTCTAAAAATGTGCTACTAAAGTTGTAAAGTATTCTTTCTGCATCTCCAATACTGTATGTCACGGTAGAGAAACCAATGTTTTCAAAGTGTTCTTTCAAAAAAAAAAAAAACTTCTTGGCAAACACCTGTCAAAATCTTCCTTTCTCTATGTGGTGAGAAAAGATGTGCCAGCAATTACATAAAACAATGTATGTGGGGTGGGTGCATAAATGAAAAATTAATGTCCACCCTCAGTGTGCGATGCTTCGCCCTCGGGGTTTATGTAGCATCCCACACTTTGGGTGGGCATTACTTTTTCACTATGCACTCACCCCCTTACATTATTGTACATCTCATGCATGACTAACAACCAATCAGGAGGCTGGATTTTCCTTACCCATTTTATAACTCTATATCTATATGTTGAATTGAGGATTGCATCAGAATGCAATGGGCTTAGTCTCAGCAGGAATACTGTGGTTATCGTTGCCTGGCTTTTATCTCCAGTGTTAAAACTTTCAGCTGTGTACCTGGCTTTATTGTATCATGATTGTGATTTAAATAATTTGCACTTAGCACTTTAGCTTTTGGTGCATTATATATATAATGGAGCCAGCCATGATGCAGTGCAATAACTTGCAATAAATGGCACTGCAATATGCACACACTTGATGATGTAACCTTAAGTTTGCCCTATTCAAACATCATGGGCAGACCAGGACAACATCTCTGATGAAACTTAGCAGCAACTAGGTGAAACATTAGACATCATTGAGTCAGTGTGATGCCTTTAGGTCTCCACATTCACATATGTCTTGTCTGGCCTGAGCAGTAATCTTCTCTTGCCATGTTGGATGCACACATTCTGCACTTATGAAACTGGCAGAACATATTTTTCTTACTGTGTTATTGTTCTCTCTGCTCCTGATTGCTTTACTTACTGATTGCTATAGTTTCTGTATGCCAGTTGGGATCAAGTATTGTGCTGCTTTCCCCCAAGAGGGTGTGATATTTGAACATGTTGCCTGGGCATTCTAGCTAAAAAAGGGTTCATATTTGACCCCAGGACTTGAGACTGGTAGTTGCTCAGACCCAAAACAAACAGGAAGGTGACCCTGTTTGTCCCCTGTTCACGAATTGCACTTAAAGGTTGGGCACTGTGGGAGCAGAGGGCCTGACCCCAGGTGGGGGTTTGAGACAGACTGTAACAGATCAGTTACTGAATCAACATTTTTGTCTGACCTACTCGGAAAGGAGCTGGTTGTGTGGACATTGAAGAACAAAGAAAACATACAGACAACAGGATTTCACATCCTGCATATGCCCAGGCCACAGTTTATCATCTTTCCTGAATTTTAACACATTCTGTGATGCTGGACCTCAGCAGCTCATCCTTTACTTCAGGTATCACCAGTCTTTTCATTTTAAAATAACTTTTTGGAAGCCATCCCAAGAAAAAATAAGTCTGACAAACTCGGTGATGTTCTGACAAACTTGATGATGCTGAGTCCTATGTCTGAATGAACACTTTCATCTGACCTGCTACTAAAGTAACAGTACTTGTCTGTGAGGACTTCAAAGAACAAAGGAAACATACAGGCAAAAGGATTTCATATCTTGCTCATGCCCAGGCCACAGTTTATCACCTTTCAGGAATTTTAACACATTATGTGATGCTGGATCTCAACAGTTCATCATTTCCTCTCGATGTAATTTACCATCAGCATTTTCATTTAAGTCAACTTTACATGTACTTTGTTTCTAAAGGCCTAAGTTAGCAGGGAAGCTACCTCAAAGGAACTGCCATCCTATCCTCTTCTCCTTCCCTGTTACGCCAGTCAAATATGTTTTACCCAACTACTCTCATACCTTGTGGAACCGCCATATTGGCCCTGTTCACACTCTCAGGACTCCTAATTGCAGGCATGTGTCTACCTGCTCCCTCGGGAGCAACCAGTGCCATGACTGATATTTATAGTACCATATCTTCCCCTCTAAATCTGATGTCCTCCACACATAAGCTACATGGGAGATCATTCTATGCCAGTGGGTCTCGACTCTGTCATCCCCACTTGGATGATGCCTTAGCAATCTTCTATCAAATCTCCTTTAAGCAGGGAACCTCCATGCAATGCCAGGCTAACCGCAGGTTACACACCCACTCCAAAAAACTATTTAAGGAATACCTGAAAATAGTTCTACTCTTATTGCTCTTGGGCAATATACATTCTAATTCTGGACCTTCCCACTGCTCAAACCGCTCACCAAGAAATATTGGTGGTCTAACAGTGGAATCACTAAACATTTGCAGCCTTCTTCCAAAACTTGACAGACTACAAGTAGGGACCGCTAGACATAATCCAGATGTACTCTTTGTAGCAGAAACCTGGCTCACTCCTAATGTCCCTGAATCAGCAATCCTACTCCCTGGCTACACAGTATTTAGGAGTGATCGCCTTTCTCAGCATGGTGGTGAATGTGTGATCTACGTGAAAGACACTTTGCAGGGCCTGGGGATTCCTACCCCTGGTTGTGGTGATTTAATCCCAGTGCTGGCTGTTAAGTTGCTTCTTGGTGCTCACAACAAAACACTCACCATGCTTTCTGTTTACATCCCTCCAGGGCACACTAAACCTGGCTTTGCATCCTTTATAAACGTCTTAAGAGGAATAAGTCTTCACTCAGAATTTCTAATGCTTGGAGATTTTAATATAAACTGACTCTTCCATAACACCACTGATGCCAAGGACGCATTATCTGCTATCCACCTTTCCCAGTTTGTAGAAGCCCCAACCAGGAGGAACTACAAAACTGGGACCAATACCTTACTGGACTGGGTACTATCTAACTGGCTGAATAATATCAAGGGCACCTCTGTCCTATCCGACTGTATTAGTGATCACTCCTCTGTCAAGTTTTACTGATCCAATAACTACCACAAGACCCCTGCCAGAACTGTCACTAGCCAGGTCCTCATTCTGGGACACCTTGAGGTACTGAAAGCTGACTTGAGGATCACCGATTGGTCTAATGTATATACAGCCAGCAACATCGACACTGCATTGGAAATCTTCATTGACCTCTTTAATGCAACCTGCGATAAGCATGCCCCCTTCAAAACTACAAAAATCAAGGAAACCCATAATCCCTGGATCACCCCTGCTCTTCTTGACCTACTAAAACACAAGGATCACCTCTGGCACATCTCTTGAGTGCTGGGGACACAAGCTAACCTACAGAGGTACAAAGCGGCGAGAAGTGAGTGTACCCATGCTATCCATTCTGCTAAAAGCCAATATTTCAAAGAAGCCCTTTCCACCTCCTGGAACGATAGCAGGACATTCTGGAAGACCAACCAAGACATCACTGGTAAAGACTCCAAAACTACCCCGGACATGCTGAACATCCATGGCACCTCTACCGTGGACCCAAAAGCCATAGTGAATGCTTTCAACAAAGCATTTGCACACCTTAGCAATGTTCTTCCCCCTGATTACTTTGTGGTTACCCCCTCAGGTATGAACACTGCAGTCCAGAACCCACCCTGAGACCACCCACCATTTTACTTCAAAGCAGTGTCTGTAAATGAAGCCAGACGTCATCTTAAGAAGGTACTGGAGAAAGTTACATTCAGTGGGGACTCCTTGGACTTAAAGTTTGTTGCCCTTACCCTCGAGGAAATCCTCACACCTCTTACCAAAATAATCAACCTGTCACTCTCTCAGTCACAATTTCCATATCTTTGGAAATCAACAGTGGTCACCCTGGTGCACAAGAATGGTGACTGAGCACTGTAGGGAAATTACCACCCTATCTCTATTCTTTCCTTGATCACTAAGGCCCTGGAGTGCATTGTGGCTGACCAACTTGTACAGTATCTGGATAACTACCAACGCCAATGTCTCCAACAACATAGGTTCAGGTGTGGGCATAGTACCATTACTGCGCTCCTGGAGTTTATGGACTTTATCAATAACTCTCTGGAACAAGGGCTCTTGATAGCGCAGTGGTTTAAGGCTCTGAGCTGCAAACCTGGAGACCTGGGTTTGAATTCCACAGCCCCCAGTTGCATACTGTGTGACCCTGAGCAAGTCACTTAACTTCCTTGTGCTCCCATGTTGCACCTGTAAACAAGCTTTCAGCTTAGTGTGTCTCTCCTGGTTTAAAAAAAAAAAAAATAAAAAAAAAAACCTTCATAGACCTTACCAAGGCCTTTGACACCGTCAACCATGATCTCCTCATCAGACAACTCTCCTCCATTGGTCTTTCCTCCAACACTACAAGCTGATTCTCCAGCTACTTAAGCAGCCAAACGCAGCAGGTAAAACTTGGTAACGCTCTGTCTGATAGTAGGCCTGTATGCTCCGGAGTCCTGCAGGGATCTATCTTGGGTCCATTGCTTCCTCAATTCACTACCAGGAGCTTGCTGCGACCACATATTTCTATATGCTGATGATGCTGTACTTTTTAAAAACAACATGGACCCTCACCTTCTCCAGGACCAACTTCAGCAATCCTTTACATCTGCAGAGAAGTAGTTTCGGGGTAATAAGCTCATCATTAATTATAACAAGACTAAGATAATGTTGGTTTCGACCTCCCAAAGCAGACACAAAACCTTCCTGCTTACCATCATTAATGACGCTGGCTCCCCTATTGAACTGGTTCACCATTTCAAGTACCTGGGTATAACTATTGACTCTGCCCTGTCTTTCACTCAGCACATTGATCAAACAGCCAAAGATATTAACCAGCGTTTAGGAGTTCTATACAGGAACAAACATAATCTCACTCCAGAAGCACTGAACACGGCCATCCACAGTTCTGTGGTATCTCTCGCAGACTATGGTATTGTCATTTATGGTGCAGCTACATACACTGCCCTACAGTGTATCAAAATGGCCTTAAATAAAGCATGCTGCCTTCTTATAGGTGCCACATGCTTGACACACACCTGTGATCTTTATGCCCAGGTTAGCTGGTTACAATTTGACAGCAGGCTCAAATACCAATTGTGCCTGCTTGCAAAAAAAGGTCACTTTGGGACTGCTACCCACTGGATGTAATGGCCTTCTTTCCCCTGCACATAACCCATGCAGTACCAGAAGCTTTGCCAAACAGGCTTTCAGAATCCCATGGTACCGAACTGCCTTTGGACAACGTGCATTCACATACAGAGCTCCGCAGTGGTACAACTCCCTGCCTCCTGACTAACCAATGCTACTTTGCTGGGCTCCTTTAAGAAAAAACTCTATCAGCATCTAATCTCACTGGCAACTTGTGACTACTACCTCTAATTTTCCTTTACCTTGCTCCTACCATTTGCAATCTCTGTGATCTGTATTGATTCGTAAAATGTTACATTTCATGTCCATTGCTTGGGCCCCCGGTCAAGTTAACACTTTCATGGGCTTTCTACCCCTGCCTAAATTATTTGTTTTTCCTCCTACCTCCCTCCACCTTCTCTTCCCTTTCTTGCCCCTCCATCATTCCATACCTCTTTCCTCCCTACCACCTTAATTACATTTTCATCATCACCCCACTACCTACCTCACCTCTTCTTCCCTGCTCTCCTCCACCCCTCCTTTCCCCACCCTCCTTCCCCTTTATTACACTTTGAATACATAGTTATTCTTCTCTTTCCCTCCTATCTGTCCCCATCCTACCCCCCCACCTCTGCTTGCCTTCTCCCTCCCCGCACTTTCCTCCTTTCTCCCCTGTCCCTCTCTACTGGTATGAGACCTTCCTTCTTTCTCTAACCCAGGCACAATCCAATTATCTGCCTATGTTATTAGCTGTACAATTCTCCTTTTTAAACAGGCGTCCTCATGTTATGTTACCATTACCTAGTGAAACGTTAGCCTTTGTTTTGACTCTGTACCCTATACGTGCTTAGATTGTGTAACTATTGTTAGAATTTATGCCTGGAGACAGTTTTCAGTTGTTTCTTGCTGTATATGTATCTGTGGAAAATATTTGTATTTTTGTTTGTGTCAGATTTGACGTGGAACCTATGAAAGAGCTTTCTGCTCAAAGGTGTAAATCCAAGATCTCAATAAATAAATAAATAAATAGTTTTGAATGTTTGTAGTACCGGAGCATTTCCCTGGTGTGGTACTCTTTTTGTTCTTGTTCTTGGCTTGATTCCATGAGAGAAAAGCCACCTGAAATAACCTAACAATTCATTTTTCAAAGTACAAAATCCTGGTTTGGGTTAAACAGCAGTTCATGTTAAAAATATGTTTATATACACCTGATTATGCCTTTTTTTACAATCCCTGAGGTAGATTTCAACTGTAAGGTTTTTCCTGAATTTGTTAGTGGTGGAACATTTCATTTTATGTTTACTGTATTAAAGCTTAAGTCTTAGGACCTGAAGTTAGTCTACTCCTGATGACTCCAGTGTCCCATAAGGCCATGGACTTGGAGCAGTGTCTGCTGCATACTAGTTCTTCTTGGTCATAAGAAAAATGATGTTAAACTGGGGGTGTTCAAATACAGCTGAAAATAGTGAAGACAACCTTATAGCAGCCATATTGATTGATACATACCATTAATTGTTTAAAAAATAGCTAAAACAGACTAAAAACGGGGAAAAGGCATCTTACAAGATGAAGAAAAACGGCAATCTAAAATGGAATGAAAAATGCATAGGTTAAAAATTGACACAATAACAAATTGTTGCTTTAAAACAGGGCTTGAAATACAGCAAACCCTTTATATAAAGCATGTCTTGGGAGCCATGCAATTTGGAACATCATAGCAGCACTGTGTTATATGTAATGGGATTATAATGGGCCTCAATGAAAGTAGCATCCAAGACAGGGTAGCCATGCAACAGAGAGCTTTATATGTCAAATCTACTATATTCATGTTCAGTGCTATGAAAAAGGTAGAATGGAAAGTTTTATTTTGTCGAGTGCTGCTCACCAGGACAAAATGCTCTTATCATAGCTTTTGCCAGTGATATCTTGCAGGATACTGCAGGAACACATTGTAATCAACTGGCAATTACTCCAGTTTGTCTCACAGGAAAGCACCACAACTTTATCAGAGACTGCTTTGTCCAGGTGAACAGGATTATATGTTAATTGTTTATTCACATATAAAATGCTAACTTTTTTGTTTGTTTTTCCTCTTTCAGGTAGACAGCAGACCTATATGCAAGACGCTTGTTGTGCAGCCCTTAAAAAGAAAACCAGCACTGGTAATCTGACCCAACGTGGAGAATACCATTGTCGCTCTAAACATTAATACACAATGAAATGGAACACAGGTTTTGGAGTCTGGAGGCCGATGGATAGAACATACTGGAATGGAAGCCAGATTAGTTGAGGAAGAACAGGCACTGGTTCATTCTGCGGTTTGTATATGCCAAGAGGATGTTAGACATGGCAGGAAAGAAGGATATAGAACACATAAGTTTGAAAATGACAATGACCTTAATGCCAGTGATCCCCTCACAGATGGAAAGGACTTAGGGTCTACAACAAGAGATACAGTGCCCCTTTTACCTATACTGCATTGTAACAAAATTTCCGTGGTGAATGGCAGAATGTCATTTGGTACTATTGGGGAGGCTGACCCTAGTGAACAGTATCAGTATGGAATTTTATTACATTCTTCAAGGTATGATAATGAAGAGGATCCTGATTATGCTTCCATACCTGAAGAATGTCCTTCTCCTGCAACTCAGTCTGATAACCTAAGCAGTGCAGTGCCCATGGTCAGTGATCTCCGAGTCATAAAACATAAGCCAAGTGCTATTACATTTCCAGATTTTGGATTCTCAGCACAACAAGGAAGCACTGAACTCTATATCTGTGAACACTCAGATGTGGAGACTTCTTTATCTGAGGAGGAGGTGGACGAGGAGGAGGGGGATAATGCTGAAAATGATGATGATGATGTTTTTACAGATCTTCCCCAATATCGAGCATTTTTGATTGGGCACCGCAGAAGGAACATGGCTCATGGAAAACAGGACTCATACGAGAATTATACAAATGTGGGTGTATGCCAGCTGGAGAGTTATGGTAAACATATTCAGAAAAAAGCTGAGGCAAAAGAAAAGGATAGAGATGAGCAGAAGAAAGAGGTAAGAACTCATTCTGTTACTGTATACTGTACTGTACAGTATGTTTAGAGACTTGTGTTAACAGATCAGACCACGGTAGTTGCAGTGGTTCATCTAACTCTGGTCAAAATGTGTCATAGAGATGGACCTTCATTTTATGGTAAATGTTGACAACATACTCTTTAAATATAATTAGATGTGTATTCCATATATCTATTACAGTTTCTCTCCTAAATAGCTGATTGCGAAGCAAAGGTTTGTTTATTTGGATCTTTCATAATCCATCATTTCATTTAGCTTATACTGTAACTACAGCTACTAAATGGACAACAGAAAGCCTGTAGAGGGATATGTACCACACAGTTCAGAACTCTTTTTTTTCTCTTGTCTATTTACACCTTTTTTTTCCAAAACAGACACATTTTTATAATAGCAAAAGTACACTGCAGGGATGTGATGTGTTGGGGGGATACATGATGGGCATGAGTGTGATATGGAAAATATTTTCACTCCTTTAGCGTGACCTCTGGATATTCACGAGTGGCAAAGCCACAAGTGAGTATCCAAAGATCACTGTGCAGTAGTAAAACTATTTTCCATATTACACGAGTGCACATCATATATCCATTTTATGCAATAGGGGTGTGATAACTGGAGATAACTCCTGTTATCATACTCTGGTGATGTCAGCAAAGTGTGATATCTCATGGTGGTGGTTTCATGCTGAAATGAAGAATGGCATATCATCTCACCCCTATTGTATAAAATGGGATATAGTCATGCCTTGGATAGTTAAAAGCACAAGGCTCTCACAAAGCACCTGATGTGCACATATACTGCATGAGATAGCATAACCTGTCATGTACTCATATTATTGCTTTATTCTCCTCTATGACATTAGAATTTGTCTCCATAGGAATCATTAAAAATGTCACGAAGAGAGGATAAATATGCCAATATTAGATCCGCAGTTAATGAGCAGATAAGGTAGTGGATCTATGGAACTTTGTGAATTTAATACTTTTGTACAGCTGTAAGATTTTTTTTGAGGAGAATTATACAAATTTTACATCTGTTCATATTTATCAAATCAGTGTTTAGAAATTATTTGCTATTCATGTCAAACAATGCAAAATTTCATTGAAATTGATCACTGCTCAAAGTTTTAGCTGTGAGTGGAACTTGGCTACTGTTCTGAAATATTTTCTGGTTGGAACCAAACTCTTCACTTCTTTGAGTGTTCGGAGGTTCCTATTTCTCTAGTCATTATATATGCAAGTGGGAAGAGGAGGAGGTGGCTTATGAGGAAGAAATCTCTTATGCATGGATATCTAATTCGAACATTTAAAAAAGTGCTAGGAACACAGGGAAAAAACGGGCAAGCTACTGGCCCAGAGAATTAAACAACTGGAATCCACACAGTTCATTCCCCTGATTCGCTCCAAATTTGACGGAACTCTCAAATCTAATCCTCAGGAGATTGTGTCGGAGTTCGTCAGTTATTACGAACATCTATATGGCGAAATGCCTAACCCCCCTCAGCCCTTACTCTTTCCTCTTACCTGGCGGAGGCCCATCTACCTTGTCTCTCGGAGTACCAGGATAGGACGTTAATAGCTCCTGTTATGGAGTCGGAAATCTTGGAGGCGATAAAGGGCCTACCCTCAGACAAGTCACCTGGACTAGATGGTTTTTCAGCAAATTTCTATAAGTGTTTTAAGGAGCAAATTACCCCCCATCTTCTCTCTCTCTTTCATTATATATTATCAGGTGTGCAAATCGACTCCTCTCTATTTGAGGCTCTCATCGTGCTCCTTCCAAAACTGGGGAAAGATTTAGAATGTGTTAAGAGTTATAGACCCATATCATTATTGAACCAAGACATAAAAATTCTAACAAAGATCTTGGCGGATAGACTCAGCTTGGTTCTTCCCGATTTAATTGGTTCACATCAGGTGGGTTTTATGAAAGGCAGATTTTCCGCAGACCATCTCCGCACTCTCTTGCATGTCCTCTGGGTGTCCAGGGATGCTCCTTTTCCAGTGGCACTGGTCTCTCCGGACTCCGAGAAGGCCTTTGACAGAGTCAATTGGAGTTTTTTACTTCAAACACTAAATTCCTTTGGATTTCCTCAACAATTTCAATCTTGGATAAAGGCTTTATATCAGCAACTGACGGCTAAGATTTCGGGGAATGGGGTGTTCTCCAGGACCTTCATCTTGCATTCCAGAACCAGGCAGGGTTGTCCCCTTTCTCCTTTACTTTTCAATCTCCACCTGGAGTCATTAATTCGTAAACTAATTTCATGTTCAAAGGTCCAGGGAATTACCATTCTCAGTACTGAGCTTAAAGTTGCTGCATATGCGGATGACCTGCTTTTGCACCTTTCTTATCCAGAGACTTCTATTCCCGCTATGTTGGATATAATTGAGCATTTTAGCAAATTATCCAATTACAAATTAAACATAGGGAAGACAGTTGTGTTTCCCCTAAATCACAAAGTTTTTAAGAATGATATTACTTCCCTGGGTCTGGCCTGGTCTAAGGACTCGTTGCCGTATTTGGGCATTGTGCTAACTAGGGACCTGCAGAGTACCTTTAAATACAACCTGGAGGCTATACTGTCCACGGTGGCTCTAGATCTGACTAGATGGTCGACTCTACCTATCTCTTTTTGGGGAAGAGTCAGCCTGGTCAAGATGAATGTTCTCCCGCATCATTTATACCCCCTCCAGCTACTTGACATTTGTTTGCCAAGTGGCTGGTTTAAGAAGGCCCAGAGCTTGATTGGTGATTTTATCTGGTCTAAAAATAAGCCTAGATTAGCTTTTTACAAGCTCGTGGCACCCAAGTCTAAGAGAGGTTTACGACTGCCACACATGTGTATGTACTACTGGGCCTGTTGTGGGCCAAATACCTATGGTGGGTGGTCTCCAATTCCTCAGGTTATTTGCCCGCGTGGCTCAAAATAGAGAGGGAATTGATCTGCTCGGTTAATATAGCCCCTTCCGCTTTATTATTCTTTAATACCGCCTCAGTATCTAAGGAGTTAAAAAGCACCACAATCGGAATTTCTATGAGGATTCATTCACAGTTGTGCAGATTTCTAAAATATAAAAATTGGTTAGATGTGGAGCAGTCGATTTGGAACTCTCCTGCCTTTAAAATAGATAACAAAGTGCTATCCCCAGATGGTTACCTAGTTTAGGTGATGGGAGGGTTCACTTGTTTCTTAAGGAGGATGGCACCTGTTTATCAGCTGAGGATATTGTGGTGAAATTCAGGCTCAAGGAAAGTGACTATTTCAAGGTACATCAGCTTACACACCTCCTTACTAAAAAATTTGGGAAGGGGAGGGTACCCCTATTTCTTATGATTTCGCTTTCCTCACTGAACTAGTCCCTTTGGTTAATTCCCCCCGGAGTATCTCCAAATTGTACAATATTTTGTATGATTGGCGGTTCCCTGTGCCGTTTGGCCCTACAGAGTTCTGGTCTGCCCTTTTCCCACACTGGGATAGGGACTGGACGGCTATATGGAATAACTGCCATCGTTTTGTAACACAAGACAGGCTACGGTTGATGCAATTTCGTATTCTCCATAATCTAGACTACTATCCCCAGAAACAGGCTAAATGGGGAATTACTTCCTCTAATGTTTGTACTAGGTGCGCTCAAGCAGAAGATTCTCTACTCCACATTTTCTGGGAATGTTCTAAGATATCATCCCTTTGGGAGGCTATAAGGGACAAGGCCAACCCACTCCTTGGGCTGAGAGACCTGTTCATCCCAGAGGTTTGTATTTTGAGGATTATTCATGATTTCTGTTAATAATAAGTTTCATATTGCTTTAATTTCCATGTCTGTTAAAAACTGGTACTTAAGTATTGGAGAGTTCTGAGGTTATCTCTTATTCTGAATGGCTAAATGAGCTATTATTTAATCTCCGAGTGGAAGACTATTTAGGATCAATAACAATAATTCCAAATATGGCGGATCTGGGCCTTGCTTCATACGTTATATACTATCTAATTTTAATATTTAGTCTCTAATCTCTCTGATGTCATGGACTGTCAAGCTTTGGGACTGTGTGGGGGTTTGGGGAGTGTCAGGGGTGAGGGGGACGGGGTCAATCAATCTGTTTTTCTCTCAAGTTTTACACCATGGATATTTTGACCCTGTCCATTGTATATTGTGAAATTTTCAATAAACTTTAAATTATATAAAAAAAAGTGCTAGGAATGACATGGTTACATAGTTACTAGGTATGCAGGCAATTTAAATTTCACCAAATGCGATTGAAGTGGCCAAGTCGCCTGGTGGAGCAATTCATAAATTTTTTCTGTATTAGGCGAGGAAATTCGCGCGGTAAAATTTTGCCTTCCATGGTAATTTCACCTTCACGGAGCAAAATTACACCTTCTGCAGGTGAAATTTCAGCCGTGGAAGGTGAAATTTTGCCATTCTGCCAGGCAACATTTCACCACTCTGCCAGGCGAAATTTCTCATTTCACTCTGCGAAATGGACAGAATTTCACAGATTACTCTGCAAAGAAATTTCGCTCACTTCATCCACCACTAATAATTACATAGTAGTTCTTCCCCCTTCTAGTATCATTACATGACCCCTCATCCTAGTGCTCTTCTTTTTCTGCGGAAAGCTGCTCTCCCCCATTATTAATCCCTTTGGCATATTTGAATGTCTCTATCATATAGAAACATAGAAGTTGATGTCAGATAAGGACCTCAAGGCCCATCCAATCTGCCCATTTTTTCTACCTTATGTGACATAGGCCTGTACTCTGTCAATGGCTTATCTATTCATACTCATCTTTATTGCTCTCTTATGCCTATTCCATGCCTGTTTGAAGCCCTGCACTGTATTCATATCCACCACTTCCTGAGGTAGGACGTTCCATGCATCCACCACCCTTTCTGTGAAAAAGAACTTCCTCACATTCCCCCTTAATCGGCCTCCCTCTAATCTCATGCTGTGTCCTCTTGTCCTGCTAGTTTCTTATATTGAAACATGTTAGACTTTTTCACCTTGTTAATGCCCTTAAGATGTTTGAATGTTTTGATCATATCACCTCTCTCCCTCTTTTGCTCTAGGGTATACATATTGAGCTCTGTTAATCTGTCCTCATATGTTTTCTGATGCAGTACCTGCACCATTTTGGTTGCCCTTCTCTGGACTGTCTCCATTTTGTTAATGCCCTTGTGCAGGTGCGGCCTCCAGTACTGCATATAGTAATTCAGATGGGGCCTAACCAGTGTCTTGTAAAGAGGGATTATTACCTCCCTCTTACGACTTTCGATACCCCTACTAATACAACCCAACATCCCTCTAGCCTTACTTACTTACTGCTTTAGTGGTCTGCTTGGATGATTTCAGGTCATCTGTGATGATGATGCCCAAGTCTCTTTCTTCCCTTGTGATTGCCAGCAACTCCCCACCCAACCTATATGTGGCTTCAGGGTTTCTCATCCCTATGTGCATGATCTTGCACTTCTTTATGTTAAACCCCATTTTCCACTCTTCCGACCATTTTACCAGTTTATCCAGATCTCTTCTCATTCTGCCCAACCCATCTGGATCATCTACTCTGTTGCAGATCTTGGTGTCATCTGCAAACAGACAAACCTTACCTTCCAGTCCATCTGCAATGTCACTGATGAAGATATTGAAGAGGACTGTTCCCAGGACTGATCCCTGAGGTACCCCACTTGTGACATGCGTCTCTTCTGACTGTATACTGCTTACCACCACTTTCTGTTTTCTGCCTGCCAACCAGTTTTCCACCCAGTTGATCAACTTCTGACCCACCCTGAGCCTACCCAGCTTATTAATCAATCTTCTATGTGGAACAGTATCGAAAGCTTTGCTGAAGTCAAGGTAGGTGACATCAACTGCTCCCCCTTGGTCCTCCGCTCTGGTTACCCAGTCAAAGAAATCTATGAGATTAGTTTGACAAGACCTTTCTGTTGTAAACCCTTGCTGTCTTGGATCCTGTGCTCCTATGGATTCCAGATGTTGCACTATCCTTTCCTTAAGGAGTGCCTCCATAATCTTGCCCACTACTGAGGTAAGATTGACTGGTCTGCAGTTCTCTGCCTCCTCCCTGCTATCAATCTTGTGGAGTGGGATCACATGAGCCCTTCTCCAGTCTTCTGGGATCTCTCCTGTGCCCAGAGATATATAATATCCCATCTCTCCTGTCTTACTTCCAGTGAGTACATGTTTAGCTCCCTGAGCCTATCCTCATAGCTTTTCTGATGCATGCCCTGGACCATTTTGGTAGTCCTTCTCTGCACCACCTCCACTTGGTCTATGTCCTTTCAGAGACTGGGCCTCCTGAACTGGACACAATACTCGAGGTGAGGCCACACCAGTGATCTATAGAGAGGAAAGATTACCTCCCTCTTCCTACTTGTTATTCCTCTCCCAATGCAGCCCAGCATCCTGCTTGCCTTACCCACTGCCTTCCCATACTGACTTCCCACTTTGAGGTAATCTGTTATGATGACTCCTAGGTCTCTTTACTGCTGAGTTGTTGCTATCTCCTCTCCTCCTAGTTGGTATGTTATCCTTGGGTTTTCCACCCCTTATGTATGACTTTACACTTTTTGGCATTAAAACCCAGCTGCCAGTCCCTTGACCATTCCTCAAGCTTTTTTAAGTCACCTCTCATTCTATCCACTCCCTCCTGGGTGTTGACCCTATTGCAGATCTTTGTATCATCTGCGAATAGGCATACTTTACCTTCTAGTCCATCTGCAATGTCTCTAATAAAGACACTGAACAGCAATGGCCCCAGGACTGACCCCTGTGGTACACCACTTGTCACCTCCACCTCCTCTGATCTCACCCCATTTACTACTACCCATTGGCTCCTGTTGCTAAGCCAGTTCTGCACCCACTTAACCACTTTTATTCCCACTATTGCAGCACGGAATGTGGAATTCCGATGGTGGAATTGACATGTAATGGCCATTCCACTGGTGGAATTTCCACTGGAATTTTGCTGGTTCTTCAGTGGAATTCTGCCTACTGTGATCCCAGGAATAATATTCCATGGAAAAGCAATGTTTTCCATGGAAAATTATTCTGCAACAATTTCTGCAGAAAATATTGAGATCCGCACAATAATATTCAGTGGAACAGCATTTTTTCTGTGGAAAATCATTCCATGACTATTCTCTACTGCAGAATTTCACCATTCCATTTGTGACGAAATGTGGCAGAATTGCAGCGGAATTTAGAAAATTCCACAGAATTTCATTTCACTGGAATTTGAAAATGCCACACAGCACTAGTTCCCACCCCTAGACTGGTCAACTTGTTTACTAACTTCCTGTATGGGACAGTGTCAAAGACCTTCCCAAAATCCAGGTAGGCCACATCCACTGCTCACCCCTCAGCCACTACTCACATCACCCAGTCAAAGAACTCAATCAGGTTCATTTTGCATGTGTGAATTGGATTCATGGAGCAGAGTGGATCCATGAGTACACTGACTTGATTGTGGCAGTCGGTCTGCTTTTATCTGCCTGGTGAATTAAATTTTACCTGTAGTGTTCATCATCACTGACTACCAGAGTTCGAGGGGTGCCTACGGTTGCTACTGGGGGACCATTGCCCTAGGCCGGGCTTGGGTCCAGGGTAGGAATGCCCATTGTTCGGCCACCTAAGAGTCGACGACCAAGCATGGTGCCACCCTAAGTTGTCTGTGGGGTTCAGCCTGAAGGCTGACCCTACGGAGATCTGTAACTGCTGGTCTTGGGTCTGGGGGGGAGTGGTGGTTCTCCTGATAAGGTGACCAAAGGCACTTGATCCTTTTTTTGCTGGCTTGTGTGGCTGGAACCTCCTCGACTGGTAGTCTGAACTACAGAGACTGTGGACTCTGGGCTTGTTCCTGCCCGGTCAAGAATTTGGACTCATTGATTTTTTGATACACTTGCTGATGTCTTATCCTTGCCCCCCTCCCATTGCAGCATTTGTTTGCTGTGTGTTTTTGTGGATATCCTGCTCGGCTTTCCTAGTGCAGCAGTCTCTGGAAGGTGGTGAGAGTACCTTATTTTTTAACATTCAAAAACTTTCAAATTATTTGTTGGCTTCTTCTCTATCAACTGTGTGAGAGACAGTGGTGGATTTGAAGTTTTTATTGTACCCAGACTGGTGTGAGCTTCTGGGCACTGACTTCATTTCATTGCATTTTTCATGGTGACTGACTGCTCCTCCCTGACTTGTGTCTGCTTCTGCTGATTCTTGCAATCTTTGGACTGGCTTTTTAATTATTTGTCTTAAAATTGTTTTTTATTTGGCTGTGGGTTTTCTTTTATATGGTGGATTTGCTTTGGGTTCCCCAGTTTTAATAGGATGTGTTGGCATTTGGCTCTCCTGGCTAGGCGCTACTCTTCCTCCGAGCTCCAGAGCCTCCGGCCCTTTAATTGCCCTTCACTCCTGACTGCTGCTTATGGGCAGTGTAGAGCTTTTGGGATAGCGAAAAAAGGAGATGGAGGGCGGGGGGCTCAAACCCTTGGGGAAGAGTGAGTGTGGGGGCCGAATTAAGTCCAGTTAGTTAAGTCCAGGAGATGCCCTGGGGCAAAATGGATTCCAGATCATGGACCATCCTATCTGGTCCCCATACCCAAGGGCTCCTGTAAGTCGGGGATGGTAGCCTGGATGGCTGCAGAACCTCGTCCATCTTGAGTGGTGTTGTGTAATGCCAGGTCTATAAAGAACAAGGCAAGTATTATAGCTGACCTTGTTGGAACAGCAGACCTGGCATGTATCACCGAGACCTGGCTGGCTGGAAATGCTGGTCCAGTTTTGGAGGCAGCTATTCCAGCTGGTTTCTCAGTGATACACCACTCGAGATTGGACCACAGGGGCGGGGGTGCAGCTATCTGTGTTAGAATGGAATTGGGCCTTGCAGAGGTTCCAGTTGAGAGTTACAGATCATTTGGGTGTACTGCGGCTGCAGGTGTGGGGTGCAGGTTCATTCTCATTTACCATCCACCAGGGGGTGAGAGTGTGTTCCTGCAGGAAGTCATGGACTTCATCACTGACATGGTGTTGGAGTCGCCCAGGTTGATGATGCTGGGTGACTTCAATGCCTGGGTCGATGATGAACTCTCACAATTTGGTCAGGACTTCCTCCAACTTATGAATATGTTGGGCCTCACACAGGCTGTTGCATCTGCAACCCATGTTCATGGTCACTCACTTGATCTGGTTTTCCTCCTGGGAATGGAAGCCACCGACTTGGTGGTGGAACTGGTTGGTTGGTCTGACCATTGCACTGTAAGATTCAATTTCCGAGCGCCCCCATATAGACCTGCTCTTATGGAGATGGTCAGATTCTGCCCTTTGAGGGATGTTACTCCCATTGGTCTCTTGGCTGTTCTTGATCTATTGGGATGTACAGATACCAGTGAGAGTCTGGAGTGCCTAGTCCAGGCCTATAATAAGGCAGTGGAGGACGCCCTGGATTCCATCACTCCCGTCTGTGTTCACCCCCTCACTCTCCGCCCTCATTCCCCTTGGTTCAATGGGGCCTTGAGGGAGTTGAGGCATGTGGGACGAAGGCTAGAGTGGTGCTGGTGGAGATCCGCCCTGGATACTGACCGCCTTAGATTGATGGAACATTATCGTGTCTATCAAACAACAATCTTCTATAAGAAGGCAGAGTTCCTGTCCAGGGAGATTGCTGTGGCTCAGAATCGACTGGCTCAGCTCTTCTGAACTGTGGACAGACTGTGCAATCCAGCCTGTCTTCAGGTCCGGAGAGCATTTTCACAAGATAAGTGTGATGAGTTCGCTCAATTCTTTGCCAATAAAGTGGCCGATATCAGGGCTGAGATCCATTTGGCATGCTCTATGGGGGTCTGCGGTGACCAGTATAGGGTCACTACAACCCAATCTTCCTGGGATCACTTTGACCGGTCGACAATCCATGATGTTATGCAGATTGTCCAGAGTATGCGGCCTACTTGCTGTAGTCTTGACCCAGGCCTTACACGCCTCATTTTGGGGTGTGTAGATGCTATCGGCCCTGTCTTAACAGAGATAGTTTGGTGCTCTTTAGAGTTAGGTGAGTTTCTGTACTCCCTAAAGGAGGCAGTAGTTACACCGCTCCTTAAAAAAGCTTCTCTTGACCCAAACTGCCCTGCTAACTACAGGCCAATCTCTAACCTTTCCTTTGTTGGGAAGTTGATAGAGAAAGTAGTTGCCCTTCAGTTGGATAACCATTTGACCATCCATGACATCTACAATTCCCTCCAGTCTGGTTTTCGGAAAATGCACAGTACAGAGACCGCTCTGGTTTGGGTGCTCAATGATCTCCTGATTGCTAGAGATCAGAAGTGTTGCTCAATCTTGGTCCTTCTTAATCTCTCCTCAGCCTTTAGCACTGTGGACCATTCAGGGCTGCTTGAGTGCCTGAGAGACATCTGTGGCCTGTCAGGTACAGTCCTCAGTTGGTTTAGATCTTTCCTCACTGTCAGAACTCGGAGAGTGGTATCGGGAATTTATTCCTCGGCTCCATTCTTACTGCCATGTGGGGCTCCTCAGGGCTCTGTGCTGTCCCCTATGTTGTTCATGGTGTATTTGCTGCCATTTGGAGACATTGTAAGACAGTACGGGCTGCCGTTTCATTGCTATGCAGATGATACCCAGCTCTGCCTGTCTTTTGCCCCTGACCAGGATAGTGCGGTCTCTGTCTTTAAAACCTGCCTTGTAGAGCTCCAGGGCTGGATGCGAGCCAGCTGCCTAAAGTTGAACCCTGATAAGACTGAGGTATTGGTGGTGGATCCAGGTCATGGGATAGAGAGGATGGGAGCATGGCTTGACTCCGGATTTTGCTTGGGGGTCGCCAACTCGTGTCCTCTGTTCAGGTGCAGAATCTGGGCATCATATTTGATGAAGGGCTGACACTTCGTTCGCAGGTGTCGACTGTAGTCAAACCCTTTTTTTCTCTATCTGAGGAATATCGCCCAGATTAAGCACCTTGTTCCGTCCCGTGACCTTCCAACGTTATTCCACGCCTTTGTGACCTCCTGCCTTGATTACTGCAATTTCCTATACCTAGGGCTTCCGGGGGTTGATATTTGCCACTTGCAGTTGGTGCAGAACGCTGCAGCCAGGTTACTAACTGAGGTTTATCAGCTTAGTCATATCACCCCTGAGCTGCGCGAACTGCACTGGCTGCCTGTCCAGTGTGAATCACCTTCAAGGTCAGTTTACTGACCTATAGAGCTTTTCACAGACTGGGTCCTGGCTACCTGCAAGAGCTCCTGGTTCCTTACCACCCGCTTCGACCCATCCGTTCAGTGATGAGGGATTGCTAGAGGTTCCCAGGGTCCGACTGAAAACTTCTGGTATGACAGCATTTACGTATGCAGCCCCGATCCTGTGGAATTCTCTACCTCGCTGAATTAGAGAGTGCCTGACCATGGAGAGCTTTAAGACGGCTTTAAAAACACACTTATTTAGCTGTGCTTATGGGGATTGTTGAAGTTATATTACGATATTTTACTGTTTTTTAGCATTTAATGTTTATTGTGTTTTAATTGTTTGTACAGCACTTTGATATATGTTTGAATTGCACTATATAAATACATTTTATTATTATTATTATTATTATTATTATCTCCTACCTGTGAAGCCATATTGTCTTGGATCCAGTAACTTATTGCTGGTCAGGTACTCCACCATCCTTTCTTTTATTAGTGCTTCCATTACCTTCCCCACCACTGATGTCAGGCTCACTGAGTTGTAGTTTTCTGCTTCCTCCCTGCTCCCACTTTTGTAGATTGGTAACACATCTGCCCTTCTCCAATACCTTGGTATTATGCCTGTTTCCAAGGATTGATTAAACAGGGCTGCCAGGGGAGTAGCCAGATCCTTTCTTAGTTCTTTAAGTTCCTTGGGTGCACCCCATCAGGACTCATAGCCTCATCTACCCTTAATTTTTCCAATTCCATGAGTATTCTCTCCTCTGTAAAGGGGCTTGTGTCTACCCCCCACCGGGTATCCCATATTTCTTCCTCTGTTGACCATTTCCCTCCCTTCTTCTGTGAATACCGAACAAAAATATTTGTTCAGTTTGTTTGCCTTCTTCTTGTCCTCCTTCTCACTCTCTCTTCCCCCTTCCCCCTGGTTCTTACTATACCTGCCATGATTTATATTTAAATATTAGATTTTTGACTAATGTTAGTATTTTGATGCATGTTTTCAGTATCACTTTCTGGATGAATAAAATGTTGCATTTTCTATTCAAACATAGACATGGTAGTAACACATACTAATTCTGCCAACTCTGGTTTCAAACCATACAGTATGCTTTAACAAATGTACTGCCAACTTTCTTTGCATCATATTATTTCTAGTTCAAAAATCCATATTTTATGATTGGTTACCTTGTCTAAATTTCATTGACACTACAGGTAGTTTTATTTGCTTCCTTTCTTGTAGAACTGAAATGCATGATAAGGGCTGTGTGCACTAAATAGCCTGATACGCACCAGTGGAGATGCTACAAAATTTTAGTTTGCTGGTAAAGTTCTGGTGAAGCTGCAAAATTTGCCTTCATGAATAACTTTGCAGATTGCCTAATTCACCACTTTGCCACTTCCCATTGAGTTTTCCAAGGGAAATTACACTTTTTCAGGCAAAGTCAGGCAATGTTAATGCAAAACTGCAACTTTGGCAGTGAATTTGCATGTTTCCTTGAAAAAGTGACACTTTGCCTGCCAAAAACCTCAATAAGTTGGCACTTTGTGAACGTGGCAAACTTCGCAAATTATTTTGTGGAGTGAAGTTTGCCAGCTTTGCACATCTCTGCACACTGGTAGGGGAGTTTACCAGGCTGCGCAACTATTAGCCACAGAGCTAGCCCCCCAGAATACACAGGGCTGGTATTCACGCTCCTTCCAGCCCAATGCTTGGTATGTAAATCCACGCAAGAGGATGAGATAGATGTGGGTCAGACCAGGGGCTTCCAATCAGAAGCCCCAACCAGCATCAGAGTAGCTCCCCTGCTCTGTGGGAGAAGGGTTTCATGGGATAGGTGGCCCATGTATGGACTGTCATGTCTCCTACAGACCACCACATAACTGTCAAAAGTCAGAGCTCAGCACTCCATAGCCTGCATGCACACCCTGATTCTCTGTAGCATGGAGGCACTGGGGTATATGGCTGTGGGGCACCATGTTACCCTGAAGACATAGCTCAGGAAGGCACAGAGCCATTACAGCAGCTCACTGGCTGGTGTAATGGAAAGTTCCCCTGACACCAGGATGATAGAGTGCAAAAGGCATTGTACATGCCGTGCTATACTGATCCTAGGCAGGCATGCCCACCCCCTGCCCTTACCAGCTGCAAAGTTGCATGGGATTCCCAATGCATGGCTCTAGGCAGGGGTGCAGAGTGGATGCACTCCATTCCTGCATTCACTGGTGTCTGTCAGACACCCAGAATGTGTGTATGCCAGCCCTACATGCTGTGTATGAGGCATGTAGGGCCAGCATACCTTTAGTGCTTAGGGCCCTAATGGTGTAATTATACCCTACCTTGTTTTGTTTCAAATCTTTGATCTGTTCTTTTAGCATACTTCTGGAACATTAGAGGCACATCAAAACTGTGCAGCCACTCATGATGTAATAGTCTTCTCTCCACTCACCAAATAACGAGTGGCTAGACAGTGTTGGGTGTGTTCCCAAGTCCAGGAACAATGCAGTGGGAATTGATCAAGACCTGTAAAAAAACATGCTTTTGTGTGGTAACAGCAGTATGGTGGTTAGTCTGTTTTTCACTTTAAAAAAAAAAAGGAATCAGAATCAAACTACCAGCTACATCAGCAGTCTCTACAGAATGTGACCAATTATAACATTTTGTTTTTTTGGACACTTTGAGTCCTAAGTGGGTTAACACTGTCCCTTTGACTTTTGTTTAAAATGCTATATTTCAAGAAGTGTAATGTTAAATGTTAGTGCTTGTAACTGCATGAGTGCCATATGAATTTATTACCTATCACTGCTTGGGTGCCAAGTCAGAGTTCGACTGTTTGGATGGAGAAGAGCTTTTAACTGTATTACAACAACAATATCCTAAATGCAGTACATATTTGACAAGTGTAGAATTATTCCACAATAATAGTCTTTGTTTTATATTTTTTCAATAACAAGCCATTTTTAGCCATGTCCTGCATCAATTGACTACAGGTAGGAAGAAATATAAAACATTTGCACTATAAAATGGCAAGGAAAAATCTAGAAAGCTGATTGGCCGCAATGTCTTCTGATTGTGCAGCATTACAAACCTACTGACAGACAGTCAGGCACCCAATCTTATTTTCATGCCAAAAAAGACTACATACTGGGACGTATCACTACACACCAACATGGAACTAAAAAAAGCCAGCTGCCACCATCTCAAAATTCTGATACTTTGCTACAATCATATGAAACATATCTAGTTTCTTATTTAGTTGTCTCCTTTTTGTGAAGCACACCTCATCACCAGTATCTCACAATATTTTATAGTGTTCTGTGCATATTTTTAAAAACTTTTTTCCCCCCATCAATTTAGGGGAGGGTTACCGCTTGCAATGCCAGTACCTCAATTTAGGAATGAGCCTGGCACATTTCAGACCAGCAGGAGGAGGGGGATTGAGCCTCTCACAGTATGCTGTCCTCCTCCAGCGAGGGAAAGCATTATTCTCCACTGAAAAACTGCCACCTAGATGAGTATGGATAGCAGTGCAGATGGAGGAGCTCTAGGGAGGTTAGGCACAGCCTGGCTCCAGAGTGCAGTCACACAAGTGCAAGCACATGTGCACCTTAGAGCTCTTGTCAGTTGAATCCTTGGGGATGGGAAAAATAAATTGGAAAATCCCAGAGGTCAGAAGCATGACACAGGCACACTTGGGCCCCTATACTCTGACTGGCCTCTTTCCTCAGCACTTGCAGACTGGAGGGGGCCACTTCCCTTCCAGACCCCCCAATCGAATCCTTAATGGGGCAGAAGGCCCTGTGGAACCAATGAGGACAAGTAAGTGCCAGAGAAGGAGTTTGATAGGTTTGGGTGGTCATTAAGCAGAGAAGGAAAACTCTGGTGACAAGGAGATAAACAAAAAAAGTATTAATGCTCCTAAGTCCTCCTTTACTCTGTCCGGCCTCCCCACCTTCATGGTCATTAAATAATTTCTGGATAAAATACAGATCTTCTTTTCTGCCAGGCATTATTGAAAAATACACCTTGCCAAATCTAACTTCAAGGAATAATAAAAAAACAAGATTATATCCTGAAGTATACAATACACTATAAAAAACGAGCACAGCTACACCTGTGATTCATCACCCAGTGGATCTGTGCATGAAAGGCACACTCACCCCAAATCCACCAACAGCACAAACAAGTAACCTCCTTCTGGGAAAGGGTACAATGAGTGAGCAGGCACCTTCAGTAATCTCACACTGGATACAGAACACTAGCGCAATCAGACATGTAGTAGCAGTATCAGTCACTAACCTCGTAATGCTAACTGCACATTTCAGCGCAAGCCACAGTACCACCTACTGAGCAAAGACAGACTAACCCAGTGGACCAGCTTACATTTAATTCTGAGCTTTCAACAGTTTAATTTTCAACTTTAAACCATGCATTTTATTGGAATAATTTAATTTGTTCTTTCTTTATTACAAGTACAGAACATAAGAGTGAACTATTTTATAAGCACAATAAGGCACTCCATGGTGTATATTAAAGGATTTGCAGTGGCCTTCCCAGGGGTGTAAGGACAGTCAGCCATAGGTCTCATGCCTTTTTGAGTTGAGGGGTCAGAAGTGTCTTTGTCATATCAGGTCATTTTATAGGAAGGAGACATCCCTTCCTAAATGTAAAGATTTTTTCAGTATATTCAAACATGCTCATCACTTCCCAAAATAGGTGGTCTATCAGGTGAAAGCAATCTGAGGCACAATACTTAAAAGATAGAGGATAGGTAAAGGCTGAATAAAAGTCATGTCTTAGTTCAGCTGTTCTTTAGTGCATTCAGAAATGGCTGCCACATTGTCTCAAATTTATCCTTGTCTCCGATCATGTAATAGTGTGTTTTGTTCTATTTTTGAGGCATCAATTATCATATTTAAGAATTTCTCAGTGTTTGGGGATTTGGATCTTTCCTCTGTTGAAGAATTACTGTGTGTTTTTGCATTTACTTACAATGAGAGAAGAAGTTTTTGTGATTGTTCAGTTAGATCAATATTACTTATAATTCCCAGCATGATAAGTCTAGGTTCAAATGAAAAGTTCCTTTGAAATATTTTGGACAGTAGTTTAAATATGTTCCCCCAGTATTGGGAGAGTGATGGATATGTTGCAAACATGTGAAGAATAGTGCCTATAGTGTCAGGGCATCTGGAGCACAACTCTGATACAGAGTCATTGCATTTATTTAGCCTTTCAGGTGTGTAATAGATTTTGGCCCAGATATTCAGACTGCACTGGGCAGTGGCGCAAGCCTGGGTGCAGCACAACTGGGATGCGCTGGGGCCAGAACCAGGTAATATTCAATGGTGATGTGCCATGGCACAGCACCGTTGAATATGGCATGGACTGTACACAGCGCAGTGGCACTGCACCGACACAATCCACAGATAGGGAGCACGGGGATGCATCAGCACAAGTACAGTTGCGCAAGGAGCATCACCCGTGATATTCAGTAGGGGTCATGCAAATGAGGCCATAATATATGCAAGGTGCAAATGGGGCCATTTGCATGTCATTATGGCCCCATGTGCATGCCTTGCGCAGGACAGCCCGGTGACTTGTGCCTGGTGCCCTGCACAGCATGACATGTGCAGTGGGGATACCGGGGCATCCTCTGCCCTATAGCCTCGATTGTGGTAGATGTAAAACATAACATTCCCTGGTAGTCTAGTGGACCCCCATCCCTCCCAAATCCCTGAGACATGTGCATGAACACATTCCCTGGTAATCTAGTGGACCTCCCTCCCTCCCTCCTGAGTCTCTGATTCCCTGATAACTGTACTATAAGACCATCCCTAGTGGTCTAGTGGTCCCC
This sequence comes from Neoceratodus forsteri, assembly GCA_016271365.2. Classification (NCBI taxonomy): domain Eukaryota; kingdom Metazoa; phylum Chordata; order Ceratodontiformes; family Ceratodontidae; genus Neoceratodus; species Neoceratodus forsteri. The sequence continues at coordinate 362,684,495 of CM057458.1, forward strand.
CCCCAATTCCCCAGTTCCCCGATAAATGTAAATGAAGACCATCTCTGGTAGTCTAGTGGTCACCCCTCCCTCCCGTTACCCCGATCATGATATATGTAGCCTACCTCAGTCCCTGATAGTCCAGTGGTACCCCCCGCCCATTGCTGCGATCACGGTACATCTCTATCAAATATATTCCTGGTGATCCAGTGGCACCCTCCACCCCTCCCACCCACACAGAACCCCTTGCCCACCAAGCTCCCCCCTTCATTGGCGGATGGCAGCAACCCACCCACATACTGCCCGGCCGCCCGTCGAATGACAGGTACAGTATGGGCTGTAAGCCCATTGGTCCCAGTCTGGACCAATAGTCCTGCAGAGCATACTGTACTAGACAGTCCTAAATATGTGAATGACTTCATTCAAATATTTGGGACTGTCTAGTACAATATGCCCTGCAGGCTCATTGGTCCACACTGGGGACCAATGGGCTTACAGCCCATTCTGTACCTGTCATTCGGCGGGGGCCAGGCAGTATGTGGGCAGGTTGCTGCCACCCACCAATGATGGGGTGGGGAGAGCAGGGTGGGCAAGGGGTTCTGTGTGAATGGGAGGGGTGGGGGGTGCCACTGGATCACCAGGGATATATTTGACGGATATGTACCACAATAGCGGCGATGGTTGGGGGAAGCCACTGGACTACCAGGGTAGGTCTTCATTTACATTTGTCAGGGAATCAGGGAATCAGGAGGGAGGAGGTACCACTAGACTACCAGGGAGATGTGTGTGGTTTTGGACAGTGTTTTGGGTGGGCGGGTGGCCACCCATGGCTGGCGGCTGCTGTGTCACACCCTGCAATACAGCAGCCTCCCTGTGGGTGGATGGGATTTGTTCCCACTCTTCACAGGCTCAACTTTGAGTCCTCCTATATGGTGCACTGCAGGGTTGCATCACTATATGCACTGTACATCCTGAGCTGAATATCAGGATGTGCCGCACGTGCATGGGCACACCCCCTGCGTCTATGCCACATACAATTACATTGCACCCCAGAGCATTGGGATTTGTGCTGCACCTGGCAGCCCTTTCAATATCCTACCAGGGTGCAATGCGGGGTTGCGCCATACGCAACCCCTTTGAATATCCGGGCCTTTGTGTGTAATATGAATTGAATCTGTCTCAGTTTATTGTTTCGTGAAACTAAGATAAATGACAATATTATATCCCTCCACTGTTGCTCTCAAAAATTAATACCTAGGTCTGATTCCCCTGCATTTTTTAAAGATGCAAGCTCTATGGCCATACCATCCCTCACTTGTTTCCTTTCAGTTTATCCAAAGAGTTAATCACTGGAAAACAAATTGTTAAGAGGGCTCTGTGAATAAGGGTCTAAATTTCCAATTGAATGCCAGACAATTTCTCTAAGATGAAGTTATTTTGTGAAACTACCCTCTGGGAGCTCTATCAAATTTCTAAGATATTCAGAAGATATACATTAATTGTCTCTATACAAATCTTTCAGTAACACAAATTTATCTTGTAACCAACATTTTTGAATTGTTGTAAGGGGGGAGGTGAGGGGGGGCTAAGGACCAAAAAAATGGAGATAGGTTAGATAATTTATTGCTGTAACCTAGAAATTAATTTATTTGTTGCCATGCTAAGGTGGTGTTCTTTGTAAAAATTGAGATTTGATGATGCTGACCTTTCTTTTTTGAAGTCTAGTTCTGGTGAGGCAGTTAGAGATTTACATGTCATACGAGCCATGACAGAGGTGTATCTGGTGTCTTTAACCAGAGAAAAGTTGCTACTTTGGTAGCTACATAATACCAGAATATATTTAGTAGCTTAACCCCACATGTTCTTGAGATAAATATAATTTCTCTAAAGACAGTCTAGACCTCTTTCTCAGCCAGACAGATAAATCCTCTTAATTCTTTTTTGAAGTGAAACCCACCTGGATGAACCGCAGTGTCACAGGTTTAGTGCATGACAAAAGGGATTAACTCTCATTGAAATTCCATTGTTTGCTGCAGTTAGTTCTACTGCAGAATTATGCAGCGCTGCACTTCATCCTGGTGGGCTTCACTATATATTTATATATATATATATATTATAGTGGCATGGCAGTGCCACTTTAGTTAGAGTTGACTACCCCATTTAAGGGTAAAGTGTGAAATTTGGCAGCTTAATAACTTTGCCACCGTATGACGGATTTGCCTAAATTTTGCATGCATGGAGCAGTACCATAGATCTCTGGGTATGCCAAGTTTTGTAATGGTCGAATATATGGTTGCAGAGCTACATAGCGCCGTAGAATGTGGTATTTACGCTTTTTTGTGCATTCTTTGCTCGCACCTACAGGTTGCACGGTCTGCACTATCGGTCCAAAACATTCAGGGTAGATGCAGCCAGGGTCCCTGGTGTGCCTTTCAAAGATTTTGTAAAAAAATATTAAACAGTTCAAAAGTTATTCAAAAAACAAGTTTCCCATTATAGTCAATGGGAAAAGTTAACAAAAAGTTTGACAGTGTCGTAAATGAAGTTTTTAGTGTCGCAAATGACCCCTGTAGTGTTGCAAATCTGCCATCTTGTTTTCAGTTGGTGGTCACAGAAATGCTTGGCATTTAAATTTGGAATCCTCTAGGGACACAGTTCTTGCTGCGTTCACCTAGTAGAGGCCTGAGGATGCTAGCCATGTCTTTTTTGGGGGGGTTAAACACCTCAGAAATATTTTTTTTGAAATTTTTGTAAACAGTAGTGTCTCAAAGTAGTGTTGCACATTCAACACTTTTGTGCTTTTTTTGCGAAAGTGTCGCAAATCACGACACTACTTGCGACACTATGCCCAAAAGAATAGGAAATCTTTGCCACCCTTCTACAAAAGAATGGTTTGGTCTTTTGGGCTGAAATTTTGGAGGGAAGAAAGTCAAGATCCCACAGATGTGCCTTTCAGTGGTTTGGTGACAAAATATTAGAGGGCTGCAAAATTACGGCACTCTGACGTTGACGATTTTTCCCATAGGCTAACATTACGGCATCCGCCGCACCTTTTGGGGCCCATATCTCTAAAACACTTCAAGATACGGACTTTTCATCGGAAAAATGCCTAGCCCCTAGGCTAAGTGCAAAACTAGCCAGGAAAGTCATAAATTATATGAGATTGAAATTTTTTTTCTACGTCGTACGGTTCCTGAGATATAAGAAATTTAGTATTCCAAGTCTTCATTTTTTCCTTCAAGGCCCATTATTATGTATACATTCTTTGTATTCACTGTGTTTCTGAATGCAGCTTTTGGGGAAAAAAAGGGTGTGCATTTTCATTACTGTTATGGTTAGCATTTCCACTTGCGTTTCCATAACCTTTCGCGTTAGCGTTCCTGTCTGCGCCACCATGTGTGTTACCCTTTTCGTCTGCATTTGCGCTTGCGTTTGCATTACTGTTAACATTTGCATTTCCATTACTGTTTTTGTTTGTATTTCCTTTTACATCACCGTGTGCATTTCCATTTGCGTACGCACTTCTATTTGCATTTCCGTTTCTGTTGGTGTTTCCTTTGACGTCATCGTTGCTGTTACCGTAAGCATGTGTGTTTCCAATTGCATTACTGTGACCGTACGCATTACGATTTGCATTTCCATAAGCACTTGCATTTGCTTTTCTGTTTTCATTAATGTTTGCACTTGCATTACTATTACTGTTTGTGTTACCATTTATGTTTGCGTCACCATGTGTGTTACCGTTTGCGCTTGCGTTTGCGTTACCATTACTTCACTATTTATAGTGCACATTCTCAAAAAGAAAGGAAATTCATGGCAAAAAAAACTCAGTTCAGTGCATCAGTTAGGGTTGTTCCACAGCGACAAAAGTGAGGAAATTCGGTGTTAGGGTTAAAAACCCTAACTGCACATTTCCCCACCCCCACCTCCACCACCACCACCACACACACACATACATGCAAGTAGGGGAAGAACCAAGGCAACACAACCAATCACACACAACCAGCAGCAGGTAACAGGAATAACATACAACTATCTAAACCATGAAACCACACATCCATGCTCCCTTCAGGCTATGGCATGGGGTCATCACTGCTAACTGTCATCCCAGACATTCCACGCACCGCTAAACACATATCGTGCTATGACACTTTCGTGTTTGTGAAAGTATTTTGTGAAAGTATGCTCCTAATGACTGCACATCTTTGCCATCTTCCTGCAAGCAAATGATTGGGTCCATTGGGCTGACATTTGTAGGGTGGCAAGACCTGGTCCCACAGATGTGTTTTTTTCCTGCTATTGTGCTGAATTACTTAAAGATTACAAAGTTATAGTGTTCCAAAATTGAGCAATTTGCCATAGACTTACATTGCAGTACCCATGATGCCTTTCAACACCCAAATGTTGAAAACGAAGCGAGGTACACCATTTTCACTACTGCCAGCTTGGTTCACCTTTATGTGAACTAACATTGAAGAACAGCTTTGTAACTAATGTATCATATCTGAAGTTGGATTTCTCCAGTTCCCACAGTGACACAGGTATACACCTCCTGCTGGATGTGTGTGATTGGTTGTGTTGCCTTGGTCCTTCCCCTACTTGCATGTATATGTGTGTGTGTGTGTGTGTGTGTGTGTGGTGGTGGTGGTGGGGTGGGGAATGCACAGTTAGGGATTTCAACCCTAACACCAAATGTCCTCACTTTTGTCACTGTGGAACAACCCTAACTGATGCATTTAACAGAGTTTTTTTGCCATGAAAATATATATATATATATATATAGATATGTATATATATGTATATATATATTAATGGGAAGGGCTTGAAAGCAAAAAATAATTATTGGTAAAACATTATTTTTGATAGTATTAACACATCCCATCAAGAAAGAGAAAATAATGGCAATTTATTTATTTATTTAAGCGTTTAACCAGGAAGGCACACTGAGCAGGCTACTGCTCAATTTCAGATGCATCCTGGGGGAACACAGGAGTATACAATATACAGTTTAAAGACAGCATAATAGAAAGTATGATACACAAGGACAATTTTTACACAAAATTATGTCCTGAGACAATGTCATAAAAGGTCGCGAGAACAATAGAAACAGGATCAAGCAGGTGCAGTATAGACACAATACAATAAATAGTAGGATAGGTAAGCATATATTAAAGTGTTCACAGAATGGTTTCAAAGTCTTGCTCTCTGTGGTCTGTAGTGGTGCCTAGACAAATGAGCAGGTAGAGGAGAAATGAGCATGGACAGTAGAGTTAAGATGTGGGGAGGAAGAGAAGTGACAAATGTTTGCGGGGAGGAAGTTCCAGAACTTTGGCATGTGGCATCTAAGTCCAGATATATTTTATTCATTGCTGAGGCTATGTTTAATTCAAATAACTTTCCTGTATCTCGATTTAAAGTAATTCCAAGATATGGAATATTTGTTTTTGGTTTTCCAATAGTCAGATGAAGAGGCCTGTTCATGTCTTGAAACAGATTCAAAGACATTGCTTCTCATTTTATAACCTGATAACTTACCAAAATAATTTTCTTGTGGAGAGGAGGTTTAGAATTTAGTATCCTGTAAATATAAGAGGATATCACCTGCACACAGTGATATAATATGATTTCTCCCATTAATGTATACGCCCTTTACCCCTTGAGTTTCATAGATTGCAATTTCTAAGGGTTCAGTAAAAATGACAAATAACAGGTGTTGGGGACAGCCTTGTCTTGTCCCCCTTGATAACAAGAGTTGATGTGAGAGTTTACCATTAGCCTTGACTCTAGCTTCTGGATTATTATGGATTAAGTAAACCCAGTTTATGAACTGACCATGGAAACCAAACTGTTTTAGCATCACTTTCATAAAGATCCAGTTTACCATATCAAATGCTTTTTCAGCATCTAATGCCAAAAGAGTAGTTTTGTTGATGGGTGCTTGTTGAATAATATTGAGAGTTATTTTAATGTTGTTAATCTTCTCCCTGATATGAAACCTGTTTTGTTGTTCTCAATGATCTTATGAGCTATTTTTACTGAGTTTTTTCGTAAACGTTTTGTATATATTTTATAATCATTATTTAAGAGTGGGATAGGCTTATAGGTACCACAAAGAAAGGAGTCTTTATCTTTTTTTTTATATATATATTAATGAGATGAAGGCTTCATTAAATAAAGCAGGAAGATATTTTTTTAATATATAGTTGACTAAAGATAATCTGTGTAATAGTGAAGTCATTTTATTTGAGAAAACAATTTAAAACTTGACAATAAATCCCATGTGACCAGAGGATTCGCATTTGTAAGTTCCCTATTGCCTCTGCTACTTCCTTTAAGGAACTTTCCTGATTTAGCAAATTCAGATCTTCCTTTGTAATCTGTGGAAATTTATATTTTTTGAAGAATGACTGTAGTACATTTTTTTCAACTTTTGTGTCCGTAGTGGATAGGGCTGTATAAAATTATTTAAATACTTTTTTCATTTGTTCAGGATCATACTGTATCTGCCCATTACTATCTTTGATTTGTGAAATTCTGTTTAGTTTGTTCACATCTAAGCTGAAAAGCTAATAGTTTATCTGGTTTATCACTGAAAAAGTAGTAGTTAGACAACTCCAATTACAGCTCTTTCAGCCTCTTCTTTGGCTTCTCTGTTGTATAGTTCTCTAATATGCAATAGCTCATTTAAATGGTTTTGTATTCCAAAATTGGTCAGCTTTTCCTCAGCTTCAGCTGATTGTTTCCCCTTGCTTATTTTTTTGATTCTCTCTCTTTTTCACTACCATATAACTTTTTAGTATGGTGCTTGGTATTATAATATTGGTATCCACATGCCAGTGTTAGAAATGGTTATTATAGTACACTATTGAATGTTTATATTATGCACTTTATATTTATTGTGCATTAACACTTTATCTAGCCTCGGTTTTGCACATCTACATGTTCATTTGCATATATTGTACTTTATAACCATCAGTGGTATGTGGGACACTTGCTTTGTGCCAAAGTGTCGGAGTGACATGAAACACTGATGTGCGGGCGCTCCAGTGTACATGCTTTTTATCAAATAAATGGTTTTTAACTGCTTCAAGGTTTGGGGATTTATTTTGAGTATTGGGCATGTCAGCTGAGTTCTTCTTGTACTTTGGGCCTCCTATCTTTTGCTTGTGCTCAGTCCCAAGGTGTATTCATAGCTGCTGACTTGTGTGCAGTTTAAACAGGGGTAGCAAGCCTTCACTCCTTGGATTGTGTGGTGCTCTTCTACATAGAACTTGTGTTTTGTCCTGTAGAATTTGCAAAATTCAAGAATTGTAAATGTCCACTGATTTGCATCAGATTTGTATGAAACCTCACAGCATCGCGAAGTAATAGTAAAACCAGTTAATATACTGAAACTTTTACAAGACAGACCATGAAGTACTGTATGATTTTAGCATTTAGAGGTAGTCAGTTAAGAGGTATGTGGAAGGTAGAGCTGGTTGCCATGGTGAGCCTTTTGAGGGGATGGGAGGGGTACCACTGGACACAAGGAAGTGTGTGGCAGAGGGGGTGAGGTGTCATTGGATGCCACAGACTGTTTGGCACTGAACAGAATGAGATAGAAGGGTTACCATTTGATGTCAGGAACTGCTTGGAATAGGGACTGAGTAACAGATAAGTGTGCCTCTGGAAGTCACAAACTGTTTGATATGGGACAGGGTGAGGGAAGAAGCACCACTTGATGCATACTGCTTGGCATGGGGTGGGTGAGTGCAGGGTGCACTAGTATCAGGGATTGCTTGGCATGGAACAAGGTGAGGAAGAGGGTGTCACTGGACATCAATGCTTGGCATGAGGGATGTTGAAGATCAGGATGTGACTCAATGCCACAACCTGCTTGGTATGTGGCAGAGTGAGGAAGTTGGGGCCACTGGACTCCTCAAATTGCTGTTCAAGGGAAATGGGTAACAGATGGAGGTGCTATTAGATACCACTGTCTACCTGGCATTGGGGAGGAGAGGTAGGGGTGTCACTGGATGCCAGGATGCTATGGAATGGGGAAGAGTGAGGGAAGAGGTTCCTCTGGATGCCATGGACTGCTGGGCATGGGACTGGGTAGGAGAGATGGTGTTACTGGATGCCAGGGACTGGTTGATATGGGGTGAAGTGATCAAGGGAGGCAGCAGTGGATACCAGGGAGTGCTTGCATGAGGCTTGGTGAAAGAGGGAGGTACCACTGACCACCAGAGCATGCCTGGCATGGGGCTTGGAGAGGCAGGGGGGTGCCACTAGAGACACAAACAAATGCTTAGCACAATATGTACTGTCAAAGCTGGGTGAAAACTAGTATTAGCAACACAAATTAATTTACATTTGTCATTAAATATCTGTTTTTTTAACTAGGATTAAAGTAAAAAGCCACAAACATTGGGCAATGTGAAGACAGGGTAAAAATTCCCACAAAATCTTGTTGAATGTGTGTTGTGGTGTTCCTCTAGGTTGGAATGACTGTTTGTAGCTGCATTTGCATTAAACTAACGTCAGCATTATCCAGTATTTCAAGGCATGTACTGTATATTATCTGAGACAATGCTTCAAGGGAGGCTGCTAGAGACAGCGTAACACCAATGCTGCTTCAAGCAACCATTCAAACCTGGAGGAGTACAACACCACACATCCAGAAAGATTCAGCACAATTGTTACTGTAACTTCACTTTTCCCGACTTTGTGTTTCAGTCCAAAGGGATGCCTAAATGAACGTGTTTGCATATTCCAAATAAAGTTCTGTAAATTATTTTTTTACATGTTGATACAAAAATGTTTACAGTGTATACCTATAGCCAACAGTGACTACCTTAGCAGATATACATAACCTGCTATCCATAAAGATAGAACTGTATATGAAAACACAAAACCCCAATTCATTTCTTGAAGGGACCTGCGCCTCCTCCTCACAGTTGCTTTTTACATCCTTCCACTTAGAAAAGAATAAGTCCAGCCTGTGCACAACCAAGATGGCCTGTAAGGCTCTTTGATCTGCTTTCCTGGAAAGATAACCTGTAAAATCTGCTGATTTCCTTAGACTTCTTTGTTAACCCTTAGTGCTGTTAGTAAGCCCTTCACTGTAGTAATTCACCGGTATTTTTATTTTCTCAGATAGTACTTTTATCTAGTCACAGTCTGTTGCTTAATAACTGTGTCAGAACCATGGCTGTTTCACCAGTACCACAGAACGATGGCAGCAATCCTGACCAATGAAGTAAAGAACATATTTGCACAAATGCTTGCAGGGTTTAGACGAAATCAAGGTTTCTACCATGGCAAACACAAAGAACATACAGGAGCTGGACAAATGAATGGAATCCACAGGACACAACTATGCCTGACTTGACAGCACCACTCATGAGATGCAGGTCGTTATGTGAACATGTCAAGATCATCCACCAACTTCAGGAGAAGGTGGATGATCTTGAAAACAAAGAAAAATGAAACAATCTGTGGTCTATGGGGTTGCCAGAGAAAGCCAAATTAAATGACACTGTTGGCTTCTTATGCCACATCCTGCTTTCCGTCCTCAAACTGCTGGAAAATCCTAGACTTGAGATTGAAAGGGCCCACAGGTCAGTTGCCCCCACAAAAAGAGTTACAGACCCTGACCTATACTGGCCAAGTTCCTCAGATACCAGATAAAGGAGGACATCTTACGAAGATCCCAGGAATTAAGACCATTGGTATAGCTAGGCCAACCAGTAATGTTCTTCCAGGACTTCTCCTGGGATTTAATTAACTATCATGCAATGGGCCTACACACCGGTTCAGCAACAGCTTCATTGGCTGAGGATATTTTTCACACTGCGCTACCCAACCTCCCTGCACATAGTGGTAAATGAGGTACACAAAATCAATACCCCTAAAATGGCTATGGCCTTTATCAACTCACAGTGGCCAGGAGGAGTGAGACCTCAACACAAAGAAGAGAAACAATCAGCCTGCCAAAGCAACCACAGTACTGCATTCCTCTCATATGGGTACTACTCGGGTGAACAGATCCGCCAACACCAGCCGATGCCAGCCAATTAATGGGAAGATCAATGGCAGTTCCTCCCTAAGTCTAAGAGATGCAACAAGACTCAGACTAGGAACCAGAAAAAAAGCTCTCTCCTGCTGGTTTAATCCCATAGTAACAGCACGAGAGATGAGGACACGGGTGGGGGGAGAGGAGGAACTGATGATTTTGCTGGCACTAGAGATGAATGTCAGCAGAACCAGATCTGAAGGGCACTCAGCCAGATCCAAACTGCATCCAGACACCATGGCCGCAGAGATGGCTGCACAAGATTTACCAGTACCCTGGACACAGACATCATGAGCTGAAGTGGACACTGCCACAGTCCTTCTACCATCTTCCAGCTCATCAGGACCAGAGGACTCAGTCAGAAAGGCACAACTCTCCCATACTCAGGTTTAACCCCAGGGAGCTGGCCCACCCTGAACTGTGAGAAAAAAATAACAGAACTTTCCCACATTCTGAATTGTGAGAGTCGGGGACTGGGCTGGAGGTCGATGGGATGATTTTAGTGTTCTTTTTTTACCCTACTAGCAGTCTGTGAAGATAGTGACTGCAAAACGGTGACGTGTGAAAACAGCGATGAAATCACAGCGCTGACACTTTTGGGCAGCCGACGGTTCCCCCTCCCATCCCTGAGTTATGCAGCACCCCGAAGTTAGTATATATAGTAAGGGGGATTTGGGAGCAAAGCCCACTTCAAGGATGGGTGCGGCGGGCAAAGCTCCCAGCAAGAAAAGACTTTGCCCACAAGTGTTCGTGCTGTGGGTTCGACGCCCTTATCATACAAAGCCATTTCACAGTCGCTGTTTTGATATGGAACCCTCCCTTCTGTTTAAATGCCTCCTTGATTCACCACCCACCTTCAGCTGATGCACTTAATTTCCCACTACAGCTACACTTGCAGAGGCAGTTTGATAGTTTCTACTGCATGAGGATGCATGTGCCGCATACCAGCAAGATCGATCGCCGCCATGTTGGTTACAATGCCTGCTGCCCAAGTATCAAATCAAACACCTTAATTCATCACTCAGACTCGCACCATGCTCAAAGTACAGTTCCTCTAAGTTTCATACTCCATGATGCAACTGCCAATTTATTTGCCACTGCCTGCCCATCTCCTTGTCACTCAAGCTTCACCTTTTCAAATCAGTCTATGACTCCAAACTTCATCCTCCTGCATAAGTGTCTGTCACAACCTCAAACCAGCTAGGGAGTACAGAGTCACAAGTGAAAAGGGTGCAAGCAAGTGTTGACTTATAATCGGGCCTCTTCCGTCTCCTCCATGAATTCAAACCCGAGGGACCAGCCGCCGTACCACCCCGCTGCAGCTGCAAAACAGACAAGCATTTGTCAATGCAAAATATTTGCCATTTGCATTGCTGTTGTACTTTATCTTTACACAAGAATGACCAGATGAGATTTAATATGTGATTTGCAATGGGGTCCTGATTTTACACAGTTTTTTGTTGCATTTACCCAGATAGTAGAGGTGAGATGCGATACATCATTTTGCCTGCTTTAATAATGCCTTTTTCTAGGATAGATAATTTTGGATGCAATATCTCCTTTTCAGTGGGGTTCTGTTGTAGGGTCCTGTTTTTCTACACAGTTTTGCAATATATTTACCCAAGATAACCCAGGTCAGTTGCAATATCTCGTTTTTAATCGGGTCCTGCTTTAACATATCTTTGCACTGTATTTACCCAGGATAGCACCGTTCAGATGCTATCTTGCTTTCAGTGGGATCCTGCTTTTCCCAGTGTTTACCCTGTATTTACCCAGGATTGCACAGCCGAGATGCAACATCTCGTTTTCTACGTGGCCCTTCTTTTACCCATTTTTATAATGTATTTACCCAGCATAGCTTAGCTAAATGGCAAGTTACATTTTCATTGAGGTCCAGCTTTTACAATGTATTTTTCCCAGGATAGAGCAGTATAACAACACAGTTCAGTGGGGGCTCTGCTGTACTGGGGCCCTGTGTTTACACATTTTTACTAAATGTTTCCCCAGGATAGACCAGATGGCTTGCAGTATCTCATTTTCAGTGGTGTCCTGTTTTTACACATTTTAGATGGGCCAGCTGAGAAGCAATATCTAATTTTCAGTGGAATCCCACATTTTGACTTCAAATTTCCGACAATCTTTTTATGACCTGATGTTATGATCAAGACAGATGGAATATATTAAATCCCATCTGAAAGGTGATGTTGCATTGCGACTGCAAAAACATGTTTTGGAGGGGATTTAAAAACAACACCTGTTATGTTCAGTAGGTGGGGTACACAAGGGATATGTTGAGTATTAGGTGCCAAAATCTGGAAAAATGAATTCATGAGCAAATGTTGGAACAATTCAATTTCTTCATAACTTGGTTGTTTTTTTTCACATTTTGATCCCAGATTTTCATCATAGTCTTTTTATGACCCCTCCTGCCAAACATGACAGGTGTTATTTATAAAATAGTTGCTGAAATGTCATTCTGTGCCACAAGTGCAAAGACACATTTTGACCAGGACTTGAAAAATGACATCTGTCACACTCATGAGGTGGTGTGAAAACATGACTATGTTGAAAATTTGGGGTCAAAATATTAAAAATTAGCAAAGTTATGAGCATGCATTGAAAGATTTCAATATGCACTCATAACTTTGTTGTTTTTAAAACAGTGTTACCCAAAATTTTCAGCATTGCCTTCTTATGACCATACCTCTTGCACTAGGGTGGAAAACATTTTCAAATCCTGCTCGAAAGGTGATTTTGCACAGTAACCACAAAATCACCTTTCAGGACAGAGTTAATAATTTCATTGTCTTTGTTCAAAAAGTGGGGTCCCAAAAAGGCAATGTTGAGAATTTGGGGCAAATATTAAAAAAAATGACCAAGTTATGAGTACAAATTCAAAATGCATTGAAATACATTTGAATTGCACACCTGACTTCCTCAGTTCCCAGTCCGGCATTGAAGAATGAAGACATGTTTCTGGTCCAGAAAGGATTAAGTTGTTGGACCCCCAGTAGGTAAATAAGGCATGGGGAGGTAAAGCATGGTGGCTGCTGAATGGGAGGGCCACAACAGATCAAAATTTGGAGTTCACAAAAAGAATTCCCAATATGAAACTCACTTGGATCGCAGATCTTCAGAGTCTTTTTAACCAGTCTACACCTCAGAAATGGTGCCATTTTACTTGGGCAGCTCTGGGCTAAGGGACCAACTGATTACTGTGTGGTTTGTCTACTTAGTCTACTCAATAGTGCCATATTGAAGGGTAGAAAATAAAACATGTAGAAATTTATAACAAGCTTTTACAAATAAGACTTTCAACACATGAAGCCTTATAGGAGCTCAGAAATTTGCCAAGAAAGTCACTAGTAAGTCTAAGAGATCAGCATATTAATAAGATGTTGGCCCTTAACTATTAGCTTAACCCAATAACCTATCAGCTCAGAACCTGCTGTAACTTATCCATTGGCTTTTGCTTTTCAACCCCTCTGCCCATCGACTCTGGTGGAGAACTTTTCAATTTTTTGCAACAGTATGGCAGTCTCTCCAGCACGGATAGAAAGCTGAAGGTATATGGTGTTAGATTAGTGGGAGGCAGTATGGCGCAGTGGTTTAAGGCTCTGAGCTGCAAATCTGGAGACCTGGGTTTGAATCTCTCAGCTCCCACTTGCATACTGTGTGATCCTAAGCAAGTCACTTAACTTCCTCGTGCTCCCAGGTTGCACTTACAAACAAGCTTTCAGCTTAGTGTGTCTCACCTGGTAAAATAATTGGTTAAAAAAAAATAGATGCCAAAACCCTGCTGGTGGCAGACAAATCCAAAGCTGCTATGTGTATGACTGAAAAAGCACTCACAGTAGCTGTACATGAACAGACATTTGTGCAGAATGATCAAAAACCTGGCAGATGGAGCCAGAGTGGCACACATTGACTTTTTGTTGCTACAGTGACATGGTTGTCACAGGTTTTTCACACTGATCTGCAAATGATGGCAATAAAGACTTACTGACCTACTCCTAGAGAACCCTGTGTTACAACTTCCTTGGAACAATGGGCTGTGCTGTTGATCCTGGGTTCAGTGGAAAAGAAAGACATAGTACTGCATCTAGCAAAGAATCGGTGACAAATTGTATGGCAGGATGCAAGAATCAGCATTTTCCGAGACCTCAGCTATGTGACCCGCCAGAGGCACAAGAGCTTAGATGAGGTAAGGAATTAGCTAAGGCAGCTGGGGATCCACTGCTTGTTGCTTATGCTGGCCTCCCTGAAAGTAATCTACAGGGGCAAGCTGATATACCAATATACAGATACTGGAAATGCCTGACAGATTGTTGCCAAAAAAAGGAAGCAGCTGAGCCAGTTTGGCGAGAGTTAGGCTGAGGACTGAGGAAAAGCCTCTTTTGCACATTATGGGAGTGTCTATATGGGTGAGTTGTTAAATGCTAGAAATATGTGAGTGCTATGTTTTATGCCATTCAGCTGGATGGTGGGCGGTATCATGTAGATGAAGGAAGGCAATTACTGTCTGATATGTGTGTTACCTCTTTTCAACTACACAAAGTGTCTGCCCACCAACCGGCAGAGGAACATCATGAACAGCCTTGCTGATCATTGGTCTGTCACGGTCCAGACCATTGCAGCTTGAGTTGCATCAGACCGACAGTGACACAAATCTGAAATGCACTATCACAGCAATATTTTCGCATTGTGTAAGCGCAAAGTGAACATAAAAATGCCTCATCCCACCTGCCTCCTGGTAACTGCACAATCCAATGTCCAACTTGAACTGAACAATATGAAAATCCTACTCAAGGATGTTGACGCTGCTCTCAGATGCCTCAATACAGGATTAACCCAGCAGAAAACTGCCATACGCACTGAACTCTACAGCTCCTTCCTTACCCGTAACCATGTCTGTGCAGCTATGGCTCCCTGCTCTATGATACATGTGAACAGCTACTGCTACACATGTCCGCTGTCAGCAGACCAGATGAAGGATATCCAAGCAGACCGATCCCTGAAGCCATGAACATTGCAGGACTGCCAGCCTTATCCAATTTCTGCAATCAACTGCTCTCGCCTATCACTTGACAACAGACACGGGGCACGGGGCGCTGCTGTTGATACCAGCAAACCTTTTGGACTATGACTGTATGGTGTCATGCAATGCAGTTTCCCCCACTCATCGGACACACTGGTTGCAACTGGACAAGCTTGCTACAGAACAGCTATACTACAGCTGCCAGATCAATATAGCCTTCAAACCAGAAGTCCCATATCTTTTTGAAAATATAAGTCTAGATGCTAAACTGTAGGTAACTGTATGTCAGTTGAAACCAAATGTCTGTCTAGTCCTTTATGTCAAACCCTGAAGGACCTGGGCACACTAGGGGCACTGCACATACTAATGTACTCCTGACTGCACTCCCTTTCCTCTCTACTAGGGCCCATATTCACCACACAAAGGGCCACAAATATACATAGATCTCCCTCCCTTATCACACAGGCCACTTGCAGTATGCCGAAACCTCAAACCACCAACCAGCCTGCTAAACATATGCGCAAATACAGAGGGCATCAGTCTGTATTCCCTACCCTACCCCAACTCAGGGGCCCACTTGTAAGAAGAAAGGATGCAGCTGGACTGTGTCCCTAAGATTACGCTCCTCACTATCACCCTCCTTCAGTGTGGCCGATGAGAGGGGGAGAAAAAATGTTCACAGTTCAGAAGTGGGCAGCCTAACACCCAAGGGCATTTGCAGAGGACCTCCAAACAATGGGTGATCCTGAAAAGAGCAGGTTATTCAGGCACTGGCAGCCTTTGTTCCATTCCATCCAGGGGAGCCTGGATGGTGTCAATGGTGCTGACTGAGAGCCCTACTTTAGGAAACTGAGGTCTTGAACAAGCCGAAGCTCGAGGATACCCTAATATGAGCATGACCAACCTTTGAGCTCAGTAGTTGCCTGTCCCCCTGAGGTGCACACTGGCTCAGTTAGATCCTGCTGCACACATCCCAAATATACCAGGCCCACTTCCCTACGCAATTTTGCACTGGGATCTCTCCTTCCCATTACTGATCCCCAGTAGATTCCACCCCTCTTAGTTTCTGCCATGGCAATAATAGAAATACCACTCACTATCACATACCTGTTCACTTATTGTCTGTCCATTATGCATTCTTACCTGAATGTGACAAGGGCCTACTAACGTGGTCCTAGATGATAATGTGTTGATAGCTTAGACTGTAATAGGCACCCTGCCTAGGATATTGTACTTCCATGATCCTTGTCTTTGCCAAGACGAATGGATCAGTTCTCCTGTACCTTCTTTTGTGCTCCAGATTTATGTCCATGTAAACAATTAGACAGCCTTCAGCATCTGTTAATAGCCCATCTGTATCTGTACTGCCTCAGATCAACTAGTCAACACATACAGTTGTGCACATTTTGCTTTTATTTTTCTGTCAGTATGCAGAGTTGTACTGATATTGCATGCTTTCTCTTCACCATGGTATACCTCAGTGTGACACTGAATACTGGGAAAGCAAGTCACTGTTAGGTAGCTCCCCTTGTAACTCTACAAGGTGTTTGGCCGTACCCTATCTTGACATGCTGAAATGCTACATGATACTTGCTTCCCACTCACTGGGCAACTATCCTAGCAAACATTCCCTTTGCACATATTTGAATGGCAGATCTATGCCTATATAGCTGGAATGTGAAGGGGATGTACTCCCCAGTAAAATGGAAGCAAGTTCTAACCCACCTTAAAAGATTATGTACATAGGTAGCCTTCCTTCAGGAAATGAAACTACTCTCACAGCATGCCAAAAAACTACAGAGGCTGTGGGTAGGACTGGAGATACATAGTTCAGTTATGGTGAAGAACAGAGGGGTCTCTGTCCTGATCCACAAATCATTTTACCAGAAGGTTCAAAACGTAGCATCCAACGCTGAAGGTAGGTGGGTTCTGGCAACAATGGACATTAAATACAGTAGGACAGGAAATGATTTCTAATTGGTAGCTGTTCTTAATGTTCCAATTTACAGAAATGATATCCATAAGCCTAAATGGTCCATATGTAACTGTACCTAAATAAAAAGCGATATGAAAAAAATTATTTTTAATTGATTTGTTTTTATGGGCAGCGTTCTGTTGCAGTTCTCTTCATGGAACCAGTGATCTGGAGTTTTATCTATGTCACAGTTTGAGGAAAGAACTCTAAGGTTGGTTCTGATAGGACAATAGCTCATGTTTAGCATTCTGTACTCAAACCGTGACATAGTAAACACTCCAAATTAGTGGTTCCAGGAAAAGAACTGTTCAGAATGTTGTTCATAAAAAGAAAACAATTGAAAACACAGTTTTTCACATCTGTATTTATTAAGGTATAGTTACATATGGTACATTTGGACGCAAGTTTATCATTTCTCTTACTATGAACATTGCTAACTGCTGCCAGTTAGCACAGATTTCCTGTCCGCTTTGCACCTAATGAAAACTCACCCTAATTGTTCCACCAATTGGCAGATAGTTAACACAGTTCAATGCTCCAGTCCTGCTTGGGGTGATTTTAATATGGTACTTGACTATGAGGTAGACTGCAGCCATGGGGCTGCAGGACCTCACTCCAAGGTGGCACAAGCAGTCAAGCTCTAGATGGAAGATCATGCACTGTTTGGCACCTCAATAATCCCAGAATATGGGACTGCACTTGTTATTCTCAGGCTCAACACTCTTATAGTATGCTGGATATGTGGTTTGCATCCCCACCCATACTCCTGATGGTCACAGCAGTGTGTGTGTGTGTACAACCACTGCTCTTGGATCATGCCCCTTTGCTTCTTGATCTGCTGTGGGGACCTGTCCTCAAGTCTCCATCCTGGAGACAAGACCCCCTACTGATGCTAACATACTAAGATGCCTGCAGAGTAGGCCAAAAAGGTCTATTGAGACTGCTCAAAATTGCAGGACACGGTCCAGACACCATTGCTGCCCCCCTGCCCACCCCAATCCCCTCACCCCATCCCCCACCAGAGTTACACCTCCATTTCTGGCATTATTCAATTTTACCTTTCCCTTATATCTGTCCCAAACCCTCTTGAACCCCTCCACTGTATCAACAGTCACCAGTTCTGAAGGTAATGCATTCCATGGGGCCACCATCCTCTTGATAAAGTAACATCTCCTAGTCTCACCCCAGATCCTCCCACCAACCAACTTCATGCAATGCCCTCTGGTGGTTCCTTCTTCCCTTAGCTGGAATAGACTATCAATGCTAGACAAGCAGTTTCTGGCATTGATTCAGGAAGAGGTGTCAACCTTCTCTAGTATCAATAATATGGGGGGGGAAACATTTCTAGGGACCCTCTAGGAGGCCTTTAAAGTCACCATGAGGGGTCTCATCATTGGATACACATCACGCAGGAGAAAAGAGAGAGAAGTGGAATTAGTTGACCTGGAGTCTGCAATTAATGCAAAAGAAACAGATATAAAAGCTTTGCCCAAAGGGGTACTAACCCTATCCTACAAAAAAGATCTTGGCCCTCACACCTAAATTGAGTTCCTTCTGGCCAGAAAGGCTGAACTTGCCTTGACCAGACTCCAGCGCAAGTATTGGGAGGGTGGAGAATGTTGCAGCAAGGTTCTGACATATGGTATCAACAGGCTGAGAGGCACATTGCCACGCTCACTGACCCCACTAGAAAGATTTTTCTCCCAGGAGAAGGAGGACATCAACAACATCATGAGTGCTTTCTACAAAGCCCCCTGTAAGTCAGCCTCTGGAAAGAATGACTTCCAGAATAAATGACCCCTGGATAGAGGCTTTCCTTGATCCACTACACCTTCCCAAGCTGATGACAGAATACGCCCAGGCACTGGCTGCCCTGCTCACTTTACTTGAAATGGAGACTGTGCTAAAAGTCCTCAATCCCCAAAAGGTGCCAGGAGGGGATGGTTACTCAGCTGAACTCCTGCAACACCTTTCTCCCATGATCAGCCCCATACTGCTCCATCTATACAGGTAATCAGTGGGGACAAGCAGCTTCCTGCAGTCCGTGAGAATGGCTACCATCATAGTCTCCCCCAAGAAGGGAAAGGAGCACACAGGCCTGGCTAGCTACTGCTCAGTCTCCCTTGTCACTGCAGATAGCAAGGTCTTTGCAAAAGCTCTAGCCATGAGACTTGAAACTTTGCTGCCCACTTTGATTCCTACTTCACAAGTGGACTATGTACAAGGTAGACTGAGCTGGGATCATATATGTACCCTTGTCAACCTAATCCATGATGTACATATAGCCCCCACTCTGGCCATTGCCATCACAGTAGACTTTGAGAAAGTCTGATTCAGTGGAGTAGGGGTACCTTTACAAAGTACTGCAAAAAATGGACTTTGGTCAGCACTTCTTTTCCAATATACAAACCATTTACTATAACCCACAGGTCAGAGTGATCACTAACTTCACCATCTCTAGCACCCATTCTCACTGGAACAGGGTATACGTCAGGGCTGTCTGCTCACCCCACCTTTTTGTCCTGGTCACTGAACTCCTTACATCTGCTATCAGTGAAGATCTCATGACACATGGCATTCAAGGGGAAAAGGGCAGTATAAAACTCTACTGTATGCTGATGACTTGCTAGTACTCACTGAACATAACCCCAGCTCCACAAGACATCTTTTATCCCTTCTGCCCTCCTTTTCATCATTTTCAGGTTGAAAGATAAATAAATCAACGACTGAAGTTCTCCTATTGAATGAACTCTGTATGGCCAGTGTTTTACAATTGCTTGGCCTGCACTGGTCCCCTGACAGAATTAAATACCTGGTCATCAAGGTCACCACCAGGATAGCCAGAATGTGCGACCTCAGCCTTACACCATTCACCCAAGAGCTTAATTCTGAATGTGACTGTAACCCCCCTGCAAATGGGGGTTCCCAAAAGACTTCCAGGAGCTTGCTTGAATGCTCCAAGCCTGAATGGTGTTTGGCATTTAAGCCATTTATCAGTGAGTGTTTTTAGAGCCTCTGGTACTGTCTCTTTAAGAGCTGTCTGCTTGCAGACATAATTAGTTTGTATGGGGGGACTGTGTGCTTCTCTGTTTGAGTACCACTCGAACTGCTGCCAATTCACTCCATTTTGCAGTCACTAGAGTGCAAAGGGAACCTATCTGAAGGGTGTAACTGTTTGCCAGAAATCATTTAGAGTAATAATGAAAATACAGTTTGTCTAACTTGCTTTGCAGTCAGAACTGTGTTTGCCTAGTTCCCCATTCTAGTTTTGAACTGCTGAACTGGACCAATCAGTGTGGGGTAAGCTAGCTCTAAAATGGTGCCTTGGACGAATCAGAACTTGACTCATAATCTGAGCCAGCCACAAGAGGATTGTATGGGCAGTGACTCTGGGAGATGTAGTTTAGACTCGGCGCCTTTTGGACCAACAGCAGCAGTCTATTGTGAGTGACAGCCAATCCAGTCAAGAACTGGGAGGAACTCAAAAAAGTGCCCGTTTTTCTGTTGGAGTTTCAGTTTAGATCTGGCAGTGAAGGAAAGAAACCCTGTGCTCCTTCAGTGCACAGTTTCAGTCAAAAAACGTGTGTAAGGCCCAGAGTTCCGGTCTGCAGCTTGTGTAACTGCTTGTTAGGACTGAATCCGTCCTGTGAAAAGAATCAAAGGATCTCTGAAGAGTAGAAACCAGGCTCACCCTGTAGAAGACTGGAGAATTGTTGAATTGCACTCGGTCTGTCAGGAACTGAATCTGCTGTGTGTTCTCCCGGGTATTGTGCAGTAATTGCGATCGGGATAGAGAAGCAGCCTGCCTGGTATTGTACTTTCTTTTTTTACCATATAAATGTGTGAAGAGTCTCGTGGAGCTCAAGAGTAGCCCTGCTGACGTTGAAGGACCCTATCTTGTTTGGAGGTCGTGAGTACTAATTCAGGTCGCTCCCTGTTGAATTGCCACATTAAATCCAAATGGAATCACTGTACTGCTGACTGTTTAAACTAATTTTTCTTTTCACTGTGTGAAAGGCCCCACCAGCTGCCACGGTTTGGACTAGCCACTCAGGGCTTGGGTACCCAGGGACAGTAACTGGTAGGATAGAGCCTGTGCACAGAGCCATAGGTAGATAGTAAAGTGATAAGCTAATTAACCTGATTTCCCTGTCCTTGTTATATCCCCTAAATAAATCAGAGCTGCTTGTTTCAGCAAGTTATACTTCCTGAGGTATTTGTCTATGTTAAAGAACTGTACTGTGATTGTTGCACTGTATCTTATTTCAGGAGGTCCCAGTGCGGAACTAGTCCTGGGGTAAGTGTATACTGTGAAGGTAATTCTGATATATTGTGTGGGCCACTAGTGGGAAGAAAGGGGGGTTGCAGTGTCCCAGAGGGCTGTGACCAAGTAAGTTTAACTATTGCAAACCCTGACCTCTGGGTGGAGGCACCCACCATTGGATCCAGGCCCCTCAACCTGTTAGTGGCAAATCAGGCAGGGGTAGTAGCCCCTGGGATAGCGCCATCTAGGGGTTACATGACCATTGAAAACTCCTGCAGCTCTCTACAGCAGGGAAAAAAGAAGCAATAAAGATGGTAACAGCTCCAAAGATACTTTATATCCTATCCTATCTTCTGGTACATATCCACAACAAATGGTTTGAGGCTATAGACAGAATACATGGCACCTTTCTATGGGATGGCAATCAACCCAGATATAGCAGAGCCAGCCTTACACTCACTGGAGAAAGAGAGGATGGGGACTCCCCTGGTTCAAAGCATATTTTTGGGCCTTCCAGACAGCTCACACTATCATATGGATCCAGGTTCCAGACACCGCAACCCCAGGGATGACCTGGCAGGTGGTATGACCTGGGTGGGGCAGAGGAACACAGGTGAAGGTAAAAAGGATCATAGGGAAGGCAACAAACTTCTGTGTAAAGCAAGAGAGCAAAAGCAAGATGAAAAAGAGATTGCTGTAGTTCTCAAAAGAGGTGGCAAGAAAGGTAAAGGCTAAGAGGCTAAAAGGGTAGCATTCAGAAAGTATAAGGAGATGCAGAGGGAGGAGGATAGGGAGGTGTATCAGGGCAAACAGAGTGAAGCAGGGAGAGCAGTAAGGATCACAGTGGCACAGACTGAAACCAGAATGGTCCAGGCAGTGACAAAGGGGTTGGGGGCAAGACATCATTTAGATATGTAAGCAAAAGGAGGAAGCCCAGGGGTGGGATTGTAAGATTAAAAAGGAAAGGGAGGGACTGTGCAGAGGGGGACCAGAAAAAGACAGACATACAGAACAAATACTTTTGTTTAGTGTTCACAGAAGAAGGAAAATGGGACGGTGTTACAAAAAAGTAACAGGAGCATTGGAGGGATGGAGGTGGACATTAGTTCATTTTCAGAAGAGAGTGTCCTGAAAGGACTTACTAATTTGAAAGTGGACAAATCAATGGGCCAGATGGAGTGCATCCAAGGGTATTGACTTGCAGGAGCTCAGGGAGGTACTAGCTGCACCTTTGACAGTCCTGTTTAATAGCTCATTGGAAACAGGAGTGGTTCCAGAGGACTGGAGGAGGGCACATGTAGTCCCAGGAAAGAGGCTGTCAATTATGGGCCAGTCAGCCTGACATCGGTGGTGAAAAAGTAAATGGAGTGAATGCTGAAGCAAAGGACTGTGGAATATCTTGAATCTAGTGGGTTACAAGACTTGAGGCAACATGGATTCATGGGGGGGAGGCCATGTCAAATGAACATGATAGCTTTCTTTGACTAGGTGATCATGAAACTAGATCAGGGTGGAGCTGTGGATGTAGCCTTCCTATTTTTCCTTACTGTTCCACATAGGAGGCTAGTAAGCAAGCTGAGTAGCTTAAGAGTGGGTCCAAAGGTAATAAAATGGGTAAGAAATTGGTTAGGGGATTGGCAGCGGGGGTGGTAAACAGAGTTCACTCAGAGGTAGAGAGAGTGTCCAGTGAGGAGTCTTAGAGATCAGTGCTGGGACCAGTCCTCTTTAATGCCTTTCTAAGACACATTGCAGAAGTGCTGGAGGGGAAGGTCTGCCTCTTTGCAGATGACACCAACATTTGTAATAGAGTGGATACTCCGGGGGGGGGGGGTTGGAAGGTCGTGGGTGATGGAAGGAGATCTGATAAAACTCAAGGACTGCTCAAGGATATGGCAGCTGCTTGCTTTCAACATGAAAAAGTGCAAAGTAATACACTAGGAGCCCAGAAACCCAGGTGCACAGTACAAAATGGGTGAAGTGGTACTGATGACAGCCAAGCAGCAAAGAGACCTGGGGTAATCATATCAGATGACCTAAAGGTCAACAAGCAATGTGACAAGGCAGTTGGGAGGGCCAGTGGTTTACTGGGGTGCATAGGGAGGGGTCTTAAGGAGATACTGCTGCATAGGAAGGGACTGTAAGCTGAAGAGGGGGTATGGGCACCACTTAAGGAGTTTAATGCATAAGGGGGTAAGGGCAGCACAGAGGTATGAAAATGGAGGGAGATAAGAGAAAATGCGCCAGAGGGTGGTGTAGCAGAAATAGGGGAGGATGGAGACAGTGTAGTGGGGCAGGGTACAGGGAGCTGCAGGATGCTAGGGGGTTGGCATGGTAAGAATAGTGGGCTACAATGGTTGTGGGGTAGCTGTTTGGATGGCCATACTATGGAAGCTAGGTGGGTGTCCAATCTGTCATAGGCTGAGGAGGCTGGAGGGAGAAGTGCAGTGGCTAGGTAAGGAGTTGGGGAGGGTGAAGGGAGGGGGAGCTGGGGCAGGTTAGCCTTTGGCACAAGATAGCATGATGCCAAGGCATAGTAGGAGCATCAGAACTGAAGAGGGAGCGGCAGGGAAGAGGGGGAGAGGGGTCAAGATAACTAGGGAGTCTAGTAACGGAGGAAAGCCTCAGGAAGGGAGGAAGGAGCCTAGTCTCAGCAACACTGAGAAGGAAGGTAATAGATTTGCAGTGTTGGCAGAAATGAAGAAGAGGGAGGCGCTGGATCTGCAAGATGGGGCAGGAGGGAATAGGGACAGAGACAGCCCAGGTGACAGCAGTTGGACAGAGGAAGGAGGGAAGGGGAAGAGGGACTCAGTTGGACTGGTGGATGGAGGGGACAGGGGTAATAGGGGAAGGGCAATGCTGGTGAGATAGATGCCAGAGACACAGCAGGAGAGGGATGGGGACCCAGAATAGGGGTAGAGAAGTGGAAGATAGTGAGGTAGCATTGGGGGAGGGGTGCAGGCCAGGGAGGAGTTTGGGGAGGTGCGAGAGTTGGATGGGGTTACTAAAGGCAGGATAAAGGTGGGTCTACTAATGAATACATAGAGAAGAGGTTGGGGGAGGTATGAGGCATGAAGAGGGGGGTTCCAGTGCTGGGCATTCCATACTGAAGGGGATCAGATGGGACAGTAAGGGGGAAAGACATAGCCAAATCTGGGTCGAATCCATACCTGGGCTGACTGCTGACAGGGTGGGGCAGCAGGGTGGGGCAGTCTCTTCTTAAATGTGCAGGGAAGGGAAGGAGGAGACCTCATGTCGTGGTGCACACGGGTATGAATGATCTGGCAGGGGGGGATAATGGAAGTGGTACGGGAGCAGTTCAATGAAATGGGAAGACTATGTGAGGAGATGGTGGGATCGATAGCCTTCTTGGAGGCACTCCCAGTACCCTGTATGAGTACAGAAAGGAAAGGAAGGATACGTGAGTTTAATATTTGGCTGGGAGAATGGTGTCGCTCAAGGGTGTATGGCTTGGTGGGTGGCTGTGGTAGAACCTGGGACAGGAATGTCCTGTAAGCCAGGGACAAACTTCAACTGAGCAAGGAGGGGAAAGCGATACTGAAGCAGAAGGTAGAGGAGTATGCAGAAAGAAAGATGAATTTAAACTAGAAAGGGAGGGTGGCGAGTGGTCAGATGGTAGACAGGGGTCCCGGGGGGGGGCCTGACAAGCCTACCCCCTAGTTAATGGGGAAGGCAAAAGGATGGGGACAAAGGTTGGGTGGATAAAGGAGGGAGAAGAGTTAGGGAGGGGAAGGGAGTGGGTTGGAGAGTGGTCTTGCTGAACGCGAGGAGCCTTGGAAACAAGTCAGCTGAGTTTCAGGCCCTATTGACAGAAAGGAGGGTGGGCATTGTGGCCATCATGGAAATGTGGGCCACACAGAACTGGGAGTTGATGGTCCTGGGGTATGGGATATTCAAAAATGATAGGACCAAGGGGAGGAAGGGGGGTGGTGATCTACTGTATGTGCAGGAGGGGATAAGGTGTGCAAGGGATGAGGTGGAGGAGGGCAGGATAGAGGCCCGATGGATGCATTTTCAGGACTGAAAATGCTGGACACTGGGGATGGGGTAGTTTATAGACCACCTGTTCAACTGGAGGACCTGGAGCAAATCCGAAGGGTCTGCAGGAAGGGTAACACGGTGGTGGTGGAAGACTTCAACCTACCTGGGGTGGATTGGAGTACCCCAACCACCACAAGTGCAAGGGAGCAAGCCCTATTAGAGGCATTTCAGGACAGCTTCTTGATGCAGTTGGTCCATGGGCTAACTCAGATAGGAAATACTCTGGACCTTGTACTGTCTAGTGGGGAGATGGTAAGGGATCTAAGGGTGGAGGACCCATTGGTGGGGAGCGATCACTACTCGGTATGGTTCACACTCAACATGGGGAGAGAAGTTGGGGGTACAGGTACCAAGGTGATAGACTTTAAGTGGGAGAACTTTAAAAACATGGGGGAAATTCTGATGGGGCACCTGGAAGGGATTCGGCCAGGCTGGGACATAAGTCAGAAGTGGGATGTTATAAAAAAGGGGCTAGTGGAGGCAATGGGGGCAGGCAGTAGAACACAGAGCAAAAAAGGGAGGGCAAGGAAACCCAGCTGGATGACTCAGGAGGTCAGGGAGGGGGTAAGGGCCAAGAGAGAAGAATTCCGGAGGTTCAAAAAGTCAGGGAGGGGAGAAGACAAGGAAGAGTACACAAAGAAATCCAGAGAGGCTACCAAACTAGTCAGAGCAGCCAAGGCTTCCAGGGAGCTGAGGCTGGCACAGGGTATTAAAAACGGAGAAAAGGATTTCTTCAGATACATAAGTGAAAGAAGGAGCAACAAGGACCAAATAGTGAGGATAAAAAGAGACGGGGTGGGTGGGTGGAGAGAGGGGAGGATCAGGAAGAGGCATTAAATGAATACTTCTGTTCTGTATTCATGCAAGAGAAAGCTGGGCAGGTACCACAGGGGAGGGGTGGGATAGATGGGGGAGGAGATGACAGATGCGAGGATTACTGAGGACAGGGTACTGGAAGGGCTGAGGGCATGGAGGGTGGACAATGCACCTGGGCCAGATGGCATTCACCCTAGGGTACTCAAGGAGCTGGCTGAGGTTCTGGCAGTGCCACTGGCTGACCTGTTCAATACCTCCCTGGACACAGGATGCATACCACAGGACTGGAAGATGGCCCATGTAGTGCCCATCCACAAAGGTGGTCTAAAGGATGAACCAGGAAACTACAGGCCAGTGAGCCTCACATCAACTGTGGGGAAGCTCATTGAGACAATCCTGAAAGAGAGGCTGGCGACCTTTTTGGAGGACACTGAACTCCTGGATAGGCATTAGCACGGGTTTGTCTCGGGCAGATCCTGCCAGACCAACCTCACTGAGTACTATGATTGGGTGAAAAGGGAACTAGACAAGGGCCATGCAGTGGATGTCCTGTATTTGGATTTCAGCAAGGCCTTTTATTCTATGCCGCATGGGAGGCTGGGGGGGAAGCTGGAAGCTGTGGGGGTGGGAGGAAAGATGGTGAAATGGATAACGAATTGACTGAAGGGTAGGCAGCAGAAGATGGTAGTGGGAGGGGAACTCTCAGCACCAAGGGCAGTGACAAGCGGATTGCCACAGGGATCAGTACTGGGGTCAGTGTTGTTCGGGTTATTCATAGCTGATATCTCACATGGGATCCAAAGTAACATCAGTCTGTTTGCAGATGACACCAAAATGGAGGGGGTGGTTGATGACATTAAGGGATGGAAAGGGCTACAGGATGACCTAACTAAACTGCAGTAATGGTCAGAAACATGGCAGCTATGGTTCAATGCCACGAGGTGCAAGGTAATGCACTTCGGAGCAAAGAACCAGGGGAGGGATTATCAGCTGGGAGTGGTACAGTTGGATAGCACCATGGAGGAAATGGACCTAGAAGTACTTATAATGGGGAGCATGAACAACTCTGCTCAGTGTTGGAAGGCGGCAGTGAAGGCCAACAAGATGCTGGGGTGCATAGCGAGGGGAATCTCCTCCAGAAGTAGGGAGGTAGTCCTCCCCCTTCCCCCTGTACAGGTCACTGGTCAGGCCACACCTGGAGTACTGTGTGCAGTTCTGGTGCCCATAACTGAGGAAGCATAGCAGATTGTTGGAGGGGGTGTAGTGAAGAGCAACAAGGATGATCCAGAGATTGGAGGGCAAGCCCTACAAGGAAAGGCTGAGCGAGCTAGATATCTTCTCCTTGGAGGAGAGAAGGAATGGGGGGAACATGATTGAGACCTTTAAGAACTTGAAAGGGATAAACAAGGCTCAAACAGAGGGAATCTTCCAATTAAGAAGAGGATGGGACATGAGAGAGCACAGTCTCAGACCAGAGAGGGGAAGATTTAGGATGGAGGTAAACAGACAGTTCTTCATGGAAAGGATGGTGGGTAAGTGGAACACTCTACTACAGGAGGTGGTGGCCTGTAAAATGGTGGGCAGTTTCAAGAGGGGATGGGACAGAGCAAGGGTGAGGGTAAATCTAAGGAGGGAGGAGTGGGAGGGGCAGCTGTGAGATGAGGGGCTAGCTGCACAATCAAACAGGCTCAACAGACTGTGAGGCCTATTTCTGGTGGCATTTTCATATGTTCGTAGTTCATATCACCAGCAGAAAGTGGGAGGTGGTAATGCCTCTGTATAGATGGCTAGTAAGACCTCACCTAAAGTACTGTGTGCAGTTCTGGAGACCTCATCTCCAGAAAGTTATTGACAGAGTGGATGTGGTCCTGAGGAGGGCAGCTAAAATGGTACAGGGTCTGCATCAGAAGCCCAACAAGGAGACACTTAAGGAGCTAAATATGTACACCCTGGAAGAGAGGAGGAAGAGGGATATGATAGACTTTTAAATACCTCAGGGGTAAATACAGTACAGGAGGGAATCATTTTTCTGAAAAAGAGGTGCCCAAGGACAAGGAGTATGATAAGAAGCTGGGGGTGGTAGAGTCAGGAGAGATATGAAGAAATACTTCTTCACAGAAAGAGTGGTGGATTCCTGGAACAGTCTTCCAGTGGAAGTGGCGGGGGTGAAAACAGTGGTGGGGTTCAAGAATGCATGGGATAGGCATATGGGAATAAGGGGACAGGGGGTGGGTGAATGGGCCAGAGATCAATTCAATTCAATCAAGTAGGCTCTGCAGTGATACTATAGGCAGGGAAAAATGGGCAGACTAGGTGGGCCAAGCAGTCCTTATCTGCCAGCAAATTCTGGGCTTCTGTGTTTCTATTATGACTTCACATCTAGTCCTCACTGATAGAAGGGAGGACCCCCATCACGTATCTGCACACTACCTACATCAAGCCACTGAGCTGCCACCCTACCATGGCTCTGTCACTTGCAGCCTGACAACAAGCTCAAAAGAAACTCGATATCTATGCTCCTATATGGGAGAATCTTAATATCAGAATAGGCTGGTCCATGGTACAATGGGAAAAAAGGACAGAAAGAGGAATCCATTCGATTAAGGATCTACTTATGCCTGGATCCAGCTCCATAGATTCCTTCCAGGGACATGGGGACCATTATTATCTAGACAAAAGAGACTTCTGGTGGTACCTGTAACTCAGGAGTGCTCTGAATCATACAATACCAGACCTCAGGAATGTGGCTGTAGCTGCTCCATGGCACCTCCTCCCCCCCAGGATAGCTCAAGACACAATGAGGTAGAGCCTGTAGCATCTATCAACACATATGAGATAGCCTTGCTGACCTCTCTCTCAAAGCACAAGCCCAATAGAAGACATGCCTCTGGAAATCAGATGAGGAAATAGACTGTATATCTTGTTGAAAGCTGGTCCACACTGCACTGAGGGACAACAAATCATGCCTAGCGCAGAACCAACTTATGCATCACTGGTATTGCACACCAAATGGCACTAAATGCAACTAACTTAATTGCCAACACAAACTGCTGGTGATGCTAGTGATGCAGGTCTTCAGGGGTAGATCTGCACCAGGTCATGTGGACATGTCTGCTACTACAACTCTACTGGACACAGTTAACCCAATTCCTTGCTAAAGTACCGAAGTGACCCATAAATAGGCCCTTAGAACTTCTCCTGGTGGGCTTTTCTGGGGAGACCCAACCCTGTCTCCCACTGCCCTCAAATGGATTATGGTGATCTCGGTGGAGGCCAAACTTAATGCATATCTGAGATATCCACTCAGTGAACTCCTTAATGATCTATCTGCACTAGTCAAGTTTGAAAGATTATCCCATCGAGGTAGCAACACGCTAGACAAATGTAATGCTACATGGTAACACAATGCACTATATGGGGATACCAGACTTCCACCAGGACAGCACACAGCCACTGTCAAGGGAGAGGGTCGGGTGACTCACACATGAGGCACCTCAAACTTGCCCTCAGGGAACCAGCTCTGACCCCCTATTCATGTGGACACGTATGTATTCCAACCTTTCACATTAGACAATCTAATCAGTTACCGGAGGTACAACTAATAAAATCCAACCCCCTTTTTAATACATTGCTAATGTAAATATTTAAATGTTCACCACTCTACTGCTCATCTGATGCTCACCCTTGGGAAGAAAGGTTTTCTTTCCCCTGACAAAATTCTACATAGTTAGTCCAGTGGACAGGTTATATTTACTGCTTAGATATTTTAACTGTTTTAGCTGTAGGTCATACAACAGTTAACATTCAGTTACTGGTGCTGGTTTTCTTCTTTGCTATCTGATAGAAACTTTTTGTTTGTTCCTGACACAACAAATTATACTGTTGGATATATAATGTGTGTATGTATGTTTTTTTTCTGAAAACTTCCATTAAGATTAACTACAAAAAGAAAAACATAAGTCCATCTAACCAAATCTGGGTACTAAACACCCAAAACATGTTATGCAGTAACACATGAGCAATGAGCTTAAAGAGGGACTCAAGCCCAAATCTTTAGCATCAATAAAGTCAGAATTTTTTTTAGTTGTTTAACCAGGAGTAGCACACTAAGCTGAAAGCTTTTTTACAGGAGCAACCTGGGAGCACATGGAAGTTAAGTGACTTGCTCAGGGTCACACAGTATGCAGGTGGAAGCGGTGGGATTCAAACCCAGCCCTGGTCTGCTGGATGTCACCAGATTTGCAGCTCAGAGCCTTAAACCACTGCCCTATACTGCCTCCCTTATTTGGAATTTGGATCAGCATATCCTTAATCAGCCTCATGCCAAAAATTGGACCTACAAGTTACTTTGTTTAAAATTTATTTATTTATTTGTTGAAATTGTTTCACCAGGAAAAGCACACTGAGCAGGAACTGCTCGTCTCCCGGTGCGACCTGAGGGGAGGGGTAGATTGTTGAGGAGGATAAGGGTAGACATTTTCAATCATATATACATACAAATTTACAATACAGTTGAGTACATTTGACAGAAAGGCTGACCTTAGATATCAATTTACCCTAATGGGCATGGTAGCGGTAACAAATGGGAAGCCCAGTTTAAGCATAAATGCATAAATACATATGGTTACATAATACTGATACATATATTTGACAGAAATAGATGAGCGTGGATAATACATATATTCTAACAGTTGAGAGTAATAATCACAATGAGGAAAACTGTTAGGTGTGGGATTTGGAATTTGAGTGAGGTTGAAAAAGTGTGAGCTGACTAGCTCAAAGTGAAGTAGATGTGGGTAGTTTTAGCAAGGTTGCTCCGTTGAGTCTGCTGGGAGAAGACATATAAAGTATTGGAAGAATAATTGGAGAGTTAGCTGCAGGAGCAGTTTACTGAGAAGTGGTTGGCAAGGGCATAGGCTAGTGAGCATACAGAGGATGAGTGGTGAATTTAAGTGGGGAGGAAGTTCCAGAGTTGAGGGAAGCAGTGGGTGAAAGCAGCCTGGCCAACTTGGGTCCTATGTCTGGGGATTAACAGGAGCCAGGAGTCTAGGGACCTTAGTGCATGGGTGGGTGCCCGGGGGGCGATAGTGCAGAGGCCAGGTAAGCTGGGAGGGTACCAAGCCAGTTCTTCATGATAAACTTGGCACAGTGTATTTGGTGGCAGTTCTCAAGGGAGGGGAGTGTTAGGGAGTGGTATAGCTCACAGTGGTGGGTGTGGGAAGGGGCGTCTAGAGCGAACTGGCAGAAAGCGTTAAAAAGGGTATCCAGTTTGGATAAGACTGACTTTTGGGTGGCACTGTATACAATATCACAATAATCAAAGGAGGGGAGTATCATTTTCTGGATAAGCTCACGACTGACCGGGTAGGGAAGGCTAGAATGGCTCCGATATAAAGCCACTAGCTTGGGATGGAGTCTTTTTAGTATGGAGTCAGCATGGACTGAGAAGGTGAGGTGGCGGTCAAGCCAAACACCGAGATACCGGAAGGAGGTGACGTCCTCTGGCTGTGTCCCATCTAGGGTGTGGAAAAGTGGGAGGGAGGGGAACCTGGTTAGTCATTGAAAAGTGCCAAAGGTCATGGTTACAGTTTTTTTAGCATTTAGAGAGAGCTGGTGGGAGTTGAACCAGTGCTGGACTATGTTAAAATCCACCTGGAGGGAAGAGGCAACTGTGACTGGGGAGGAGTCAGAAGAAAATAGGACAGTGTCGTCGGCATACATGTGGATCGAGGAGGTGGAACAAATTTGTGGCAGGTTGTTTAGAAAAATAGAGAATAGGATGGGCTCCAGCACTGAACCTTTGGGGACACCAGTAGACATGGAGAGGGGAGGGGATATGGCATCCGCTATCCTTACGGATTGAGTGTGGTCAGTAAGATAGGCAGTGAACCAGGCAGTAGCATAAAGGGAGAGGCTAGGTAGTAACAGAGGGTGAGAGACAATATCGAAGGCCTTAGCCAGATCGATGAAGATGGTAGCGGTGATAAGACCACTGACCATTCCAGACTGGATGGTGTCATTGAGACTTAGTAAGTAGAAGGCGGTGGAGTGATCTTTCCTGAATCCGGGACTGGTAGTATGTGAAGAAATTTGTGTCCGTGAGATAGGAGGTGAGCTGCATAAGCACTAGGTGTTCTTGCAGCTTTGCCAGAGCAGGGAGGAGGGAGATTGGCCGATAGTTTGAGGTGGAGGTGGAGGTGGAGGCTCCCCCTTTGGGGAGAGGGATGACAATGGTATGCTTCCAGGACAGAGGGACCGAAGCAGTGGTGAAGGATTGATTTAGGAGGTAGGCAATAGGGATGGCTATGGCCGTGGCCAAGAAGAACAGAAGTTTGGAGTCTAGTCCATCTGGGGAATTTCCTTTAGAGGTGTTTAATGATTGTAAGGCCTCTAGCACTTCAGCCAGGGAGATTTCCCTGAAGGAGAATGTACTGTACATGTATTGGGAGGAAATGTTTGCCCTGTAGGAGGAGGGGATGGTGACATGGCGGGTAAAGCGCAAGTGGAGAAGTATAAGTTAAATTCAGTAGTGACTGAGATTGGATCTGATAGCGTGGAGTTGTTAATGTTTAGGAGAGGAGAGGGTTTAGCAGCTGGGGGTGAGAAGGGGGAGTGTATGACCTTTCAGAATTTGGAGGGGCTATTAAGGTTAGATTGGAGGTAGGATCTAAAGTACTCAGCTTTGGCTAGTCAAGTTGCTCCGGTGCACATGTTCCACAGATACCGGTAATGGGAGAGGTCTTGAGGTAGGGCTGAGGCTTTGAAAGTACGCCATGCTAGATCATGGGCATTCATGCATGCTGTGAACTCTTGGGAGATCCAAGGCAGGTGGGTTCCGTGTACCCTAGTACGTCGTAGCGGGGCATGTGTATCCCAAACCTTAAGAAATGTGTTTTCGAAGTGTAGTAGAGTGCCATCAATCGGGCTGGGGGAGGAGCCAGTTTGCTAGGCCAAGGTCATTTAGGAGGGGAGCAAGATTGAGGGATTTGAATGACCGTTGGACTAAGAACTTTGGAGGTGATTTGAGATGGCGGATTTTTCGAACAAGGTAGATGACATGGTGATCACTCAGTGAGTCAGGGTGGAGACCAGATTGGATGACTGTGTGAGGATGGGAGGTCAGAGCCCAGTCGATAAGGGAGTGGTTACCCGATTTGTGGTTTAGGTGGGTGTGCTTGGTGATGAGTTGGGTTAAACTGAGGGCAGCGACTTCTGTCTGGGTTTTGTTGAGGGTTGGGGCTAGCCAGTTTTGGTTTATGTCACCCATAGTGTATAATTCCCCAGTGGGTGTGCGTGAACTGATTTGTGTAAGAATGTCAGTAACAGTTGTGGGGATGCCTGGTCGGCAGTAAATTCCGGCAACTAATATAGGCAGCGAGAAGGATAGAGTGAGCTGGAGCAGCAAGAGTTCATATGCTTTAGGTTCGGTTTTGGATAGGATTATTTCATGGCGTATGTCCGTACTTATGTAGATGGCTATGCCACCACCTCTCGTGGCCCCGTCCTGATGGGCCAGAGGGTAGCCAGGGATTGCGTCTGAGGAGTCAGGAATGTTTTTGTTAAGCCAAGTTTCAGAGATGATGAGGACATCAGGGGTATGTACGGCAGCGAGTACTTGTAGCTGATCAATTTTGAGGGGTAGGCTGTGAATATTTAGGTGAAGGAGACAGAGGCCTTTGGGGAGGGTGTAACCTAGCAGTCGGGAGCGGATGGGATGTGAGGTGGGGGGGCCAGTTGGCTGGGGTTGGGGAGGAAGTGGTAATGAGGGTCCTGGGTTTGGGTGTATATCTCCTGCTGCCAGAAGAAGGAGGGTGAGGGATAGGTGCTGGGCTAACATATGGAGGTAGTTTGTCACGGATGAGCCCCACTGCGATTGAAGGGGTAGGTGGACATTAGTGCGAGAAGCGGGGAAGGGACGAGAAGCAAGTAGGTGCAGGAGAGTGGGGGGCAGGCTTGAATAAGAAGAGGGGGAACGTATAGTGGAGTGGGACCTGGTAGGAGTGGGTAGGAGGGAGAGCACAGGGTTGGAGGGGTAGGGAGGAGCTACAATGTGTGCCATGTAGAGGGAAGGGAGCAAGGGAAAGGTAGGTGGCATGGTGGAGAGGAGAGGTGGGAGGCAGGAGAATAGACAAATGAGGAGAGGCAATGCGCTAGACTGGGTGGTCATGGTTCTGGGATTTTGTGGCAGCCTAAATAGACGAGGAGGTAGTTCGAGGAGAAGGAGCCAAGGATTGGTAACTAGGAGAAAGGAGCCTAAGGAATTGGATGGGGTGACTGTGGTGGTTTGACCCCGAGGAGGCTGAGTGGCCAAATGATTAGGAGGTGGAACAGAGAGAAAGGGGAGTGAGGAGTGGAGGGGGGCCAATGGAAGGCCGCAGAAGGCTAGTAGGGGGTCGGGCCTGAAAAAAGAGGGTGGACAGGGAGAGTATTTAATCAGTGGAGGGGGTGGGGAAGGGTGAGAGGGAAGAAAATTGCAGACAGGGAGAGGCAAGGGTAATAATTTGCAATACAAAAGCCCAGTGAGATTTGGGCACCAAGAAAGCTGGCTCGGGAGGGGGGGAGATGTGGGGGATTACAGAAGCACTAAAAGGGCTGAAATCACTTAACACTCTAACACTGTTAAACAGCTGATGGGTTAAAAGTTAGAAGTTTTGTAACCCTTAAATCACTGCCTGTTCAAAAAGTCAGTTTCAGAGAAGAGCTACTGATGATGTCACCTCCTGAACTCACAACCTAGTCCTCCTTGCAAACTACCTTATATGACTTATTTCTTCTATGTTACTTAAAACTGCAGGTGTAGTAAACATTTAACATAGAAACATAGAAACATAGACTTTGACGACAGATAAAGACCGCTTGGCCCATCTAGTCTGCCCATTTCCCTACCTACAGGATAGGCCGCAGATCCTAGTTAACCAACAGCCTATTTCTTCCTACCCCCCACAAGAATTGCCTTATGTCTGTGCCATGCATTCTTGAATTCTCCCACAGTTTTAGACCCCACAACCTCCTCAGGAAGGCTGTTCCATGCATCCACTACCCTCTCTGTGAAATAATACTTCCTCACATTGCCCTGGAACCGCCCCTCTATCTTTAAATTGTGTCCCTTGTTCTTGCACATCTTTTTCTGAAAGATGCTACCCTCTTGGACTTTGTTGATTCCACTGTGGTACTTAGGAGGTTGTGAAGGCCGGAGACCACGGTGCCCTCCCCGCCCCGAATCAAGCGGTCAGCAAAAGCCGCAGGAGGCTCCCAGGAGGTCGTGGAGGGCCGGAGACCATGGCGCCTCCCCACCCCCGCCCGAATCAAGCGTGTCAGCAAAAGGTACAGGAAACGGCAGTGTGCTTTGCTTGCTGCTCCTTATGAGGCATCTCAGCAGTTTGGATTTCTGACTTTGAATCTGGCGCCTTTTTCTATCGGCTCGTTTAACTGCTTCACTAGTGTGATACCTGATCGACTGGTGCCTTAAGACCTGCTCAATAAGTACTTCTGCATTTACTACTTTTCTCTTTTTTGATTGTTATGATTGTGTGTTTTAGTTTCCTGGTGCAGACAAGATTTAATTTATGCAGGTCTTACATGTCTGTTTCCAGTCCCGATTAGCTATCCTGTTGTGTAGAGATTAGATAACTGCAGCGTTTGTACTCCCTCCCCAAGTCTGCTCTCAATTTAGCCAGTATTTAAAGTCCCTTACCTGTCCTTTTCTCTCTCCACAGCCGCAAGGAGAGCTCCCAGGAGGTCGTGAGGGCCGGAGGCCACGGCGCCTTCCCCCACCCCCACCCTCCGAATCAAGCAGTCAGCAAAAGGTACAGGAAACGGCAGTGTGCTTTGCTTCCTGCTCCTTAGCAGTTTGGACTCTAGCCCCCCTGACGCAGGGCGTCGGCTCCCCACCACCCCCACCACCACCCTTGGTGAACACTCTCTTTTATAGGTTGCTGTAAGGCTGTTTTAACCAATCAGCCAAGTTCTCCATTTGCAGCTTATATTTTTCAACCACTAGAGGCTGCTTTCAGAATTCTCTCCAGTTTCCCTGCCACAAGTAGAGCCTACATTTTACAAACTGACATGATTACTTCTATCATTCTGCTATTCTGCCAGCTGCTCCCCCCTGCCCAGCCACCCACCCTGTCACATCCAATTACTCCCTTATTCACCTCCCATACATCAGCCTACTGTATGAATGCCTGGCAATTTGTGACTCTCTGGGTTACCAAGAGCCTCTCCCATGGCCCCATTATTGGAGCTTGGGGAATAGACTACTTTCCTCACACTCGCCATACATGTCAATCTAGCCTGTTTACCCTTACCACCCCCCTATGGGGTGTCCTGTTTTAGCCGCCCGAACTGGTTACTCCATCAAACATCCTTGACTGTCGCCACCTACTACATGCCTACCTAAACTCCCATGCGCTACCCATTCCTACTGTCCCATCCGCCAAACCCCATACCCGTACAACCCTCCTTGTTAGGAGATAGTATTTTAGGCACCCCCCCCTTTAGATTCCTGCTTCTCCTCCTCCTATTGTCTGGCAACACACATCCTAATCCAGGACCGCAAAAGAGCGAAATACCTCCCCAAAGTATTCAGGGTCAGCTACGCATCACATCTCTCAACATTTGTAGCATCCTAAAAAAAATGGGATTCCTTCCAGGGTTGGGTGCAGATGCACCAACCAGATGTTATAGCTCTAACAGAAACCTGGCTCACCCCTCAGACCCCGGACTCCACCATCTCACTGCCTGGGTTTACCCTCTACCGTGCAGATAGACATGGGAAGAGAGGGGGTGGTTGTGCCCTCTACACTAGGGACAAACTACAGGGTCACCTACTCCAAACCCCCCATTTGGGGGCTGGTTCCCAGGCACTTACCATCAAGCTGACTCTGGGAAGAGCCCAAAATCCTATCTACATAACAACAGTATACTTCCCCCCAAAGGACCAAAATCCAAGCACTTCTGTCATACCTGGACATGTTACCATCCCAGTCGGAAATATTAGTACTTGGCGACTTTAACATTAATTGGCTAAGTAAAGATGCCAGACCATATATTGATCTCGCTACAGCCCAAGACCTTACTCAACTGGTCACCTCCCCCACACATCGGGATTTGCGCACCGGATCATCTTCCTTACTGGACCTCATCTTCTCCAATCGCCCGTCCAAGATCACCAATGTGTCCATCCTCCCTGATGCCCTCAGCGACCACTCCCCTGTGCTCTGCTCATGGTCCTGCAAAATCCCAAAATCCCCCCCAAAATAATTATACAACGTAAATTGGGTCTTGGCAAACTGGCACAACTAAAAGCGCACCTCAGGACCGTGGATTGGTCTTTCATCTCGATCTCCAGAAACATTGACAGTGCTTTGGATCTATTTTCCCGGGCCTTTAATAATATATGTGACCTCTATGCACCCTTCACGAAAAGAATGGTCAAAGGCAATCACATACCCTGGCTCACTGAAAGACTCAAGTCTCTAATGAGAACTACAGACTCACTATGGCATCTCTCCCTAGAGTCTGGCCTCCCCCATGATAGACAGAATTACAGAACGGCCCGTAACAAGTGCACCTGGGCCATTCGCAGGGCAAAAGCTGAATACTATAAAACTGCCTTAATTTCGTCATGGGGCAGTGGCCGTAAATTCTGGATCAACATTAAGGAAATTTGCGGGAAGGTCCCCAATCTTGTCCCCTCCCAGGTCTTGTCTAATGGGGCCCTGACCTCCGACCCCTCTACTATCGCTGCTGTCGTCAGTGACACCTTCTCCAATCTCAGCCATGTACTCCCCCTAACTTACATGACCCTCCAGCACCTAGCACTTCCCCCCCGCACCCACGTGCCCCCCTTCTACTTTTGCCACATCTCGACCACAGCTGCCGAATCATACCTTACTGCTGCCCTTAGCCGCGCCACCTCCAACGCTGACTCCCTTGATCTCAGAATCCTCAGGCTCTCCCTTAAAGAAGTGCTAGCTCCTCTCACCCACATACTAAACCTCTCACTCTCACTAGGTAAATTCCCCACCATCTGGAAATCGGCCTCTATCACCCCTATATTCAAAGGTGGTGATCGCTCTGCCCCTAACAACTACCGCCCAATCTCCATACTCCCTCCCCTCTCCAAGGCCTTAGAGCGAATAGTTTCGGATCAACTCACTGACCATCTCAACAAATATGACCTTCTCTGCACACAACAACATGGGTTCCGCAAAAGGTCACAGCACTACTACGGCCTTGCTTCAACTAACATCACACATCCACACAGCACTGGATAAAGGCCACATCACTGGTGCTATCTTCATCGACCTCACCAAGGCTTTCGATACCGTCCACCATACACTACTCCTCACCTCCCTTCTCAATCTAGGTCTCTCAAAGGAGGCAGTAGGTTGGTTTGCTGACTATCTTTCTAATCGAACTCTTCAAGTAAAAATTGGCAATACTCTCTCCTCCAAATCTTCTGTCCTCACAGGTGTCCCTCAAGGGTCTATATTGGGTCCCCTCCTATTCAGCCTATTTCTTAACTCCCTCCCTGCAACCTGCACTTCCAATCTATTACTTTACGAGGATGATGCTGTCATCTTCACCTCCAGCCCAGATCCCTCTCAACTCCACCTTTCCTTCCAGTCCTCTTTCACAGCCGTCGAAAACTGGTTCACTCCCTATGCCTTATCATTAATTATAAAAAAAACAAATGTATGCTTTTCGCGCATCAGTTAAATTCCAAGATAGGTAGTTTCCCTCAAATACTATCTGGGTCTCAGACCCCCTTGGAATTTGTCCATTCCTTCAAATACCTGGGCATAACTTTGGATCCTGGCCTTACCTATCAATGAGCATATTTGTCATTTATCGAAGGCTCTAAACATTAGACTAGGGCTTTTGCACCGCTTTAAATATTGTCTAACCCACGAGGCCCTTAAGCTCGCTATCTCCTCCTTGGTTCTCTCCCTGCTTGACTATGGACTTCTTACCTTTGGTGGGGCAAGCTCCTCAGCCCTTGATAGTCTTAGACTTGTCCTAAATAGGGCCTACCGGCTTTTACTAGGGTGTGATAGACTTACCCATACCTGTATGTTATATCAGGATACCAACTGGCTTGACCTTGACAATAGAATCAAATTCCACACTTGTGTCCTAGCAAAAAAAATCTCATTGGGCCTCTCCCTGGCAGCCCTTAGCCCTTTAATCACCATGGACCAAAAATCCCAGCACACCCGTAGCTCTGATTCTTTATGTCTCTCCATCCCCTCCTGTCATACAACACAGTTCCAAAGATCCTTTTGTTACCGGGCACCCTTTTGGTTTAATTCCCTACCCAGCGCCCTGCATCTTGATCACAGAATTGGTCAATTCAAATCGCTCCTGTGTGCACATCTTTGGGCCATAAGTATCTGTAGCTGTAAATGAACCAAGGCCCTGCCCTAACAACCTTGACAACGGCCTCTGGCTTGCCTCTCCCTACATTTCCTAAAGCCGTCTTCTCAGGGTGTTAACTCCCCGACACCTGCTAACTGCCGCCTCAGCACCAGCTCAGGTAGCTAGACTTCTAGGACTGTAAATTACCTAGCTTCCTTACCCTGTAACACTTATTATATTGTTAGTATGCACTACCTGCATTGTGAACTCTGTCCTAATTGTATATGGCATGGATCCATGTGAATAAGTCTGTAACATTCCTGTATTGCTTTATTCTGCTCAAACTGTTTGTTGTATCTCTGTAACTATTATACGTGATGTGGAACCTTTGTAAAGGAGTCTTTTGACTCAAAGGTATTTCTGATTCCCTGAAATAAATAAATAATCAAAAAAAATATCATGTCCCCCCTCTCCCTTCTTTCCTCAAGGGTACACATATTAAGCTCCTTTAGTCTCTCCTCGTATGGCTTCTCTTGCAGACCCTGCACCATTTTAGTTGCCCTCCTCTGGACTGCCTCTATCCTGTCTATGTCCTTGCATAGATGGGGTCTCCAGAACTGGACACAGTACTCCAGATGAGGTCTCACCAACTGTCTGTACAGAGGAATAACAACTTCCTGTTTTCTGCTGCTGATGCCTCTCCCTATGCATCCCAGTATACCCCCCCCACTGCCTTCTCACATTGCTTGCTAACATTAAGGTCATCTGATATGATTACCCCCAGGTCACTTTCCTTTTTTGTTGTTGTTAATACCTCCCCCTCATTGTGTATTCTTCCCCTGGGCTCTTGTTTCCCAGGTGCATTATTTTGCACTTCTTTGCATTGAATCCTAGCTGCCATGCTTCTGACCATTCCTCCAACCTTGCCAAGTCCCTTCTCATACTTTCCATGCCTCCTTGTGTATCAACCGTGTTGCAGATCTTTGTGTCATCTGCAAAGAGGCATACTTTTCCTTCCAGTCCCTCTGCAATGTCACTTATGAAGACATTAAAAAGGACTGGACCCAATACTGAACCCTTCGGTACCCCACTAGTAACCCCTCTTTCTTCAGAGTGGACTCCATTTACAATTACCTTCTGTGTCCTGTTGTCTAGCCAATGTTTTACTGAGGCTACCACCCTGGGACCCACTTCCAGGCTGGTTAATTTAACT
This sequence comes from Neoceratodus forsteri, assembly GCA_016271365.2. Taxonomy (NCBI): domain Eukaryota; kingdom Metazoa; phylum Chordata; order Ceratodontiformes; family Ceratodontidae; genus Neoceratodus; species Neoceratodus forsteri. The sequence continues at coordinate 362,725,255 of CM057458.1, forward strand.
ATCAATCTTTTGTGTGGGACTGTGTCAAATGCCTTGCTAAAGTCTAGGTAGGCCATGTCCACAGCCCCTCCCTGGTCTACTACTTTGGTCACCCAGTCAAAGAAATCTATTAGATTTGTCTGACATGAACTTCCCGCTGTGAACCCATGCTGCCTTGGGTCCTATGCCCCACTGGCCTCTAGGTACTCAACTATTCTTTCCTTCAGAAGTGACTCCATCACTTTCCCTACCACAGAGGTCAGACTGACAGGTCTGTAGTTTCCTGCCTCTGTCTTGGTCCCACTTTTGTGAAGGGAATCACATCTGCCTTCCTCCAGTCCTCAGGTACCACACCATCCTCTCATGATTTATTAAAAGAGTAGCCAGTGGTTTCACTAGTTACCCTTAATTCTTTTAGAATTCTGGGGTGAATTCCATCAGGCCCCATTGCTTTGTCCACCTTCAGTTTTAGGAGTTCTTGCTGAACCCTTTCTTCTGTGAAAGGACTGGGATCTACCCCCCTATCAAGAGTGCTTCTGTTAATTGGATTAGGCACTTCCCCCTCCTCTTTTGTGAATACTGAGCAGAAATATTCGTTCAGTATCCCTGCTTTTTCACTGTCCCCCTCTGTCCACCCACCGTTCATTCTATTCAGCCGCACTATCCCTCCCTTTGTCTTTCTACACTCGCTGATGTACCTGTAAAGGGTTTTATCCCCCTTCTTAACTGAGTTGGCTATCTTTTCCTCAGTTTGGGCCTTTGCTATTCTGACTTCCCTCCCTGCTTCCTTCTGCCTTAACTGGTACAGATCTCTGTCCTGCTCCTTCTGTGTTTCCTTATACTTCCTGAATGCTATCTTTTTCTCCCTGACTTTCACAGTCACCTCTTTTGAGAACCATAGTGGCTTTTTCTTTCATTTTGATTTGTTAATTTGCTTCACACAAAGGCTTGTTGCTTCTGTGATGGCAGTTTTGATGATTCCCCATTGTTGCTCCACACCTCCTTCTAGCCTGTTTGCTAGTGCTTTTCTGAGGCAATCTCCCATCTTGCCAAAGTCAGCCCTCCTGAAGTCCAGTACCCTCACTTTTGTATGGCTTGACTCTGTAGCTAAGTTTAACGTGAACCACACTGTTTGATGGTCACTTGTTCACAGATGGCAACCCACTTCTAAACAAATGTTTGTCAATGCTGAATGTTTGCTTGCTGGTATTGGCATTGGTACTGCATGAGTTAGAAAGATGCATAATAGGAATGGCAGTGACGTATTGAACTAATGCCAACCCCCACCCCAACCCTGCAGAGACTGACAGGCACTGGGGTGTGCTTTTGTGTTGTCAGCCATAATGCTCACGCCATTTTCTCCTCACCCCACCATGCAGACACTGACAGGTGTCACGGTGTGCTTTGGGATTTTCAGCCCTTACATTCACCCCATTCCAAAAGCAAATAAGCTGAGATGGGTGCAGTATAGGACAATGGGGTGAACGTTAGGGCTGGAGACCCCAAGACACACCTCAATGCCTGTCAGTGGCTGCAGGGTGGGGGTGGGGGTGGAATGGTGTGATCATTATAGCTGATGACCCCAAGCCACACCCCCGATGCCTGTCGGTCTGTACAGGGTGGTGTGTTACAGTTGGAAACCCTAACGCCCTGGATGTTTGTTTGTGTTTTCACTCCAAATTTTCAACATAGGCTTTTTGGGACCCTGCCTCATGAACAGTGGCACTATCATTTTGTTGCTCAATCCTGAAAGGTGATTTCACACAGTGAATGCATCATTCAGTGCAACAGCTGTGAAGACATTTTGGGCAGGATGTGAAAAATGACATCTGTACTGTTCATGAGAAGGTGTGAAAAAATGTCAATGTTGAAAATCTGGAGTGAAAATATGAAAAAGTGGCGAAATTACGAGCATGCATAGAAATTGCATAATGCACACTTTTAACGCAGTAATTTTTTTGAATTTGTTCACTAAATTTTCAACATGACCTTTTTGGGACTTCCCCTCATGAACAATGGCACTGTGAGTTCATGAATCTGTCCCAAAAGTTGATTTTGCACAGTGACTGCGCCATTCTGCGCCACAAGAAGTGCAAGGTAATGCACCTGGGAAACAAAAACCCAGGGGAAGAGTACACAATGGGGGGTGAGATACTAACAACAACAAAAATGGAAAGGGACCTGGGGGTAGTCATATCAGATGACCTAAAGGTGGGCAAGCAATGTGAGAGGGCAGCAAGGAGGGCTGGGGAGATACTGGGATGCATAGGGAGAGGCGTCAACAGTAGAAAACAGGAAGTTATTATCCCTCTGTACAGACAGCTGGTCAGACCCCATCTGGAGTACTGTGTGCAGTTCTGGAGACCCGACCTCCGCAAAGACATAGACAGGATGGAAGCTGTCCAGAGGAGGGCAACTAAAATGGGGCAGGGTCTGCACCGGAAGACATATGAAAAGAGACTTAAAGAGCTTAATATGTATAGCCTCGAGGAAAGGAGGGGGGGGACATGATAGAAACTTTCAAGTACCTCAAGGGAATCAACATAGTTCAAGAGGGTAGCATCTTTCGAGAAAAGAGGTGTGCAAGAACAAGGAGGCACAATTTGAAGATGGGGGGGCTCAGAGGTAATTTAAGGAAGTATTTTTTCACAGAGAGGGCTGTGGATGCATGGAATGGCCTTCCAGAGGAGGTTGTGGAGTCAAAAACAGTGGTGGAATTCAAGCATGCATGGGACAGTCATAAGGCAATTCTAGGGGGTGGGGGTAGGAAGAAGTAGGCTGCTGGTTAACTAGGATCTGCAGCTTATCCATTAGGTAGGGAAATGGGCAGACTGGGTGGGCCAAGTGGTCCTTATCTGCCGTCAAATTCTATGTTTCTATGTGCAAAACATGTTTCAGGCAGGATGCAAAAAATGACAGCTATACTGTTCATAAAGAGGTGTTAAAAATGGCAATGTTGTAAATTTGGAGTGAAAATATTAAACATGTACGAAGTTACAAGCATGCATAGAAACTGCACAACGCACACTTGTAACACAGTCATTTTTTGGATTTTTTTCACCAAACTTGCAATATAGGCTTTTTGGGACCCCACCTCATGAACAGTGGCACTGTCATTTTGTTAAATGGTCCCAAAAGGTGATTCTACACAATGATTGCAAAATCACCATTCAGGACTGAGAAATGAAATGACAGTGTCAGTGGTCAGAAGGTGGGGTCCCAAGAACCCATGTTGAAAATTTGGGACCAAAACTCCAAAAAATGGCTGAGATATCAACCTAAGTTGAAACTCCCCCATTGACTGCCATTATAGGGCCTACCGTGAATTTCTTGTTTGCTGTCGGCTTTTGAAGAGTACGGATGTGTTCCCGGTCCACAGAAGATCGATGGCGCTGGACCTCTGGAGGTACGTATGAGTGAGGGGGTGCGGGGAGGTGGGATGCGCAGAGGAATGGTGTGGGTTGAGGGAGAGTGGCCGGCGGGAATGACGAGGGACCATTTTTTTTCAGGTTTAAAGAAAAATACAGCATGGGGCTGTTTTCTTTTTTACAGGTGAAAACAAAACAGATTTCAGCACACTGGGGTGGGCTCCCAGTGTGCCAGACTAGTGGTGGGGATCAATGCTGACCTGGGGATTTGGCAGTCTGAGGTTGGCTGACAAAAAGGGGACATGGGGGGTGCGTCCGACACCGGTAGTGGACATCCCGATGTTTGAAAAACATAAGAAGTACTTTGGCACACTGGGGTGGGCTCCCATTGTGCCACAATAGTAGGGGGGGATATGCTGACATGGGGATTGGGCACCCTGTTGTTGATAAAATATATGTTTGAGCTTGGAGGGGCATGCTGACATGGGGATTGGGCATTCTGATGTCGAATTTGGGAGGAACATGTGGTGGGTGGCAGAAGCCACCAATTATGCACAGTGGGGTTCATTTATTTCACCAGGAAAGGCACACTGAGCAAAGGAATTGCTCATATCGATCCATGTGCATTACTGTGCATGGCTGGAATTTGCCTGACTGCGGGGGGGGGCGGAGATCTGTTGCTGCAGTGATGAAACTGTCCATGATTGGAGTGACAGATTTCTTTCAAGTCCAGCATTCCCTCTGAAACTGCTGTCATCGGCAGCTTTCCTGTTAATTGGTGGCTGAGGGATGAGCCCCTGAAAGTGTTGGCTGGATTGGCCAAATACTGCCACACCTCTGCAATACTCTACTGTGTGCAAGCAAACATAAAAAGGAAAAGTGACATGGGGGGAGGGGGGTCAGCATATGCACTTCCATAATGTGTAGCTCAAGGCATAGTACTTCAGAATGTGGTGGGGGGGTTGGAATGCAGTGGCAAACATGATTTTAGAGTGATAAACTTGTGTGCAATTTTTAGAATACTGCAGGTATGAGATTTCAAAATGTCACCAATCTCAGAAAGTAGTTAGAACACGTAACTTCAGAATGTGGCAGTGATGCACAATTTTGGAATGTGGCAGTGATGCACAAGTTTGGAACGTGGCAGTGACACACAATTTCAGAATGTGGTGGTGATACACAATTTCAGAATGTTGCAGTGATGCACAATTTTGGAATGTGGTGGTGATGCATAGTTTTGGAATGTAGTGGTGATACAAAATTTTGCATTTTGGTGGTAAAATACAATTTCAGAAAGCAGCAGTGACGCACAATTTTGGAATGTGGCTGTGATGCACAGATGTGGAATGTGGCAGTGGCACACAGGTTCAGAATGTGGTGGTGACACATAATTTTGGAATGTGGTGGTGATGCACAAGTACAGAATGCAGCAGTGATGCACAGGTTCAGAATGTGGTGGTGACGCACAATTTTGGAATGTGGTGGTGACACACAGTTTCAGAATGCAGAGGTAACACACAACTTCAGAATGCAGTGGTGATGCACAATTTCAGAATTCAGAGGTGGCGCCCAATTTCAGAATATGGCAGTGATGCACAATTTCAGAATGTGGTGGTGATGCACAATTTTGTAATGTGGTGGTGACACAATTTCAGAACTCTGTGGTGATGCACAGATTTGGAATGTGGCTGTGGTACACAGGTTCAGAATACAGCTGTGATGCACAATTTTGGAATATGGTGGTGATACACAAATTTGGAATGTGGCGGTGATACACAATTTTGGAATGTGGTGGTGATGCACATTTTTGTAATGCAGTGGTGATGCACAATTTAGGAATGTGGCAGTGATGTTCAGTTTTGGAATGTAGTGGTAATGCAGTTTCTGAATGTGGCAGTGACGCACAGGTTCGGAATGTGGCGGTGACACAATTTTGGAATGTTGCAGTGACACACAATTTTGGAATGCGGCAATGATGCACAGGTTAAGAAGGTGGTGGTGACGCACAATTTCAGAATGTGGCAGTGACGCATAGGTTTGGAATGTGGCAGTGATGCACAATTTCCAAATGCGATGGTGGTGTACAGTTTTGGAATGTGGCAGTGATGCACAGGTTTGGAATGTGGTGGTGACACACAGGTTCAGAATGCAGCGGTGACACACAATTTCAGAATTTGGAGGTGATGCACAATTTCAGAATGTGGTAGCGACACACAGTTTCAGAATGTGGCAGTGACGTATAACTTCAGAATGCACTGGTGAGGCATAATTTCCGAATGTGGCAGTGATGCACAGTTTGGAAATGTGGCAGTGACAATTTTGGAATGTGACTTTGAAACACAACTTGGCAGAGATGTGCAATTTTGTTATTTGGTGGGGATGCATCATTTCAGAATGTGGCAGGGATGCACAATTTGGGAATGGAAAAGGGATGTGCTATTTCAGAATGTGGCAGGGATGCATCATTTTAGAATGTGGCTGGGACGCATAATGTTGGAATGTGGCGGGGATGTGATGCACAATTTTGAAATATGGTGGGTGCTTACAATTCTGGAATATGTCAGGGACAAGCAGTTTCTGAATAATATGGTGTGTCCTGTCACATTCTGACAGTGTGCATCCCCACTACATTCTAAAATTACTAGTGCCCACTAAATTCCTCAATGTGTGTCCCTGTCGCATTCCAAGACTGATTGTCCCACCACATTTTGAGATGCAACATCCCTTCCGCATTCTGAGATTGCATGCCCTCCCACCCACCACATTTAAAAATTGTGCACCACCTTGACATTCAATGCCTTGGTTTAGTGCTGCATTCCTAAATCACTTCCTGACATGTTCTAAAGCACAGTGCCATGCATCTGAACATCCTGGAAATGCAAGTGTTGCAGCCAACCCTATGTCATTTTTTTAAAGGATTACTACAGCTACAGTTTCTTAAACTTTTGAGAAGCAGGTCCTATAAGGTTGTTGACAGTGAGGACTACGCCGTGAGTTCAGGAGATAACATCATCAGCTGGTCTTCACTGAAACTGGCTTTTTTTGAAATTAAGGTTACAAAATACTGTAGCTCATAACTTTTAAATGAAGTAACGTAGAAACCTAATTTTTGGTATGAGATTTATTAGGGGGTATGCGTATTCTAATTCTGCAATGTGGCACATTTGGCGGGAGTCCCTCTTTAAAAGTTTTGCTGAAGTCTATACATGTTACATCAGTGACCTGTTTACCTTCCAAAACTACAGTATGTGAAAATCATTTATCAATCTAACCAGCAGGTGAGTTGTTGAACAGATAGAAGATGCCAAGTATCTTTCACATTCCTTTAAGATTTACCCTAGAATTTTGTCAGGCCCAGAAGATTTATTTGCATTTTAAATGAGCTAATTTAGCCAGAGTTTGATTGGAATAGAGGAAGTGAAGTATTCTGAAGGGCCTCAACTGTACAAAGATTAGGGGCTTGCTGAGCTTAGCAGACATTGTACAAAAAATCTCATTCACTTCATTTCATAAGTCGATACATCAGAAAATAAACTACTTATACAACTACAGTGTATTGGATTGCCCCAGAAAGCCTTTGACCCCAGAACACCATCTACCAGGCTTAGTGGTCAAAATCATGCTGGACCTTCATGATAAAAAAAAAAAATTCTCAGAAACATAGAAACATAGAATTTGATGGCAAATAAGGACTGCTCGGCACACCTATTCTGCTCATTTTTAACCATACACATGACACCACAGACCCTACTTGATCACCAGCTCCCCCACCCTTTGCTTCCCAGTAAGATTCTCTTATACCTATCCCATGCATTCTTGAATTCCACCACTGTTTTCTCCCCCACCACCTCCACTGGAAGACTTGAATCCCACCACTGTTCCCTCCCCACCTCCACTCGAAGACTTTTCCAGGCATCCACCCCTCTTTCTATGAAGAAGTACTTCCTCACATCTCTCCTGAATTTAGCCCCCTCTAGGTTCATAAAATGTCACCTTATTCTCATGCAACTTTTTTTCTGAAAAAGACTCCTGTTCTTTTCCTTATTTACACCTGTGAGGTATTTATAGGTCTCTACTATATAGTCCTCTCTCTTCCACTGTGTATATATTGAGGTATTTTAGACTCGTCTCATAGGGCTTCTGATGCAGACTCTGCACAATTTTAGCTGCCCTGGCCTCATCTGGACAGCCTCTACCCTGTCTTTGTCCTTCTGGAGATGTGGTTTCCAGAACCGGACACAGTACTCCATGTGGGGTCTCATCAGTGATCTATACAGTGATCTTGAGCAGAAGGCAGCAACCAGGAGAATGAACCAAGCCGTGGCCATAAATCAGACTAAACAGCAAAAGAAAAGACTGGGCTAAGGTTCACTCCATGCAAAGAAAAAGCCATCATCTTGGCTGTAGGATTTATTATTTTATTGGACATATAATGAAAAAGGATACAGCACTTACCCAAGCACACCAACATTTCACACAGACCACATGCTCTTTGTCAAAGGTTCTCTTTCACTACTTGGTCTATACAATGGCAACACTACCTCCCTTCGTTGCTGGTTATGCCCCTCCCTATGCACTCCAACATCCCACTGGGCCTCCCAACTGCCTTATCACATTGCCTGGCCACCTGCAGGCTATCAGATATTATTAACCATCAGGTCCCTTTCCTGTTTGGTGACCATCAATGCATCTTAGAAACATAGAAACATAGAATTTGATGACAGATAAGGACCACTTTCCCCACCCAGTCTGCCCATTTCCCTACCTAATAGATAAGCTGCAGATCCTGGTTAACCAGCAGCCTATTTCTTTCAGCCCCAACCCCCTAGAATTGCCTCATGACTGTCCCATGCATGCTTGAATTCCACCACTGTTTTTGACTCCACAACCTCCTCCGGAAGGCCGTTCCATGCATCCACAACCCTCTCTGTGAAAAAATACTTCCTTAAATTACCTCTGAGCGGCCCCCTCTCTATCTTCAAATTGTGCCCCTTGTTCTTGCACACCCTTGTTTTGAAAGATGCTACCCTCTTGGACTTTGTTGATTCCCTTGAGGTACTTCAAAGTTTCTATCATGTCCCCCTCTCCTCCTTTCCTTGAGGCTATACATATTAAGCTCCTAAGTCTCTCTTCATATGTCTTCTGGTGCAGACCCTGCCCCATTTTAGTTGCCCCTCCTCTGGACAGCTTCCATCCAGTCTATGTCTTTGCGGAGATTGGGTCTCCAGAACTGCATGCAATACTCCAGATGGGGGTCTGACCAGCTGTCTGTACAGAGGGATAATAACTTCCTGTTTTCTACTGGTGATGCCTCTCCCTATGCATCCCAGTATCCCCCACCCTCCTTGCTGCTCTCTCACATTGCTTGCCCCCCTTTAGGTCATCTGATATGACTACCCCCAGGTCCCTTTCCATTTTGTTGTTGTTAGTATCTCACTCCTATTGTGTACTCTTCCCTGGGTTTTTGTTTCCCAGGTGCATTACCTGCACCTCTTAGCATTGAATCTAAGCTGCCATACATTTGACCATTCCGCTAACCTTGCCAAGTCCCTCTCATCCTTTCCACCCCACCTTGTGCATCAACTGTTGCAGATCTTTGTGTCATCTGCAAAGAGACATACTTTTCCTTCCAGTCCCTCTGCAATGTCACTTATAAAGACATTGAAGAGGACTGGTTCTAATACTGAACCCTGCGGTACCCCACTAGTAACCCCCCTTTCTTCAGAGTGGACTCCATTTACTATTACTCTCTGTGTCCTATTCTCCAGCCAATTCTTTACCCAGGCTGTCATCTTGGGACCCACTCCCAGGCTGGCTAACTTGTATATTAATCTTTTGTGTGGGACTGTGTCAAATGCCTTGCTAAAGTCTAGGTAGGCCATGTTCACAGCCCCTCCCTGATCTACTACTTTGGTCACCCAGTCAAAGAAATCTATTAGATTTATCTGGCATGACCTTCCTGCTGTGAATCCATGCTGCCTTGGGTCCTGTGCCCCTCTGGCCTCTAGATAATCGACAATTCTTTCCTTCAGAAGTGATTCCATCATTTTCCCTACCACTGAGGTTAAACTAACAGGTCTGTAGTTTCCTGCTTCTGCCTTGCTCCCACTTTTGTGAAGGGGGAATCACATCTGCCCTCCTCCAGTCCTCGGGTACCACCCCATCCTCCCATGATTTGTTAAAGAGGGTAGTCAGTGGTGTCACTAGTTCTACCCTTAGTTCTTTTAGAATTCTGGGATGCATCCCATCAGGCCCCATTGCTTTGTCCACCTTCAGTTTTAAGAGTTCTTTCAGAACCCTTTCTTCTGTAAATGGGCTGCTATCAACTTCTGGTTCCAGAGTGTTTCTACTGTTTGTTTTAGGTACCTCCCCCTCTTCCTTTGTAAATACTGAGCAAAAATATTTGTTTAGTATCTCTGCCTTTTCACAGGCACCCTCTGCCCACCCTCTCTCCCCTTTATTAAGCCTCACTATCCCTCCCTTGGTCTTCCTTTGCTCCCTGATGTACCTATAAAAAGGTTTTATCCCCCTTCTTAACCGAGTTGGCTATCTTTTCCTCGGTTTGGGACTTTGCTGTTCTGACTGCCTTCCCAGCTTCCTTTTGCTTTAACTGATACAGTTCTCTGTCCTGCTCCTTCTGTGATTCTTTGTATTTCCTGAATGCTTTCTTTTTCTCTTGAACCTTCACTGCCACTTCCTTTGAGAACCATAGTGGTTTCTTACATCATTTCATTTTGTTTATTTGCTTCACATAAAGGCTTGTTACCTCTGTGATGGCAGTTTTTATTATTCCCCATTGTTCTTCCACCCCTCCTTCCTGCCCATTTGCTAGTGCATTCCTTAGGCACTCACCCATTTTGGCAAAGTCAACCCTCCTAAAGTCCAGTACTTTTGCCTTTGTATGACATGACTCTATTGCTGTGTTTATTGTGAACCATACTGTTCGATGGTCGCTAGTTCCCAGATGGCTACCCACTTCTACATCTGTGATCCTCTCTTCATCTCCATTTGAGAGAACCAGGTCTAAGATTGCTCCCTCTCAAGTGGGCTCCAATACTAGTTGGCTAAGGCATGCCCCTGATGGGGATCTAGAATAACCCCACTCTTCGAAGTGGCTGCTGCAACTGCACTCCTGTTAACATCTGGCATATTCAGATCACCCATCAGCAATATCTCCCCTTTTTCTGCCATTCTAAGTATACTTTATATCATTTCCTTGTCCATTTCCTCCCCCTGACAAGGGGGTCTGTATAAAACCCCTGTGTGGATTGTGGTTCCATTGCCGTCTCCAAATTTACCCACAGTGCTTCTCTCCTCCCTGTTTTCCTTTTGTTCTGTTGATTTTATTCCTTCCCTTATGTAAAGAGCTACCTCCTCCTCTTTTACCCTCCCTGTCCCTCCTGTAGATAGTGTATCCTGGTATGTTTACATCCCAGTCATGGTTTTTGTGTACCATGTTTCTGTGACTGCCATGATATCCAGATGTTCCTCCTCTATCAAGGCCACTAATTCAGGAAGCTTGTTACTCAGACTATGGGCATTGGTACTCATTGCTCTCCATTTTTGATGGCTTTACCTTCTGTTGCAGCATCCCCACTGACCTTTCTACTTGGTCTTTTCTCATTTAGTACCCTGTTTTGTAGGAGAGGCTGGGATTTTCCTGCTGCTTATCAGTGCCTCCCCCTTGACTAGTTTAAAAGCTTGCCAATGAAGCATTTAAACCGATTGCTCAAATGACTTGTTCCTTCTGGACAGATGCAGACCATCCTGCCAGTATAGGCTGGTGTCCCTCCAGGTGGAACCCCAGTCCCAATGAAGCCAAACCCTGTTCTCCACACCATTTTTCAACCATTCATTAAACTGCATGGTGCAGGTACCCTCGCCTCACTCATGCCATTGACAGGCAGCACCTCTGAGAAGGATACTGTGTGTGCTACTTGTCTTAGGCCCTTCCCCATTCTGCAAAGTCCTTCTGCACTGCTCTAATCTCATGTTGAGCCAGTCATTTGTCCCTAGGTGGACAATGACATCCAGCTCAGACTCCCAAGACAGCTGTTCTTGTGAGCCTGAGGATGCGCCTCCTCCTCCAAGCCATGGCACCAGGCAGGCACCTTACTCAGTTTTCCCTGCTCCCCAGTTCTATCCCTCTAATAATTGAGTCCCCCACCAGGAGCTGCTTCCTTTCCTTGTGGTGTCCTCTGCCTCCTTCCTGTGGGCTTCCCTTGTGATAGTTGTCCTCAGCCTCCTTAGTCTCCTCTGTGGGTGCATCCATAGGGGAGCTATGCTCCCCCAGAATGGTGTATGGATTGTGGAGTGGAACAACTGACTGGGTGTGCCTCTGTCCTACCACCCTCACCCTCCCTGAGCTCACTGTGGTCGAACTGCTGTGCTTTCTTCGCAACCTCTGAGGTAGTGGTGGTGGCTCTGGTGCTACCTGGATGGGGGAGGTTCCCTTCCTACCATCCAGTGTGGCCTGGGGGAAGGTTCCCTTACTACTGTCCAGTGTGGCCTGAAGATGAGCAACTTCCTCCCTCAGGGCAGAGAGTTGTCTGCAAATAGGGCAGCATCTCAGCCTCCAGAAAGACTCCCGGAAGACTGCTGCCCCACAGCCATTACATTGCACTACTCCCCACATGTTTATCTACTTATTTTTGTGTGTTTGTGTGTGTGATTGGTTTATTATATAGAAATATATATATATTATACAATGTGTATGCTTATATTGTCAGTGCAGTGTGCTAGAGAGGATATGACAGTGATATGCACCTTGCACTCTTGAGGAAATGATGTCAGGACCCCAGGTATAAAGGAACTATTTCCAGGGTGGGGGGTGAGGGTGGGAAGGGTTGGGCCTAAACTGTGCCCTCACAAAACAATCAGCTAAGAGTTCTGACCCACGGCTGTGATGAGTGCCTTCCTGTCAGCAAGATACCCTACACAACAATTTGACAGAGAAAATACCCTGTTAATCAAACAGAGAAAAATCCAGACATCCAAGTCAGACACAGGTAAAACCTCCCCAGCCCCAAAACAGCCTGGTGGTTTGTGCTCTAAAAGCAGTCAGCCCCAAAATAAGGCAGCTGTGCTTTAAACTCTTCCTGCACTGAAAATCTTAAGAATTGTAACAAAGACTGTCTTTTCCTGATAATTCTAAGTTCCTTATTTCACCTTTCAGTTAGAAGTAGCCTCCACCTGCAGAATATCTGCTCCAAACCAAAGACAATTGTAAGGTTCACCTCCCTCTGTTGTGAGCACAACTCGCTTTCTTGCAAATCCAATGTTCGGTATTGCAGCTTCCAGCCAGAGGTAGTTTGACTTGAAAAATGTTAGCTGTTCTGATGAGTTTGCTATAAAACACTTGCTTATAATACAATTGTTCTCAGGTCTGTTACCAAAGCTATTGGCTGATAAGTAGCTATGATGTAAGCACTTCCTGCTAAAGTCTGGAATTTCCTTTTAAGGCATACACAGATAAACACAAAAAACAGTTTCCACCCCCTAGGGCACTTGTCTGGGTCAAATACACAACCTGTACCTGCACTTATTTCAGGATTTATGACAAATTCTTAGCTCAAGGTTTAAACACTTCCTGCACTGAAAATCTTAAGAATTGTAACAAAGACTCTTTTTTCCTGATAATTCTAAGTTCCTTATTTCACCTTTCAGTTAGAAGTAGCCTCCAGCTGCAGAAAATCTGCTCCAAACCAAAGACAATTGTAAGGTTCACCTCCCTCTATTGTGAGCACAACTCGCTGTCTTGCAAATCCTATGTTCAGTATTGCAGCTTCCAGCCAGAGGTAGTTTGACTTGAAAAATGTTATACTTTGCCTCAGGGTTTCTGTGCTCTAACTGCATGATTTTGCATTTTTTTGCATCGAAACCTAGCTGCCATGCCCTTGACCACTCTTTGAGTTTTCTCAGGACTCTTCACATTCTTTCCAACCATCCCATAGTGTCAACCGTATTGCAGATTCTGGTGTCATCTGCAAAGAGGCATACCTTCCCTTCCAGCTCATGTTCAATGTCAGTTATAAAGTCATAAAGAGAACTGGTCCCTGCACCTAGCCCTGAGGCACTTTGCTAGTCACCCTCCCTTCTCCGGTGTGCACTCCAGTTACCACCACTCTGTCACATATCCCTTAACTAATTTCTTTCAAAGTTTACCACCTTACGACCCACCTCTAAGCTGCTCAATTTCCTTATGAGCCTCCTATGTGGAATGGTGTTGAAAGCATTACTGACATCTACTGTAGGCAGGCCACATCCATCTTACTTAGCCTATTGAGCTTGTCCTTATACCATCTGTATATTTTCACTTGACCTAATCTGACAGCTTTTTGTCTTCTAGGAAATATAATAGGTCCCTAAAGTTAAAAGGTGTAACCCAGGGTTATTATTTATGATCAGAGTTTTGGTTCTAGTCGTAGTATATTTTTTAATCAATTCTTTATTTCTGTCATAAACTGCTCTTCTACAATTCAATGCATTAGAGGTGTTATATATATATATATATATATACTGTTACATAATATCAATATATCAGTTTTATAGTTTCTCAACTTTCAGTCTTATTACGCATATAATATGTTAGTCAAAACAAAATGACAAACATTTTTTAAACTAGTTTAGGTTTTTATATATTGATATATGATATTTATAGCAACATTATGTATTGACATGTTAATTTACAGAATCTGACTCTAAGCTTTCATGAAAAAGGACTCCAGCCCTAACAGTTCCAAACTAATCCAGTTTTCCAGAAACTAGATTTTTAAAGTTCTACCTTTGGAACTGTGAGGGCTAAAAATTTACCTTTTTAACATGAAAGCTTGGAGTCAGATCAACATGACTAGATAAGAATGATGCAGATTTCATGTGTCGATACATGTCTATTCATATCGATATATGTTGGTAAAAACAACAAAACTTCAACATTTTTAAACCATTCTATGATTTTATACACTGCATGATTGTAGCAACATAATAGATTGATAAAATCAGTATAGTGGACTACAAGCTTTCATTGAAAAGATATGTTTCTAAACCTAATGGTTCCTAAGTTATCCAGTTTTTGAGAAATTATTTTGCAAAATGTCTAACTTTGGGCATTTTAGGGCTAGTAAAATTGGGCAGGATTTTCAAAAGGGTCAAACATGGATGCAAACACATTCTGTGCCTGAGTCTACATCCATCCTATTGCATCTGAGCAGCCCTGATACTGTTTTCAAAAGATACATCCATTTGCAACAAAAACATTATCATGATTTGTGGTAAAACATTGGTACAAATGCAGTTTCAGTCATTTTTTGCAATAATTTTGTCTCTTTTAGGGGGATGTAAAATTCAGATAAACAGGACTGTATGTAACCAAGCCATGCCTGTTGGCATGGTGGGTCTATAGCCTTAGCAGCATTGTAGCAAAGCCTTTCTTCTAACTTGGGTTGCAGAGATAAAAGCAAATGGTTTGACCACAGTTTGTGCAGGATTTTGTGTATGCTGCTCTTTTGGAGACTTGTTTTTCAATTGCATGCCAGATGTTGGAATGAAATGCTGCAAGTAACAATGATTACAAACTAGTTGTGGTATGCATAAAAAAAATTACAGAATAAATACTTAGAGCTCTTTTGCACAAATTAAAAAAGTATTCTGTTCAAATTTGTATAAGAACACTGTGGGTGCTCACTGCTGCTGGTTACCACTGTGTAACCTTTGTGCCTTGTGTGTCACCAGAACCGCAAGATGGTATTATAGCCAAGTGATATAAGGTCCTGTATTTTTCATTTTTGTAATATATGGATCTGAGGAGCTTTTATGTAGTACACACCAGGAAATGTGTTGAAAATCTTTGTTATCCAATGATTTAGTGTGCTTAAATGATGCACAGCATAGTTGGAATATATTTTTATTTTATTATTTAGTTTTTGTTGACCGGGTAAGTGCACTAGACAAATCCTGTCTATTTTCAGGCAGGACTCGGGGGAGGGAGATACAGATGAATGCCAACTGACCTTGAACCAGATTAAGCTGTTGGTGGTATTTCTGGTGAATGAGGGAAATTGGGCCAGGACACTGGGGAAATTCCCCTACTCTGATGGGTGGGGGACCCTTCCCATGAGGCATCTGACTCCACCTCAGTATGTCTCAGCCGTTGGAGAGGACGGAGGTGTGGAGTGCTGGACTGCAGGACCAGAGCAAGATTGCAGAGATATCCCTACCAGTCGCTAGCGTTTCAGAATGTACTGAAAATGACATACCTGTGAAGGAGATGTCTTCAGTGGAGAACACCGACGCCCAGGAAGAACCAGATGGTGACCTAATTCTTATACCAGAAGAGGAGAAAAAGGAAACGCACCAGAGAATGGTCAAACAGCTTCTAAGAGTACAGTAAAAGGAGCAGCGTTCATGCAATTACAGCCCCTATGAAACAGATCGACGACCAGTACACTGGTAGAGGACCTATTTCCTTTTCGCTCATCTTTCCACATGGTCCCCTGAGCAAGTGCTAGAAAGCAGGCTGGATTAGACTCGACTGCATGGATACCAGATCCTAATTTTCCCTTGCCTGGGAATGGATTGGTGAACCAGATGGACCGTTTGGATGCAGTGAGTGCAGCAGGAGAACACTTTTCAGTGACGGACCAAACTGCTGCATCACTTCCGCTGTTAGTTCCTGATTCTCAGCATGGAGATTTGCGAAACCGACGGAGAATCAAATTCTACATTTCAAACCCCTGCAGACATGGATATCGTTTCATCGCTGAAACAGAACATTGAGCTACCACCACAGTCGGAAGGTCAGTACTTTCAAGCAGACATGAACGTTGTTACTGCTTTGCAGAACTCAGTTGTTGCTCCTTCTGCTGTTAAGCCTGCTAGTAAACCAGCCAGCTACGATTCTCTTTTTAAACAGTCAGAGGTCCCACTGAGGAAAAGATTTGTAGCCCGTATACATTACAAGGGGGATATGGACCTTCCTCCAGACCGGGACTTTGTAGGAAAGACTTTAATAATACAATCTTTAAAGATTAAACCCTCAGATGTGTATGCTCTAATACACTCTTCAGGAGACTCTAATTTTGATGTTTCTTTCCTAGCACTGCTGCATTGCTAGATAAATTCTGGTCTGCTTACTATAATGCTCGTGCAGACCCTGTCTGGAAGCATTTTGTGATTATTCCCATTACTAGGCCTACACAAAAGTCATTACTGTCCTTTTAGGAATGAAGGAGTAAATGTTTTAGATATATTGTATTGGTTGGAACAGCGTTGCACAGTTACTGGCACACCACATGCTTTAATTGATGTAAATGGTTTTGGACGGGAGGGTGGAAATTTACTGTGCAACTTAAAATTAATGAGTTTGGTATTCAGCATCTGCCTAATTGTTTTTTTCTAGGTCGAGACCGTGGTATATTGTTTTACCCAGGGCAACCGAGATCATGCTATAGATGTGGCTCATTGTCCCATCTGAGCTCTGATTGTGATAAACTGAAATGTACTTCATGCGGTATGATAGGTCATACTGTGTTGGCTTGTACAGTTCCTCCCACTTGTAATTTATGCAGTGATACTTCACATGTATTTTCAAGCCTGCCCATGGCGGCACATAACACTGCAGGCTATGCAGAACATGATGTTATATTGCTAAATCCTCTGTTATAGGGACCCCCAGGATTTACTTCCACCTGTTACAACTAATGGAAAATTCCTTCTTTCACTACCTCCATTGTAAATGCCCCTGTTTTGCTGAACCTCCTGCAACTTCTGAATCTCCTAACCTTCCTGAACCCTCTGCATCCCTTATTTCCCATGACCCCACTGATATTTCGGAATTATAGACCAATCCTCTGTAGAAGAATTAGCGGTGTTTCTAGTACTCCAAAAGATGATGAAGAGCATGGAGAAACTTCTCCCCACCAGTGGCTCGGAGACTTCGCTCTGCCAAACAGGTAGACGCTATATCCATCCCACTATCTAACCCGTATGAACCCCTACAAAGTTGGGGTGAGGCCATGGAGGAAGAAGATGGAGACGTTGAGAATTTATCTCTTCCTATTCTTTCCATGTCGGCCTCCGCATCATTACCTTTGACTGAAAGTTCTGGGGCTATTTCGAAAAAGAAGTCTGCTAGAGTGAGAAAAAAGAAATGAGAGGGTTATTTCTACAGAGCTTTCTTCCTTTTTTCGTGGTTTTTCTCATGTCAGCCATACGTCTTGCAAGTTTGAATGTAAATAGTATTCGTTCCAACTATAAACGAATGGCAACTTTTTCGGCACTACGTAGTCTGGCCTATGATGTTTATTTTTTACAAGATATTCGGTTGTATACCACAGAAGACATCACAATAGCTTCCAGGGAATGGGGTTTAGGACCGTCATATTGGTCATTAGGACAAGATCTCTGTTCTGGTGTTGGTTTTTGTTTTACTACTTCTAACTTCATTTTACAAAAGAGTGTGGATTTAGTACCGGGCAGAGTTTTTTTACTAGATCTTATATGGCAGGGGTTTCCTTATAGGCTCATAAATATTTATGCACCACAGCAGAAAGCAGTTAAGATTCAGCTTTTACCAAATTAAACCTTTTCTGTGCACAAATCGCATAATTCTATGGGGTGGAGATTTTAATACTAGTTTAGAAATCCTTCCAGTAGGAAAACTTATTGTGACACCATGCTTTACATAATCTTATTACAGAATTAAAATTAGTGGATGTCTTCGCCTAGTCCCGAGGCCTACCTTTAGGAAAGGGACCTTGCACTCACGGATTGATTATTGGTTAGTTTCGCAAACCACTGGCATAGTCAAAGGTTTTACAATACCTATGGCAACTTCTGACCATCTTTGATAGGAATACAAATCCAATTGGAAGATGCGTTATCACAGGGCCCTGGGTGTGGAGAGTTAACTCATCTTTATTGTTACTTCCTGTTTTTATTCAAGGTCTTACTGAGTTAATCACGGACCGTATTACAGTAATTTCTATCTATGATTCCATTATTGATTGGTGGACTGATACTAAATTATATGTGATCTCATATTTAAATCATATGCCCGGTCCTTAGCTGATGAAAGACATCATACCTCCAAACGCCTACGAGCAGGAATTATTGACATTATTTACTGACTTTATTTATATGGTTTGGATCATTCTGCCCATGATACAAGAAGTCAAAACCGCATTGGCTAAAGTGCAGTATGATAGGCAAAAATCCATACTTTTCGAACAAAAATTCAAAACGACTGGAACTCAGAGTCAATTTAACCCCCTTGGGGTTGATGCTGGGAAAGCTGGTGGTAAACAAATACATCAATTATTGGATGAACAAGGCCAAGTTGTCAAAGGGCAAGAAGAACTTATGGCATATGTCACAAACTTTATACAGCGTACATTTGACACCCCAGAGGTTGTTACCACAGATATGACAATGATATTACAAATATTAAATATGCCTACATTAACAACATCACAACAAGAAGGACTTATAAAGCCTTTCTCTTGTGAAGAAGTGAAAGATGTTATTTTAGGTCTTCGGATAAAGTAGCCCTGGTTCTGATGGTTTGTCAGCAGAGATTTATAAGTTTTTATGGAGACTCATACCATGTCAGTTGGTAGCTGTCTTTAATGGTTTTTACAGGAGGATCGACTGACAGATCAGATGTACGAGGTTTAATGCTTTTTTTATATAAAAAAGGAGATAGACAGGATTTGAGGAATTGGAGGCCTATTACATTGTTAAATACAGACTACAAAATTTTCGCCAAGTTGTTAGGGAATAGGATTTCTAAATATTTGCCTTCTCTGCTTTCCCCATTTCAGTATTGTTCAATCTCTGGTAGATCCATTCATGATGCCTTAATACTGATCAGAGAACTATTTTCTCAGGGTTGTCATGGTTCCTTAAAAGGATATTTATTTAATTTTGATCTGTCAAAAGCTTTTTAGCATTTTCAGGAATTTATTTGGTTAACCCTTAAATGTTTTGGTTTTCCGCTAATTTTATAAATTAGATTGTTTTATGTTATTCTTTGGCTTATGTTAAGTATATTAATGGGAGACTAGGACCCCATGTTATATACGCAGAGGAGTGCGGCAAGGATGCCCTCTGAGTCCTTTATTATTTGTGATAGC
This sequence comes from Neoceratodus forsteri, assembly GCA_016271365.2. Lineage (NCBI taxonomy): Eukaryota > Metazoa > Chordata > Ceratodontiformes > Ceratodontidae > Neoceratodus > Neoceratodus forsteri. Next base: position 362,744,732 of record CM057458.1, read on the forward strand.
TTGGACCCTATTATTCACTACTTCATCAATCTCCAAGATTTTCAGGTCTTTCAGGCATTCATTCTAAAATAATTTGTTATGCAGATGATCTTTGTGTTTTAGTACCTAACATTGCAGAAGGTCATTTGTTAACTGATGTATTACCAGTTTTTTATCAGTTATTGGGTCCAGTTTGAATTTGCAGAAAAGTGTGTGTTTTGACCTAACCTTTCTACTGATACGGTGGTTTCTATTCAAGGAATCAAGGTAGTAGATTCCCACATAAGTTATTAGGAGTGTATTTTGGAGTTCCAGATGCAGCTAAATATAATTGGGAAATTGCTCTAATACTGTAGAGAAAAGTTAGTAAATGGCATAGATGGTCTTTGGGGAAAAAGAAACGTATTTTTTGATTAAAACTTGTTTATTACCCTATTTTGCATATAGCATATTTTTCCAATACCTAAATGTCATTTTGTACCTCTTTTGGCTCTCTTTTTCATGCTTCTGGGGAAGCCTTAATCCTATTCAACGGAATGTTCTATTACAACCCTATCGAAAAGGAGGGGTCTCTATGATTCATCCGGTTGTATTTTTTTATACAATTTTTTTCACAACCAACTTAAAACCATTGGTCCAAGACTCTATTCAAACTTGGCTTCCTTTCGTATATATGTCTATTAAAGATATTTTTCCTGAATGGAACAGTGGGAAATTTTTACACAAAAATAAAAGGAAATATGTCCTGTCGATAGACTGGGGAATGGTATTTGATATGCTAAAAATATGGAACATTTCGACCCTTATGATTAAAAAATTGTCTCGGAAACAACTGTATTTAGAGATAGTAGAATCCCATTTTAATGTGAATATATTTCCCAGCTTTACACCTGTAGAGCAACTACAGATTGGTAAACGCCTTATGGATCCCCGTATCCCAGTATCAATGTGGGATATTACATGGTTAAGTGCACATGGTAAAATCAATGTACGAGGGAACCAAAAACATAAACAGCTAGTGGATAGAAATTGTTTCCGGGAATCATGTGTGGAACTCACGGAAACAATGACTCATTTATATTTTTCTTGCCCTTTTATTTTGCATTTTTGGTTTTATGGAAACGCCATTTCTGGGATAAGGTCTGGTGTCAATGGGATCAAAGAGCCTTATTCTTTGGTTTATTTCAGAATCCTGGTCCAGATGTAATTCCAGTACCTTGAATATTATAGCAGTTGTGATTCTATATTGGGTATGGCAGGTCAGATGTGGTTTTTGTTTCAGCAGCGACGCTTCACTTCTGAAGACTTATTCAAAGGATTCTACTGTATCTGGAACGCTTGAAAGAAGGAGAAAGGAAAATATTGAAGAGGAATATATGGGAACGATATTGGGACTTTTTTGATTCACCTCTATTGTATTTAGTTTTTTTCAGACCTGCTTATGTTTTCAGTTTTATGATGTATGCATCTATGTAATTTTTTCCTTGATTATTGTATATTTGATTTTGCTTTTAATAAACATACCCTACTCTTTTGATAAGTGCCATGGGATCATTAACATCCACCTGAACTACCACCAATCCAGGCAGATGGGACCTCGGTTTAACGTCTCATCCGAAAGACGGCACCTCAGAAGTGCAGCACCCCTCTCATGCTGCACTACAGTGTCAGTATTGGGATATTAACCCAAGTGCCAGATGTGGGAACTGAACTCACAGCCCTCAGATCTCCCGGCCTCAGAGGCAAGTGTGCTACCTACTGAGCCACTGACACTGTAGCAATACTATGCCCCATAAATACCAAGTGCAACAGTTTAGAAAGTTTGTTGCATTAGATTGAAACAGGGGCTTGATCAAAAAACAAGCACAGACCTGTTTCCGCACAGCATTTAGTCTTCCATTTATTTATTTATTTAGTTTTTGATAACTGGGTAAGTGCACTACACACAAAAGTGACTATTTTCAGGCACAACCCGGGAGGTTACAACATCAATAGGAAAAAACAGTGATGATACAGTACAATATAGGAGTACAACATATTAGGGATTCAATTAAAATGGATAACAATTTGAGCATTTTAAGATGACTGGAAAAACATTCCAATGTACATCATATCAGAAGTGAGAGTAAGTGCATATTATATTATAGCATTTAAGGATATAGTAAAATGGATAACGGTTTGAGCAATTGGTGTAACCAGGAGACAATACAGACATTTCACATATCAAAGCACAACAAAGGTAAGTGCACATATAATGGTTGATTATCTATCCACGCATAAACTCTATTCTACAAAACTGGCTATAACATAAAGAATATGACACCGAAGAGGGAGCAAGTAGGAAGGAAGAATTGAGGTAGTAAGATCTCGTGGGGAGAAAGTAGGAGGAGGGGGGAGAGATGTGTAAAAGGTGGGGTAGGAAAGAGGTGGTAAGCAAGTAGAAACTATGAGGTATAAGTACCAGAGGAGGACACCGAGACGGCAATAGCGTGAGGAGTCAGGAATCTAGGGTGGTTTAAAACAATTGCACTGTGTACTCTCAATAAGCAGAGAGTGTTGCCTCTTTTAAGTGAGGCATGGCTAGGTGACTGGTGTATTTCAAGGCAACGAGTTCCAGTAGCCCATAAGACTTATGTTACCTCTCACACATCAGCTTAGCACCAACCTGTAATCAGTGATAGTTTTAAAATGGCTGTTAACTTCCCAGCTCTACAAACCACAGATTGAGAGTTTCAGCTGCAAACTGTCAGCAAGTCAGAGAGGAGCAATAATGAGATATTTGTACCAGGGCATCAGCATTTCTACTTCCTGTTTCAAAGCATTTGGATGAAGGTAGGGCAAGCAAACAAGCCATTGGTAGGCAGCAGCTCTGGACAAGGACATGATTTGCAGGATAGTAGCTGCAGGCAATCCAGAAGTGTATAATTTCTGAGTAAGTGGTTTTCTGTTTTGATGTCTTTGTAGTCAGTGGCAAGTCGACTTTTACTGTACATGGCAGATAAGGTAAAAGCGGCTCGTGCAACCACAAGGATCTGTGCAGTGTGTGGACATGGTTCTTTCCTGTAATACTGTCATTGACAGCATGGAATGATAGTATTACAAGCTTTGAATGGTAGCATTATGGGAATCCAACTGTACTATTATGAGATTTCAAGTATGGTATTACATGGAATTTTTAGATAGATTTTAATAGTATTACTTGGTTTATCCATGTATTACAATAGAAGTTCTTAAAAAAAATAAATGTCACACTCTTTCTCCATACTACAAAAGTGGAATCTTCTACTTGATGCTTCCATATAGGACAGCAACTGTATACAGGATAAGAGGCCCTGCAGTTCTCGATGCAAAGGGGTCACCGCCCTTTGGTAGGGGCATGACGACTGCCTGCTTCCAAGCGGTTGGGATTTGAGCCGTGGAAAATGAGAGGTTTAGGAGGTCGGCTAGAGGGGTGGCAATTGCAGGGGCTGATAGGTATAGAAGTTTGGCATCTAGTCCTAATGGGCATTTGCATTCACCTCGCAGGGCATGGAGTACTTCAGCCATTGAGACTGGACGGAATGAGAACTTTGAGATGGGTGGGGGGCGCTGGGGTGGCCCAGAGGGTATAGGTGCAGGTATGGTCCTCAGGTGGCTAGTGAAGAGAGATGCAGCGGAGTTAGTAAAGTAGGTGTTGAAAGCTAAGGCAACTTCGCTAGAGTTTGAGACAGTGTTGCCATGGATGGATAGGGTTGGGATAGGTGGTTGGGCTGGGGGGTGAGCAGGGATTTGATGGATTTCCAGAATTTAGAAAGGTGGCTCAGGTTGGAGGGAAGAGCTCTTGAAATAGTTTTTTGCTTGCCAGTAGATGGCTTTGGTACAGGAGTTGTGGAGAGTGCGATATTGCTGCAGGGATTTGGAAGTGCGGTTTGCTTGTGTATCTTCCAAGCCCAGTCCCTAGCTCAGCAATAGCTGATGATATTGGCAGTGACCCAGGGGAGATGGGAGCCCTTGATTGTATTGCTTCTTATTGGGGCATGAAAGTCCCATGCAGCAAGCAAGGTGTCCCAGAATTTGTCGAAAGCGTAGTCAATAGAGGGAGCCCTCTGAATGAATGACCAGTTGACGTGGGCTAGGTATTCAGGAGGGAATGTAGACAGAGGGTTTTGTATGTTCTCATGAGGACTATCCGGGGGGGGTTGGCAGGTCTGTGTACCTTCCTGACCATATAAACCATATGGTGATCGCTCAGGGAGTCCGGGAGGAGGCCGGCTTTTATTATCCTGTGGGGGTGTTGTGAGGACCCAGTCCAGGAGGGAGTGCTTTTGTGTTTTAGAGTTTAGTTGGGTGCGTTGATCAATGTGTTGGGAGAAGTTTAGGGAGTGAACTTTGCTCCGCAGTTTAGAGCAGTCTTTAACTAGCCAATTGTGGTTGAAATCTCCAAGAATGTAGAGCTCGTCTGATCTGGCAGCAGTCTTTAGAGTGGCTAGGTGGTCTAGGATGCTAGGCGCAGGGGTAGCTGGGGTGCAGTATGTCCCTGCCACATATACCGGTGAGGACTCTGGTAGAGTAAGCTTAATCAGAATGGACTCTATTTGGGGTGTGGGTCCAGCGATCAGGACAGGGGTGAATTGGAGCCTGGTGGATATGTACATGGCAATGCCACCACCTTCTTCTTGCCCTGTCTGTCCTGCCTGATGACTGTGTAGCCCGGGATGGCTATTTCTGAGTCTGCATGGTGTGGTTTCAGCCATGTCTCCGATATAATGCAGATATCTGGGCGGAGGGTTAAGACCGTGAGTTGCATTTCAGGTACCTTGTTTAGGAGGCTACCGATGTTTAGGTGGAGTAATTTAAGACCCTTTGGGAGGGTTGGGGGTTTGGATGGGGCGATGGGCCAGGGTTGGGTTCTACATCGTCTGCCAAGAGGAGTAGCAGGGTGATGTAGTACATGGAAGCATTCCATGCATATCTGAACTTACAATTTGAGTGGGTTGATTGAGGTGTGTAGAGAGAGGTTGAGATGGTTAGGTTTCACAGGATGGATAGGCCAGGAAGGAAAGAGGGGGGGAGGGCAGAAGAGCTTTGAACCCATGTATGTGTGGGCATGAGTGGCTGGAGTAGAGAGGTGAGGGTAGATGGGGGGCAAGGGAGAAGACACTGTGGTGGAGGTTGCATCCCTGCATGGGCTGGGTTGCTGGGGGAGAGGCAAGGGAAAAAGATAGGTAAAATAGTGGTATAAGGTAGAGGAGCATGGCTATTTTGTGAGGCCTGCAGCTTTTTATTTGTGAAGTCTACAGCAGGAAGCTGGGACACGGTATAGCGGCCGCTAGTGGTGAGGTTTTATAACCTGCTAATCAGAAAGTGAGCTGATAGGTTCTAGCGCATCACCTGCTTTCAAATGTCACCTTTCTGTGGCTATATAGTCAAATGCTGACCAAGGGTGGTGGTGGGGGTGGCGGGGCTGAAGCTCGCACGCTGCACTCCAGGCGCAGGGAGCTCTGTCTCCTGGCCACTCCGTATCTTGCTTTATGCTCGGGGGGGGTCCTGGAGAAGTCCGTGTGGGGAGGGCAGCTGTTTTTCTCGGCCCTCGCAACCCTCGTGGTTCCTGGGGAGGGCAGCGCCTACTGGCCCTCTTGACCCTGTGTAAGGAAGAAGAGAGAGAGAATTACTTATGGGTGATCGGAGGGCGGAGTTCAGCCCAGGTAAATTTTGTACTGATTTAAATCTCCTAACAGCTTGAGATGGGTTCTGTCGCCACACACCAGGTTTGGCCTGCACCTGCTATATCCTACGCAGCATGGAAATTGCCCTAGCAGTTCAGCTACTAGCACAGTAGGGAAAACAGAAACACTTGGGCAGAAATAAATTCTAAACTTACAGATACTAACAGATTTTCGTGATCTAACAGTTTACAAGGCAACACAGCATTTCCCTGTAGCAGCTGGAAAGTGTGTGCTGCGCAGTACAATTTGGCCCTTAAGATATCAGTTCTGACTATTAATTTAAGTGTGCTAGCAAGGGCAAAATTTTTCTTTAAGGCACAGGCAAATTATTTAAATTTAGCAGCAAAAACAAGCAGGCAGAAGTAAGCCCTTAAGGTACCACTTCACTACTGTTTAAAACGGGCAAGCAAGGACAGTTTCTTAAGGCACAGGCAGTTTAACTTAAAGTACTAAGCAGAACATGAGGGCAGAAGTGAGCCAAAACTATCAGTACAGCACGCTGATTGTTTTAGCTATGGTTACAGAGACTAAACAGCAGTGAGTAATACTTGTTCTAGTTCAGTACATTTGAAAATTGGCAAAAGCACACAAAGAAAGAAGTTTGCACGCCTTGCTCCAGGAGCAGGAGCTCTGTCTCCTGGCCGCCCATATCTTGCTTCGTGCTCGGGGAGTCCTGGAGAAGTCTGTGTGGGAGGGCGGCTGTTTTTCGGGCCTCGCGACCCTCATGGGGTTCCTGGGGAGGGCAGCGCCTTCTGTCTCTTGATCCTTGCTTGCTCTGGGAGGGAGTCCTGGAGAAATCTGTGTGGGGTTGGTGGCTGTTTTTCTCAGCCCTCGCAACCTCGTGGGGTTCCTGGGGGAGGGCAGTGTCTACTGGCCCTCTCGACCCTAAGAGTTTCCCCACCTAAACATTTCCAATGTAACCACTAGTCAGAGGATTTTTGTTTTATCATAACATTCCATTTCCTTCCTTCTATGCCATTAAGCTTCAATCCTAACTGATGCTTTAATGTAGTTTTTTTTCAATGAATTTCCCTGCTTTTGATATATAACAACACATGCACACAAGTTTGCATTGACAAATAATCTACTGAAATGTTTTTTGACATACAGTATGCACTGGGCAGCAAGGCATGTTTGCACTCTGGTATGATTCTTATATATACTTGTATGCTGTGAAATTAAGACAATCCCAAACCATTCCCTATTATTGAATGTGGCAAGGTATTGGTGAAAGCAGGTTTTCACCATTTTGTAGGTGCACTGTTGACCTGATTTTTAAAAGTTGAGGTTTGCACTGGGCAACGCCCTAGCCAAAGTTCAAAGCAGCACAAAGTGCAAACTTTGCTATTTTTAAACCAGAGCCAACATTAATGGGCCAAAGTATAGCTAATGATAGCTCATAGAGAACACTGCAAACCAACAGGTGGGCAAGCACAAACTCCTGCTGGCCACTTTAGGGTACTACACTCAGTATGAACAATACATTGTAGTGGAGCAAGGGATCCGGGCAATCCAAAGGTGTTTGTGTTTTTGCCCTAAGTTGCGATTTTTTTAAGGAGAGATGCAAATGACCCTAGGCAGTAGAGAAGACCCTAAAAGGAAACTGACATCTCATTAGAGTCAGATTTACATCTTAGGGCAATCCTTTCTTCCTTGGATTGATGGAAGCTGGGCACACTGGTGTAACACAGCTTCACATAGGTTCTGGGTGTATGCAATTTTGTGCAAGGTCCATGAGGACAGGCTAGCTGAGCTGCAACATAAAGGTTCCAGTGCAATCCTGCTACAACACAGCTCTACAGCTATGCGGTACACTAAGAGGTGAAGTGACTAGCCCCAGGTCAGTCAATGAGTATGTGGCTTTGTTAGTTTAGCCTCATGCCATGCAGCTCTAGTCAAATAGGTTAGTGGTCCCTCCTCCTCTCATCCCATCCCCATTGTCAGAGTAAATGTATTCATTATACACTGTTGTATAGCGAAACATGACTTGCAGACTGACAGCAACCTACACCCGCATATAATTAAATTCTAATTTTCTTAAAATGTTTTTTATTTATATACCATGCCAATTTTGTAGAAACATATAGGTAGTTGGCAAATAAGGACTGCTTGGCTCATCTAATCTGCCCCATTTGTCCCCACTATACTGTCACTGCAGAACTAGCTGATTACTGGCTACTCCTCCCCACCGCTTTTCTACTAAGGTTCCTTTGTGCCTATCCCATGCATGCTTAAAGCCCACCACTATATCTGCTCTTGTCCTGGAGCATCTTCTCCTCTGAAAATTGTCCCCTTCTGTACCTTGTCAACACCCATGAGGTACTTATAGGTCTCTATAGTGGCCCTCCTCTCCTGCCCCTTTTCCAGGGTGTACAAATTAAGATCCCTCAGTCTCTCCACATACAGCTTTTGAAGCAACCCCTGCATAGAGGTGGGCGAAAGTTGTGGATTCCACTTCTGTGGAACTTTTACAGAAATTCTGAAATTTCGCAGAATTTTCTGAACTTCTGCCATTGGCGAGATTGGAATCTTCTGAATGTGTTTGGTGGATTTTCTCCCTGTTCTGTGGAATTTTTTTTGACTGAAGTGCAGAATAATACACATGAACTGCGGAATAACAGTTCTGAGGAATTTTTTCCACAATTTAATGAATTATTCCTCAGTACATGTAATTTTTCTGCAGTTCAAGGATCAGTTCTTTAGACTTTTTTTTCCACAGTTAAATGCAATAACTCACAATTTATGCATTTTGTCCACTGTTCTAAGTTGGAATTTCCGTGAAAGTTGCTAATTTGATTTCTGCACTTTTGTGGAAGTGAAAATCTGCCTTTTGCAGAAATTCCACCAGCAGAAGTTTTTTTTGCACACCTCTACCCCTGTACCATTTCAGTTAGAAACATAGACAATGCTGGCAGAAAAAGGTTGACAGCCTGTCCAGTCTGCCTGTGGTTCCATATCTATTCCCTTGAGCTTATTGTCATATAGGGTACCAACCCTAACTATCTTCCACCCCATTTTCCTCCCTGCTACTACTGTCCTGAGTTACCACAGTGGCCTTCACTCTGTCCCAGCCATGCTTGAAACTGTTTATGGTTTTGGCACCTACCACCTCAGTTGGCAGACTGTTCCAAGGTTCCACCACCTTGTCTGTAAAATAATTCTTCCTCATATCCCTCTTAAACATTCCTCCTTTCAATTTCCACTCATGGCCCCGTGACCTGAAATTTGTGCTTATGCTAAACAATGCCTTACAGATCACCTTATTTATTTCTTTTAGGAATTTGAAGTTCTCTGCCATATCACCCCTCTCCCATCAGATCTCAAGTGAATAAATGTTTAGTGCCTTGAGCAGATCCTCATAAGGTCTGCTGTACTGGCCCTGTAACAGACTAGTCATTCTTCATTGCACCTCTTCTAGTCTATCCTTATTTTTCCTGAGGTGAGGACTCTGGGACTGGGGCAGTGCTCCAGGTGTGGCCTTATTATTGATCTATAAAGAAATGGTATTACCTCTTTCCTTCAACTGTCAATACCCCTTTGGATACAGCCTAACATCCTATTTGCCTTACTAAAGGCCTTATTGCTTTGGCTTGATTGCTTGAGGGTGTCACTAAGTATTACTCCTAGGTCCCTTTCCTCAGCCATTGTGCTCAGCTTAAACCCTCCCATCCAGTACTCTGTCCTGGGGTTGTTGCTCCCTAGGTGCATCACCTTGCACTTTTTAGCAGTGAAGTTCAACTGCCAGACCTTAGACCACCTCTCCAGATTTGTGAATGAATAATCATTCACAAATCTGGACTGTCTTGTATGGTATGGGCTGCACGCCCATTGGCTCTTGCTCTGCACCAATGGGCATGCAGCCCTTCCGGGCAGTCAGTCGGTGGGCGGCGGGGCAGCAGTCAGGTGGGATGCTGCCTCGCGGCTGCAGGGGGAGCGGGTAGTGGGGCTTCGTGGGTGGGTGGGGTGGGGACACTAGGTCACCAGGGATGTGTTTGGGAGGTGTTTGCAAACTCCACCCCTTGATCAGGATTTTCGGTCCACTGGACCACCAGGGATATATTCGTGGTGGGTGGGTTACTATTCAATCCTTATCGGGCTTTTCGTCCACTGACCACCAGGGATATATTCGGGTGGTAGGTGTATTTAATTACTCCAGCCCACAATCGGGCTTATCGGTCCACTGGACCACCAGGGTATGTTCAGGTGGGGAGACACTTTGCTGCCCACGATCGGGCTGGTGGGGGTGGGAATAAAGCTATTCCCACAATCGGGCCAGTGGGGTGGTGGTGGGGATTTTACACTCTTTGCCCGATAGGGCTGCAGGGGGCACAGGGAGTGGGTTGAGGGCCAGCCACAGGTGGCAGCTGCTGTGTTGTGCCCTGCAATGCAGCAGCTCACCTGTGGGTGGCCTTGACTTGATCCTTTTTTGGCTCAAAGCTGTGCAGGCGCAGGTTGGGGTTGTGCTCAGACAACCTGCACAGCCCAGCTGAATATCGGCTGTGCAGTTTATGCATGGTTCCTCCTCCAGTTCAGCATGCATTCATTTGCATTGCGCTGTTGCTCAGCATGTTTTCAGTGGCGCAACTGCCTCCTGCTGAATATTGCAGAATGGAGCAATTTCGGACTTGCGCAGGCGCAACCCTATTGTGCATGACGCAACCCTTTTGAATATCTGGCCCACTATGTAGTAACATAATCCTACCATTAATAATCGGACAAAATATACAAAAGTAGTAAATAGAACTAAACATTTAATTAGAGTATCAAAAGCCAAGGCAGAAAAGAAAATGGCTGCATCAGTTAAAGATAATAAAAAGAGCTTATTTAACTATGTACTGTAAAGTAAATGAGAGGTAACCCAAAGAATATTGGCCAACTCGAGGTAAATGGAGAAATTATTAAAAATGAACAAGACATAGTAAACTAATTAAACAACTATTTCCTAACAACTTTCCAGCCAAAAGGAAAAATTAAAGATAATCAGCCACAAAGGAATGGATTCCAAAAAGACAAAAATATAATATTCAATAAACAAGACATCTTGGAAAAACTAAAGATAATTTAACCCTACAAATCTATGGGACCTGATGGTCTGAGCCCGAGGTTATTGAGGGAATTGGCAGAGGAATTGTGTGGATCAATTACAGAACTGTTTAATGCATCAATCAGAGAGGGTAAAACTCTCAAGGAGTGGAGAGTAGCCAATGTGACACCAATCTATAAGAAGAGAGACAGAAAACAAGTCAGTAATTATAGACCCATAAGTCTTACTTCAGTCTTGGGAAAGGTTGTGGAGGGGATGATACATGACCCAATCATAAAACATATTAAAACAGAAGGATTACTTGACACAACACAAGAGGGAGAGCATGTCTTACAAATCAGTTATATTTCTTTGCACCCGTCAGTGCTGCCCTTGATCAAGTTCTCCCGGTGGATATTATATTTTGATTATACTAAGTGTTGATTCCTTCTCACATAGAGTTCTATTGTAGCAGCTAGATAATATACATTTACATAATAATATCATAAGTTGGATACGTAGCTAGAAGGCAGTGAGTGGGATGAGAGGTTACTGTTCTGATTAGGGAGATGTTAGTGGGGTCCCTCAGGATCTGTCCTGGGGCCAACATTGTTTAACATACTCATCACTAACATGCAGAAAGAGCATGGATAGGAAAATATGCTGACAATAATAAAATTGTGGCTGTTATAAATAATAGGGCTACAGCAGAAATGCTGCAGACAGAATTGACAAATATAGAGACTTGGGCAATGCAAAATAAACTATCCTTTAATGCAGAGAAATGCAAGGTGATGCATTTGGGATACCGGAACCAACTGTATGCATACAAACTGGGTGGTAGTGTTTTGCAGGAAACTGACAGCGAAAAAGACTTGGAAGTCTTGGTTACAAATACTCTTACTTTTGATGCACATACTAGGGCAATTGTTAAAAAATGTAATAAACTTATGGCATGCATATTCAGATGTGTAAAAAGCAGGAATGAATCAGTAATACTCCCACTGTATTCATCACTGGTGAGAACACAGTTGGAGCATTGTTCTCCATTCTGTGGACCTCAAAGTAGGAGTGGTGTACAATTAGTGGGAAAGGTACAGAGAAGGATAACAAGGAGAATTAATAACATTAAATATAGGGACTATAATGATAGAGTAACACAACTGAATCTGTACTCCTTAGAGTATAGAAGGCTACCAGGTGATCTGTGTCTGTTTTTACTGCTACAATGAATGAGGAACTATTCAAAACTATAGCATTAGTCAAACAATAATATTATGAACACTAGATCACACTCATTGACATTAGTAGGAGCTGTTGCAAAACTAACAAGAGACATAAATTTTATTTTATTTATTTATAAAAATTTTGATGACCGGGTAGGCCCACTGAGACCGTAATGGTCCCTTTTTCAGGGGTGACCCAGGTTTAGTCAGAGGGTTATCACTTGTTGGAATGTCCTACCAGAAAAGATAGTTAGAAGTAAAACAATACATATGTTTAAAACATTATTAGACAGGTACATGGGAATGAAGAAGTATCAAGGGATCCACTGAAAAGTGACGGGCCATACATAGGCCTTGGCCTCCTATGCCAGTGAAAATCTATCCCCTCTGGCTATTTACTTGTCCTTTTTCTTTGTCCCTCCCTAATCTCCTTCCTTTCATGTTTACTGCAGGCTCTAAGATCCCCCCCTTGGTTCTTTCCCCCTTACATAAATTGGACCTCACCCATATTTTTGCCCACTGCACCTCTATAAACCCCTAGATTAGGGGCCCTCATTTGAACAGCCTTTATCCTATTTGTGTTCTTTCTGACAAGTGGACTCTCAAAAGCTGGACACAGTACTCCAGGTGGGGGTGTCTCACTAACAACTGATACAGTGACAACACAACCTGTGTCCTTCTGTTGGTGATTCCCCTACCTGTGAATCCCAGCATCCTATTGGCCATGCCTACTGCCTTATCACACTGTTCTGTCACCTTCAGGTGCTCAGAAATGATAACTGCAAGATACTTTTCCTAGTTTGTGACCATAAGTACACGCTTCTTTTTTATGCACCTCCGCTGGGCTTCAGTGTCCTGTGTGCAGGATTCTGCACTTTTTTTTTGCATTGAAACCCAGCTGCCATACCCTCGACCACTCCTCGAGTTTTCTCAGGTCTCTGCTCATTTTCTCCACTCCCTTCAGAGCATCTACCTTATTGCAGATTTTGGTGCCATCTGCAAAGTGGCATACCTTCGCTTCAAACTCTGCTGCAATGTGCTTTATGAATACATTGAAGAGGACTGGTCCCAGCACTGAGCCCTGAGGTACTCCACTGGTCACGTCCACTCATTAGAGTATGTGCCATTTAATACCACCCTCTGTCATCTATCCATCAACCAGTTTACCACCTTGGGTCCCACCCTTAAACTGCCTAGTTTTCTTATAAGCCTCCTATGTGGTACAGTGTTGAAGGTCTTGCTAAAGTCTTCGATGGAAAAGTACGACATCAGCTCTGTTTCAACTGTTTTCATTTTTTCAGAATAATTGTGATAACAATATATCATTATCACTATAATGTGTGGACCCTAATGTCTGATATTTAAAATGAATGACCTATATCGCCTTTATATTGTTTTATGACTGTTGGTAATTTTTTTTTTTTTTTTGCTTTGCTGTTGGGGAACCAAGTGTTTTCTTACACTCTTTTACTTGTTTGGAAACAAGCCTACCAACTAGACCATACACTCATACTGAAGTTTGATTCCTCTTTGCCTTGCTATCTAGTAATGATAATCTTAGCTGCTGTATGATCTTGATCAAGTCTTTGGTGTTATTGCATTTTAAATGTTACCCTCAAATTCTGTACCATAATGTAGCTGTCATTTCTTGAGGTTTAAACTTTTTATCTGACAGTGTGATTTGATACATTGTCAATTGTAAAGTCTTTGTTTTTATATGAAACTCAAGAAACTTAAACAGAATCTTATAGTACACAAGATGACAATAAATCTAAATACTGTACAGTTCTTGTCTACTTTTTGGTCTTATGTAGCCGTATACTTTGCACACATCAGACATCTCTGAATTAGTTTAAAATATAACCATAAAATGCTTTCATGTTTCAAAGTAAGTATTTACTAAGCATTCTCAGAATATGGTTGTCTTGTCTAACTGCATTACTTTAAATTCCAGAATTTTTGTATAAATGTACACCATAACAATTATTTGCAGACACTGGTAGAGGTAAATGAATGAAAATTCTTTGGATTTCATAACAATACTTTCATAACTTTAGTTGAAAAGTCTTGCCTACAGTGCCCTGAGGCATTGTCCAGGTGTCCGGGGTGCAATGACCCCACGGTTAAGTGTCACATTTTTCTGTTATCAACATCACAAACTTACAACAGACTTCTCATTATTCAGTGATAACTCATTAATCAATGTTGCATTATTGAATGGCAGAGTCATGCCTCTGACATCACCTGCTTTTGTTGCTGTGTGCTCACTAGTCCTTCCATGAAGTGCATGAAATGTGGAAAACTTTGGTGTCCAAGGTGCATATGTAACGTAAACATACTGCACCTCTTCCTGGGAGGCAGAGTGTGTTTGCTTAAAAAATGAGGTGTAGTATTTAAAGGGTTGAAAAATATTTTTGTAGATCTGATTTCACTATATTTCATGGTGCACTTTACTGGAGAGTCACCTTTTTGTGAACATCAATGATTTCCGCTGATCTCAGAAAATAGAGTACAGTATAAAGACTTAGAAACTTAAATTTCCAATTTTGGTTGACTTAAAAAGCTCAGCATAGTATGGGATCCATCTGTCTCCCCAATATCCTGACACTGAATGCCCTGGTTCATTCTCTGAGATCCCCCTAATGCAGGCAGACAGGCATGCAGGGAGGTTGGTTATAAAAATAGTTGAGGGATAACACTCCTCTCCCCTAAAGGCTAGATGACCCCACTATCATCAATACATGTTAGAATACTTTTTATTAGCACTGTTTGGGTTTTATGATGTTTTGAAGAGACAGCTTCAACCCCTCTCTGATCCCAAGTTTTAAAACACTTTAGAAAGTAAGAGAAACCAAGATGTGTGATCAGTCAAATGTGATCACAAGACCATGCATTATTCCAGCACAATGGCAAAGGTCAGAAACAATTTTCTGAGATTCACTACTTATCTTTAAACTAAAAATCAGGTAAACCATTATGCAATTGAAAAAAGGCCATATCACATTATAACAGTGATGGGAATACTGCAAAGACTATTACAGTGAAAAAATCAGCAGTTTGCTGTAATGGTCCATGGTATTTCTGACACTGCTGTCTCGGGGGATATTGCCCCCTTCTTGAATCAACTCCGACTCAGAGTTGATGATCTATAATGAGGAGGGTGCAGGTAGCAAAGTCCCCCACATGGGGGATGCGGGGGGTGAAGCCCCCTCAAAAAATACTTGCTTCCCCGGATGGCACAATGCTGACTGTTGGCATTGTGCAATCACTGTAATGCTAATTGACACAATTCATGTAGATGCAGCTTGGTGGAACCAAAAAAGACAACCCAGGGTGTTCACAACTGTGTGATAATGGAACTTCTTGGGTATGTAATGAACATGTCTTGACCTTGTGCCTCACTTAATGATATATGCCATCATCCTACAATAATGCACACCTGCCATGTATTATTGCTTAATTTTATGCATGCAATACTTTTGTAGAATTTCCTGGTGTATCTTGTTGTTACTGGCACACAGATCTTCCAGCATTCCAGCATGTATGTAGTGCTGTACCACTTGGGCTCATTCTTATAATTGTAGTGTCCTATTGGATGGAGTGCATTCTGCAAGATCTTGGAGAAGATGTCCCTGTAGAACTACCTATTTCCTCCATGGCAACTCATCTTGGGACCTGATTCTCAGTTATATGTTTTTATGCTGGGAAATGGGCAAAAAGTGTATCTGATTTTGCAAACATAAAGGTTTGATGTAGTGAGAACTTAGGACCTGTGCTAGATGTATTGACAGCCCTGACACAGATCTTACAATTTAAATTGAAGTCCCCAGATTTTGCCGTGTACAAACATGGTTTATGCAGTGTAGCAGCACTGATTACAACCATACACACATATGAACATGGTGCAGTAACATGCACATTGGTGTGTGTGTGTGGGGGGGTACACTGGACTAAACTGTCTCCTTCTCCATCCACTTTTGTTACCTTTGGACCACTTCTATTCTCGTGACAATTGAGGCATCAGAGTCCCTTGATGTGCTCCCTGGTAGTCCAGGGAGCCCCCAGCCCAATGTACAAACCAGTAATGTCACAGGTAGTCAAAGGATCCTCTCCCAAATCCCTCATCAAGTACACATGTCACACATTAGCTACCTCCATGAAATAGGTCTGTGCAGCCCTCTGATCCCTAAAAGCCATTTTGTTTCATGGTATTTAGGGTCCATCTAAATAGTTCTGTGATGGATGCTCTTGAGGTATATACAATAGTAATGTGAATGGAACTGCATGCCATTTACATGCTACCTCTGCCTCTCCAGTTCACCAATATACTTTGATATTCACTGTTTCAGAAGAGCCCCCTAATCCCCTATGAGCATAGCTTGATGTGGTTGCAATCAAGGGACTGCCACTAAACTGTTTTACAGTGATTTAATACAAGTCTCTTTTGACTGGGAATTGGGCCTGTGGTAACTTCAGGATGGGTCTCCACCCCAGTGCACCTGGGGAACTTCCATGAAGCAGTACCGGAGGCATAGTCAGGTTAAACAAGTAGCTTCCAGTTGGCCATGTTGATAGCAAAACTAAATCCCCAGGGATATTCCACAGCAAATTGTTGGCTATGACAGCTGTTCAACCATATCCTTTACAAGGTCAGTGCCATATGGCTTAAAACTGTAAGCGTAATCTTACCAAGAACTGCCTGATAGAGCCAGAAAATAGTATGTGACTGAAACTAGAAACATAGAATGTGATGGCAGACAAGGACTTCTTGGCCCACCTACTTCTCTACCTACTGTGACACTGTAGACCTTCCATGATCTCTGGCCTAGTCCTCCCTTCCCTAATGACTAAGATTTCCCTATGTTTATCCCATGCATTCTTGAATCCCACTACAGTTCCCCCCCACCTTTGCTGGAAGGCTGTTCCAGGCATCCACCACTCTATCTGTGAGGAAGTACTTCCTTACATTTGCCCTGAATGTACCCCCCTCCAGCTTCATAGCACGCCACCTTGTTCTTGAGCATCTTTTCTTCTAAAAAATGATGTCCCTCTTGTACCTTGTTTATATTCATAAGGTATTTGAAAGTCTTTATCATATCTTCCCTTTCCCTCCTCCCAGGGTGCACATATTGAGGTCCTTTAGTCTGTCCTCATATGGTCTCTCGTGCAGACCACACACCATTTTGGTTACCCTCCTCTGGACTGCCTCTACCTTGTCTATGTCCTTCTAGAGATGTGGTGCCTGATTCTCAAAAGGTTATGCCTGGTGTAACTTGACCTGGGACAAAGAAAATGGTGCAAATAGCAAGTTATGCCAGCATTTGTGACATATGGTATTCTGCAAAGCAGCCTGCGACATAGCACAGGCTGCTTGCACCAAAGTGGACTTATGCCACCAGTTACATCATAAACCCCCTGAGACATGGTGGTAGGGGGTTTACAGCAGCAGTTGTGCCCTATTCTGAAAGGGCAGCAACAAAGTCCCCCAGGGCGCTATTCTACAACAACCCCCAGAGGAGAACCATCAATGTACTTACACCCCAAGGGGTTGTCTGCATGTGCAGTCCACCCTTCCCCCCAACACTGCTCTGGCCCCAGAACATGATTGCCCTGTAGGGCTACATCTGTACCCCCCAATACCACAATGTCCTGCAGGGCTGCCACATGCCCCCAATCCCCAGTACATGTTGAAAGCCCTGCAGGGCCACCCCATGCCCCCGACCCCAAGTACATGTTTAAAAGCCCCACAGGGCTTCCCCATGCCCCAACCCCCAGTACATGTTGAAAGCTCCACAGGGCTGCCCCATACCCCCAGTACATGCTTAATAGCCCTGCAGGGCTGCCACATGCCTCCAACCCCGTGTACATGTTGAAAGCCCCGCAGGGCTGCCCCATGCCCCGACCACCCAGTACATGTTGAAATCCCTGCAGGGCTGCTGTATGCCCCTGACCAAGTGCCATAAAAGAAACTCACAAGCTGAGAAAATGCCCCCTCATCTCCTACATTACAGCCATTCACAAAGTCCTGGGCATCCCTGGTAGTCTAGTAGCCCACCACTCCCACCCGGCAGCAACCAACCACCCACTCCCCCCCATGACCCATCTGAGGCTGGCAACTGGCACAGACCACCTCTCACCACCATGGCCAGCCACCAACTGATCACAGCAAGAGTGTGTACTGTACACAGCAAGCATACATCAGACACAGGCACTAACTTGTTTTTTTTCTCTTTTAGATATTTCCTGAAGAAGACCTAAGGTCAAAACATAGATTTTTAACTCTATTTTCTATTTTCAGCGTGCATTTAATATAACCATTTTGTCAAGCATACATCAGAACTACAACATTGACATTCAATGTAAGTGTATAGTAGTTACACCCTTCTTCATATGCTTTAAATGCCAGTTTCTGCATACTTACTTTGAAAATACATGTTAGTTAGTCATTAACTGTGGAAACAATGCCACAGATGCAGCACATTCCTTAGTAACTACAGCACTGTTACACCCTTCTTCTTACACTTTATTTTAAGTGTCTGTTTCTGCATACTTACTTTGTAAGTACATGTTAGTTAGTCATTAACTGTGGAAACAATGCCACAGAAGCAGCACATTCCATAGTAACTACAGTACAGCACTGTTACACCCTTCTTTTACACTTTAAGTGTCTGTTTCTGCGTACTTAATTTGTAAGTAAATTTTAGTTAGGCATTAACTATGGAAACAATGCCACAGAAGTAGCATGTTCCTTAGTAACTACAGCCTTGTTACA
Organism: Neoceratodus forsteri; assembly: GCA_016271365.2. NCBI lineage: Eukaryota > Metazoa > Chordata > Ceratodontiformes > Ceratodontidae > Neoceratodus > Neoceratodus forsteri. The sequence goes on from CM057458.1 coordinate 362,763,437, forward strand.
CCCTTCTTACACTTTAAGTGTCAGTTTCTGCGTACTTACTTTGCAAATACATGTTAGTTAGTCATTACTGTAACTATGGAAACAATGCCACACAAGCAGCACATTCCATAGTAACTACAGCACTGTTACACCTTCTTCTTGCACTTTATTTTAAGTGTCTGTTTCTGTATACTTACTTTGTAAGTACATGTTAGTTAGGCATTGACTGTGGAAAAAAATGCCACAGAAGCAGCATGTTTCTTAGCAACTACAGCACTGTTAAAAGTCAATAAGTAATTATGTAAATTAATGATTTTTTATTGTATGGCAATTAACAATGTTAGATTGCATGTTTATTTTTAGTTCTTATTTTTTGGGTTACACAGTATACAAGTGGTGGCTCTGGGATTCGAACCCAGTTCTCCAGGTTTGAGGGCAATGATTTTAACCATTAAGCTACACTGCAGTAGCTTCATGAGGGAGTGATTTCTGAAGGATAATTTTAGGTGTCACTAACTATACTGTAACTACTGTATAACGACAGTACACAGTAACTGCACTATGTAGTTAACTAGTTTCACAATGCGTATTGTATACTTACATAACTTTAAATGTGCTGCTTTTTGTAAGATTGACCCACACCTCTATTGCACCCACACCCCTGTCCTGCTGCTGCCCAGGTGGGTTGCTGGGGGTGTGGCATGGGCTACCCTTCAATGACAGTCCTAATTCTTCTGTACTAAACACTAAACTGTCCCATTGAACAATGCTGAACAGTCATCATAAGTCTGATTGTACATCATGTATATTGCACCCACACTTCAATTGCTACTCCATTGTGATTCAACTGTATTCTTGCACTTAATTGTACCTAGTTGTACTCAATACATTCAATGTATTCAATTTCCCATACCTTTCTCTGTTAATGTAAGTGTATTGTCTGTGTTACCTATGTACCATCTTTATGGCCTGTGTCATGCCTGAAAATGGTCCACTGAATCAGTGCACCTTCCTAGTAAACAAACAAACTAACAAACAGACAATAAATAAATAAATATCACTGATCTGCTGTGTGGCGTTATGGTGGGTTATGCCAGATACACATGCCGGGATGCCTCCTTAGCCATTACATGCCCTTCCCACTAGCTGAATGAGGTGGCAGCTATGGCACAATCATTCACACCAAGCTACCACAGCCCCTGACTGCACCATGAGGGTTGGGGCATGGTGGTGAAGATGTGCATTTAACGACTAAGGAAGAGTCCCTGCATGTGAATCTGGTACCATCTGTCACAAATGCACTCTGTGAGTCAGGCCCTTTGCTCCCACAGTGCCCAACCACAAAGTGCAATATGTGAACAGGAGAAAAACAGGGTAACCCTCCTGTCTGTTTTGGGTCCGATCAACTACCAGTCTTGAGTTCTGGGGTCAAATATGAACTCTTTTTTGCTAACATGCCCAGATAACAGGTTCAAATATCAAACCCTCTTTGGGGAAATGCAGTGCAATACTTAACCCAGTGGGCACACAACCTGGCTCACAATCCCCCTTTTGACTCAATTAAGACCTTACCTTGGTGCATCTGGTAATCGACTGTAAGCGCTTAACAGTTCTGTCAGAATTATCAACACTGTCCCAGCATTCACACGCAAAAGGAAAAAAAGGCTAAAGCAGGATTTCAAGAAAAAAAAGTTTACTAAAATTAAAAATAGTAAATAAAATACAAAACACAGAACATATAAATTTAAGATACAGTCATAAAAATTGAATCGACAATTATAAAACAAACCACCTTATACTGAGTATCTAATCCTACCCTAGTTTCAATTAGTAAATAGTGGAGGTTGAATTACTTAACCTTGGGTAGAAGTGCTTCTTGAGAGTGTATTCTTTCAGAAGTCCAGAAAAAAAAGCACAATCTTCTCTCAGCTTTGACAATCTGTGTGGAACAAGGGTCCCACCCAGCTTGTGAGGTCACAGCTCTGTGGTACTGCTGGCTGTGAGGTCACTCACATTTCCTGTATACCAAATTATTTTCATGCATCTGCATATTCCTAAGCATCCCACTTAAAAAAAATATATATATATATATGTATGTATTCTTTTTTTTATTTGGCAAGCCACAGTTTTATGGCAGATCAGAATTATCCCTTTGATCTTCAGCTAACGTTCCTGAGCTATTTCTCTTAGTGGTGAGAAGTTTAACAGGTAACTGTCAGAAGTTGGCTTACCTCCTGAGCTGGTTTATGGCCAGTTTCCTAGATTCATAGTATATGGGTGTTTTACAATCTGTTACAACCTGGTATCTAAAGGAAGCTCTTAATTAGATTTTCCACTCAGAGGGAGAACAGTATGTGTTTTGAAAATCCAAGGTCCCACAATGCCTTGTGCTGACTGCCATACTCCCCACATTGAGGCTTGTGGAGACTGTTGGGACCTGTATCAAACTGCAGAGTAAGAAGGGAAGATCTCAGAAGTCAAGCTGGATGAGTAGGGAAGTTTTAAATAAGGTGAGGGCAAAAAAAGCCGCAGTCCGTATATACAAGAATTCTGGGAGGGGGGAGACAGGGATGTGTATTTGAGGAAGTCCAGAGAAGTTACCTAGGGTGTTAGACCAGCCAAGGCCTCCAGGGAAGTGAGGCTGGCACAGGTAATCAAAGGAGGGGAAAAGGACTTCTTCTGACACATTAGGGAAAGAAGGAGCTTCAGGGATCAGATAATGCAGATCAAGAAGGACGGGTGGGCAGAGAAAGGAGCAGAACATGCAGAAGCACTAAATGAGTACTTCTGTTCCATATTCACAAGGAGAAGGGCAGGCAGCCTCCACTGGGGTGGGAGGGTGGGCAGGAGGGAGGGGAGACAGATGGGTAATCACTGTGGCGCCATGTAATGCATCAGCCGGAAGGGTGGCACCACCTCTGGTGCTGGCTCTCCCCTACCAAAAAAAAACCTTCATGCTGGGTGCTATGCCTCCGGCTGTCACCCAGACAGTGATAAATGGTGAAAACTGACACAGGGAAGATCAATAGTACTCTGCTGTAGTTACACAATTTGCATGAAGTGGTAGATACTGCAATTACTGTTGCCTCCCTTCTGCCTCAAATCAATTCTTTCTGGCAAATGTAACAGATGTAACGTGTGTAGTTACATTTCCAGCATAAATCCATTTTTCTGTTGCACTTTGCAACAGTTGTTACATGTGTAGTTACACTTCCAGCATAAATCAATTTGTGCCAAAAGAGAAATGGTTATGGTTGCACGTGTAACTACCACTTCATGCAAGGAAGTGTATAACTACACACCAGTCAAATGTGAAAATAATTAACAACTACATAGTTTTTACAGTGCAATAACAGTGTAGTTACTTTATAGAAATGTGTTTCTAACTACATAATTTGCAAATGTGAAACTAATTACCTACTACAATTGTAGTTACATGTAACTACACAGTACTTACATTACCATTACATTGTAGGTATACAGTAATTACAGTGTAGTTAAGGACACTTAAAATAGTGTTACCAAAACAACCAATTTTAGGGTATGTTAAATAGAGAACAGTACATGTAAAATACATGTTTTGCCTGATACAGAAAATATATAGTTGTTTAGTATGGAAAAAAATTACGGCACTGCTGATTTTTGAATTCACTCAGTAGAATTTTAAACAAAACTCCACAGAATAAAAATCCAGTAGAATGTTATGTTCATGATCATTCTACCATCTATATCAGCTGTATATGTGTGCACAAAGTTCTTTGGGGTATTTGCATACAGTATGTGCATTCTAGCAGATGTCCATTGGACATGGCCCCAGATGGCTGCCTTTCTAAATGTACACATAAAGAGCTTCCATGTTTTGCGTGCTCAGGATGGTAGCTGCAATAAAGATGCCAGCATAACCACTTGATGACTTTATGGTTGCAAGAAATACCAAAGGGTAATATTATATGAACAGTTCACTGAAAATCCAAAAAAAATTTGCATCAGCAGTGTAACGATGTCTTCTTTAAGAATTATCTGTATCAAAAAAAAGAAAGCATAGTTATTGAACAGGTAGGAAGAAAGCAGTTGTAGATAAACAGTATGTGGGGATGGATCTTAGAATTGAGCTATTAAAGGAGCACTGCACTGGGCATCCAAGTCATTTGTTTCCTATAGAAGCAGCTTTTTAAAAAATATTGATTCCTTCCAGTTCTGTTACTGATTCACCTTTACTGACTTTTTAGTAAATTCATCGAGTGTTTCTGACTTGCATGATACTAATAAGGACAGTTTTAGAACCATTTGATGTAGTTTATGTCTTTCTAGACTTGAGGAAAACCAGCAAGAATTAAATATGGCTATGTACACACAAAGCACACATGCTAGGAGTGAACCTTACCAGTGCATTTCATCTAACTCTAGTTTTATTTACAGACAGCACCTTGACACAGCTAAGTGGCTTGGGATGGGTTTCTGCATGTTATTTTCAATGTATCTCCATCTTGTGACATATGGTCCTTAGATATCATGATAAACTAATATTGTACAGTGACAGAGTTAGGAAAAGAAGACCAATTGTTTACTTTTCCAGTAACCCAATAGGAAAATCCAACCACTCATTTTCTCATTTGATTGCAGAATGAAAATCAAGCATATCTGTATAGCTTGAGTAGAAGAAGCAGACTCTGGAGGTGGGTAAGACTGTGAGCCACTGAGGTGGCTTGAAATGACTGCAGCCAGTGGTGCGTGATCTGGCCAATGATGCAGGTTTGAATGGAGGCACACTTTTCAAAGCACTTCAGTTTTGTTTTATTAAAACAACCTAGTAGAACCATCAGCAATTTATCCATTTTGTATGGCCGCCCAGGATTGAAAAGGTTACAAATATACAAAATTATATATAACATACTGATAATTATAAACCATAAAACTGACAAAATATAATTTCAAAGACAAGAACTGACAGTGCTATGTAATATTCCTTTAAATTACCTTTAAAAACACAAAAAGATCTAGAATCATAGAATCATAGAAATATGTCGGCAGATTAAATTCTCAATTGACAAGGTGTTTAAAAAAGAGGAAGCCTGATAAACCATAGATCACTGTCCTGAGGCTGTATGCTTGAAAGATACCTCAACATATAATCTAGAAATGTCTCAAGTGACACAGCAGATCTAGTACATCTCAAACGAGAACTAACTGAAGTTGGTAAGAGTTCAAAATAAGCTTTAAACAGAAAACAGACAAACTGAACTTTAAAATGCAGTTTAGTAGACACACTTTGCCCCAATTTCAAGAGATCACAATGATGCATAATCAAGGGAGTCTGATAAAGAAAATGAATGATTTTATGCAGCAAAACTTCAGTTTTATCCAAAGGCGACTTAAGAGATGCCCATAACAAATGAAACCATTTTCCAGGACTGGCAACAGAAAGTTTTGAACAATTTTCTGTTTCAGGCAGAAGTACTATTTTACTCTACAAATATACAGTCCCTAGATGTTTCTGAATTGTCTTGGTTAATAAATCTACATGATTCCCATGACATAAAAATCTAAAGTTACCCTAAATAAGAAAAAGAACTTACTGAACTAATGTAACCCAATCTAATGTTGTTATTCTGAAGTGGCCATTATGATAAGTTTGTTTTCTTGCATTACGAAGAACCATAGTCTTTTTTTTTGTTTATTACTATTTAATGATAACCAATGGTCCCAAAGCCAGTCCAGCAGTGAATGAAAACTATCCATAATTCCACTGTCATTCATTCCAGATTGTTGTCAGTGCAATATAAACCTGTATCATCTGCATAAAGTATCACTATCTCTGGGGCACAAGCTGGAGCAAGTGAGTTTATATCTAAACAAAATAAAAGTGGACACAAAATTGACTTCTGTAAAACACCAAGGGCATTAGTCAAAAAAGGAGAAAAATGATCACCAATTTTTACTCTCTGCTGTCGATCCTGGACATAGTCCCTAAACCTTCCACAAACTTCATGTGAGAAGCCCTCTCAGACAGAATCTCAATTAGACTCCTGTGGTGAGCCAGATAGAAAGCCTTGGTGATGTCTGCAAAGATGGTGACTACCAAATCTCCAGCATCTACTGCAACATGCACATCTTGGGTGAAACTCACCAAGGCTGTTGTAGCACTAAGTTTTGGCTTAAAGCCATGCTGTGTATCTGACAGTGTTCTTGTTTTATTCAAGTACTCTTGCATCTGATCAAAAATAATTACAGTAAAACCCAAAAATCCAAATGCCCCAGGGGACATAAAAAATCTTCAGATTTCCAGGGTTTCAGTTAAACGGAGCCCATTGTAGTGAATAGAAAAAGCTCAATCGGCTACTGCAGAGCAAAGAAATCTTTAGCTGCTGTGATACTGTCATTTCATGCAGTAACAGCTTCAGTACATGAGCGGGAGTCTGGTAAGCAACTAACTATGATAACTGATAACTTAATGAATTGTATAAAAAAACTGAGCTACATTACTTCACATTTATAACTGCAGTCACAATTTAAGCAAGAAAAGGCACACTTACCATGTCATAGCCATGGTGCATTTTTTTTCTGAGGCTGAAACAAGTATTTTTTTCTGTCAGGAGATGCCAGTAGCTCCCAGTTTCATCTGCTTTATAGATTGCCTCAGGGGAAAGGTGCTCTTTTTCAATTAAGGATTTAAACTTTCTCCTGAAGGGTTCTATGCTGTCAGTGTTGCTTGACATATCTCACCAGCCACAGCAAGCTGTCTAATGCTGTGGTACTACTAAAATCTGTCAAGCTAGCCTTCATTGACCAAAAATGGGTAATCAACATTAAGTTGCTGGTGGTAATGGAGTGCCTTCTGTATACGAATTGTCCCAGAAATTGGTGTTCACTTTCTCCAGTTCTGGACAAACCAGGCAAATACTGCTTTATCCAGTGTCTTGTCATGTCAAGAGTGCATAGTCTTTCTTTGCTCATGACTGACACTGCTGTGCATCGTTGAAGTGAAATCCCTAATTTTGGTTTTTGCCCTTTTGATGCTGCATACTATGGTATTACCCAAACTGAACTGACAGACTACGTCAACCACCTTTTGACTCTTCTCCAAGCACTCGATAATCTTTAGTTTTTGACTGATGTTGATCACGGACCGCTTGCGCTTTGCCATTTTATGCTGCAACCCGCACACAGCAGAGTATGAAAGCAGCTGTTAACAACATTTAAATCCCCTCTAAAGACTTGTTAAGTTGTTAACAGCTGCAAACAATTATCTAATTGCTTTTTGCCTCTCCTGTCATTAGGTGAGAAGCGGCAGCTCACAGGAATAAAGTGAGCACATTAATGAGGCATGACAGTGTCTGAAGCAGAGTCTTTAATATCGGGGGACACATGCTGCATTCCGATAACTGATGGATTTGGAATTGCGGGGTTCAGATTTTCGGGGTTTTACTGTAATTCAAGGACCTTAGCTAAAGGGTAAAGTAACGCAGCTGGCCTGTAATTATTGATAAAAAAACAAATGAAGGGGTCAGCAAATAGAAAGCTATAAACTCATTCAAGCTTTATTACCAAAAGTTTTTCATAGAGAATTCTCTCATATAGCAGCATGGAGTTGTTAACACCACAAAAAAATATATATGCACAGGTATCGCATAAGTTGCATGCGGCACATTACCACACAAGTCAAAAGCGAGGAGCAAAAAGGAAAATGGCAAGCACCAGTGTGTCATTGACCATTCAAAATGCAAGTTAGTAAAGCAAAACGCCTACAAGCAGTGGCAAAACAGCAAAGCCGCCCCACGCAAGTGCATACCACAAAAAATGCTTCACAGAATATGCAAACGAAACAAACATACCACCCTACTCAAGGGGCTGTAAAACTGGTTGATCCCAAACTTGTGGTGCAGAAATAAAAGCCAAATGCTTTGTACTACTCGCCACGGACTCACCAAGCCGATACCCGGAAGAGACAACAAAGCCGAACCAACGCCACGCTATTTATCGACTAAACAGTCTTTATCAGAGCATGGATTGGGTACAATGACCCCTTAAATACAGAGAGACTCTTAAAGAGACAGATCGAAAAGCTGCACCATATACCTCCATAAACCTACAGCTAATAAAACAAAATAACATAGAATCAGATTACCAAATACAGAGAACTGCACAATCTTACACAAAGAGGAAAAGAGCCGGAAAAGTCATAATCCTCACTGATCATGGCTAGAGCATGAAAAGTCATAGCCATGAAAACTACATAAGTGCCACCATATACCCATAACAATATAGTGAAATAACAAAACATAATAAACTACTAAAATGATAAACATAAAGATAAGAAAAGCACCCAAAGGGAGTTAGAGCCGAAAAGCCATACCTCCCACTTGTGGACAGAGCACGACACAGGTCATGTCCACAAATGCTACTGTTACCTGTGAAAAACTATAAATAACTATATATAGGGAATTCATCATTTACACCAAAAGGGACCATAGCATTTAATTTGAAAATCCAAAAGGCTTCTCTTTGCAGAATTTTTGAATTCAAATCTCCACCTCGAAATCCAACTTCCACCTTCTCCAAACCAATAAATCTCATTGTGGCTGGAGACCCATGTTTAACCTCATGATAATGTCGTGCCATAGCATAATCCATATTATCATTTCTAATGGCTCCTTTGTGCTCGCCAATTCTCAGTTTTAAATTTCTTTTAGTTTGGCCCACATAACACAATCCACAAGGACAAATTAACATGTAGATAACTCCCTGAGTATTACAATTAATGAATGTTTTAATCTCATAGCTTTTACCAGATCTCGGATGATGGAAATTTTTTACATCAGACGTGTTGGAACAATGTACACTTCTTCCACAACGATAATTTCCTTTAGGAAGGGAAGGCAGTCAATCTCGTTGTACATTTTCTTTTTTGCATGGAATATAAGAATGGACCAGCGAGTCCTTTAAATTCTGTCCCTTGGTGTATGAGATCAATGGACGATTCTGGCCTATTTGTTTCAATCTCAAATCAGAATTGATAATGTTCCAGTGTTTGTGGATAACATTACCTATTTTAGGTGCCAAATGGTTAAATTCAGTGATAAAAATTAATCTGTCCACTTCACTTTTATTATGTACATTGGGATTTAACAATTCCTCTCTCTCAATATTGTTAACAAGATGTATGATATTCAACAAAACCCCTGGTTCATAACCTCTTGTTATGAATCTACCTGTGATTTCCTTTTTAGGTTCTACATAGGATCTGTTATCTGAGCAAATATGTTTGGCTCTGATATACTGTCCCTTGGGAATATTATTAATCACAGATCGAGGATGGCAGCTATCAGAGCATAGCAGGGTATTCCTGGACATAGGTTTTCTATACAATTTGGTCGAAAGTCTCTCATCTTTCTTCTCTATCAAGACATCTAGAAAGGGGATGCTTTTGTCACTTTTAGCATGTGTAAATTTCAGATGCGTGCTGGTATGATTTATATATTCAATAAAATGTCCCAACTCAGCATCGGAGCCAGTCCAGACCATTAAGCAATCATCTATATATCGCTTCCACAGCTTGATATATTTCAAAAAGATGTTATTAGAGGGATTATAGATATTGGTCTCCTCCCATTCCCCCATATATAAATTCGCTAGACTGGGAGCAAAAGTAGTGCCCATTGCAGTCCCCTTTATTTGGATGTAAAAGGAGCCATTATACCAGAAATAATTCTGTTCCAGTACAAATTTTGCAAGCTCCAACACAAACCCAGAACTTGGTTTCTTTTTCTGCCTCAAACTTTGGTGTCTAGATAGAGACTGTAGACCACCCTCATGGGGTATATTGGAATACAGACTTTCCACATCTATTGTAACCAATATATCAGACTCAGAGACAGTGACATTACGAAGCATAAATAAAGCATCCTTTGTATCTTTTACATATGACTGAAGGTTTGGAATGAATTTTTGTGCAAAAAAATCCACATACTTAGACATATTTTCAGTAACAGACCTGTTTGTTGAAACAATCAGTCTACCTGTCACAGGTAGCACATCTTTATGTACTTTTGGCAGAAAATAGAACAGGCATCTTGGGGCTAGATATTTTGAGGAAATCAGCTTTTTTTTGTGATTTCCTGATGCAAAACCAAACTCAATTAATGCATCAGCCTTATTTTTGATGAGCTCACCCGATCTCTATTGATCTTCTTAAAATTCTTGATTACTTAGTTACCTCATGGCTTCTTCATTGTAGTCATCGCTTCCCACACTACCACTGCACCTCCCTTATCTGCCTGTTTGATCACTACTGAATCCAATTTCTTTAATTCCTGTATAGCTTGTCTCTCAGCTGAAGTAACATTCTGTGCACAATATTTTTCTTATCATTTATAATCAATTTGTGTACATCATTAGAGACCATATTACAGAACGTGTTAATGGTATGGTTCAATGAGGGGATTATAGGAAGAAGGCTTTTAAAAGGAGTCTCTTCTCTTGCTAACATCCAAAAGTGAAGGCAGGATCTCTGTTGTGCTGAAAAATCTTTGAGATATATTTTCTAAAAATCTAAATAGGTCCAGCTCAATTTGAAAAGAATTGACCTTGTCCCCAATGAAGCCAAACCCCTGTTCTCCACACAATTTTTTCAACCATTCATTAAACTGCATGGTGCAGAGTACCCTCGCCTCACTCATGCCATTGACAGGCAGCACCTCTGAGAAGGATACTATGTGTGCTACTTGTCTTAGGCCCTTCCCCAATTCTACAAAGTCCTTCTGCACTGCTCTGATCTCATGTTGAGCCAAGTCATTTGTCCCTAGGTGGACAATGACATCCAGCTCAGACTCCCATACAGCTGTTCTCGTGATCCTGAGGATGCGCTTCCTCTCCCTCCAAGCCATGTCACCAGGCAGGCACCTTACTTCAGTTTTCCCTGCTCCCCCAGTTCTATCCCTAATCATTGAGTCCCCACCAGGAGCTGCTTCCTTCCTTGTGGTGTCCTCTGCCTCCCTTCCTGTGGGCTTCCTTGTGATAGTTGTCCTCAGCCTCCTTAGTCTCCTCTGTGGTGCATCCATAGGGGAGCTATGCTCCCCAGAATGGTGTATGGATTGTGGAGTGAACAACTGACTGGGTGTGCCTCTGTCCTACCATCTTCACCCTCCATGAGCCCACTGTGGTCCAACTGCTTTGCTTTCTGCAACCTCTGAGGTAGTGGTGGTGGCTCGATGCTACCTGGATGGGGAGGTTCCCTTCCTACCATCCAGTGTGGCCTGGGGAAGGTTCCTTACTACTGTCCAGTGTGGCCTGAATATGGGCAACTTCCTCCTCAGGGCAGAGAGTTGTCTGCAAATAGGGCAGCATCTCAGCCTCCAGAAAGACTCCCAGAAGACTGCTGCCCCACAGCCATTACATTGCACTACTCCCCACATGTTTATCTACTTTTATTTTTGTGTATGTTTGTGTGTGTGATTGGTTTGTTATATAGAAATATATATATATACATATATATATATATATATATATTATACAATGTGTATTCTTATATTGTCAGTGCAGTGTGCTAGAGAGGATATGGCAGTGATATGCACCTTGCACTCTGGAGGAAATGATGTCAGAACCCCAGGTATAAAGGAACTATTTCCAGGTGGTGGGGTGAGGGTGGGAAGGGTTGACCTAAACTGTGCCCTCACAAAACAATCAGCTAAGAGCTCTGACGCACTGCATGACGAGTGCCTTCCTGTCAGCAAGATACCCTACACAACAATTTGACAGAGAAAATACCCTGTTAATCAAACAGAGAAAATCCAGACATCCAAGTCAGACACAGGTAAAACCTCCCAGCCCCAAACAACCTGGTGGTTTGTGCTCTAAAAGTAGTCAGCCCAAAATAAGGCAGCTGTGCTTTAAACTCTTCCTGCACTGAAAATCTTAAGAATTGTAACAAAGACTGTCTTTTCCTGATAATTCTAAGTTCCTTATTTCACCTTTCAGTTAGAAGTAGCCTCCACCTGCAGAATATCTGCTCCAAACCAAAGACATTTGTAAGGTTCACCTCCCTCTGTTGTGAGCACAACTCGCTTTCCTGCAAATCCTATGTTCGGTATTGCAGCTTCTAGCCAGAGGTAGTTTGACTTGAAAAATGTTAGCTGTTCTGATGAGTTTGCTATAAAACACTTGCTTATAATACATTTGTTCTCAGGTCTGTTACCAAAGCTATTGGCTGATAAGTAGCTATGATGTAAGCACTTCCTGCTAAAGTCTGGAATTTCCTTTTAAGACATACACAGATAAACACAAAAAACAGTTTCCACCCCCTAATGCACTTGTCTGGGTCAAATACACAACCTGTACCTGCACTTATTTCAGGATTTATGACAAATTCTTAGCTCAAGGTTTAAACACTTCCTGCACTGAAAATCTTAAGAATTGTAACAATGACTCTCTTTTCCTGATAATTTTAAGTTCCTTATTTCACCTTTCAGTTAGAAGTAGCCTCCACCTGCAGAATATCTGCTCCATACCAAAGACAATTGTAAGGTTCACCTCCCTCTATTGTGAGCACAACTTGCTTTCTTGCAAATCCTGTGTTCAGTATTGCAGCTTCCAGCCAGAGGTAGTTTGACTTGAAAAATGTTATACTTTGCCTCTGGGTTTCTGTGCTCTAAGTGCATGATTTTGCATTTTTTTGCATCGAAATCTAGCTGCCATGCCCTTGACCACTCTTTGAGTTTTCTCAGGACTCTTCACATTCTTTCCAACCATCCCATAGTGTCAACCCTATTGCAGATTCTGGCGTCATCTGCAAAGAGGCATACCTTCCCTTCCAGCTCATGTTCAATGTCAGTTATAAAGTCATAAAGAGAACTGGTCCCTGCACCTAGCCCTGAGGCACTTTTCTGGTCACCCTCCCTTCTCCGGTGTGCACTCCAGTTACCACCACTCTGTCACATATCCCTTAATTTCTTTCCAAGTTTACCACCTTATGACCCACCTCTAAGCTGCCCAATTTACTTATGAGCCTCCTATGTGGAACAGTGTTGAAAGCATTACTGACATCTACTGTAGGCAGGCCACATCCATCTTACTTAGCCTATTGATCTTGTCTTTATACTATCTGTATATTTTCACTTGACCTAATCTGACAGCTTTTTGTCTTCTAGGAAATATAATAGGTCCCTAAAGTTAAAAGGTGTAACCCAGGGTTATCATTTACGATCAGAGTTTTGGTTCTAGTCATAGTATATTTTTTAATCAATTCTTTATTTCTGTCATAAACTGCTCTTCTACAATTCAATGCATTAGAGGTGTTATATATATATACTGTTACATAATATCGATATATCAGTTTTATAGTTTCTCAACTTTCAGTCTTATTGCTCATATAATATGTTAGTAAAAACAAAATGACAAACATTTTTTAAACTAGTTTAGGTTTTTATATATTGATATATGATATTTATAGCAACATTATGTATTGACATGTTAATTTACAGAATCTGACTCTAAGCTTTCATGAAAAAGGACTCCAGCCCTAACAGTTCCAAACTAATCCAGTTTTCCAGAAACTAGATTTTTTAAGTTCCACCTTTGGAATTGTGAGGGCTAAAAATTTACCTTTTTAAAATGAAAGCTTGGAGTCAGATCAACATGACTAGATAAGAATGATGCAGATTTCATGTGTCGATACATGTCTATTCATATCGATATATGTTGGTAAAAACAACAAAACTTCAACATTTTTAAACCATTCTATGATTTTATACACTGCATGGTTGTAGCAACATAATAGATTAATACAATCAGTATAGTGGACTACAAGCTTTCATTGAAAAGATATGTTTCTAAACCTAATGGTTCCTAAGTTATCCAGTTTTTGAGAAATTATTTTGCAAAATGTCTAACTTTGGGCATTTTAGGGCTAGTAAAATTGGGCAGGATTTTCAAAAGGGTCAGACATGGATGCAAACACATTCTGTGCCTGAGTCTACATCCATCCTATTGCATCTGAGCAGCCCTGATACTGTTTTCAAAAGATATATCCATTTACAACAAAAACATTATCATGATTTGTGGTAAAACATTGGTACAAATGCAGTTCCAGTCATTTTTTGCCATAATTTGATCTCTTTTAGGGGGATGTAAAATTCAGATAAACAGGACTGTATGTAACCAAGCCATGCCTGTTGGCATGGTGGGTCTATAGCCTTAGCAGCATTGTAGCAAAGCCTTTCTTCTTACTTGGGTTGCAGAGCTGAAAGCAAATGGTTTGACCACAGTTTGTGCAGGATTTTGTGTATGCTGCTCTTTTGGTCTTTTGGAGACTTGTTTTTCAATTGCATGCCAGATGTTGGAATGAAATGCTGCAAGTAACAATGATTACAAACTGGTTGTGGTATGCATAAAAAACATTATGGAATAAATACTTAGAGCTCTTTTGCACAAATGAAAAAAAGTATTCTGTTCAAATTTGTATAAGAACACTGTGGGTGCTCACTGCTGCTGGTTACCACTGTGTAACCTTTGTGTCTTGTGTGTCACCAGAACCGCAAGATGGTATTATAGCCAAGTGATATGAGGTCCTGTATTTTTCATTTTTGTAATATATGGATCTGAGGAGTTTTTATGTAGTACACACCAGGAAATATGTTGAAAATCTTTGTTATCCAATGATTTAGTGTGCTTAAATGATGCACAGCATGGTTAGAATATATTTTTATTTTATTATTTAGTTTTTGTTGACCGGGTAAGTGCACTAGACAAATCCTGCCTATTTTCAGGCAGGACTCGGGGGAGGGAGATAAAGATGAATGCCAACTGACCTTGAACCAGATTAAGCTGTTGGTATTTCTGGTGAATGAGGGAAATTGAGCCAGGACACCGGGGAAATTCCCCTACTCTTTTTGATAAGTGCCATGGGATCATTAACATCCACCTGAACTACCACCAATCCAGGCAGATGGGACCTCGGTTTAACGTCTCATCCAAAAGACGGCACCTCAGAAGTGCAGCACCCCTCTCATGCTGCACTACAGTGTCAGTATTGGATATTAACCCAATGCCAGATGTGGGAACTGAACTCACAGCCCTCAGATCTCCCGGCCTCAGAGGCAAGTGTGCTACCTACTGAGCCACTGACACTGTAGCAATACTATGCCCCATAAATACCAAGTGCAACAGTTTAGAAAGTTTGTTGCATTAGATTGAAACAGGGGCTTGATCAAAAAACAAGCACAGACCTGTTTCCGCACAGCATTTAGTCTTCCATTTATTTAGTTTTTGATAACTGGGTAAGTGCACTACACACAAAAGTGACTATTTTCAGGCACAACCCGGGAGGTTACAACATCAACAGGAAAAAACAGTGATGATACAGTACAATATAGGAGTACAAATATATTAGGGATACAATTAAATGGATAATAATTTGAGCATTTTAAGATGACTGGAAAACATTCCAATGTACATCATATCAGAAGTGAGAGTAAGTGCATATTATATTATAGCATTTAAGGATATAGTAAAATGGATAACGGTTTGAGCAATTGGTGTAACCAGGAGACAATACAGACATTTCACATATCAAAGCACAACAAAGGTAAGTGCACATATAATGGTTGATTATCTAACTAGGCATAAACTCTATTCTACAAAACTGGCTATAACATAAAGAATATGACACCAAAGAGGGAGCAAGTAGGAAGGAAGAATTGAGGTAGTAAGACCTCGCGGGGAGAAAGTAGGAGGAGGGGGGAGAGATGTGTAAAAGGTGGGGTAGGAAAGAGGTGGTAAGACAAGTAGAAACTATGAGGTATAAGTACCGGAGGAGGACACCGAGACGGCAATAGCGTAGGGAGTCAGGAATCTAGGGTGGTTTAAAACAATTGCACTGTGTACTCTCAATAAGCAGAGAGTGATGCCTCTTTTTAAGTGAGGCATGGCTAGGTGACTGGTGTATTTCAAGGGGCAACGAGTTCCAGTAGTCCATAAGACATGTTACCTCTCCACACATCAGCTTAGCACCAACCTGTAATCAGTGATAGTTTTAAAATGGCTGTTAACTTCCCAGCTCTACAAACCACAGATTGAGAGTTTCAGCTACAAACTGTCAGCAAGTCAGAGAGGAGCAATAATGAGATATTTGAACCAGGGCATCAGCATTTCTACTTCCTGTTTCAAAGCATTTGGATGAAGGCAGGGCAAGCAAACAAGCCATTGGTAGGCAGCAGCTCTGGACAAGGACAAGATTTGCAGGATAGTAGCTGCAGGCACTCCAGAAGTGTATAATTTCTGAGTAAGTGGTTTTCTGTTTTGATGTCTTTGCAGTCAGTGGCGTATCGACTTTTACTGTACATGGCAGATAAGGTAAAGCCAGTTCAAATAACCACAAGGATCTGTGCAGTATGTGGACATGGTTTTTCCTGTAATACTGTCATTGACAGCATGGAATGACAGTATTACAAGCTTGGAATGGTAGCATTATGGGAATCCAACTGTACTATTATGAGATTTCAAGTATGGTATTACATGGAATTTTAGATAGATTTTAATAGTATTACTTGGTTTATCCATGTATTACAATAGAAGTTCTTAAAAAAAATAAATGTCACACTCTTTCTCCATACTACAAAAGTGGAATCTTCTACTTGAAGCTTCCATACAGGACAGCAACTGTATACAGGATAAGAGGCCCTGCAGTTCTCGATGCTGACTGACTGACATCACGCAAGATATTTATAGTATATTAACTTTGATAAGGTGCTCACTATATTATCTTGGACCATGTGCTTATTTTATTAATTTGCTAGGTGCCTGATAAAGGAATAATGCCTGACAGGGTGGGTGTTATGCTGGGATAACATCCCACCTCTGGTGGTTGGGCCCATTGACTACTATAACAGAGTTCCACCACCTAGAAATGACAGTTACAGCACCTAGAATTCTAGATATTTTATTGATTTATATAAGAGATTTACCAGGCAGGCATACTGAGTGGGGACCACTTGTTTACAGATGCCACCTGGGGGTTACAATAGAAATGCAAAATACAAGCAGGACAAGTTCAATACATGGGTAAAAACAACATGTCAGAAATAGTACAGAGCTGGACACGCATATGAATTACAAGTCTACTACTACAGAGTTTAGTCCTAGGACATGTAATATATTCAGGCAGACATCATGCAGGTATACAGTAGTTTGTAGAGATGTTTGAGCTGTCAAGGTACATCTAGGTGCCCCTTTGTTTAGGGTCTGGGTTGATGGTAGCAGTTGCATGTGTTAGAGAAGTGGTCATGGAGTAGAGGTTTAAGTAGCCTAGGGCAGGGAGTCTGATGCCAGCAGGAAGATCATTCCAGAGTTTGGGCAGGTTGTATTTGAAGGTGGATTGACCCTTTGAAGTGCGCATGAAAGGGATTTTGAGTAGTCTGGAGTCAGAGCATCTGAAAGAGTAGGCTGGGGTGGGTTGTGCCGTCAGAGCAGAACTGAGGTGGGGTGGGGGATTAGTCCAGAATTTTGCTATGACGCTTACAGTGTATCTGACGCTGTGACTCAAGAGGGTAGTGCTAAGAAGCTGTACAGGTCACAGTGATGGGGTGGTGGGGCATTCCAGGATGAATCGACAGTAGGAGTGAAAGAGGGTGTCCAGGCCTGCTAAGGTGGATGAGGGTGCTGAGCCGAGACCACGCTACGTAGTGCAAAGATAGAGGAATCATTTTATGCACTATTTCCTCCGGACCATGGTGGACAGGCACCCTTTATTTCAGTGAAGTGCACCCAATTTGGAGTGCAGTTTTGTGTAGTGAATCAATGTGGATGGAGAAGTCAAGGTATTGATCAAGCCATACTCCCAGGTATCTGAAGGAGGTACAGAACTCCAAAAGTGAGCTATCCAGGGTGTGGAAGGTGGAAGCAGCTAGGCGGAGAGTCGGGTTGCATGTCAAGGTTAGGAGACGGTTTTCTTGAGTTTAGTACTAGTTGATTGGACCTGAGCCATTTTTGGACTGTATCAAAATCTTATTGAGGGCTGCTTACACGTCCCCGAGTGGTAATGGAGGGCTAACACGTATTGTCTGCATACATTTGTATGGCTGGAGTTTGAGCAGGTCAGTGGGAGGTCATTTAAGAATATGGAAAATAGTAAGGGGCCCAGGAAAGAGCCTTGGGGGACCCCATGGTGATGTGGAGTGGGGGGGATACTTGTGTACCGATTTTTACTGACTTTTGTCTGCCAGTTAAGTAGGCCTGGAACCAGCTAGTGGCTAGGCTGGAGAGGCCAGTGTCATTTAGCTTTGCAAGTAGCTGAGAATGGGAGAAGGTGTCGAAAGCCTTGGCCAGATCTATGAAAATGGCCGAGGTGATATGCCCCTTGTCCATCGCTGAGGAGGTGTCATTTGAGAGTCTTAAAAGCACGGTGATGATGGAGTGAGATTTCTGAAACCCTAACTGATAAGGGGTGAAGAAAGAGGTAGTCTTGAGAAAATGGGTGAGTTGGGTAAGGGCTAAGTGTTCCTGAATTTTGGCCAGAATTGGGAGAAGGGAGATTGGGCGATAATTCCCAGGTGCAGAGGGGTTACCGCCCTTTGGTAGGGGCATGACGACTGCCTGCTTCCAAGCGGTTGGGATTTGAGCCATGGAAAAGGAGAGGTTTAGGTAGGTCGGCTAGAGGGGTGGCAATTGCAGGGGCTGATAGGTATAGAAGTTTGGCATCTAGTCCTAATGGGCATTTGCATTCACCTCGCAGGGCCTGAAGTACTTCAGCCATTGAGACTGGATGGAATGAGAACTTTGAGATGGGTGGGGGCGCTGGGGTGGCCCTGAGGGTATAGGTGCAGGTGTGGTCCTCAGGTGGCTAGTGAAGAGATGGCACAGTTAGTAAAGTAGGTGTTGAAAGCTAAGGCAACTTCGCTAGGGTTTGAGACAGTGTTGCCATGGATGGATAGGGTTGGTATAGGTGGTTGGGCTGGGCGGGTGAGCAGGTATTTGATGGATTTCAGAATTTAGAAAGGTGGCTCAGGTTGGAGGAAGAGCTGCCTTGAAATAGTTTTTCTTGCCAGCCGCATGGCTTTGGTACAGGAGTTGTGAGAGCAGCGAGATATGCTGCAGGGATTTGAAGTGCCGGTTTGCTTGTGTATCTTCCAAGCCCAGTCCCTAGCTCAGCAATAGCTGATGATATCGGCAGTGACCCAGGGAGATGGGAGCCCTTGACTGTATTGCTTCTTATTGGGGCATGAAAGTCCCATGCAGCAAGCAAGGTGTCCCAGAATTTGTCGGCGTGGTCAATAGAGGAGCCCTCTGAATGAATGACCAGTTGACGGGGCTAGGTATTCAGGAGGAATGTAGACAGAGGGTTTTGTATGTTCTCATGAGGACTATCCGGGGTTGGCAGGTCTGTACCTTCCTGACCATATAAACCATATGGTGATCGCTCAGGAGTCCGGAGGAGGCCGCTTTTATTATCCTGTGGGGGTGTTGTGAGGACCCAGTCCAGGAGGGAGTGCTTTTTGTTTTAGAGTTTAGTTGAGCGCTTGATCAATGTGTTGGGAGAAGTTTAGAAGTGAACTTTGCTCCAGTTTAGAGCAGTCTTTAACTAGCCAATTGTGGTTGAAATCTCTGAGAATGTAGAGCCCATCTGATCTGGCAGCAGACTTTAGAGTGGCTAGGTGGTCTAGGGATGCTAGGCTAGGGGTAGCTGAGGTGCAGTATGTCCCTGCCACATATACCGGTGAGGACTCTGGTAGAGTAAGCTTAATCAGCATGGACTCTATTTGGGGTGTGGGTCCAGCGATCAGGACAGGGGTGAATTGGAGCCTGGTGGATATGTACATGGCAATGCCACCACCTTCTTCTTGCCCTGTCTGTCCTGCCTGATGACTGTGTAGCCCGGGATGGCTATTTCTGAGTCTGCATGGTGTGGTTTCAGCCATGTCTCCGATATAATGCAGATATCTGGTGAGGAGGTTAAGACCGTGAGAGTTGCATTTCAGGTACCTTGTTTAGGAGGCTACCGATGTTTAGGTGGAGTAATTTAAGACCCTTTGGGAGGGTTGAGGGGTTGGATGGGGGATGGGCCAGGGTTGAGTTCTACATCCCTGCCAAGAGGAGTACAGGGTGATGTAGTACATGGAGGCATTCCATGCATATCTGAACTTACATTTGAGTGGGTTGATTGAGGTGTGTAGAGAGAGGTTGAGGGGTTTAGGTTTCTGCAGGATGGATAGGCCAGGAAGGAAAGAGGAGAGGAGGGCAGAAGAGCTTTGAACCCATGTATGTGTGGGCATGAGTGGCTGGAGCAGAGAGGTGAGGTAGATGGGGGCCAAAGGGGAGAAGACACTGTGGTGGAGGTTTACATCCTGCATGGGCTGGGTTGCTGGGGGGAGAGAGGCAAGGGAAAAAGATAGGTAAAATAGTGGTATAAGGTAGAGGAGCATGGCTATTTTGTGAGGCCTGCAGCTTTTTATTTGTGAAGCCTACAGCAGGAAGCTGGGACATGGTATAGCGGCCGCTAGTGGTGAGGTTTTATAACCTGCTAATCAGAAAGTGGGCTGATAGGTTCTAGCGCGTCACCTGCTTTCAAACGTCACCTTTCTGTGGCTATATAGTCAAATGCTGACCAAGGGTGGTGGTGCGGGTGGCGGGGCTGAAGCTCACACGCTGTACTCCAGGCGCAGGGAGCTCTGTCTCCTGGCCACTCTGTACCTTGCTTCATGCTCGGGGTCCTGGAGAAGTCCGTGTGGGGAGGGCAGCTGTTTTTCTCTGCCCTCGCAACCCTCGTGGGGTTCCTGGGGGAGGGCAGCGTCTACTGGCCCTCTTGACCCTGTGTAAGGAAGAAGGGAGGAGAGAATTA
The DNA here is from genome assembly GCA_016271365.2 of Neoceratodus forsteri. NCBI lineage: Eukaryota > Metazoa > Chordata > Ceratodontiformes > Ceratodontidae > Neoceratodus > Neoceratodus forsteri. The sequence goes on from CM057458.1 coordinate 362,784,240, forward strand.
CTTATGGGTGACCGGAGGGCCGGAGTTCAGCCCAGGTAAGTGTTGTACTGATTTAAATCTCCTAACAGCTTGAGATGGGCTCTGTCGCTACACACCAGGTTTGGCCTGCACCTGCTATATCCTATGCAGCACGGAAATTGCCCTAGCAGTTCAGCTACTAGCACAGTAGGGAAAACAGAAACACTTGGGCAGAAATAAATTCTAAACTTACAGATACTAACAGATTTTTGTGATCTAACAGTTTACAAGGCAACACAGCATTTCCCTGTAGCAGCTGGAAAGTGTATGCTGCGCAGTACAATTCAGCCCTTAAGATATCAGTTCTGACTATTAATTTAAGTGTGCTAGCAAGGGCAAAATTGTTTCTTTAAGGCACAGGCAAATTATATAAATTTAGCAGCAAAAACAAGCAGGCAGAAGTAAGCCCTTAAGGTACCACTTCACTACTGTTTAAAACGGGCAAGCAAGGACAGTTTCTTAAGGCACAGGCAGTTTAACTTAAATTACTAAGCAGAAGATGAGGGCAGAAGTGAGCCAAAAACTATCAGTACAGCTACGCCGATTGTTTTAGCTACGGTTACAGAGATTAAACAGCAACGAGTAATATTTGTTCTAGTTCAGTACATTTGAAAATTGGCACCAAAAGCACACAAAGAAAGAAGTTTGAACGCCTTGCTCCAGGAGCAGGGAGCTCTGTCTCCTGGCCGCTCCATACCTTGCTTCGTGCTCGGGGGGGGGGAGTCCTGGAGAAGTCTGTGTGGGGAGGGCGGCTGTTTTTCTCGGCCCTCGCAACCCTCATGGGGTTCCTGGGGGAGGGCAGTGTCTACGGTTCTCTTGATCCTTGCTTCGTGCCCGGGAAGGGGGGAGTCCTGGAGAAATCTGTGTGGGGTTGGTGGCTGTTTTTCTCAGCCCTCGCAACCCTCATGGGGTTCCTGGGGGAGGGCAGTGTCTACTGGCCCTCTTGACCCTAAGAGTTTCCCCACCTAAACATTTCCAATGTAACCACTAGTCAGAGGATTTTTGTTTAATCATAACATTCCATTTCCTTCCTTTTGCCATTAAGCTTCAATCCTAACTGATGCTTTAATGTAGTTTTTTTTCAATGAATTTCCTGCTTTAGATATATAACAACACATGCACACAAGTTTGCATTGACAACATCTACTGAAATGTTTTTGACATACAGTATGCACTGGGCAGCAAGGCATGTTTGCACTCTGGTATGATTCTTATATATACTTGTATGCTGTGAAATTAAGACAATCCCAAACCATTCCTTATTATTGAATGTGGCAAGGTATTGGTGAAAGCAGGTTTTCACCGTTTTGTAGGTGCACCGTTGACCTGATTTTTAAAAGTTGAGGTTTGCTCTGGGCAAAGTCCCCAGCCAAAGTTCAAAGTAGCACAAAGTGCAAACTTTGCTATTTTTAAACCAGAGCCAACATTAATGGGCCAAAGAATAGCTAATGATAGCTCTTAGAGAACACTGCAAACCAACAGGTGGGCAAGCACAAACTCCTGCTGGCCACTTTAGGGTACTACACTCAGTATGAACAATACGTTGTAGTGGAGCAAGAGAACCGGACAATCCAAAGGTGTTTGTGTTTTTGCCCTAAGTTGCAATTTTTTTAAGGAGAGATGCAAATGACCCTAGGCAGTAGAGAAGACCCTAAAAGGAAACTGACATCTCATTAGAGTCAGATTTACATCTTAGGGCAATCCTTTCTTCCTTGGATTGCATGGAAGCTGGGCACACTGGTATAACACAGCTACACATAGGTTCTGGGTGTATGCAATTTTGAGCAAGGTCCATGATATAGGTACTGAGGACAGGCTAGCTGAGCTGCAACATAAAGGTTCCAGTGCAATCCTGCTACACACAGCTCCACAGCTATGCGGTACACTAAGAGGTGAAGTGACTAGCCCCAGGTCAGTCAATGAGTATGTGGCTTTGTTAGTTTAGCCTCCTGCCATGCAGCTCTAGTCAAATAGGTTAGTGGTCCCTCCTCCTCTCATCCCATCCCCATTGTCAGAGTAAATGTATTCATTATACACTGTTGTATATGATACATGACTTGCAGACTGACAGCAACCTACACCCGCATATAATTAAATTCTAATTTTCTTAAAATGTTTTTTATTTATATACCATGCCAATTTTGTAGAAACATATAGGTAGTTGGCAAAAAGGGACTGCTTGGCTCATCTAATCTGCACCGTTTGTCCCCAGTATACTGTCATTGCAGAACCTAGCTGATCACTGGCTACTCCCCTCCCCACCGCTTTTCTACTAAGGTTCCTTTGTGCCTATCCCATGCATGCTTAAAGCCCACCACTATATCTGCTCTTGTCCTGGAGCATCTTCTCCTCTGAAAATTGTCCCCTTCTGTACCTTGTCAACACCCATGAGGTACTTATAGGTCTCTATAGTGGCCCTCCTCTCCCGCCTCTCTTCCAGGGTGTACAAATTAAGATCCCTCAGTCTCTCCACATACAGCTTTTGAAGCAACCCCTGCATAGAGGTGGGCGAAAGTTGTGGATTCCACTTCTGTGGAACTTTTACGGAAATTCTGAAATTTCGCAGAATTTTCTGAACTTCTGCCATTGGCTGAGATTGGAATCTTCCGAATGTGTTTGGTGGATTTTCTCCCTGTTCTGTGGAATTATTTTGACTGAAGTGCAGAATAAATACACATGAACTGCGGAATAACAGTTCTGAGGAATTTTTTCCACAGTTTAATGAATTATTCCTCAGTACATGTAATGTTTCTGCAGTTCAAGGATCAGTTCTGCAGACTTTTTTTTCCACAGTTAAATGCAATAACTCACAATTTATGCATTTTTTCCACTGTTCTAAGTTGGAATTTCCGTGAAAGTTGCTAATTTGATTTCTGCACTTTTGTGGAAGTGAAAATCTGCCTTTTGCAGAAATTCCACCAGCAGAAGTTTTTTTTGCACACCTCTACCCCTGTACCATTTCAGTTAGAAACATAGAAACATAGACAATGCTGGCAGAAAAAGGTTGACAGTCTGTCCAGTCTGCCTGTGGTTCCATATCTATTCCCTTGAGCTTATTGTCATATAGGGTACCAACCCTAACTATCTTCCACCCCATTTTCCTCCCTGCTACTACTGTCCTGAGTTACCACAGTGGCCTTCACTGTGTCCCAGCCATGCTTGATACTGTTTATGGTTTTGGCACCTACCACCTCAGTTGGCAGACTGTTCCAAGGTTCCACCACCTTGTCTGTAAAATAATTCTTCCTCATATCCCTCTCAAACGTTCCTCCTTTCAGTTTCCACTCATGGCCCCGTGACCTCAAATTTGTGCTTATGCTAAACAATGCCTTACAGATCACCATATTTATTCCTTTTAGGAATTTGAAGTTCTCTGTCATATCACCCCCTCTCCCATCAGATCTCAAGTGAATAAATGTTTAGTGCCTTGAGCAGATCCTCATAAGGTCTGCTGTACTGGCCCTGTAACAGACTAGTCATTCTTCATTGCACCTCTTCTAGTCTATCCTTATTTTTCCTGAGGTGAGGACTCTGGGACTGGGGCAGTGCTCCAGGTGTGGCCTTATTATTGATCTATAAAGAGGTGGTATTACCTCTTTCCTTCAACTGTCAATACCCTTTGGATACAGCCTAACATCCTATTTGCCTTACTAAAGGCCTTATTGCTTGATTGCTTGAGGGTGTCACTAAGTATTACTCCTAGGTCCCTTTCCTCAGCCATTGTGCTCAGCTTAAACCCTCCCATCCAGTACTCTGTCCTGGGGTTGTTGCTCCCTAGGTGCATCACCTTGCACTTTTTAGTATTGAATTTCAACTGCCAGACCTTAGACCATCGCTCCAGATTTGTGAATGAATACTCATTCACAAATCTGGACTGTCTTGTATGGTATGGGCTGCACGCCCATTGGCTCTTGCTCTGCAGCAATGGGCATGCAGCCCTTCCGGCGTCAGTCGGTGGGTGGCGTAAAGGCTATTGGTGGATGCTGCCGCTCACCGCCGCGGGGGAGCAGGGTGGTGGGGCTTCATGGGTGGGTGGGGTGGGGACACTAGGTCACCAGGGATGTGTTTGGGGGTGTTTGCAAACTCCATCCCGCGATCAGGATTTTCGGTCCACTGGACCTCCAGGGATATATTCGGGTGGTGGGTGTATTTAATTACCGCAGCTCGCAATCGGGCTTATCGGTCCACTGGACCACCAGGGGTATGTTCGGGTCGGGGTGTGTGTATTTATTTACTCCAGCCCACAATTGGGCTTATCGGTCCACTGGACCACCAGGGTATGTCGGGAGACACTTTGCTGCCCGCGATCGGGCTGGGGGTGGGAATCAAAGCTATGCCCACAATTGCGCCAGTGGGGTGGTGGTGGGGATTTTACACTCTTTTGCCTGATAGGGCTGCAGGGGGGGCACAGGGAGTGGGTTGAGGGCCAGCCACAGGTGGCAGCTGCTGTGTTGTGCCCTGCAATGCAGCAGCTCACCTGTGGGTGGCCCTTGACTTGATCCTATTTTTTTTGGCTCAAAGTTGTGCAGGTGCAGGTTGGGGGTTGCGCCGGCACAACTCTGCACAGCCCGGCTGAATATCGGGCTGTGCAGTTTATGCATGGTTCCTCCCTCTCCAGTTCAGCATGCATTCATTTGCATTGCGCTGTTGCTCAGCATGTTTTCAGTGGCGCAACTGCCTCCTGCTGAATATTGCAGAATGGAGCAATTTCAGACTTGCGCAGGCGCAACCCTATTGCGCATGGCTCAACCCTTTTGAATATCTGGCCCACTATGTATAAACATAATCCTACCATTAATAATGGGACAAAATATACAAAAGTAGTAAATAGAACTAAACATATAATTAGAGTATCAAAAGCCAAGGCAGAAAAGATAATGGCTGCATCAGTTAAAGATAATAAAAAGAGCTTATTTAACTATATACTGTAAAGTAAATGAGAGGTAACCCAAAGAATATTGGCCAACTCGAGGTAAATGGAGAAATTATTAAAAATGAACAAGACATAGTAAACTAATTAAACAACTATTTCCTAACAACTTTCCAGCCAAAAGAAAAATTAAAGATAATCAGCCACAAAGGAATGGATTCCAAAAGACAAAAATATAATATTCAATAAACAAGACATCTTGGAAAAACTAAAGATAATTTAACCCTACAAATCTATGGGACCTGATGGTCTGAGCCCGAGGTTATTGAGGGAATTGGCAGAGGAATTGTGTGGCTCAATTACAGAACTGTTTAATGCATCAATCAGAGAGGGTAAAACTCTCAAGGAGTGAAGAGTAGCCAATGTGACACCAATCTATAAGAAGAGATACAGAAAACAAGTCTTTAATTATAGACCCATAAGTCTTACTTCAGTCTTGGGAAAGGTTGTGAAGGGGATGATACATGACCTAATCATACAACATATAAAAACAGAAGGATTACTTGACACAACACAAGAGGGAGAGCATGTCTTACAAATCAATTATATTTCTTTGCACCGGTCAGTGCTGCCCTTGATCAAGTTCTCCCGGTGGATATTATATTTTGGATTATACTAAGTGTTCGATTCTTCTCACATAGAGTTCTATTGTAGCAGCTAGATAATATACATTTACATAATAATATCATAAGTTGGATACGTAGCTAGAAGGCAGTGAGTGTGGATGAGAGGTTACTGTTCTGATTAGGGAGATGTTACGAGTGGGGTCCCTCAGGGATCTGTCCTGGGGCCAACATTGTTTAACATACTCATCACTAACATGCAGAAAGAGCATGGATAGGAAAATATGCTGACAATAATAAAATTGTGGCTGTTATAAATAATAGGGCTACAGCAGAAATGCTGCAGACAGAATTGACAAATATAGAGACTTGGGCAATGCAAAATAAACTATCCTTTAATGCAGAGAAATGCAAGGTGATGCATTTGGGATACCGGAACCAACTGTATGCATACAAACTGGTGGTAGTATTTTGCAGGAAACTGACAGCAAAAAGACTTGAAGTCTTGGTTACAAATACTCTTACTTTTGATGCACATACTAGGGCAATTGTTAAAAATGTAATAAACTTATGGCATGCATATTCAGATGTGTAAAAGCAGAATGAATCAGCATACTCCACTGTATTCATCACTGGTGAGAACACAGTTGAGCATTGTTCTCCATTCTGTGGACCTCAAAGTAGGAGTGGTGTGCAATTAGAGGGGAAGGTAAAGAGAAGGATAACAAGGAGAATTAATAACATGAAATATAGGGACTATAATGATAGAGTAACACAACTGAATCTGTACTCCTTAGAGTATAGAAGGCTACGAGGTGATCTGTGTCTGTCTTTACTGCTGCAATGAATGAGGAACTATTCGAAACTATAGTATTAGTCAAACAATAATATTAAGAACACTAGATCACACTCATTGACATTAGTAGGAGCTGTTGCAAAACTAACAAGAGACATAAATTTTATTTTATTTATTTATAAAAATTTTGATGACCGGGTAGGCCCACTGAGACCGTAATGGTCCCTTTTTCAGGGTGACCCGGGTTTAGTCAGAGGGTTATCACTTTTGTTGGAATGTCCTACCAGAAAATATAGTTAGAAGTAAAACAATACATATGTTTAAAACATTATTAGACAGGTACATGGGAATAAAGAAGTATCAAGGGATCCACTGAAAAGTGATGGGCCATACATAGGCCTTGGCCTCCTATGCCAGTGAAAATCTATCCCCTCTGGCTAGTTACTTGTCCTTTTTCTTTGTTCCTCCATAATCTCCTTCCTTTCATGTTGAGTGCAGGCTCTAAGACCCCCTTGTTTCTTTCCCCCTTACATAAATTGGACCTCACCCATATTTTTGCCCACTGCACCTCTATAAACCCCTAGATTAGGGGCCCTCATTTGAACAGCCTTTATCCTATTTGTGTTCTTTCTGACATGTGGTCTCAAAAGCTGGACACAGTACTCCAGGTGGGGGTGTCTCACTAACAACTGATACAGTGACAACACAACCTGTGTCCTTCTGTTGGTGATTCTCCTACCCGTGAATCCCAGCATCCTATTGGCCATGCCTACTGCCTTGTCACACTGTTCTGTCACCTTCAGGTGCTCAGAAATGATAACTGCAAGATACTTTTCCTAGTTTGTGACCATAAGTACCCGCTTCTTTTTTATGCACCTCCGCTTTGCTTCAGTGTCCTGTGTGCAGGATTCTGCACTTTTTTTTTGCATTGAAACCCAGCTGCCATACCCTCGACCACTCCTCGAGTTTTCTCAGGTCTCTGCTCATTTTCTCCACTCCCTTCAGAGCATCTACCTTATTGCAGATTTTGGTGCCATCTGCAAAGTGGCATACCTTCCCTTCCAACTCTGCTGCAATGTGACTTATGAATACATTGAAGAGGACTGGTCCCAGCACTGAGCCCTGAGGTACTCCACTGGTCACGTCCACTCATTAGAGTGTGTGCCATTTACCACCACCCTCTGTCATCTATCCATCAACCAGTTTACCACCTTGGGTCCCACCCTTAAACTGCCTAGTTTTCTTATAAGCCTCCTATGTGGTACAGTGTTGAAGGTCTTGCTAAAGTCTTCGATGGAAAAGTACGACATCAGCTCTGTTTCAACTGTTTTCATTTTTTCAGAATAATTGTGATAACAATATATCATTATCACTATAATGTGTGGACCCTAATGTCTGATATTTAAAATGAATGACCTATATCGCCTTTATATTGTTTTATGACTGTTGGTAATTTTTTTTTTTTTTTTTTGCTTTGCAGTTGGGGAACCAAGTGTTTTCTTACACTCTTTTACTTGTTTGGAAACAAGCTTACCAACTAGACCATACAATCATACTGCAGTTTGGTTCCTCTTTGCCTTGCTATCTAGTAATGATAATCTTAGCTTCTGTATGATCTTGATCAAGTCTTTGGTGTTATTGCATTTTAAATGTTACCCTCAAATTCTGTACCATAATGTAGCTGTCATTTCTTGAGGTTCAAACTTTTTATCTGACAGTGTGATTTGATACATTGTCAATTGGAAAGTCTTTGTTTTTATATGAAACTCAAGAAACTTAAACAGAATCTTATAGTATGCAAGATGACAATAAATCTATATACTGTACAGTTCTTGTCTACTTTTTGGTCTTATGTAGCCGTATACTTTGCACACATCAGACATCTCTGAATTAGTTTAAAATATAACCATAAAATGCTTTCAAGTTTCAAAGTAAGTATTTACTAAGCATTCTCAGAATATGGTTGTCTTGTCTAACTGCATTACTTTAAATTCCAGAATTTTTGTATAAATGTACACCATAACAATTATTTGCAGACACTGGTAGAGGTAAATGAATGAAAATTCTTTGGATTTCATAACAATACTTTCATAACTTTAGTTGAAAAGTCTTGCCTACAGTGCCCTAAGGCATTGTCCAGGTGTCCGGGGTGCAATGACCCCACGGTTAAGTGTCACATTTTTCTGTTATCAACATCACAAACTTACAACAGACTTGTCATTATTCAGTGATAACTCATTAATCAATGTTGCATTATTGAATGGCAGAGTCATGGCTCTGACATCACCTGCTTTTGTTGCTGTGTGCTCACTAGTCCTTCCATGAAGTGCATGAAATGGGGAAAACTATGGTGTCCAAGGTGCATATGTAACTTAAACATACTGCACCTCTTCCTGGGAGGCAGAGTGTGTTTGCTTAAAAATGAGGTGTAGTATTTAAAGGGTTGAAAATATTTTTGTAGATTGATTTCCTATATTTCATGGTGCACTTTACTGGAGAGTCACCTTTTTGTGAACATCAATGATTTCCGCTGATCTCAGAAAATCGAGTACAGTATAAAGACTTAGAAACTTAAATTTCCAATTTTGGTTGACTTAAAATGCTCAGCATAGTATGGGATCCATCTGTCTCCCCAATATCCTGACACTGAATGCCCTGGTTCATTCTCTGAGATCCCCCTAGTGCAGGCAGACAGGTATGCAGGGAGGTTGGTTATAAAAATAGTTGAGGGATAACACCTCTCCCTAAAGGCTAGATGACCCCACTATCATCAATACATGTCAGAATACTTTTACGCACTGTTTGGGTTTTATGATGTTTTGAAGAGACAGCTTCAACCCTCTCTGATCCCAAGTTTTAAAACAGTTTAGAAAGTAAGAGAAACCAAGATGTATGATCAGTCAAATGTGATCACAAGACCATGCATTATTCCAGCACAACGGCAAAGGTCAGAAACAATTTTCTGAGATTCACTACTTATCTTTAAACTAAAAATCAGGTAAACCATTATGCAATTGAAAAAAGGCCATATCACATTCTAACAGTGATGGGAATACTGCAAAGACTATTACAGGACAAAATCAGCAGTTTGCTGTAATGGTCCATGGTATTCCTGACACTGCTGTCTCAGGGAATATTGCCCCCTCCTTGAATCAACTCCGACTCAGAGTTGATGATCTATATTGAGGGGGGTGCAGGTAGCAGAGTCCCCCACATGGGGGATGCGGGGGGTGAAGCCCCTCAAAAATACTTGCTTCTCGGATGGCACAATGTTGACTGTTGGCATTGTGCAATCACTGTAATGCTAATTGACACAATTCATGTCGATGCAGCTTGGTGGAACCAAAAGACAACCCAGGGTGTTCACAACTGTGTGATAATGGAACTTCTTGGGTATGTAATGAACATGTCTTGACCTTGTGCCTCACTTAATGATATATGCCATCATCCTACAATAATGCACACCTGCCATGTATTATTGGTTAATTTTATGCATGCAATACTTTTGTAGAATTTCCTGGTGTAGCTTGTTGTTACTGGCACACAGATCTTCCAGCATTCCAGCATGTATGTAGTGCTGTACCACTTGGGCTCATTCTTATAATCTTAGTGTCCTATTGGATGGGGTGCATTCTGCAAGATCTTGGAGAAGATGTGCCTGTAGAACTACCTATTTCCTCCATGGCAACTCATCTTGGGACCTGATTCTCAGTTATATGTTTTTATGCTGGGAAATGGGCAAAAAGTGTATCTGATTTTGCAAACATAAAGGTTTGATGTAGTGAGAACCTAGGACCTGTGCTAGATGTATTGACAGCCCTGACACAGATCTTACAATTTAAATTGAAGTCCCCAGATTTTGCCGTGTACAAACATGGTTTATGCAGTGTAGCAGCACTGATTACCACCATGCACACATATGAACATGGTGCAGTAACATGCACATTGGTGTGTGTGTGTGTGTGTGGGGTACACTGGACTAAACTGTCTCCTTCTCCATCCACTTTTGTTACCTTTGGACCACTTCTATTCTCGTGACAATTGAGGCATCAGAGTCCCTTGATGTGCTCCCTCGTAGTCCAGGGAGACCCCAACCCAATGTACAAACCAGTAATGTCACAGGTAGTCAAAGGATCCTCTCCCAAATCCCTCATCAAGTACACATGTCCCATATTAGCTACCTCCATGAAATAGGTATGTGCAGCCCTCTGATCCCTAAAAGCCATTTTGTATCATGGTATTTAGGGTCCATCTAAATAGTTCTGTGATGGATGCTCTTGAGGTATATACAATAGTAATGGGAATGGAACTGCATGCCATTTAGATGCTACCTCTGCCTCTCCAGTTCACCAATATACTTTGATATTCACTGTTTCAGAAGAGCCCCCTAATCCCCTATCAGCATAGCTTGATGTGGTTGCAATCAAGGGACTGCCACTAAACTGTTTTACAGTGATTTAATACAAGTCTCTTTGCACTGGGAATTGGGCCTGTGGTAACTTCAGGATGGGTCTCCACCCCAGTGCACCTGGGAACTTCCATGAAGCAGTACTGAGGCATAGTCAGGTTAAACAAGTAGCTCCAGTTGGCCATGTTGATAGCAAAACTAAATCCCCAGGGATATTCCACAGCAAATTGTTGGCTATGACAGCTGTTCAACCATATCCTTTACAATGTCAGTGCCATGTGGCTTAAAACTATAAACTTAATCTTACCAAGAACTGCCAGATAGAGCCAGAAAATAATATGTGACTGAAACTAGAAACATAGAATGTGATGGCAGACAAGGACTTCTTGGCCCACCTAATTCCCTACCTACTGTGACACTGTAGACCTTCCATGATCTCTGGCCTAGTCCTCCCTTCCCTAATGACTAAGATTTCTTATGTTTATCCCATGCATTCTTGAATCCACTACAGTCCCCCACCTTTGCTGGAAGGCTGTTCCAGGCATCCACCACTCTATCTGTGAGGAAGTACTTCCTTACATTTGCCCTGAATGTACCCCTCCAGCTTCATAGCACGCCACCTTGTTCTTGAGCATCTTTTCTTCTAAAAATGATGTCCCTCTTGTACCTTGTTTATATTCTGAGGTATTATCATATCTTCCTTTCCCTCCTCCCAGGGTGCACATATTGAGGTCCTTTAGTCTGTCCTCATATGGTCTCTGTGCAGACACACACCATTTTGGTTACCCTCCTCTGGACTGCCTCTACCTTGTCTATGTCCTTCTAGAGATGTGGGGCCTGATTCTCAAAGGTTATGCCTGGTGTAACTTGACCTGGGACAAAGAAAATGGTGCAAATAGCAAGTTATGCCAGCATTTGTGACATATGGTATTCTGCAAAGCAGCCTGGACATAGCACAGGCTGCTTGCACCAAAGTGGACTTATGCCACCAGTTACATCATAAACCCCTGAGACATGGTGGTGGGGGTTTACAGCGCTGGTGCCTATTCTGAAAGGGGCAGCAACAAAGTCCCCAGGCGCTATTCTACACCCCAGAGGAGAACCATCAATGTACTTACACCCCAGGGTTGTCTGCATGTGCAGTCCACCCTTCCCCAACACTGCTCTGACCCCGGAACATGATTGTGCTGTAGGGCTACATCTGTACCCCCCAATACCACAATGTCCTGCAGGGCTGCCACATGCCCCCAATCCCCAGTACATGTTGAAAGCCCCGCAGGGCCACCCCATGCCCCCGACCCCAAGTACATGTTTAAAATCCCCACAGGGCTTCCCCATGTCCCCAACCCCCAGTACATGTTGAAAGCCCCACAGGGCTGCCCCATGCCCCTTACTCCCAATACATGCTTAATAGCCCTGCAGGGCTGCCCCATGCCTCCAACCCTGTGTACATGTTGAAAGCCCCGCAGGGCTGCCCCATGCCCCGACCACCCAGTACATGTTGAAATCCCTGCAGGGCTGCTGTATGCCCCTGACCAAGTGCCATAAAAGAAACTCACAAGCTGAGAAAATGCTCCCCCCTCATCTCCTACATTACAGCCATTCACAAAGTCCTGGGCATCCCTGGTAGTCTAGTAGCCCACCACTCCCACCCCGCAGCAACCAACCACCCACTCCCCCCCATGACCCATCTGAGGCTGGCAACTGGCACAGACCACCTCTCACCTCCATGGCCAGCCGCCAACTGAACACAGCAAGATTGTGTACTGTACACAGCAAGCATACATCAGACACAGGCACTAACTTGTTTTTTTCTCTTTTAGATATTTCCTGAAGAAGACCTAAGGTCGAAACATAGATTTTTAACTCTATTTTCTATTTTCAGCGTGCATTTAATATAACCATTTTGTCAAATATACATCAGAACTACAACATTGACATTCAATGTAAGTGTATAGTAGTTACACCCTTCTTCATATGCTTTAAGTGCCAGTTTCTGCATACTTACTTTGCAAATACATGTTAGTCATTAACTGTGGAAACAATGCCACAGATGCAGCACATTCCTTAGTAACTACAGCACTGTTACACCCTTCTTCTTACACTTTATTTTAAGTGTCTGTTTCTGCATACTTACCTTGTAAGTACATGTTAGTTAGTCATTAACTGTGGAAACAATGCCACAGAAGCAGCACATTCCATAGTAACTATAGTACAGCACTGTTACACCCTTCTTTTACACTTTATTTTAAGTGTCTGTTTCTGCATACTTACTTTGTAAGTAAATTTTAGTTAGGCATTAACTATGGAAACAATGCCAGAAGTAGCATATTCTTAGTAACTACAGCCTTGTTACACCCTTCTTACACTTTAAGTGTCAGTTTCTGCGTACTTACTTTGCAAATACATGTTAGTTAGTCATTACTGTAACTATGGAAACAATGCCACACAAGCAGCACATTCCATAGTAACTACAGCACTGTTACACCTTCTTCTTGCACTTTATTTTAAGTGTCTGTTTCTGTATACTTACTTTGTAAGTACATGTTAGTTAGGCATTGACTGTGGAAAAAAATGCCACAGAAGCAGCATGTTTCTTAGCAACTACAGCACTGTTAAAAGTCAATAAGTAATTGTAAATTAATGATTTTTATTGTATGGCAATTAACAATGTTAGATTGCATGTTTATTTTAGTTCTTATTTTTGGGTTACACAGTATACAAGTGGTGGTCTGGGATTCAAACCCAGTTCTCCAGGTTTGAGGGCAATGCTTTTAACCATTAAGCTATACTGCAGTAGCTTCATGAGGGAGTGATTTCTGAAGGATAATTTTAGGTGTCACTAACTATACTGTAACTACTGTATAACTACAGTACACAGTAACTGCACTATGTAGTTAACTAGTTTCACAATGCGTATTGTATACTTACATAACTTTAAATGTGCTTTTTGTAAGATTGACCCACACCTCTATTGCACCCACACCCCTGTCCTGCTGCTGCCCAGGTGGGTTGCTGGGGGTGTGGCATGGGCTACCCTTCAATGACAGTCCTAATTCTTCTGTACTAAACACTAAACTGTCCCATTGAACAATGCTGAACAGTCATCATAAGTCTGATTGTACATCATGTATATTGCACCCACACTTCAATTGCTACTCCATTGTGATTCAACTGTATTCTTGCACTTAATTGTACCTAGTTGTACTCAATACATTCAATGTATTCAATTTCCATACCTTTCTGTTAATGTAAGTGTATTGTCTGTGTTACCTATGTACCATCTTTATGGCCTGTGTCATGCCTGAAAATGATCCACTGAATCAGTGCACCTTCCTAGTAAACAAACAAACTAACAAACAGACAATAAATAAATAAATATCACTGATCTGCTGTGTGGCGTTATGGTGGGTTATGCCAGATACACATGCCGGGATGCCTCCTTAGCCATTACATGCCCTTCCCACTAGCTGAATGAGGTGGCAGCTATGGCACAATCATTCACACCAAGCTACCACAGCCCCTGACTGCACCATGAGGGTTGGGGCATGGTGGTGAAGATGTGCATGAAACGACTAAGGAAGAGTCCCTGCATGTGTATCTGGTACCATCTGTCACAAATGTACTCTGTGGGTCAGGCCCTTTGCTCCCACAGTGCCCAACCACAAAGTGCAATATGTGAACAGGAGACAAACAGGGTAACCCTCCTGTCTGTTTTGGGTCCGATCAACTACCAGTCTTGAGTTCTGGGGTCAAATATGAACTCTTTTTTGCTAACATGCCCAGATAACAGGTTCAAATATCACACCCTCTTTGGGTAAATGCAGTGCAATACTTAACCCAGTGGGCACACAACCCTGGCTCACAATCCCCCTTGACTCAATTAAGACCTTACCTTGGTGCATCTGGTGTCGACTGTAGCGCTTAACAGTTCTGTCAGAATTATCAACACTGTCCCAGCATTCACACCAAAGGAAAAAAGGCTAAAGCAGGATTTCAAGAAAACAAAGTTTACTAAAATTAAAATAGTAAATAAAATACAAAACACAGAACATATAAATTTAAGATACAGTCATAAAATTAAATCGACAATTATAAAACAAACCACCTTATACTGAGTATCTAATCCTACCCTAGTTTCAATTAGTAAATAGTGGAGGTTGAATTACTTAAACTCGGGTAGAAGTGCTTCTTGAGAGTGTATTCTTTCAGAAGTTCGGAAAAAAAAGCACAATCTTCTCTCAGCTTTGACAATCTATGTGGAACAAGGGTCCCACCCAGCTTGTGAGGTCACAGCTCAGTGGTACTGCTGGCTGTGAGGTCACTCACATTTCCCATATACCAAATTATTTTCATGCATCTGCATATTCCTAAGCATCCCACTTAAAACAAATATATATATATATGTATGTATTCTTTTTTTTATTTGGCAAGCTACAGTTGTATGGCAGGTCAGAATTACCCCTTTGATCTTCAGCTAACATTCCTGAGCTATTTCTCTTAGTGGTGAGAAGTTTAGCAGGTAACTGTCAGAAGTTGGCTTACCTCCTGAGCTGGTTTATGGCCAGTTTCTAGATTCATAGTATATGGGTGTTTTACAATCTGTTACAACCTGGTATCTAAAGAAGCTCTTAATTAGATTTTCCACTCAGAGGAGAACAGTATGTGTTTGAAAATCCAAGGTCCCACAATGCCTTGTGCTGACTGCCATACTCCCCAAGCAGAAATTCAAAGAAACATAGATTTATACCATAAATATAATGCAAATAATAACAAAAAAGATTGGATATCCATCACACAACCCACCATTGCTCCCCACGGCAGACATCTGTTTACCAGAGAGGCTCTAAGGGAGGTGGGGGTGGTGGACCCATTGACAAGGAGTGACCACCAATATGTGTGGTTCATGCTCAACATGGGCCGGGAGGTGGTTGTTACAGGGATGAGGGTGGCTGACATCAGAAAGGCTGACTTCAGTAGGATGGGTGAAATCTTACGACAGTACCTGGCAGAATTCAATCTCACTGGGATGCAAACCAGAAATGGAAAAAAAACTACATTGAGGCTTGTGGAGACTGTTGGGACCTGTATCAAACTGCAGAGTAAGAAGGGAAGATCTCAGAAGTCAAGCTGGATGAGTAGGGAAGTTTTAAATAAGGTGAGGGCAAAAAAAGCAGCAGTCCGTATATACAAGAATTCTGGGAGGGGGGAGACAGGGATGTGTATTTGAGGAAGTCCAGAGAAGTTATCAAGGGTGTTAGACCAGCCAAGGCCTCCAGGGAAGTGAGGCTGGCACAGAGAATCAAAGGAGGGGAAAAGGACTTCTTCTGACACATTAGGGAAAGAAGGAGCTTCATGGATCAGATAATGTGGATCAAGAAGGACGGGGTGGGCAGAGAAAGGAGCAGAACAGGCAGAAGCACTAAATGAGTACTTCTGTTCCATATTCACAAGGGAGAAGGGCAGGCAGCCTCCACAGGGGTGGGGAGGGTGGGCAGGAGGAGGGGAGACAGATGGGGTAATCAAGTGAGCGCCATGTAATGCATCAGCCTGAAGGGTGGCACCACCTCTGGTGCTGGCTCCTCCCCCTACCAAAAAAAAACCTCATGCTGGGTGCTGTGCCTCCGGCTGTCACCCAGACAGTGATAAATGGTGAAGACTGACACAGGGAAGATCAGTAGTACTCTGCTGTAGTTACACAATTTGCATGAAGTGGTAGTTACTGCAATTACTGTTGCCTCCCTTCTGCCTCAAATCAATTCTTTCTGGCAAATGTAACAGATGTAATGTGTGTAGTTACATTTCCAGCATAACTACATTTTTCTTTTGCACTTTGCAACAGTTGTTACATGTGTAGTTACACTTCCAGCATAAATCAATTTGTGCCAAAAGAGAAATGGTTATGCTTGCACGTGTAACTACCACTTCATGCAAGGAAGTGTATAACTACACACCAGTCAAATGTGAAAATAATTAACAACTACATAGTATTTACAGTGCAATAACAGTGTAGTTACTTCATAGAAATGTGTTTCTAACTACATAATTTGCAAATGTGAAACTAATTACCTACTACAATTGTAGTTACATGTAACTACACAGTACTTACATTATCGTTACATTGTAGGTAGTCAGTAATTACAGTGTAGTTAAGGACACTTAAAATAGTGTTACCAAAACAACCAATTTTAGGGTATGTTAAATAGAGAACAGTACATGTAAAATACATGTTTTGCCTGATATAGAAAATATATAGTTGTTTAGTATGGAAAAAAATTACGGCACTGCTGATTTTTGAATTCACTCAGTAGAATTTTAAACAAAACTCCACAGAATAAAAATCCAATAGAATGTTATGTTCATGATCATTCTACCATCTATATCAGCTGTATATGTGTGCACAAAGTTCTTTGGGGTATTTGCATACAGTATGTGCATTCTAGCAGATGTCCATTGGACATGGCCCCAGATGGCTGCCTTTCTAAATGTACACATAAAGAGCTTCCATGTTTTCGTGTCAGGATGGTAGCTGCAATAAAGATGTCAGCATAACCACTTGATGGCTTTATGGTTGCAAGCAATACCAAAGGGTAATATTATATGAACAGTTCACTGAAAATCGAAAATAAAATTTGCATCAGCAGTGTAACAATGTCTTCTTTAAGAATTATCTGTATCAAAAAAAAGAAAGCATAGTTGTTGAACAGGTAGGAAGAAAGCAGTTGTAGATAAACAGTATGTGGGGATGGATCTTAGAATTGAGCTATTAAGGAGCACTGCACTAGACATCCAAGTCATTTGTTTCCTATAGAAGCAGCTTTTTAAAAAATATTGATTCCTTCCAGTTCTGTTACTGATTCACCTTTACTGACTTTTTAGTAAATTCATCGAGTGTTTCTGACTTGCATGATACTAATAAGGACAGTTTTAGAACCATTTTATGTAGTTTATGTCTTTCTAGACTTGAGGAAAACCAGCAAGAATTAAATATGGCTATGTACACACAAAGCACACATGCTAGGAGTGAACCTTACCAGTGCATTTCATCTAACTCTAGTTTTATTTACAGACAGCACCTTGACACAGCTAAGTGGCTTGGGATGGGTTTCTGCATGTTATTTTCAATGTATCTCCATCTTGTGACATATGGTCCTTAGATATCATGATAAACTAATATTGTACAGTGACAGAGTTAGGAAAGAAGACCAATTGCTTATCAAGTTCTTTTCCAGTAACCCAATAGGAAAATCCAGCCACTCATTTTCTCATTTGATTGCAGAATGCAAATCAAGCATATCTGTATAGCTTGAGTAGAAGAAGCAGACACTGGAGGTGGGTAAGACTGTGAGCCACTGAGGTGGCTTGAAATGACTGCAGCCAGTGGTGCGTGATCTGACCAATGATGCAGGTTTTGAATGGAGAGCACACTTTTCAAAGCACTTCAGTTTTGTTTTATTAAAACAACCTAGTAGAACCATCAGCAATTTATCCATTTTGTATGGCCGCCCAGGATTGAAAAGGTTACAAATATACAAAATTATATATAACATACTGATAATTATAAAGCATAAAACTGACAAAATACAATTTCAAATACAAGAACAGACATTGCTATGTAATATTCCTTTAAATTACCTTTAAAAACACAAAAGTATCTAGAATCATAGAATCATAGAAATATGTCGGCAGATTAAATTCTCAATTGACAAGGTGTTTAAAAAAGAGGAAGCCTGATAAACCATAGATCACTGTCCTGAGGCTGTATGCTTGAAAGATACCTCAACATATAATCTAGAAATGTCTCAAGTGACACAGCAGATCTAGTACATCTCAAAAGAGAACTAACTGAAGTTGGTAAGAGTTCAAAATAAGCTTTAAACAGAAAACAGACAAACTGAACTTTAAAATGCAGTTCAGTAGATACACTTTGCCCCAATTCCAAGAGATCACAATGATGCATAATCAAGGGAGTCTGATAAAGAAAATGAATGATTTTATGCAGCAAAACTTCAGTTTTATCCAAAGGCGACTTAAGAGATGCCCATAACAAATGAAACCATTTTCCAGGACTGGCAACAGAAAGTTTTGAACAATTTTCTCGTTTCAGGCAGAAGTAACGATTTTACTCTACATAACATACAGTCCCTAGATGTTTCTGAATTGTCTTGGTTAATAAATCTACATGATTCCCATGACATAAAAATCTAAAGTTACCCCTAAATAAGAAAAAGAATTTACTGAACTAATGTAACCCAATCTAATGTTGTTATTCTGAAGTGGCCATTTTGATAAGTTTGTTTTCTTGCATTACGAAGAACCATAGTCTTTTTTTTTGTTTATTACTATTTAATGATAACCAATGGTCCCAAAGCCAGTCCAGCAGTGAATGAAAACCTATCCATAATTCCACTGTCATTCATTCCAGATTGTTGTCAGTGCAATATAAACCTGTATCATCTGCATAAAGTATCACTATCTCTGGGGCACAAGCTGGAGCAAGTGAGTTTATATCTAAACAAAATAAAAGTGGACACAAAATTGACTTCTTGAACACCAAGGGCATTAGTCAAAAAAGGAGAAAAATGATCACCAATTTTTACTCTCTGCTGTCGATCCTGGACATAGTCCCTAAACCTTCCACAAACTTCATGTGAGAAGTCCTCTCAGACTGAATCTCGATTAGACTCCTGTGGTGAGCCAGATTGAAAGCCTTGGTGATGTCTGCAAAGATGGTGACTACCAAATCTCCAGCATCTACTGCAACATGCACATCTTGGGTGAAACTCACCAAGGCTGTTGTGGCACTATGTTTTGGCTTAAAGCCATGCTGTGTATCTGACAGTGTTCTTGTTTTATTCAAGTACTCTTGCATCTGATCAAAAATAATTACAGTAAAACCCAAAAATCCAAATGCCCCAGGGGACATAAAAAATCTTCAGATTTCCAGGGTTTCGGTTAAACAGGAGCCCATTGTAGTGAATAGGAAAAAGCTCAATCGGCTACTGCAGAGCAAAGAAATCTTTAGCTGCTGTGATACTGTCTATTTCATGCAGTAACAGCCTCAGTACATGAGCGGGAGACTGGTGAGTAACTAACTACGATAACTGATAACTTAATGAATTGTATAAAAAAACTGAGCTACATTACTCCACATTTATAACTGCAGTCACAATTTAAGCAAGAAAAGGCACGCTTACCATGTCATAGCCTGAACCATGGTGCATTTTTTTTCTGAGGCTGAAACAAGTGTTTTTTTCTGTCAGGAGATGCCAGTAGCTCCCAGTTTCATCTGTGTTATAGATTGCCTCAAGGGAATGGTGCTCTTTTTCAATTAAGGATTTAAACTTTCTCCTGAAGGGTTCTATGCTGTCAGTGTTGCTTGACATATCTCACCAGCCACAGCAAGCTGTCTAATGCTGTGGTACTACTAAAATCTGTCAAGCTAGCCCTCATTGGCCAAAAAAGGGTAATCAACATTAAGTTGCTAGTGGAAATGGAGTGCCTTCTGTATAAGAATTGTCCCAGAAATTGGTGTTCCCTTTCTCCAGTTCTGGACAAACCAGGCAAATACTGCTTTATCCAGTGTCTTGTCATGTCAAGAGTGCATAGTCTTTCTGTGCTCATGACTGACACTGCTGTGCATCGTTGAAGTGAAATCCCTAATTTTTGTTTTTGCCCTGTTGATGCTGCATACTATGGTATTACCCAAACTGAACTGACAGACTACGTCAACCACCTTTTGGTTCTTCTCCAAGCACTCGATAATCTTTAGTTTTTGACTGATGTTGATCACGGACCGCTTGCGCTTTGCCATTTTATGCTGCAACCCGCACACAGCAGAGTATGAAAGCAGCTGTTAACAACATTTAAATCCCCTCTAAAGACTTGTTAAGTTGTTAACAGCTGCAAACAATTATCTAATTGCTTTGTGCCTCTCCTGTCATTAGGTGAGAAGCGGCAGCTCACAGGAATAAAGTGAGCACATTAACGAGGCATGACAGTGTCTGAAGCAGAGTCTGTAATATCGGGGGACACATGCTGCATTCCGATAACTGATGGATTTGTAATTGTGGGGTTCAGATTTTCGGGATTTTACTGTAATTCAAGGACCGTAGCTAAAGGGTAAAGTAACGAGTTGGCCTGTAATTATTGATAAAAACAAATGAAGGGTCAGCAATAGAAAGCTATAAACTCATTCAAGCTTTATTACTAAAAGTTTTTCATAGAGAATTCTCTCATATAGCAGCATGGAGTTGTTAACACCACAAAAATATATATGCACAGGTATCGATAAGTCGCATGAGCACATTACCACACAAGTCAAAAGCGAGGAGCAAAAAGGAAAATGGCAAGCACCAGTGTGTCATTGACCATTCAAAAATGGAAAGTTAGTAAAGCAAAAAACGCCTACAAGCAGTGGCAAAAACAGCAAAGCGTCTCACGCAAAGTGCATACCACAAAATAATGCTTCACAGAATATGCAAACGAAACAAACATACCACCCTACTCAAGGGGCTGTAAAACTGGTTGATCCCAAACTTGTGGTGCAGAAATAAAAGCCAAATACGCCTTGTACTACTCGCCACGGACTACGCCGAAGCCGATACCTGGAAGAGACAACAAAGCGTCGAAACCAACGTCACGCTTACGTATCGACTAAACAGTCTTTATCAGAGCATGGATTGGGTGCACAATGACCCCTTAAATACAGAGAGACTCTTAAAGAGACAGATCGAAAAGCTGCACCATATACCTCCATAAACCTACAGCTAATAAAACAAAATAACATAGAATCAGATTACCAAATACAGAGAACTGCACAATCTTACACAAAGAGGAAAAGAGCTGGAAAAGTCATAATCCTCACTGATCATGGCTAGAGCACGAAAAGTCATAGCCATGAAAACTACATAAGTGCCACCATATACCCATAACAATATAGTGAAATAACAAAAATAATAAACTACTAAAATGATAAACATAAAGATAAGAAAAGCACCCAAAGGGAGTTAGAGCCGAAAAGTCATACCTCCCACTTGTGGACAGAGCACGACACAGGTCATGTCCACAAATGCTACTGTTACCTGTGAAAAACTATAAATAACTATATATAGGGAATTCATCATTTAAACCAAAAGGGACCATAGCATTTAATTTGAAAATCCAAAAGGCTTCTCTTTGCAGAATTTTTGAATTCAAATCTCCACCTTGAAATCCAACTTCCACCTTCTCCAAACCAATAAATCTCAATGTGGCCGGAGACCCATGTTTAGCCTCATGGTAATGTCGTGCCATAGCATAATCCATATTATCATTTCTAATGGCTCTTTGTGCTCGCCAATTCTCAGTTTTAAATTTCTTTTAGTTTGGCCCACATAACACAATCCACAAGGACAAATTAACATGTAGATAACTCCCTGAGTATTACAATTAATGAATGTTTTAATCTCATAGCTTTTACCAGATCTCGGATGATGGAAATTTTTTACATCAGATGTGTTGGAACAATGTACACATCTTCCACAACGATAATTTCTTTTAGGAAGGGAAGGCAGCCAATCTCGTTGTACATTTTCTTTTTTGCATGGAATATAAGAATGGACCAGCGAGTCCTTTAAATTCTGTCCCTTGGTGTATGAGATCAATGGACGATTCTGGCCTATTTGTTTCAATCTCAAATCAGAATTGATAATGTTCCAGTGTTTGTGGATAACATTACCTATTTTAGGTGCCAAATGGTTAAATTCAGTGATAAAATTAATCTGTCCACTTCACTTTTATTATGTACATTGGGATTTAACAATTCCTCTCTCAATATTGTTAACAAGATGTATGCTATTCAACAAAACCCTGGTTCATAACCTCTTGTTATGAATCTACCTGTGATTTCCTTTTTAGCTTCTACATAGGATCTGTTATCTGAGCAAATATGTTTGGCTCTGATATACTGTCCCTTGGGAATATTATTAATCACAGATTGAGGATGGCAGCTATCAGAGCATAGCAGGGTATTCCTGGACATAGGTGTTCTACACAATTTGGTCGAAAGTCTCTCATCTTTCTTCTCTATCAAGACATCTAGAAAGGGGATGCTTTTGTCACTTTTAGCATGTGTAAATTTCAGATGCGTGCTGGTATGATTTATATATTCAATAAAATGTCCCAACTCAGCATCGGAGCCAGTCCAGACCATTAAGCAATCATCTATATATCGCTTCCACAGCTTGATATATTTCAAAAAGATGTTATTAGAGGGATTATAGATATTGGTCTCCTCCCATTCCCCATATATAAATTCGCAGACTGGGAGCAAAAGTAGTGCCCATTGCAGTCCCCTTTATTTGGATGTAAAAGGAGCCATTATACCAGAAATAATTCTGTTCCAGTACAAATCTTGCAAGCTCCAACACAAACCCAGAACTTGGTTTCTTTTTCTGCCTCAAACTTAGGTGTCTAGATAGAGACTGTAGACCACCCTCATGGGGTATATTGGAATACAGGCTTTCCACATCTATTGTAACCAATATATCAGACTCAGAGACAGTGACATTACGAAGCATCAATAAAGCATCCTTTGTATCTTTTACATATGACTGAAGGTTTGGAATGAATTTTGCAAAAATCCACATACTTAGACATATTTTCAGTGACAGACCTGTTTGTTGAAACAATCGGTCTACCTGTCACAGGTAGCACACCTTTATGTACTTTTGGCAGAAAATAAAGAACAGGCATCTTGGGGCTAGATATTTTGAGGAAATCAGCTTCTTTTTAGGATTTCACTGATGCAAACCAAACTCAATTAATGCATCAGCCTTATTTTTGATGAGCTCACCCGATCTCTATTGATCTTCTTATAAAATTCTTGATTACTTAGTTACCTCATGGCTTCTTCATTGTAGTCATTGCTTCCCCACACTACCACTGCACCTCCCTTATCTGCCTGTTTGATCACTACTGAATCCAATTTCTTTAATTCCTGTATAGCTTGTCTCTCAGCTGAAGTAACATTCTGTGCACGATATTTTTTCTTATCATTTATAATCAATTTGTGTACATCATTAGAGACCATATTACAGAACGTGTTAATGGTATGGTTCAAATGAGGGGGATTATAGGAAGAAGGCTTTTTAAAAGGAGTCTCTTTTCTTGCTACATCCAAAAGTGAAGGCAGGACCTCTGTTGTGCTGAAAAAATCTTTGAGATATATTTTTCTAAAAAATCTAAATAGGTCCAGCTCAATTTGAAAAGAATTGACCTTGTCCCCAATGAAGCCAAACCCTTGTTCTCCACACCATTTTTTCAACCATTCATTAAACTGCATGGTGCAGAGTACCCTCGCCTCACTCATGCCATTGACAGGCAGCACCTCTGAGAAGGATACTGTGTGTGCTACATGTCTTAGGCCCTTCCCCAATTCTACAAAGTCCTTCTGCACTGCTCTGATCTCATGTTGAGCCAAGTCATTTGTCCCTAGGTGGACAATGACATCCAGCTCAGACTCCCATACAGCTGTTCTCGTGATCCTGAGGATGCGCTTCCTCTCCCTCCAAGCCATGGCACCAGGCAGGCACCTTACTTCAGTTTTCCCTGCTCCCCCCCCAGTTCTATCCCCCTAATAATTGAGTCCCCCACCAGGAGGTGCTTCCTTTCCTTGTGGTGTCCTCTGCCTCCTACCTGTGGCCTTCCCTTGTGATAGTTGTCCTCAGCCTCCTTAGTCTCCTCTGTGGGTGCATCCATAGGGGAGCTATGCTCCCCCAGAATGGTGTATGGATTGTGGAGTGGAACAACTGACTGGGTGTGCCTCTGTCCTACCATCCTCACCCTCCCTGAGCCCACTGTGGTCCAACTGCTGTGCTTTCTTTGCAACCCCTGAGGTAGTGGTGGTGGCTCTGGTGCTACCTGGATGGGGGAGGTTCCTTTCCTACTATCCAGTGTGGCCTGGGGGAAGGTTCCCTTACTACTGTCCAGTGTGGCCTGAATATGGGCAACTTCCTCCCTCAGGGCAGAGAGTTGTCTGCAAATAGGGCAGCATCTCAGCCTCCAGAAAGACTCCCAGAAGACTGCTGCCTCACAGTCATTACATTGCACTACTCCACACATGTTTATCTACTTTTATTTTTGTGTGTGTTTGTGTGTGTGATTGGTTTGTTATATAGAAATATATATATATATTATACAATGTGTATGCTTATATTGTCAGTGCAGTGTGCTAGAGAGGATATGACAGTGATATGCACCTTGCACTCTGAGGAAATGATGTCAGAACCCCAGGTATAAAGGAACTATTTCCAGGGTGGTGGGTGAGGGTGGGAAGGGTTGGCTAAACTGTGCCCTCACAAAACAATCAGCTAAGAGCTCTGACCCACCACTGCACGAGTGCCTTCCTGTCAGCAAGATACCTTCACAACAATTTGACAGAGAAAATACCCTGTTAATCAAACAGAGAAAATCCATCCAAGTCAGACACAGGTAAAACCTCCCAGCCCCAAACAACCTGGTGGTTTGTGCTCTAAAATAGTCAGCCCAAAATAAGGCAACTGTGCTTTAAACTCTTCCTGCACTGAAAATCTTAAGAATTGTAACAAAGACTGTCTTTTCCTGATAATTCTAAGTTCCTTATTTCACCTTTCAGTTAGAAGTAGCCTCCACCTGCAGAATATCTGCTCCAAACCAAAGACAATTGTAAGGTTCACCTCCTCTGTTGTGAGCACAACTTGCTTTCTTGCAAATCCTATGTTCTGTATTGCAGCTTCCAGCCAGAGGTAGTTTGACTTGAAAAATGTTAGCTGTTCTGATGAGTTTGCTATAAAACACTTGCTTATAATACAATTGTTCTCAGGTCTGTTACCAAAGCTATTGGCTGATAAGTAGCTATGATGTAAGCACTTCCTGCTAAAGTCTGGAATTTCCTTTTAAGGCATACACAGATAAACACAAAAAACAGTTTCAACCCCCTAGTGCACTTGTCTGGGTCAAATACACAACCTGTACCTGCACTTATTTCAGGATTTATGACAAATTCTTAGCTCAAGGTTTAAACACTTCCTGCACTGAAAATCTTAAGAATTGTAACAAAGACTCTCTTTTCCTGATAATTCTAAGTTCCTTATTTCACCTTTCAGTTAGAAGTAGCCTCCACCTGCAGAATATCTGCTCCATACCAAAGACAATTGTAAGGTTCACCTCCCTCTATTGTGAGCACAACTTGCTTTCTTGCAAATCCTGTGTTCAGTATTGCAGCTTCCAGCCAGAGGTAGTTTGACTTGAAAAATGTTATACTTTGCCTCAGGGTTTCTGTGCTCTAAGTGCATGATTTTGCATTTTTTTGCATCAAAATCTAGCTGCCATGCTCTTGACCACTCTTTAAGTTTTCTCAGGACTCTTCACATTCTTTCCAACCATCCCATAGTGTCAACCCTATTGCAGATTCTAGGCCATCTGCAAAGAGGCATACCTTCCTTCCAGCTCATGTTCAATGTCAGTTATAAAGTCATAAAGAGAACTGGTCCCTGCACCTAGCCCTG
The DNA here is from genome assembly GCA_016271365.2 of Neoceratodus forsteri. Taxonomy (NCBI): domain Eukaryota; kingdom Metazoa; phylum Chordata; order Ceratodontiformes; family Ceratodontidae; genus Neoceratodus; species Neoceratodus forsteri. Next base: position 362,810,482 of record CM057458.1, read on the forward strand.
AGGCACTTTGCTGGTCACCCTCCCTTCTCCGGTGTGCACTCCAGTTATCACCACTCTGTCACATATCCCTTAACTAATTTCTTTCAAAGTTTACCACCTTATGACCCACCTCTAAGCTGCCCAATTTCCTTATGAGCCTCCTATGTGGAACGGTGTTGAAAGCATTACTGACATCTACTGTAGGCAGGCCACATCCATCTTACTTAGCCTATTGATCTTGTCTTTATACCATCTGTATATTTTCTCTTGACCTAATCTGACAGCTTTTTGTCTTCTAGGAAATATAATAGGTCCCTAAAGTTAAAAGGTGTAACCCAGGGTTATTATTTACGATCAGAGTTTTGGTTCTAGTCATAGTATATTTTTTAATCAATTCTTTATTTCTGTCATAAACTGCTCTTCTACAATTCAATGCATTAGAGGTGTTATATATATATACTGTTACATAATATCGATATATCAGTTTTATAGTTTCTCAACTTTCAGTCTTATTGCTCATATAATATGTTAGTAAAAACAAAATGACAAACATTTTTTAAACTAGTTTAGGTTTTTATATATAGATATATGTTATTTATAGCAACATTATGTATTGACATGTTAATTTACAGAATCTGACTCTAAGCTTTCATGAAAAAGGACTCCAGCCCTAACAGTTCCAAACTAATCCAGTTTTCCAGAAACTAGATTTTTAAAGTTCTACCTTTGGAACTGTGAGGGCTAAAAATTTATCTTTTTAACATGAAAGCTTTGAGTCAGATCAAAATGACTAGATAATAATGATGCAGATTTCATGTGTCGATACATGTCTATTCATATCGATATATGTTGGTAAAAACAACAAAACTTCAACATTTTTAAACCATTCTATGATTTTATACACTGCATGGTTGTAGCAACATAATAGATTGATACAATCAGTATAGTGGACTACAAGCTTTCATTGAAAAGATATGTTTCTAAACCTAATGGTTCCTAAGTTATCCAGTTTTTGAGAAATTATTTTGCAAAATGTCTAACTTTGGGCATTTTAGGGCTAGTAAAATTGGGCAGGATTTTCAAAAGGGTCAGACATGGATGCAAACACATTCTGTGCCTGAGTCTACATCCATCCTATTGCATCTGAGCAGCCCTGATACTGTTTTCAAAAGATACATCCATTTACAATAAAAACATTATCATGATTTGTTTTAAGACATTGATACAAATGCAGTTTCAGTCATTTTTTGCCATAATTTGGTCTCTTTAAGGGGGATGTAAAATTCAGATAAACAGGACTGTATGTAACCAAGCCATGCCTGTTGGCATGGTGGGTCTATAGCCTTAGCAGCATTGTAGCAAAGCCTTTCTTCTAACTTGGGTTGCAGAGCTGAAAGCAAATGGTTTGACCACAGTTTGTGCAGGATTTTGTGTATGCTGCTCTTTTGGAGACTTGTTTTTCAATTGCATGCCAGATGTTGGAATGAAATGCTGCAAGTAACAATGATTAAAAACTGGTTGTGGTATGCATAAAAAAACATTACGGAAGAAATACTTAGAGCTCTTTTGCACAAATGAAAAAAAGTATTCAGTTCAAATTTGTATAAGAACACTGTGGGTGCTCACTGCTGCTGGTTACCACTGTGTAACGTTTGTGCCTTGTGTGTCACCAGAACCGCAAGATGGTATTATAGCCAAGTGATATGAGGTCCTGTATTTTTCATTTTTGTAATATATGGATCTGAGGAGTTTTTATGTAGTACACACCAGGAAATGTGTTGAAAATCTTTGTTATCCAATGATTTAGTGTGCTTAAATGATGCACAGCATGGTTGGAATATATTTTTTTTTTATTATTTAGTTTTTGTTGACCGGGTAAGTGCACTAGACAAATCCTGCCTATTTTCAGGCACGACTCGGGGGAGGGAGATACAGATGAATGCCAACTGACCTTGAACCAGATTAAGCTGTTGGTGGTATTTCTGGTGAATGAGGGAAATTGGGCCAGGACACTGGGGAAATTCCCCTACTCTTTTTGGGAGTGGTGCTGTCCGCTGTTGGTGATGGAGGAGCTCAGTCAATCAGAGGAGCCTGAAGAGGAAGGTTGTGAGTACGAAGCTCCAACCTGTGTAGAAAATGATGTGGAAGGGAAAGGTGAATTACAAAACCAAGTGACGGAGACAAGTAAAATGTGTAAGGAAGCTTTAAATTTTGATGAAGATAATGTGGACATAGAAGGGAAGGAAGAATTAGTTCTAACAGAAGAGCTAAAAAAGAAAAAGCAGTACTTGTTGGACTTAATTTCGATGGCTGAAAAAGACTATCAATCTTGTCAGCAAAAACTGGAAGTTGAGAGAAATAAAAGGAAACGTTCTTCGGCAAGCCCGAATTACGAGGGAGGCAAACGCTTTGAACAATGAGCAGAAAATGAGGGAATTGGAAACCCTGGTACTAGGAAGATGTCTGGATTAACGCAAAGATTGGAGAACTTAATTCCTCCCGAGCCATGGTCACCTGGAGATGCATTGATAAAAGCAGGTTGGATGTGGAATGGCAACAAATGGATCCCGGACCCTCTAATTCCAATTCCGGGGACAAGTAATGTACTGTCTTTAGGATTTCAAAGTAAAGGAAATTTAGAGGGGTCCCATCCAAATTCAGAGTGTCAAAAAGAGCCAAATGAGGATGTGTGCTCTCAAACGGAGGCTAATGTGATTTTAGAGACGCAAGACGCCATGGAGAGTCCAGGAATATGTACAACAGTCGACTCAGTGGATTTGGATTTGGCACCCTTTCCTACATCGGAGGACAGATTTGAACCTACAACTTCAGAGGAAACTTCACAACGGTTGCAAGAGGAAGGAAATATTGCACCAGTGAACGAGGGACATGCAGAAGAAGAACCGGCGAAAACTTATGCTGGACTTTTTAAGAAACCTGTGGAATCAGCTAAAAGAAGATTCCTGGTAAGACTGAGGTATATTGGACAGATGGCAATATCCCCTGACCGTATTTGGTAGGGAAAAGTTTATTAATTGATTCTATGTCTTTCTCACCGAGCTAAGTCTATGCTTAATCCACCCTCCAGTGGATCAGTATTACGATGTGAGTTTTTGTACAGGAATGTCACTGGACAAATTTTGGAGGCTTTATTATAATTTGCAAACACAGACAAATGGAAAGATTTTCAAGCAATCCCAATAACTAAACCAACTGTGAAAACTGTGACAATTTTATTTGGAATGAAGGGTTGAACATAGCAGATATTATGTTTTGGCTAGAAAAGAGGAAAGCAGGTAAGATAAACCCCTGCCAATTCTGGACACGAATGGGTTTTGGACTGGTGGGTGGACCTTTCGAGTTAGATTAATCCATGATGCCAAAGGCATACAGCACCTGCCTAGTTCCTTTTACCTGGGGAGGGACAGAGGTATTGTATTTTATGCAGGACAACCTAAAAGCTGCTTTAAGTGTGGGTCATTGTCCCATTTGAACACAGCTTGCAAACAAGGTCGTTGTTTTCATTGTGGAATGTTAGGCCATTTAATGTTAGAATGCACAAGTTCTCCTGTGTGTAGTTTGTGTAATGAGAATGACCATGTCTTTGCAGAATGTGTATGGAGGCATGTAGAAAACAATGAGACTTCAGATCAGGAACATCTGCTAATGCAAGCTCGCAATTCCCAAACTGAAATAGGGGACAATGAGCCAGGGATAAGGGGAAGAGAGAAATCGAGTGGAAGGGGAAGGGGTTGTAATAGGAGTGGAAGAAGATCTAGCATAAGAACAAGAGTGGAAGGGAATGATACTTTGACACCCCAAGAGGGCCTGTCGGAACCAAGTATGATGTTAGGTAATGAAGACATGTCCTCCCCCTTTGTAACCCCATATGGATCCCCTATACGTTCTATGAGGCAGCTAGGTAATGAATTGCATGTTCTTGTTAATACAAAGGAAAAAAATCAGCAGGGGAAAGGAGTTACGGGAGATAATGTTAATTTCAGAGACCCTTCTAAATCCCCTTTGCCTCTGTCGAATAGATTTTCTATTTTGGAAAGTTGGGGAGAGCAAATGGAAGAAAGTTCTCCTATTTTAGACCAAAACCCTAATGGTTCTGGGGTAGGAGTTTCTAAACCAGTTGCTGCGTGCCTTGGTAGACAAAAGGCTCCGGAGGCAATTAAGAGAGTAACTAGGTCTAGTAATAAACCTCCCAAACCACCCCCTTAGAAGCTCCTTCTTCCCTGACGCTTGTTTCCTCTTTAACGTGAACAGCATCAGATCTTATATAAGACGCACGACAACTTTTAGTATACTTTCATCCCTGAAATATGATGTATATTTGTTACAGGACACTCGTTTGTATACTTTAAAAGAGATGGAGGAAGCTAGAAATCAATGGAGGTGGGGTACGTCCTTCTGGTAGTTAGGGGAGGATTTATGCTGCGGTTTAGGGATATGCTTTTATACTTTTGAAGTTAAACTAGTTCGGATGGTGGAAATTGAACCTGGTAGAGCAATGATGATAGATGTGGAAATTAAAAATATTCTGTGCCGCATAATTAATGTATATGGACCCCAGGTGAAGTCTGCGAGGATAGAACTTTTGTACAAAATCCGTCCTTTTTTGTATAAAAGAGGGGTGTTGATTTTGGGAGGGGATTTCAACATCAATTTTGAACAAAAGAAGGAACGCGGTAAGCAGTATTGCGACAAGAATTGTTTTTCCTCTATTTTATCTCAAGCAGGATTTAAGGATACACATAGTGAGGGGAAGAGATTAAATAAACCTACCTTTTTCAAAGGGAAATTGACTTCCCGAATTGATTTTATATTTGTACCTGAGAAATTATGGATTGATGGATTAATATATATACCTATAGAAACATCAGACCATATATTAATTGGGATAAAGGTAAATGACTACCAAAACAGAGAGCATGGGCCAGGGACTTGGAAATTAAATACTTCAGTTTTAAAGGAGCCTTCAGTTATATTAGATATAAGTATAATAATAAAGGATCTAACTTCAACCATGGGATTATATGAGGACCTAGAGAGTTGGTGGGGTTCCCTAAAAAAATGTTTGATTGGGTATTTCCAATATAAAGGTAGGGTGATGGCGGGTCAGAGTAATAGAAATTACATGAAGTTGAGAAGGACATTACAATAAAATACAAAGTCACACATGCCCCCACAATGCAAAGCATCATGGGCTGCATATGCAAATCACCACAGAACGTTATGCTGGTCCAACTTTAAGCAGAATTGCATGGTGCCGAAAGGCCTCTCACACAGTTTGCAAAGGGTGCTAACAGAAGACATAGACACGTGTTTCATCCTACCAGGACTCATCAGTATGCCTCGTCTGTTTAACACCCCAGTGGACTGGACCAGCTACCCCTAAGGCAGTGTGCCTGGGATATATTGTGGTGAACCCATTAAAATAAAAAAACATTTAAAAGACAAAGAACCTCTGTGCATAAACACTGAGGCAAGAGTTACCCCAAAGGGCATATGGCTGGGAAGCCAAGTTTCAAGAAAATACAAAGTCACACATGCCCCCACAATGCAAAGCATCATGGGCTGCATATGCAAATCACCACAGAACGTTATGCTGGTCCAACTTTAAGCAGAATTGCATGGTGCCGAAAGGCCTATCACACAGTTTGCAAAGGGTGCTAACAGAAGACATAGACACGTGTTTCGTCCTACCAGGACTCATCAGTGTGCCCCATCTGTTTAACACCCCAGTGGACTGGACCAGCTACCCCTAAGGCAGTGTGCCTGGGATATATTGTGGTGAACCCATTAAAATAAAAAAACATTTAAAAGACAAAGAACCTCTGTGCGTAAACACTGAGGCAAGAGTTACCCCAAAGGGCATTTGGCTGGGAAGCCAAGTTTCAAGAAAATACAAAGTCACACATGCCCCCACAATGCAAAGCATCATGGGCTGCATGGGCCGTTACAATGTTTATTATCCTCCCAATATGAAGGTGGGGGGGTGATTTAACTAAAAAAATAAATCAGATTAAGATGCAGATGTCACATTTACAATATGACCAAATGAGATCTTTAAATCAGGAACAAAAGTTTGGGACATTGGGGAAATCTGCGCAAGTAAACCCGTTTTTAGCATGTCAAATTAGATCAAATAAATGGCTATTTTCGGGATTACGGACAAAAGAAGGGGTTATGGTAATTGATAATAAGGGAATAATGGACTTTCTAAATGATCGTGTGCTGAGCACTTTTGGGAAGGCGGTACCACCCTCCAAGTTTATACTGCAGTTATTGGAAGCCGCAAGTATAACTAAAGTAGACTCTAGAGATAGAAATAAAATGGTAGAGGTTTTCTCTGAGGAAGAAATGAGCAAGGTGATATCCACTCTGAAGAAAAATACTGCACCTGGTTCGGATGGGTTACCAGGTGAAATGTATAAAATTTTGTGGGAGTTAATGCCAAGAGAATTTTTGAAGGTTTATAATTCTTTTTTGGAAGATATGTTATTACCTACCCAGATGTATGAGGTCTGCTTATTTTCCTTTTTAAAAAAGGCGACAAGATGGAAATTAAAAATTGGAGACCCTTAACTCTTTTAAATGTAGATTTTAAAATCTTTTCAAAACTTTTGGGGAATAGACTGTCTTTACTGATACAGAAATGTATACATGCACGGCAATTTTGTGCTGTACTGGGTAGACATCTGACTGATGCGCTAATTTTAATTAGAGAGATCATGTCTGCAGGAAGTATTACTGCAGACAAATCAGAGGGGTACTTGGTCAGCATTGATCAATCAAAAGCGTTTGATGAAGTGTCTCATGATTATCTGTGGGAATGTTTGAAAGCCTATGGGATACCTACCCTTTTTGTGAACTGGATATAATTATGTTATTCTCTAGCTACGGTTATTCCTCTCGAGAATGGGTGGAAAGGGAAACCTCAGGGTGTGTTGAAAGGTGTGAGACAAGGATGCCCTCTCAGCCCTATTTTATATATTTTCGCTTTAGACCCAGTAGTAAGGATCATATGTAGATCCCCTTTAATAAGACCTATAGCTATACATGGCACTAATTTACGAAAACTAGTAGCCTATGCAGATGATATCTGTTTAATATTACCAAATGGGGAGGTTGTAGAAATAGCATATGAGCTACTCAAAAATGTAGGAAGAATCATGGGGGCCAAAATAAATGAGGATAAAATGAAATGCGTAGCTATTTCTGGATTTTCTGAGACTCAGGTTAAGGTGGGGAGATTTAGAATTGAGCAATCGCCATGTAAAATTCTGGGCATTTTTTTGGGAGGTGAAAATAGTGATTGGGATAACTGGCAGGAGGCTTTAAAGGAAGCCAACTTAAAAGTGTCCGCATGGAATAAGCAGAGATTAGCTAAGAAGAAGCGGATTTATTTGATTAAAACCTATCTTGTCCCTAATCTTTTGTTTATGAGTAATATTTTTTTTGTCCCCCAAAAATTGGAAACATCCTTGATGAGGTGTTTTTTTTGTGGTATATGGGGCAATGGTTGAACCTCATTAAAAGGAATACATTGTATTTAGGGATTAAGGAAGGGGTTGGGGATGGTAAATCCAATCGTGTTTTTTTCACCATTTTTGTATTGAAATTTGATCCCGATAGTGCGTAAATACTTCTCAAATTTGGGTTAGTTTTACACCTTTTTTTAAAAGGTATTTTGAAAGAATGGGAGGAGGGTGTTTGTACATTGAACTAAAGAAGACCCTTTACAAAAAAAGAATGGAGGTCGGTATTTGAGTATATTATAAAATGGATGTAAGTTGGTCGTTGGTTAGGAATTTGAATAGGAAAGGGATGTATAGTTTTATTATGTGTTTTTTTTTGAAGCCCCTTTAAACATCTATCGGAGGAAGTCTCTGGGTTTAGGTAGTTACTTAACAAATGTTCGTCATCCCTAACAGATGTGGGACACTTTATGGTTGGGAGTTCATAATAAAATCAATGTTGTAATAATCAGAAACATAAATCTCTACAGGACAGATATTGTCCAAGGGACAAATGCATTATGCAATTGGAAACAATTGATCATTTGTATTATGAGTGTTGGTATGCAGGTCAATTCTGGGATGTCCTCAAAGAAAGGTGGAAGGGAAAGTTAACACTCCCACCAACAAAGGAGGGTTTGTATTATGGGTTTTTTGATAAAAGGAATAGTGGGGAAAGGTATAGCTCTCTAGAGGTAATCCATGTGTTATGTCTATATTGGCTATGGATTAGTAGATGTAGGTTGGTTTTACAACAGCAGTTCATAAACCCTTTTAATCTGATTATGATTATAGAATCTGAGTTAAGGAAATTAATGTTTATAGAAAAGTGTACAATCTCTATGAAGAAATGGAAGTCTTATTGGGGAAGCTTTGAGGCTTTGATTGATTAGTTTGGCGGGATAGAAAGGGAAAAGGGAAAAAAAAAAGAATGATAATATGAATTTAAATGTGTGATAGTTAGTTTGGTATTGTGAAAATGTAAAAATGTATATGAATTGTTTTATGTTGTGTATGTTATGTATGGAATATAATAAAAAATTCCCCTACTCTTTTTGATAAGTGCCATGGGATCATTAACATCTACCTGAACTACCACCAATCCAGGCAGATGGGACCTCAGTTTAACGTCTCATCCGAAAGACGGCACCTCAGAAGTGCAGCACCCCTCTCATGCTGCACTAGAGTGTCAGTATTGGGATATTAACCCAAGTGCCAGATGTGGGAACTGAACTCACAGCCCTCAGATCTCCCGGCCTCAGAGGCAAGTGTGCTACCTACTGAGCCACTGACACTGTAGCAATACTATGCCCCATAAATACCAAGTGCAACAGTTTAGAAAGTTTGTTGCATTAGATTGAAACAGGGGCTTGATCAAAAAACAAGCACAGACCTGTTTCCGCACAGCATTTAGTCTTCCATTTATTTAGTTTTTGATAACTGGGTAAGTGCACTACACACAAAAGTGACTATTTTCAGGCACAACCCGGGAGGTTACAACATCAACAGGAAAAAACAGTGATGATACAGTACAATATAGGAGTACAACATATTAGGGATACAATTAAAATGGATAATAATTTGAGCATTTTAAGATGACTGGAAAAACATTCCAATGTACATCATATCAGAAGTGAGAGTAAGTGCATATTATATTATAGCATTTAAGGATATAGTAAAATGGATAACGGTTTGAGCAATTGGTGTAACCAGGAGACAATACAGACATTTCACATATCAAAGCACAACAAAGGTAAGTGCACATATAATGGTTGATTATCTAACTAGGCATAAACTCTATTCTACAAAACTGGCTATAACATAAAGAATATGACACCAAAGAGGGAGCAAGTAGGAAGGAAGAATTGAGGTAGTAAGACCTCGCGGGGAGAAAGTAGGAGGAGGGGGGAGAGATGTGTAAAAGGTGGGGTAGGAAAGAGGTGGTAAGACAAGTAGAAACTATGAGGTATAAGTACGGAGGAGGACACCGAGACGCAATAGCGTAGGGAGTCAGGAATCTAGGGTGGTTTAAAACAATTGCACTGTGTACTCTCAATAAGCAGAGAGTGATGCCTCTTTTAAGTGAGGCATGGCTAGGTGACTGGTGTATTTCAAGGGCAACGAGTTCCAGTAGTCCATAAGACATGTTACCTCTCCACATCAGCTTAGCACCAACCTGTAATCAGTGATAGTTTTAAATGGCTGTTAACTTCCAGCTCTACAAACCACAGATTGAGAGTTTCAGCTGCAAACTGTCAGCAAGTCAGAGAGGAGCAATAATGAGATATTTGAACCAGGGCATCAGCATTTCTACTTCCTGTTTCAAAGCATTTGGATGAAGGCAGGGCAAGCAAACAAGCCATTGGTAGGCAGCAGCTCTGGACAAGGACAAGATTTGCAGGATAGTAGCTGCAGGCACTCCAGAAGTGTATAATTTCTGAGTAAGTGGTTTTCTGTTTTGATGTCTTTGCAGTCAGTGGCGATTCGACTTTTACTGTACATGGCAGATAAGGTAAAAGCCAGCTCGTGCTAACCACAAGGATCTGTGCAGTATGTGGACATGGTTCTTTCCTGTAATACTGTCATTGACAGCATGGAATGACAGTATTACAAGCTTGGAATGGTAGCATTATGGGAATCCAACTGTACTATTATGAGATTTCAAGTATGGTATTACATGGAATTTTTAGATAGATTTTAATAGTATTACTTGGTTTATCCATGTATTACAATAGAAGTTCTTAAAAAAAATAAATGTCACACTCTTTCTCCATACTACAAAAGTGGAATCTTCTACTTGAAGCTTCCATACAGGACAGCAACTGTATACAGGATACGAGGCCCTGCAGTTCTCGATGCTGACTGACTGACATCACGCAAGATATTTATAGTATATTAACTTTGATAAGGTGCTCACTATATTATCTTGGACCATGTGCTTATTTTATTAATTTGCTAGGTGCCTGATAAAGGAATAATGCCTGACAGGGTGGGTGTTATGCTGGGATAACATCCCACCTCGGTGGTTGGGCCCATTGACTACTATAACAGAGTTCCACCACCTAGAAATGACAGTTACAGCACCTAGAATTCTAGATATTTTATTGATTTCTAAGAGATTTACCAGGCAGGCATACTGAGTGGGGACCACTTGTTTACAGAATGCCACCTGGGGGTTACAATAGAAATGCAAAATACAAGCAGGACAAGTTCAATACATGGGTAAAAACAACATGTCAGAAATAGTACAGAGCTGGACACCATATGAATTACAAGTCTACTACAAGAGTTTAGTCCTAGGACATGTAATATATTCAGGCAGACATCATGCAGGTATACAGTAGTTTGTAGAGATGTTTGAGCTGTCAAGGTACATCTAGGTGCCCCTTTGTTTAGGGTCTGGGTTGATGGTAGCAGTTGCATGTGTTAGAGAAGTGGTCATGGAGTAGAGGTTTAAGTAGCCTAAGGGCAGGGGCGAGTCTGATGCCAGCAGGAAGATCATTCCAGAGTTTGGGCAGGTTGTATTTGAAGGTGGATTGACCCTTTGAAGTGCGCATGAAAGGGATTTTGAGTAGTCTGGAGTCAGAGCATCTGAAAGAGTAGGCTGGGGTGGGTTGTGCCGTCAGAGCAGAACTGAGGTGGGGTGGGGGGATTAGTCCAGAATTTTGCTATGACGTTTACAGTGTATCTGACGTTGTGACTCAAGAGAGGGTAGTGCTAAGAAGCTGTACAGGTCACAGTGATGGGTGGTGGTGGGGCATTTCAGGATGAATCGACAGTAGGAGTGAAAGAGGGTGTCCAGGCTTGCTAAGGTGGATGAGGGTGCTGAGCCGTAGACCATGTCACTGTAGTCAAAGATAGGGGAATCATTTTATGCACTATTTCCCTCTGGACCATGGTGGACAGGCACCCTTTATTTCAGTGAAGTGCACCCAATTTGGAGTGCAGTTTTTTGTGTAGTGAATCAATGTGGATGGAGAAGTCAAGGTATTGATCAAGCCATACTCCCAGGTATCTGAAGGAGGTACAGAACTCCAAAAGTGAGCTATCCAGGGTGTGGAAGGTGGGGGAAGCAGCTAGGCGGGAGAGTTGGGGTTGCATGCCGAAGGTTAGGGAGACGGTTTTCTTCGAGTTTAGTACTAGTTGATTGGACCTGAGCCATTTTTGGACGAGTATCAAAATCTTGTTGGAGGGCTGCTTACACGTCCCGAGTGGTGGGGCCGGAGGCACACAATACGGTATTGTCTGCATACATTTGTATGGCTGAGTTTGAGCAGGTCAGTGGGAGGTCATTTAAGAATATGGAAAATAGTAAGGGGCCCAGGAAAGAGCCTTGGGGGACCCCATGGTGATGTGGAGTGGGGGGGGATACTTGTGTACCGATTTTTACTGACTTTTGTCTGCCAGTTAAGTAGGCCTGGAACCAGCTAGTGGCTAGGCTGGAGAGGCCAGTGTCATTTAGCTTTGCAAGTAGCTTAGAATGGGAGAAGGTGTCGAAAGCCTTGGCCAGATCTATGAAAATGGCCGAGGTGATATGCCCCTTGTCCATCGCTGAGGAGGTGTCATTTGAGAATCTTAAAAGCACGGTGATGATGGAGTGAGATTTCTGAAACCCTGACTGATAAGGGGTGAAGAAAGAGGTAGTCTTGAGAAAATGGGTGAGTTGGGTAAGGGCTAAGTGTTCCTGAATTTTGGCCAGAATTGGGAGAAGGGAGATTGGGCGATAATTCCCAGGTGCAGAGGGGTCACCGCCCTTTGGTAGGGGCATGACGACTGCCTGCTTCCAAGCGGTTGGGATTTGAGCAGTGGAAAATGAGAGGTTTAGGAGGTCTGCTAGAGGGGTGGCAATTGCAGGGGCTGATAGGTATAGAAGTTTGACATCTAGTCCTAATGGGCATTTGCATTCACCTCGCAGGGCCTGGAGTACTTCAGCCATTGAGACTGGATGGAATGAGAACTTTGAGATGGGTGGGGGGCGCTGGGGTGGCCCTGAGGGTATAGCTGCAGGTGTGGTCCTCAGGTGGCTAGTGAAGAGAGATGCAGCACAGTTAGTAAAGTAGGTGTTGAAAGCTAAGGCAACTTCGCTAGGGTTTGAGACAATGTTGCCATGGATGGATAGGGTTGGTATAGGTGGTTGGGCTGGGGCGGGGTGAGCAGGTATTTGATGGATTTCCAGAATTTAGAAAGGTGGCTCAGGTTGGAGGAAGAGCTGCCTTGAAATAGTTTTCTTGCAGCGCATGGCTTTGGTACAGGAGTTGTGGAGAGGCGATATTGCTGCAGGGATTTGGAGTGCGGTTTGCTTGTGTATCTTCCAAGCCCAGTCCCTAGCTCAGCAATAGCTGATGATATCGGCAGTGACCCAGGGAGATGGGAGCCCTTGACTGTATTGCTTCTTATTGGGGCATGAAAGTCCCATGCAGCAAGCAAGGTGTCCCAGAATTTGTCGGCGTGGTCAATAGAGGAGCCCTCTGAATGAATGACCAGTTGAAGTGGGCTAGGTATTCAGGAGGAATGTAGACAGAGGGTTTTGTATGTTCTCATGAGGACTATCGGGGGTTGGCAGGTCTGTGTACCTTCCTGACCATATAAACCATATGGTGATCGCTCAGGGAGTCCGGGAGGAGGCCGGCTTTTATTATCCTGTGGGGGGGTGTTGTGAGGACCCAGTCCAGGAGGGAGTGCTTTTTTGTTTTAGAGTTTAGTTGGGTGCGTTGATCAATGTGTTGGGAGAAGTTTAGGAAGTGAACTTTGCTCCGCAGTTTAGAGCAGTCTTTAACTAGCCAATTGTGGTTGAAATCTCTGAGAATGTAGAGCTCATCTGATCTGGCAGCAGACTTTAGAGTGGCTAGGTGGTCTAGGATGCTAGGCGCAGGGGTAGCTGAGGTGCAGTATGTCCCTGCCACATATACCGGTGAGGACTCTGGTAGAGTAAGCTTAATCAGCATGGACTCTATTTGGGGTGTGGGTCCAGCGATCAGGACAGGGGTGAATTGGAGCCTGGTGGATATGTACATGGCGATGCCACCACCTTTCTTCTTGCCCTGTCTGTCCTGCCTGATGACTGTGTAGCCCGGGATGGCTATTTCTGAGTCTGCATGGTGTGGTTTCAACCATGTCTCCGATATAATGCAGATATCTGGGCGGAGGGTTAAGGCCGAGAGTTGCATTTCAGGTACCTTGTTTAGGAGGCTACCGATGTTTAGGTGGAGTAATTTAAGACCCTTTGGGAGGGTTGAGGGGTTTGGATGGGGCGATGGGCCAGGGTTGGGTTCTACATCCCCTGCCAAGAGGAGTAGCAGGGTGATGTAGTACATGGAGGCATTCCATGCATATCTGAACTTACATTTTGAGTGGGTTGATTGAGGTGTGTAGAGAGAGGTTGAGGGGTTTAGGTTTCGCAGGATGGATAGGCCAGGAAGGAAAGAGGAGAGGAGGGCAGAAGAGCTTTGAACCCATGTATGTGTGGGCATGAGTGGCTGGAGCAGAGAGGTGAGGGTAGACGGGGGGCAAAGGGGAGAAGACACTGTGGTGGAGGTTTACATCCTGCATGGGCTGGGTTGCTGGGGGGAGAGAGGCAAGGGAAAAAGATAGGTAAAATAGTGGTATAAGGTAGAGGAGCATGGCTATTTTGTGAGGCCTGCAGCTTTTTATTGTGAAGCCTACAGCAGGCTGGGACATGTAGTATAGGCGCTAGGGGTGAGGTTTTATAACCTGCTAATCAGAAAGTGGGCTGATAGGTTCTAGCGCGTCACCTGCTTTCAAACGTCACCTTTCTGTGGCTATATAGTCAAATGCTGACCAAGGGTGGTGGTGCGGGTGGCGGGGCTGAAGCTCACACGCTGTACTCCAGGCGCAGGGAGCTCTGTCTCCTGGCCACTCTGTACCTTGCTTCATGCTCGGGGGGGGGTCCTGGAGAAGTCCGTGTGGGGAGGGCAGCTGTTTTTCTCTGCCCTCGCAACCCTCGTGGGGTTCCTGGGGAAGGGCAGCGTCTACTGGCCCTCTTGACCCTGTGTAAGGAAGAAGGGAGGAGAGAATTACTTATGGGTGACCGGAGGGGCGGAGTTCAGCCCAGGTAAGTGTTGTACTGATTTAAATCTCCTTAACAGCTTGAGATGGGCTCTGTCGCTACACACCAGGTTTGGCCTGCACCTGCTATATCCTATGCAGCACGGAAATTGCCCTAGCAGTTCAGCTACTAGCACAGTAGGGAAAACAGAAACACTTGGGCAGAAATAAATTCTAAACTTACAGATACTAACAGATTTTTGTGATCTAACAGTTTACAAGGCAACACAGCATTTCCCTGTAGCAGCTGGAAAGTGTGTGCTGCGCAGTACAATTCGGCCCTTAAGATATCAGTTCTGACTATTAATTTAAGTGTGCTAGCAAGGGCAAAATTGTTTCTTTAAGGCACAGGCAAATTATATAAATTTAGCAGCAAAAACAAGCAGGCAGAAGTAAGCCCTTAAGGTACCACTTCACTACTGTTTAAAACGGGCAAGCAACTACAGTTTCTTAAGGCACAGGCAGTTTAACTTAAATTACTAAGCAGAACATGAGGGCAGAAGTGAGCCAAAAACTATCAGTACAGCTACGCCGATTGTTTTAGCTACGGTTACAGAGATTAAACAGAAACGAGTAATATTTGTTCTAGTTCAGTACATTTGAAAATTGGCACCAAAAGCACACAAAGAAAGAGTTTGAAGCCTTGCTCCAGGAGCAGGGACTCTGTCTCCTGGCCGCTCCATATCTTGCTTAGTGCTCGGGGAGTCCTGGAGAAGTCTGTGTGGGAGGGCTGTTTTCTCGGGCCTCGCGACCCTCATGGGGTTCCTGGGGAGGCAGCGTCTACTGTCTCTCTTGATCCTTGCTTCTCGGGGAGGAGTCCTGGAGAAATCTGTGTGGGGTTGGTGGCTGTTTTTCTCAGCCCTCGCAACCCTCATGGGGTTCCTGGGGAAGGGCAGTGTCTACTGGCCCTCTTGACCCTAAGAGTTTCCCCACCTAAACATTTCCAATGTAACCACTAGTCAGAGGATTTTTGTTTAATCATAACATTCCATTTCCTTCCTTTTACGCCATTAAGCTTCAATCCTAACTGATGCTTTAATGTAGTTTTTTTTCAATGAATTTCCCTGCTTTAGATATATATATAACAACACATGCACACAAGTTTGCATTGACAAATAATCTACTGAAATGTTTTTTGACATACAGTATGCACTGGGCAGCAAGGCATGTTTGCACTCTGGTATGATTCTTATATATACTTGTATGCTGTGAAATTAAGACAATCCCAAACCATTCCTTATTATTGAATGTGGCAAGGTATTGGTGAAAGCAGGTTTTCACCGTTTTGTAGGTGCACCGTTGACCTGATTTTTAAAAGTTGAGGTTTGCACTGGGCAAAGTCCCCAGCCAAAGTTCAAAGTAGCACAAAGTGCAAACTTTGCTATTTTTAAACCAGAGCCAACATTAATGGGCCAAAGAATAGCTAATGATAGCTCTTAGAGAACACTGCAAACCAACAGGTGGGCAAGCACAAACTCCTGCTGGCCACTTTAGGGTACTACACTCAGTATGAACAATACGTTGTAGTGGAGCAAGAGAACCGGACAATCCAAAGGTGTTTGTGTTTTTGCCCTAAGTTGCGATTTTTTTAAGGAGAGATGCAAATGACCCTAGGCAGTAGAGAAGACCCTAAAAGGAAACTGACATCTCATTAGAGTCAGATTTACATCTTAGGGCAATCCATTCTTCCTTGGATTGCATGGAAGCTGGGCACACTGGTGTAACACAGCTACACATAGGTTCTGGGTGTATGCAATTTTGAGCAAGGTCCATAATATAGGTACTGAGGACAGGCTAGCTGAGCTGCAACATAAAGGTTCCAGTGCAATCCTGCTACACACAGCTCCACAGCTATGCGGTACACTAAGAGGTGAAGTGACTAGCCCCAGGTCAGTCAATGAGTATGTGGCTTTGTTAGTTTAGCCTCCTGCCATGCAGCTCTAGTCAAATAGGTTAGTGGTCCCTCCTCCTCTCATCCCATCCCCATTGTCAGAGTAAATGTATTCATTATACACTGTTGTATAGCGATACAAGACATGCAGACTGACAGAAACCTACACCCGCATATAATTAAATTCTAATTTTCTTAAAATGTTTTTTATTTATATACCATGCCAATTTTGTAGAAACGTATAGGTAGTTGGCAAATAAGGACTGCTTGGCTCATCTAATCTGCCCGTTTGTCCCCACTATACTGTCATTGCAGAACCTAGCTGATCACTGGCTACTCCCTCCCCGCTTCTACTAAGGTTCCTTTGTGCCTATCCATGCATGCTTAAAGCCCACCACTATATCTGCTCTTGTCCTGGAGCATCTTCTCCTCTGAAAATTGTCCCCTTCTGTACCTTGTCAACACCCATGAGGTACTTATAGGTCTCTATAGTGGCCCTCCTCTCCCGCCTCTCTTCCAGGGTGTACAAATTAAGATCCCTCAGTCTCTCCACATACAGCTTTTGAAGCAACCCCTGCATAGAGGTGGGCGAGAGTTGTGGATTCCACTTCTGTGGAACTTTTACGGAAATTCTGAAATTTGCAGAGAATTTTCTGAACTTCTGCCATTGGTGAGATTGGAATCTTCCGAATGTGTTTGGTGGATTTTCTCCTGTTCTGTGGAATTATTTTGACTGAAGTGCAGAATAATACACATGAACTGTGGAATAACAGTTCTGAGAATTTTTCCACAGTTTATGAATTATTCCTCAGTACATGTAATTTTCTGCAGTTCAAGGATCAGTTCTGCAGACTTTTTTCCACAGTTAAATGCAATAACTCACAATTTATGCATTTTTTCCACTGTTCTAAGTTGGAATTTCCGTGAAAGTTGCTAATTTGATTTCTGCTTTTGTGGAAGTGAAAATCTGCCTTTGCAGAAATTCCACCAGCAGAAGTTTTTTGCACACTCTACCCTGTACCATTTCAGTTAGAAACACAGAAACATAGACAATGCTGGCAGAAAAAGGTTGACAGTCTGTCCAGTCTGCCTGTGGTTCCATATCTATTCCTTGAGCTTATTGTCATATAGGTACCAACCCTAACTATCTTCCACCCATTTTCCTCCCTGCTACTACTGTCCTGAGTTACCACAGTGGCCTTCACTGTGTCCCAGCCATGCTTGAAACTGTTTATGGTTTTGGCACCCACCACCTCAGTTGGCAGACTGTTCCAAGGTTCCACCACCTTGTCTGTAAAATAATTCTTCCTCATATCCTCTCAAACGTTCCTCCTTTCAGTTTCCACTCATGGCCCCTGACCTCAAATTTGTGCTTATGCTAAACAATGCCTTACAGATCACCTTATTTATTCTTTTAGGAATTTGAAGTTCTCTGTCATATCACCCTCTCCCATCAGATCTCAAGTGAATAAATGTTTAGTGCCTTGAGCAGATCCTCATAAGGTCCTCTGTACTGGCCCTGTAACAGACTAGTCATTCTTCATTGCACCTCTTCTAGTCTATCCTTATTTTTCCTGAGGTGAGGACTCTGGGACTGGGACAGTGCTCCAGGTGTGGCCTTATTATTGATCTATAAAAAGGTGGTATTACCTCTTTCCTTCAACTGTCAATACCCCTTTGGATACAGCCTAACATCCTATTTGCCTTACTAAAGGCCTTATTGCTTGATTGCTTGAGGGTGTCACTAAGTATTACTCCTAGGTCCCTTTCCTCAGCCATTGTGCTCAGCTTAAACCCTCCCATCCAGTACTCTGTCCTGGGGTTGTTTCTCCCTAGGTGCATCACCTTGCACTTTTTGTAGTGAAGTTCAACTGCAGACCTTGAACCACCTCTCAGATTTGTGGAATGAATAATCATTCACAAATCTGAACTATCTTAATGGTATGGGCTGCACGCCCATTGGCTCTTGCTCTGCACCAATGGGCATGCAGCCCCTTCAGCTGATCAGTCGGTGGGCGGCGGGGCAGCAGTCAGGTGGGATGCTGCCCGCCGGCTGCAGGGGAGGCGGAGTAGTGGGGCTTCGTGGGTGGGTGGGGTGGGGACACTAGGTCACCAGGGATGTGTTTGGGGGTGTTGCAAACTCCATCCGCGATCAGGATTTTCGGTCCACTGGACCTCCAGGGATATATTCGGGTGGTGAGTGTATTTAATTACCGCAGCTTCATAATCGAGCGCGGTCCACTGGACCACCAGGGGTATGTTCGGTTGGGGTGTATTTATTTACTCCCAGCCACAATCGGGCTTATCGGTCCACTGGACCACCAGGGGTATGTTCAGGTGGGAGACACTTTGCTGCCCGCGATCGGCGGGCTGGGGGTGGGAATCAAAGCTATGCCCACAATCAGGCCAGTGCGGGTGGTGGTGGTGGGGATTTTACACTCTTTTGCCCGATAGGGCTGCAGGGGGGGCACAGGGAGTGGGTTGAGGGCCAGCCACAGGTGGCAGCTGCTGTGTTGTGCCCTGCAATGCAGCAGCTCACCTGTGGGTGGCCCTTGACTTGATCCTTTTTTTTTTGGCTCAAAGTTGTGCAGGTGCAGGTTGGGGGTTGCGCCTGCACAACTCTGCACAGCCAGCTGAATATCGGGCTGTGCAGTTTATGCATGGTTCCTCCCCCTCCAGTTCAGCATGCATTCATTTGCATTGCGCTGTTGCTCAGCATGTTTTCAGTGGCGCAACTGCCTCCTGCTGAATATCACAGAATGGAGCAATTTCAGACTTGCGCAGGTGCAACCCTATTACGCATGGAGCAACCCTTTTGAATATCTGGCCCACTATGTATAAACATAATCCTACCATTAATAATGGGACAAAATATACAAAAGTAGTAAATAGAACTAAATATAATTAGAGTATCAAAAGCCAAGGCAGAAAAGATAATGGCTGCATCAGTTAAAGATAATAAAAGAGCTTATTTAACTATAGTACTGTAAAGTAAATGAGAGGTAACCCAAAGAATATTGGCCAACTCGAGGTAAATGGAGAAATTATTAAAATGAACAAGACATAGTAAACTAATTAAACAACTATTTCTAACAACTTTCCAGCCAAAAGAAAAATTAAAGATAATCAGCCACAAAGGAATGGATTCAAAAGACAAAAATATAATATTCAATAAACAAGACATCTTGGAAAAACTAAAGATAATTTAACCCTACAAATCTATGGGACCTGATGGTCTGAGCCCGAGGTTATTGAGGAATTGGCAGAGAATTGTGTGGCTCAATTACAGAACTGTTTAATGCATCAATCAGAGAGGTAAAACCTCAAGGAGTGGAGAGTAGCCAATGTGACACCAATCTATAAGAAGAGATACAGAAAACAAGTCTTTAATTATAGACCCATAAGTCTTACTTCAGTCTTGGGAAAGGTTGTGGAGGGGATGATACATGACCTAATCATACAACATATAAAAACAGAAGGATTACTTGACACAACACAAGAGGGAGAGCATGTCTTACAAATCAATTATATTTCTTTGCACCCGTCAGTGCTGCCCTTGATCAAGTTCTCCCGGTGGATATTATATTTTGGATTATACTAAGGTGTTCGATTCCTTCTCACATAGAGTTCTATTGTAGCAGCTAGATAATATACATTTACATAATAATATCATAAGTTGGATACGTAGCTAGAAGGCAGTGAGTGTGGATGAGAGGTTACTGTTCTGATTAGGGAGATGTTACGAGTGGGGTCCCTCAGGGATCTGTCCTGGGGCCAACATTGTTTAACATACTCATCACTAACATGCAGAAAGAGCATGGATAGGAAAATATGCTGACAATAATAAAATTGTGGCTGTTATAAATAATAGGGCTACAGAAATGCTGCAGACAGAATTGACAAATATAGAGACTTGGGCAATGCAAAATAAACTATCCTTTAATGCAGAGAAATGCAAGGTGATGCATTTGGGATACCGGAACCAACTGTATGCATACAAACTGGGTGGTAGTGTTTTGCAGGAAACTGACAGCGAAAAAGACTTGGAAGTCTTGGTTACAAATACTCTTACTTTTGATGCACATACTAGGGCAATTGTTAAAAAATGTAATAAACTTATGGCATGCATATTCAGATGTGTAAAAAGCAGGAATGAATCAGTAATACTCCCACTGTATTCATCACTGGTGAGAACACAGTTGAGCATGTTCTCCATTCTGTGGACCTCAAAGTGGAGTGGTGTACAATTAGGGGAAAGGTACAGAGAAGGATAACAAGGAGAATTAATAACATTAAATATAGGGACTATAATGATAGAGTAACACAACTGAATCTGTACTCTATCATTAGAGTATAGAAGGCTACGAGGTGATCTGTGTCTGTCTTTACTGCTACAACGAATGAGGAACTATTCGAAACTATAGCATTAGTCAAACAATAATATTAAGAACACTAGATCACACTCATTGACATTAGTAGGAGCTGTTGCAAAACTAACAAGAGACATAAATTTTATTTTATTTATTTATAAAAATTTTGATGACCGGGTAGGCCCACTGAGACCGTAATGGTCCCTTTTTCAGGGGTGACCCGGGTTTAGTCAGAGGGTTATCACTTGTTGGAGTGTCCTACCAGAAAATATAGTTAGAAGTAAAACAATACATATGTTTAAAACATTATTAGACAGGTACATGGGAATAAAGAAGTATCAAGGGATCCACTGAAAAGTGATGGGCCATACATAGGCCTTGGCCTCCTATGCCAGTGAAAATCTATCCCCTCTGGCTAGTTACTTGTCCTTTTTCTTTGTTCCTCCATAATCTCCTTCCTTTCATGTTGACTGCAGGCTCTAAGACCCCCCTTGGTTCTTTCCCCCTTACATAAATTGGACCTCACCCATATTTTTGCCCACTGCACCTCTATAAACCCCTAGATTAGGGGCCCTCATTTGAACAGCCTTTATCCTATTTGTGTTCTTTCTGACAAGTGGACTCTCAAAAGCTGGACACAGTACTCCAGGTGGGGTGTCTCACTAACAACTGATACAGTGACAACACAACCTGTGTCCTTCTGTTGGTGATTCCCCTACCTGTGAATCCCAGCATCCTATTGGCCATGCCTACTGCCTTGTCACACTGTTCTGTCACCTTCAGGTGCTCAGAAATGATAACTGCAAGATACTTTTCCTAGTTTGTGACCATAAGTACCCGCTTCTTTTTTATGCACCTCCGCTGGGTTTCAGTGTCCTGTGTGCAGGATTCTGCACTTTTTTTTTGCATTGAAACCCAGCTGCCATACCCTCGACCACTCCTCGAGTTTTCTCAGGTCTCTGCTCATTTCTCCACTCCCTTCAGAGCATCTACCTTATTGCAGATTTTGGTGCCATCTGCAAAGTGGCATACCTTCCCTTCCAACTCTGCTGCAATGTGACTTATGAATACATTGAAGAGGACTGGTCCCAGCACTGAGCCCTGAGGTACTCCACTGGTCACGTCCACTCATTAGAGTGTGTGCCATTTACCACCACCCTCTGTCATCTATCCATCAACCAGTTTACCACCTTGGGTCCCACCCTTAAACTGCCTAGTTTTCTTATAAGCCTCCTATGTGGTACAGTGTTGAAGGTCTTGCTAAAGTCTTGATGGAAAAATGCGACATCAGCCGTTTCAACTGTTTTCATTTTTTCAGAATAATTGTGATAACAATATATCATTATCACTATAATGTGTGGACCCTAATGTCTGATATTTAAAATGAATGACCTATATCGCCTTTATATTGTTTTATGACTGTTGGTAATTTTTTTTTTTTTTTTGCTTTGCAGTTGGGGAACCAAGTGTTTTCTTACACTCTTTTACTTGTTTGGAAACAAGCCTACCAACTAGACCATACAATCATACTGCAGTTTGGTTCCTCTTTGCCTTGCTATCTAGTAATGATAATCTTAGCTTCTGTATGATCTTGATCAAGTCTTTGGTGTTATTGCATTTTAAATGTTACCCTCAAATTCTGTACCATAATGTAGCTGTCATTTCTTGAGGTTCAAACTTTTTATCTGACAGTGTGATTTGATATTGGAAAGTCTTTGTTTTATATGAAACTCAAGAAACTTAAACAGAATCTTATAGTACAAGATGACAATAAATCTAAATACTGTACAGTTCTTGTCTACTTTTGGTCTTATGTAGCCGTATACTTTGCACACATCAGACATCTCTGAATTAGTTTAAAATATAACCATAAAATGCTTTCATGTTTCAAAGTAAGTATTTACTAAGCATTCTCAGAATATGGTTGTCTTGTCTAACTGCATTACTTTAAATTCCAGAATTTTTGTATAAATGTACACCATAACAATTATTTGCAGACACTGGTAGAGGTAAATGAATGAAAATTCTTTGGATTTCATAACAATACTTTCATAACTTTAGTTGAAAAGTCTTGCCTACAGTGCCCTAAGGCATTGTCCAGGTGTCCGGGGTGCAATGACCCCACGGTTAAGTGTCACATTTTTCTGTTATCAACATCACAAACTTACAACAGACTTGTCATTATTCAGTGATAACTCATTAATCAATGTTGCATTATTGAATGGCAGAGTCATGGCTCTGACATCACCTGCTTTTGTTGCTGTGTGCTCACTAGTCCTTCCATGAAGTGCATGAAATGGGGAAAACTTTGGTGTCCAAGGTGCATATGTAACGTAAACATACTGCACCTCTTCCTGGGAGGCAGAGTGTGTTTGCTTAAAAAATGAGGTGTAGTATTTAAAGGGTTGAAAAATATTTTTGTAGATTGGATTTCTCTATATTTCATGGTGCACTTTACTGGAGTGTCACCTTTTTGTGAACATCAATGATTTCCGCTGATCTCAGAAAATAGAGTACAGTATAAAGACTTAGAAACTTAAATTTCCAATTTTGGTTGACTTAAAATGCTCAGCATAGTATGGGATCCATCTGTCTCCCCAATATCCTGACACTGAATGCCCTGGTTCATTCTCTGAGATCCCCCTAGTGCAGGCAGACAGGCATGCAGGGAGGTTGGTTATAAAAATAGTTGAGGGATAACACTCCTCTCCCCTAAAGGCTAGATGACCCCACTATCATCAATACATGTCAGAATACTTTTTATTAGCACTGTTTGGGTTTTATGATGTTTTGAAGAGACAGCTTCAACCCCTCTCTGATCCCAAGTTTTAAAACACTTTAGAAAGTAAGAGAAACCAAGATGTATGATCAGTCAAATGTGATCACAAGACCATGCATTATTCCAGCACAATGGCAAAGGTCAGAAACAATTTTCTGAGATTCACTACTTATCTTTAAACTAAAAATCAGGTAAACCATTATGCAATTGAAAAAAGGCCATATCACATTATAACAGTGATGGGAATACTGCAAAGACTATTACAGTGAAAAAATCAGCAGTTTGCTGTAATGGTCCATGGTATTCCTGACACTGCTGTCTCAGGGGATATTGCCCCCTCCTTGAATCAACTCCGACTCAGAGTTGATGATCTATAATGAGGGGGGTGCAGGTAGCAGAGTCCCCCACATGGGGGATGCGGGGGGTGAAGCCCCTCAAAAATACTTGCTTCCCCGGATGGCACAATGCTGACTGTTGGCATTGTGCCATCACTGTAATGCTAATTGACACAATTCATGTCGATGCAGCTTGGTGGAACCAAAAAAGACAACCCAGGGTGTTCACAACTGTGTGATAATGGAACTTCTTGGGTATGTAATGAACATGTCTTGACCTTGTGCCTCACTTAATGATATATGCCATCATCCTACAATAATGCACACCTGCCATGTATTATTGCTTAATTTTATGCATGCAATACTTTTGTAGAATTTCCTGGTGTAGCTTGTTGTTACTGGCACACAGATCTTCAAGCATTCCAGCATGTATGTAGTGCTGTACCACTTGGGCTCATTCTTATAATCGTAGTGTCCTATTGGATGGGGTGCATTCTGCAAGATCTTGGAGAAGATGTGCCTGTAGAACTACCTATTTCCTCCATGGCAACTCATCTTGGGACCTGATTCTCAGTTATATGTTTTTATGCTGGGAAATGGGCAAAAAGTGTATCTGATTTTGCAAACATAAAGGTTTGATGTAGTGAGAACTTAGGACCTGTGCTAGATGTATTGACAGCCCTGACACAGATCTTACAATTTAAATTGAAGTCCCCAGATTTTGCCGTGTACAAACATGGTTTATGCAGTGTAGCAGCACTGATTACCACCATACACACATATGAACATGGTGCAGTAACATGCACATTGGTGTGTGTGTGTGGGGGTACACTGACTAAACTGTCTCCTTCTCCATCCACTTTTGTTACCTTTGGACCACTTCTATTCTCGTGACAATTGAGGCATCAGAGTCCCTTGATGTGCTCCCTGGTAGTCCAGGGAGCCCCCAACCCAATGTACAAACCGGTAATGTCACAGGTAGTCAAAGGATCCTCTCCCAAATCCCTCATCAAGTACACATGTCCCATATTAGCTACCTCCATGAAATAGGTCTGTGCAGCCCTCTGATCCCTAAAAGCCATTTTGTCTCATGGTATTTAGGGTCCATCTAAATAGTTCTGTGATGGATGCTCTTGAGGTATATACAATAGTAATGTGAATGGAACTGCATGCCATTTACATGCTACCTCTGCCTCTCCAGTTCACCAATATACTTTGATATTCACTGTTTCAGAAGAGCCCCCTAATCCCCTATGAGCATAGCTTGATGTGGTTGCAATCAAGGGACTGCCACTAAACTGTTTTACAGTGATTTAATACAAGTCTCTTTGACTGGGAATTGGGCCTGTGGTAACTTCAGGATGGGTCTCCACCCCAGTGCACCTGGGAACTTCCATGAAGCAGTACTGGAGGCATAGTCAGGTTAAACAAGTAGCTTCCAGTTGGCCATGTTGATAGCAAAACTAAATCCCCAGGGATATTCCACAGCAAATTGTTGGCTATGACAGCTGTTCAACCATATCCTTTACAATGTCAGTGCCATGTGGCTTAAAACTATAAACTTAATCTTACCAAGAACTGCCAGATAGAGCCAGAAAATAATATGTGACTGAAACTAGAAACATAGAATGTGATGGCAGACAAGGACTTCTTGGCCCACCTAATTCCCTACCTACTGTGACACTGTAGACCTTCCATGATCTCTGGCCTAGTCCTCCCTTCCCTAATGACTAAGATTTCCTTATGTTTATCCCATGCATTCTTGAATCCCACTACAGCTCCCCCCCACCTTTGCTGGAAGGCTGTTCCAGGCATCCACCACTCTATCTGTGAGGAAGTACTTCCTTACATTTACCCTGAATGTACCCCCCTCCAGCTTCATAGCACGCCACCTTGTTCTTGAGCATCTTTTCTTCTAAAAAATGATGTCCCTCTTGTACCTTGTTTATATTCATAAGGTATTTGAAAGTCTTTATCATATCTTCCCTTTCCCTCCTCCCAGGGTGCACATATTGAGGTCCTTTAGTCTGTCCTCATATGGTCTCTCGTGCAGACCACACACCATTTTGGTTACCCTCCTCTGGACTGCCTCTACCTTGTCTATGTCCTTCTAGAGATGTGGTGCCTGATTCTCAAAAGGTTATGCCTGGTGTAACTTGACCTGGGACAAAGAAAATGGTGCAAATAGCAAGTTATGCCAGCATTTGTGACATATGGTATTCTGCAAAGCAGCCTGCGACATAGCACAGGCTGCTTGCACCAAAGTGGACTTATGCCACCAGTTACATCATAAACCCCCTGAGACATGGTGGTAGGGGGTTTACAGCAGCAGTTGTGCCCTATTCTGAAAGGGCAGCAACAAAGTCCCCCAGGGCGCTATTCTACAACAACCCCCAGAGGAGAACCATCAATGTACTTACACCCCAAGGGGTTGTCTGCATGTGCAGTCCACCCTTCCCCCCAACACTGCTCTGACCCCAGAACATGATTGCCCTGTAGGGCTACATCTGTACCCCCCAATACCACAATGTCCTGCAGGGCTGCCACATGCCCCCAATCCCCAGTACATGTTGAAAGCCCCGCGGCCACCCCATGCCCCGACCCCAAGTACATGTTTAAAATCCCCACAGGGCTTCCCCATGTCCCCAACCCCCAGTACATGTTGAAAGCCCCACAGGGCTGCCCCATGCCCCATACCCCCAGTACATGCTTAATAGCCCTGCAGGGCTGCTCCATGCCTCTGACCCCGTGTACATGTTGAAAGCCCCGGAGGGCTGCCCCATGTCCCGACCACCCAGTACATGTTGAAATCCCTGCAGGGCTGCTGTATGCCCCTGACCAAGTGCCATAAAAGAAACTCACAAGCTGAGAAAATGCCCCCCATCTCCTACATTACAGCCATTCACAAAGTCCTGGGCATCCCTGGTAGTCTAGTAGCCCACCTCCCACCCGCAGCAACCAACCACCCACTCCCCATGACCCATCTGAGGCTGGCAACTGGCACAGACCACCTCTCACCACCATGGCCAGCCACCAACTGAACACAGCAAGAGTGTGTACTGTACACAGCAAGCATACATCAGACACAGGCACTAACTTGTTTTTTTCTCTTTTAGATATTTCCTGAAGAAGACCTAAGGTCGAAACATAGATTTTTAACTCTATTTTCTATTTTCAGCGTGCATTTAATATAACCATTTTGTCAAATATACATCAGAACTACAACATTGACATTCAATGTAAGTGTATAGTAGTTACACCCTTCTTCATATGCTTTAAGTGCCAGTTTCTGCATACTTACTTTGCAAATACATGTTAGTCATTAACTGTGGAAACAATGCCACAGATGCAGCACATTCCTTAGTAACTACAGCACTGTTACACCCTTCTTCTTACACTTTATTTTAAGTGTCTGTTTCTGCATACTTACCTTGTAAGTACATGTTAGTTAGTCATTAACTGTGGAAACAATGCCACAGAAGCAGCACATTCCATAGTAACTATAGTACAGCACTGTTACACCCTTCTTTTACACTTTATTTTAAGTGTCTGTTTCTCGATACTTACTTTGTAAGTAAATTTTAGTTAGGCATTAACTATGGAAACAATGCACAGAAGTAGCATGTTCCTTAGTAACTACAGCCTTGTTACACCCTTCTTACACTTTAAGTGTCAGTTTCATGTACTTACTTTGCAAATACATGTTAGTTAGTCATTACTGTAACTATGGAAACAATGCCACACAAGCAGCACATTCCATAGTAACTACAGCACTGTTACACCTTCTTCTTGCACTTTATTTTAAGTGTCTGTTTCTGTATACTTACTTTGTAAGTACATGTTAGTTAGGCATTGACTGTGGAAAAAAATGCCACAGAAGCAGCATGTTTCTTAGCAACTACAGCACTGTTAAAAGTCAATAAGTAATTATGTAAATTAATGATTTTTTATTGTATGGCAATTAACAATGTTAGATTGCATGTTTATTTTTAGTTCTTATTTTTTGGGTTACAAAGTATACAAGTGGTGGCTCTGGGATTCAAACCCAGTTCTCCAGGTTTGAGGGCAATGC
Source organism: Neoceratodus forsteri (assembly GCA_016271365.2). Lineage (NCBI taxonomy): Eukaryota > Metazoa > Chordata > Ceratodontiformes > Ceratodontidae > Neoceratodus > Neoceratodus forsteri. The sequence continues at coordinate 362,838,499 of CM057458.1, forward strand.
TTTTAGCCATTAAGCTATACTGCAGTAGCTTCATGAGGGAGTGATTTCTGAAGGATAATTTTAGGTGTCACTAACTATACTGTAACTACTGTATAACTACAGTACATAGTAACTGCACTATGTAGTTAACTAGTTTCACAATGCGTATTGTATACTTACATAACTTTAAATGTGCTTCTTTTTGTAAGATTGACTCACACCTCTACTGCACCCACACCCCTGTCCTGCTGCTGCCCAGGTGGGTTGCTGGGGGTGTGGCATGGGCTACCCTTCAATGACAGTCCTAATTCTTCTGTACTAAACACTAAACTGTCCCATTGAACAATGCTGAACAGTCATCATAAGTCTGATTGTACATCATGTATATTGCACCCACACTTCAATTGCTACTCCATTGTGCTTCAACTGTATTCTTGCACTTAATTGTACCTAGTTGTACTCAATACATTCAATGTATTCAATTTCCCATACCTTTCTCTGTTAATGTAAGTGTATTGTCTGTGTTACCTATGTACCATCTTTATGGCCTGCGTCATGCCTGAAAATGATCCACTGAATCAGTGCACTTCCTAGTAAACAAACAAACTAACAAACAGACAATAAATAAATAAATATCACTGATCTGCTGTGTGGAGTTATGGTGGGTTATGCCAGATACACATGCTGGATGCCTCCTTAGCCATTACATGCCCTTCCCACTAGCTGAATGAGGTGGCAGCTATGGCACAATCATTCACACCAAGCTACCACAGCCCCTGACTGCACCATGAGGGTTGGGGCATGGTGGTGAAGATGTGCATGAAACGACTAAGGAAGAGTCCCTGCATGTGAATCTGGTACCATCTGTCACAAATGTACTCTGTGGGTCAGGCCCTTTGCTCCCACAGTGCCCAACCACAAAGTGCAATATGTGAACAGGAGACAAACAGGGTAACCCTCCTGTCTGTTTTGGGTCCGATCAACTACCAGTCTTGAGTTCTGGGGTCAAAAATGAACTCTTTTTTGCTAACATGCCCAGAGAACAGGTTCAAATATCACACCCTCTTTGGGTAAATGCAGTGCAATACTTTACCCAGTGGGCACACAACCTGGCTCACAATCCCCCTTTTGACTCAATTGAGACCTTACCTTGTTGCATCTGGTAATTGACTGTAAGCGCTTATCAGTTCTGTCAGAATTATCAACACTGTCCCAGCATTCTCACGCAAAAGGAAAAAAAGGCTAAAGCAGGATTTCAAGAAAAACAAAGTTTACTAAAATTAAAAATAGTAAATAAAATACAAAACACAGAACATATAAATTTAAGATACAGTCATAAAAATGAAATCGACAATTATAAAACAAACCACCTTATACTGAGTATCTAATCCTACCCTAGTTTCAATTAGTAAATAGTGGAGGTTGAATTACTTAACCTTGGGTAGAAGTGCTTCTTGAGTGTATTCTTTCAAGTCAGAAAAAAGCACAATCTTCTCTCAGCTTTGACAATCTATGTGGAACAAGGGTCCCACCAGCTTGTGAGGTCACAGCTCAGTGGTACTGCTGGCTGTGAGGTCACTCACATTCCTATATACCAAATTATTTTCATGCATCTGCATATTCCTAAGCATCCCACTTAAAAAATATATATTATATATATATATATATATATATATATGTATTCTTTTTTATTTGGCAAGCCACAGTTTTATGGCAGGTCAGAATTACCCTTTGATCTTCAGCTAACGCTTCGAGCTATTTCTCTTAGTGGTGAGAAGTTTAACAGGTAACTGTCAGAAGTTGGCTTACCTCCTGAGCTGGTTTATGGCCAGTTTCCTAGATTCATAGTATATGGGTGTTTTACAATCTGTTACAACCTGGTATCTAAAGGAAGCTCTTAATTAGATTTTCCACTCAGAGGGAGAACAGTATGTGTTTTGAAAATCCAAGGTCCCACCATGCCTTGTGCTGACTGCCATACTCCCCAAGCAGAAATTCAAAGAAACATAGATTTATACCATAAATATAATGCAAATAATAACAAAAAAGATTGGATATCCATCACACAACCCACCATTGCTCCCCACGGCAGACATCTGTTTACCAGAGAGGCTCTAAGGGAGGTGGGGGTGGTGGACCCATTGACAAGGAGTGACCACCAATATGTGTGGTTCATGCTCAACATGGGCCGGGAGGTGGTTGTTACAGGGATGAGGGTGGCTGACATCAGAAAGGCTGACTTCAGTAGGATGGGTGAAATCTTACGATAGTACCTGGCAGGAATTCAATCTCACTGGGATGCAAACCAGAAATGGAAAAAAAACTACATTGAGGCTTGTGGAGACGGTTGGGACCTGTATCAAACTGAAGAGTAAGAAGGGAAGATCTCAGAAGTCAAGCTGGATGAGTAGGGAAGTTTTAAATAAGGTGAGGGCAAAAAAGGCCACAGTCCGTATATACAAGAATTCTGGGAGGGGGGAGACAGGGATGTGTATTTGAGGAAGTCCAGAGAAGTTACCAAGGGTGTTAGACCAGCCAAGGCCTCCAGGGAAGTGAGGCTGGCACAGGGAATCAAAGGAGGGGAAAAGGACTTCTTCTGACACATTAGGGAAAGAAGGAGCTTCAGGGATCAGATAATGCAGATCAAGAAGGATGGGGTGGGCAAGAAAGGAGCAGAACAGGCAGAAGCACTAAATAGTACTTCTGTTCCATATTCACAAGGGAGAAGGCAGGCAGCCTCCACAGGGGTGGGGAGGGTGGGCAGGAGGAGGAGACAGATGGGTAATCATGTGAGTGCCATGTAATGCATCAGCCTGAAGGGTGGCACCACCTCTGGTGCTGGCTCCTCCCCCTACCAAAAAAAAAACCTCATGCTGGGTGCTGTGCCTCCGGCTGTCACCCAGACAGTGATAAATGGTGAAGACTGACACAGGGAAGATCAGTAGTACTCTGCTGTAGTTACACAATTTGCATGAAGTGGTAGTTACTGCAATTACTGTTGCCTCCCTTCTGCCTCAAATCAATTCTTTCTGGCAAATGTAACAGATGTAATGTGTAGTTACATTTCAGCATAAATCCATTTTCTGTTGCACTTTGCAACAGTTGTTACATGTGATTACACTTCCAGCATAAATCAATTTGTGCCAAAGAGAATGGTTATGCTTGCATGTGTAACTACCACTTCATGCAAGGAAGAGTATAACTACACACCAGTCAAATGTGAAAATAATTAACAACTACATAGTATTTACAGTGCAATAACAGTGTAGTTACTTCATAGAAATGTGTTTCTAACTACATAATTTGCAAATGTGAAACTAATTACCTACTACAATTGTAGTTACATGTAACTACACAGTACTTACATTATCGTTACATTGTAGGTATACAGTAATTACAGTATAGTTAAGGACACTTAAAATAGTGTTACCAAAACAACCAATTTTGGGTATGTTAAATAGAGAACAGTACATATAAATACATGTTTTGCCTGATATAGAAAATATATAGTTGTTTAGTATGGAAAAATTACGGCACTGCTGATTTTGAATTCACTCAGTAGAATTTTAAACAAAACTCCACAGAATAAAAATCCAATAGAATGTTATGTTCGTGATCATTCTACCATCTATATCAGCTGTATATGTGTGCACAAAGTTCTTTGGGGTATTTGCATACAGTATGTGCATTCTAGCAGATGTCCATTGGACATGGCCCCAGATGGCTGCCTTTCTAAATGTACACATAAAGAGCTTCCATGTTTTGCGTGCTCAGGATGGTAGCTGCAATAAAGATGTCAGCATAACCACTTGATGGCTTTATGGTTGCAAGCAATACCAAAGGGTAATATTATATGAACAGTTCACTGAAAATCGAAAATAAAATTTGCATCAGCAGTGTAACAATGTCTTCTTTAAGAATTATCTGTATCAAAAAAAAGAAAGCATAGTTGTTGAACAGGTAGGAAGAAAGCAGTTGTAGATAAACAGTATGTGGGGATGGATCTTAGAATTGAGCTATTAAGGAGCACTGCACTAGACATCCAAGTCATTTGTTTCCTATAGAAGCAGCTTTTTAAAAAATATTGATTCCTTCCAGTTCTGTTACTGATTCACCTTTACTGACTTTTTAGTAAATTCATCGAGTGTTTCTGACTTGCATGATACTAATAAGGACAGTTTTAGAACCATTTGATGTAGTTTATGTCTTTCTAGACTTGAGGAAAACCAGCAAGAATTAAATATGGCTATGTACACACAAAGCACACATGCTAGGAGTGAACCTTACCAGTGCATTTCATCTAACTCTAGTTTTATTTACAGACAGCACCTTGACACAGCTAAGTGGCTTGGGATGGGTTTCTGCATGTTATTTTCAATGTATCTCCATCTTGTGACATATGGTCCTTAGATATCATGATAAACTAATATTGTACAGTGACAGAGTTAGGAAAGAAAGAAGACCAATTGCTTATCAAGTTCTTTCCAGTAACCCAATAGGGAAAATCCAACCACTCATTTTCTCATTTGATTGCAGAATGCAAATCAAGCACATCTGTATAGCTTGAGTAGAAGAAGCAGACACTGGAGGTGGGTAAGACTGTGAGCCACTGAGGTGGCTTGAAATGACTGCAGCCAGTGGTGCGTGATCTGAGCCAATGATGCAGGTTTTGAATGGAGAGCACACTTTTCAAAGCACTTCAGTTTTGTTTATTAAAACAACCTAGTAGAACCATCAGCAATTTATCCATTTTGTATGGCCGCCCAGGATTGAAAAGGTTACAAATATACAAAATTATATATAACATACTGATAATTATAAAGCATAAAACTGACAAAATACAATTTCAAATACAAGAACAGACATTGCTATGTAATATTCCTTTAAATTACCTTTAAAAACACAAAAGTATCTAGAATCATAGAATCATAAATATGTCGGCAGATTAAATTCTCAATTGACAAGGTGTTTAAAAAGAGGAAGCCTGATAAACCATAGATCACTGTCCTGAGGCTGTATGCTTGAAAGATACCTCAACATATAATCTAGAAATGTCTCAAGTGACACAGCAGATCTAGTACATCTCAAACGAGAACTAACTGAAGTTGGTAAGAGTTCAAAATAAGCTTTAAACAGAAAACAGACAAACTGAACTTTAAAATGCAGTTCAGTAGATACACTTGCTTCCAATTCCAAGAGATCACAATGATGCATAATCAAGGAGTCTGATAAAAAAATGAATGATTTTATGCAGCAAAACTTCAGTTTTATCAAAGCGACTTAAGAGATGCCCATAACAAATGAAACCATTTTCCAGGACTGGCAACAGAAAGTTTTGAACAATTTTCTGTTTCAGGCAAAGTAACGATTTTACTCTACATAACATACAGTCCTAGATGTTTCTGAATTGTCTTGGTTAATAAATCTACATGATTCCCATGACATAAAAATCTAATGTTACCCCTAAATAAGAAAAAGAATTTACTGAACTAATGTAACCCAATCTAATGTTGTTATTCTGAAATGGCCATTTTGATAAGTTTGTTTTCTTGCATTACAAAGAACCATAGTCTTTTTTTTTGTTTATTACTATTTAATGATAACCAATGGTCCCAAAGCCAGTCCAGCAGCGAATGAAAACCTATCCATAATTCCACTGTCATTCATTCCAGATTGTTGTCAGTGCAATATAAACCTGTATCATCTGCATAAAGTATCACTATCTCTGGGGCACAAGCTGGAGCAAGTGAGTTTATATCTAAACAAAATAAAAGTGGACACAAAATTGACTTCTGTTGAACACCAAGGGAATTAGTCAAAAAAGGAGAAAAATGATCACCAATTTTTACTCTCTGCTGTCGATCCTGGACATAGTCCCTAAACCTTCCACAAACTTCATGTGAGAAGTCCTCTCAGACTGAATCTCGATTAGACTCCTGTGGTGAGCCAGATTGAAAGCCTTGGTGATGTCTGCAAAGATGGTGACTACCAAATCTCCAGCATCTACTGCAACATGCACATCTTGGGTGAAACTCACCAAGGCTGTTGTGGCACTATGTTTTGGCTTAAAGCCATGCTGTGTATCTGACAGTGTTCTTGTTTTATTCAAGTACTCTTGCATCTGATCAAAAATAATTACAGTAAAACCCAAAAATCCAAATGCCCAAGGGGACATAAAAAATCTTCAGATTTCCAGGGTTTCAGTTAAACAGGAGCCCATTGTAGTGAATAGGAAAAAGCGCTCAATCGGCTACTGCAGAGCAAAGAAATCTTTAGCTGCTGTGATACTGTCTATTTCATGCAGTAACAGCCTCAGTACATGAGCGGGAGTCTGGTGAGCAACTAACTACGATAACTGATAACTTAATGAATTGTATAAAAAAACTGAGCTACATTACTCCACATTTATAACTGCAGTCACAATTTAAGCAAGAAAAGGCACACTTACCATGTCATAGCCTGAACCATGGTGCATTTTTTCTGAGGCTGAAACAAGTGTTTTTCTGTCAGGAGATGCCAGTAGCTCCCAGTTTCATCTGTGTTATAGGTGCCTCAGAGGAAGGTGCTCTTTTTCAATTAAAGTTTAAACTTTCTCCTGAAGGGTTCTATGCTGTCAGTGTTGCTTGACATATCTCACCAGCCACAGCAAGCTGTCTAATGCTGTGGTACTACTAAAATCTGTCAAGCTAGCCCTCATTGGCCAAAAAGGGTAATCAACATTAAGTTGCTGGTGGAAATGGAGTGCCTTCTGTATAAAATTGTCCCAGAAATTGGTGTTCCCTTTCTCCAGTTCTGGACAAACCAGACAAATACTGCTTTATCCAGTGTCTTGTCATGTCAAGAGTGCATAGTCTTTCTGTGCTCATGACTGACACTGCTGTGCATCGTTGAAGTGAAATCCCTAATTTTGGTTTTTGCCCTGTTGATGCTGCATACTATGGTATTACCCAAACTGAACTGACAGACTACGTCAACCACCTTTTGACTCTTCTCCAAGCACTCGATAATCTTTAGTTTTTGACTGATGTTGATCACGGACCGCTTGCGCTTTGCCATTTTATGCTGCAACCCGCACACAGCAGAGTATGAAAGCAGCTGTTAACAACATTTAAATCCCCTCTAAAGACTTGTTAAGTTGTTAACAGCTGCAAACAATTATCTAATTGCTTTGTGCCTCTCCTGTCATTAGGTGAGAAGCGGCAGCTCACAGGAATAAAGTGAGCACATTAACGAGGCATGACAGTGTCTGAAGCAGAGTCTGTAATATCGGGGACACATGCTGCATTCCGATAACTGATGGATTTGGAATTGTGGGGTTCAGATTTTCGGGATTTTACTGTAATTCAAGGACCGTAGCTAAAGGGTAAAGTAACGCAGTTGGCCTGTAATTATTGATAAAAAACAAATGAAGGGGTCAGCAAATAGAAAGCTATAAACTCATTCAAGCTTTATTACAAAAAGTTTTCATGAGAATTCTCTCATATAGCAGCATGGAGTTATTAACACCACAAAAATATATATGCACAGGTATCGTATAAGTGCATCGACACATTACCACACAAGTCAAAGCGAGGAGCAAAAAGGAAAAATGGCAAGCACCAAGTGTGTCATTGACCATTCAAAAATGCAAAGTTAGTAAAAACGCATACAAGCAGTGGCAAAAACAGCAAAGCGTCTCACATAAAGTGCATACCACAAAAAATGCTTCACAGAATATGCAAACGAAACAAACATACCACCCTACTCAAGGGCTGTAAAACTGGTTGATCCCAAACTTGTGGTGCAGAAAAAAAGCCAACACGCTTTGTACTACTCGCCACGGACTACCAAGCCGATACCCGGAAGAGACAACAAAGCCTGAACCAACGCCACGCTATTTATCGACTAAACAGTCTTTATCAGAGCATGGATTGGGTGCACAATGACCCTTAAATACAGAGAGACTCTTAAAGAGACAGATCAAAAGCTGCACCATATACCTCCATAAACCTACAGCTAATAAAACAAAATAACATAGAATCAGATTACCAAATACAGAGAACTGCACAATCTTACACAAAGAGGAAAAGAGCGGAAAAGTCATAATCCTCACTGATCATGGCTAGAGCACAAAAGTCATAGCATGAAAACTACATAAGTGCCACCATATACCCATAACCATATAGTGAAATAACAAAACATAATAAACTACTAAAATGATAAACATAAAGATAAAAAGCACCCAAAGGGAGTTAGAGCGAAAAGCCATACCTCCCACTTGTGGACAGAGCACGACACAGGTCATGTCCACAAATGCTACTGTTACCTGTGAAAACTATAAATAACTATATATGGAATTCATCATTTAAACCAAAGGGACCATAGCATTTAATTTGAAAATCCAAAGGCTTCTCTTTGCAGAATTTTGAATTCAAATCTCCACCTCGAAATCCAACTTCCACCTTCTCCAAACCAATAAATCTCAATGTGGCCGGAGACCCATGTTTAACCTCATGATAATGTCGGCCATAGCATAATCCATATTATCATTTCTAATGGCTCCTTTGTGCTGCCAATTCTCAGTTTTAAATTTCTTTTAGTTTGGCCACATAACACAATCCACAAGGACAAATTAACATGTAGATAACTCCTAAGTATTACAATTAATGAATGTTTTAATCTCATAGCTTTTACCAGATCTCGGATGACGGAAATTTTTACATCAGATGTGTTGGAACAATGTACATCTTCCACAACGATAATTTCTTTTAGGAAGGGAAGGCAGCCAATCTCGTTGTACATTTCTTTTGCATGGAATATAAGAATGGACCAGCAGTCCTTTAAATTCTGTCCCTTGGTGTATGAGATCAATGGACGATTCTGGCCTATTTGTTTCAATCTCAAATCAGAATTGATAATGTTCCAGTGTTTGTGGATAACATTACCTATTTTAGGTGCCAAATGGTTAAATTCAGTGATAAAAATTAATCTGTCCACTTCACTTTTATTATGTACATTGGGATTTAACAATTCTCTCTCAATATTGTTAACAAGATGTATGCTATTCAACAAAACCCTGGTTCATAACCTCTTGTTATGAATCTACCTGTGATTTCCTTTTAGCTTCTACATAGGATCTGTTATCTGAGCAAATATGTTTGGCTCTGATATACTGTCCTTGGGAATATTATTAATCACAGATCAGGATGGCAGCTATCAGAGCATAGCAGGGTATTCCTGGACATAGGTGTTCTACACAATTTGGTGAAAGTCTCTCATCTTTCTTCTCTATCAAGACATCTAGAAAGGGATGCTTTTGTCACTTTTAGCAATTGTAAATTTCAGATGCGTGCTGGTATGATTTATATATTCAATAAAATGTCCCAACTCAGCATCGGAGCCAGTCCAACCATTAAGCAATCATCTATATATCGCTTCCACAGCTTGATATATTTCAAAAAGATGTTATTAGAGGGATTATAGATATTGGTCTCCTCCCATTCCCCCATATATAAATTCGCTAGACTGGGAGCAAAAGTAGTGCCCATTGCAGTCCCCTTTATTTGGATGTAAAAGGAGCCATTATACCAGAAATAATTCTGTTCCAGTACAAATCTTGCAAGCTCCAACACAAACCCAGAACTTGGTTTCTTTTTCTGCCTCAAACTTAGGTGTCTAGATAGAGACTGTAGACCACCCTCATGGGGTATATTGGAATACAGGCTTTCCACATCTATTGTAACCAATATATCAGACTCAGAGACAGTGACATTACGAAGCATCAATAAAGCATCCTTTGTATCTTTTACATATGACTGAAGGTTTGGAATAAATTTTTGTGCAAAAAAATCCACATACTTAGACATATTTTCAGTGACAGACTCGTTTGCTGAAACAATCGGTCTACCTGTCACAGGTAGCACACCTTTATGTACTTTTGGCAGAAAATAAAGAACAGGCATCTTGGGGCTAGATATTTTGAGGAAATCAGCTTCTTTTTTTGTGATTTACCTGATGCAAACCAAACTCAATTAATGCATCAGCCTTATTTTTGATGAGCTCACCCGATCTCTATTGATCTTCTTATAAATTCTTGATTACTTAGTTACCTCATGGCTTCTTCATTGTAGTCATCGCTTCCACACTACCACTGCACTCCCTTATCTGCCTGTTTGATCACTACTGAATCAATTTCTTTAATTCCTGTATAGCTTGTCTCTCAGCTGAAGTAACATTCTGTGCACAATATTTTTTCTTATCATTTATAATCAATTTGTGTACATCATTAGAGACCATATTACAGAACGTGTTAATGGTATGGTTCAAATGAGGGGGATTATAGGAAGAAGGCTTTTTAAAAGGAGTCTCTTCTCTTGCTACATCCAAAAGTGAAGGCAGGATCTCTGTTGTGCTGAAAAAATCTTTGAGATATATTTTTCTAAAAAATCTAAATAGGTCCAGCTCAATTTGAAAAGAATTGACCTTGTCCCCAATGAAGCCAAACCCCTGTTCTCCACACAATTTTTTCAACCATTCATTAAACTGCATGGTGCAGAGTACCCTCGCCTCACTCATGCCATTGACAGGCAGCACCTCTGAGAAGGATACTATGTGTGCTACTTGTCTTAGGCCCTTCCCCAATTCTACAAAGTCCTTCTGCACTGCTCTGATCTCATGTTGAGCCAAGTCATTTGTCCCTAGGTGGACAATGACATCCAGCTCAGACTCCCATACAGCTGTTCTCGTGATCCTGAGGATGCGCTCTCTCCTCCAAGCCATGTCACCAGGCAGGCACCCTTCAGTTTTCCTGCTCCCCAGTTCTATCCCCTAATAATTGAGTCCCCACCGGAGCTGCTTCCTTTCCTTGTGGTGTCCTCTGCCTCCTACCTGTGGGCTTCCCTTGTGATAGTTGTCCTCAGCCTCCTTAGTCTCCTCTGTGGGTGCATCCATAGGGGAGCTATGCTCCCCCAGAATGGTGTATGGATTGTGGAGTGGAACAACTGACTGGGTGTGCCTCTGTCCTACCATCTTCACCCTCCATGAGCCCACTGTGGTCCAACTGCTTTGCTTTCTTCGCAACCTCTGAGGTAGTGGTGGTGGCTCTGATGCTACCTGGATGGGGGAGGTTCCCTTCCTACCATCCAGTGTGGCCTGGGGGAAGGTTCCCTTACTACTGTCCAGTGTGGCCTGAATATGGGCAACTTCCTCCCTCAGGGCAGAGAGTTGTCTGCAAATAGGGCAGCATCTCAGCCTCCAGAAAGACTCCCAGAAGACTGCTGCCCCACAGCCATTACATTGCACTACTCCCCACATGTTTATCTACTTTTATTTTTGTGTATGTTTGTGTGTGTGATTGGTTTGTTATATAGAAATATATATATATATATATATATATATGATATATTATAATGTTCTTATATTGTGTCAGTGTGCTAGAGAGGATATGACAGTGATATGCACCTTGCACTCTGGAGGAAATGATGTCAGAACCCCAGGTATAAAGGAACTATTTCCAGGGGTGGGTGGGGTGAGGGGTGGGAAGGGGTTGGGCCTAAACTGTGCCCTCACAAAACAATCAGCTAAGAGCTCTGACGCACCGCTGCGACGAGTGCCTTCCTGTCAGCAAGATACCCTACACAACAATTTGACAGAGAAAATACCCTGTTAATCAAACAGAGAAAAATCCAGACATCCAAGTCAGACACAGGTAAAACCTCCCCAGCCCCAAAACAACCTGGTGGTTTGTGCTCTAAAAGTAGTCAGCCCAAAATAAGGCAGCTGTGCTTTAAACTCTTCCTGCACTGAAAATCTTAAGAATTGTAACAAAGACTGTCTTTTCCTGATAATTCTAAGTTCCTTATTTCACCTTTCAGTTAGAAGTAGCCTCCACCTGCAGAATATCTGCTCCAAACCAAAGACAATTGTAAGGTTCACCTCCTCTGTTGTGAGCACAACTCGCTTTCCTGCAAATCCTATGTTCGGTATTGCAGCTTCTAGCCAGAGGTAGTTTGACTTGAAAAATGTTAGCTGTTCTGATGAGTTTGCTATAAAACACTTGCTTATAATACATTTGTTCTCAGGTCTGTTACCAAAGCTATTGGCTGATAAGTAGCTATGATGTAAGCACTTCCTGCTAAAGTCTGGAATTTCCTTTTAAGACATACACAGATAAACACAAAAAACAGTTTCCACCCCCTAATGCACTTGTCTGGGTCAAATACACAACCTGTACCTGCACTTATTTCAGGATTTATGACAAATTCTTAGCTCAAGGTTTAAACACTTCCTGCACTGAAAATCTTAAGAATTGTAACAATGACTCTCTTTCTCTGATAATTCTAAGTTCTTTATTTCACCTTTCAGTTAGAAGTAGCCTCCACCTGCAGAATATCTGCTCCATACCAAAGACAATTGTAAGGTTCACCTCCTCTATTGTGAGCACAACTTGCTTTCTTGCAAATCCTGTGTTCAGTATTGCAGCTTCCAGCCAGAGGTAGTTTGACTTGAAAATGTTATACTTTGCCTCAGGGTTTCTGTGCTCTAAGTGCATGATTTTGCATTTTTGCATCAAAATCTAGCTGCCATGCCCTTGACCACTCTTTTGAGTTTTCTCAGGACTCTTCACATTCTTTCCAACCATCCCATAGTGTCAACCCTATTGCAGATTCTGGCGTCATCTGCAAAGAGGCATACCTTCCTTCCAGCTCATGTTCAATGTCAGTTATAAAGTCATAAAGAGAACTGGTCCCTGCACCTAGCCCTGAGGCACTTTTGTCTGGTCACCTCCTTCTCCGGTGTGCACTCCAGTTATCACCACTCTGTCACATATCCCATAATTTCTTTCCAAGTTTACCACCTTATGACCCACCTCTAAGCTGCCCAATTTACTTATGAGCCTCCTATGTGGAACAGTGTTGAAAGCATTACTGACATCTACTGTAGGCAGGCCACATCCATCTTACTTAGCCTATTGATCTTGTCTTTATACTATCTGTATATTTTCTCTTGACCTAATCTGACAGCTTTTTGTCTTCTAGAAATATAATAGGTCCCTAAAGTTAAAAGGTGTAACCTAGGTTATCATTTCCATCAGAGTTTTGGTTCTAGTCATAGTATATTTTTAATCAATTCTTTATTTCTGTCATAAACTGCTCTTCTACAATTCAATGCATTAGAGGTGTTATATATATATACTGTTACATAATATCGATATATCAGTTTTATAGTTTCTCAACTTTCAGTCTTATTGCTCATATAATATGTTAGTAAAAACAAAATGACAAACATTTTTTAAACTAGTTTAGGTTTTTATATATTGATATATGATATTTATAGCAACATTATGTATTGACATGTTAATTTACAGAATCTGACTCTAAGCTTTCATGAAAAGGACTCAGCCCTAATAGTTCCAAACTAATCCAGTTTTCCAGAAACTAGATTTTTAAGTTCCACCTTTGGAACTGTGAGGGCTAAAAATTTACCTTTTAAAATGAAAGCTTGAGTCAGATCAAATGACTAGATAAGAATGATGCAGATTTCATGTGTCGAATACATGTCTATTCATATCGATATATGTTGGTAAAACAACAAACTTCAACATTTTTAAACCATTCTATGATTTTATACACTGCATGGTTGTAGCAACATAATAGATTGATACAATCAGTATAGTGGACTACAAGCTTTCATTGAAAAGATATGTTTCTAAACCTAATGGTTCCTAAGTTATCCAGTTTTGAGAAATTATTTTGCAAAATGTCTAACTTTGGGCATTTTAGGCTAGTAAAATTGGGCAGGATTTTCAAAGGGTCAGACATGGATGCAAACACATTCTGTGCCTGAGTCTACATCCATCCTATTGCATCTGAGCAGCCCTGATACTGTTTTCAAAAAGATACATCCATTTACAACAAAAACATTATCATGATTTGTTTAAGACATTGATACAAATGCAGTTTCAGTCATTTTTGCCATAATTTGATCTCTTTTAGGATCCCCTAATGCAGGCAGACAGGCATGCAGGGAGGTTAGTTATAAAAATAGTTGAGGATAACACTCCTCTCCCTAAAGGCTAGATGACCCCACTATCATCAATACATGTTAGAATCCTTTTATTAGCACTGTTTGGGTTTTATGATGTTTTGAAGAGACAGCTTCAACCCTCTCTGATCCCAAGTTTTAAAACACTTTAGAAGTAAGAGAAACCAAGATGTGTGATCAGTCAAATGTGATCACAAGACCATGCATTATTCCAGCACAACGGCAAAGGTCAGAAACAATTTTCTGAGATTCACTACTTATCTTTAAACTAAAAATCAGGTAAACCATTATGCAATTGAAAAAGGCCACTATCACATTCTAACAGTGATGGGAATACTGCAAAGACTATTACAGGACAAAATCAGCAGTTTGCTGTAATGGTCCATGGTATTCTGACACTGCTGTCTCGGGGATATTGCCCCTCTTGAATCAACTCCGACTCAGAGTTGATGATCTATATTGAGGGGGGTGCAGGTAGCAGAGTCCCCACATGGGGATGCGGGGGGTGAAGCCCCCTCAAAAAATACTTGCTTCCCCGCATGGCACAATGCTGACTGTTGGCATTGTGCAATCACTGTAATGCTAATTGACACAATTCATGTAGATGCAGCTTGGTGGAACCAAAAAAGACAACCCAGGGTGTTCACAACTGTGTGATAATGGAACTTCTTGGGTATGTAATGAACATGTCTTGACCTTGTGCCTCACTTAATGATATATGCCATCATCCTACAATAATGCACTCCTGCCATGTATTATTGGTTAATTTTATGCATGCAATACTTTTGTAGAATTTCCTGGTGTATCTTGTTGTTACTGGCACACAGATCTTCCAGCATTCCAGCATGTATGTAGTGCTGTACCACTTGGGCTCATTCTTATAATCTTAGTGTCCTATTGGATGGGGTGCATTCTGCAAGATCTTGGAGAAGATGTGCCTGTAGAACTACCTATTTCCTCCATGGCAACTCATCTTGGGACCTGATTCTCAGTTATATGTTTTTATGCTGGGAAATGGGCAAAAAGTGTATCTGATTTTGCAAACATAAAGGTTTGATGTAGTGAGAACCTAGGACCTGTGCTAGATGTATTGACAGCCCTGACACAGATCTTACAATTTAAATTGAAGTCCCCAGATTTTGCCATGTACAAACATGGTTTATGCAGTGTAGCAGCACTGATTACCACCATACACACATATGAACATGGTGCAGTAACATGCACATTGGTGTGTGTGTGTGTGGGGGGGGTACACTGGACTAAACTGTCTCCTTCTCCATCCACTTTTGTTACCTTTGGACCACTTCTATTCTTGTGACAATTGAGGCATCAGAGTCCCTTGATGTGCTCCCTGGTAGTCCAGGAGCCCCCAACCCAATGTACAAACCAGTAATGTCACAGGTAGTCAAAGGATCCTCTCCCAAATCCCTCATCAAGTACACA
Organism: Neoceratodus forsteri; assembly: GCA_016271365.2. Lineage (NCBI taxonomy): Eukaryota > Metazoa > Chordata > Ceratodontiformes > Ceratodontidae > Neoceratodus > Neoceratodus forsteri. The sequence goes on from CM057458.1 coordinate 362,853,943, forward strand.
TGTCCACATTAGCTACCTCCATGAAATAGGTCTGTGCAGCCCTCTGATCCCTAAAAGCCATTTTGTTTCATGGTATTTAGGGTCCATCTAAATAGTTCTGTGATGGATGCTCTTGAGGTATATACAATAGTAATGTGAATGGAACTGCATGCCATTTACATGCTACCTCTGCCTCTCAGTTCACCAATATACTTTGATATTCACTGGTTCAGAAGAGCCCCCTAATCCCCTATGAGCATAGCTTGATGTGGTTGCAATCAAGGGACTGCCACTAAACTGTTTTACAGTGATTTAATAGAAGTCTCTTTTGACTGGGAATTGGGCCTGTGGTAACTTCAGGATGGGTCTCCACCCCAGTGCACCTGGGAACTTCCATGAAGCAGTACGGAGGCATAGTCAGGTTAAACAAGTAGCTTCCAATTGGCCATGTTGATAGCAAAACTAAATCCCCAGGGATATTCCAAAGCAAATTGTTGGCTATGACAGCTGTTCAACCATATCCTTTACAATGTCAGTGCCATATGGCTTAAAACTGTAAACCTAATCTTACCAAGAACTGCCAGATAGAGCCAGAAAATAGTATGTGACTGAAACTAGAAACATAGAATGTGATGGCAGACAAGGACTTCTTGGCTCACCTACTTCCCTACCTACTGTGACACTGTAGACCTTCCATGATCTCTGGCCTAGTCCTCCCTTCCCTAATGACTAAGATTTCCTTATGTTTATCCCATGCATTCTTGAATCCCACTACAGTCCCCCCCCACCTTTGCTGGAAGGCTGTTCCAGGCATCCACCACTCTATCTGTGAGGAAGTACTTCCTTACATTTGCCCTGAATGTACCCCCCTCCAGCTTCATAGCACGCCACCTTGTTCTTGAGCATCTTTTCTTCTAAAAAATGATGTCCCTCTTGTACCTTGTTTATATTCATGAGGTACTTGAAAGTCTTTATCATATCTTCCATTTCCCTCCTCCCAGGGTGCACATATTGAGGTCCTTTAGTCTGTCCTCATATGGTCTCTGGTGCAGACCCCACACCATTTTAGTTACCCTCCTCTGGACTGCCTCTACCTTGTCTATGTCCTTCTAGAGATGTGGGGCCTGATTCTCAAAAGGTTACGCCTGGTGTAACTTGACCTGGGACAAAGAAAATGGTGCAAATAGCAAGTTATGCCAGCATTTGTGACATATGGTATTCTGCAAAAGCAGCTCTGACATAGCACAGGCTGCTTGCACCAAAGTGGACTTATGCCACCAGTTACATCATAAACCCCTGAGACATGGTGGTGGGGGTTTACAGCAGCTGGTGCCTATTCTGAAAGGGCAGCAACAAAGTCCCCAGGGCGCTATTCTACAACAACCCCCAGAGGAGAACCATCAATGTACTTACACCCCCAGGGGTTGTCTGCATGTGCAGTCCACCCTTCCCCCCAACACTGCTCTGACCCCAGAACATGATTGCCCTGTAGGGCTACATCTGTACCCCCCAATACCACAATGTCCTGCAGGGCTGCCACATGCCCCCAATCCCCAGTACATGTTGAAAGCCCCGCAGGGCTAACCCATGCCTCCGACCCCAAGTACATGTTTAAAAGCCCCACAGGGCTTCCCCATGCCCCAACCCCAGTACATGTTGAAAGCCCCACAGGGCTGCCCTCATCCCAGTACATGCTTAATAGCCCTGCAGGCTGCCACATGCCTCCAACCCCGTGTACATGTTGAAAGCCCCGCAGGGCTGCCCCATGCCCCGACCACCCAGTACATGTTGAAATCCCTGCAGGGCTGCTGTATGCCCCTGACCAAGTGCCATAAAAGAAACTCACAAGCTGAGAAAATGCCCCCCCATCTCCTACATTACAGCCATTCACAAAGTCCTGGGCATCCTGGTAGTCTAGTAGCCCACCCCTCCCACCCAGCAGCAACCAACCACCCACTCCCCCCATGACCCATCTGAGGCTGGCAACTGGCACAGACCACCTCTCACCACCATGGCCAGCCACCAACTGAACACAGCAGAGTGTGTACTGTACACAAGCATACACATCAGACACAGGCACTAATTTGTTTTTTCTCTTTAGATATTTCCTGAAGAAGACCTAAAATGTAAACTTAGATTTTAACTCTATTTTCTATTTTCAGCGTGCATTTAATATAACCATTTTGTCAAGCATACATCAGAACTACAACATTGACATTCAATGTAAGTGTATAGTAGTTACACCTTCTTCATATGCTTTAAGTGCCAGTTTCTGCATACTTACTTTGCAAATACATGTTAGTAGTCATTAACTGTGGAAACAATGCCACAGATGCAGCACATTCCTTAGTAACTACAGCACTGTTACACCTTCTTCTTACACTTTATTTTAAGTGTCTGTTTCTGCATACTTACCTTGTAAGTACATGTTAGTTAGTCATTAACTGTGGAAACAATGCCACAGAAGCAGCACATTCCATAGTAACTATAGTACAGCACTGTTACACCCTTCTTTTACACTTTATTTTAAGTGTCTGTTTCTGCATACTTACTTTGTAAGTAAATTTTAGTTAGGCATTAACTATGGAAACAATGCCACAGAAGTAGCACATTCCTTAGTAACTACAGCCTTGTTACACCCTTCTTACACTTTAAGTGTCAGTTTCTGCGTACTTACTTTGCAAATACATGTTAGTTAGTCATTACTGTAACTATGGAAACAATGCCACACAAGCAGCACATTCCATAGTAACTACAACACTGTTACACCTTCTTCTTGCACTTTATTTTAAGTGTCTGTTTCTGTATACTTACTTTGTAAGTACATGTTAGTTAGGCATTGACTGTGGAAAAAAATGCCACAGAAGCAGCATGTTTCTTAGCAACTACAGCACTGTTAAAAGTCAATAAGTAATTATGTAAATTAATGATTTTTTATTGTATGGCAATTAACAATGTTAGATTGCATGTTTATTTTTAGTTCTTATTTTTTGGGTTACAAAGTATACAAGTGGTGGCTCTGGGATTCAAACCCAGTTCTCCAGGTTTGAGGGCAATGCTTTTAACCATTAAGCTATACTGCAGTAGCTTCATGAGGAGTGATTTCTGAAGGATAATTTTAGGTGTCACTAACTATGCTGTAACTACTGTAAAACTACAGTACACAGTAACTGCACTATGTAGTTAACTAGTTTCACAATGCGTATTGTATACTTACATAACTTTAAATGTGCTGCTTTTCGTAAGATTGACTCACACCTCTACTGCACCCACACCCCTGTCCTGCTGCTGCCCAGGTGGGTTGCTGGGGGTGTGGCATGGGCTACCCTTCAATGACAGTCCTAATTCTTCTGTACTAAACACTAAACTGTCCCATTGAACAATGCTGAACAGTCATCATAAGTCTGATTGTACATCATGTATATTGCTCCCACACTTCAGTTGCTACTACATTGTGTTTCAACTGTATTCTTGCACTTAATTGTACCTAGTTGTACTCAATACATTCAATGTATTCAATGTCCCATACCTTTCTCTGTTAATGTAAGTGTATTGTCTGTGTTACCTATGTACCATCTTTATGGCCTGTGTCATGCCTGAAAATGATCCACTGAATCAGTGCACCTTCCTAGTAAACAAACAAACTAACAAACAGACAATAAATAAATAAATATCACTGATCTGCTGTGTGGAGTTATGGTGGGTTATGCCAGATACACATGCTGGAATGCCTCCTTAGCCATTACATGCCCTTCCCACTAGCTGAATGAGGTGGCAGCTATGGCACAATCATTCACACCAAGCTACCACAGCCCCTGACTGCACCATGAGGGTTGGGGCATGGTGGTGAAGATGTGCATGCAACGACTAAGAAGAGTCCCTGCATGTGTAATCTGGTACCATCTGTCACAAATGCACTCTGTGGGTCAGGCCCTTTGCTCCCACAGTGCCCAACCACAAAGTGCAATATGTGAACAGGAGACAAACAGGGTAACCCTCCTGTCTGTTTTGGGTCCGATCAACTACCAGTCTTGAGTTCTGGGGTCAAATATGAACTCTTTTTTGCTAACATGCCCAGATAACAGGTTCAAATATAACACCCTCTTTGGGGAAATGCAGTGCAATACTTAACCCAGTGGGCACACAACCTGGCTCACAATCCCCCTTTTGACTCAATTGAGACCTTACCTTGGTGCATCTGGTAATCGACTGTAAGCGCTTAACAGTTCTGTCAGAATTATCAACACTGTCCCAACATTCAGACACAAAAGGAAAAAAAGGCTAAAGCAGGATTTCAAGAAAAACAAAGTTTACTAAAATTAAAAATAGTAAATAAAATACAAAACACAGAACATATAAATTTAAGATACAGTCATAAAAATTAAATCGACAATTATAAAACAAACCACCTTATACTGAGTATCTAATCCTACCCTAGTTTCAATTAGTAAATAGTGGAGGTTGAATTATTTAACCTTGGGTAGAAGTGCTTCTTGAGAGTGTATTCTTTCAGAAGTCCAGAAAAAAAAGCACAATCTTCTCTCAGCTTTGACAATCTATGTGGAACAAGGGTCCCACCCAGCTTGTGAGGTCACAGCTCAGTGGTACTGCTGGCTGTGAGGTCACTCACATTTCCTGTATACCAAATTATTTTCATGCATCTGCATATTCCTAAGCATCCCACTTAAAAAATATATATTATATATATATATATATATATATATATGTATTCTTTTTTATTTGGCAAGCCACAGTTTTATGGCAGGTCAGAATTACCCCTTTGATCTTCAGCTAACGTTTCTGAGCTATTTCTCTTAGTGGTGAGAAGTTTAACAGGTAACTGTCAGAAGTTGGCTTACCTCCTGAGCTGGGTTATGGCCAGTTTCCTAGATTCATAGTATATGGGTGTTTTACAATCTGTTACAACCTGGTATCTAAAGGAAGCTCTTAATTAGATTTTCCACTTAGAGGGAGAACAGTATGTGTTTTGAAAATCCAAGGTCCCACAATGCCTTGTGCTGACTGCCATACTCCCCAAGCAGAAATTCAAAGAAACATAGATTTATACCATAAATATAATGCAAATAATAACAAAAAAGATTGGCTATCCATCACACAACCCACCATTGCTCCCCACGGCAGACATCTGTTTACCAGGGAGGCTGTAAGGGAGGTGGGGGTGGTGGACCCATTGACAAGGAGTGACCACCAATTAGTGTGGTTCATGCTCAACATGGGCAGGGAGGTGGTTGTTACAGGGATGAGGGTGGCTGACATCAGAAAGGCTGACTTCAGTAGGATGGGTGAAATCTTACGACAGTACCTGGCAGGAATTCAATCTCACTGGGATGCAAACCAGAAATGGAAAAAAAAAACTACATTGAAGCTTGTGGAGACTGTTGGGACCTGTATCAAACTGCAGAGTAAGAAGGGAAGATCTCAGAAGTCAAGCTGGATGAGTAGGGAAGTTTTAAATAAGGTGAGGGCAAAAAAGCAGCAGTCCGATATACAAGAATTCTGGGAGGGGAGACAGGGATGTGTTTGGAGGAAGTCCAGAGAAGTTATCAAGGGTGTTAGACCAGCCAAGGCCTCCAGGGAAGTGAGGCTGGCACAGAGAATCAAAGGAGGAAAGGACTTCTTCTGACACATTGGGAAAGAAGGAGCTTCATGGATCAGATAATGTGGATCAAGAAGAAGCGAGGTGGGCAGAGAAAGGAGCAGAACAGGCAGAAGCACTAAATGAGTACTTCTGTTCCATATTCACAAGGGAGAAGGGCAGGCAGCCTCCACAGGGGTGGGGAGGGTGGGCAGGAGGAAGGGAGACAGATGGGGTAATCATGTGAGTGCCATGTAATGCATCAGCCTGAAGGGTGGCACCACCTCTGGTGCTGGCTCCTCCCCCTACCAAAAAAAAAAAAACCTCATGCTGGGTGCTGTGCCTCGGCTGTCACCCAGACAGTGATAAATGGTGAAGACTGACACAGGGAAGATCAGTAGTACTCTGCTGTAGTTACACAATTTGCATGAAGTGGTAGTTACTGCAATTACTGTTGCCTCCCTTCTGCCTCAAATCAATTCTTTCTGGCAAATGTAACAGATGTAATGTGTGTAGTTACATTTCCAGCATAAATACATTTTTCTTTTGCACTTTGCAACAGTTGTTACATGTGTAGTTACACTTCCAGCATAAATCAATTTGTGCCAAAAGAGAAATGGTTATGCTTGCACGTGTAACTACCACTTCATGCAAGGAAGTGTATAACTACACACCAGTCAAATGTGAAAATAATTAACAACTACATAGTATTTACAGTGCAATAACAGTGTAGTTACTTCATAGAAATGTGTTTCTAACTACATAATTTGCAAATGTGAAACTAATTACCAACTACAATTGTAGTTACATGTAACTACACAGTACTTACATTACCGTTACATTGTAGGTATACAGTAATTACAGTATAGTTAAGGACACTTAAAATAGTGTTACCAAAACAACCAATTTTAGGGTATGTTAAATAGAGAACAGTACATGTAAAATACATGTTTTGCCTGATATAGAAAATATATAGTTGTTTAGTATGGAAAAAAATTACGGCACTGCTGATTTTTGAATTCACTCAGTAGAATTTTAAACAAAACTCCACAGAATAAAAATCCAGTAGAATGTTATGTTCATGATCATTCTACCATCTATATCAGCAGTATATGTGTGCACAAAGTTCTTTGGGGTATTTGCATACAGTATGTGCATTCTAGCAGATGTCCATTGGACATGGCCCCAGATGGCTGCCTTTCTAAATGTACACATAAAGAGTTTCCATGTCTTGCGTGCTCAGGATGGTAGCTGCAATAAAGATGCCAGCATAACCACTTGATGGCTTTATGGTTGCAAGCAATACCAATGGGTAATATTATATGAACAGTTCACTAAAAATCCAAAATAAAATTTGCATCAGCTGTGTAACAATGTCTTCTTTAAAAATTATCTGTATCAAAAAAAAAGAAAGCATAGTTGTTGAACAGGTAGGAGGAAAGCAGTTGTAGATAAACAGTATGTGGGGATGGATCTTAGAATTGAGCTATTAAAGGAGCACTGCACTGGACATCCAAGTCATTTGTTTCCTATAGAAGCAGCTTTTTAAAAAATATTGATTCCTTCCAGTTCTGTTACTGATTCACCTTTACTGACTTTTTAGTAAATTCATCGAGTGTTTCTGACTTGCATGATACTAATAAGGACAGTTTTAGAACCATTTGATGTAGTTTATGTCTTTCTAGACTTGAGGAAAACCAGCAAGAATTAAATATGGCTATGTACACACAAAGCACACATGCTAGAGTGAACCTTACCAGTGCATTTCATCTAACTCTAGTTTTGTTTACAGACAGCACCTTGACACAGCTAAGTGGCTTGGGATGGGTTTCTGCATGTTATTTTCAATGTATCTCCATCTTGTGACATATGGTCTTAGATATCATGATAAACTAATATTGTACAGTGACAGAGTTAGGAAAGAAGAAGACCAATTGCTTATCAAGTTCTTTTCCAGTAACCCAATAGGAAAATCCAGCCACTCATTTTCTCATTTGATTGCAGAATGCAAATCAAACATATCTGTATAGCTTGAGTAGAAGAAGCAGACTCTGGAGGTGGGTAAGACTGTAAGCCACTGAGGTGGCTTGAAATGACTGCAGCCAGTGGTGCGTGATCTGGCCAATGATGCAGGTTTTGAATGGAGAGCACACTTATCAAAGCACTTCAGTCTTGTTTTATTAAAACAACCTAGTAGAACCATCAGAAATTTATCCATTTTGTATGGCTGCCCAGGATTGAAAAGGTTACAAATATACAAAATTATATATAACATACTGATAATTATAAAGCATAAAACTGACAAAATATAATTTCAAAGACAAGAACAGACATTGCTATGTAATATTCCTTTAAATTACCTTTAAAAACACAAAAAGATCTAGAATCATAGAATCATAGAAATATGTCGGCAGATTAAATTCTCAATTGACAAGGTGTTTAAAAAAGAGGAAGCCTGATAAACCATAGATCACTGTCCTGAGGCTGTATGCTTGAAAGATACCTCAACATATAATCTAGAAATGTCTCAAGTGACACAGCAGATCTAGTACATCTCAACGAGAACTAACTGAAGTTGGTAAGAGTTCAAAATAAGCTTTAAACAGAGAACAGACAAACTAAACTTTAAATGCAGTTCAGTAGACACACTTTGCCCCAATTTCAAGAGATCACAATGATGCATAATCAAGGGAGTCTGATAAAGAAAATGAATGATTTTATGCAGCAAAACTTCAGTTTTATCAAAAGCGACTTAAGAGATGCCCATAACAAATGAAACCATTTTCCAGGACTGGCAACAGAAAGTTTTGAACAATTTTCTCGTTTCAGGCAGAGTAACGATTTTACTCTACATAACATACAGTCCCTAGATGTTTCTGAATTGTCTTGGTTAATAAATCTACATGATTCCCATGACATAAAAATCTAAAGTTACCCTAAATAAGAAAAAGAATTACTGAACTAATGTAACCCAATCTAATGTTGTTATTCTGAAGTGGCCATTTTGATAAGTTTGTTTTCTTGCATTACGAAGAACCATAGTCTTTTTTTTGTTTATTACTATTTAATGATAACCAATGGTCCCAAAGCCAGTCCAGCAGTGAATGAAAACCTATCCATAATTCCACTGTCATTCATTCCAGATTGTTGTCAGTGCAATATAAACCTGTATCATCTGCATAAAGTATCACTATCTCTGGGGCACAAGCTGGAGCAAGTGAGTTTATATCTAAACAAAATAAAAGTGGACACAAAATTGACTTCTGCTGAACACCAAGGGCATTAGTCAAAAAAGAAGAAAAATGATCACCAATTTTTACTCTCTGCTGCTGATCCTGGACATAGTCCCTAAACCTTCCACAAACTTCATGTGAGAAGCCCTCTCAGACAGAATCTCAATTAGACTCCTGTGGTGAGCCAGATTGAAAGCCTTGGTGATGTCTGCAAAGATGGTGACTACCAAATCTCCAGCATCTACTGCAACATGCACATCTTGGGTGAAACTCACCAAGGCTGTTGTGGCACTATGTTTTGGCTTAAAGCCATGCTGTGTATCTGACAGTGTTCTTGTTTTATTCAAGTACTCTTGCATCTGATCAAAAATAATTACAGTAAAACCCAAAAATCCAAATGCCCCAGGGGACATAAAAAATCTTCAGATTTCCAGGGTTTCGGTTAAACGGGAGCCCATTGTAGTGAATAGGAAAAAGCGCTCAATCGGCTACTGCAGAGCAAAGAAATCTTTAGCTGCTGTGATACTGTCTATTTCATGCAGTAACAGCCTCAGTACATGAGCGGGAGTCTGGTGAGCAAGTAACTACGATAACTGATAACGTAATGAATTGTATAAAAAAACTGAGCTACATTACTCCACATTTATAACTGCAGTCACAATTTAAGCAAGAAAAGGCACACTTACCATGTCATAGCCTGAACCATGGTGCATTTTTTTTCTGAGGCTGAAACAAGTGTTTTTTTCTGTCAGGAGATGCCAGTAGCTCCCAGTTTCATCTGCGTTATAGAGTGCCTCAAGGGAAAGGTGCTCTTTTTCAAGTAAGGATTTAAACTTTCTCCTGAAGGGTTCTATGCTGTCAGTGTTGCTTGACATATCTCACCAGCCACAGCAAGCTGTCTAATGCTGTGGTACTACTAAAATCTGTCAAGCTAGCCTTCATTGGCCAAAAAAGGGTAATCAACATTAAGTTGCTGGTGGAAATGGAGTGCCTTCTGTATAAGAATTGTCCCAGAAATTGGTGTTCCCTTACTCCAGTTCTGGACAAACCAGGCAAATACTGCTTTATCCAGTGTCTTGTCATGTCAAGAGTACATAGTCTTTCTGTGCTCATGACTGACACTGCTGTGCATCGTTGAAGTGAAATCCCTAATTTTTGGTTTTGCCCTTTTGATGCTGCATACTATGGTATTACCCAAACTGAACTGACAGACTACGTCAACCACCTTTTGACTCTTCTCCAAGCACTCGATAAACTTTAGTTTTTGACTGATGTTGATCACGGACCGCTTGCGCTTTGCCATTTTATGCTGCAACCCGCACACAGCAGAGTATGGAAGCAGCTGTTAACAACATTTAAATCCCCTCTAAAGACTTGTTAAGTTGTTAACAGCTGCAAACAATTATCTAATTGCTTTGTGCATCTCCTGTCATTAGGTGAGAAGCGGCAGCTCACAGAAATAAAGTGAGCACAATAACGAGGCATGACAGTGTCTGAAGCAGAGTCTGTAATATTGGGGGACACATGCTGCATTCCGATAACTGATGGATTTGGAATTGCGGGGTTCAGATTTTCGGGGTTTTCCTGTAATTCAAGGACCTTAGCTAAAGGGTAAAGTAACGCAGTTGGCCTGTAATTATTGATAAAAAACAAATGAAGGGGTCAGCAAATAGAAAGCTATAAACTCATTCAAGCTTTATTACCAAAAGTTTTTCATAGAGAATTCTCTCATATAGCAGCATGGAGTTGTTAACACCACAAAAAAATATATATGCACAGGTATCGCATAAGTCGCATACGGCACATTACCACACAAGTCAAAAGCGAGGAGCAAAAAAGGAAAAATGGCAAGCACCAAGTGTGTCATTGACCATTCAAAAATGCAAAGTTAGTAAAACAACAAACGCCTACAAGCAGTGGCAAAAACAGCAAAGCGTCTCACGCAAAGTGCATACCACAAAAAAAATGCTTCACAGAATATGCAAATGAAACAAACATACCACCCTACTCAAGGGGCTGTAAAACTGGTTGATCACAAACTTGTGGTGCAGAAATAAAAGCCAAATACACCTTGTACTGCTCGCCACGGACTACGCCGAAGCCGATACCCGGAAGAGACAACAAAGCGTTGAAACCGACGTCACGCTTACGTATCGACTAAACAGTCTTCATCAGAGCATGGATTGGGTGCACAATGACCCCTTAAATACAGAGAGACTCTTAAAGAGACAGATCGAAAAGCTGCACCATATACCTCCATAAACCTACAGCTAATAAAACAAAATAACATAGAATCAGATTACCAAATACAGAGAACTGCACAATCTTACACAAAGAGGAAAAGAGCTGGAAAAGTCATAATCCTCACTGATCATGGCTAGAGCACGAAAAGTCATAGCCATGAAAACTACATAAGTGCCACCATATACCCATAACAATATAGTGCAATAACAAAAAATAATAAACTACTAAAATGATAAACATAAAGATAAGAAAAGCACCCAAAGGAGTTAAGGCAAAAGTCATACCTCCCACTTGTGGACAGAGCACGACACAGGTCATGTCCACAAATGCTACTGTTACCTGTGAAAAACTATAAATAACTATATATAGGGAATTCATCATTTAAACCAAAAGGGACCATAGCATTTAATTTGAAAATCCAAAAGGCTTCTCTTTGCAGAATTTTTGAATTCAAATCTCCACCTCGAACTCCAACTTCCACCTTCTCCAAACCAATAAATCTCAATGTGGCCGGAGACCCATGTTTAGCCTCATGATAATGTCGCGCCATAGCATAATCCATATTATCATTTCTAATGGCTCCTTTGTGCTTGCCAATTCTCAGTTTTAAATTTCTTTTAGTTTGGCCCACATAACACAATCCACAAGGACAAATTAACATGTAGATAACTCCCTAAGTATTACAATTAATGAATGTTTTAATCTCATAGCTTTTACCAGATCTCGGATGATGGAAATTTTTTACATCAGACGTGTTGGAACAATGTACACATCTTCCAAAACGATAATTTCCTTTAGGAAGGGAAGGAAGCCAATCTCGTTGTACATTTTCTCTTTTGCATGGAATATAAGAATGGACCAGCGAGTCCTTTAAATTCTGTCCCTTGATGTATGAGATTAATGGATGATTCTGGCCTATTCGTTTCAATCTCAAATCAGATTTGATAATGTTCCAGTGTTTGTGGATAACATTACCTATTTTAGGTGCCAAATGGTTAAATTCAGTGATAAAAATTAATCTGTCCACTTCACTTTTATTATGTACATTGGGATTTAACAATTCCTCTCTCTCAATATTGTTAACAAGATGTATGCTATTCAACAAAACCCCTGGTTCATAACCTCTTGTTATGAATCTACCTGTGATTTCCTTTTTAGCTTCTACATAGGATCTGTTATCTGAGCAAATATGTTTGGCTCTGATATACTGTCCCTTGGGAATATTATTAATCACAGATCGAGGATGGCAGCTATCAGAGCGTAGCAGGGTATTCCTGGACATAGGTTTTCTATACAATTTGGTCGAAAGTCTCTCATCTTTCTTCTCTATCAAGATGTCTAGAAAGGGGATGCTTTTGTCACTTTTAGCATGTGTAAATTTCAGATGCATGCTGGTATGATTTATATATTCAATAAAATGTCCAACTCAGCATCGGAGCCAGTCCAGACCATTAAGCAATCATCTATATATCGCTTCCACAGCTTGATATATTTCAAAAAGATGTTATTAGAGGGATTATAGATATTGGTCTCCTCCCATTCTCCCATATATAAATTCGCTAGACTGGGAGCAAAAGTAGTGCCCATTGCAGTCCCCTTTATTTGGATGTAAAAGGAGCCATTATACCAGAAATAATTCTGTTCCAGTACAAATCTTGCAAGCTCCAACACAAACCCAGAACTTGGTTTCTTTTTCTGCCTCAAACTTAGGTGTCTAGATAGAGACTGTAGACCACCCTCATGGGGTATATTGGAATACAGGCTTTCCACATCTATTGTAACCAATATATCAGACTCAGAGACAGTGACATTACGAAGCATCAATAAAGCATCCTTTGTATCTTTTACATATGACTGAAGGTTTGGAACAAATTTTTGTGCAAAAAAATCCACATACTTAGACATATTTTCAGTGACAGACTCGTTTGCTGAAACAATCGGTCTACCTGTCACAGGTAGCACATCTTTATGTACTTTTGGCAGAAAATAAAGAACAGGCATCTTGGGGCTAGATATTTTGAGGAAATCAGCTTCTTTTTTTATGATTTTGCCTGATGCAAAACCAAACTCAATTAATGCATCAGCCTTATTTTTGATGAGCTCACCCGGATCTCTATTGATCTTCTTATAAAATTCTTGATTACTTAGTTACCTCATGGCTTCTTCATTGTAGTCATCGCTTCCCCACACTACCACTGCACCTCCCTTATCTGCCTGTTTGATCACTACTGAATCCAATTTCTTTAATTCCTGTATAGCTTGTCTCTCAGCTGAAGTAACATTCTGTGCACAATATTTTTTCTTATCATTTATAATCAATTTGTGTACATCATTAGAGACCATATTACAGAACGTGTTAATGGTATGGTTCGAATGAGGGGGATTATAGGAAGAAGGCTTTTTAAAAGGAGTCTCTTCTCTTGCTACATCCAAAAGTGAAGGCAGGACCTCTGTTGTGCTGAAAAAATCTTTGAGATATATTTTCCTAAAAAATCTAAATAGGTCCAGCTCAATTTGAAAATAATTGACCTTAGTGGTGGGGACAAAGCTCAAGCCTTTGGCTAGCACCTGTGTTTGGGTGGGGGTTAGCTGTATATTAGATAGATTTATGACCTCCAATTCGGATTCCTTGGCCTCGGAGATCTCCTCACCCCCCCAATTCTGTCTCCCTCTGTAATTCTGTCTCCCTCTGTTGCCTCTCATACCTTTCCCTCTTCCTCCTCCCCTTCCCTCGTCTTGTTCTATATGTTCCAGCATGTCTAAATCTTGACTGTTGCCTAAAAAACGTCTGTTTTCATTAGGTCTATGGTGATCCACCAAATCACTGTCAGGTCCCGATGAGATATTCATTTCATCTTCATTAGATGGTACTACATATTGGTTAATTGGAAAGACTTTCTTTTTATTCCCCTGCCACGTGTAGACATTTCCCATCTTATAGTCATTATCATCCCGAATATACTTCTTCTGTTTATATTGAATCAGATCAGTTTGAAATTTAGCCACAGATAGACTTACTTTTCCAGAGAGAGAATCAAAATCTATAGGAGAGAATTTTTCTTTTAACTTTTCCAACAAAGTATTTAACTCTTGTGATGCTAATTCAGATTCCTTGTGTGCTTTCTTAATAGTAAGTAACATCAAATCATAACTGCACTTGTTAAGAATCCTTTCCCAATCATGTAGGTAATCCAAATCTTCCATACCAAATGAGGGGGGTTTTTGAATCCTCATACCTTGTGGAATCTTACGTTCCCTCCAATATTGTGACAAGAAGGCAGCATGCAAATCAAATCTGATAACCTTCTTCTGTAGGTATTCATAATGTATAAAATCAATGTTGTCTCTAAGACCAAGTAGGCCTACTCCAGAGAGTAACGCCTGTACTCTATCAACTGGAAGTAGTATGCCTTGGCCAATTTCATCAGTGAAGGATAGACCCTCCACAGTAGGTGATGTCATAGCCATATTTTAAACTCTGGAGCTCTCCACAGGCAGTGGCAACTCCTTACAGCTGCTAATAAACTTGAAAGGAAAACATACAAGGTCCATAGAAATCCTTAAGGACCGTGGAGTCTCAAAAGACAGAGGAATGCACAAATTACCCCAGGAGTTGAAACAGAATATTTATAAAACAAACGAAGGGTCAGCAAATAAAGCTATAAACTCATTCAAGCTTTATTACCAAAGTTTTTCATAGAAATTCTCTCATATAGCAGCATGGTTGTTAACACCACAAAATATATATGCACAGGTATCGCATAATGCGCTCTGACACATTACCACACAAGTCAAACAAAGGAGCAAAAGGAAAAATTACAGAAAGCACCAAGTGTGTCATTGACCATTCAAAATGCAAAGTTAGTAAAGCAAAAAACACCTACAAGCAGTGGCAAAAACAACAAGCGTCTGGCCCAAAAGTGCATATCACATCTGTGAAGCATTTTTTTTGTGGTATGCACTTTAAGGTAGAGAGCAACTTTGATGTTTGCCACTGCTTGTAGGTGTTTTTGCTTTACTAACTTTGCATTTTGAATGGTCAACAACACACTTCTGCTTTGCCATTTTTCCTTTTTGCTCCCTCGCTTTGACTTGTGTGGTAATGTGCTCTGACGCACTTATGCGATACCTGTGCATATATATTTTGTTGTGGTGTTAACAACTCCATGCTGCTATATGAGAGAATTCTCTATGAAAAACTTTTGGTAATAAAGCTTGAATGAGTTTATAGCTTTCTATTTGCTGACCCCTTCGTTTGTCTTTTAAATATTCTGTTTCAACTCCTGGGGTATTTTGTGCATTCCTCTGTCTTTTGAGACTCCACAGTCCTTAAGGATTTCTATGGACATTGCATGTTTTTCTTTCTGTAATTATTGATGTTCGTTGGGTCAGCTGACTGAAAGATGGGGAAATATTTGCCTGTTTCCACAAGGTAGGGATAGAACCTGAACATAACACAAAATTGCATAGTTTACAAAGAAGTGTTGTGGCCAATTCAGCAACCAACTTGATCATACATACATCTATTCCATCTGTGCCTTCTCTAGAACACAGTCTCATACATTTTGGTTATTTAGTTACTTCAACAGTTAAACTTTTGAGGCAGAACATATGTGACACATTTACATATCCATGCTCAATGTAATCAGCAATATTTCTAATAGGCTTTGTAGAGGATGCATAAGAACAGAGGTTACAAAAAAATCAATTAAGAGATGAAGCCATACTTTCAGAATCTGTACACAGTTCACCAATCAAAATTTAAACTAGTTATGCTAGAACTTTTATTTCTCCGTAAAAACGTATTAAGGACATTTCAAGTTTTAGAAGGGTTGCTTCCAAATAATTCTTTTTGGCTTTCTTTGAAATAATCAATTTTTGTTCTCCATATTTCAGTTTTAGAATGATGACACATTTGTTTCTACACCAGCAGGAATTCTTGGGTCTTAAGTCTTCTATAAATGTACCACTTCTTTAAAAAAATAACACAGTCTAGAAAACTTTGCCCTAAATAAATGTAAAGCCTGATCAACAGTAGAGCAAATTTCAATTTGAGATGAATCTATCGAAAAAAAAAAACAAGAGGTGAAGGCAGTTTTACAATCCTAGGGGGAGTCTAGGGGTTGTGACTGATCAAATACAATACGTTGCACAATAGTCGCTTATTGCTTCTGATAATATGCCTAGGAATACCAATATTTTTTTAGTTTAGTGTCAGACACCAATATCCAATCAATACATGTTTCTAAACCAGATTTATAATTACATCTTGTAGTTTCTTCAGTTATTTGGTGAAGTTTCAAACCATCTTTTACATTTTTTACAATATTAGATTTTTGACTCATCTAATTTATATTGACATCCCCCAAGATCACCAACTCTATTTTTTGGAAATGTGTTGCATAGTGCTGGAAGTTCCTGAAGTCCAATTTCAGAAAAGCCTCGAGGAAAATATGCAACCACAATCATGACTTTTTTTTGACTTGCTCAGCACAGCATTAACAGTTAATGTCTGCATCATTTGATGTCCATGTATTTCCAATTCAACTGTAGCCAAATTACTTTTTACATATAGAAGACAGCCCCCTTCCTACCCTTTCTATCATTTCTAAAAATGTGTACCCTGGTATAGTTATTTCATTATCTAGAACTTTTGGGGAGATGGCCATAATATCCCAATTATATTGTGACATCCAAGTATTTAAAGGATCCCTCTTTAATAGACTATTTATATTTAAGGGCCTGTTCTTTATTCCATTTCCTCACAGATAAAACTCTGAACCCTCATTTACTTGAGGTGGGCCAAGATTAGAATGTATGTTACCAGCCAAAGCTAACACAAATGGTAGACACATTGGGCTCAATTCAGAAAGCTCTTGGAATGGCGCAAATGGCTTGCATCAAAAATGTTGATGCAAAGTGCGACTTGCGTCAAACTTTGCATCAAATGCTATTCAGGTACACACTTTGCATCAAACATGGTTATACTTGTGCCAAAGTGGCTTGCGTCATGTTTGCATCCAAACCTGGGTGTGCCATGTCATATTGGAGCTTGTGTAACAAAAATGATGCAACGTCCCTTTTTCTGGGGTTCACAAAGGTCAAGCCCTGACACTGTGCCGATGATGACAGGCATCCATTAGACCAGGGTAGAACTGGTCTAATCAACAGTGGGACACAGAATGGAGTAGAGCCAGCTGTAGACAGGGAGAGTGACACAGCTCTGACACACCTGCAGGATGATATGGGGCAGCATATGACATTGCCATGACCATTTCCTACATGCAGCATTTTTAGCCACAGCTTGCATCAGTTTTCATCCACTGCATCATCTTTTTGACATGGCTTGCATCCCTTACTGCTCTATGCCTTCCTCCTCAGTTTTCACCTACTTTGGGGCATCCCCTCTCACATCGTCGTGGTGCCTCAGTGTGGGCATTCTTGCCCCTTCTGCATAGCCTTTGTGGCTCACTTGGAGGCAATCATGCCTCATGCTTTTGTGCCTTGGCTTGTGGCATTCTTTCCACATGTGACATATTTTTGACACAATGAACCTCTTGCATCAGTTTGGCAGACTTTGTCGCAGAGACTGCTCTTCTTTCTGAATATGGTGCACAGTATTTGACGCACTGGAATCTAATGCATGGTGGTTCTTTGACGCACCTTGCGTCAATCTATGGGCTCTTTCTGAATCAAGCCCATTAAGTCTTACACTTCAAGTGAAGATTCTAACTTTTCTTCCTTCACCTTTGTTCCTGACAAAGTTTATCCATTTTGCGCTTCAGAGGATTACTAGTGACTGCAAACTGTGTCATACAATTGGTTTTTAAATTCACAAGCTGAAATAAATTATTTACCTCATCATACACCAGATGCAATACCACCTCTTGGATTTCATGTGTTACAACTCCTGAAACTAGAAATGAAGCATACCCTCCCATACAGAAAAAGCAAAAATAACTGAATTGAAAATTAGCCCATGTTACAATCCATGAATAAGGCTAACGCAAGCATTATACCTATAAGTTACAAATATTTCTAAACTAGGATTGATCATGGTTTTAAAGTGCCAAGACCCCCTATTAAAAAACTATACTAACACTGAACTAATATGAAATTAATACTTAATCAACATTAAAAAATTAAGAATAAAAAAACAAAGATAATTAGTGGCCTCAGCTCCAGTGTCCTCCAGCTGACTCAGACAGACTCTGCACTTTGCCATTGGACTCAGCTGTTTGAGTCAGCCACCACTGCTAAGAAAACACTTTTGTTGCTCCAGTGAGTGTTCTGGATTTTGTCATTTTGGTGTTGCATTGCAGTCACTCTGGTAACTTATTCTGTGAAGAACTGCATGCTGTGCTCTGAGGAAACCAAACCAGCTGTCTGTACCACCTCCAAGTCCAGTGATCTGGAGCCCAACCCCACTACCATTAAATTTCTACCCACCCTTCCATGTCCAGCATTTGGGTACCCAACCTCACCATTGGTTTTGTTTTTTAATATTTTTGCCTATTGCTCTTTTCTGTCAAGGTCTTTTTCAGTCCCACCCTCATGAACCCTATGGGTGTCAACTTTCAAGTGGCCCCCAGAATGGGTGTTTAAGACATATGTCTGGGTCTACTGTAAACACTTATTTGGGGGGCCATTTGAAAGTTGACACCATTAGGGTTTGTCAGGGTGGGGCTAAAAATAATTGTGACAGAAAAATGAATTGAAATGAATGGGCTGATTCATTTAAAGGGCCCATTCATTCCAATGTTTTTTAAACCATAACATTTTGTTTCATAACATTTTTACCTACTTTTTCCTGTCAAGAACTTTTCTTGTCACCACCATCATGAACCCTATGAGTGTTAACTTTCTAATTCCCCCCAAATGGGTGTTTGTGGTTAATGTGGTGTACACCACAAACACCCATTTTGGGGGGATTTGAAAGTTGATATCCATAGGATTCATGAGGGAAGGGCTAAGAAGGACCTAGACAGAAAAAAAAGTAGGAGCAAATATTAAGAAAGAAAGAAGTTATGAATTAAGGCAAAACACCTTGAAATGAATGGGCTATTCAAATGAAAGGTCCCTAGTCATTTAAATGCACTTGGAGGAGTAGTGCATTGATTGACATTGAGGAGTCGACATTGAGGGACAGAGGAGCCATGATGTGGGACAGAGATTGATGCTAGTACCCAGCCTGCTGCTGGCCATGAAGTTGATGCTACTACTCAACCAGCTTCTGGCCACAAAGTTGATACTACTATCCAACCAGCTGCTGTTCACAAAATTGATGGTACTACCCAACCAGCTGCTGGACATGAAGTTGATGTTACTACCCATCCAGCATGAAGGTTGCTCATGATTATACTTCTGAAACAGTGGCAGAGACACAACCAGATGTCCACTACTGAGGTTGCCTATCCAGTCCCCCTGCAGGTAGAGCAATAGGACCCACACTTGGCAGTGCTCTACTCTGTCCCCCCTTCAGGAGAGATGGGCATCCTTACCAGAGCCATGCTCAGTGGCAGTGTGGGTGAAGGGCAGCATGCAGTATGCCCACCTCAAACAAGCAAACATCATTGGCATTAACCAACACTCAGTTCTTCATGTCACCTATCCAATTTGAGCTTGAAGGGAGAAACAACATAAACAGATGCCATGCCCTCTGCAAATCTGTTCCAGGTATCCTCCACTCATTCTTTTTTTTTTCAAATTAAATATACTTTATTGAGAACAGCAGTAGAAGGAACAACATTCAACAAAAAGGAACTTGTAAACATGAGGTACAATACCCAAGAGTGCTCAAAATGGAAAATAATTTGGCTGGTGTACAATTTTAGATAAAAGTTACATAACACCCCCCTTATATAGCCCCAATCCCCCCACCTATCCCCCAACCCCCCACCACTGGAGGACAGCCAGGAGGATACGATGACAAAACAGTGGAGTAGGATGCCACAGAAAGAGGACATCTGTGTATTAAGAAGGATACTCAAGTTGTAAGTAGAACCTGCAGCAGTTCCCAAATATGTCTGTAATGGGAAAGTTGGTCAACCATACTGGCAATAAGGTGTTCAGCTTGAAGGGCAATTTGTATCTCCCTGTGCCACTCAAGATATTGGGGTATCTCCCGGTCAAGCCAATGTCAGAGAATAACTTTCTTTGCACATATAGAAATCAAAGCCATATGTGGTCTCTGATTCCCAACCTGGGCATTGCTGTAGTCTCCCAAGATACATATTTCAGGCAGGAAGGCATCAGATAACCCCAGGAGGGGATCCAGGTAGGTACAAATCAAATTCCAGAAAGGGGCCACTTTCCTGCAATACCATAGGATATGTAGAAGATTACCAGGTGCTTTACCACACCTGGAACAAAGGTCAACAGGTAGTCTACCCATTCTGTGTAGCTGAATAGGAGTATAGTACAAGTTATGGATGATGTTAAACTGCATAAACTGATACCTATCCCATTTAATAAATTTATAAAGGTGTTTCCAGATGGCAGTCCAATATCTAGTAGTATCAGAGGATGGGAGACAGTGGTTCAAACAATAAACTCTAGGTCCTTTATTGT
Source organism: Neoceratodus forsteri (assembly GCA_016271365.2). Classification (NCBI taxonomy): domain Eukaryota; kingdom Metazoa; phylum Chordata; order Ceratodontiformes; family Ceratodontidae; genus Neoceratodus; species Neoceratodus forsteri. The sequence continues at coordinate 362,874,565 of CM057458.1, forward strand.
TAGCCAGGAAAACCTGTAGTGCCCAGTAATAATAAGAAATATGGTGTGAGACAGGAGCCTAATGAATGAGAGGGAAGACCAGTGTACCTAATGGACTACCATGGACCATTTCCAAAATGTTGCAAAAGCATGTGCGATATTTGAAAGTAGCAGAAACACGAGGAGGTGGACCATTGGTATTTAGCTCGGGCATCCTTTGAGGATAAATGTTTCTAATTGGAGGTGAGGTCCCCAACTGATTGTGCCCCCATACCAGGCCAAAACTTCATAAAGAGGGACTGTCCAGCTATGCAAAAATTAGGGTTCCTTAACAGTGGCTGGGATATATCTTTGTATGGACAAATATTGAAAAAGGAGCAGAGTTGCCCATAGACCCAGAGGGATGCTTCTAAAGGGGAATCCCGAAGGGCTGGAGGAAGTTTCTTCTTCAGGAGATAGGGGAGGGACTGAATATCAAAACCATTATTGGTACATAGGGCACCTCCAATATCCACCCACTGTGGATATAAGATTTAGTGGGATTGCCCTCTGATGTTCCCACCCAGTAGGAAAGCCAAACTAGATGTAAGGCCAGATAACACAAGAAAAAGTTGGGAGCCTGGAGTCCCTCATCCTATTTAGTGCAAGTAAGCTTAGCAAATGCACTGTGAACTGTCTTACCCTGCCACAAAAAGGAGGAAAGAAGGTGATGAACCTGATTAAACCATGACTGGGAAGAACCGAATTAAACATTTGAAGGAGGTACAGTAGTTTGGGGAGAACATTCATTTTGATGATGTTCATTTGGCCCCATAATGATACTTCACTCATTCTGTGAAGTAGTTCTTCCTGACATTTCACTTAAGGTGTCAGTGTGACTCAAGTTGGTAGCACATCGACCTCTGGGTTAGAAAGGGATGGGTTCTTGTCCCTCACCAGGAATGGGCTTCTACCATAAATGCTGGTATCTGAGTACTGTACTAGAGGAATGCTGTACTGGTGGGTATGCCATCCTTTAGATGAGACATTAAATCAAGGTTCCTTCTGCTCATCACTGGTGCTGTCCTGGTGAGTGTCTAGTTTGAAGTAAAAGAACTCAAGGCACTTTTTGCAAGAGCAGGGGTATTTTTTTATTGAAAGAGGAATCAAAAATGTTCAGTTGTGCAAATATAAAGGAAGCAATTTGATTCAGCAGCAGGAGGAGTAAGGGAGGAAAAGGTGGAACAGATGGGCTTTATTTGTGATATTGAGGGACCTTACATTTATCCCTTGAATGAGAGTTATCATTCTTTTGCATGTACGGAGTGGGAGGCTTTGCACATTATATACAGTTTATATAGAGGTAGGCTTGGGGTCTGCATGCTGCACTTTTACTTCTTGACCTATCTTATGTTGAAATAAATACTAGATTGAATTAATGCTAGCTACATTGCTTGCTATTTCTTATTGTAATCCAGAAATTGTATTGTGATGTTTGTTGTTGTGATGCGTTTGCTTGTTTTTAAATTGTATTGTTGAAAACTCAATAAAATGTGATTATTACAAAAAAAAAAAAAAAAGCAATTCATCCAGATGAAACAAAAAAATACAAAGCAATTCAGGGATTCAAAAAACAATATATGTAATCAACAATGGAAAAGAATAACAACAGTAAAGACAACAGCCCTCACCACACCAGACACAACACACTACACTCTATATATTACAGTGCAATACCAAGTTACTGTGCTAGAAAGCCTTTCCAATACGATGCCAACATGTTCTTGGTGACTGTGGCAGCATCCTTTTAGTATAATTTATACAGAGCCAGCAGTACAGATATAAGCAGCTTCTGGTATGTTATCTAGTTTTGCTGCAAAGTGAGGGCACAACTGGATTGCCAGGTGTAAAATCTTAATACAGTGGAAAGTATTATTAAAGTATGGACGTCAAAAGCCTGTCAAACAGGTGAGACAAAGCCTAGAACCAGTTTTTCATATTTGATACATCTAAACTGGGGTAATGTACAGAAATCAGCAAAGAAATCCCAGATTGCTTTCACATAGGAACAAGCAATAAACAAGTGAGCTTGGATTTCAAGAACTGAGGTACATCCGGTTCTGGGACAGTACCATTCATCGACACTTTTGTGTGAGAGGAATTCTGGATGACCAAATGACCATGGGTACTAAGCCACATCAAGGCCCACATCTGTACTAGAATCCTTTTATTCAAAACATAGGTCAATGCCACGGAGTCCTGATCTATGAGGCATTCTGGGATAACTGGGGTGACAAAAAAAAATTAGTGGATAGTATGTGCACATAATGCTGTTTCCTTGACATAGACTCAGTCTGACTAGGAGAGATTTTTCATTGCCTAATTTTAAAAATGCATCTCTAATAAAGATCAGACAACCTGTCCCAGTGCCTGATTTGGGCAAATGAATTATACCAGCCTCCCACCCAAAAAAAGGGGTTCCAGTTATTCTATGATCCAGGACATCGAGAACATTTCATTGTGCCATAGGTCCCTTTAAAAATTAAAATTAAAAATTAAAGTTAAAAAACCCCCACTGGGTTCAACATCCCTAACTTTTTTTTACAGTCAGATAAGTCACCCCTTGCTTTATGGGTTTTAAACTGCTGCCCCAAAGAAAGAAAAAAAAATGATACAGCCATGCTTCCAGAACAAGAGGTGGTGGATAAACATAACTAAGGTAAAGCAATTTAACAAGTAACAGAGGCTTGATCAAAATGCCCACTTTTTCTTTGCCATTTTCCAGTTTCTTCACCTCTGAACCTACACAGAAGCTGCTTGTAAGCAACTTTCCCCTGTTAGGGAGCACTGCATCATACCCTCCCCCCCCAAAAAAAAATTCCACACCAAGCAGGTGTAAAGAATTACCTGATACTAGAAACTGGGCTATAGCAGTCTCAGCATCCTTAAAGATTCCAACCCCAATCCTTCTACTTTTTGTCCAGTTTTTAACTCAGGCAGATGCAGTAGAAAAAGCTCCTACCACTTTCTCCAAAAAAGGCCTGGCTGAAGCATCACTTAAAACAAGGTTTAGCCAGAGCCGATATGGCTGTGATGAGCTTCCAAAGCTCTGGAGAGCTAGCGCCGCCAGAGCCGCCGAATGCCATCTGCAAGATGGCTGTGGTGACGCCAACTGTGCATGCATGGCATTTGCGCATGTGTAGTTACAGTGAATGGCAATATGCCATTCACAAGATGGTAGTGCCAGCAGAACTGCACATGTGTGCAAGGTGTGCATCAGCAGTTCTTGTCCCAGAATGCAGAAGTAACGGCTTAAATAGTGCGGCTGTTACTCCATGGTGGCCAACTGTGGTGGAGCGTTACAAGCTCTGTTGGACTTTCGTAAGGATACTTCCAAAAGTCCAACGGAAGCTGCCATGATTGGCCATTTTAAGCCACAGAAGGCAAAACGTCTGTAGACTCCACCCACAGCCACAAAAAGAGTAGCATCATCTATGTAAGCGAGGATTTTCAATTATAGCCAAGCATCCTGAATTTTCATCCCCTTATATCCCAACACACCTGAACAGAAGGAAGCAAAGGATCAATGCAGTACACATACGAAAGAGGATTAAGGGGAACATCCCTGCCTCACACCTCTCTGTTCACTAAGTTATTCCCTAGTTACCCATTAATTCAGGGATTAAACTGGGCAGGAGCCCACAGAGACTCAGTTCCATCACCTCTTAAAAAACTGTGTGGCAGTTCCAGTGCCTCTGTCAGCTTTTTCCATTGACTACTATATAGAGAATACTGGATGGGCAACTATGCATAACCAGTGTGTTCTGCCACAGAGGGGTTCTGATTCCCTCTGACCTCGAGAGCAAAGCTCGAGAGGTCCATGGGAATCAGAACCCCGAGGTGGCAAAACACACTGGTTGTGCATAGAGTTGCTCATCCTGTATTTTTTATAGTGTATAGTATTGTGTGAAATATGTGTTTGTGAGTTCCTTTGCTTTCAAAATGAAACTGACTCATGCAGTCTCTAGAGGTTCTAGAATGCTGTTCTACCACAGTAGGGTAGAATCACATTCCATGACCTTTGAACTGTGATACAACAGCATTTTGAAAGGGATGGAATTCTATACAGAACAACACTCCACTATACACTATAGCAGAGTATCACCACCTAGAAAGGAGAGTTCCACCACCTAGGAATGACAGTTCCCCAACTTAAACTTTTCTAATTTAACCACTGCATTAATCAAAGGGCGGACTGCTGCCTTATTATAAAAACGCTGTATCCATTGTACAAACATGTCAGGAATGCCATACTCTTGAAGTACTTTGAACAGGAAAACATGGGGAACTCTATCAAATGTGTTTTCCTGACCTAATGGTAAAACACAGCCATCCATAAGTCTCATGATTCCCCATTCAACGACTTCCTCAAAGTAATGAGGTTGTCTTTAATGTAACGACCCATAACAGAACAAGACTGGTGTGGTATTATGATCTATACTGCAGATTTCTCCAACCTTTTAGCCAGGATTTTGGAAAGGGAATCTTAAAATAAGGATTAAGCAGTCTAATGAACCTCCAGTTTTGCAATAAGGAGCAGCCCCCTTCCTTAAAATAAAAAATATCAAGTGAGCCACTGACATTGAGAGAGGCAATGAAAGCACTGTCCGAATCTCATTATACAAATCAATCAGAGCCATGCCAAGTTCCTCTATTAAGGCATGTAAAATTCCAAAGGGAGACCATCCTCTCCTGGGCAATATTTGGGGCCAAAGACTTGATAGTCTGCTGCACTTTCCTTACACATACTGGGGCAACCAGAGATTTCTGAACTCAGCCTCGTAAATCTGTAAACTTAATCTGTAAATTAGCCAGAAAAAAGTCAGGATCATCCTGTGGTGGGTGACAAAACAGATCTGCAAGATATTGATCAGCGATACTGGATAGGACAGCTATCCTGTGTAGAGCTAGTGATTTTACCATCTATACCCAAAGGTTACAGAAACATCTGTTGTCAGCTCTGTGCTGACAAGATTTAAAAACATCAGAAGCTTTTGTCCCTGCATGCCAAAATGCATCTCCTGCATGAGGGATATGGCCCTATCATATTAAAGTTCCTTAACCCTGCAAATTTGCTCAGAATAATTGTCTGGAAATCTTTGAGACCTGTCTATTAATTTTTGCACAAGAGAGTGCCAACTTAAATATTTTCTGTATGAGTCCTTACTTTTGGCAACTGAAAATGTTCTGAAAAAATTCTAAAAATTGCATTTGAAGTCTTTCCACCATTAGGAAATGTTGTCATAGGCACAGATTGTAGACCATCTGGCTTTCCACTAGTCCCTCCATCTAAACTGAGCTCTCTTAACAGAGAGGTATTTAATCTCCAAGGCTCTTTATTCTGAAACAATGAAAGGCCAGTACAACAGATGCAAAAGAGGACCTGGTGATCTGAGGTTTCAACAACTCGAACCTTGGCTTGGTTGATCTCTACACTTCTAGGCATAAACAAATAGTCAGTACGTGAGGATAAACTTCCCCTATGATGAGTTCAATCTCCTGGTAGTGCAGCATGTGGTATGCGTAATTCAGGCCTGCTGTAGAAATCATATGTCTCAGGAAAGAGGAGTCACAGTATATCTTCCTACCTTAAGGCTGTGCTTGGGGAATAATGGGGCAATTCAAATCTCTGCCATGCCCACTACTTTAAGAGCCCCTGTCAGCATAAGGAAAACATTGAAAAAAGTAAAATTTATATTCAGCTGTAGCCCATTTTCTTTATTACTTCATATATTTTCAATACTTAATTTCCCATTTTCTTTATAAAGTTGCATGAAAACAAGATCCCTGTCCCCTAGACTATATCTGTCTTGGCTGCTTCTCAACACATGGCATCACAATCCCTTGTTTTTGACATCATATTTATCTCCACAGCAACATATTCTGTTGTCATGAACAATTATGATGTCAGGTGTAGCCAGGCAACCAGAGCTAAAAGGACAGAGATACTGTATTCATGCAAATACCCTTAGTAATAAGGAAATAAGGGAGAGAATTACAGAAAGAAAATACAGAACATATGCTACAGTTATGCCTAAATGTTATATATTTTCAGAGTTGTCTGAACTGCATCAGGAGCTCATTAAAGGTACATAAAAAAGGCTGCATTTCTTTAAAAAGGTCAATATGGGACGACTTTGTCAGAGGGGCATAAATATAGGTGATATGGTACTGCACAGATCTACATAGAGCATCTATGACCAACACACTCCTGGGTGAACATTGACCAGTCTTGAGATACACCAGTCATAACTAGTAAAGAGTCAAATAGAGCGATTCTGTGCACAGGTCAGTGGCACTAGAGTCGAGCCGCTGCCCGCTATAAAATTTAACTTAAAAGAAAGAAAACAGACTCTGAACTCTCAGGAACAAATAGTTAATTATTGCAGTGCAAAATTTATTGGCAAGGTGCCTGTAGAAAAGCCCGATAGCCCCAGTAAAGAGACTGCCTACCCCATCATAAGCCTCTCCCCTGGGAACAAAAAGCTGCTCCCCTAGTCCACATTGCTCTTGCAAGGGAAAGTTCATGTAGTGTCATCAGTCTTGTGTCCTGTAAAAGGAACACCTCTCTTGATCTCTGACTCAAAGCAGAAATTGTAATTGTAACTGAGTCTCCATGTATAATTCAGTTACAATCCCTGCCTTGCAGGCTCAAGCAAGGTTGAGGGACCTTGGCTCTGTTCTGATCTGAAAGGGCGGTTCTTTTTGAATAGAAGTTAGTTAGCATGGTGACTGCACCCACAGTTAAAATAACATTGGCCAGCTGTCTGATTGATAAAGCCCCCTGGGATGCTATACCTACCCACCTCCCCTCACAACCACCCCACACATGGAAAACCAGAAACTGTTTAGATTTTTCACTATGCACGTAATTATTGACCAAAGCTAATAATATGTACATGGAAGTTACGCTCATGAGACAGATTAACAGTAACAATAAATTTATTAAAAAGGGTAGGGAAATAAGGGAATGCAGCATAAATAACTGTTGAAAGATTTAATATAACTAGCAAAAGGATAAGCAACAACAATAACCATAACCAGTAGCAGTGCCCAATCCCTCAACTGCAAGCACTCAAACTGGCCCACTCCCCACTGGTACCACTGTGTCCCAATATCCTGACTGGATACCCAGCTGATGAACTGGTGCAGGTCCAATGAGTTCCAGCTGGTTGGCCAGCACTAGTGCACTTTTTAAATAAACAACATTTTGAAGAAAATATATACAATCTCCCCAGCACAAGGCAAGCCCTGAAGTACTCACTGTTCTGGAATACCATTCTCTGAGTTCTGTAGGCTGAAGAGCTTTCTGACCATAGCTCTGAGGCTCTGGCAGCTCTCCGGGACTCTTGCAGCTCTCTGGAACTCTTTCAGCTTTCTGGATGGGACTAGTTTAGGGATTAGGGCTACACAGCTCACACACCCATCTAGGCATCCAGCCCTCAGGGTGAGATGATAAGCAAAGACTAGCTGTGACACTGCATAGTCGATTCCCCAACTGTCCATTGGTAAGAACCTCCTGGTTCTCAGGAACGCAGCTTTAATATTTTCAGCCACACTGCAGGCTAGCAGCTGTGGCAAAATAAGTCCAACACAAAGCAATCTGGATCTCCTCCTTCAACAGATTCTGTACTGCCCCAAAGCCTGTGGATACATATAGTCTCTCAGGCATTTCCAACTCTTCTGAGGTGCTCAGATTTTAAATCACAAAGCAGTTTACTGGATTTCCAGGTGATGGAAATTAATCAGGTCAGACACTCCCTGGGCTGCTGGCTGTGAAAGCCCCAGGCAGGCCTCCAAACGTTTCCAAAAACACACAGACTGAGCCTTCTCACTCTGTGGAAGCTCCCAAGAGACTGCTTCAAGCTGGATCTCTTCCTCCCCCAGTCTCAGGAGATCAGATCAGAGTCCCAATTTGTCAATCAGGCTACAGTCCAACAAATTAGTATGTGGAATGTTCATTCGATGTCTGATTGGCTTGGGGGAGAAAGGCGCCAATACACAGTCTTCACCTTCTCCCAGAAACCCACTTTCTGCAGTCTTTTGGGCTCCTTACATTCCCATTGACTGGAGAGCAGGTCAAAGGCAACAAAGATGGCTGCAAACAAAAACAGTCTATGCAGTTTACACAGAGTCCAACGATTCATATTGTTTTGACATTAAATGTCCCCAGAGTTTAGAAGCTGCCCCTCTGACCTATTTTCTGGTGGCAGAGTGGGGCATGACAAAATCTCCCCATCTGTCACTAGTGCCACAGTGCTGTCCCCCTAGACAGCAGGCAGAGTATTTAGTTACAATACAGCCTCAGCTGCTCTTAAAGAAACAGTGCGCTTTTAAGCGCTTAAACAAAGTTCATTTTTCTCCTTCTCTCCCTCCCTCCCTCCTGTGTGACACCAGATCACTCACATGTGTCTTTTGGGGTACCAGGAGTCAGAGATAGAAAGGGGACTTCATTATAAGCCATAGGGCAGCTTTTACTACTGAGTGCCATAGCGCTATTAGGATCTGTGAGTGGACTGCTGCAACTTGCATGTTCGAGCAGGTGCCAGCTCGAATGTGCGCACACAAGACTATGTGGTACTCCACTGGGTTACTCAGTGCACTCTGCACAGTACCACTGAACTGGCAGTTTCATTTTTTAATACCATGCTCCTCCGGTCCTCCACAGCAAAGCAGGCACACAGGGACCAGCAGGAACAACAAAGGGGGCATCATGGACTGAGACTGGCAGGACCAGGTGGCCAGGAGGCTAAACAAGATATGGCCCACCAATAGGGGTTACATAGTGGTGCACTTTTTCAGAGACTTCAAGCTGTTTACATTAAGAGTGACAGCTGTGAAGGCCTCCATCAATAATACTGTAGAAAGAAAAAGACCCACCACATCTTCATCACAAAGAATTACCCCAACCCACAAAGATTGGAATCTTGTGGAACCCCTTTTCTTCTTCGAGGAAGAATTTTCTGAGGTGGAGTTAGCTGGATCTGAGGAAGGGTCTCTCTGAGAGGGGATTGAGGAGACTTCTGAGTTCTCATCTTTCTCCTCCGAATCATCCAACATTTTCCCTTTCTATAAGGTCAAGAATCTGTTTCTGATAGGAATGGAGGCACCCATCACGACCTTGGGTTTGCCGCTGCACCTACTCTTTTTCCTTGGTACTATAACATCCCTGCCTTCTGAGGAAGAAGGGGCTTTTGTGGTTACATGGGAGGTGGAGGGGCAGTGAGGGCATATCCTGTTTCCCCTCTACTACCTCCCTTGAAACCTTCTATGCACTCTGAAAAACAGTAGCCTGATCAATATATTGGTGTAAGTCTGGTGGAGTATCTCCATGTTCTCAGTCATAGCCTGTATTCCAGGGTGCTCCACAGTGTTAAGCACTGAGAGGCAGGCTGAATCAGAAATACCACCTTTTTGGAACTCCAGCACAAATGTGTTGTGGTCTGCGGAGGATGGGGAGGCTCCAACAAGGTAAGGGCTGGTATTTCTTGCCTGTAAGAGGTTCTAGCAGCCATTCAGCAACTTTTTTTGCAGTACAGGATTGCTAGGCATTCCTTATGAGAAGGTCCTGGTCATGTCCATCCTCAAGGTTGTGGAAGGCCTAGGGGCAATTCCTGTAAAATTGGCCCTTCTCTTCCCATAGGTTGCAACAAAATGGATTGGGGCAAGTGGGACTGGTATGGCCATATTCCAAACAAAGGCCACATCTGTGCTGATCACAGGCACTACTAAAATGTTTCAGGGAGTCACATTTATAGCTGGAATAGGGCTGCCCCTGATAAACCCCCCCCCATCCCTGCCAAGAAAAAAACTACTAGGCAAATGTTGTAGCCCATTACTTCCATATTTCAGCTCCACATGGAATTTTCACCCCCCCAGTCCATATTTTCTCCATGTCCAAAACAGGAATATGATCATCTACAACATCATACTCTGTCTGAGCTAGGCAGAAAGTGACGTTCGTCATGCTAGCCCCTTCATTCCTGATTAGAACTGTTACAGTCTTAAATGCAGGCTTTGTTAGTGGGATGGCTAAGAATGCTGACCAAGTAGGGTTATCTTTAATGTGGAGTACTGGGCCCAGAATCTGTCCTGGGACTTCATCTGCTTGAAACTAATATCAGAAGTTTCTTCCCCCACCACATGTATCAGTGCATAGAGGTCTGAGGCAGAGAAATTTATGGATTCTCTAATTAGAGTGCATGTGATGTAAGTCTAGACCAGTGGATTCTCCATACCCCACAGTATAGCACAATCTAACTGCACTGCACCACTGTGCAGGCTCAGTCTTTGCAGTGAACAAGTCCAAGAATTTTGTGGGGGGTGGCCACCTCTTGGAACAGCTGTAGCACACACAGGACAGTCTTGTAAACAGGGATTTCTTTCCTTAACATGTTTATTCCTGTATAAAAATAAAGATTTAATCAATCTATCTATCTGTCTGTAGACTGAACCATAGCACTGGGTCTTCCTTCTCTAGGAGGATGTGGGGGTAGGGTCAGGAACAGTCTCTGGGCCAATGAGTGAGGTGCAGAAAGACCACTAGGTTGTGGCTGAAGAATGGAAGGGCCAGGGGAGAAGCTGGCATGAGGGCCCATAGGGCATGGAGTCATAATGTCATGGACGATACTGCACACACCACAACTGCACAGCAGCAAACAGCGTGAAAACACGCTCAACCATTTTCCTTTTGTTTTGCAGGGGGCTTCGCCCCACATGCCCCCCACACACCCCAGACTTATTATAATCAACTCTGAGGGGGTGTAGACATAGGGGCAAAAAAAACAATTATAAAAGTAATAGATTCCCAAGTCAGAAATGAAACCTCATTCCCCAACCCCTTCCACTGCAGTGTCGGGTGCTCTAGCCACTCCACCATGGGAGTGGCTCGACCGAGCACCCGACCGGCAGTGTTCATTTTCACCTCCTCCTTTGTGATGAGCATCAGGGGTAGTGATACTTTTATACCACTGTAATTCCCCTGTCGCTCTAAAGGTATGCATTCTATTCGCAGCAAGGTCGTGCTGTGCATGGTTTTCTCTACACTGGTATGACCCAGTAGCATGACATGTATACCTCCTTCTCCTTGGTCCTCCCAAGTGGCCATCTTGCTGTGCAGCAGTCTGACCAATGACACCGCCCTCCCTCCAAAGAGTAGGGGATTTCCCCCAGTTCCCTGGCCAACATTCCTCTTTCTATAAAAACGTTTGTGCAGCTATCCAAGGCTGTGTGCCATTGTTAATGTGTGAAATGACTTACATGTTTATGATCACATCACTGCCAGTCTCTCATTGCTTGTGATGCACTTTTGGATACAATAAATATGAAAAATGTAAAATCAATGGTAGTTCTTATTCTTCTTCATCTTCTTCCTCTTGCTCTTCTTCTTCTTCTAATTTTTCCTTTAAAAACACAGAGTGTCCCTTTGTCATTTCATCTCTGTAATTCCTTAACAGTTGTATTAGTTCTGATGGTGGCATACTTGGCATCTTTCTATAATCCTGGAGAAGCGGTCCTGAAGTTGTCCTTTCAGTGCTTAGAAAAATATAGACCTTTTTATCTGTTTTATAATTTGTTTACTAAGGATAACTCAGCTGAGATGTGGCCAGGATACTGGCAAGCAATGTCTCTAACCCAACCCAACCCAATCCAACCCAGTTCTGTTTTCAGTAACAGTAGGTCCTTCTGCTGGGTGGGCACTGGACACTGGGCATAACATGACCCAAGAGTACTGCTTCATTGTGCCACCCTGGAGTTTTTGCATATTCTCCCTCCTCCAGGACAGCAGTGCAATGTGCTCCCAGATACACATGCAACTTTCATGTATGGGACTGCTCTGCATATCCTTCTTGCCTCTGTGAAGTCTGTTGTGCCACTTCACCTGTGAAATCACTCAAATCAAGTATTTAAACAAGTACTCTGATACACCCTATACTGATGCCATGATAAATGTTATATTTAGGGATGCCCAACAGGGCAACATACCTGGCTGTATATACAGTCAGAAGATTTTGAAAGACACAAGTCTTGTATTTACAGGAAACAAGTACTGTGATGGACACTATGCTGGTGCCACAATAACGTTTATATTTAGGGATGCCCAACAGGCTGAAATGCCTGGATGTGGAGTCAGGAGAGTTTTTGAAATTCAGATCTGGTATTCAGACAAGTACTGAGATGCACACTGTGGTGGTGCCATGTAACTGCTATATTCATGGGTGCCTAACAAGCTGAAATGCTTGTATGTGAAGTAGGGAGACTGGGAAAATCATGTCTTGTATTTAAATAAGTACTGTGATACACATACCGTATACACTCGCGTACAAGTCGGACTTTTGGAAGTTATTTTTCAGTCTGAAAACTCATGTTCCGACTTATATGCGAGTCACTGAAAAAATCTGAAAATCAGAGTCAGTTAAAAAAAAACTGATGATCTCTGTCCCCACAGCTACTTCAGTGCTGACACCTAATCAACCTGCCATTTACAGATAGCTAGCCCTATTGCCCGAGTAACACCCATTACATGCTGGTCTATTGTCTGCTGCTTTTGAGTGCTGCTCACTCTTAATAAGATGCATTTGCAAACGATTAATCAATTTAGCAGTTTATCAGTTTAGCAGATCAGATAAATGTAGTTCCCTTTACTGTGGTCTAGTACTTGTCACCCCGATTTCAACATGCAGTCCACAAAAAGAAAATGTTGTGCCTACAATGCCGAATTGAAGTTACTAATTGTATGCTTCGCAGAATCCCATTCAAATGTGACAGCAGAGTGGGAGTTCTGTGTGAATGAAAATCTAATCCAGGACTGGGGAAAACAAAAAGCATCTCTGCAGTTTGCCGACAAGACTGTGAAGCATTTGAAGTTAAACCCCTCATCTGTTTCCTCTATCGAAGCTGAACCCAGTACCTGGGTGCAGGAGCTAAGGCAGCAGGGGTGCCAAACTTGGATTTTAAAATGATGAATATAATAAATATTTTTCATGTGCTCTCTTTCAATTTCATTTATTTATATATTTCTATACAATATGATTATATACCATACAATATGGTTTCATTCCTTTATTGTTTGTAATCTCCTGGGTCGCACCTCAAAATAGTCGCCTTGTGGCAATGGCACCCACCCGGTAAACAAAAACAAAATAAATAAATAAATAATTATTTCCACAGTGGTGGAATTTGTAGTAGTAAAAGACATACCTGACTTATACATGGGTCACAGGCTGAGGCATAAAATTACAGTCTGAATAATGGTTCCTGACTTATACACGGACCGACTTATATGTGAGTATATACGGTAATGCTGGTGCAATGATAAGTGCTATATTCAGCTATGCCCAACCAACCAGAATGCCCATATGGACAGTCAGAATATTTTGGAGAACTCGGGTCTGGTATTTAAGCAAGTACTGTGATGTACACCATTCAAAAATGACCATGCTAATGTCAAACAGTGCTCCAACTCTGCAGGTAAATATCAGCAAACAGAAATGAAGTATGCATTTAAGATATGTATAAATGGGTACAAAAGTGCAAAATTTATTTGGGCAACAAGAGCTCCTCTGGAAACTGTTTCAGCTGTATGTGCTTGCTCCTCATCAGAGGGTAGACCAAGATGGTGCATGAAGGGTTGGTGCTAGTCACGGTATTTGACCTGTTAACAGCTCTATTCTTCATGGATGGATGAGTTTGAGGCTGAAGGGGTGGAGGTGGTGGGTCTTGGAGGGTGGACTAGGGTTGGGTAATACTGTGTTGTGCCAATGATTGTGCGGGTGGGGGGCCTAGACAATAAGGTCAATTATAACTGAGATCAGAAGAATGATCAGTGGTGGGGGAGGGCCTCTAGACTACAATCAATAACTTTAACACATGTCACTCAGGTTGGGGGGTGGGAACCAGTAGACTTCCAGGGACAGCTTTAACATGTATTGAAACAATGATTGGGGTTGGGGGGGTGGTCACTAGACTACCATGGATAGTTTTACCTAAGATCAGAGCAGTGATGTGGGGTAGGGGCGGCCTCTACACCACCAGGGATGTCTTTAAGATATATCAAAACAGCAGTCAGTGGGTGGACCACTAGACTACCAGGGATGGCTTTAACATATAATAGAACAGTAATTGGGTGTGGGTACTAGACTATCAGAAAATACATCGGGCTACATAAGAACAGTGACAGGGGAAGCACCATCATGCCAGTTAGTACTAGGCTCGTGGAGGCAATAGTTAGCATGGCACTAATGACTGGTTAATACATCCACACAGCTTTGAATATGCCAGAGTATACAAGGCACTATCAGGCACCTGAAATATTTTAGTGGTGGCTCACTTCATGTAGTAGCTCACCAATTGTGCCTTATATTATAGAGGTCAGAGCAGCGACAGCGCTAGTGCTCTCCTCCTTCAGGGAGGGAGTGTTGTGAAGCAGTGTTACCTGTCCCTAAGCAGTAGCTGGGAGATAGGTTGCAGGGATGGCAAAAGGAGAGTGTGAGGGCAGCAGGTGTGTGGAAGTGTGCATGGTGCCATAATTTACACCATTGCATGCATGATCCTTTGTGCCAATGGGGAGGGGAGAAAACTAGGAACTTCCCAACTAGTAGGATGATTTCTAACCATCTGCAGACTCTGCACCCGACAACCAGGTGCTGCCATGAAATCAGGTCCATTCGGTGACTGGGGATGGGGAACCCCGCCACCCCCTGCTGGGAGGGGTGGGAGTAAGCCCTGGAGGAACACACAGGCAGGGTAAATCTTAGGGATGTCAGGGTAACAGGGCTGAGGGGGCTGGCAGAAAGGGGGCCATTCAGAGCTCAGGGGATAAAAAGCACTAACTGCAAAAAAATAAAACCCAAAAAAACAATCATAGCACTTTTTGCAGTTCTGCTTCCTGGGCACAGACATGGTTAATGACGCACTGACCCTGTCCGTTAAGCTAATTGCTTTGAATATCCTGACCTTAAAGTGCTTTGTAGCAGTTCATTCTGCTGCATGTATTTTGTGAATTCCTTTCTGATTGTTTTGTGGTGTTTTGTAAACAAATTCTCTACCAAAATTGTTTTTGCGGCTTAAGTTTAGAGGCATTTCTTTTTTGCATGATGGTGAGTGATAATAAGATGGGAAAATCAGGAACAGGGACCCATGAATGTGGTGGACATAGTTAAGTGTGGACCATGATTTGTACATTGTTAAGAAAAGTGATGATGGTGGTGAAGGTGTTACTGTCACTGGCCTTTCAGTGCCCAATGTGTCCACACTAGGGGTCTTTAGCAGCAGGTATTGGCATTGATATTCTTTGTGTAAGGCAGGATGTAATAGATCAAAAGCGGATGATGCCCAAGCCCAGCGTGAAAGGTAGGCTGTTAAATCTGTGGTGGATATAGTAGCACCATTGATGCATGCAGGAGCTGCAGCGGCTGGTGGAGGTGGACACAGTTCCAGTGGCTGTGGTCACTAAATTATGAGTGATTAACAGAAAATGGAAGTGGAATCCACAGTTTGCAGGGTATTCTGAGGGTTACATAGACCACAGCTTTACAAACCATGAAACAATCTCTCAGAGCTTTCATACTGTGTCGCATAATTCTGCAAAGAAGAATTGTGGAATGCAAATCTGCCATTCACAATTGCATTGTTAAAATCCAATGGTTCACACACTGGTATGTTACATGTCACTCCTACCTCTTTACTCTCTCCTCTAAGTTACCCAAGCATCTCTCCTAGTTATGCCAATATCTTCCAGATACAGCAGTGTCTACTCTCAGTTATACCACTGTCTCAGTTACAGCAGTATCTTTTTCTAGTTGTGGCAGAGTCTTTTGTCAGTTATACCAGTGCCTTCTTCCAGTTACATACCAGCATATCAGTTACAGCAGTCTCCTACCAGCTACAGCAGAGCCTCCTTTCAGTTATGGTGGAGTCTGCTACCCGTTACATGAATGTCTTTTTCCCCATTTATGCCAGTGTCTATTTTTCAGCACTGTCTCCTCACAGTTATGTGGTGTGCTGTCAAAATGACAAAAGCAAAACAGCGAGGTAGAAAATAGCACCATCATAACAGCGTGTGCAGTTTTGGAGTTAGTTTATGTAATCTAGCATGGTTTTGGACCGTGCCATTTTCTGGCGCCATGCGGCTCCCTTTTTTGTCTGCGCCATTTTGCTTTCACCATTTTGACATGGAAACCAGTTATACTAATGTCTCAGTTTCAGCACTGTCTCCTCTGAGATATGGCATAATCTCATTCCAATTATACCAGAGTGTTTTTCCAGTTATACCATTGTCTGTTCCCAGTTATACTAGTGTCTCTCTCCACCCGGTTACATCACTGTCTTTCCAGTTCTGGCAGTGTCACAGCTGAGTTGCAGCAGTGCCTGTCAAGTTACAGCAGTATTTCCTCCAAGTTGACAGTGTATCATGACCCTCCCAGTTATAGGAGAGTATTCCACTCTCCTCCCATTTGCATGTGTCTCACCACAGCAGTTATGCCTATTTCTTATTCCAGTTATGCCAGTGTCTACTCCCAGTTACACCTGTGTCTCAGTTACAGCAGTGACACCTCACATTTGCATCAGTTTCTTCTCCCAGTTATAACAGTGTCTCCTCTTCCAGGTCACAGAGTCTCTTCTACACCAGTGTTCTACTTACCATATAACAGAATGGTGGAGTCAATTCCTTAGAAAGACATTCTATGGTTTACCAGATCAGTCCACAATACTGTATTTACCAAATGTCCACAACTTAAGGTGGAATTTCATAAAATGTTCCTCCATTTTTCGAAACATTCCACAAAAGTGAATTTTCCCTTTATGAAAATTTCACAGCAGCATTTAAATTTTAATCAACACTAATATTTAGACACAATTCAGCTTGTATTTCATATCTTCTATGGATTTATGACACCCTCTTATTTATTACTGAGGAAATCTCAGTAGTAGGGGATGGGAGGGAGGGGAACATGGGAGAGGGGGATGGAAGGGTGATATCGCTGATGACTCCGTAGTTAAGGGTATTCTCTGGGGAAAGAAGGGGAACACGGATGCCAAGATGAAAGTGGTGTGTATGCCAGGAATGACAGTAGGAAAGGTGGGTCCAAAAATTGGGGAGGTGGTAAAAGGGAGTAGGAGTGAACCAAGCATAATTATACACCTAGGCACCAACAACTAGCGGGAGAGGAGGTAGAGGTGGTAAAAAGTAGGTCCAAGGGGTTGGGGAGGACCTGTAGGGAGGTGGCAAAATCACTGGCATTCTCGGAGGTGATCCCAGCACCAAAAGCTAGCACAGTAATTAAAATTAGGATAGAGGAATTCAATATATGACTGTGGGATGGTGCAAGGCGGAGGGGTTTAACTGCATAGTAGACTGGGGAAGGCTTGGTCAAATAAATCTCTCTATGCACCTGACAGACTACACCTCAACAGGGAGGGCTCAAAGGTACTCAGGGACAACCTGGGGGGTACATTACTCATAAGCTTAATTTAAACTACTGGTGGGGACAGGTGGGCCTCAGGGCACAAAGAACCCAGGAGGTGGACATAAATGGACTTCCCCCAATAACAATAGAGGGAGACTAGAGGGTGAAGGGGGAGTAGGGCACTTTGAAAATGGGGGAAGGGAAAGCATATGGAGACAAAGAGGAAGCAGAAAGCAGAGAAAACATTGGGGGCTCAGGTACAATGTGGAAGGTGGTGTCTCTGAATGGACATAGTCTCAGAAACAAGATGGATGATCTGCAAGCGCTACTTGCAGAAGGGAGAGTGGACACTGTGGCAATAATTGAAACTTGGGCCACATCTAAGCGTGACTGGGACCTCTCAATTCAGGGATATAAACTTTACAGGAGGGACAGAGCAGTAGGTAAAGGAGGAGGGGGTGGAAATATACATTAGTGAAGGTATGACAAGTACAAGGGAGGAGTCAGAAAAGGGTAGAGTGGAAGCAATGCGGCTTCAATTACAGACATGTAGAGTGAGGAAGGTGAGGTTGGGGGTGGTTTACAGACCAATAAATTAGGATGAAGAAATGGATAAGGACCTGAGTTCACAAATTCTGAAGGCCGCAGAGAAGTGTACAGTGGTAATAGTGGGGGACTTCAACCTGCCCAGGGTGGACTGGAGTGTACTGACCACAACATGTGCCAGGAGTCAGGAAATTCAGGAAGTGATTCACAATGGTTTCCTGACTCAAGGTGTCACTGAACCCACCCTGGCAGTGGCGGCTCTACACCAGGGCCCGCCAGGGCACGTGCCCCGGTAAAAAAATGCTGTGCCCCAGTTGGTGCCCCATATGGTGCAGAGCTTCCCCCCATAGTAACAATATATCAGTGCCCTGGCTGCCATCAGTTGTGCCCCAGCTGTGCCCTGGTAACCATTTGTGGCTAGAGCCGCTACTGCACCCTGGAGGAGGCAATCCTTGGCCTGGTGATCAGGAATAGAGAGCACATACAGGATATAACAGTTGGGGAGCCACTGGGTGGAAGTGATCATCTCTCAATGTGGTTCCGGCTGGTCATGGGCAGGGAAAGTGTCCCCACTAAAACCAAAATCCTGGACTTTAGGAAGGCAGACTTCAGGAGAATGGACAAGGTACTAAACAGTCACCTAGTGAAAATTACAGCAACTACTGTATGGGGGTAGACCAAAAATGGACTATTATTAAGGAAAGATTAAGGGCTGCAGTGAAGTAGTGTGCTAGGTGCAAGAGGAAGAAAGCAAAGATCCAAGCACCCAGCTGGTTCAGCTTTGAGGTAGCCGAGGCAGTGAGGAATAAGAGACTGACCTAGAGGAAGTTCAAGAAGACCAAGAGAGAGGATGACAGAGTAAAATAGTAAGGGATGGTGAAGGAAGCAGGGAGGGTGGTTCGGAGAGCCAAGGCCCAGAAGGAACTTCAATTAGCAGAGGGTATTAAAAAGGGGGAGAAGGCTTTCTTCCACTACATAAGTGGGAAAAGAGTCAAGAAAGATGGAATAGTTAGACTAAGTCAAGGAGATGGGTGGGTGGAGGAGAATAGGGAGAAAATGGAGTTAATGAATACTTCTGCTCTATCTTCATGAAGGAGAAAGACAGACTGATGCCAACGAGGGGGGGGGGAGGGACAAGAAGGGGGAGTAGGACAGATGGGGCAAAAATGCAATTCTGATTCCATTAAATAAATAAAAAATAAATAGAAAGGGAAAGAGTGTAGAAAGGGTTGCTAGCACTGAGGTTAGACAAATCACCAGGCCTGAATGGAATACACCCTAGAGTGCTGAGGGAACTGACAGGGGAGCTTGTGGAGCCACTGGCAGACCTGTTCAGTTGTTCACTGGAGTCAGGTATCGCAGGACTGGAGAACAGCACATGTGTTGCCCCTCCGCAAGAGTGGTGCCAGGGATGACCAAGGGAACTGCAGACTGGTCAGTCTCACTTTGATAGTGTGAAAGCTTGTGGAGACCATACTGAAGGAACTATTGACGGAGCTTCTAGAGGAAAATGGTCTCCAGGATGCAAGGCAGCATGGATTTATGGGTGGGAGGTCTTGTCAAATGAATCTGATTGACTTCTTTTTTTCTTAACAAATCTTTATTGACTTTTTTTTTTATAGTTTACAAACTATTGAATCAACAAAAACAAACCTGGACAAGCCAGGGTACACAGTCCAAAACTGACTGTGAGAATTATGTACAACCCCATATTTACATGCACAGCAGGAATCCGTCTCCAGAAATACAAAAAATACAATTAGCGGGGGGTCACGTGATGCGCATGGAGTGAAGCAGCAGCTCTCCGGGTCTCCCTCTTCTGCTTTATTGAATCTGCAATTTTGCACTGCCATACGGGGCTAGTAGTTATCAGGACACTATTTTCAGCAAGCGGAGACTGTTTTTAAATGAAAAACGGATCACGCCCGTTTCGGCAAAATGCAGTGGATGCTGAGCTCGAAGCTAAGCGGCCGCGACGGAGCTCGTCGCCATGACCACGAGAGGAAGACATTACGCCATCCAAAATTTATGGAGATCTGGCAACGATAAAAGATGCGGTGTTTAAGCTAATAGAGGAAGTTTCAGAAATAAAGCCAGCCCTGACCCAGCTCGCGCGAAGGGTGACAGACGCAGAGGCGAGAATTTCCTCTATTGAGAGAGCCATGGATAAATCAGGGCCTACCATAACTGAATGCAAAAGGAGCATTAACAAGCTAGAGGACCGCCTCGATGACTTAGAGGGCCGCAACAGACGAAACAACTTGGTGTTATTGGGTCTCCCAGAAGGGGAGAAAGGGCCGACCACTATTCAGTTTTTACAGAGGCTCCTTAAAAAATCGGCGGGGCCCTCACCAAATGGGCCAGAATATATTATAGAGAGGGGTCACCGGGCCCTTAGAGCCAAACCCCTCTCCTCAGAACCACCGAGGCCAATAATTTTTAAACTACTTAATTACCTCGACTGTGAGCATATTTTAAGAGAGGTCAAGAAGCTAGCAGCTTTCCAGTGGGAGGGCAAGAAACTGCGATTAGTGCCTGATTTGACATGGAAAATGAGGCAGGCTCGGGTGAGCTACAAGCCGATTACCTCTAAGCTGTGGGCCGCAGGGATTCGACATCGTCTATTATATCCTGTGAAGTTAGAAGTCACAGTCAAAGAGGGCCCTAAGAGGTTTAATTCAGCCGAGGAGGCGCTGACATCTTTGAAATCCCTGCTACCTGACCTGTTTGCCAAGGGTGAAATCTTAAGTTTAGCCACCTATTTAATCTACAGGACTGCGGCCTGGACTCTTTCATTTTGTGTTAATAATCTTAACTTGCCCTTTTATGGAGACATTTAACAAGTGGTAATCTCTTAGTGTATTACTAGCTTAGTCCTTGGTAAGACTGAAGGGCATAGTGTGTTTTTGACATGAAGTCATATTCAGCCCCTAGACATGTTGTCATGGGGAGTACTGGAAACTAAGTTCGGTCACATGTTACCTACATATTTAAGTAGACAATCCGGGTTTTAGCTAAAGAAGGGGCGGGGGACTATGCTTTCAGCTAACGGTTTACAGTATGTATATTAATGAGGATATATGACTTAAACTGCCTGTATTTGTTTTATTAAGATGGTGCTGGATCCTCTTTATGAAGCTTAGTTGGTTGGGGACTTTAGAGTTTATGAGGCTTCTCAACTGTAGGAACCCCATAGAAAGGAGTTTTTACAAGTTTTACATGTTATGCTATTATATGGAAGCTAAGGGGCATATCATTAGGCATGATTTTATGGCAGGATTAGTTGTCCTATTTTTGGACTATTGCTGACATTTTTAGTTGTGGGCAGGTTGGCCTGAATCTAATTTTTCCAGGTATTACTTGAGCCTTGCACCTAGGCTAGGTGCACAGGGCGCTATGCAGGATTACCGTTGTTTTCCTTTCGTGCTTAAAGGATTAGAGGTATCTACAGGGTTGGCCTGTAGTCTACTCTTTAATTTGGTTAAAATTATGCTCCTTGGCTCCCATTAATTTGGGCTTTATTCTCCTACTTACTTGCTGATTAAGTGTTCTGAATAAATGTTCTTTCATTAGCCTAGGCCTGGGACTGGATTTAACAGGTTCATATATTAAATATTTAAGACTATCTTTTAAATGGGGGGGGGTGTATCCATCTCTATGTTGCACCACGTTCCAGTGGATGAGAAGTTGGCTTCGGGCCAGGAGGGAAGGTTTTAAGTTAATCATTGATGTAGTTTTTTTGTGGGAGGAGGTGAACTTGGAGGATGTAGTCCTTTTGTCAGGGGCTAGTACGGGGGGGGCAGCTATCCCAATATTCCTTTAGGTTTTTGGCAACAAAATGGCTAATAGGTTGAATATTGTTTCTTGGAACATTAAGGGAGGAAAGGACAACTGTAAAAAATTTGTTATCTTAAATCACTTAGCCCGCTTGAAACCAGCGATAGTGTTTTTGCAAGAAACCCACGTCCTTTCTGATCGTCTTGCCCACTTCAAGAAGAAGTGCGTGAACCAGGTTTTTGGTGTGGGGTTTTCATCAAATAGTCGAGGGGTTGCCATTTTAATTGCTCATGGGATTCCATTTACCCATTCAGAAATAATCTCTGATCCGCAGGGTCGATACATATTTGTCTCAGGCAGTATAGGTGGGTTCAATTTAGTGTTAGGATCAGTATATGGACCTAATTTGGATTCACCTGTTTTTTTTATTCAGTTGGGTCTGGTTTTGGCGTCCTTTAAAAATGTGCCAATAATTTTGGGTGGTGACTGGAATTTAGTCCAGTTTAATCGGTTGGACCGATCACATTATAAAGGATCACTTCCCTCCCCAGCACAGAAAGCTCTAAGAGAGTTCACGTTATCATCAGGTTTAGTAGACCCTTGGCGTATCATGAACCCCAATGTCCGTGAATACACCTTCTCCTCTGTGGTACATAAATCACACTCGAGGATCGACTAATTTTTGGTTAGCCAATATAGTTTATCCTGGGTAGTGGAGGCCACAACTTTGCCCCATGTAATTTCTGACCATTCTCCTGTAAATATTGTGTGTTCTTTGCCCCTACAGTCTCCCAGGTCATATTCATGGTCTTTAAATAATAATATTTTAAAGGATCCCAAAGCCTTAACTGGATTTAGATCCTTTTTGGAAAACTCTATTAATAGTAGTTGGGGTTCTATTATAGCTGTGGATCAAACTTGGGTGGCTCTTAAATCTATGTGGCGAGGGGAGTTGATACGTATTGGTACGGTATGCAAAGCAAAAACAAGACAGCTTTTAGAAGAATGTTTAAAGGAGATCAAGGAATTAGAAAATATACGTGACAGCCGGAGAACTGAGGAGCAAGAGCGAAAACTAATAACTTTACGAACATGGTATGCAGATAAACAGAGGGAGAAAGTTATTAATGTAGCCTCTAGAGTTAAGGCCTTATACCTAGGGCAGGGTAGCAGGGCGGGGAAACTGCTGGCTTGGCAGTTGAAGCAAAAATCTTCGGCCAAGTGGGCATCTCTAGTTTCGTTAGACGCAGAAAAAGCTTTCGACTGGGTGGAGTGGACTTTCATGTTTACTACCCTGGCGAAACTAGGTCTTCCTGCTAGATTTATTCACATGGTTCAAATCTTGTACTCATGCCCCTCAGCAAAGATTCTATGCAATAACTTAATCTCTGAAGCTTTTCCCCTATTAAGGGGTACCCGACAAGGCTGCCCTTTATCATCTTATTTATTTAATTTGTACATTGAACCATTAATTAGATCTATCAATGTAAATAAGGAAGTCCAAGGGCTTAAAATAGGCGACTTTGAATTCAAATTGTCAGCATTTGCTGATGACTTATTATTACATATTTCTAATACTACTTCTTCCCTCCCAAAGTACTTGATTTAATTACCAACTTTAGTGCGCTTTCTGGATATAGCCTAAACAAAGCTAAAACATCTGTATACTCCCTTTCTCCATTTCTTCAGAAGGGTTGGTGCCTTTCTTTGGGACTCCGTTGGCAGACCCAATCATTAACCTATTTGGGCATCCAAATAACTAAGAACTTAGAGGCCCTGGCCAACTTAAATCTTAGACCTTTATTTAAATCAATAAAAGAAGACTTGGAAAGATGGTCAAAACTTCCGTTGACTTTTTCGGTAGAGCCAATACGCTTAAAATGGTGGTTATGCCCAAACTTTTTATCCATTATCGAATTTAAATGTTTATCTGCTAAAGTCCTACTTTAAACCGCTCTACAAATATTGCTCAGAGTTTTTGTGGAATGGTAGACCCCCTAGAAGGTGTTATTATAAACTTGCCCGGCAGCGTAAACCAGGAGGCCTTCAATTGCCGGATTTTTACGTATACTACTTAGCGATTCACATGGCAAGGTTGGCTGCATGGGCCTGTGAGGAGGAAATTTCTCACCCCAGACTCCAATTGGACCGACTATTTATTAAAAGTTTCAAGCTCGACTTAGAGTCTTTGCTATATATTCCATGGGCCAAGGTTCCGAAGATGGTTAGATGTACCCCGCTTGGGTGGGATATAAAAGCCTTGCATCAATATTATGCAAAGTTCAACATTTTGCAATTATATGATTTATCTCAACCCTTACTAAGAAATCCGAATCTTGTAATTGAGAACCAACCGATATCCAGTTTTGTAGTAACAATGGCTGCTAAACCACGAGTTAATGATTTTTTTTTAAATAAGTCATACTTCCATTTCAAGTATTGTGGAAAAGGTTGGAGTGAGAGTCCAGTCCTTTTTAAAATTAACCCAAATAATAAGCAGTGTTAAGTCCTATTTCTATAAAGGTCCTGGGCCGGAGATCTTGGGAACTATGTTTAGTAAGCTGAAAGAGTTTATACTATCGGGCAAAGCGATCTCCAAGATCTATAAATATATTATTGTTAGAAGAGATTCTAATGTGTCCCCGACCCCGGCTTACTGGGAATTAAACTTGTCCTTGGGCAAATCACCAGAAATGTGGGAGAAGGTCTGGGTCAACACCTATAAATATGTTAAACAGGATAGATTGAGAGACATTCAATTTAAGTTACTACACAATCTATATTTTTCCCCAGCTAAACTTTCTAGACTAAACCATCGATTTTCTGCAATATGCATAGATTGTAATGACCCTCTTGCATCTAGTTACCATAAGTTTTGGACTTGCCCCAAAATTTCAGGACTGTGGCAATTGGTGAAGCAAAGGAATTCAATTTCACGACCTTTTTTTTAACCGAGGTCTGCATATTTGGGATGTTTGGTAATGTACCTGGCAAGTTATCTAAATACCGAATGGCAATGGTAGCATCTGTCACCAAGTTAATAATTTCGCCATTGAGAGATGATTGGACCCCATCATTTGGGAATGGTGGGATGAATTTTGATGCACTGAATGCAGAAAGATCGGTTTTCTCATTCCTTAACGCTTCACTGAAATTCCAACAATGTTGGGGCAGTCTGTATCAAAGTCTTAAGGACAGGTACGGTTATTAGAGCTGTGTATTTCTTTTCTTTTACCTCATTGGTGTCGACCCTTGTTTGAATTAGTTCCATGCATTGTCCTTTCCTCCTTTGCTCAATATGCACTAGACTTGCTGTTTTCTTCTTTGTTTGTCTAGGTGATGTCTTATGATATAATATTATCTATTGTGGGTTAATCACCGGGATAGCTGCCAGGGGCGGAGGGGGGGGGTTTCTTTTATTCTTTATGGGGGGACTTGGGTTTCTCTCTCCCCTTTTTTTATGTTTCTTCTATATTATTAATTTTACGGTTTGGGAATTGTATCTCCCTTTTGTGTTATTTAATTATTTTGGTATGTAATTTGTGTTGGAAATTGTTCAAAAAAGTACAGTTATTTGCAAAAAAAAAAAAATACAATTAGCTTTTCTAATATGTAATAATACAGCACACATCCCAACTTAATCGACTGTTACATATAATTACAACCCTACAAAATAAGAGAGCGGGTTATGCAGCTCTTTAAGAAAAGGAACAAAAACAAAAGCAAAATCCACCATAGTAGCATACACACTGTCTTATAGGTATTAACTTACCATTGACCTCTTTCCCCTCTGATACTCCCACTCAAGGGTGGAATCCTGCTGTGCCCCCTGGAAAGAGAGAGAGTCCCCATCCCGCCCTGGTGCCTGGTAGACCAGAGTCCCAAACTCCATCAGTTCTTGCTTGGATCATGTTTTGTCCATACCCTTGCATAAATAGTCAATAGAGTCAACTTAGTACAAATTTTTGACCACTTCTTCCTCCCACATATCAATCTCACGCTATTCGCAGCCTGACAGATGGACCTGTATTTGGGTACCTAGTCTCTGGAGGGCATAAATCACTTCTAAGGTTGACCATCTCTTCACATATAACCCTTTTTTTCCCCAACGAACAGAGTTGTTTCTTTATTCTACCCAGAGCCCCCATCAAATCCCAAATCCACTGCTTATACTTGTATACTTGATCGTCCTTCCAATGTTGAACCAAAAAGGATTTGACTAACGCAGTCATCAGAGACAGGTGGAATTTAGGTAAGACTCCAGGTATTGTTGACAAATCACCCAAGACACAAACCTCCGGAGTTATATATTCAGTATAGTTCAACAAAGGGTCCATACGCTGTCTAATTTCCCCCCCCCCACAGAGGCGAAATTTTGCAACATTCCCATAGCACATGTAAGAGGTCTCCTATTCCTGACTCACATCTGAAGCACAGGTCCGTCTGTCTAAGCTTTCTGTCATATAGTTTTACAGGGGTAAAATATGTTAAACACAATAAAAAACTGCTTACTCCTAAACTTGAGTATAGGTATGTACCTATAATTTTTCCAAATAGAATCCCAAACGAGATTTCTAGGAGCCATTACTTTATCCCAATATGAGACTTGTATGGGTGAGGTCGGACTAAGGAACTCCATCAAGACGCTATACACCTGCGATAGAGCACTTGACTTCGGGTCCACTCCCTCTAGATGATCCCAAGTAAAAGAGCTATCTAAAAACCCTCCATTCCTTTTCATCACCCCCCCTCCAGCAGTCGTGTCAGCTGAAATCTTCAAAAGAAAGGCAGTCCTTCCAATGAAACCGGTAGACTGACCCTTTCGCCCTGAATAAGATCCCTTACCTTTAGACCCCTCACTTGATTAACCCACAGGGCATTTAGTACCTGCCCCCCAATTTCAAAAGTGGGGTTACCCAAAATTGGTTGGTCCCAGGCTTTCGTCTGTACTTTTCTCTGTGCAGAGGTAAGGAGGGACCACCAGGCTTTTGCTGATTTCGCGATCGGATTCCTGCCCCTTTTAATAAACTCTTTTTCAAAATTGGCAAACAACATTGCTTCCGACGAGAGGCCACACTCTCTCAATATTTGCCTCTCCATTTGTAGCCATATTGGTGTATATGATTCCCTTTCCAAATTCCTAGCCCAATGAAGCATAAGACCCATTTGTCCCACCATGTAATATACGTGAAGATCAGGCAATTTGATCCCTCCCTTTGCCTGTGGTAAATGTAATACTTCATGCTTTCTCCTGGGTGGTTTAGCATTCCATAGAAATTCAGAGAGAAGCTTCCTAATTGTTCTAAACCATGTTATCTGAATGTCATAAGGGGCCATATACACTGGGTATAATAACCTAGGGAGTAGATTCATCTTAATAAGGCCCAGTCTGGCCATAAAATTCAACGGAAGATTATTCCATCTTAGTATGTCTCCTCTTATTACAGATAAAACCCCCTCCATATTCGCTTCTTCCCCTTTTTCTCCATTTGCTGTAATACATATACCCAAATACTTAATCCTATCTGCCTTCCACTGCATTTGTAATGGAGCAAAATCTGCCCTATATACATACGGGGTCAGGGGGAGAATCTGAGTCTTGGTCAGATTCAGCTTATAATTTGAAACCGCTGAGTATCGTCCAATTAAAACTTTTACTCCCTCAAAACTGGAAGCCGAGTCCTCTAAGTGCAAAAGAATATCATCAGCGAAAACTGAAAATTTAAGCTCCCTTCCCCCTAACCGTACCCCTTTTATAAGCTCCTCCTCCATTATGGCCCTCAACAGGGGCTCAAAATAGATGTTGAATAATATTGGTGATAGAGGACACCCCTGTCTAGTCCCATTTTTCAGCTGAATTTCGTGTGAAATATAGCCATTGCACAGTACCCTAGCCAATGGGGCCACGTACAAGTTTTTAATACCTCTGAGCAGGCCCTCCGGGAAGCCCATCTTCCTCATTGTGGCAAACAAAAAAAGATGGGAGACCCTAACGAACGCCTTTTCGGTGTCTAGCGATATCAAAGCTAAAGGTAATTGGGAATCCGGTGCATAGCTAAGAATATGATGTAACTTCCTATGGGTGTCATGACCCCCCCTCCCTGGCATAAATCCCACCTGTTCCTGACTAATTAAGCTTGGAGCAACACTAAGAATTCTGTTAGCTAATATTCTTGTTAAGATCTTAATATCCTGATTCATTAGAGCTATAGGCCTGTAGCTATCCACTCGATCCTTAGGTTTGTCTGGTTTAGGAATCAGTGATATGTATGCCTGGTACAGTGGTGGTGGAACATCCCACTTGCATAATAGTATTATAAAATTTAGCAAACTGGAAGTAAAGTCTGTATGTGAGTCTGATAAAACTTAGCTGTAAGACTATCTGGTCCGGGGTTCTACCAGCCGGCAGAATTGCACCACCTCTAATATCTCTGATTCCTTATTGAAGCACTAATTTCTGGTCTGTAGATGGTCAACACGGAGAGGTATTCCCTCAGGAAGGCATTGATTTCCCCTCTCCAGCTGAGTTTCCCACCCGATATAGGTCATTAAAGTAAGACACAAATGCGTTTGCCATTTGCTGGGAATCCGTTATAAGCTTCCCCCGTGCCAAATAGAGGTAATGGTTCTGCTTGCTTCCCATTCCCTGACCCTAGCTGCAAGTAAGCGCCCTGGGACATCCCCCTGCATTAGGTATTTAGCCTGAATCCTTTCCAACCAATATTCCACCTTCCCATACATAATTTCCGCCCATTCCCCTCTCAGTGTTTTAAGTTCCGAGTCAATTTCCCCGGAGGACCTCAGAGGAGATAACGAATCTATTGCCCCAAAATAAATTCCTCCTCTGCCTTCCTCAGTCTATTTCTTTGCGCTGCCAGACCCTGCACTATCCCCACATACAACACTTTACATGTTGGCCAAGCCAGATTTTGGTTTTGTAGAGAGGGTATTTAATGCTGTAAGATCCCACGCAAAGCTTCCTCTAATTCCTCCCGCACTACAGTCTCCGCCAGCAACAGATCATTCAATCTCCACTGAGCGGGTCTAGGGGGGGCAGGACTTGGTTCCCACATCAAGAAAATAGGAGAGTGGTCCGAGAGTACTCTGGCACCCGTCATTATATCCTTTACTTCCCTAAGTACTTCCCTATTAACTAGAAAAAAATCAATACGCGATTGAGTCTTGTGGGCCGTGGAATAAAAGGTCTTAGTATTGCCCCCCTTCGAGTGGGTCCTACTCGGATCCACCAACGCTGTCACTTCCAGCATCCTATTCAAGGCGGTCTGTACCCTGTTCAGGGTGCTACTAGATGGGGGTATCCTATCCTCCAGATTATTAAGACAAGCATTCCAGTCCCCAGCCAAAATGAGCGAGTCTGTAGAGATAGCTGCTATGTCCTTTTCAACAGAAGCAAAAAAGTCTGCAGTAGAGGGAATGGGACCATAAACAGAAGCCACTGACAGTGCCTTACCAGACAGAATTCCCGAGAGATATATCCCCCTGCCATCTTCCCTTACCAACACCTGCTCCACCTTAAATGCACAGGATCTTCTTATTAAGATCATCACACCCCCCAACGCCTTTTCCTTGCCCTCCCCATAGACTTGGCCCACCCATAGCCTCTTAAGACAGCTTAGTTCCTCCATTAGTAAGTGGGTTTCCTGTAAAGCAGCTATGTGAGCTCTCAAATTATTAATGTGTCTCAAAATAACCATTCTTTTACGTCTGCCTCTGAGACCTTTGACGTTCCATGAAATTATTCTAAAACCGGTCATTGTCCATCAAAAATGCGAGGTTTGTAAGGAGTGATCTCTTTCTCCATGCCCCTTTCACGGTCTACCTTCCCTTGATTTCCTCTCTTGGATTCTCTCTCTCTTTCCAGATCCCCCATGTCCTCCCCCCCGATCCTTCGATCGTCCTCCTAGCATAAATCGAATCATGGATGAACCCCCCTCTGTGCTCCTCCTGCCCTCTTTCAATAACCCTATCACTCTGAAAGCCTGCCCATCATCTAATCTCTCTCTGACTTTCTGCCCCTTGCTCCATTTTACTATCGTCCCCCTCAGTCTTCCCCCTCTTATCTCAAGAGCACCGGAAAGTAAAAAAAAAAAAAAGACTCTCCCTGCCATCCCAGTAGATGCAATCAGATATACTCCAGCATACTGCAGCTCATGGGTGGGTCGAGCCCCACTAAAGACTCGTCATGCTTTTGTTTAAGCTGATCCTTCTGACTCTGGCGAGCTTGCGATAGTGCCACCCTTGTATGTCCCACGGAAAGATCACCCTCCCCCTGCAAAAACCCTATCTTCGGTAGCCCCCGAATTCTTTCCACTAGATCCAGGGGAGTCCCCAATAAATCCCTAATACAGGCCACGAGACTTGACCCAACCTAACCCAACAAGTTTAGTATGACCGCCAAACATTCTATCAATATAAAAGTAAACATACAACCATAACTAGTAAATGTTTTGTCATCACTTTGCAACCTGTAAACATCCCTATTTTCCCCTTGTCCATGATTACTTAAGTCCAATCGGTGCATCCCTTTCCAACGCTAGTCCAGTTCAGGTCGGTGACTTAAACAGTTCAGGAAGTTCAACGCGCAAGCCTTCTAGAGCATCCCTCGCAGATAGGTATCGCTTCTCTCCCGATTGTAGTCTCACCATCAGTGTTGCAGAGTATTGCAGACAAAATTTAATGCCTGCAGATACAGCTTTTTCTTGATCTCTAAGTATTCCCTCTGTTTCTCCCTGACCGATGTGGTTTGATCTTGAAACATCCAGAGTGTTGTGCCATTCCATTGAAGTGTTTTATTATGTCTAGCCTTGAACAGTACATGAGACTTTTCTTTATAGTTGAGAAATCTCATAATGATCACCCTGGGTCTCGCTCCCGGCGGGGGTGTTTCCCTTAGTGCTCTGTGGGCCCTCTCAAGGTTGTAGGCTTCCCCGAATGGAGATGGGACCAACAATTTCAAAAGCATGTCCTGTATAAAGGTGACACAATCCGATCCTTCAGCCCTTTCTGGAAGCCCAGCCAGTATCAGGTTGTTCCTCCGGCTTCTCGACTCCTGATCATCCATTCTCTCCTCGAGTTTCCTGATTTACTTTTTGGCATTTATTAGCTCCTGTTCCAGCGTGGTTGATTTTCTTTCCTGAGAGGCTATCCTAGCTTCTGCGTCCCCCATGCACTGCGTGAGAGAGTGTAATGCTGGTCGCATGGTTGCGAAGTTCACCACCAACCCTTGCAGAAGTTTTTTAATCTCCTGGATATCCTCAGTAGATTGGCCTGTTCCCCCGTCTTTTCCCAGGTCCGCCTCTGTCTCCGTAGGGGTAGGGGATTGGGGCTTCGGCCTTTTGGTCACAGGGGATCTCGCTGCAAGAGGCTCTGCAACTTCAGCCTCCATCTTGCCTTTCGGAAAATGGCCTGTTGCTTCCGACTGCAGCGCCACAGACTTAGCGCTTATTCTACTCCCGGCTCTCTTTATTTTTAAACTTGCTGCCCAAAATTGAAACTGCCGAGCATTCCTCACTTTACTAGTTTAGTATCAGCTGAATCTGGCAGACCTCTGAGCTTCTAATGGGTAAACTCTTACATCGGGTCTTGGAGCAGCACCGAAGATGTCTCGATCGACTCAGCCCATCACGTGATCCTCCTGATTGACCTCTTTGACTAGATAACCAGAACAGTGGACAGGGGCCAAACAGCGGACATCCTCTACCTGGATTTCAGCATGCCTTTGACACTGTACCCCATAGAAGGCTGATTAGGAAGTTGGTGGACCTCAGAGTTGGAGAGAAGATGGCTAGATAGGTAGAAAACTGGCTAGGGAACCGGATCCAAAAGGTGATGGTGGGATGAGAGTTGCCTAGCACCAGGGTGGTCACAAGTGGTGTTCTGCAGGGCTAGGTACTAGGGCCAGTGCTATTCAAAGTTTTCATTAAAGATATTGGGGACAGCATCAAGGGCAGGATGTGTTTGTTTGAGGACAACACCAAGCTATGTCGGAGGGTGGACTCAGCAGAGGGGATACAGGACCTTAAAGAGGACCTTAGAAGACTTGAAAGGTGGTCTGGGATCTGGTAACTGAGCTTCAATGCCAAGCAGTGCAAGGTTATGCATATTGCAGCTCAAAACCCCAGGACAAAGTACAACCTACGAGGGGTATGGGTATCTTCCACACCGAAAAAAGATCTGGGAGTGATGATAACTAGTGACCTGAAGCACTCTACACAGTGCAAGAAAGAAGTGGAAAGTGCAAACAGGATCTTGGGGTGCAAAGCCAGGGGGATCAGCAGTAGGTGACAGGAGGTGATGATGCCCTTGTACAGGTCGCTGATGAGGCCACATCTGGAGTATGAGGTGCAGTTCTGGTGCCCATATCTGAAAAAAAGATATCAACCTGTTGGAGATTGCCCAGAGGAGGACTACGAAGGTGATTGCAGGGCAGCAGGGTAAATCATATGAGAAAAGACTGAGGGCCATAAACATGTACTCCATGGAGGACAGGAGGGAGAGAAGAGACATTATTGAGACCTTCAAGTACTTGAGAGGAATTAATAAGGTGAACAAGGAGGGTCTCTTCAGGCTATGCTTCAGCAGACCCTTGAGGGATCACAGCCTAAAATTGGGGGGGGGGCTGTTTAAGAGGGTGGTCAGGAGGTACTTCTTCACAGAAAGGGTGGTGACCAAATGGGGCATGCTTCCCAAAAAGATGATCTCAACGAGGACAGTTGGCAGCTTCAAGAGTGGCTGGGACTGATATAGGAGGAGGAGGATAAAGGTCATGGGAGGGGAGGATGAAAGGGATGAGAAGGTCAGGGAGGGGGGAAAAGGGATGACAGCCTGAGCTGTGGACCATGCACAATGAGCTGACTAGATAGACCAAAAGGCCTAATTCTGCTGGCTTCTTTGTATGTTTGCATGAATCTGCATGAAAACAGGATCTGTATTCCTTAGAGTTTATCTGCCCCTACAAGTTATTCCCCCGATGAAGTCATAATCCTCTGTTGTTACATCACAGTATTGGTAATGCTTTTGATGTCATAAGCTTAGTATTAGGACGTAAGGTGGGGAAGCAGCAACAGTAGCTGATGAACACTCAATGAAAAATCATGCATATGACCACAGTAGTAATCTAGAAAAAAATTTATTTATTCTAAAAACAATCACTAGTATCTTCCAACCATTAAGAAGAATAATGTTTTTTTCATAAAGCTTTTACTCCTGAAGTCAGTTGTGTGGGCTGTCAGCCCCATCCCCATCTCTTACAACTGGTGTCTGCCTCCCTTAGTCCCAGGGCTTAAGTCCCATGAGGATTCCCCCCATGGTGTGGCCAGAGGAGGAGGAGGAGGGAGTGACATTCTCCTCCCAGTGCACAATCTAGAAGTGCCCAGGGACTGTGTGGTGGTACATGCTGAGGGAGAGTGGGCGGGACTTCATTAAGTCCACCTGACTCCATTTTCCATTATTCCCCTTCCCCTGGCCACAGCGGCTCATAGTTGTATATGTATGGAGACTTGCATGG
Organism: Neoceratodus forsteri; assembly: GCA_016271365.2. Classification (NCBI taxonomy): domain Eukaryota; kingdom Metazoa; phylum Chordata; order Ceratodontiformes; family Ceratodontidae; genus Neoceratodus; species Neoceratodus forsteri. Next base: position 362,907,841 of record CM057458.1, read on the forward strand.
GTTATGGAACTGTGGCACATCCTTGTAAGTTGTTCAGAGCCTGCACTACCCTGGGCATCCACTCACTGACAGTCAAAGGTCAACACAGCTGGCCACCCCTTCCCCAGGTGAGAACAGTCCCTGGGATGCTCCACTCTCTCCTTCCCTCCCTGGCCAATCCTGAGTAACCCGAGTCCACTGCTGAACCTTGGTCACTGGTGTGGTGGCAGGTGAGGCACAAGTGTTGTAGCCCTCTGCACCACTGGGCCAGCTCCCCAAAAAACCATTTATGATATTTTATTATACTTGAAATTGTAATTTGAAAGCTGTAACATTTTGAAATGTTAATCATAGAAACTTAATTTTTTTTAAATGAAAGTTTGGAGTTTGATTAGCATGTATATATCCTAATGATTCAGTTCTCCAGTGTTGTTGCATTTATGTATGTATGTATTTATGTATTTATTTGGAAATTGGTAACCAGGAAAGGTACACTGACTCGAGGCTCATTTCCAGGTGTAACCCAGGGGAAAGGGAAGAGGGAGTAAAGTATAACAAAATTATAAGAAGTCATAAAATACAGCTGCAGTGACAAATTACACAGTGCAATAACAGTACAGAACAATCAGGCAATCAAAATCATGACAAATGGAAGAAACAGTATAGACAAGAGCAAAAAAAGTTCATGGTGCCAGTAGAATAAGATGACGGTGCTTGAGCAGTGCAGACCAGTCAAAACAATAAGCTACAGTTGACTAGTAAGTGCCAAAATTATGGTGTGGGGAGCAGCAGTAGGTGGGGTAGTCAGAAGTGGGGGATCAGGTGGAGGGTTGGCAGGAGCTGGAAGAAGCAGGAAGAAGTCTTAGCAGGTGTCTAAGGGATGGAAGTGGGGTAAGAGAGACAGAAGGAGCAAGGGAGCAAGTTCCAGAGGGAGGGGACCTGATAGAAGAAAGCCAACTGCCCAGCAGAGGAGTGTGGGGAGGAGGAGAGAAGATGCAATGGTACTTGGAGAGAAGGGAGTAAGAGGAAGAGGGGATGGGAGAGAGGAGTGAGGAGTGAGGAGAGGTATGAGGGGAGGGACCCAAACCAGTGTTTTGAGATGAAGGTAGCACAGTGGGACTGGTGACATGAAGGGTGAAGGAGGATGGAAAGGGAGAAGCATAGGGAACAATGGCGAATATGAGAGAGAGTCAGTATGCAGTCTGGTAAGAGAAGAGGAAGGGGCATTGCAATAGACCATATCCACATAGTCAAAAACTGGGAGAACCATTTTGGTGACCAGCTCCTAGTGCACCTGGAGAGTAAGGCAATCTTTATGGTGATACAAGGCACTGAGTTTGGGGTGGAGCTTGGCATGAATGGTATCAATGTAGGCAGAGTCATCCAGCCTACTATCTAACTTCACACCAAGGTACTTGAAGGTGGGGACTACTTCAAGAGTGGTGCCATCCAGTGTGGAGCAGATGGGAAGGGGGAGAGCCTGGTTAGTTTTTGGCTGGTGCCAAAGGTCATGGACATTGTATTTTAGAGTTGACCCAGAGCTGGTTGGTGTGGAATCGGGGCAGGGCATTGTGGAAGTCTTGCTGCAGAAGACCTTCCACAGCTATGACCATGGGGCTGGATGTGTAAATAACTTGTGACATCTACATAAATGTGTATATGTGAGTGATACAGGCAGAGGACAGGTCACTGAGGAAACTGAGAAGAGGACTGGACTCAGTATGGGGCCCCTATGGGACCCCAGCTTGGATAGGTAGGGAAGGGAAGAGGATGCCTTCTACTTCTACTGACTGTTGGCAGCCCAGGAATTAAGGACAGAAACAGACAACAGCACAACATGAGAAGCCAGCAGAACTGCTGGGAGCTTAGCTTGTCCAGGAGGCATGGATAGTACACCGAGTTGAAGGCTTTGGCCAGATCGATGAAGACAGCCAGAGTGATGTGTCCCTGATCTATCTCAGTTAGTATGGAGTCAATGATGCACTTCAAGAAGAAGACCACGGAGTGGTGCTTTCAAAACCAGACTGGAAGGAGGAGAGGAAGTTGGAGGACCTACTGGGTCCCTTTGTCATACTGTGCAACAGCAACAGTGCGGTAGGGAAGCGTAACAGGGTGCAAAACTGCAAAAGGCAGTATGTGCAGTAGTGCACCCTCTCACTCACCCAGGCAGAGGATAAGACCTCTGCTGTGACAGGGGTGCACTAAGCAGCTGCCGTCGCTCAACAGGATGAGCCACTGGTAGCAAGGGAGGCAGGCAGTGCGTTTGGGACCGGGTTTTGATTCCCAGTCCCAGACGCATGAATTTGTACATTTGTCGCACTTTTTGTGATTTTTACTGTTAACCCCCCACCCCCCCGGAGTTAGATATTTTAGTTGGGTGGGTTTGGGGGTGCAGCCCCCCACCAAAAAAGACTTATGCTGCTAGCAATATATTATGCTGCATTGGCAGTGTGGTATATTGCTGCGGCATAATGTCTTGTGACATTATGACCCCGTGCCATTGGAGGAGAGGAGGACGTCAGCAAGCCTGGAGTAGACAAGTTTCTCCTGCAGCCTTGCAAGAGAGGGAAGGAGGGAGATGGGTCTGAAGTTGCTGGGGGAGCAGGGATTGCCCCCTTTGTGCAGAGACAAAATCTTAACAATCTTCCAGGACTGAGGAGCAACACAGAGTGAGAAGATCAGGTTCAGGAGGTGAATGAGTGGAAAGGCAATGGCAGAAGCTGAGAGATGGAGGAGTTTAGTGTCCAGCCTATCAAGGCTGGACTTATCAGGGCTAAGCGAGCAAAGGGTGAGCAAGGTTTCCCAGGGAGTGACTTAAGGAAAGTGGGAGTCTTTAGTTGAATGAGGCAGAGAAGAGAAGCAAAGGGAAGGGAGGGAAGAGGGCTAGGAGGGGGGAGAGGAGAAGGCATGAGTGATAAAAAATGAATTAAAATGAGCAGCAACAGACGGAGGGTTGGATCCCGGTGAGCTATCCACCAGTAGGACTGGGGGAGTGGACTGGGTAGAGGTGTCAATGAGGGACTACAGAATCTTTCAGAATTTTGCTGGGGAATTAAGGTTATTGTGGAGGTTGGATTTGAAGTAGTGAGGCTTAACAGCACAGACAGCCTTCATACCACAGATTTTGAGTGACCTGTAGGACAAGAGGTCAGGCAGGAAGTTCAAGAATTTGAAAGGGGCCCAAGCTTGATCTTGGGGCTTACACAGGTTGATAAGTTCTGGTGTAATACGGGGGTGTTGGGAACTTTCTATCCTGGATTTTCTTAGAGGCGTGTGCTGTCTCAGATGAGAGTAAATATGGAATGAACTCTGGAGAAGGTCACTTCAGTGTCAAGGGCAGAGTACATAGGGGACCAATCAGAATCAGCAAGATAATTTAGGAAATCACTAATGTCAAGTGACTGGAGAAACTGAGATCATTTGTGCTTTGGGGTGGGTGGAGGTAGCTTAATTTTCCTGATATAGAAGGTCATGCAATGATCACCGAAGGCATCTAGCACAGTACCAGCTGCAATGATATGTTGCGGGTGTGAGGAAAGCATCCAGTCCAGAAGGGAGTGGTTAGGGAAATGATGATTGAGCTGGGAGGGGTTTGGGAATAAGCTGGGTAGGGTTTAGGAACTCTGTTCTGTGGGAGGTGGGCCTGGTGGCTGGGGAGAGCCAATTGATGTTGAAGTCCCCAAGGAGGAGTACAATGGAGGAGGCAAGTGAAGCAAGAGTAGAGAGAGAGGGTCAACGAGAGAAGGAGAGATTTTAGGGGAGGCATAGTTAACACTAACAATGATGTGGAGTGTAGAGGGGAGGTTGAGCTTGACTAGAAGAATGATATGGAGTGTAGAGGGGAGGTTGAGCTTGGCTAGAAGACACAGTCCCACACAAAAGATTAATAAACAAATTAGCCAGCCTGGGAGTGGGTCCCAGAGTGGGGACCTGGGTAAAACACTGGTTGGATAACAGGACACAGCAGGTAATAGTAAATAGAGTCCACAGTGAAGAAAGGAGGGTTACTAGTGGGGTACCGCAGGGTTCAGTACTGGGGCCAGTCCTTTTTAATGTCTTTATAAGTGACATTGCAGAGGAACTGGAAGGGAAACTATGTCTCTTTGCAGATGACAAAGATCTGCAATGGACTGATACACAAGGTGGGGTGGAAAGGATGAAAAGGGACTTGGCAAGGTTGGAGGACTGGTCAAATGTATGGCAGCTTAGATTCAATGCAAATAAGTGCAAAGTAATGCACCTGGGAAACAAAAACCCAGGGGAAGAGTACACAGTGGGGGGTGAGGTACTGACAACAACAAAAATGAAAAGGGACCTGGGGGTAGTCATTTCAGATGACCTAAAGGTGGGCCAGCAATGTGACAAGGCAGTAAGGAGGACTGGGGGGATACTGGGATGCATAGGGAGAGGCATCACCAGTAGAAAACAGGAAGTTGTTGGCCCTCTGTACAGACAGTTGGTAAGACCACATCTGGAGTACTGTGCACAGTTCTGGAGACCCCATCTCTGCAAAGACATAGACAGGGTGGAGGCTGTTCAGAGGAGGGCAACCAAAATGATGCAGGGTCTGCATCAGAAGACATATGGAGAAAGACTAAAGATGTATAGCCTTGAGGAAAGGAGGGAGGGGGGACATGATATAAACTTTAAAATACCTCAAGGGGAGCCGGCCCACCGGCGCAGCAGTTGATTTCCGCCAGAGCCGGCGACCGGGTTCGGAACGGACTCGGTCGCTGGAAGGGCCAGCCGTGGGGAGAGGGATAGAGCATCCTAGGGACTGCTCTCCTTCTCCAAGGGGGAGGGAGGGGTAGTGTCCGGAGCACCAGTGACCCCTGGCGGAGGCCGGGAGTCACACAGCTACCGGCACAAGCTTGCTTAGGAGGTGGGGCGGACATCTGGCATCATTGCATGACCCCACCTCCCCGAAAACCGGAAAATGGACGGTTGCCAGCCGCCCTCAATGAAGCCCACCACGGCTTCAATTAGCTCCCCAGGCCAGCCCTCCGACCTATTCCGTGTGTCTGCGCGGCCCCCGATGCCGCAGCCCCACTGGTGGGGGTCAGCCACGGGTATCGGAGGCCCGAGGCTGATTGGGGAGTGGAGCCAGTGGCCTGTGACGGCTGAAAGTACCGGCGGCTGGCAGCTAGGTAAGGCGGCATAAAGAGAAAAATAAAAAAAAAATAAATAAATAAAATACCTCAAGGGGATCAACAAAGTCCAAGAGGGTAGCATCTTTCAGAAAAGGAGATGTGCAACAACAAGAGGGCACAATTTGAAGATAGAGGGGGGATGGCTCAGAGGTAATGTGAGGAAGTATTTCTTCACAGAAAGGGTTGTGGATACATGGAACAGCCTTCCTGAGGAGGTCGTAGAGTCAAAAACAGTAGGGGAATTCAAGAATGCATGGGACAGACATAAGGCAATTCTAGTGGGGGGGGTAGGAGGAAGTAGGTTGTTGGTTAACTAGGATCTGCAGCTTATCCGTTAGGTAGGAAAATGGGCAGACTAGGTGGGCCAAGAGGTCCTTATCTGCTGTCAAATTCTATGTTTCTATGTTTCATGAGGGGAAGGCACAGACTCTCTGAGTGTGATGGAACAGGATATGTTCTGAGGGTCAAAATGGGTGACATTACCACCCCATTTACCATGATCCTGCCTGAAGAGGTGGTAGTCGGAGAGAGCCAAACTAGATTCAGATATCCTGGTGGAGAGCCAAGATTCAGAAATATTCTGGAGGTCAGGAGAGCGTTGCGAGCTCCAGACATTGAGAATGTCAAGTTTAGAGAGGAGGCTTTCTAGCACTAAAGAGGAAGATGCTGAGGATTTTAGGAGTGGAGAAAGGGGAGGAGGCGGGGGGGCAGGGTTAGAATCTCGCTGCCAGCTGAAGGAGGAGCAGGATAAGGAGTTGAAGGATGAAGTGGGACTTGGGCCCTAGGATGTGATGGGGTGGGGTAGAGGGAGGGAAGGGAAGGCATGGTGGAGGAGTTCCAGGTTTAGAGAGGGGGAGGAGAGGAGAGGAGACAAGGGTGACTAGTGGGGGGTCAGGGTAAGGAATGGGGAGGGGAAGAGAGCAAGTAGAGGGGGGAAGGGAAAAGTGGGGACAAGGAAAGCAGGGAGAGTGGAAGAAGGGGCAGCAGAACAGAGGTGAAGGAAGGGAATTGGGATACAGGAGAGGAAGGAGAAGGAGGAGAGTGGACTGAGGTTGGAGAGGGGGAATGAGGAAGCAGAGGAAGAAAGTAGGGTACATGGTTTACAGGCAGCTGAACTGAGGTTAAGACAAGTAACAAATAGCTCGCTTAAATAATGTAGCAGAAATAAATGTAAAAAAAGCAAATGCAGGCTAGCTAAGCAATCAAAACAATTTAAAGGGAAGAACTACAATCTACTGGGCAGAACTACAGAATAATAAAATTTGTCTAAACTAATGCAGCAGCAATAACTGCGACAAGTTAATGCAGGCTAACTAAGCAATCAGAACAATCTAGTGGGCAGAACTACAAAAATAAGTATAAACACTGAGTAGAATCAGGGGCAGATCCAGGATTTTAAGAAGGGTCATGTGGCAGGAATAAAAGGGTGGAGCCAAAGGGATGTGGCTATTGGATGAAATAATGTTTGTGGATTCATTACTGTGCACTCAATGCAATGTCTGTGGCAGGCCACAAGGAAGGTAATTTTAGATATTTTATACATATTAAAACATTAATGCTGCTTAGTGTAACATCAAATGAATGATTCTTCTGTAATGCACACCTTTTTTGTACTTATGAAAATGAAGTTACAGTAACATTCCATGAACACTTAATTTATTCAGTGGTTTATTAACACTATAATTTTATCTGGTTACACAATACACTTTCATGCAATCATAGATTTTATGCGGCTAATATCACACAAGGTTTAACATGCATAATCATAGAACAAAACATGGGTTCTGCCCAGATGATCTGGCAAAATCCTTTTTTTTTCTCATAACAGGGCATCCCAAATATAGTTTAGCAATCACTGGGATTATCTGCAACCAAAATATCTCAGCACCATATCTTGTCTTCAGTACACCCATATACGGTACATACAGTATGTACACTCTACCAGCATAAACACCAAAGCACGTTAGCCATTTTCTTTGCTTAACGTATATGCAATATATTTTAAAAACATTTCAACTGTGAAACAATTTAAATACATAAGGAATAGTCAACTAAATGTCAGTTTAGCCACTACTTTTCATAATTACCTTTTTCTTGTCTATTACTTCCTTACACAACCACAACACAATCAACTAAACATCACAAAATTAGTTTCATTCTGCATGGCTGTAAGGCATAGTGAGCAATCAGTATATCAATAGTTTTCTCTGTGTTTTCTGTGAATTCTTACTGAATATAAAGCAATATAAGTAAAATAAAGCAAAGTTGAATATAAAGCAAAGCAAAATCTGTCAATATAATAAGCTTTTGACATGATAAATTATACCAAGATAAAACAAAGAAATTGTAGTTACAAACTGAGTAAAATGCATTATACAGCTGCACAGCCTTAAACATATAATTGCCTAAATAACAGAGCTGAGCTGCATCCCCTTTAACATCTCAGCTGACATCTAATATCAAGAAACCCGATTAGAAATGAAAAAAAAAAAGAGGAAGAAAGCACAATCTTTATAGGAATTGCAAGCTCTTTAAGCAGCTACAGGCTCATGTCAAGACTGGCTGTAAATCTGAATGGAAATCAGCCCACACAATTGTCACAGAACAGACTCCTTGCTGATTAATTGTGCAACTAGGTGGTACTTTTTGTCCAGTTTAACCCATTCACACCTGAATTAAATAAAGTCAATGCAAAATGAGTTTAAAGTCACTCTTTCTTATGTGTGAGGGGTTAAATTACTGCAGCAGTGCACATTACATTCTTTTCTGTAGTCAGGGAAGAAGGTTCCTGCTTCCACAGGATTTGCAGGATGGCAAAATCCACCACCAAACAGAATGGTAGCTAGATAGGATGCATTCAGATAAACAGGATAGGAATATGCTTCATGAAACCCCAACTTACCAGATCTGGCAGATAAGCAATAACAGAACGGGCTGAGAGGGTTGTAAAAAACTATACAGGCAAGCAGAGTAACAGAAACCACAATAGCAACCTAGAGCTACAACATGCCTGGGTGCAGTCAAATGTCAGCAAAAATTAGCAAGGTAAAATAGAGAGTTTAAGGTGACCTGAATAGGATGTGGTTAGGAAACTGGCATTGCGGTGGTGAAGGGATTTAAACAACTACATCAACAAAGCAGTGGAGCAGCACTTACAGCCTCAGTGGTGGTCAAAAGCAGAGTCTATGTCTATACAGTGCAATATCATATGTTATTAAAAATGACAGGACTTAATTTAGTGAACCAATTTACAGAATTTTTTTTTTTATATTAATAGGAAATATGTTGTGTTTTTTAATATTGCTATAGGGTGGCTCTAGTAGTATCTTATCACTATATCAACTTAGCTGACTCCAAGCTTTCATTTTATAAAAATGGCTCTAGTCCTAATGGATCCAAAGTTATTGCATTTTAAATATTTATGATTTGCAAGGTCTGACTTTAGAACTGTTGGGGCTGTTTGAACCTGCTTTTTCAGTCTATTATCATGACATGTTTTTTTAGCTGTGACAGCCACAAAATGACAAATACATAGTGCATATACTATTTTTTTTTATAATGATAGACTGTATCAATACTATTTTTTGTATTGCTACACAAAATTATATGATGGTTTTAAAACAAATTAATAAACATTTTTCAACCTTTTCTGAATTTTTGTTTTACTGTACAATATTTAATTAGTGACTATCTAGTTTTCAACTTAATTTTCATTCATCTTATGACCTTAATCACATGTTGCAAACATTTTAGTCTCCCACCCCCAAGCCATAATAACTCTTCCATGCTTTCACAGGCTTTGCCTGTGAAAGCATCAGCAGATAATAATGGGAAGAAGAACTACATATCTAATGTGAATTATACTGAGAAAGATCCCTCTCAGCCAATCAAAACACAGACCTACTGTCCAATCATTCTGTACTAACTAGACAGTAGATTCAATAATGGGACTATATGTTAATCCTAGTCTTCTCATTGGCTAAGATTAGTGCTATGGCATATCTGTGAGAAATTGACAAACATTTTTGATTTTCTCACAGATGTGCTGAAGTGAGAGAGCGATGTAGGTGCTCTATTTTAAAACAGTCTTTTGTTTTTGTTTAGCGTAATAGCTTTAATGGGATAGCGAGCTGGGTTCTACTTCATAATACAGTAACTGCCTCAGGTATTAATAAACACTTTGGCCTACAGCCTTGGTGGTTATTCACACTGGTCCAATACTTACTGTACCTCATAAACCCTGACTACTATCCAGTTATTGCTATAATGTTAGCTAAATTGGGTCCAAATATTACTGTATGCCTGTTAAAGTTCTCCTACAGGCATCAGTTGATCTTTAACACACCTGGAGACCCAGTTGACCTGAGCTGAATCTCACAATCACCACTTGTATACTGTGCGACCCTGAGCAGATTCCTTAACCTCCATGTGCTCCCTGGATGCATATGGAAATGAACTTCAGCTCAGTGTGGCTTTCCCAGCCAAAAAATCTAAATAAAAAAAAATAAAAGGTACAGAACTTAGAAGACATTTTGATGTATTTCTGTTTTCCGTGTTCAGAGCAAGATGTGTCTGCATTTGTTTTCTTCTGCATGAGACACAGTTCAGTCAGCTAAATGCTCACCATTGGTATAATAAAATATTTGTATGGCAAACAGAAATGTAGTTTTGATAGAGTCACAATATTTTTCTCTCCCCTCTGAATGCCTAGGTTCATGTCTTGTCTTGAGTAATATGCATAGTAGACTACTATGGGTTTGCTACCACAAACAGGGGTTATACTTGCAGTTTTAATGCATCTGTGCCCAACTAAACAATAATGCATGATGGTGTGTGTGTCATACTGGGATAACATACTGCTTTGGTAGTTGTTGAAGCACAGGGCTACAGACTAAGTGCGTTCAACACCTGAGAAATGACATTATCCCAGCATGACACACACCCCCCCTTGAGTGCATTATTACTATTATACAATGGCTCATTTGTTAAAAAAAAAAAAAAAAGCAAGAAAAAGATTTTTAACAAATACAGTTTTGATATAGATTTTCAGCATTTTTAATATGGGTATATATATATATATATATATATATATATATATATATATATTAGAGACAAAAAACTCCATTTAATGCATCAGTTAGGGTTGTTCCACAGTGACAAAAGCAAGGAAATTCAATGTTAGGGATTGAAACCCCCTTGCACCCTCCAGTCTCACCCCCTAACTGGCATCAGGATGCGATTGGGGTCAAGCCGGCCCCTACTCTCACCCCATCACATGTGGAAAGAGACTGAGGAATAGGAGAATGTGGTGAAAGTTAGACCGATGACCCCAATGCGCACCTCGATGCTGGTTGGGGGTGGGCTGAGGGGTGCAAGGGGGTTTCAACCCTAACATCGAATTTCTCACTTTTGTCGCTGTGGAACAACCCTAACTGATGCATTAAACTGAGTTTTTTGGCTCTAATTTCCCTTCTTTTTGAGAATGATAATGAGAAATAGTGAATATAATTTGGTGGTGGGAGCACGGGGCCCTTTGGGCACCGTGCTCCCGCCACATGATGTCTTGTCACATAGTAACATGGTGCCCGCAAACGCAAATGGTAATGTGCATGGTGACTCAAAATGAAACAGAAAGAGAAACAGTACTGCAGTCACAAATTGTAAAAATAACACAAACGCAAGCGCAAATGAAAATGCAAAAGGTAACGCACATGGTGGCGAAGACGGGAACGGTAAGTGAAACGGGTATGGAACCGTAAGCAGAAGCGGTAAGGGTAACAGTAATGCAAGCGCACAGGCTGGTTTTCCCCAAAAGCTGCACAGAGAAAGACATTGAGTACAAAGAATGTATGCATAATAATGGGTCTCGGAGCAGAAAATGAGGAGTTGGAATACTAAATTGCTTATATCTCAGGAACCGTACAACGTAGAAAAAAAATTTAAAAGTCATATGATTTATGACTTTCCTGGCTAGTTTTGTACTTAGCACCTCTTAGGGGGCTAAGTATTTTTCTGACAAAAAGTCTGTATCTCGCACTGTTTCCGAGATATGGGCCCTGAAAGGTGCGGAAAACGCTGTAATGTTATCCTATGGGGGAGAAAAGAGAAGTTCGGAGTGCCATAACTTTGCCGCCCTGTAATATTTTTTCACCAAACCACTAAAAGGCACATCTGTGGGATGTTGGCTTTCTTCCCTCCAAATGTCAGTGTAAAAGACCAAACCGTTATTTTGCAGCAGGGTGGCAAAGAATTCTTGTCATGCAGCGGACGCCGCAATGTTAGTCTATGGGAAAAAGTGTCAACTTTGGAGTACTGTAACTTAGCATCCATGCAATATTTTTTCACCAAGCCACCAAAAAACATCTCTGTGAGATGTTGGCTGTCTTCCTTCCAAAGTTCAGCCCAAAAGACCAAACCGTTCATTTGCAGCAGGGTGGCAAAGAACTGCTGTCATTTTGCCCATAGTCTGAAAAAGTAGTGTCATGATGTGCGACAATTTTCACAAGCATTTGCGAAATTGTCATGAGTGCGACATTACTTTGTGACACTACTTTTTCCAGAAATTTGAAAAACATATTTCTAGGGTGTTTCACCCCAAAATAAAGACATGGCTAGCATCCTCAGGGTCCAACTAGGTGAACACAAAACGAATTGTGTTGCTAGAGGGTCCCAAATTTAAATGCCAAGCATTTTTCTGATCACCAACTAAAAACAAAATGGTGGATTTGTGACACTACTAGGGCCATTTGCGACACTAAAAAGTGCATTTGCGACACTGTCCAACTTTTTGTTAACTTTTCCCATTGACTTATAATGGGAAATTGTTTTTTTAATAACTTTTGAACCGTTTAATATTTTTTCACGAAATTTTCAAAAGGCACATTGGGACCCTGGATGCATGTTCCCTGAAGTTTTCAGACTGGTCACACAAACTGTGTGACCTGTAGTGATGAGCAAAGAATTCAAAAAAGCGTAAATGTGCATGCAGATCATGCTTAATAATTCCGCAGCCTTATATCCGAACAGTACAAAAGTTGGCAGATCCCAAGATGTATGGTTCTTGATTGTGTATTCCAAATTTCAGGGAAATCCATTGAACAGTTGCAAAGTTATTAAGGTGCAAAATTTTAGGTTTAACATGTAAATAGCTCCTCAACCCTAACTATGGTAGCACACCGTGCTACCATAATTATATATATATATATATATATATATACACACACATATATATATATCTTGGTTGCAACTGTAGGTGACATTTTATGGCTGTGACTGTTTCCATTGGTAAGTCTCTGAACTCTCCTTTCTCTCTCTTTTACTGTGTCCTGGTACACAGTCACATGCCTCCCCTCCAATCTCTCGGTATGTGGCTACATTAACTTTGATGGTAAGTGGCTCGCCATTGAGAAATTGATGTTTGGGCTGTGTGCAAAGTGTGCAACAGCTTTTAATTTCACGTATGGATATTCAGTCGGGCTGTGCAATTGGTCTCAGTTTCAGATATATTTTGGCTGGGCTGCTGAGTAGGGACTGTATAAAGGACAGCGAGCTTGAAAAAAAATTAAATTTCTACTCTCAGGACCTCTCAGAGAAAGACACATGGGAGGCATAGTTACTTGCAACACTGGCAATTGGTAAGTGAAGCACAATGTGCATTTAAAAAGCACATGCACGCAGAGTAGATTTCAGCAAGAGTGGTGATTGGGTTAGTACTGATAGTGAAGCTAATCAAAATAATGGCTTTATGTCAAAGTAACATCTCTTTAAGCACTTAATTTTTCTTGCTTTAACTTCTGTATATGATTTTGGAAAAATGTTTGATGATCTTTGATGTGGGTTTTTATGTGAAATAATTGTGGAGTTGAGGCAGGATGTGGGGGATGGAGTGATTTTCTTTCAAATGCTATGCAGTCCCGTGTGTGCCTGGACTTGACACAGTGATGTTATGCCCTGATAACATCACTGTGTCTGGACCACACTGACCAGTCAGAGTGCAAGGAATTTCTTTTGCCATTGTATGATCACAGTTAAACAACAGGCATAAATGTTATATATCAATTCTGATTGTCAAGAACTAAATAACTTTACTTAAATACGACCCTCTTCCTTTCTCAGGAGGAGGGCTCCATAATTGCGTTCACAAATACTTTTTCTGAAGTACTAAGCTTTAAAAGAAAACTTAAAAGGTCACCATACTGGATGCACTGGTGTTTTTCTACTGTTGTTTTTTTACAGTGGAATTGAAAATAGACTTGAAAGTTGAGTTTTGATGCAAAAAGCAATTACCTGAGTGGTTAATCATTTCTTAAAATAGGATCCAAATCTGATTGCTAAATATGGCACTGTATTTTGAGGAAAATCCAAGATGAAAGGATTTGTCTATTATTCTTTCTGGAGTCAGATGGCACATTTTCCCCAATAACTCCCCCACTTCCTTCCATGGTAGTCATAGACCACATTATGGTACATGGCTAAGAACACTGGACCAGAGGTCCTTTTATAGATACAATCTGGGAGGCCAAAGAGCGACAAGAACAGAAAAAGTTAAGACACACCAAGATGAAACTGATTATAGAATGCAAGACAATAGGAGTTGTTTAACATTAGAGGAATCACTACAGTGCCCTCCCATATTGCTGAGTAGGGTCATTAAAGAGACACTGTGTGCTGTTAAAAGAGGTTACCACAGGCCTACAATTGATCAGCTACAAGTCTTCACTACTTGCATTCAGAATGGGCAAGTTCTGGATTTAGGGTGTTCTTCATGGTATGCAAAGGGCAGCTGCTGCTCTAACAGAGGCTCCTGAAGATAAAGTGATCTCATGCTGACTCAATCCTAAGGTCTCACAGAAGCAAGAAATCTAGGTACCCCCATGACAGTTTTCTGTTTTTCTGCACAATGTAGATAAAGTACAGAATATACATATTTTGTCATGGGTTCAGAATACTGCAGAATTCATCAAAAATAAGCTGTTTGGGTACTGAAGTAGTGGAAAATCTGGCATGGACTGCAGGTACCACAAGGAAAAAACACAAAAACCCGGGGTAGTGACGAGATCAGAAAGCTGTCAGGTTTATTCCAGTACTGTTTAACATCAACCATTTTGGTGCTATGTTAATATGCATATATGACATTATGGGTGAAAAAACATTTTAGCTGTAAATGTAGAAAAATATGTTTCAGAATTTTAGAATATACTGTGTAGAATGTTTGAACACAGTACATATAATTTTAGAAAATGTAGTGCAGAAAACTGACTTGTGTGGGTACAGTAGTTAAGAAAAAGCTGTTTCACTGTGCATCGTTCTTTTTACTGCTAAGGATTTAAATGAATGGCAGTCCAGTTTTAAAGTGTTCATGATTTAAATGGATAAAGACAAATGGTATTGTATTATTGCAATTTTTCTCAATTTCAGTCTTACTTCAAAGCCTTCTTTCACCTCATCATGAGACTAACCTGATGAAGTGACCTGTGAGGCCCTGAAAGCTTGTGTACTGTGCCAGTTTTGATATGTTACTACAACAGAAGGCATCAAACTATCCACCGATCTCATCAATACCATTAATTCAATCCTTACTAGAGATGTTGTGAAGTTTTATTTTGTCGGCAAAGGTGCAAAATTCTCTCCTTCACGAATAACTGCAAATTAGCCAACTTCGTCACTTTGCCATTTCGAATTGAGTTTTCCAAGCTAAATGGCACTTTTTCAGGCAAAGTCAGCCAATGTTAAGGTGAAGTTGCAACTTCCACAGTGCATTTGCATAAATTCTCCTGAAAAAGTACCACGTTACCTGCCAAAAGCTTTGCAAAATTGTCACTTTGTGAATCTGGCAAACTTTGCAAATTATTTTGCAAAGGGATTTTGCCAACTTCGAACATCTCTAATCCTTAGAATCCCCAAAATGGAACAGTGTCTTCACTGTTACATATTGGTTTTGCAAATGAACCTGATTGTTTTGTATTTTCTTTCCACAGTGAAAACATATACTGCTCTATGTACAGCAGTTAGAGAAACATTTTGTATGCTCATTGAACTTCCATACTAAGATGTTATCCGAGGCAACCAAAAAGCTAAGAACTTCTTTGGGTTCCATCCTTTCTCATTTCTTATTGTTTAATGTGCTGTTAGACTGAGGACTAAACTGTATTGTTATGTGCAATACATGGTCTTAATGCAGAACTTTTGCTTTAATTTGTTTATTTATGTTGACAGAAGGAGAACATTTAATTAAATCATTATTAACTGGCTACCATGCATCTCAATATAAAGTAAACGAATGTGCCCATGGTATGCCTTTTAAATTTAGTGTGAAAACATATTTGATTGGCTTGACTGTAAATTACTTCATGTGGTAGACTGTACAGTAGGATTGTTTTCACAATCTCCATGGACAGTGCATTTAATGAAAGCTACAGTATATAAGTCAAGTTTGTATTCTATTACATTGTAACTGGAAAACTACTACTAAGCATAGCGCCATCTGCCCTTGATAGGTGAACTTCCCTAGTTATAAAAGTAGTGGTTGTAGTTGCAGCGCAAAACAGGAAATAATTGGTACTGTAGCTGATTCTGCACAGTTTGAGTCAGACTCAGAAACATGCTGCTAAACTAGTAGTTGGTACTAAAAGGTATTTCTTTCTTTCTTTGTACAAATTCACAGTCTGGCATAGCTCAATTATTCCTCTCTGGGGCACTGAAGTCAAGTGGGGGTATTCATTCTTACTTTACTAACAAATGGGCTTCTAAAAATGTTCTTTGTGGACCATGTGACTTGGGACCAACATAACAAGCAAATGAGTCAACATACAGTTTTCAAAATGTCTGCTGTGACTTGACATTTTGATGGATGTACCCCATTTCTTTGGCACTCCTCACATCTCATATTCTCACATCTTCCACCTGAAGTATGTCTGAATGCTTTTGTTCTATTGAGCCATCATTTGAGGAAGTATGCATTGCTCCCAGCCCATTGAGAAGAAATGTTGTGGCTACAGGGCTAAAACTATACACAATGGCCCGGATATTCAAACTGCGCCAGGCTGTGGCGCAAGTGTGGGTGCAGCTCAACTTTGTTGCTCAGGGGTGTGGCCTGGGCGATATTCAACGGAGCTGCGCTATGGCACAGCAGCTTTGAATATCATACCCTGGCCACCCCCACTGTGCATGGCACAGTGGCACTGTGCCAGCGCAAGTGGCCAGAGTGGAGCATGGAGATGCGCTAGTGCAAGTGCCATTGCGCCATGCACAGCACCTGCAATATTCAAAAGAGGACATGCAAATGGGGCCATAATTTATGCAAGGCGCACAGGGGGCCATTTGCATCTCATCATGGCCCCATTTGCATGCCATTAGCATGCAGGTGCGCCGATCCCCGAGGACTTGTGCCTGGTGCCCTGCCAGGCATCAGCCGTTGGGGACCGACGCCCCCTGCAGCCCGATCATGGGCATTCATATAAAAAAAAGTCCTATATCCCTGGTGGTCCAATGGACCTCTATGTGCCCGATCACGGAAATTCATCCTGAAGATTATGCCCCCCAAGTCCAATATCCCTGGTGGTCCAATGGACTGCACTGAGCCCGATTGTGGGCATCAGTAATAGAACCCCCCAAGTCCAATATCCCTGGTGGTCCCCTACTACTCTGGTGGTCTAGTGTACCCCCCACCTCACCTGCCCACTGAGCCCCACCACCCCGCTCCCCCCGTCAGCCGAGGGCGGCAGCACCCCACCTGCCTGCTGCCCTGCCACCCTCCGACTGACAGCTCGTTAGCACTGCACGCCAATTGGTTCACAGCGGAGCCAATGGGCATGCAGCCCATACCATACTACTCAGTCCAGATATGTGAATGAATGAATGTCAGTCGGCAGGTGGCGGGGCGGCAGGTGGGTGGCGGCTGCCGCCACTGGCTGACGGGGGGGAGCAGGGCGGTGGGGCTCAGTGGGCGGGTGGGGCTGGGGGTACACTAGACCACCAGGGTAGTAGGGGTATTTGATGAGGTACTGATGCCCATGATCAGGCAGCGATCGGTCCACTGGACCACCAGGGATATTGGACTTGGGGGGGGTTCTATTACTGATGCCCGCGATCGGGCTCAGTGCGGTCCACTGGACCACCAGGAATATTGGACTTGGAGGGATTTCATTGCATGGATGCCCACGATGGGGCATAGGGGGCGCCGCCAGGTGCGGCAGGAACTCGGGTGGCCACCCACAGGTGGCAGCTGCTGTGTTGTGCCCTGCAATGTGGCAGCTCACCTGTGGGTGGCTATCATTTGTTCCTTTTTTTTTTTGGCTTAACTTTGTGCAGGTGCAGGTAGGGGTTGCGCATGCATGACTCTGCACATCCCGGCTGAATATCGGGCTGTGCAGGTTATGCATGGGCACACCCCCCCACCTGTGCTCATACATTACTGATGTGTCTGCAAGAATGGAATTTGTGCGGGCACTTTTCCTTTGAATATTGCGCTAAGACATCAGTGGTTGTGCATGGTGCAACACTGTTGTGCCATGCGCAACCATTTTGAATATCTGGGCAAATATGTTTTTGCATTAAAGCAGAGGTCCCCTCAGCCTGTTTTTCTGTTTACCTGTGTAGTCTGTATGCATGTACAATGATTGCTTCTATTGCACCTCATAATTTCATTAGGATTTACATTTAAATGAAGCAACTTAAGTCTGATGTGAAAATCTGCTTGCTTCCATTGCAAAGGTCATTACCTGACTCATGTAAAGCATCCTGGGATTTTATGATGCTTTAGAGCTAAAGCCTGCAGTAGTTCCACTGTATCAGTTAGTGCTGTTCTTATACTCTGTAGTCGCTACATTCTTGCCTTGTGCTGGCCATCAAACTAGTAGTAAAAGTACAATAAATGCTCTCCTTTTTTCTGTAGTTTAAAGTGTATATGCATTGCAAAAAATGCTTTTAAAGAAGGGTTGTTTTAGTAAAGTTAGTTTCTGCTTTGTTGAATAGTTTTGTTACAAGATCTTATTTTGCAGACTGAACATGCAGTCTCTTTTGTTCTTATTCCTGTGCTGGCTCAGCCTAACAAACAAGGTTGATGGCCAGCACACAAAATACACAGGGACTGCAGAGGACATTAACGTCTCTGACTGTTACAGAAGAACTGCAGACTTTAGCTTTAAAGTACCATCAAATTGCAAGATGCCTTGCATGAATTGGATGGATGCAACAGAGGCAATCACTGTTCATGCCTACAAATTACACAGGTATAAAGAAAAAAAGGCTGAGGAGACCTTCCCGTTAAATCTGACATCAGCTAATGCATTACCAGCAACTGATGCAAGAGATAAAGAAAGGTAGCCATCACTTACAGTAACTTTGAATTAAGCAACTCACGTTACATTCATGAACCAAGCATTTTTATGTATTGCATTTACAGTCTAAAGGTGGCTTTAACTGGATGTAACATTTTGTAACTGGGAAAAGCATACAATAACATTATATAATTTATTAATTTAAATTGCTGACCAGGAAACACACTCTGAGCTGAGGCTTATTTCCAGGAGTGGCCATGGGAAGAGGGCAACGGACAAGTACACAACATATCATGCTAAAACACAGTAAAGTCTCTACAGAAATGTACAAGTGGAGAATATAGTAGAACTTTAGTTGATGCATCTGTTTATTAGTTACTGATTATCAGTAAATCTGTCTTGTCTGTCTGTCTTTCTCTAGCTATTGCGTACAATACAGAATTCACATGTTAAATGTAGCTAGAGTCAATTAAATCTCATAGAATGCAACTACTGTACATTTTGATTACATGGACTGAATGTCAGTCTCCTTTGAAATTATTCTTAAAGAATGCAGATAAAAAGCAAACAAAAGAAAATAAATACATAAGTATTTGCAAAAATGTGGACTATTTTGCTTTTTTGTTGAAGTCATGTCTGAGTCATTTTGACAAGAAATAATTAAAATTGCATTTGCTGGCAGTTTTTGAAATGAGTTCTGCCCATGTCTGAAGCTACAGAATGTATATGTTTTGTCACATATCTTGACTCTAGTCAACATGTAAATTTGGAGATGAGTTTTTAGCACTATGCAAATATAATTTCAGTCTCTGTGACTTCTCAACTGGTAGACATACCCCCAAAAAGAAAGAAACCATGATATATTTTGGTGGAAGAATGGGGCCTTATAGGTTATGTTAGCTGGAGGAGTTCAACATGATTTCATTTAAGGCCAACCCAGTGGCACAGAGGGCTGAGGTGTGATGTGCCTTATCTCTTACCACACTAGTGACCCAGGTTTGGGAACAAGCTTGGGTTGCCAGGGGTTGGCTTGGGTGGAGAGAGAATCGAGCATCCAATGGGCTGCTCTCCACTCTCAGGGTGGAGGGACAATGCTGTTCCCCTCCTTGGCTGCCACCTGGTGGAGGTTGGGTGGCAGCACAAGAGTTATAGCAGCACAGAAGAAGGGCCACGGTTATGAGCATGTGTGTGCTCCATGCCCACATGCATACAGCCCACCGTGGCAAGGGGGATGGGAAAAAAGTGGAAACATGGTGTTTGCAGGCTAAATAAAACCTTGACTGCCTGCTCTCCCCCCCCCACTGTCACTGGCTTGCTGACCCTCCAAATCTGGACAAAGGACTTCTGGGGAGGGAGCTTGGCCATCCCCTTCCCAGCCTCGAAATGGGGGGGTGATCCATGGGGAATGTGATGGCTCGGTGGACCAGGGAGGAAGTTTCCTGGTGAGGGAGGCAGGGATAGGGCTGAACAGCCACCTGCAATGCACCCAGGAGGATCAAAATCTATATACAGTATATAAAAAAAAACATGATTTCATTTAGCTCACCTACTATGTAAATTATCATTCAGTCACCATAATATTCTAAAGAAAGGGGGCATTGGCTTTAACCAGCAAGTATGGTGGATGCTTAAGTGCTGAGCTCCCTCTCCGGCACCTACAGTCCATCCCCCACCTAAAGTATCCTAAGGTATCCTGAATGATAACACATACTCTGCTACAAGTGATAGTCACAAGCCATGAGCAACAGCAAAAGCCAAAAGAAGCAGGCTCAGCTACAGTTGGACCCTCCATGTCAACCCAATCCTTGACTCAGCAAGCTGACACTAGAGACTGAGTGGAAGGTATGGTGGCAGAAAATGATATGACGACCTCCCCTATATTGCAAAAGAACACTCTTGACAGTGACATGAGATGCATATAAACTAATCTGAGGAATGAAGTAAAATCCAGATTTAACAACGTCTGCTCAGATATTGCATATTCAAAAAAACATTTGAGGGACTGAGCGAGACTGCAGTAGCACATGCTGCAAGACTAAATGAGGTGGAGGAAAGAGTAAGCTCCAGAGAAAACCAACTAATTGACTGGGCTGTGTGGGACAGCAAATAACAGTGATCAAAATCAATTTTAGCAGCCATTAGCCATCACCCATCAGTGATAGTGGCCCCCACAGACTTTTCCACTGGCCCAGCTGGTGTACTTATTCAAATGTTACCTTCTCTAGCACAAGCCTGCAGAACTAGTGAAAGAAAAATTTACTAGCCTGATACCAAATTTTCCAGCAATTGGCTAGTGGGTTGGTGTCAATTTTACTAGGACTCACACTAGGAATGGTTATATGTACACAAGGCAAAAGTGCCCATTTAGGTATATCCCCGACAAGCAGGCATTATTTATTTACCTTGGTATTTAGCAACAATATGTCAAGTTTTTGTTTGAGTTGACTAAAGGTTTTTACTTCAACTACCTCTTTGGGTAGAGAATTCCACCTTGATATAATTCTCTGGGTGAAATAATTTCTCCTATTGCTTCCTCTGGGATGTGTGAGCATTAGCTGATAGGCATGACTTTTCAGGGTCATTTCTCAATAGTTATATTTTAAGCCTAAATCAGCCATTAATTCAATATCCCTAGACATTTTAAACATTTGCAAAAAGTCACCTCTATTTCTTCTAAGTTCTAATGGATACAGGTGTAGCTCCTCCAATCTTTGCTCTTAATGCAAATTTTGGAGGCCATCTACCATTTTGGTTCTTCTTCTTTTTTTTTTTTTAATTTATTTTACAGTGTAAAATTCAGAACATATTTAGAACATTACAAGAGAAGTACATTTATGAACAAACAGACAATCCTAAAAGAGAGGGAAAAAAAAAATCCCAAAGAATAAAAGCTGAGAAAGATCTTCACCAGAATAATCCCCCAACCTCCCTAACCCCTCCGCCCCCATTTAGTGCTGTGGTGCATACGTATTGTGCCTTTCACAGGCTGTATCACATTACGGATAGGTAGAGATAATGGGTCAGATCTCATTAGGTCAGGAGGGAAGCCTATCATCTATACCTGGACCCAACCTCAGATCAAGTAAAGGGCATATAGTTTGCCCCATTTTGTCATGAAAGAAGATTGATGACAATTCATTTGTGCAAGTAAATGTTCAGTCTGGAGAGCGAAACATAGTTCATGTAACCACTCCGAGTACGTCAGACTGGCTTGATCTTTCCAGTGCCTGAGCACTAATTTTTTAACCGCCATCGATAGTAAGGCTAGATGGTATCTCTTCTCTGATTGGGATTACAGAATAATCTCCAAAATACAAGTTTTAGGGAAAATAATCCACGCAATCCCAAGATAGGGTCCATGAATTAATTCTATTTGTTCCCATAGAAGCTATACCAACTCACACGACCATAATATATCAATAAGGTGCCTTCTTCCTTCTGGCACCTAGTACAAATTGTTGAGGATATACGTCTCATTTGAGACAATTTAACAGGAGTGTAGTAAAGATTGTTTAAGATATTGTATTGCATTATCCTATACCTATTTTGGATATGGTAGATATATAAATCTTTCCACAAATTTTGCCAATTAACTCTTTTGCCCGAATAGAAGTCTTGCCAAATTGAAGCACCAGTGCTTGTTGGAGCTTCAGAGAATGTGTGAAGCATGCTATAAACATTGGAAATGGAATGTGGTTTACTAACCATAGTGGAAATCTGTTGGAGGAAACCATCCAAATGGGAAATTTTGGTACTACGCCCAAACATTTTGCTCAGCAAGTGTATAATTTGAGTGACTTTGAAAGTGGCTGTGACCGGGCATTCGAACTTCCTCAGAACTTCCACTGCAGTTAACATACTATCTGATGTGTAAAAATCTGAGACTTTACACTCGGAAAGGGCCGGTATCCATTTTTTCTTTATCAAGCTGTTACCTATATATAGATTGGGATTTTCACAGATAGGCTGAGAGAGACCTGAGGTTGGAGAGATTTTGTAATGTTTAAAAAACTGAGAAATAACGTTAAGAGAGGTCCTGAGTGGGAGAGATTGAAACATTTTTGGTATATGTTTTTTGGATATATATAAAAAAGAGAGGCTGGAGCTATATTATGAACTTTAAGAAGCTCCAGTTCTTCCAGTAGCCAAATTGGAGTATACTCCTCATGAATACGGGTATTCGTGCTGGCCAGCCATTTCCCACACTTACACAGGTGTGAAGCCCAATAGTATAATAAGAAATTAGGGAGACGGAGGCCACCGTAATTTCTGGGGATAACTTATGGTATGATATTCTAGCAGTTTTGCCATTCCAAATAAAATGAGCTGATACCCGAGTGAATTTTTGGAAGTAAGACATTGGCAGCCACAAATCGAAAGTATGTTAGCGGATAAAAACTCTGGGGAGTACATTCATTTTAACAGCGTTGAGTCTACCCCAGAACGACAATGGGAGTTTGGCCCACTGTTAAATCTTGTTGAATATCACACCATAAATCATCCAAGTTCAGTTTCCAGATTGGGAAGTGGTTAAGGTAATGTATATCCCTAGATACTTTATGGAGCCGGGCCCACTTCATCCCAAAGTGTGCAAAGTCTGAACTATGAGTGAAGTGGTTAAGGGGAAAAATTTTGGTTTTGCTAACATTGAGTTTATAGTTTGAGAATTGACTGAAGTCTTTAATTATTGTTAGAGCAGCCTCTAGGGAAGAAACTGGATTGGAAAGATGAAGGAGAATATCATCTGCAAAAACTGAGATTTTTGCAGGATATCTGACTACGGGGATGCCAGCAATTGATGGGGATGAGGTTAATCATCTAAGGAGGGGTTCAAGATATAGATTAAACAAAAAGGGAGACAGTGGGCAACCTTGCCTGGTACCTGAGGTAAGAGAGAAAAGATCGGAAAGGATCCCATTACAATATAGCCTAGCTGTGGGCTCCGAATATAGCGCTTGGATCCAGCTAATAAACAGGGGTGGAAAGCCCATAGCTTGCAGCGTAGCCCAAAGAAACATCCAATCCACCCTGTCAAACGCCTTTTCCGCATCGAGAGAAATCAGGGCCATTGGGACGGGTGAGGATTTTTCTGTGTTAATGATATACTGGAGTTTACGGTGGTGATCTGTTGGGGACCTATTAGTGACGAAACCTATTTGCTCCGGACTAATTAACGAGATCCAGATCGCTTCTATTCTCTTAGCCAAGATCTTGGCAAGAATCTTAATATCGTTATTTAAGAGCGATATCGGCCGGTAACTGGAAGGGAGGTGTGCGGGTTTACCCGGTTTAAGTAGAAGGATAATAAGAGCCTCCGAGAGTGTCGAATTTTGTACATTTCCCGAGAGCAAATATTGGTATAGACTAAGCAAACCTGGTGCGAGGTCCTTAGAGAATCTTTTATAAAAATTGGAAGAGGCCATCTGGGCCAGGGGCTTTGTTAGCGCAAAGCTCCTTGATGGCCGACAATATCTCTGGATGGAAATAGGCATGATTAATGATTGCTGTTGTTCAGGGGACAGAGATGGTAGAGGTATTGATGCAAGATATTCTAACATCTCTGACGGAGCAGTGGAGGTAGCAGATTTGCTATATAGTGAGGAGAAGTAACTTGCAAGTGTAGACACTACATCCTTGGGATGAGTCTTAATCTCCCCATTAGGAGCCTCAATCGAATTTATAAGCCTAGAAGACTCCTGTTTCCTGAGCCTCAAGGCCAAAAGGTGGCTTGCCCTTTCACCTTGTTCTATATATTTTGCACGGGATCTCAGTATGGCAAATTCAATTTTATCTTGAAGCAATAGGGCGTATTGATTCCTTAAAGATAGAAGTGTTTTCAAAGAATCCTGCGATGATGTCGAAGAAAGGGAGTTTTCGAGAGCTTTGATCTGAGACAAGAGCGCAGAAGCTTTAGCCTCATTCTTCCTTTTACGCGTGGAAGCTAAACGGATAAATTCACCTCTTAAATAGCATTTCAGAGCACACCATTCATGGTCAGCTCTTGCTACTGACCCTCGGTTATGCACGAAGAAGTCTCGAATCAAATCGGATATTCTAGACACCGCGTGCTCATCTTTCAGGAGTTGGTTGTTAAGCCGCCATAGCATCTCTGCGGTGTCCGCTATTGAGTGCCAAGTCCAGCCAGACTGTCGCATGATCCGACAGAACTATAGGCTCTATACCAGAATTACCTAAGCCCTGCAGGAGAGAAGTGCTAAGTAGTATATAGTCCAGCCTGGTCCATATAGCATGGACCATAGACTGAAAAGTAAATAGGCGAGTAGCTGGGTTCTGCAATCTCCATGGGTCGCATAACCCAAGCGAGGTTATAAAATCTGAGAGTACTTTCTGTGCCATGGACAGAGGCTTAAGTAGAGAGTGTGATCTGTCTAGGTCTTGCGTGGGGGGTAAATTCCAATCCCCACCAAGAATCATCGGAAGGGACATAAAGTCACATAGTTTACCCTGTAACGCCATAAAAAAATCCGGATTCCCCCCTACTGGAGCATATATGCTTCCTAGCACAATGTCCATTTGGTCTAAGATACCATGTAGTATAATATATCTACCTTGGATCTCGATGTAGATTGACTTGAAAGGAATTGAGCGGTGTATAAGGATAGCGCTCCCCTTATTGGATGAGGCATACGTAAAACCTGTCAAAACCTTTCTTGCGCAAGCTGATAAACCGCGGACAGAAGATCGTTTCTGAATGAAAACAATTCTGGCTTGCAGCGAAACCAGGTGGCTAAGTGTTTGCGCTCTTTTAGTGGTTACGCGGACCCCTCTCACGTTCCACGTCACAAATCTGTTAAAGTTCAATGCCATTGGTCCCTATATTAAATTGTATAACCTGTTTCATAAATAACTTTAACTTATGCACCACAGCACCCCCCCACAGAAATAAACCCATATCTGCCCATAATAATAAAACCCCTGTATTCTTATAACAGACCAGTCTAAAGGAGTGCACAAAACCTCCCCCTCCCCATTTAACATCCCCTTACAACTATATACAGCAAATCCCCCCTGCTTAACCCCCTCTAATAATCCAGTAACAACAATTAAACTTAGTAGTGTAGCTTCAAAAGCCCTAGCATAGCCCCCTTTCTATCTCTTTGAGAGCAGATCGATTGACATTAATCAAAACTAGAAGGTTATATAAAGAACAGCCTAATATAGTTATCTTCCAATAACACCCAACAGTCTGACAGCCTACTATCCCAGTAGTTGTGTAGATGAATTCTCAGGAGGAAAGCTAGGAATCCCCATTTCCCAGTATGCGGTTGGACGTCTGTCAGTCCACTTCATCCCCCCACTCCCAAGTCCATTGCCAGATCAGCCTTCTTAGGACATAAGGCCCGGACACCTCACCACTCGAGAGCTCCTCATACAATAAGGCCCTCTATCGGATTATGAACCAGGGCATCAAATAAGGCCCTTAGAAATTACAGAGAGAGATTTAACCCTTCAGTCCGACGAGCAGATCAACCATGACTGAGTCGAGGTCGCTTGATCCTGAAGAGAAGGGAAAAAAAAGGGGGAATCATACTGAGGTGGTATGGTATCCATCAGCTTATTGTGCTGGAACCTGAAGCACGTGATAGAGTGTTTCCCAGAGGAGCCTAAATCTCGTGGGACACTGCGGTGCAGCTCAGAAATTGGAGTCCTAGAAACTGCCTCTCGGACAGAGGTTCCTCTCTGGAGACTTCATAACAAGGCCTGAGCACCAGAGCTCCCAAGGCTTTCCCATAAGATCTCGGAGTACCAACCACTTGGCAGAAAAAATAAGGTGAACATGATGTCCCTCTCAGTCCCCCTTTCTCAGGTAAAGAAAAATTAAGCAAATGGTAGTAGATGTTATCGTTGCACAAATATTAGGAGGCAACATAAATTGAAAGTGATCACAAACCCCATATCGGTATCACTCCAAAGGCCGCTTTTTAGTTGGATCAGAAGGTTTTAAATAGAGAGGGAAGCCTCTGGGCTAAATCGACCTGGGCTTGTGAGCTGGATTCGTAAGAGTGCCACTTCCCTTCTAGGTGTACTTGAAGGCGTGCAGGGTAGGCCATTCTGAATCTGATGCTGGAAGCAATTAGTTTGCTAACTATTGGGTGGAATGTTGCTTGTCTCTGGTGAGTTTCGAGTTGCAGGTCCTGCGTGATCCGAAGCTTTTTCCCCTCCCAGGAAATAGACTGCAGCTCCTTAACCTTTAGGAGAATATGCTGCCTTTCCAGATAGTTCAACATCTTTATTATTATAGGCCTGGGGGTGCTGAGGCTTCCGGTTTCGGTCGGAGAGATCTGTGCGCCCTTTCCAATATATAGGCTGAATTATGTGGAGAAGGACCCACTATTTTAGCAAGTAGTGCTTGTATAAAAATGATGGGCGAGGGGCCTTCCGCGCCTTCAGGGATCCCATGTATTAAAATATTATTACGTCGGCTGCGGCCTTCAAGGTCCTCGGTCTTTTGTTGTAGCTTCATGACCTGCTGTCTTAATTTAATCAGTTCTGGCTCCATTTTGTCCTTCCAGGATTCTAGCGAGCGAATACACGCTTGATTGTCTGCAACATTTTGTTTTACACTGGTCATCTCGCTCATGGGTTTTCAGCTCAGACGTGATTTCTACAAGCGCCTTAAAAGGTTGTATCTCCTTCTAGAAAACGCCCTCAGAGAGTGGCGTTGGGTTGGCAAGAGCTGTTAAATGTTTAGCTGAGGCTGACGATTGGGCCTGTTTGGCCTTCTTGGAGTGTTTGTCCAGCGAGACTGGCGGAGTATGTTTGGGGAGGGCCGGCCTCATCTCGGTCTCCATAGCTGTTTATGGGCACGCTGCAAGACGTTGATGTTCAGTGGAGAGGGATCGCGTGTTGTCCAGGTCTTCTCCGATTAAGTTTCATTATCCGTGGATGGCTGTTGAGAAACTTAAAAACAATAAAATACGGAGGTGGAGCGAGAGCTATCTGGGATTGCGGCTAACCCGCCAAACACATCACGTGATCTCCCATTTTGGTTATTCTTCTCTGCACTCCCTCAAGCCGATCCGCATCCCTGCACAGATACAGGCTCCATGAAGGAGAGCAGCAATCCAGGCAGGGCCTAACATAAGATTTGTAAAGAGGGATGATATAGGCCTGATTCCTTGCTATAATGTATCTTTTAATACAGTCAATGATCTTATTTGTTTTCGTTATCACTTCTGTACAGTGTTGGCTGAACTTCAAGTCTTTTGTAATGAGTATACCTAAGTCCTTGATGTTATCTACCAACTTAAGTGTTTTTCCTCCTAGGGAGTAAGTATTGCTTGAATTATTTTCACCCAGATGCAGCACTACGCATTTATCAGTATTGAATTCCATACCATTTGTCCGAGCCCATAATTCCAAGTTGATTAAGTCCTTCCTTAACTCTAAAATATCTTGTTGTGAACTGACTTCATTTGTAATCTTGATATCATCCCCAGATTTTATTATAAAACTTTTTAGGTTTCTGTTTAGGTCAGAAATAAAAAGGGAAAAAAGAGCTGATCCTAAAACAGATCCCTGTGGTACTCCACTGGTTACTAGTCCCTCATCTGAAAGGTGTCCTTTTATTCTAACAACTTAACTGTCACTTAACCAAGAATTAACCCAGTTCACTAGTGTTTGACTTATATCAATTGAATGCATTTTATCAATCAATCTGGAGTGAGGGACCTTATCGAAAGCCTTACAGAAGTCTAAGTAGATGATATCAACAGGTTTTTTTTATCTCTAAAAGGGCACTTACTCGCTCTTAAAAGACAAGATTTGCTGTGAGACAGGACCTCTGATTTTTAAATCCATGCTGTCTGTTGTCAGTTAAGTTTTTGGTTTTGATTTCATGATCAGCCTATCCTTTATGATAGATTCCATGATTTTGCCCAATATACTGGTTAAGCTAATGGGTCTGTAATTTCCCTTGGACCCATGGTCTCCTTTTTTATAAATGGGGACTAATACAGTGGATCTCCTGTCCTTTGGTACTTCACCAGTGGAGATGGACATGTTAAAGAGTTTATGCATAGGTTCTAAAAGCCAGGTTTAGATCTCTTTCAACAATCTAGGGTGAAGGGAATCTGGTTCCGGAGATGTATTAATTTTAATATTCTTTAATTTCCCTCTTATCTCTTCCCTGGTTATTTCAGGGAATACGGGGTTAGGACTTACAGTTTCAGTTGTAGAAATAAATATACCTTCTAACTGTCTATGCATTGTGTAGCAACTGAGAGAGTGTGGGGAGCACTTATATCTTGTGATTTTACAATTGTGACAGTATAACTTTGTGTTGTGGAGCCCTACTCCCATACAGGAAGTAGGAAGGGAGTAGCTAGCCCAGTATAACAGGGTACTACTAAAACGCTTAGAAAAGCGTAATTTTTATGCTTTGTTCTGTGCTTGAAGATATTTCAGCCCATACATACACAGGGCTAAGCTCAGAAACAAACTTTTTATTTTAAAAATGCAACTTTGGTTGCTAGCACTCCCGTGACCCCAAACAAGCACTTCCAGGTCACTTCTGGTATTTAACTCACCCCTGAAGTGAGCAGGGTACGCGTCGTCATGCTCAGAGACACGCGCATTGGCGTGTGTCAGCTGTGTCAGCTGGAAAGGCTGGATATTACTTCTTTCAATATATAAAAAATGTTCAAACAGGTATTTAAATATGAAGCTGTGTGTGGATTGTGAGATGTATGCTGTGGGGGAAGAAAAGTTAGGGTTTAAATGTCCAAAATGTTGTATGTTGGCAACCCTACAAGTTGAGATTACCCTATTAAAACAAAGAATACAGGTACATACTGACATATCCTCACTTGAGCAGTATATTGATACTATGGCTAACAGTATTTCTGAGGAAATTCATTCATATATATGTGAACCATCAAAATCAGATCAAAACGAGGAAAATGGTAGAAGTTATACTGAGGAATGGAGTCTAGTTCAGAGTAAAGTAAAAAATAACAAAAAGGGTAGGCGAAACATAGGGGGTGCATCAAATTTTTTAACACCAAATAGATACAGTGCCCTCCAACCCGAAAAATCCCCTATGAGCGAGAAGGCCCCAGCTATATCAAAAAACCAAGACTTAGTAGTAGGAAATCACCCCAATGGGACAGATAATAAAGCAGTTGACACGTGTAATAGTGCTGGATTAAATAATGTGGGAAGGATTCAATAATAAAATACACAGATTCTGTGATCAGTAAACATAGAAAGGAATATACAATGGTTAGTACACTCCCTGGAGCAGGAATTGGAGATATAAAAAGATTACTTCCTGGACTCACTAAAAATACTATCACACCAGTCACACTCCTCTGTGTAGGTGTAAATGATGTTAGCAAAAGAAATATTACAGAGATCCAAAGAGATTTTGAGGAGGTAGGCAAGTCCTTAAAGACCCAGGGGTGTGACCTAATAATTTCCGGAATATTGCCTGTACCAAAAACAAATGCAGCATTAACAAAAGAAATACTTAGGCTAAATGGTTGGATGAAGCGATGGTGTCAGAGAGAAGACTATAAATATATAGACCATTGGCAGGATTTCCAGGGACATTATTTGTTTTCCCAGGATGGGTTACACCTGAATAAACAGGGAAAACTTATTTTTTCCTACAAATTGTAACAGACAATTGACATACATTTAAACTAAAAAATGGGGGGGGGGGGGTCAAGAAACTACACATAATATAGTACCCAAAAACAGTCATCCAGAATCCAAAATAAATTTTATTTCATTAAATGCAAGAAGTTTGAACAATAAGATGGATGAGCTTCAAGTCATCTTACATACCCACGATATCCACATTTGCGCAATCACTGAGACATGGTGGAAACCAGAGGACACTTGGGATAGGAACATTCAAGGCTATACCCTATATTATAAGGACAGAAATTCGACAAGAGGTGGGGAGGTGGCCTTATACATATCCGAGGATATTGTATCAGAGGGCTTGGATACCTCAAAATGGGAAAATAGTGAGGTATTATGGGTAAAAATTTCTTTTAAACAGAATATCAGGTTAAATATTGGGGTAATTTACAGATCTCCCTCACTTACCACATTGGAAGATATTACGCTGTCCGACTTTGTCAAGCAGTTGGCAAATTCAAATGATGTCATATTATTAGGTGATTTCAATTTACCAGGCATAAACTGGAATACACTGCAAGGAAATACAGCCATAGAAGAGCAATATTTAGAAATAATTAATCTAGCTGCCTTAGAACAGTATGTCACAACTAATACCAGGGGGAAATCACATCTTGGACCTGGTTTTGAGTAATTTAAATGATAAGATACAGGACTGTTCAGTTTTGCCACCACTAGGTGCTAGTGATCATTCAATAGTTAAGTTCAAGTATACGTAGGGTTTCTGGTTTTTGGTTTAAACTGATAAAACCCGGTAAAACCCCACCAACGTCTTTTTTATGAATTCAGTTACAACCGAAAAACACCGAAAAAGTTAATAGTGAAACACGTCTGGGAAGTTAAAGGGAGTTGTGCATTTGTGTAAATTTAAAATGATCAGCGACTTTGTGTCCCCCCCCCCCCCCCGGCTCTCTCGATCAGCTACGAACCTTGCAGTGCTTAGTGAGGTAGAAGGATGACAGCTCACTCAAAGTTTTATTCCTGATCCTCTGTGGTGGCAAGTAAGCGCTGGCAAAGAGCTGGAGTAGTTCAGGCGCAGTGACTTTGTGTGTCTCCCCCCTGGCAAGCGAGTGAGTGCATGTGTGTGGACACGTCTGTGAAGTTGTCGGGAGTTGGCAGCTTGTTATTTGTGCATTTGCGACTTTGTGAAAAGTGAAGCCAGAGGGATCTCAGCAATGCTGGTGTGTAATGGTTTCAGTGCTCACTCAAAGTTTTATTCCTGATCCTCTATGGTGGCAAGTAAGTGCTGGCAAAGAGCTGGAGTAGTTCGAGGCACAGTGACTTTGTGTGTCCCCTCCCGGCAGCTTGTTTTAAGTTTAACTTAAAAGTGAAACACATCTGGGAAAGTTATCGGGAGTTGGGCAGCTTGTTATTTGTGCATTTGCGAATTTGTGTGCCCCCCCCCATTCTCTCAATCGAACCTTTTAAATTAAAAGTGAAGCCAGAGGGATCTCAGCGATGCTGGTGTGTTGATCGCGTTCAGATTAAATTAATCTTTGCTTGATGGCTTGCCCGAGTTAAACAAAGAGATGATGATTGATTGTAATGGTAATTGCTAGATGTTTTATTTCATTTTATCTTAAGTCACTTAACGTCTCTCAATTACCGTTTACAATCATCATCTCTCTGTTTAACTCTAGCTGCCATCAAGCACAAATTAATAAAATCTTAACGCGATCAATTAGATCTTATTGAATTAATCAAAGTGCACGTTGTCAATACCATTATTTAGCACAGTTTTTTAGTTTGGCATTTAGCATTACCCCTTCACTCGCCCCTGGTGCTTGAGAGCGAAATGCCACGAAGATCGAAAATGGCTGAGCAGTATGCAGCAGAACACAAAGATTTTATTGTTGAGCTTCTCCACTGCAAGAGAACACTAATATGCAAGTACTGCAGTCTTGGGTGTCTGCCACTGGAAAGCCAGCAAGTATTGGAAGAGAGGTTTAAATTTTTTTACACAGCTATGTATGACAAATGGCAGGCTGTAATGGCTAGAAATATCCCAAATCCAACAATGGGATTTGAATTAAATGAATCCTCTCTCTGGTACTCTGTTCAAGTGTTTGACCCATTTAGAAAAAACGAATGCTCTTCTAACTTTGAAAATTATGTATTTATTTTTGATACCTTTTACAAACATAATGCTGAATTATTATATGCACAGTTTGATGAGTACTTTGCAGAGCCATTGCCAGCTAACAGTGAATTAGAAGTGCACACATTTTGGAGGGGTTAAATGAAGCTGTGGCCAGAACTGAGTGAATGTGTTCTGTCAATCCTTGCACTGCCTGTCTCAAGTGCCAATGTAGAGAGGGCCTTTTCAGAGATGAGGGCATTTACTGCCAGGAAAGAGAGAGGGAAAATGTCTAAACAAGCACTAAAAATGCATTTCATGATTTACTATAACAAATTCAGCATTTAAAGTTGTTGCTGTATGACAGTATGTGCTAATAATGTGGTTATGTGAATTTTTAATTACTTTGGATATTTATTCAACATAAACATCAGTGCACACAGTGCCTTTTAAAAAAAAAATAATAAACACTGAAATATACTGAAATTGTCTATTGCTTTTTTTATTTGCACCAAAATACACAGAATTTTGGCACTATAAAAGAGGGCGAGAAAAGCTGAAAAATAAACACCTTTTTTCCTGATTCATAAACACCTAAAACCGGAAACCCTAAGTATACGCAACAGACAAGTGTTAATTAAGGTAAAACTTCCATTTTTAGGTACGATAGAGCAAATTTTGAGGGCATAAGAACTGATTTGCTAAAATGGAACTGGAAGAACGAATTCAAGGATGCCTCACTTTCTGTCATGTGGGACAAATTACAAACTAAACTGCATGGCCTAGTAAAGTCTCATGTTTCATCTTTTAAAAAATATGAGTCAGTAAATAAAAAAAAAACCTCTCCCTGCATGGAGGACATCAAAAATTAAAAAGGAAATAAAGAAAAAAAATAGAATGTATAGAACAGCAAAATTAAATGGTGATGAGGGTAGTTGGGCGAAATATAAAAAATGTTTAAGGGTCACAAAAAAAACACATCGAGCAAGCAAAAAGGAATTACGAATATAGGCTGGCTACCAGGGTGAAGGATAATTATAAATCATTTTATTCGTACATAAATAATAAAAAGGGTAATATAAAGAATATAGGCCCTTTAAGAAATCAAGATGGAACTGTTATAATGGACAACCAGTTAATGGCAGAACATTACAATAACTACTTTGCTTCAGTTTTTAATCACCCTACAATTACTATACCCCAAAGCAGTATGGCATCTTGTAAGCCAATTATTACCCTAATGGAATGTGAAGTGGTAAAAAAGCTAAAGTCACTAAACCAGAACAAAGCCCAAGGTCCCGATGAATTGCACCCTAGGGTATTAAAGGAATTGGCAGACCAACTGGCAGGTCCTATTACCAGCCTCTTTCAACAATCCATAAGAGAGGGTGATGTACCAGAGGTATGGAAACAGGCAGTGGTTGTCCCTATACATAAAAAGGGATCAATGCAGAACGTGGAAAATTACAGGCCAATTAGCCTGACCTCAGTTTTGGGCAAAGTACTGGAGGGTATTGTAAAAGATTGTATTATAGACTTTCAACAGCAAACTGGGAAAACAGATAATACACAGCATGGTTTCGTAAAGGGCAGATCATGTCTGATAAGGGGGTGATTCACAAGCTCAAAAGCCTTGGTGAGGTCAATAAATATGGCCCCCATGAGCAGGCCCTTATCCACTGCTGTGAGGACTTCGTTTGATACCTGAAGTAGTGTAGTGGTGGTGCTGTGCCCCGTCCGGAATCCATATTGAGCAGGGGACAGAAGGTTGTGAAGGTGCAGATATTCTGAGACCTGGGTGGCAACCGCCTTCTCTAGTAGTTTATATAAGGTAGCGAGAATGGTGATCGGTCTGTAGTTAGTCATGTTTTTGGTGTCACCTTTTTTGTGTACAGGGACAACTCGAGCCATTTTCCACAGTGTAGGCACTGTCTGGGTTAGTATAGATAGGTTGAAAATGCTTGCAATAGGGGCAGCAAGAGCTGGAGCTGCCATTTTGATGAAATAGGGCAGTAATCCATCTGGACCGCAGATCCATGAGGGAGATAGACTTAAGAAGAAGCAGCACCTCGGTAGTGGAGAGTGATCTCATGAGACAAGAGGGTCCTGAAGGATGGTGGATATCAGGAGGGGAGGGGTGCAGGGACTGGTTAAATTTTGCAAGGTATTCAGAGAGATCAGAGAATTGTGCATTCAAAGCATTTGCAATCGTAGGTAGATTGTTACAGTTGGCGTCATTTAGCATCATTTCAGTTATGGCCATCTTGGGCCTTTGGCCTATGAAATTTTTGATGTGGTTCCAAAAACCCCAGGAGTCGTCCACTGAAGATTGGAGAAGCTTAAGGCAATAGTTCCTTTTTGCCCTCCGAATATCTTTTTTGCAGGCATTCCTCTTTTTCTATTCTTATACTGCTTTTTCATACTTCCTTCCGCTTCCTCTCTCTCTTATGTCACTCTTCTTCTAGAGTATTGTACTCTCACTTGGCTCTGCCATTCTTACCATGTTTCTACTAATGTGTATCTATTGTATCTTGTTATCTGCCGTAAATATTGTATCATACTAGTATTTTATTTTATTTCAGCCTTGTTGTAATGTATATCCTTCTCCAATTGCTGTTATTTTTTTACCTCAGGTGTATATACATTATTACGTATCTTGTATTGTCACCCTATGGCTGTATGCTCCAGGTCGACCTTGAAAAAGGGACAGTAATTGTCTCAGTGAACTTACCCGGTTACCAAAACTCAATAAATAAATAAATAAATAGAGTCTTAATATTTAATGACTACCATAGAAACCTACAGAAGCAGCAGCAGCAGTTATTTGTAGAATTAAAGTCATGACTCCAAAGGCAAGGCTGGCAGTTCCAACATCTATACCCCTCAAGGCTGCAAATCATCAGACCAGGATTCCCTCCTCACATCTACACTTATGTGCCAGAAGCAGAGAAATTCTTAATTTGAGAGGAGGGAGCCACTGCTGGGAGATTAGCAGAGCAAGAAACTGCACCTGTGAGATGAGAAAAACGGTGATGTAATTTTACTACAAATGTAGTAAGGTAAGTGCACTCACTTTCTCTGGGTAGTCCTCCCTTCACTCACCCCATTGCCACCTCATGCTCCCACGGGTCGGATTATGTTGGCCAGTTCCTTAGACTTCTAATTAAAACATGAAAATGGGCAGTTGAAACTGATGCTGACCTGTGTCCTGGAACAGAAAGAGAATGGTGTAGTCAGTGCACAGTATGAGGAGAGGCGGTGGGTGGCATTGCCTGGTAGTAAGATCATCACTAACCTTGTGGACAGAAGGACAGCCAAGCATTCATGACCCAGTGGTAACAAATGTTTATTTTTGTTTTGTATGTTTGGGGCCCCATGCCTAGGTGCAGTCATGACAATCAACAGGGAGGAAGGGGGGCAGGCTAGTCCCATGGGGTGGAGGAAGTGGTGATTGAGCCTAAGGACCCACTGGGGACAAGGCAGGCTGGAGGTGCACTACTCCAGCCTAAAAGTTGTGATGATTCTTCTTTCTCTATTGTTCACTGTTGCAATTTCCAACATCCGACAAGTTCCAGTTTATGAGACAGCTTGTTCACCTTTAGCTACAATGGCAGGGTTAGTAATCAGAAGGGGGGGGATGTCATATTCTGTAAACTCTTCTCATTTTTTTTAAATGAATATCTTTATTTGGCATTTGCCCTAACGTTTCACCAGTATTTATCTGGCTTCTTCAGGGGACTGCTTTTGTTGTTTACCTTTAACATGCAATTATACATTAATAAACTGTTTATAAAAGATCATGAACAAAAAAAAATTGTGGTTTGATATATTTATTTATTGAATTTTGTTGCCCTGGTAGGCCCACTGAGACTAGAAGTCCCTTTTTCAGGGGTGACCTGGGGGAGGAGTGATACAGATGGTAACCAACTGAAATTGAACCAGATTAAGCTGTTGGAGATATTTTTAGTGGTTTTATCATCATAAAAGGTATTGCTGCTCTGTAGTACCGTATACTCCAGTATATCTTTCAATTACTTAACATATTCTTCTTGGGTTTGTGCCTAAAGAAAGTGTTAAACATTTTAAATTATTTAAAAAAATGTTATACGGTTTTCTCAGGCCAAATGCCTGCTACAGTATATACCTAGCACCAGCACCCTGTGAGGCAAGTGACACAGCAAACTCAATTCATGCCTTTACTCCTCTAACCCAGAAACAGCCACCTCTGTACCTGCCAGCATGAAGCATCTCTCATAAATCTTTACTCTTATCCAGTTCAGTAAGCCATTTGCTTTTTATCTGTAACTAGGATTCTGTTTTACTGTCTTGGGATTTCATTCAGACATGAGTACTCTGGCTGGTTTCAGAGACTTTTCAGTTTAGCAGTGTCAGTGGCTTAGCAGATTGCACACTGAGGCCAGAAGATCAGAAGGCTGTGAGTTCTATCCCCACACCTGACACTTCAGTGAAATCCCAATACTGACACTGTAGTGCAGCATGGGGGGGGGGGTTCTGCACTCCTTAGGTGCCATGTTTTAGACAAAACATTAATCTGAGGTCCCATCCACCTGTTCTGGTGGTAGTTCAGGTGGATGTTAAAAATCCCAATGGCACTTCTCGAAAAGAGTAGGGGAATTTTTTATTTAAACTCAAAAAAATCATAATACATACATTTTGATATTGTTAAAAGAAACATGGAAACTGCAAAGCAAATACATATTCCTGCATACTGTCCCCTTCTGTGAAAGAAATATAAAACATAATGACCTTTTAACACCAAAATAAATTTAGCCAAAGCAAATTAAATATGTCAGACAAATCTCCTTGAATTTTATGGTAAAGTAAATAAGGCCTTGGACGATGGGAGTTCAGTGGATGTGATTTTCTTGGACTTCGCCAAGGCCTTTGATAAAGTGCCACATGACAAACTGATTGATGCACTCAGTACATTGGGGATACATTCTGACATTGTTCACTGGATTAGGTCATGGCTTATGGGTAGACAGCAGAGGATTTGTGTAAAGGGAGAGTATTCAAGATGGACAGATGTGACCAGCGGTGTCCCACAGGGCTCTGTGTTGGGGCCCTGTCTGTTCATCATTTATATCGGGTCTATGCATTTTGCACCGGATGTATGGCTTTCAAAATTTGCCGATGATACCAGAGTGGGTAAGGTGATAAACGATAAAAAAGATGCAAATATACTCCAGACCACCCTAAATAATTTGGAAGAATGGGCACAAATGCAAGGGTCAACTTTCAATGTAACAAAATGTACAGTTATGCATATTGGCAAGAATAATATAATGTTTCAGTATAGGTTGGGAAATGAGATATTAAGGGTTGTCACTGAAGAAAGTGACCTGGGAGTTAAAATATGTAATAACTTAAGCTTCAGGCCACATTATTAATCAAATAGTAAAAAAGGCTAGCAACATACAATATTGCATAAATAAACACATAAAGAGCAATAAAAAAGAAGTTCTCTTACCACTTTACACATCTTTGGTGCGTCCTCATATGGAATACTGCGCCCAGTTTTGGGCTCCTGGGGGCAGGGGCGATATAAGATCTTTGGAGAGGGTGCAAAGGAGAGCAACCAGGAGGATAGCTGGGGTCCAGGGGCAGGAGTATGAACAGAGACTGTCAGCTTTGGGTCTGTATACTTTGGAGTATCGAAGAATGTGAGGTGACCTATGTTTAATATATAGGGCACTTAACGACCCCACACTCTGGGAACAGCTAAATTTGTATTAAGGGATCAACCCTATGGTACTAGAGCTCATCCACTGCAGATTAAATCAGATAGGTTTAAAACACTCAGGAGAAAGTACTGGTTAACTGTGAGAGTGGTCAAGATCTGAAATAAGCTTCCAATTGAAATAGTAGTTAGCAGAACGATGGAATCCTTTAAGATGCAAATAGATCAATATATGATCAAAAATAATATTCTTGGATATACATAAAAAAAAAAATGGCGAGTATATGGACTATAGTCTTCATAAACTCTGAAAACCTATGAAACCTATGAAGTAGTCTGCTTTTTGGGGCCAAAAACTGAGCAAAAAAGAATCTGTTAAATTCATTTGCCATTATAATTTTCACCCCTGAAATAAAAGAGGCAATGGCACAGTTACTGGAGCAGGTGGAGGATCAAGAAAACTGAGCCTGCCGGTCCAGCATTAGAATCATTGGGCTGTCCCTTGCCTTATCTTCTTTTTTATTTATTTATTTGTTTTTTGTTTATTGGGTAGGTACACTAGACAAGAGTATTGCCTATATTCAGGCACGACCTGGAAGAATACATTCAGGAGACAGCATGGTACAAAGAAGGTACAAACATCAGTGACAATTGCTCATGGCGCAGCATGAAGTGGGAACAAAGCAATTTCACAGATTGCTGACAAAGCAAGACATATTTCTGTGGAAACTGAGAGTAAACAAATACCCTTACATTAGCTACTTGCACTGGATGATACAACAATAGTAATTAGGGACATATGACAACCGCTAAAGAAAAAATAACAGTTTTAACTAACGATTTTGTGGAGGGAGTGGGAACATGCAGATTTTATACAGTGGAGGGAAACAGTAAGTGCCATGTAAGTAAGGAATGCTACTGAGAGTCAGTCTCAAGTTACAGCACAGAAGCAGCCATCAGAGTCAGTCAGGTGGGCACAGAGACCCTGTTTAAAGGCTAGGTGGGATTTAGAGAGTTTAATGTGGGGAGAGTTCCAGATGCTGGGAGCCGATATAGCGAAGGATAGTTCCCCCTTTTTTGTGAGTTATCTGGGAATTTCAAGTTGAGTTTGTTTGGATGACCTAAAGAGATATGCTTGGGAGGGATGAGATGGCAACCTTGAGAGATACTCAGGCGTCCCCATTCTGATGATATTGTCAATCAAGCATCCAACAGAGTAGAGTCTGTGCGAAGATGGGGAGAGCCAATTTAGTTTGCTATAGAGTTCACAGTGATGAGTCAGTCTGTGTGCAGAGAGGGCAAATCCACATATGCTGTTATACCATGTGCTCCATTTATGGAGGGATCCTTTGTTAGCATTAAGGTATACCTGTGAGCAGTATGTAAGGGAGGGAAGGAGGAAACCTTGTGCAATAGCAAGCCAGACAGCATCATTCAGGGAGGACCTAATTCTATA
Source organism: Neoceratodus forsteri (assembly GCA_016271365.2). Lineage (NCBI taxonomy): Eukaryota > Metazoa > Chordata > Ceratodontiformes > Ceratodontidae > Neoceratodus > Neoceratodus forsteri. The sequence continues at coordinate 362,947,151 of CM057458.1, forward strand.
GGCAATAACCAGTTTGGAGTTAACCACCTTGCAAGTAGCCATGAGTTGGAGGTTAAAATCCAGAGATGGGTCAAGTGTAACTCCTAGGTACCTAAAGGAGTTAACAGATGCCAACGGGGAGCCATCAAGACATAGTACTGAAAGATCCAGAGCACATGATTTGATTCTAGAGGGGGAGCCAAAAAGCATAGCCACAGTTTTCTTAGCATTAAGTATGAGTTTGTTTTGTAGAAGCCAGACTTGTAGGCAGTCAAAGTCAGCTTGAAGATTCGCCTTTACTGATGTGGGGTCTTTACCACTAGCGAGAAGCACCATGTCATCGGCATAAAGGATCAGTGAGGAGAGACATGGAAGTGAGGGCAGGTTGTTAATAAAGACAGAGAAAAGGAGAGGGCCAAGTATAGATCCCTGGGGAACTCCAACAGAGGTTAAGGAGGGGTCAGGGACAGCAGTTGCAATTTGAACAAATTGCCTCCTCCCAGTGAGGTAGCTATCAAACCAGGAGATGGCAGACTGGGAAAAATCCAGAACGGACAGTTTGGAGAGTATAAGGGGGTGATTCACAAGCTCAAAAGCCTTGGTGAGGTCAATAAATATGGCCCCCATGAGCAGGCCCTTATCCACTGCTGTGAGGACTTCGTTTGATACCTGAAGTAGTGCAGTGGTGGTGCAGTGCCCCGTTCGGAATCCATGTTGAGCAGGGGACAGAAGGTTGTGAAGGTGCAGATATTCTGAGACCTGGGTGGCAACCGCCTTCTCTAGTAGTTTATATAAGGTAGCGAGAATGGTGATCGGTCTGTAGTTAGTCATGTTTTTGGTGTCACCTTTTTTGTGTACAGGGACAACTCGAGCCATTTTCCACAGTGTAGGCACTGTCTGGGTTAGTATAGATAGGTTGAAAATGCTTGCAATAGGGGCAGCAAGAGCTGGAGCTGCCATTTTGATGAAATAGGGCAGTAATCCATCTGGACCGGCAGATCCATGAGGGGAGATAGACTTAAGAAGAAGCAGCACCTCGGTAGTGGAGAGTGATCTGAGCAGACAAGAGGGTCCTGAAGGATGGTGGATATCAGGAGGGGGGAAGGGGTGCAGGGGACTGGTTAAATTTTGCAAGGTATTCAGAGAGATCAGAGAATTGTGCATTCAAAGCATTTGCAATCGTAGGTAGATTGTTACAGTTGGCGTCATTTAGCATCATTTCAGTTATGGCCATCTTGGGCCTTTGGCCTATGAAATTTTTGATGTGGTTCCAAAAACCCCAGGAGTCGTCCACTGAAGATTGGAGAAGCTTAAGGCAATAGTTCCTTTTTGCCCTCCGAATATCTTTTTTGCAGGCATTCCTCTTTTTCTATTCTTATACTGCTTTTTCATACTTCCCCCTTCCGCTTTCCTCCTCTCTCTTATGTCACTCTTCTTCTAGAGTATTGTACTCTCACTTGGCTCTGCCATTCTTACCATGTTTCTACTAATGTGTATCTATTGTATCTTGTTATCTGCCGTAAATATTGTATCATACTAGTATTTTATTTTATTTCAGCCTTGTTGTAATGTATATCCTTCTCCAATTGCTGTTAATTTTTTACCTCAGGTATATATACATTATTACGTATCTTGTATTGTCACCCCATGGCTGTATGCTCCAGGTCGACCTTGAAAAGGGACAGTAATTGTCTCAGTGAACTTACCCAGTTACCAAACTCAAAATAAATAAATAAATAGAGTCTTAATATTTAATGACTACCATAGAAACCTTCAGAAGCAGCAGCAGCAGTTATTTGTAGAATTAAAGTCATGACTCCAAAGGCAAGGCTGGCAGTTCCAACATCTATACCCCTCAAGGCTGCAAATCATCAGACCAGGATTCCCTCCTCACATCTACACTTATGTGCGAGAAGCAGAGAAATTCTTAATTTGAGAGGAGGGAGCCACTGCTGGGAGATTAGCAGAGCAAGAAACTGCACCTGTGAGATGAGAAAAACGGTGATGTAATTTTACTACAAATGTAGTAAGGTAAGTGCACTCGCTTTCTCTGGGTAGTCCTCCCTTCACTCACCCCATTGCCACCTCATGCTCCCACGGGTCGGATTATGTTGGCCAGTTCCTTAGACTTCTAATTAAAACATGAAAATGGGCAGTTGAAACTGATGCTGACCTGTGTCCTGGAACAGAAAGAGAATGGTGTAGTCAGTGCACAGTATGAGGAGAGGCGGTGGTATTGCCTGGTAGTAAGATCATCACTAACCTTGTGGACAGAAGGACAGCCAAGCATTCATGACCCAGTGGTAACAAATGTTTATTTTTGTTTTGTATGTTTGGGGCCCCATGCCTAGGTGCAGTCATGACAATCAACAGGGAGGAAGGGGGCAGGCTAGTCCCATGGGGTGGAGGAAGTGGTGATTGAGCCTATGACCCACTGGGACAAGACAGGCTGGAGGTGCACTACTCCAGCCTAAAAGTTGTGATGATTCTTCTTTCTATTGTTCACTGTTGCAATTTCCAACATCCGACAAGTTCCAGTTTATGAGACAGCTTGTTCACCTTTAGCTACAATGGCAGGGTTAGTAATCAGAAGGGGGGGGATGTCATATTCTGTGAACTCTTCTCAATTTTTTTAAATGAATATCTTTATTTGGCATTTGCCCTAACGTTTCACCAGTATTTATCTGGCTTCTTCAGGGGACTGCTTTTCTTGTTTACCTTTAACATGCAATTATACATTAATAAACTGTTTATAAAAGATCATGAACAAAAAAAATTGTGGTTTGATATATTTATTTATTGAATTTTGTTGCCCTGGTAGGCCCACTGAGACTAGAAGTCCCTTCTTCAGGGGTGACCTGGGGGAGGAGTGATACAGATGGTAACCAACTGAAATTGAACCAGATTAAGCTGTTGGAGATATTTTTAGTGGTTTTATCATCATAAAAGGTATTGCTGCTCTGTAGTACCGTATACTCCAGTATATCTTTCAATTACTTAACATATTCTTCTTGGGTTTGTGCCTAAAGAAAGTGTTAAACATTTTAAATTATTTAAAAAAATGTTATACGGTTTTCTCAGGCCAAATGCCTGCTACAGTATATACCTAGCGCCAGCACCCTGTGAGGCAAGTGACACAGCAAACTCAATTCATGCCTTTACTCCTCTAACCCAGAAACAGCCACCTCTGTACCTGCCAGCATGAAGCATCTCTCATAAATCTTTACTCTTATCCAGTTCAGTAAGCCATTTGCTTTTTATCTGTAACTAGGATTCTGTTTTACTGTCTTGGGATTTCATTCAAACATGAGTACTCTGGTTGGTTTCAGAGACTTTTCAGTTTAGCAGTGTCAGTGACTTAGCAGATTGCACACTGAGGCCAGAAGATCAGAAGGCTGTGAGTTCTATCCCCACACCTGACACTTCAGTTAAATCCCAATACTGACACTGTAGTGCAGCATGGGGGTTCTGCACTCTTAGGTGCCATGTTTTAGACAAAACATTAATCTGAGGTCCCATCCACCTGTTCTGGTGGTAGTTCAGGTGGATGTTAAAATCCCAATGGCACTTCTCGAAAAGAGTAGGGGAATTTTTTATTTAAACTCAAAAAAATCATAATACATACATTTTGATATTGTTAAAAGAAACATGGAAACTGCAAAGCAAATACGTATTCCTGCATACTGTCCCCTTCTGTGAAAGAAATATAAAACATAATGACCTTTTAACACCAAAATAAATTTAGCCAAAGCAAATTAAATATTTCAACATACCATCCCCACATACCCCCACACCCCCACTCACTTCAAAAGGATAGTGGAATTTTGCATTTAAGCTAAAATATTATTCATACAGAAATCAATATAAATGATTTAAATAAAATAAAAATCAAACATAAAAGTAGATGAGTATTATAGCATACATTCCTCTGTTTTTGAAATGAATAGTGCAAAATTATAAAGAGTCCTAAAAAAAGCTAAGATTACAAGGTAAATGGGTGTAACTGCGTGCCCCCAAATAGGAAAACGATAGGGGGAAAAATAATTATTATTGTTCTTTGAAATGTAAGAACAAAGTACATGCAAAGTGGTGCTACTTTACACTAAATCATAAGAAAAGAGAAAGGGGGAAAACATAAATAAGTATTTCATTGTACATCAGCCCCAAACCTAAGTAATAACCATTGGAAATAGACCCCCACCACTAAAAGAGTAGGCAAATTATGTTTTATGACTGAAAAGCAGAATTATATACAAATTGGTGTTACTACACTTGAAATCATGACAGAAGGAAAACATAAATAATTATGCCATCAAACAGCAAAACAAGACAGCCAGTTTTGCACACCAAAATTAAATAGCAAACACTGGAAACAGAGCCCCCACCACCACTACCTCAAGTGTAGGGGAAGAAAATTTTCCCTTAAGGGTGATCAATCAACCAATATCTCAATGAATATGAAAGATCACGTGAAATACATCACTCCTGAAAAAGAATAAAGTATTAGATCTCTGAAATATGCCAAAGCCTTTTTAACATAAAAGGCATTATAGGGTGAATAAAACTATATCTTACTACATAAATGAACGCTGCATCTGATGCTGCCCAGCCTTCGTTCATTTTAGCAATGGGGAGTATCTCAGGCCATTTACTCCTTTTGTATATGCAAGGCAATCCAGACTCCTGGACACCTCCATAGCTCAAGGGATCCACAGGATACTCCCCCACAGGTCCTGAAATACCTGAGTAGAGAAAAGAGATTTTTCTTGAGACTTTATTCTTATTATGGCTGTTTCAAACAACATGAAGTCTTGCTATATTATGACAATTGCAGTATGACCGCAGGTTAGAAGTGCTCCGGAGGTGAAATAGTTAACTTTCCATGCAGGCATGGAACTTGGAGCGCGAGCTCGGTTGAAAACTCTGTCTGTTGTGCTTCAAACGCAAACTGTCAGATTCTTTACTCCGCCTCACTGAACAGTCGCTCCAGAGATTTCTCCTTCTGCTCGGTTCATTTTATCGGTTTAAAAGTATTATTTTTCGGTTTTTAGCAGAAATTAAACCGCAACCGGTCGGTTCAAGCTCTGTCTGTGGTAATGTAAGTAATAGATAGGTTTTACATTTATTTTTTCTGTGTGGAACTTGTAATTTTTATCGGTTCGGTTTGAACTGATCAGGTTGTATTTAAAATCTACTAGTCCTTTTTTAGAGTGCGGTTCCTGGTTCTTATCGGTTCTAAAAAAAACGGATTTCATTACGGTTTTTTCCACGACCCGTGACACGGTTGGGAACCGATAGGGTGTCTTGCTTGGTGGATTGCCATAAACGGGCAAGTTGGTTAGGTTGGCATTATGTCTGAGAAACCCAAAAGAAAAACCGACCCACTGGTTTCAACACTGTAGTGTTTGTGGGAAGCTTGCTAAGGCTGACCACACACCACATGTGTCTATTGTCTGGGGTTTGACCACCTCAATTCAGACTGCCAGATTTGTTACACTTCCTGCTGCCACCATAGATAAGAGAGTTGGTAGGCTCAGGGAAAGTTAGGCCAAAAAGTCCGCTGACCCGGATGGCCAGCCCGGTTCGGTGCCAACCAAACCGGAGGGAGTGCCTCTGACCAGGGTGATACTTCCTTGGGCAAACGAACAGCCAGTTCTGAGGAGCCGGTTCCAGCAAAAAGGACTAGAAAATCAGCTAGTGTAGAGCCAAAAGTTCTCTCCCCAACTGCTGAGGAAATAGCTAAAGAATTCAAATTGTCCAGTCTCTCTCTCCGGTTCCGACGAACTGACACCTTCAGGTGGCGTTCAGTTCGGCCGGTTCCACCGGGTTCAAGATTATGATTTTGAGGATTTTATGAACCGGGAGGGGAAGAGGAATATGAGGAGAGTGAATATGGTTTTGAAGATCTGGATGTGCCTATGATCCGGACATCTCTCCAGATAGACCCCTAGGGGTTTCTCCTCCAAGGCTTTCTGAGTCCCCTTCTCATTTCATGTTTTATAAAAAAGTTGCTGAAACTCTCCAGCTACCTGTTGAGGAAGCTGTTGATGACCAAGAGGAGCCAGACTGTGTAGAAATGATGGATATTCCAGAGTCTATGAGACTGTCTATTCCTTTGCATAAATCTTTTCAGAAACAGACAGTAAAAGTTTTAAAAACTCCTCACACTATACCTCCTGTGGATAAAAGGATGGACAAGAGGTATACCTTATCAGGCTCCGATACTGATTTCCTCACTCAACAATGCAGCCATGTGGGGGTAGTGCAGGCTGCAGCCTGTGAAAAGGCTAATATTCCCCTAGCTTCACACCCCCCTGAGAAGGACTCCAGGAAGATTGATGCTATGGCAAAGAAACAGTACATAGCAGCATCTTTGGGACTCAGACAAGCAAATTATATGGCTTATGCTGCTAGGTACCAGAAATCCAGATGGGATACTGTGCTGGCCCTAGCGAAAAAAGTCCCTGACCAGCTTGCCAGGGAGCTGGAACAGGTGGCTATGGATGGTATTGAGGCATCCAAGGTGCAATTTCATGCTGCAGTGGACTCTAATGATGTTTCATCAAGAGTCATGGCTACATCTGTGGCACTTCGCAGGATGACTTGGCTCAGATGTACTACCCTGTCTCAGGATACCCAGTCTAAGGCCATGGATTTTCCTGTTGAGGGAAATTCTCTATTTGGGGAGCAAACAGAGAATTACATGAAGAAAATGGATGAATATATTACCACCTATAGGAGTGCACAGGCCAAGGAAAGGCAGGCCACCTCAAAAGCAGCTTCCTAGAGGCAGGGCAGGCCTTTCATAGGCCTTTTACCGCTCCCAAGCTTCCTCCTTCACCTATGCTCAGAGGGGTTCTTTAGAGGGAGAGGCAGACGGGTAAAGCAGGTCTGCTTCCACCCTCAGCCCAAAGCCCCTGCCAAGCAGGCACCCTGATGGGATTGCCAGGGCCAGTTCTCCTCTACCTGTAGAGGCAGGCTGGCTTACTTTGTCCAGGACTGGAAGTCTTTAACATCAAACAAGTGGGTCCTGAAGTAGTAGTCAGGACTGGTTCTCAGCTTCAAAAATTTCCAAAGCTGAGAACCAGATCTTTTCCACCTGCAACTCCATCAGAGGCACTGCCCTAGAGGCAGAGGTCTCTACCCTCCTGGCTCTCAGAGATGTGGAAAGGGTTCCTCCCCACACCAGGGCAAAGGTTTGTACTCCAGGTACTTCCTTATCCCAAAAAGACAGGAGAATGGCAGCCATCCTGGATCTCAGATATTTAAACAAGCACCTTTTAAAGCCAAAGTTCAAAATGGTGACTCTGGGAATTATCTACCTCTCTAAGGCCAGGGGACTGGCTAGCTTCCTGGACCTCAAGGATACCTACTTCCATATTCCCATCAGAAGCTCCCATCGAAAGTACCTCAGGTTCGAGCTGCCCTCAGGCCACTACCAGTTCAGAGCAATGCCCTTCGGCCTCACTTCTGCCCCAAGGGTATTAACCAAATGCCTGGCTGTAGCAGTTGCCTACCTAAGAAGGCAAAAGATTGCCATCTTTCCTTACCTGGACGATTGGCTCTTAGTAGGCCAGTCCCCAGACCAGGTCAATTTACACCTTCAGATAACGCAGCAACTGCTTACCTCTCTAGGTTTCCTTCTGAATCTCTCTCAAAGTCGTTCTAGAGCCGTCCAGCTTCTTACCTTCATAGGTGCAGAACTGAACACACAGGAAGCCAGGGACTTCCTCCCCCTGGACAGAGCAAAGACCCTAGTCTCCCTGGCCTCCTCAGTTACCCTGCAGGTCTCCTGGCCAGCAAGGCATTTTCTGCAGCTCCTAGGACACATGGCTGCTTCCACAGCAGTTGTGCAAGGAGCAAGATTTCAGATGAGGGACATCCAGTTCCATTTGAGAGCTTTTTGGTCTCAAAGAAAGGATCCTCTTACCAAGCTGATCCCAGTAAATCCAACCCTGATCCAAGCCCTACAGTGGTGGCAGGATCAGAGCAACCTGAGACAAGGGGTTCCTTTTGTCACTCAGTCTCATTCTCTAATCCTTACTACAGATGCGTCCCTCTTGGGCTGGGGAGCTCACATGGGCGACCTCACCACCCAGGGTCTGTGGTCTCCCCAGGAATCTCTGCTCCACATCAACCTGTTGGAGTTCAGAGCAGTTTTTCTAGCACTTCAAGCTTTTTCCAAATCTGTTCAGAACAAGAGTATTCAGGTCAGAACAGACAACACCACTACAATGTGGTACATCAACAAGCAAGGGGGCACTCAGTCTACGGCCTTGTGCACCGAAGAGATGAAGTTGTGGTCTCTGGCTTACTCCCTGAACACCTCCCTTACAGCAGTTCACTTCCCAGGCAAGGACAATGTCCTGGCAGATGCTCTCAGCAGGATTTCCCAGGGCCACCATGAATGGTCACTGGATCCCCTGGTCTTGGTAGTAGTATTTGCCAGATGGGGCACCCCGCAGATAGATCTTTTTGCAGCCCCAGACAATCACCAACTTCCTCTTTTTTGTTGCAGGCCCCCAGTGTTGGGCTCACTCCCCCTGGATGTCTTAGCCCTCAGTTGGGAGGAAGTTTCTCTATGCCTTCCCTCCCTTTCCTCTCCTGTTCAAAGTGCTAGTCAAAATCAGATCCCAATCATGCAAAGTTATTCTGATAGCTCGGATTGGGCCAGACAGCTCTGTATCCACTCCTGCTGTCCTTAGCAGTCCATCCTCCCCTGTCCCTTCCCAGGAATCACAATCTGTTAACCTGTGCCCAGGAAGGGTCTGGTACCCAATTTCAAATCTCTTAATCTCAAGGCTTGGTTCTTGAAGAGTTAGAGTTTGCTGATTTACACCTTTCCCAAGGTGTAATGGATATATTGAAGGCATGCAAGGAAGCCTTCCGCCAGGTTACTTACAATTCCAAATGGAAAAGGTTTTCCATATGGTGCTCTGAAAAGCATTTCCCAGTCTCTGCTGATCTACCCACAGTCCTGGATTATATGGTCCACCTGAATTCTTTGGGGCTGAGACCAGCTACCCTGAAGGTGCACTTGGCAGCTGTGTCTGCTTTTATTTCAGCAGGTAAATCCTCTTCCCTTTCAGCTCATACTGTATTTTCCAAGTTTTTTAAGGGGTTGTTTCACACCAACCCTCCATTCAGGGATCCCGTCCCTGCCTGGGATCTTAATGTTTGCATTGCTCAGCTTATGCAACCCCCCTTTGAGCCCTTGTCTTCAGCTAAGCTCAAGTACTTGACTTGGAAAACTGTGTTTTTGGTAGCCATCACCTCTGCCAGATGCATAAGTGAATTACAAGCGTTGTCAGTAGAGCAGGAGTTTATCTCTTTTCACAGAGATAAGGTGGTCTTTTGGACTAACAGAAAGTTCCTGCCTAAGGTGGTTTCAGATTTCCACCTTAATCAATCTATTTCACTTCCAGTGTACTTCACTGACCACTCCTCCTCTGGGGAGAGGATGCTGCACAGCCTAGATGTGAAGAAAGCCCTTAGTTACTACATAGGGCGTACCGAGGTCATAGGCAGCTCCCTCCAACTGTTCCTCACCTGGCAAAGTTGGTAAAGGAAGCCAGCCACTAAAAGATCCATTGCCAGGTGGATTGTCTCTTGTATCCATTCTGCTATGAGAAGTTGGCAGTTCCCCTCAGGCCTGAGGTCTAACTCTCAACAGAGGTACAGCTGCTTCTGGCTGCTGCCAGAGACATTCCTATTCTAGAAATATGTCAAGCAGCTACCTGGAAAACAGTTCACACTTTTACCAAGCATTACTCCTGGACATCCAGGCTAGGAGTGATGCTCCGTCAGGCACAGCCATGCTTCAGATCCTATTTCCTAGGTAGGTTCTGTCCTCCTCCATGGGGTACTGCTGTGTAGTCTGCAATTGTCATAATATAGTAAGACTTCATGTTGTTTGAGGAAAAAATTACTCACCATAGTAATGTTGTTTCTTCTAATGGAGTCTTGCTATATTATGACCTCCCTTCCTGCCTGCCCCTCTCAGAACCTCTGTTTTGGGGATGTGGGTGGGCAGTACAGGGTTGGCACTTTTTTTTTTTGATGCCCACCTTGTTGTTTTTCACCTACCTTTTTGGGTGAATTTGTGTTTTGTTTTTGTATTTTTGGGTCTCCTGACTTGAGTCTTTGTTTTAGGCCAAAATGAGTGTTTTAGTAGCCAGTTGGCTAGTGTAGGTTTACAGCTTCCACACAGAACCTTAGTGAGTTTTAGCTCATAAAGATCTGACAGTTTGCGTTTGAAGCACAACAGACAGAGTTTTCAACCGAGCTCACGCTCTAAGTTCCATGCCTGCATGGAAAGTTAACTATTTCACCTCCGGAGCAGTTCTAACCTGCGGTCATACTGCAATTGTCATAATATAGCAAGACTCCATTAGAAGAAACAACATTACTAAGGTGAGTAATTTTTTCTTCTATCATATGAAACAATTGTGCTTCAGTAATTTCCAGTTGTTGAATAGACAACCGGCATCTCACATTCCAGATGTGGTATTTGAAACATGCCAGCATGATCTATATTGTCTGGATATTATGTGCTGCCCATGCCCTTGGAAGAATACCCCAAAACAATACGTCATGTGTCAGATTCTGAAAAGGTGAATTACCTCAGCCTTGGTGCACTAAATCCCAGAATGTTTGTATGGATGGACAGTTGAAAAATAAGTGGTCTATTATTTCAATGGTGGTTACACAAGAACATCTGGAACATGATTTCTCTTCAATCCCCTTATATTTAAGGTTTCCCTTTACATTTAATTTCTCAACAACTGATAACCATGTCACATCCCACATCTGTTGGGGTATATGGGGACAAGTGAACATTTTCCCTAGAGCTTCCTTCTCAGGTCTGGGACTATTGGCAAAGGGTGTAAGTTCCATAAAAAACTGTTCCCATAATATACCCATACAATTGTTTCCTAGAAAGGGATATAAAATGATTTTTTGTAAACAGCCACAACTAGATTTTTCCAAAGCAAGGTGTAAGATGACTCGGGAGGACTTGAAATGACCTCTGCTTAGGGATCTCCCCATGCAATGGCCATGCTTGCAACAAGGGATTCTTTCCATCACTCACCCATGGTATCCATAATTTATCTTTACTTAACAACACGGGTCTTAGAGTGATGTTAGTGTACATAGTAAAGAACAAATTCATGGGGTAGATCATTTTGATGCCCCCATGAACCTTATCTAAAAATAGAATCCCCTTTTGACTGGGTTCAGATGGCTCCCCCAAATACAGGAGAAGAAGCAACTGTTCATTTTTGTCTCTAACTGATTTGGGAGGGACTATATCGCACTAATGTGTAAAAACATGGAACGTAAGATGGTCTTCACCATATATACCCTGTCTGTTTCAGACATTTTCCATTTATTCCAAAGGTTAACCTTAGCCTGTGCTTGTTGAAGTTTATCCTGCCAATTCAACAGGGCCATATCTCTTTACCGAAAGTCACCCCCAGAATATTACAAGGGTTCTTAGTCACTGAAACACCTATTATTTGGTCTACTGGAAGGTTATCTTCATCTATGACCATGCATCTACTGTTTTGCAGGTTAATTATGGAGTCTGTACACAGTGAAAACTGAGACAGAATCTGTCCAGCCTGCGTACAAGAGTCATTATCTGTTAAAAGAAGGGACAGGCCATCTACATAAGTGACAGTCCTAATTTCTGGATCAGCACTAGAAAGGGACATACCAGTAATACCTGCCACCTGGTTAATTCTACTTACCAATGGGTCCAATGAGAATATGTAGAGTAGTGGACTAAGGGGGCAGCCCTGACGCATGCCCCTCCATACCCTACTTCCCCTCCCAGTCCATCCATTGCACTAAGGCTTAATAATGACATTCTTATAGCCCATTTGTGACCAACCAATACATTTTGGGGGGATACCGGACTTCTTTAGACAATTCCATAGATAAACATGAAGTACCTTATTGAAAGCTTTACTGTGGTGTAAAGCTAGGAGGAAGCCCAATAATTCCCCCACTTGTCCTCTTTCCCAAATTTCTCTGATAAGAATTAAATTATAAATAGATCTTCCCGGGATACTACAAGTTTGGGTGGGAGGGTTAAGATCACCAGCCACAAGAGCTAATCTATTTGCCAATATTTTGATAGAATCTTAAAATCCTCATTAAGCAAGGATATGGGTCTCCAATTTGCTAATAGAGACTTATCTCCTGATTTAAATAATAACACTACTAAGCCCTCCCACATACTGCAAGGTAGGTTATCCTCTGCTAAAATGGTATTAAAGAGTGTTACTAGTTCTTCTAACAAGATACCCATGATGTGTTTATACACCTCATAAGGGATGCCATCAGGACTATGGGCCAAACCCTCTCTCATGGAGTTAATTACTTCCAGGTGTTCTAGTTTCATGATAGGTTGAACCATCAACTCTTGGTGATATAGAGATAGACAAGGTAAATCACCACTCTCTAATTATTGGTCTATCAAACCATCGTCATGTTGGGGGGCCTGAAACATTTGCGTAAAGTGATGTTTCAGTTCCTTCAGAATGTCTGATCTCTTGGTTACAGTCCTACCATCTGCTTTCATGATTTTGGAGAGACCTTTAGTTTGTTGTTGTGAGAGACCAAATTGGAAGGGATTGGTAAAGTCCTGTTTACCCTGTGTTCCAAAGCGTTGTTCAGCTTCTAAAGTTTTGTATCTATTGTATTAGATGTCAGTCATTTTTTGTTTTACCGTGGTTATTTGGTCCGATAGATCTAAACGAGACTGGTTCTGTGTGAACATCAAAGTTTGCAATTCTGCCCGATAAAGTTTATACTGGTCAGTTTTGTATTTACCAATTAGTTTAAAATAGCTTTGCATGTCACCCTTCATTTCTTCCCACCAAGTTTGGAGGTCATCATACAAAAAGCATACCAATTTCCTAGCCTGCAAGAGCCCCAGAAACCCATCTTAGACTTGGGGGATCGCTAATAAAGTAAGGTTCATCCTCAATAACCAGGTCCTTTCCCCATTTTTTTGAAATTAGATATAGTAAGACTTAATAAAGCATGGTCTAAGGAGGGTACAGGCGTAGTTTGTGTTTGCATTATATCAAGATTGTCTGAAATGAATCAGTAGTCTATCCTAGTTGCATGTGGGCCTCTAAAATACATTTTGGGGGGGATAATTCCTGGTTTATCAAAAGCAACTTTCAGACCACTGTGGGATAGAAGGTTACTTAAACAGGAGACATCACAGAAAACTTTATTTGTTTGTGACCCTCTGACAGTTTTATATCTACTGCAGTTAAAGTCCCCTCCCAGCAGGACGTATCCAGAAGTAAATAAATAATGTTGAATGGTCTGTAATAATTTAATTCCAGCTGCCTTAGATTGGGGAACATACACATTTATGCACCTAAAATCTGCATCATGTAACTGAATATCCAACAGAAAAGCTCTGCCTGGAACTATATCCACCTGATGTATCACCTTCATATCCACATTATTCAGGCATATCCCTATCCCTCTACAGACATCTCCCCCCCATAGACCAAAAGGTGTCCACCTTGTACCAAGCTGAGCTAGCAGAGAGCATGTCCTCTGTAGAGTGTAACCTAGTGTCCTGTTAAACAATGATGCCATAAGAGACAGAGTCAAATTGTGCAAAGGTCAACACTCTTTTATATTCAGATTGGATGCTGTTAGCATTCAAGGAGGCTACAGCAGTGTTATATAGTGGAGAAGTCACAGGAGCCTCCTATCATCCTTTCTTTCGTACTCATGTTCTAGTCCCCATCCATCTAGCCTGGGGTTTAGGGTTGGGCTCTTTGGTAGGTATTTCTCCCTCTGATCCTCCATCAATTTGGGATGAATGAAAGGATGCCAAATCTGATTCAGTGCCAGGGTCTCCTTCTGCCATAGGCAAAGCATCATATTTATTTTGTGTTAGGACTGGGCCTTACACTTCAGGCCCTTTGCCTGGACCCTTCTTTCTGGTGCTTCCATGCCTCCTTACCACTTGGAAGGGATCTTCTTCTGGAAGGGGGGGAGGCATAGCCCCGGTGTTGACCTCAGCTGGGGCTGCTGTTGCCAAAGCTGGAAATTTAGATTCTGAGGTAAGATGCTCAGGATTTGGAGGAATAGTTTGAGTCACAGAAGAATGATCCGGCATGAGAGTAGCTGGGCAAGCAGCCACCTCCTGGGGAAGAGGGGTCTGAGGTTGCATCTGGTGTCTGTTGTTATGTTTTAGTGCTGTATTGATATACAGTCATAATCCTGGATAGCATAGTCATTATTAGAGGCATTATACAATGCCCAAGGGCAGTCGGTGAAAGAGTGACTGTCCTCACACAAGCTGCATTTCAGAGGGACTCTACAGTGGAACATGGAGTGTCCAGATTCCCCATATTGTGCGTATTTAACAACTTCACATGTGTGACTCAAGTGTCTTGGGGACCCACATTTATAGCAGTAACAAGGCTGTCCAGGGTAAAAAATAAAGCCCTTGTACCAGCCTATATAAAAACAGTTAGGGAGCTACTGCAGACCAGTATCATTTAGCTGTAGATTCATTTTCACTCTCCAACCCCCATTCCAGAAGCCTTCATTGTCCAATATCAATTCCAGAATTCCTTGCACTTTACAATTTTTTTCAAGCCACTACAGAATATCAGTAATGTTAACCACCTCATTCTGGAACAGTACCGTAACCACTTTAAAGGATTGTTTGGTCAGGGTATGGCTTGAAATCTTTCCCATGCTGAGTTGGTTTTCAGGGTGGTGTATTTTATCTAAAATTTGTCCATTATGTCAGGGGCCCTGAAGCTAATATTAAAGGACTGTTCCCCTGGTGTGTGAATGAAGGCATAAACCTCTGCTGGGGAAAGGCCCATCTGTTGTTTTAGCAATACTTTGCCCACATAAAACCTGTTGGGGGTTTCCTCAGAAGACCCCAAGAACCATAGGTGCACATTACTGTGCCATTTTGCCAATTCAACCGGTTTCTTTAGGAGACTGGCATAGGTGGGGCCTCCATGGGTTCCTGTTGGTCTGGGATATGGGGTTCCACCACAGGCATCTCACTTTCCATGTTGGACGGAGCATCATTATGGGGCATGTTTGTAGTAACATTCACTGATCCCCCCATCCTCCTGCTGCGAGGGAAAAATAGCAGTGGCATTGAAAAACACACCATTGCTAGGATTATCTAGAGGAGGGGAAAAGGATATTGTACCTGGAGTGGAGGCTAGATCCAAATCCAGTGGTGTAACATGCTCCAAAAGTTTTCTTTGAGTCTGTGTGGAGCGTGTAGTTCCATCCTGCTGCAAACAATCCATGCCATGTGCAATGTTTTTTGATGCTGGTGCAGGGGACCCAGATAGCGGTATTTATGGGTCAGGAATCCCAGTCCCCAATTCCCCGTGGGTCCACCCTGCTCCCACTAGTGTGGCCTTTGTAGACCATGTGGATATGCTTGTTAATCCGCTAGGATATGTCCCGTCCTGCTGTGGACCATGTTCTTCTGTGCATTGTGCCATCGATGAAGAAATAAAGATTTTGGAGTTGGATCTGATGTGGAGAGGTAAACTCAGGGCATTTCCACTTTCTGTCTTCTTCAGCCTGTCATTTGGCTGCATTATATTCCTGTGCTGCTTTTTGTAGATTTTTCTGAAGGACTCGCATATGCATCATTTTGGCAGTCTCTGCCACTTCCAGTGCTATACTCTGCCTCATAGGTTGGGGGGTCACCTGAACCATTTCCCCCAAGACAGCATCACCAGTGCTCAGCTTTTCCATGGGGAGAGGTGAACATCAAGAGACCTGAGGCTGGCCACCTACCAGGTGCTTTCCAGGAGTCTTGATCACCTTCTCCATAGCATTCACATGACCTCCTCCACTGTCATCCTCCATGATGACTGGGATCCAGAACCCTGGCAGACAGAGACACAGTGCCCTCTGTCAGCAGAGTAGAGGACATTCCCTTGTGTCCTGGCCAAATTTTTCTCATTCACTAAAAATACCACCAACAGCTTAATATGGTCCAATGTCAGTTGGCATCCATTTGTATCCCCCTTCCCCAGAACAAGGTTCTAAATAGGCAGAATTGTCTAGTCCTCCTTTCCCAGTCAACAAAAAATAAATAAATAAATAAAATGTAAAAACTCACCCAACTTCTTTAACTCCTTTTGCTTATGCTGACAAGGAGTGTGTGGCTATTCACAACTCCCTCTTGAGCCCAGGAATGGCCTGACATTCTGATGTCAGAAGGACATTTTGATGTTCATGCATGCAGATGCATGCTGGGTTCTTGAGCAACCCACTGCAAGCATAGAAACACTTGCTGATCTTCATTCCTGGGGTCACATACACAGTAGTATTTCAACAGTTTGCACTTATATGAATTATGGCTCATATTCATCAAGTTATATCATTCTATTCATATTTGTCCAAAATATTTCAGTTTGCTATTTTCTACTATGACCCTACAATGCAATAAATATTCCTACTTCCTTATATTCTAATTACAAACTTTAATTACAAACCCATGATCTGTGCTGTTTATGTTGTTAATGCTCTCTTTAAAAATTTTAAATGGGAATAAGAGTGTAGAAATAGATGAACTGCCCCCAAAATTGATAAAATTAGTTTCAAATGAATTGACAAAGCCAGAAACCTATCTTTTTAACTTGCCCTATGTCTAAATGTAATACCAAAACAATGGAAAGTGGCATTAATAATTCCAGTATTTAAGTCAGGTGATAAACAGTTGGCTATAAACTACAGAGCATTTTCAATACTTCCCGTGTTCACCAAATTGTAAGAAAAAATAGTGTGTGGTCAATTAACAGCACATCTAGAAAAATAAATGAATTATTGACCCAAGATCAAAATGGTTTTAGAGGGGGGTACAGCATGTTAATGGCCTTGCTCAGGTTGACAGTTAACATCTATGATGGTGTTGAACAAGGCCTGCTTATATGCAGTGTTTGTATCGACCTGATCAAGGCCTTCAACTTGGTCGACCACCCCATCCTGATACAAAAGTCACAAAAATTAGGAGTTTCTGATTATACATTATATTGGTTTAAGTGTTATCCAACAGGTAGAAGTCAATTGGTGAAAATTGATACTGCTAGGTCTGGGGTAAAAGAAATTCACACTGGGTTTCCACAGGTTTCGATTCTGGATCTGATCCTGTTTTCTACATTCTTAAATGATCTACCAAACATCTGCAAGACTGTGTCAACTATAATGCACGTAGATGATACAGTATTATATTGTACAGGAAGGAGAGAAGTGGACCTAGAATTGAAAATGCAACCAGCCTATTTGAGTTTGCAAGAGTGGTTTGTGAAAAATAAATTATTATTAAATGAAAAAAAAAACAAAGACTATGATTTTCAGAACTAAACAAAGGTTGCAAAACAACACTATGAAAATAATAATGAACAAGCATTTGTCAATGCTGAATGTTTGCTTGCTGGAATTAGCATTGGAAGTGCAAGAGTTAGACAGATGCAGAATAGGAATGGCAGTGAAGTATTGAACTTCACATGAACCCCACCTCCACCCTGCAGAGATGGACAGGCATTGGGGGTATGCCTTTGGGTTGTCATGCATAATGCTCATTCCATTTCACCTCACCCTATTCTGCAGACACCGACAAGAGTTGAGGTGTACCTTGGGGTGTTCAGCTTTACTGTCACCCCATTCCATAAGGACATACGCTGAAATGGATGCAGTGTAGGAGAATGGGGTGAACTCTGGGGCCAAAAAGTCCAAGGCACACCTTGATGCCTGCCACTGGCTGCAGGAAGGGGGTGGAATGGCATGAGCATTACAGCCAGCAATCCAAAGGCATACCTCTGACGCCTGTCAGTCTGTACAGGGCAGGATGTTATGGTTAGAAACCATAACGCCCCAGGCATTTGTTGGCATTTGCACTACAAGTTTTCAACACAGCATTTTTGTGACCCTCACGTCGTGGAAGCTTTTGGTACCACTGCTCATGAACAGTGGCACTGTGATTTTTTTAATCTGTCTCGAGTGTTGATTTGCTACAGCAACTGTGCCATTCTGCACCAGATGTGCGAAAACACACCTTGGACAGGATGTCAAAGATGACAGCTGTCCTTTTCATAAGGAGGTGTGAAAAAATGCCAATGCTGAAAATCTGGAGTGAAAATATTAAAAAGTCTCAAAGCTACGAGCATGCATGGAAACTGCGCAATGCACTCTCATAATACAGTCATTTTGTGAAATGTTCTTACCCGATTTTTAACTTAGGCATTTTGTGACCTCCACTCATGAACAGTGTCACTGTGATTTTGATAATCTGCCCCAAACGCTGATTTCCCACAGCAACCGCACCATTATGCACCATATGTGCGAAACCACATTTCAGGCAGGATGTGAAAAATGACAGCTGTGCTGTTCATAAGGAGGTGTGAAAATATGGCAATGCTGAAAATATGGAGTGAAAATATTAAACATTTTCAGAGTTACAAGAATGTGTAGAAACTGAGCAACACATGCTCATAACACAGTCATTTTTTAGAATTTCTTTCACCAAATTTGCAGCATAGACTTTTTGGGACTGGGAGCCCACCTCATGAACAGTGACACTGTCATTTCATTACTCAGTCCTGAAAGGTGATTCCACACAGTGACCACGAAACCACCTTTCAGGATAGAATAACAACATGACAGCGACTGAATTAATGAGGCGGGGTCCTAAGAACCCCATGTTGAAAAGTTGGTGCCAAAATTCCCTCCCAGAGACATCTGGTCTAGCAAAAATCTGGCCATCTTGTCCCGCCCTCACGAATGAAGCTCTCGATCAAACAATCTTGTGATCAAAGAATTTGCAGGCTCATGACCAAAGAATTTGCAGGCTCGTGATCAAAGAATTAAAAAACATCAAAACTTCATTTTTTGACACAACTACATTGAACCACAGAAATGCCTCAATAGAGAGAAGCCCCCTGAGCAAAACCCATCCTAGTTTGACTTCACAAGTCACCCCTGGGCTGAGATATTTGATTTTTTCCAACTGAAAAATCTGGCCATCTTGTCATTCCCTAATAAATGAAGACAGTGATCAAAGAATCTCGCGATCAAAGAATTTGCAGGCTTGCGAACAAAGAATTTGCAGGCTTGCAATCAAAGAATAAAAAACATTAAAACTCCATTTTTTGACACAACTACATTAAACTACAGGCATGGCTCGATAGAGGGAAGCTCCCTGAGCAAAACCCATCATAGTTTGACTTCACAAGTCACCCCTTGGCTGAGATATTTGATTTTTTCCAACCAAAAAATCTGGCCATCTTGTTCCTCCCTCACGAACAAAGATCATGATCAAAGAATGTCACGATCAAAGAATTTGCAGGCTTGCGATCAAAGATCGTTAGCAAGCTGTGATCAAAGAATTAAAAAGTTTAAAACTAAGACAAAATAAACCACACCAAGAATGACTGGTGCTATGATAAGTAAATTCACAAATTAAAATGAAAAATCAGCACCCAGTCCGGGTCATACATTTAAAAGTGAAATTTATTCACAAAAGTGCATCAGTGCAAAAATACTGGCTCACAAAGCAATATGCCATAGGCAGGTTCACATCTTATGTTTCACTTGGTTAAACACCAAACTTCATCAGAGATGAGTTGCAGCAGCATTTCAAATCTTAAATAATGCTCATTCACGTGTAAGTGTAACACAATTAATTACAAAACATTAAATGAATAATTAAAAAAATGCATTCCTGCATTTAATTGTATGCATAGCCGTGTAATACAGTGAAACAAATCTTTAGCTTTGTATCCAGCAACTGTTTACTTATTTAATGAACAATTAGCTGGTGTCACAGAATGCAGGGCGTTTCCAATCATTATTACTTATTTAATTACTAGGTTCCATTGATGTTTAAGGAACCCAATTATTTCATGATTACTACCCACATTCAAGCATAATACTATCTTAAAAAAATAGGCACCCCACTTAGCAATACATTCTTTTACATTACATCATTATAATGTAACAGCATTTGAAGAGATTTTGTACACTTGTCAAAGCTATTTTAGCTATTTTAATCAATCCTAATATTAGCATACTACTTTAAAAAAAAAGAAAAAGTATATTTTAGATGTACTAAAGCTAGTTCAAAGACACTGTTTAATGGTTTTATATAAAAATATATTATCATGTACAAACACATCACTATTTCCATATGTCAGTATACATTATCCCTATTAAAACCCTAGCTACTATAACCCGCTGATTCACAGGAAGGCTGCCATATCTATATTATCATTCAGTCCCAGACCTCTGGATCTCAGTACAAATATCCAAAAATGTTCTTTTTGTCCTATCTTTCATTTTAAAACACCACCTCTTGGTCCCACCATTACTCTCTCAAGTCCTGTAAACTTAATATCATGTTTCATCTGTGAATCCCTACATTTAGCTACATGCTGAACTATAGCATATGTCATGTCATGCTTCTTTAATGCCCTAAGATGTTCCCCAATTCTAACTTTAAATTCTCGAGTAGTTCGTCCTATGTAATAAAACCCACATGAACACTACAATAAATATATCACTGCAGTGGTATAGCACATAATCAGATCCTCAGATCCTTAGTTTTAAAGAGCTGATATGTAATTTGGTTTTGAAATGTATTTGTTACAGTTTACAAAAGGACAGAATTTGGGAGTTTCCACATCTTTTCGTTCCTGTTGGAAGTTGAACTGAACAAATGATAGTATTCATGGTTTCTACTGGTAAATAATATCTAACCACTTTATTTTTAACCATTGGTGCACATGTAAAGATGACACTGGGTCCATCACCTATATGTTTTTTAATCTTCTCAACAGTTTTCAGTATCCCCCAATTATCCTGCAAGATTTTTTTCAGACCTGTACTCCTAGTACTACATTGAGTGACAAATCCAGCAGACTGATATTGATTATTCTGCCTATAAATCACTGGTCTCGGTGCCAAAGTTAAATTCCTATCCATGTTTTCCACAGACTCAACTGCTTTCTGTATCACCTCCCCTTCCATAGCCACATTCCCCAAACCTTAGTATTTATCTTTGTTAACATTAAAATCTTGCCTCCTTGTACAGTTCCTTAATGTCCTAATCATTTGACCCTTAGGTATATTACAACATATGTGTGCAGGATTAAAACTACTAGCTCACAATAAACTGTTTCTATTCATTGGTTTGGAAAATAATGAAGTACCAATTTCATTACCCCCTCCATCTTATAAACTCTATGATCCAAAAAATGTATCTCTTCTTCATTCACTACTGATTTAAATCACAAATGTTCATTGGTAGAATGTGATCAATTAACAAAATCAAGAAACAGCTCATTTGTTCCCTTCCAGACCACAATAATATCATCAGTAAAGTGATGCCACAAATCCAAATATTTATAATGTGGATTTGTGGTGTCACTCCAAATCTACTCCTGCTCCCGTTTACCCACGTAATGATTGGCATAACTTGGAGCCATAGTGGCTCCCATGTCAGTTCCCTTTATCTGTTTATAATAAATGCCTTGAAACAAAAAATATTTGAATCTAATACCAATTCAGCTAATTGTAACAAAAAAACTGTTGGAACTTCATGGGGATGGGGTCTCTGTTCCAAAAAATACTCTAATGCGTCCAAGCCACCACTATGTGGCACATTAGTATATAATGCATCCACATCCAGTGTGGCAAGAAGGCAATTACTATCCACTTCCATGGATTCAAGAATGTTTATAATATCAGTTGAATCCTTAAGATATGATGGCAAACCCTGTACAATTGGCTGGAGGCAAGCATCCACAAACTTAGATAATGGTTCGGTAAGCCAACCTGCTCCAGAGATAATTGGTCTACCTGAAGGGTTCAAGGGGTCCTTGTGTATTTTTGGTAAACAGTATATGGTGGGTACCACTGGATGTGCAACCACTAAAGCTCTGTACTGTAAACTAGCAATAAACCCACTAATCAACCCTTCCTCAAGGACACAATCTATTTTTCTCTTTCATTCCCATACATTATTACCTGGTAATTTTTGATAAAAAGTGAAATCTGCCAATTGTCTCTGCACTTCAGTTATGTATTTTATTTTGTCCATAATAACTATTGCTCCCCCCCTTATCCGCACTTTTAATTATTATATTCTGATTTGCAGATACATTCTGAAGTGCAATATGTTCACCCTTAGTACAATTATTATACCATCTAGGTGAAGAATCACTTACAAGGTTATCAATGTCAGATTCACATTTTTTTTTACAAAAACAGACACTGCAGGGATAAATACAGGACAATAACTAGATTTAGGTTTCAAACCAGAGGTGACAATTTCAACATTAGCAGTTTCATCTCTATCCACATCATTATTACCATACATAGCTTGCAAAGTAATTTTTCTAGCAAAACGATGCAAATCTACAACAGTTTGGAAATGGTTAAGGTCAGTAGTCAATGAAAAAGAGAGTCCTGTATTTAGCACAGTCTCTTCATCTGTGGTTAAAACATGTCCAGATAAATTAACAATAGCTGATGTAGGGACTACAGTACTTAATACCTGTATTCCCCTCGACCTCTTCCACGCCTTGCCCCCCGTCATCCTCTTCCCTGGAAGTACAGCTCTTGAAACCACATTTTCCATCTGCTGAACCTCCATTGGGGGAGGGGGGACTGTTGGTACTGTACTTGCTGAACCCGAGGTGGATAAAAGTCCTCTCATTCGGGAAAAACCTCAGGATTACTGTCTGTGTCGCTTGGCCCTGATGTGTAGTCTAAAATGGTTGCATTGTCATTGAAACAAGGGGCTTTCAAAATAGATTTAATATTAGCTTGTGCTGCTGTAACTGCCAGTTCTTTAACAGTCCAATCAAACACCTGACCCAGTCTATAATCCTCTTCATCCAGATTAAATTTCTTTTGTTTAGCCCTTTTCAACTGTATATCATAACGTGCCACTTTGTCTGTTAATTGCTTTTTATATTTATCAAATTCACTAGGGCTACAGCTCTCTTTTAACCCTTTTTCTTTACTCTCAATATCTTTTGTTAAAAGTTCTCTTACCGGAATGGCATGTTCAATAATCAGTTTGATCGAATCCAGTCCAGCAGTCTCCATTAAAATATGCCATTTGTCCATGCATATCACATCATCAGTTCCATATGCTGGCTTTTGTGTAATTCTGAAACTGTGTGGGATCCTCTTAACTGTAAGGTATGCTTCCAGGGTCACCCTATGCAAATGCATTCTACAGCCTTTCAAAACCAATTTCTCCAGTGATTTAAAAACAGTTTTAGGTAATAATGACTGTCCATCCAATACAGAGACTGTCTTCTGGTGTAACAGCGGGTTACCTCCTTCAGATTTGCCAAAAACAGTGTCCACAATGCTTGCCATCTCATTGGCCATGCCCGTACTCACTTCACCCAATTGCACGCATTTTTTGCCGGACGTATTTAAACTTGATTTAATCTAATATATCACTGTCAAGAAAACAGCAAAAAACAGCTGCGAAATGACAGCCAATTTGCTCTGAAATATATGCACCAAAATACCTTTCATGCGTATAGCTCACCACTCATGCGGTTTGAAGCAATTTAAACCAAGACAAAATAAACCGCATCGAGAATGACTGGTGCTATGATAAGTAAATTTACAAATTAAAACGAAAACTCAGCACCCAGTCCAGGTCATACATTTTAAAGTGAAATTTATTCACAAAAGTGCATCAGTGTAAAAATACTGGCTCACAAAGCAATATGCCATAGGCAGGTTCACATTTTATGTTTCGCTTGGTTAAACACCAAGCTTCATCAGAAATGAGCTGCAGCAACATTTCAAATCTTAAATAGTGCTCATTCACGCGAAAGTGTAACACAGTTTTGGACATAAGTACATTAAACCACAGATATGGCTCAATAGAGGGAAGCCTCCTGAGCAAAACCCATCCAGGTTTTACTTCAGAAGTCACCCCTGGGCTGAGATATTGTTTTTTTCCAACCCCAAAGTGAAAACAAGATGGTGTCTGTCGCGATCAATAAATTTCTCACAATCAAAGATTCTTTGATCATGAACCTGCAAATTCTTTGATCTTGAGGAGTGACCAGATGGCCAAAACCCCATTCTTCTTTCGCAAAATAACCATATAAATTTTCCCATAGACTTATAATGGGAGCTAAAAAGTTTAATAACTTTTGAATGGATTAATATTTTTTCCAAAAACCAAAAGTGGTATGTTTCTTGACCCAAGCTCTTTCTACATGCCATGTTTCAGATTGGCAGACTACATAATGGCCAAGCAGTGCCACAGACAAAATCCGAAAAACTGCCCACAGAACTGGTGAAAAGTGCATTTTCCAGCGTTTTGGTGTGTAAAAACCATAAGTCTGACCAAAACGTAACTTGGAAAATCAAGAGCTCTACCATGCCCCACTGTGAATACCAAACTTCATGCAAATCTGTTGAAGGGGGCCAAAGTTATTAACGTGCAGAATTTCAAGTTTAACATAGAAGGGCCTTCATAACCCTAAATATAGGGGCACAACCTATATATTCATCTCAAAAAACTTCATTAATGCATTAGTTAGGGTTGTTACTAAAGCAACAAAAGTATAGAAATGTGGCATTAGGGTTTCCAACCCTAACACCTCAACCCCACCCTGCAGACACTGACAGATGTCAGGGGTGTGCCTTGGGGGGGTCATCAGCCCTAACGCTCACCCAGTTCCATAACTAAATAAGCTGAGAGAGGTACAGTATAGGAGAATGGGATGAGCATTAGGGCTGATGACCCTAAGGCATACCCCCGACGCCTATCAGTGTCTGCAGGGTGTGGGTGGGATGTTAGGGTTGGAAACCCTAATGCCACATTTCCAAACTTTTGTCACTTTAGTAACAACCCTAACTGATGCATTAACAAAGTTTTTTGCAATTAATTTCCTTACTTTTTCAGACAGTATAATCATATCCTTATTTGTCTGTGTGAGCATTGGGCCCTGTGGGCCCTGTGCTCCCATCCCTCCAGAGATGCATATATGTATGTAACTGTGGAATCACAGGGCCCTCCAGGCTCTGCGCTTTCCATTTATAGGACAACATTGACCAAATTGTCAGCACAGCCATCTTATTACCCCACCTCATGTACCCGGTACAGAAAATTTTCAAATCCCCACCAAAACATAATTCTGTGCAACTGCAATGCCATTCCATGCCACAGATTTGAAAACACATTTTGGGCAGGATTTGAAAAATGACAGCTGTGACATACATGAGGTTCAGTAATAAGAAGGCTATGTTGAAAATCTGGGGTCAAAATATTTAACATATCCAAAGTTACGAGTGGGAATAGAGAAATTGCAATGCACGGTCATAACTTTGGCATCTTTTCATATTTTGACCCCAAATTTTGAACATAGGCTTCTTATAACCTCATCTTATAAACCCCATAGGTGAAAATTTTCAAATTTTTGCCAAAATGCCATTCTGTGTCACAGGTGTGAAAACACATTTCAGAGAGGATGTCAAAAATGACAGCTGCACTGTTCATGAGGTGATGTGAACAAATGGCTATGCTGAAAATTTGGAATCAAAATATTGAAATTACCAAAGTTTTGCACATGCATAGAAACATTTCAATGAACGCTCATAATTCAGCTGTTTTTAGGAATCTTTTCACCAAATTTTCAATATGGCCCTTTTGGGACTACACCTCATGAATACTGGTGGTGAAATTTCATTATTCAGTCCCGAAAGGTGATTTTGCACAGTGACCATGAAATCACCTTCTCAGCCTGATTAATGAAATAACAGGGTTAGTTTTCATGAGGTGGGGAATCAAAAAGGCCATGTTGAACATTTGGTGAAAAAAGTCCTAAAATTGGCAAAGTTATGAACATAAGTTCAAAATGCCATTGAAATACATTATATGGCACTTACTTTGATTCCTCAATTCACAGTTCATCTTTGAAGAGTGCAGACATATCTCATGCCACAGACGATGACAGTGTATGACCTCTGGTGATAAGTATAGAAAAAGGTGGGATGTGGGGTGGTGGGTGCTCAGTGGGAGGGTTGGGATGGGGGAGGGAAATGGTGGGAATGATGAGGGACCTTTTTTTTTTCTGGTTAAAAAAATACATCAGGGGACTTTTTTTCTCAGGAAGAGAAGAAAATAATGAAGTGTTTTGGGACACTGGGGGTGGGTTCCCCAGTGTTCCACACTGCTGGGGGGGTCTTATCAATGCCAACACAGGAATTGCCCCCTGATGTGAGCAAGTATTAACACAATGAGCTGTGGGGGTGTATCTAACATGGGGGATGGGTATCCTGGTGTCAGATTGTATAATTAATAAACTATGGAGATCAGAGTGTGGGGGTGCCACCAGACACCAGGGAAAGATATGGGAGGGTGGGAGGTACCAGTACACACCAGGGATAGGGGACACTGATTGGTGGGTGGGGGGTGCCACCAGGGAAAATGGCAACTCACAGCTAAAACTGCAGCCGGCAGCATGAGTTCTAGCAGCAGCTGCAGAAGTCAAAAACAACCACTATTCTCATACAGAGAATGCAGGGGAATCACTCCTCTTGTGAAGCTGGGCACCTGGGATTTCAGTACCCAGAAAAGGTGTTTCTATGCATAATTAAAAAAAAAACTTCAGAATGTAGCTAAATGGGTCTCGATTAGTTAGGTTCTGATGTTTGTTTTTTCAAATATATTCATTTTTATTATTTTTATGTGTTTTCTTTCTCTCACTAACTTTAAAACAAAATGGAGAATGCATGCAAAAAGATTTCCCACCTGCGACACAGGATGACCCATCTGTGCCAAGGCATTAGGCTCCTGCAACACAGGATGAGCTGTTTGCAAAAAGGCATTAGGCTCCTGTGACACAGCATGACCCTGTCTGCGAAAAGGGATTGGCTCCTGTGACACAGAATCCATTTTTGTGCTGGACATCTATTTTTTTCCTGAAGAAAATAATGGAAAACTTTGAAATGTAATAACTTTTGAACGGATTAATATTTTTTCACCAAACCTTCAAATGGCACATCTGTGAGGCAAAGGCTTTCTACCCTAAACATTTTATAACACAGCTTAAAAAAGCCTCTGAGATACAGGTAAACAAACAAACTGAAAAAAATGCATATATTTAGTATTCAGACTCTGTATCTCAGACAACAAACAACTGATTCAAACAAAATTTGCCACATCAAGATACCTACCCCATGAAATTATGCATACAAAATTTCATGCAAATCCATTGAACCGTTGCAAAATTATTAAAGTACAAAAATTGGACTTTAACATAGAAGTGATCTTTCAACCCTAACTATAGTGGCACTACCGCACCACTATAATATGTCCACAGTATGGTTTTCTTGGAAGAAACCCTCATGACAGATGGGGAATTTGCCCATATGGAAAAAAATTGGAAGGGGACATGGGTGGCTGAAAATTTTACATCCAAGGCAAGAGGAATGGCTAGTTGGATTAGGTCCCACATCCAGGACACATGTTTGAGAGCCATCTATGGTGCAGGTGGGTTCTACTCACTATACTATACTATAATTGTGCTGAGCTGCACCAGTTGAAGACTAAGGGGTGTAGGATGGAGTGTTTCTGGAGGAGATCTGGATCAGTGGGGGACAAGTTGGTGCTGAGACTCCATTATTTTTAGTATCAGTGAGCAAGGGACCAGAAAAAGACAGAATTTTTGTCTCAGTCTATTGCTACAGTGAGGAATCACCCAGCTATGCTCTTTCACACTGATGGTTAAATCCTGCCTGTGTACAGTCTGTGAGACCTGTTTCCACAGAGAGGTGTGAAGAGTTTGGGCATTTTTTCACTGCCAAAGTGTCTACAATCAGATCCAGTATTTCTTCTCATGACCTAGTGGGTGCTGGGGGTAACTAACCTTGTGGAGGCACTGATCTGGCAACCAGGAATGAGTTTTGACTGGTTTCTGAAACCAAGGTCCTCCAAGTGGTCACCAGTCTGCATCCTACCAACTGTGAACTGGATCCAGGCCCAACGTGGCTAATTGTTGGTTGCATTGAGTTCATGGATCCAGTTTTCGCTGCAATCGTTAATGGGTCCTTGAACGAGGGTGTCTTTCCCTCAGCCATAAAAGAGGCAGTGGTGAGGTCTGTCCTAAAGAAACCATCCTTGGACCCTGACATTCTTGCAAATCGCAGGCTAGTTTCTAATCTTCCCTTTTTAGGGAAGGTTATTGAGAAGGTGGTGGCTGAACAGCTGTTAGACTGCCTGGAGAGTCTTTCCATCTTTGAACCTCTGCAATCGGGTTTCCGGCCTTGGCATAGTACTGAGACAGCTTTGGTCAGGGTGACACATAATCTCCTCATGGTGAGGGACCAAGGGCTCCTAGACCTTTCTTTGACATTCAGCATGGTGGATCATGGGGTGCTGATTGATCACCTGAGGAACTACGTGGGTGTTACTGGCACAGTATTGCACTGGTTTAGCTCATATTTGACCAGGAGGATGCAACGTGTGGTCCTGGGGAATTCTGCCTCAGGACCATCTATATTGCCTTGTGGTGTTCCTCTGGGATTGATCCTTGTTCTCTGTGTACATGCTGCCACTTTGATGAAAGCATAAGCTGGCACAGTGTATGCAGATGATACCCAGTTGTACCTCGCTTGTGCCCCTGATGACATCTTGGCATCTTCGGGATTGCTTGGCTGACATGAATGATTGGATGGCTGCCAACTGGTTTTGTCTCAACCCAGGCAAGATGGAACTTATGGTTATTGAACCTGGGCACTGGGGCTCAGCTGCTGGTGGAGATGTTGCCCTCTCTGTATTAGGTGGTCAGCAACACTCTGCAGTGAGAATGGTCAGAGATCTGGGGGTCATACTGGATGACAGATTGACCTTTATACAACAGGCATCATCTGCTGTCTGGTCTGGCTTCTTCCATCTCCGAAACATTGCTAGGACCTAATCGTTCTTAGCTCAGGATGTCCTGGTGATGATTATCCATGCCTGTGTCACCACGAGGTTGAACTACTGTAACACTGTATATCTAGGGCTATCTAGAGGTCTGATGCATCAACTGCAGCAGATGCATAATGCTGTGGCCTGTATGTTGGTGAGCTCCTCACTGAGGGATCACATCACTCTGATCCTACGCACTTTGAACTGGCTGCCTCTGTGTTCGTGCATCACCTTCAAGATTGGTTTGTTAACATACAAGACCATACATGGACTGGGACCAGACTACTTAAAAGAGCTCCTGATTTCTTATCAACTACTCTAGCATCTCTGCTCCACCAAAGTTAGAGTGCTAGCAGTCCCCATCTCAAGGCTCAAGACATCAGGCGATAGAGCCTTTGGGGTGGTGGCACCTAACATTTGGAACTTAATTCCTCATCACATCCATGCAGCCATCTCAGTGGAGGCCTTCAAAGCCTCTTTTAAAACATTTTTATTTGAACAAGCATTTAGTGGAACCTGAGTCATTTTAGTTTTAATCTGTGGGTAGATTTTATTGCATTGGGTATGATATTTGCACTGGGCTTAGTATATGGACCCACTTATGATACAAGGGAGTGCTATCAAAATCTCTTTATAGAAATGTCAACCTTGCAGGGTGAGTGGGTGCTGGGAGGGGATGCAAACTGTGTTGGATGGAATACTGGATCACTCCTCTGTGACACCCTAGATTCAGATCAAATGCTCAAGAGTCCTGCATGAGGTCAGGAAAGAACATAGGCTAACAGATGCATGGTGACATAAGAATCCAGTGGGGAAGGAATATATATTTTATTCAAACACCTGCACATTGTATGCTAGGATTGATTACATCCTGGTAGGCCCAAGACTACTGCTGGGGTTAGGAACACTGAGTGATGACCCCATCTTAGTGTCTGACCATGCACCAGTGTTGGCAGGAATAGGCAGAACACCAAGTTGCAAAAATCCGAGAATATGGAAACTGGACCCCACCTTATTCAAGACTTAAGACTTTAAGACCCATTTAATGCAGGCCATAACATTTTTTCTATAGTGGAATAAAGCTGGAGGCACCGCCAACTCATGCAGATGGGAAGCCCTTAAGGCATATCTGTGCAGAGACATTTTGTATGTGCATCAGCAAAACAAGGCACTAACTGAGTGATCGCATGCTTTGGAAAACAAACTGCAAGTCTGTGAGAAGACCCATATGGCCAACCCCCAGCTGAACCTCTACAGTGTCCTGTAAAAACACATAGACTATAACACACTTACCACCCAGAAGCTTGAGAGGCAAATCCTTCTGTCAGGGACAGGAAATTACTTTGAAGGGGACAAAAGTGGGAAGCGGCTAGCATGGCAATTGAAGGTCAAAGCGAGAGCCACCTACAGGTATGTGGCAGCTGTGCAGGCCCCGGAGGAGGGGGAAGTGTCAACACTGCCAGGGGATATTCAAAACAGTTTAAAAAATTATCAGAAGTTAAACACGTCAGAGTGCCACCCAGTGAGGACCAGCTCAATGGTTTCTTAAAGAAGGCCACCATAAACACAACATCACCAAATATGGTAGGCAAGCTAGAAACCCCAATCACCTGAGGGGAAGTCGAAAGGGCAATTAGGGTCCTGGCCAGTGGGATGGCACCTGAGCCAGATGGCCTTCCCATAGGTTTTTACAAACTATTCTACCCAGTGCTACTTAACCAACTAAGTATGCTGACAGAAAGCATGGCTCTGGGTGTCTTGACCCCCTCCACATGATCAGCGACTATTATTGTACTACCCAAGCCAGGCAAGGACCCACTACTCTGCTCCTCCAACTGACCTGTATCCCTTCTTACATCTGATTATAAAATTATGACAAAAATGATTGCATCTAGATAGGAGAGGGTGTTAACTGAGGTGATACACAAAGACAAAGCTGGTTTTGGAGGTCGGCAAATGAAGGGTAACATCCGGCGCACCCTGTAGTGTGGCAGTGGATTAGAGGGAGGGGTAATGGGGAGAGAGAGAGAGAGAGAGAGGCTGGTACTATGGCCCTAAATGCCAAGAAGGCATTCAGTTGTGTGGAGTAGGGGGTATATGAACCATACACTGGAATAATACAGTGTAGGAGAACATTTTTGACACTGGGTAAAGCTGTTATGTAGCATCCTATTGGCACAGGTTATGGCTAACAGGGAGGTCAGGCAACCCTTTGAATTTAGTCATGGGACCAGCTAGGTGTGACCCTTGTCCATGCTCCTTTATGTCCTGACTCTGGAGCCACTGGTGGCAACCATCCACAAGGAGAATGGATGGAACTGTGGGGCCAGAGCCATAAGCTCTGTTTATTTGCAGATGACCTGCTAGTGTTTCTGCAAAATCAAAAGGAATCTATTCCCTGTTTAGCAGAGTTATTAAAGAAGTATGGCCAACTGGCGGGCCACAAAACCAACTAGGGGTAGAGTGAAGTGATATTGATTAGGCCAGGGGGGATCACTGGAGAAAGGATATAACCAAGGCCCCTAGAATTCTGCGGCCGCAGAATTTTGCGCAGAACTTGCAGTCCACCGCAGAACTTCTGCGGTGCCACAGAATTCACTCTTCTTGGTGATTTTTTATTAATATTTCTGTTTATACATAGAATCTGGTTCCCTTCCCCTCTTTTTATATCCAAACCCCCCCCTATATGTTCAGAATGTGATGTTATCATTGCTATAACATCATACATCAGCTAATGAAATGGCTGCATTCTGCAACAGAAATGAACAGTCACTTATCTACCACAGCTCCCACTGCCAGAGACGGTGGCACAGCACATCATGCATGGTGATATTTGCTCAACCTGCACTACAGCCTAGTACAATTTTCAGTCTTACATTATTACACTAGGGCCAACTTAAGCAAAATCTTGACAATAGTACAGACCTGTTAAGTCCATACCTTACTTTGTACAAACCTGTTTGTGCCTTTCAGGTATAGAGGCGCTATCTGAAATGAATAACTGGTAAAATGAATTTAACTGTCTAAATCTTTAAGAAAAATAAAGTAATTATGCCCAGAAAAGTGAAATATAATAATGTGTAGACCTGTTGAAAGATTGGACCTGTTAAATAAATAATTGCACTGTATGCATTTTTGCCAGGGTTATTGATTACATATTGTCATTGGTTGATAGAATCACCTAAAAGTTATTGAGAAATGTTGTGTGCAGGGACAGCTGTTGGGCCAGAGGGTAGCATGCTGTGTTTCCGTGCCGGCAATTCAGGTTCAGAGATTAGCTCTGGGAGCTGGCTGGGCTGCACAAGGATTGGTGGAACACATCACTGCTCAGAGCATGGTAAGTTATGGTGCATTATTCTGTCACATGGTGGACACATTGTGATGGGCTGGAGAGCTCTATTGCGCAATTGGTTCACATGCATGTCATGGCCTGATGGTGTTACGCAGTGTGTCAGGGAAAGCAGGTTGAGATGAAAAATGAGTTTGGCAGTAACTCCTCTATTCCATTTCCAATGGGACCTGTATGAATGAGGATGCAAGTTCATGGAAATTAAAAAAAAAAATATATATATATATATATATATATATATATATATATATATACTGTGTATAACACACACACACACACACACACATACAGTATATCTGTCTCTCCACACACACACATGCATATTTGTATGTATGTTACAGATTGCATATAAATATATAAGTGATAGACAGTGGAAACCTCATTAGTGGGATAGATAGCATGCATATAGAAATACCTTATTTATCATGTAAGATCCCCTTTGCATACGTCATTTATGCAACAGGCTAGGACCTTAAGGGAGAGACATTTGTTTTGCTTTTTTAGGCATAAAATTATTTTTATAAGTCTGTTATTTTTTGAACTAGTGTTACTGTGCTTCCCACCATCCTGATTGCTATAACTACTGCCATGAAAGTGAAGTCAGGATGACAAACTGACACTGTGATGTGGTAGTTTGTTAGTGCCACAGAACTTCCGCAGAAATTACAAACCACCGCCGAAGTTCTGCGGC
The DNA here is from genome assembly GCA_016271365.2 of Neoceratodus forsteri. Taxonomy (NCBI): domain Eukaryota; kingdom Metazoa; phylum Chordata; order Ceratodontiformes; family Ceratodontidae; genus Neoceratodus; species Neoceratodus forsteri. The sequence goes on from CM057458.1 coordinate 362,980,154, forward strand.
AAATGGTAGTCTTGCCGCAGAACTTGGTCCCACTGTACCGCAGAAAAGTAGGGGCCCTGGATATAACTATTATCCCTGAAGGAAGCAGAGGTGCTAAAATACCTGGGTATCAAAATGCAAGGAAATTATCCAGATTATATGAGGTTAAAGGGGAACAGTCAGCACAAAGGGCCCTACACTCAAGTTTGGGGGTTGGTCCCAATGTGCACTTTATGGGAAAAACATTTTGGTTTACTTACTGTTTACTGTACTGTAGTATAGTAGGTTGTATCAGACTAATTTTACTTAGTTGTAGGCTAATATCTTTACCTACAAATTCCAGAATCCCCTGCAGCTCACATCAGAGCAGTAAGCAGCAATGGAAGATTCAAAAGCCTGCAGTGCATGTTAGAGCTTTTGTAATCTCCAATCAGATGTTTTCTGGGACTGCTTTTCTTCAGGAGCTAGGTACAGTCCTCTGTGACTATATCTAGCTGATGGAGAACAGTGGGAGCAGCAAACAAATGATCAGAGCTCGGGCCCTATTATTTTCTCTATTCTTCTAAAATGACCTCTCCAAGGCCTGCTCCTTTGTGTCAATGCATACATATGCAGATGATACGGTTCTTTTTCCTGTGACTCCTCTGCCCCTCATTTTACAAACCAAGTACAACTGGACTTTAAAGATCAAATGAACTGTTTTTTTTCCATATTTTTAATAAAAGGTTGAATTCAAGTACATGTGTCATGATTAGTGTTTCCTGAAAATGTCATGCTGTTTGGTATTGTGGTTTTCTTTAAATCAGCATCTGTTAATGTGCTCTGTATGAACTCATAAAATTCAGTTCTTTGAGGGTTTCTGTGTGACAATACATCATGTTTGTGTATAACTAGAAATACTGTTTGTTATCCTGATCCTTCTTTCTCCTGCCTGACAGTTGAGACAGCAGCACTCTGCTGCCCCCTTTTCCCTGATCCCATTTGAGGCTGCTGCACCCCACAGCCCACTGTGTTCTCCACACAGCCAGGAATGTTGCACCCTACTGTCTCCTGCACAAACAGTTGAGGCTACTGCACCCTGCTTCCCTCTGTCCCTAACCCCCACAGTCAGGGTCAATGCATCCTGTTGCCCCCTGTTACTGTCTCCACAGTCAGGGCTGCTGTGCTCTGTTAATCCCTGGAGTCCCAGGTCCCCTGCCTTCACAGTTGGGGCTGTTGCAAAATGCTGCCCCAGGCCACCAAAGATGGGATATTTTCTGCACCTGCTATCCACTTCCATTGCTCCAACTGGGCAGGGCTGCTGCACCACACACACCCTGTCCACAGTCAGGCCTGCCATACCCTGATGCCCCCATGTCCTGCTGCATGGTAGATGCATCTGTACCATGCTGCCCTCTGTCTCTGCCACCATATCCAAGGCTGGTGCACCCTGCACCTGTCTACACAGTCAAGGCTGCTGTGGCCAGCTGTGACCTACAGTCCCATGCCTCCACAGTTAGGGCTGCTTGCTGCACCATGCTGCCACTTGCCATTAAGCAAGGCAGGGCATGTGCTGCACCCTGTCCCCTGCCACCACAGTTGGGGCAGTTTCTCCCTGTTGCCCCCTACCATCAGAGTCAGATCCTTTGCTGTACCCTGCTGCCCATGTCCCTTGTCCCAAACAGGTGTGTCTGCTGTACCCTATCCCACAGTTTGAGCTGCTGTTCCCTGATGCCTCCCCCATCCCCTGCCTGAACAGTTAGGGCTGCTGCACCATGCTACCCTCTGTCCCCCACTATATAACACAAGATGAAAGTATTTTTTGTTTTTTCTTTTGAGCACTTTGGGCAGTGCACCAAAGGATCTGACTCTAGTGTCAGGGAGCAGCATGGTGCAACAACCCTAACTGTGGAGGCAAGAGGCTCTGTGGTGCAGCAGGGCACAGTGGTGGTAGGGGACAGAGGACAGCATGGTACAGAAGCCTTTACTGTGGTGCAGGACACAGTGGGGCATCAGTGTACAGCATCTCTGACTGTGAGATAGGGTGCACGTGGTGCAGCAGCCCTGCCCATTTGGGGCAATGGAAGTGGGTAGCAGGGTGCAGCAAAAGCCCCACCTTTGGTGGCCTGGAGCAGCATGGTATAGCAGCCCCAACTCTGGAAAGAGAGAGAGGCCCTGGGACTCCAGGGCTTAGCAGAGCACAGCAGCCCTATCTGTGAAGACAGAAACAGGGGGCAACAGGGTGCATTGACCCTGACTTTGGGGGTTGGGGACAGAGGGAAGCAGGGTGCAGCTGCCTCAATTGAGGGTCAGGAGACAGGGGCAGCAGGATGCTATACAGTATTTCTAGTTATACACATACATGATGTATTTTCACACAGAAACTCTCAAAGAGCTGAATTGCTTGAGTTCATACAGTACACATTCCTGAAATAGCAGAGTGTGGCAGACACCTGTTTGTCAATCTGACATAACAAAAATTGTTCTTACATGAACCTATTTATGGAGGCCACATCAAAGACACACTGCTTCTATGAATTAACAAAATTTAGATTTATTTTATATCCATTAAACAACCCCGTGTTATATAGTTAGAAAATAATGTAGAGTTTTGATGAGAAAGAACTCACAGCTGTGATACAGACAAGATAATTTCTCACAGACATTCATTTTTACCACTTCAGTTCAGCACTGAAACTCAAATGATCAACTTTTTATGAGAACAGAATGAGGGATTTTAAGCTAATCTATCCAAACACAAACCATATGGGTTAGTAACAAACTTTGAGTGAAAATGATTAGCTGTACAGACTGCTCTGACTGGGAACTGCAACAGCTTCTTCAGTCGATCAGGGACTTAATTGCTGAAGCAGCAGGCTAGACAAAAATAATGTAATCACTCACTGATAGGGACAGAAAAATCTTCACTGTTTTCAGTTACTGCAGAGCACATTAACAGTTGCTGATGTAAAGAAAACCACAAAACCAAACAGCATGATATTTTCAGGAAAAACTAATCATGATACAGGGACTTGAATTTAAGTGAATTCAAGCTTTTCTTAAATATATGCATTTGATCTTTAACAACATCCAGCATTGGTTTCAAGTTAATCAGTTGTCCCTCAATGCTAAGAAAACAGTCTGTATGACTTTTGACAACAGGCTGAGACTTGCTAGAGTCCTTCCACTTCCTTCCTGTCATACCCTTTATGGTGCAACTATTGAAGATGTCTCCTTCTTCAAGTACTTCAGGATCTGATTAGATCAGCACCTAGATTTTTCTGTTCATGAGGATGCAATTCACAAGAAGCTTCACCCAAAGCTTAGGGTGCTTCATAGAAATAAAATGATTTTACCATTTTCGACTATGGAGACATTGTTCATAGTGCTGCTCCAAAGTCTACATTAGTTTGACTGGGTCCTCTCTTTCACTCTTTCTGTCACTTTTCCCTTGATAAACCAATGCATATTCATCATTGTACTTTTTATTCCTTCCCTCTCCCTTCCCTCTCTTGATGCTAGCTTCTTCATCCACTGTGTCTCCTTTATCTCTAAATTTTGGTTTGGCTCTCTCCCCTTGTACCTAATCTCTTTCCTCCCCCCAACCCCACACTTCATCCTCTTACTCTCTTTGTAATGATTGCCCTCACTCTTGCTCTCCCTCAATGAAATCTACTCAAGCTGCCTTCTCATTTCATTTCCCTAAACTTTGGGGTTCCCTTCCCCGTTCTATTCACACTACTCCTTCCTTCCTTTCCTGCTCTTAAAGCTCTCCTCCATGATCTCTATATACTCCTGCAGTTGCTTCTGATATGTGTTTACTACATACCTGTAATTTACATAATTCACTGTCCTTCAGCACCTTCCAATTTCTGTAGTCCAGTTACTGTATTCCCAGAGTTTCTTATTTTGGCAAGTTGATATCTGTTTAATTGCTCTTTTGTTTAGTTCCACAGTTTATTGCATGGTTATTTACTTATTGCCAATTTATTATTAGGCAGAATTGTCCTGTTTATTTTTGACATACTTATTCCATTCTATATATATCTTATATTCTGTATTTTGTATTTGTTATCGATTCCTCTCTTCACCTTCCCACAGGACACACCTGGCAACAAGCTATTACCAGCTTGGTATGTCTTTCCTGGTAAACCTTTGAAATAAATAAATAAAAACTCTAACATGCATTGCAGGCTACTGAATCTTCTCACTGCTGCCTACTGCTCTGATGTAATTTGCAGGAGATTCTTGGATTTGTAGTAACAAAAGATGTCACCCTATAACTAAACAAATGTTTTCTGATACAATCCACTATACTTCAGTAAACAGTAAGCAAACCAAATTGTTTTTGCACACAAAGTCTACATTGGTACCACTTGAGTGTGAGGGCCCTTGGTGGTAACTGTTCCCCTTTAATCTACCACCATTACTTAAGAAAATAAAAATGCACAGTGATCAGTGGGTAGGCCTCCCTCTACTGGTAATGGGGAGGGTGAACACTATAAAAATGTGCATATTCCCTAAATTATGGATTGTCACAGTGTCATGTGATGCTCCACGACCAGTCACAGTGCTTCCCTCAATTGTGTGTGAGGTACTCTTATTACTCTAAGAGTACCTCACTCGCTCACACTGTAATGGGCTTCTGGATGACCATGGTTCACACTTCAGAGATGCGCTGCAAAAAAAGGTATTTTTTATGGCGTACGATCTATTATAAATTTATATGGGTGCCAGGAGACACTCTTATGGATATGAGTGTCACCCTTGACTTGTATCCTTAGGGCACTGGAACTGCTCACCTTCGGTTCATAGTTCTCTTGCCTAAGAACTTACATTAGTGTTATTCAGGCATTCACTATAAAACTTCCAAGAATTTTTTTTAAGTAGATTAATAGCATTCTTCATGGATGCATATGGAAAGGGAAACCGGCCAGAACTAAAGTATATTTATTGCAAGGCCCCATGAAAGTGCGTGTCTAGGGGGGGTGTCATTACCTGATCCCAAATAGCCTTCCTTACACCAAACATGGGAGATGAAATGCCTGGAAGGAGGGCTTTGGAGGAGGAAGAGCTTGGGGGCATGTCACTATTATTTGATATGCTGAGCCCTAGTCTGTCTAATGAGATAGATACAAACGTGGACAACCCAATTACTAGCACCATATTAACTATTTGGAAGAAGATACGCAGATATATAAGGCATGGGACAGGAATCTCTTCAAAAGCTTCATTGTTGCAAGCCTTCAAGGGACACGGGATATTACGTATTCCTGCATCAAAGATTACTGGCATGGGCAAAAAAAGGCATAGTACTGCTTAAGAATCTATTTACAGGTGGAGTCATTGACACATTTCATTGGTCTCAAAGATATGGGCTGGATGCAGAATCCTTTTTTTGTATATTTGAAAATTAGACACTTGGTGGGAATGTGTATTGGGATGGGGATAGGGGTCCCCAAAAGCATCCATGACTGAAAACATCATTGACTCACAGCAGTCCCACCCTAAACCTCTCTGCTCAATATAAGCTCTAGTTGGCTGTAGACTTCCAGAACAAGATGAATTTCATACGTTATGGAGTGAAGACTGGGTTCAGCCACAACCTTGGGTTATGGGTTTAATTATTATTTTTTTTAGTTATTCTTATAGTTATCATTTTAGTTATTAGTGGTATTAGCTAAACAGATCAGATTATTTTTGGTCACTGGAGAAAATTATTCTGTTGCAGATAATTTACTGTGATCGTTTTTTGTTGTTCTTAACTTGAAGCCTGAACTCTATGAAATAAGAGTTACCATTGAGATTTTGACTCTAAAATATTTATTACTGATGGCAACTATTGTGCCTTTTGAAAAAGCTATAACTACTTAACTTATTGGGCCATAACAAGCTGATTGATATATATATATATTGATTGTATTCCCATTTTTTCTGTTTCATACAAATATTTATGTGTCACTCTAGTGCACTTTATTGTTGTGAGCTTGTGTCTGATTAAGACTACAGCTTTAGTGACTTTTGAAAAGTACTGTGTCTTTAAATCTTCAACTTAAATAGATTCTGTTTAGCCCCCCTCCAGCCATGCCCCCCCCGAGGAAGAAGTCAGTGAGAGTTTAAAGCACCATGGTAGCATTTCGCACCATTCATTTCTTGTTTTTGCCACAATATACTCTTCACTTGTACCACAAAGTGGCGGATAACCAGTAAGTCAATAAGAAGGCTGGTGATGAAGCTGGGAGGGTGCTGGTGCGCATGACTCAGAAAGGAAACAGCTCTATAGAAATAAAAATGTAAGGAAAGGACAGGGTGAGGCAAGCCAAGGGATTACTTTCATAAACCCTTTTCATATGCACTTTAATATTGCCCAAATGCTTCAGGCCATAAAGTGAACAGTTACAGCAGCCATGGAGGTTAAATGAGAATTTATGCACAGGAAAAGTGAAAGAAAATGGGTATAGCACAGAAAGCTTAAGTGTCTTCTTACTCAAGGTGACACAATAAGGAGCAGAGGTGGGACTCAGACCTGAGTCTCTAGGTTTACAGCTCTACAGGGGTCACTTTTTTGACTAGCCACAATGGCCACAGTGGTGACTTGCATCAAATTGCCAGTTGTCATAACATGTCAATGCAGTGTTACCGTGACTTCATGAAATAACTCCATTGAACTCAAATGGAGTTGCTGGTGTCTTTTGATGAAGTTGCCACAGCATGCCAAGACAAAGAGTGTCCCATCTGTACTGTAGGGCAAAAGGGTGAAAACTGGCCTACTACATGATGTACATTGTGTTTTGACCAGTTTTTGTCAAGTGCTGGAGTTATAAAAACTCACAAAGCACTATTAAGATATACAGCAGGCAGCCTAGTTACTGTATCTTTATAATTAATTTGTCGATTGCAATGGAACTTTTCATAACTTTTTCTGCTGCATTCTGTTATTTTATTATAGCAGAATGGTGGCTTTAAACTTAAGAGATGTCCAGAAACAGCAAATATATATAAAAAAACTGAAGCCTGCAGGTTACCTCAATTACAGGTGCCATCTTCGATGATGAACTATGACATGTCAAGAGATGACTATTGTTCAAAATGGGTTTATCGCCTAAAAATTGTAGCCAGGTTGTACGCCCCTGACCTAGAGTGTTCTGCACACACTAGTGCAAGCTTTCATCACCTCTTGAATGGCTATTGCTGCACACTCTGTTACGGCCTCCCAGTCATTCGGTATCTTTGACTCCAGCTTATTAATAATGTGTCTGCCAGGTTATTAACAGGAGTCCCAAAATGTGATCATATTACTCCTCCTCTGCATGAGCTACACTGGCTGCTGGCACAATGGTGATCTAAATTTAAAATCTTACTGTTGGCATAAAAGTTCATGAATGTACTGGGCCTCTGTTATATTACAGAACTACTGTTAACATGCTAAGAGGATTGCAAGGGGTGAGAAGGGTCCTTCACTCAGATACCAAGAGGCTTTTAACAGTCCACCAGTTAAGGCTGAAATCAGCTGGAGAAAGAACAAGCCTTTTCAGTTGCTACTCCAAGGCTCTAGAATATCGTCCCAGATCTACTCATTATGTTTACCATGTAAAAGTTTTCAAGTCGAGACTGATTCAGGTGACCGACAGATTAAATAATAAACTGTGTGATTATAGTAAGCAATTTTTGAGACTGAAAATGTGGAATGCAAAATGATTTTGCTGCTTGTTTTGTCTTGTATTGTGTAATTGTCTATTTTGTATTTAACTGTAGAACACGTTGAACCCTGGAAAGGTGCTATACAAATAAAATCTATCCATCTACGCTAAGTTTATTCGCCACCTCCCATGGTGAAAAACAGCCAAAACCATATCTGGAGTTGATCTTTTATATCTTAGGCCAACAATTTCTCTTGTACATTATTTTGGTATTGTGAATGCTAAATGATCTTCTTGTGTTGAACTAGATTTTTGTTGTTGTCCCAGAGGTACAATATTTACCTGGAATTCAGCTTCATAGCTGGTGGTATCCTATGACAGAAAGCAGAATGGTAGCACTCTCTCTCTCTCTCTCTCTCTCTCTCTTTCACTTGCTCTCTCTCTCTCTCTCTCGCGCTCTCTCTCTCTCTTCATGGTACAAAGGTATGCAAGTATTATAGGATGGACTCACACTAAGTCCCTGTCCATTCCACTGCTATCCTAGCACCATTATTCTGTCATTGTCCAGGTACATGTCCAATATAACTTTGAATCTTTGTATTTATCTGCCTTTACTGCTCCTTGTTGCAATCTCCCTAAAAATCTTATGCCTCTCTGTTAACTTCTTCAATTTTATTTCATTTTTCCAGGCAAAACATTGAGGTAGGTGAACCACTTTGACAAAGATGCCTGGGGCGGGGGGAAGGTGCTGCAGAATTATAGGCATTAAACATACTTCCACAGGCACAAAAATATAATGACTATAGTTAAAAACAATTACTATCCTCCTGCAGGAAGGTAGACAGAATTTCTTGGAACTTCTGCTGTTGAGTTTGTCAAACATCTAGCTGAATTAAACTGTACATTCCTCACTGTAATGCACCAGATATTGAAATGTCCCAGCTCAATAAAGAGTTGTAAAGAGTAACAGTGTGAATAAGGGGGCAAATAGCTGGCTAGTTTCACTGTCATACTTCGGAGCTATAAAATCCATGGACTAAGTTGCAGTACAATAGCCAGCTAGGTGTTTTGGGGGAATAAATGGTATTTTAGCTCTGGCTTTTTAACAACATGGTCCATGATATTCTCAGTATTATGAAATGGGTAGAAAAAAATATAAGAACCTGCTTGCCTTGGGCCTTGGAACCTGTGACAGTATCCAAGCACATCAGTATGGGATAAAGTTCTGAGTCTTTACCCCCATTCAGTCATTGAGATATCACGTCCCACTGCCTCTGACTGCTTGCTCACTCATCCTTAATTGTGAGAAGCTGAACACATTGTGACACAGATGAGGAATCAGAGAAATAACACCAACTCTAATGCCCCCCCAATGTCATTACCTTGTATCTAAACGTTTAACTTCAGCTATAGACTACAGCTCCAACAAATGGCTTTCAGATCTGCCTCCCTCATGTTTCCTGTTCTCACTGTTGGTCAGCCACCAATGACTGCGGCTGCTGGCTGAAAGTAATAGATTTCAGTTCTGCCTCTCTCAAGACTCTCACTTTCATTTGATGTCAGAAGCTCAATTCAGCTCCCACTCTCCTCAGTGCACACTGTTTCTTCAGCACTGCCTATACAATGCTTACATGAGAAAGAATAGCCGCCTGCTGCCACATTCTGGTCACCCATAAACATACACGTCATCAACTGGATTACTTTTTTTATATTTCCATTATATTCATTTTTTTTTATAATTACTTAAAATTAATGTAAAAAATGTTATTTTATAATTTTATGGTAGACCCATTTCATAATCACAATAAGGCACCCCAAGGTGTGTGTTGTATTAAAAAAATGCCATTTCTTGGTTGGTGGAGGCACTCCACCTTTGGTGTTGTGCTTCAGAACATTCATGGCATATAGTTATCCCAGCATAATGCACACCCTAATGCGCTATATTGCTTAATTGCTGCATGTCACATTGTCAGCTGTATGGTTGTATGTAATGTTACAATACTATAATAATGAGTAGATCCCTCAGAAATTACTCCTTGCACCAACCTTTACCTGTAAGCCCAAATCTGAACCACTGTCATTTTGATTTTCTGCATCGCAGTACATCATCCCAGGTAGTCCAGTGGCCTCCAACTTGCTTCCCATGCCCTCTTTGCTCTCTGGTATTCATTGAGACCCTCCTACCCTTTGTTCCCCATGAGTCATTCCTTGTCCCAATCTGCCCCCTGGTGATCTCTTTCCCCAGACGGCTCCACAGTGGTCTGTCATAGAGCTGCGCTACACCTGCTGCCTGCCTGTTACAGTTCTAAAGGTAGGAGATGTTACAACACTCTCTCAACAACTTTGTGAGAGTCTCCGTGCTTCATGGTGGCCTCCGCCCTTTCCTTACATGGTTGCAGTGTGTTTTGTAATTGTTCAGGAAAGCCGTGCCACCCCAGCACAAAGCTGTAGTGTCACTAAGGGGTACTTGTGACCACAAACACCTTCTTAGTAACTGTGTGAACCCCCAACCATTTGCCTCTTGGTTTGCTGGCCAATCTGTGCCCTTGATAGGGGTGATCCAGAAGCAAATGATTTGATACCTTTTAATGGACCAACATAAATGTAACAACAAGAACAAAGTGCTCTAGCTTTCGGACCAACCAGTCATTCTTCAGAAGCTCATGGCAGTTGTTTAGAAAATACAATACTTATAACAGCTAGATAATGCAGAGAAAAACAGAAAAAAATCCCCATTGGTTTAAAATACTCCTTAAAAAAACAAACAAAAAAAAAAAACAGAAGATGATGCCAGAGAAATTTAACAGTACCATACTGCCTTCAGCCAGAAAGAACCTTGGGTCAGATGTGCTTGGTAGAACACACATACAAAGAATCCTACTGCATAATAATTTAATTGACATAAGATAACACTGCTGAAGCAGATAACTTCTAAATCAAGCTATGAGTGTCACAGTTAGTATAAGGATGTGATTACTCAAAGGCAACCCCCACCCAGATTAAAGACATGCTAAGATTGTTATAGGGCTCATGAAGTTTCAATGTCTGCATTATAGACAAGAATTTACCAGTAAAATTGTCTTAAAAACATCAGTGCACACTGTGTGATGTATAAAACCTAGCTGGACCTGTCACCCAGCTGTACTCTCCAGCTAGATATAAGGCCCAATAAATTTCAAAAACCTCAGGACTATATAAATGATAATTTAAATATAAATTGATAATACTAGTGTCAAACAAAAAACTCTAGTCTAGGAACCTCAAGGAATTAAGACCGTGTAGCCTGATATGTACTGATGTCAATATATACTGAGAATGTAACAACTTGATGTACCACACGTGTCTAAGGAATCTGAAAAAGAGATAAAAATGTAATTTCTCTCCTCCTCTTCATACAAACAATACTACCTAACCCACCCCACATCACCATAATGTGGGTCGGGGAGATACATAGCTTAAAGGAGATGTTGTCTCTCTCTCTCTCTCTCTCCCCCTTTTTCTCTCTCTCTCTCTCTCTCTCTCCCACAGACACACACACACACACACACACACACACACACTCTCTCCTAGTGAACCTATATTAACTTCAGTCACTGCAATTGTTCCCCAAAGGAATTCAACTTGTCATGAAATCCTGAGTAAAAGGGCGTATGTCTCCTAATACCTACAGAGCAAAAATGTAACATTATTTAACCGTACTACTATCTGCATAGTAACATTTCCAAGGATACTAGATAGAACTACCATGAAATAAACCTGCCACCCTCCCTAGGATAAGGTAACTAGAAGTAAATATAAAGTATATGTGTAAGACCAGAGGTCTAACATACCTACATATCCACAAATTACTACAATATTAGCCTAATGTAAAAAGATCTGTGCAGAACCCCCATGCAAATGAGATCGCACCCCAATATGTACAGAGTTACAAAATTATATGTAACAGTATATGATACTCCTGTATGTACACTAGCAGGCTAGGTAATCTGAATATGGTGCAATGGAATCAATCACCCCCAGGCAAAGATAAAAAGTAAGGAGGAATTAATATTCATTATGTGTGTGAAGTAAGAATAGTAACACATTATAACTCCATGTATCTAAATAGAGACTTACCTCAATGTGACAGCAAGCCCCACATCTGTTATATCACATACCTCAGCATACCCACACACACATACATACACATACCACATCGCACATGCTGAAGTCCTATAATATGTCAGTTTGAAGAAGAAAAGGTCTGTGGATGTTAGTTTCTGTAGTGTCCCATAAAGCCAAGATCAACGTTCATCCCATCTGCTACCATATTGAGATGTAAAATAAGTTTAATCTCAAAAGCTCGTCTCTGTTGTGTGTTTTTGAGATTTCCTTTTAAGACCATTACTGACATATCTGAGATTCAGTGGTCAGGCTGGGAGAAGTGGTGCCCCACTGGTTTTTCAGTCTTCCTTGCTGTAGTAGTATGTCTGTGTGAGTTCATCCTAGTGCGGAGCTGTTGGTGTGTCTCTCCAACATAACCTGTTTGTGGACATCTCTTGCACTGAATGAAATAAACAACATGTCGTGACATGCATGTATAACTCCCATGCACCTGGAATTGTCTGTTTTGTGATGTAACCACACAGTCCGAGGTAGAAATGAGCCCACTAGTCTTACATGGGCGTTGATTGCAGGGTCGTGTGCCATTGTGTGACATGGTATTCTGTTCCGGTGAAAGTTTGCTCCTAATAATTAGGCTGGATAAATTTGGTGGTTGTTTAAAAGATAGTAGTGGGAGTTCCTTAAAAATACAATTAAGGGTTTCATCCTCACTAAATATTGGGTGGAGATCTTGAATAATCTTACACAGACGTTCAAGGTCTGGATGATATGTGACTATCAAGGGTATTCTGTCTGTAGCTGTCTTTTCTTTATATTGAAGTAGTTGTTGTCTTGGTACTTGCGTTGCCCGTTCTGTTATCCTGTCAATTTCCCTGGAAGAGTGTCCCTGCTCAATAAAGGTGTTTTTCAACATAGCCAAATGTGTATCTCTGTCATCCTCATTTGAACAAATATGGTGACAATGGAGTGCTTGACTGTATATGACAGATTTTTTTGTATGGTTTGGGTGGTTACTTTTCTTGTGCAAGTATCTCTGTCCGTCTGTCTGTTGGCTTCCTGTAAATACATGTATGTAAGGTTCCATCCTTAATGATGACTGTGGTGTCCAGAAAGTTAACCTTGGTGGTAGAGTACTCCAGGGTAAGCTTTATGGTAGGGTGCAGATTATTAAGTTTGTGATGAAAATCTCTGAGTGCATCTGTGCCTTCTGTCCAGATGATAAACAAATCATCAATGTAATGGAAATAAGCTAGTGGTTTGTGGGGATACTGCCTTAAGAAATTCTCCTCCAAGTCAGCCATAAAGAGGTTAGCATACTGTGGAACCATTTTGGTGTCCATTGCTGTTCCCATAGTTTGAACATAATGTTTACCATTGAAGTTGAAGTTGTTATGTGTCAAAATGAATTCCATAAGTTCCCCACCACTCCAGGGTTGATGTTTTGTTCGGTCCTTTCTCATGTATGTATTTAAGGCATGCTGCAATGCCATCTGTGTGGAATATTAGTGTACAGGGATGTTACATCCATTGTCACTAAAATGGTATCAGGTGGTAAATCCTTATAACCAGAAAGTACACGCAAAAAGTGCGTAGTGTCCTGGATATAACTGTCTCTTTCCATAACCAGCTGTTTCAAAATGGTCTCTACAAACCCTGAGATCCCCTCAGTCAAGGTACCATTACCAGAGACTATGGGTCTCCCTGGATTGACAGGTTTATGTATTGTAGGCAGCATGTAGAATGTCCCTGGCCTGGGTTCATCAGGGATGAGGCGAGTTAGTTTCTCTCGGACATGGTCAGGAAAAGTTTTAATTAAGTCATGTAGTTCATCTTTATATCTTGTAGTGGGGTCACTCTCCAGTTCTCTGTAGTACGTAAGATCTGTTAGCTGTCTATTAGCTTCAGTAATATAATCCTCTCTGTTTAAAATCACCACTGCAGAGCCTTTATCAGCTTTTTTGATGACAATGTTGTGGTTTGATTTCAGTGTCCCTATAGCTCTCCGTTCCAGTGGAGAAAGGTTATAATGGGTTTGTTTTTGCCTAGTAAGGATCTGACCACTGACTCGTTGGCAGAAACAATTAATGTAATTGTCTAGTTTTTTGTTACGACCACTTGAGGGGGTAAAATCAGATTCCTTTTTCTTATCCATTACATTATTGCTGTTTGCACTGTCTTCACTACCAGTGATTTCTTCCCTGCCATGAAAGAATTCTTTAAGTCTCAATCTACGGAAGTACTCCTCCAGTTCACCACAAAACAGTTTGTTATCCAGTGGTTTTGTTGGGCAGAAAGTGAGGCCCTTTGAAAGTACATTTAGTTCTCCAGTAGTCAGTGTGTGGTTGGACAAATTAACAACTGAAAGGTGCCCATCAGTATTGTGTTGTTGTTCAGTGACTCCATTATGTTCTTCATGGTTGTTAGGAAGTATGGTATGTTGAAGGGCATCCAATTTCCTATTTTTCATAAACATGGCTTTTCTTAAGGTCCTTTGGTAGTTAATGTGTATCTCTCGCAAGATGTCCTGAATAGGTTCCTCAGACACCCTTTCCAGAGTGGTAGCAATTTCAGCAAACTCTTTGTTAAGAACAACTTTTTGGGCATATGACATGCGAATCCTGTGATTTCTCAGTTTCTCAGAGGTCCTATGACAAACTTGTTCTGCATATGTAGAACTGTTTGTATTTCTTAATGGATTCCAAATAGTAAGACCTTTAGGGATAATGTTTCTCCTCTTGCACTGGGTTAGAAAATAGATGTCACTGTCTAGCTGTGCCAATTTCTTCTTGATGTTATGTAACTGCCATATTCTACGGCAAATTCCGATATCTTCCATGTTGAAATCTAGATTTAGTAGTTGCCGTATTGGTCCTTGCAAGAATAGATCTAGAAGCAAATGATTTGATACCTTTTAATGGACCAACATAGATGTAACAACAAGAACAAAGTGCTCTAGCTTTCGGACCAACCAGTCCTTCTTCAGAAGCTCATGGCAGTTGTTTAGAAAATACAATACTTATAACAGCTAGATAATGCAGAGAAAAACAGAAACAAATCCCCATTGGTTTAAAATACTCCTTTAAAAGAAAAAAAAAACAGAAGATGATGTCAGAGAAGTTTAACAGTACCATACTGCCTTCAGCCAGAAAGAACCTTGGGTCAGATGTGCTTGGTGGAACACACATTCAAAGAATCCTACTGCATATAAATTTAATTGACATAAGATAACACTGCTGAAGCAGATAACTCCTAAATCAAGCTATGAGTGTCACAGTTAGTATAAGGGTGTGATTACTGAAAGGCAACCCCACCCAGATTAAAGACATACTAAGATTGTTATAGGGCTCATAGGGCTTGATAGGGGTGGGCATGGCCCAGTGTGCTCCATGTCAAGAGGGATTATGTTGTTATCCTCACTGGAAGCTCCATGCAAAAATTACAGTAAACTGGAGCAATTTACCTCTCTCTCTCAAGGTACAGAGACAGGGCACCTCCTGTACTAAGGTAAACAAAATAATTCCCCCAGCCCCCCAGCTCCCTAGGTCCTGCCTAATGTTAACCTTATAAAGAGTGCTCACTTTCCCTCTGACACTTTTAGAGAGAAAATTCACTGCTGTGATAATGCTGTATATCCAAGGACAGTGAATCCCACCCACTATCAATTATCCCGTTCACCTCCCAGTCATATCCCCTGGTGCCTCATACTTGTAAACCAATAAAACCATTCAGTAATGACTTCTGCCCCCCCATGCTTCTCACCACAACCCCCCTCTCAGCACCCATCATCCCACTCCCACACCTCTCACTTACCTATCTGGTCTGTCATCATCATGTTCTGCTGCTTCCAATAACATATCCTGCCTCTTCCATCATTGACTGTGAATGGTTGAAGACAAGATACGTTTGGTTAATGACTTTTTAATATGTTTTGAACTTTTACTCATCACTTTGTCATTGATTAACATTTTTTAATGAGATTTTCAACTTTTGGGAGGGTTTTGAAAATCTTTACTTAATGGCTTCTTGAGATGGAGTCATAAGAAGACTATGTTGAAAATCTGGGGGAAAATGCAGTAAAATTACCAAGTTATGAGTTGACATTAGAATATTTCAAAGTTCATTCATAACTACATTGTTTTTCAATATTTTTTCCACCAAACTTTCAACATGGCCTTTTTGGGACCTAACCTCATGAACAAGAAAAGTTAATTTTTTTTCAACACTGGACCAAAAGGTGATTTTGCAGTTCCTCCGTGAAATCACCTTTTGGGCAGAATTTGAAAAATCTCATCAATCAGGTTCATGATGTGGAGTTATAAAAAGTAGGGAATGGGAAAAGCCAGGGTAGATTCTGATTTGGTTTTGGATTTGCCAAATCCAAGATGAGTTTGAAAATTAGTTTTGCAAAGGATCTGGATTTGCCTGATCTGGACCTATTTTAATAAGTAGTGGAAAAAAGGCATTTTCAGTAGAAAAATACCATGAAATGTAAAGTGACAGTGACATGACAGTAGAGCAGATAGTGGGAGAGTGCTTCTTCACCGAAAGAGTGGTGGATGCCTGGAACACTTTTCAAGAAGAGAGTGTAAAGGCAAATACAGTGGTGGGATTCAAGAATGCATGTGATAGGTACAGGGACGTCTTGGTTGTAAGCAAGGAGGGATGGAGATGGAAATCAAGTAGGGTCTGTAGTGACAGTATAGGCAGGAAAAATTGGCAGACTGGGTGGGTCAAGCATTCCTTATCTGCTGTCAAATTCTACATTTCTATACACTGCATCCTGTTGTTTAAAAATTCTTTGTTTTGACAGACCTGCATAGCAAAAAGTTAAACAGTAGTGTGTGGGGTTTTGTTGCCATGCGCCTTTCATCAGATTGTGTACAGAAGATTTTTCATCTCATTTCTGCGTCCGGGAATTCCCAGATACCTGCAGCCCTGGTGTCCCTGGATGCAGAAAAGGCCTTTGACCGGGTTTCTTGGGAGTATTTATTTGATTTGCTTCCGAGATATCGAATTCCCAAACAATTCATTCAATGGATTCATATACTTTACTCACACCCATCTGCGAGGGTACTGTGCAATGGAGTCCTGTCCTCACTCTTCTTCCTTCAACAGGGCATGCGACAGGGTTGCCCCCTCTCTCCTTACCTGTTTAATTTATTTCTGGAACCATTAATCAGGAAAATTAATCACTCTGCAGTGATTTTTGGCATCACAATTAACCATATTCAATATAAATTATTGGTATATGCCGATGACATCATGCTCCATATTACCCACCCGTCCATATCCATACCTGCCACTTTTAATATTATACGGGAATTTGGGGATTTCTCCAATTATAGATTAAACGTGGCCAATTCAGAAGTAATGCCATTAAATTGTTACACTCTAAAGGCAGATATTGTGCAGCTTGGGCTTACTTGGATAAGAGATAAGATCAAATATCTAGGTATTTTCCTGTCATGATCAAAGTTAAAATGAAGCAGTATAATCTAGATTGTTTAATTGCTAATATTAAATCAGACCTTAACCGCTGGGTATCACTTCCAATTTCACTTTGGGGGCGTATTAATATTATAAAAATGAATGTTTTACCTTGGCTGTTATACCAACTCCAAATGCTTAATCATAACCTTCCCCAGTCTTGGTTTCTTCAAGTGCACAGTATAATTTCTAGATTAATTTGGAAAAATAAATCTCCCCGAAGAACGATAGCTAAGCTCCAAAGAACTAAGGAACGTGGTGGTCTACAAGTCCCCAATATTTACCATTACTACCTGGCCATTAACTCCGCTGTAGTCTACATGATATCTCAAGTAGAGAGGATCCTCCATTGTGGCTACAAATTGAAAAGTCAATTTGCGATGTGGCTGGAGTTGACATTAGATGCCTCCCATATCTGAGTATTAAAAGTCCCCAAGCAATGCTTAGATGCGCCTGTTATGGTTTCTATCCGGTACATGCAGATGAGTCAAACCCTTGGCTTCGTTTACAAAGACACTTCCCAGCCTCTTATTAGGAATCCCAATTTTAGAATAGGGAATACTAATATCACCACTGCTTTTTGGCCTACTGATTGTGGGGAAACGGTGGCTGATTTAATAGAAAACCAAAAGTTACTAGATTTCCCAGGTATCAGGGTTAAATACAACCTACCTCCCTCCCACTGCTTTAAATATCTCCAAATTTCCCATGCTCTTAATCAACATTTCGGTAGTGGTCCTTGGGACCAATACATGTTGGGCCCTATACTCAGCTCTTTGTCTATGAGACCTTCGTCTCATCTCCTGGCCTTCTATTACAAAGAAATTCAGAAGCGAAGCAGTGAACTTGAAGGCACTCCTTATTATGTGTGGGATACAGTTCTTCCCTCCATTTCATCCACCCCCCGCCAATGGCACCAAATATGAAAGAGGCTGTACAAAGATATTAGATGGGATCAGTACAGATTGCTTCAATTTTACGTATTGCACGATTTATACTATACGCCTGTTAGGCGTAATAAGATGGGTCAGCCTTCTTCAGATTTGTGTATCAGGTGTGGCTCTCAGAGGGGTACGTCGCTACATATTTTCTGGGAGTGTGCCAAAGTAACCCCTTTCTGGGAGTCCATCCATTCAAAAATTGACCCTGTACTGGGCCTGCAGGATGCCTTTTCACTGGAAATTTGCATTTTGGGGGATGTAGGGCAATGCCTGACAGGTACTAGGAGAAAGCACATGTCCCTAATATCCCTTTGTGCTAAGAAAATCATATTACGTCATTGGGTGGATCAACAGATCCCTACATACACAGAGTGGCACAAGGAAATCTGTTCGCTCTGCAAGCGGAGTATTTCATAGCAAATATATCTAAAAATATTAGCAGATACCAAAAGATTTGGGCACCTCTTCACACATTACTAACCATTTGATACGGGTTCGGCAACCTCCTGGTCTTGGGACAGTGGGTCTTTGTAACGAAGAAATACAGTGTTTAGTCCTTGTCTCCCCATTTCGGTTGCTCCCTTTAATTAGCCAGTTTGTGTCCCTTCTTTCCTTTTCTATTTCCTCATTAGTTGGAATCTTCCTAATTATCTCAGTGTAGTGGCATGGGGCGGGGGTGGGTTTGAAGGGGGGATAATGGGTGGTTTTAATTATTAAGACAGTTTGTTAGTTGTAATTGCTAGATAACCTGGTGACTGGACTCATGTTACTTTAGTCGGTATGTGCTAGTCCTTGTCTGGCATCAGGCTCATGTTCACATCTCGATGTGTAAAGGGGAGGTGTTTGATTGTGCCCCCCCCCACCGGCTTTGCAAGAATTATATGTGCGAGATGTGTTGTGTACTAAGTTTGTATATATTTGTCCTGTCGAAAAACAAATAAAGCATATTCAATATGGAAAAAAAAAAACAGTAGTGTGTGAAATGAAACATGACTTAGGGGACAATCTCCTACCTACCTTTATTTAGCCAGCTTTTCTTTAGGGCCAATTAAAAAATACACAAATACAATAATTCACTAGCCACTTTTAGAACCAGCTAATATGTTCATTAAAGCAGTGCTAGCTTGGTTTTATTTTTTGATAAAAGTGGCCAGCTAACCCGGTAGGCCTACAACACACTAGCCAAGGGTCTTCTGCTTTGCAGGATGGCCAAGACATTTTCTTTTAATAACAGGACATAGTGTCATATTTTATTTGTACTGTGTGATGACGTGCGAGTCCTTTTTTGTTTTCTCTTTTTTTAGTCCATGCTCTAGCAGTTGTGGCATAGGCCAAGGCCCAAATCCCCCATTTCCACACTGTCTCTGATTTCCCTTGCATTTTACTTCCCTTACATACTGTCTCTTTCACTTGCTTTTACTGGTCAGGTGTCTTAGTTTTTCCAGTCTTCCTTGTTCCTGTGGCATAAGCTGTTACAGATGCACCCCCTCCCCCAATACTGTCTTTTCCTTTATTTTCCTTTTTGATTTATAATTCTTTTTCAGTCCTTCACTTGTTCTTGAAGCACAGGCAGTAGCATCCAAAGTAACCCCCCACACACTCGGCTCTATGGTGGCAGTTTGACAACTAAGTTGTAGACCACCATCACAGTGATGGATTTATGTGGACCGCAACTTGCAGTCGACATAAACCCGACATCAGACCCAGCCATTTTTTCCCTGCCCCCTGCACCCTCTGATCTCTAGGATTCCAACTCTGAGTTGGAGTTGGATCAGGGAGGGGAGGCAGGACCAGGAGAGAGTGTGCTGGGGTCTCTGGCAGTCTATTACAGCGAAAACGTTGATGTTGTCAGCATCAACATTTTCACTGCAATGGTCTCGTGGACAGTGGCACATACCCACACACTCTCTCTCTCTCCCTTGTCTTTTTTTTTTTTTCTTTATTTTTGGTTTAATTTGCTGCTTTTTTTCTGCCCTCCACTTATGACACAGGCTGTTAAACCCCACCCCCAAATGCCCACATCATCTCTCTTCTCCCCCACAAACACATTCTCTCCCTCTATTCAATGTTCTTGCTTTTTATTTTCACTTTCAGTCCTTGTTGTTGCTCAAGTAAACTCCGTCGTATAGTAGCCGCCTAACTCAACATGCAAGAAAAGCTACTGTTTTCCCCTCCCACTGCCATGTCTTTTCCTGAGTCAGCTCCCACCTGTCACTCTCTCTCCATGAACAGCGCCAAAGCAGCTGCACAATCTCATTCTATACCCCGGTATTGTGCATGTGCAAACTGGGGTATACCGAAGGAGCATGTGTTGCTCAGTTGCCCTGTCACTTCTCTGTTAGCCTCCAAAACCAGTTACATGACAGGTATGATGGCTGGCAGGCTGGGGAGAAAAAAAAAATGAATATATGAGCTAAACCAGCAGTGTTCCTTTTGGGTTTTGCCTAAATGGAAACACATGAGTTTGAAGAGGCTTGGTTTCACCAGGATGGATTTGCCACATCCCTAATAAAAAGTCTAGGCTGAAAATCTGGGCTCACAATCTTAAACAACACTAGCATTAGGAAAAAACATTGAACATTTTTCCATGTTCACTCACAACTTTAGGAATTTTCAATATTTTGACCCCATCTTTTCAAAATAGCCATTTTTTCACACCACTTCATGAACATGATTGGTGTTGTTTTTCAAATCTTTCCTAAAATGTGCTTTCATACTTGAGGCTCAAAATGATATGTCAGTCAGTAATTTATAAATGACACCTGTCATGTTCAGAAGGGGGAGGGGGAGGTCATAAAAGGACTATGTTAAAAATTTGGGGTTAAAATGTAAAAAAAAACATGCCATGTTACATTATGGATAATGTGTGCAGGGCCAGTTGTTGGCCCACTGGGTAGCATGTTGTCTTTCCCTGCCAGTGACTCGAGTTCAGGGAGCCAGCTGAGCAACATGAGGACTGGGGCCACCATTATCTCACACCTCTGCCCTGCGCCTTGGAAGGTATTGTGCAGTGTTCTGTCACACAGATGATACCTTGTGATGATCTGGGAAGCCTTCCCTCACAAAGGGTTGCCATACATGTCAAGGTATACTTTTGTAATTAATTATTCATGTCATTAAACATGACCACCACTCCAATTTCTAAAATCTCTTCCCTTGAGTGTTCCTGTTCAATGTACATGCTAGATTCTTTCTCTGGATGTAGCAGGATGATGTTATCACATATTTGTAATGGTAAACACCACAGCACAGTATTATATATTTCATTTTTGCATGCTGCCTATGTCATAAGATGGGGAACATTTAAAACCTTCAATACCCTTTATGTACATCTAAATCATCCCATTCCAAGGTGAAAATATGGGACTTTTGAGGAGCTGACTTTGATAAGATGGCCAACAGAGTTAAGCTAGCCCTGGCAAAAAGAAACACAGGTGAGGGGGTACAGGCAAAGTGGGCAAGCATTAAGGATGCAATACTTGAAGCAACATCCCATTGTGTTAGACAGAAAAGGAAGTGCAAAAGGAGAAGGAAACCACTTTGGTTCTCAAATACAGTAGCAGAAAAGGTCAGAGCCAAAAGGCTGGCCTTCAGGAAATATAAGGGAACACAGAGGGATGAAGATAGAGAGGCATACCAAACTGCCCTAAGGGAAGCAGGGAAGGCAGTAAGGCAGGCAAAGTCCAAAACTGAGGAAACACTAGCACGAACAGTAAAAGAAGGTGACAAGACTTTCTATAGATACATTAGTGAAAGGAAAAAGTCCAGAGGGGGTATTGCTAAGCTTAATGGAGAAAAGGGAGCATCTGAGGAAGAGGACCCTGTAAAGGCATCTATCTTAAATAGATACTTTTGCTCAGTATTTACTGAAGAGAAGGGAGAACAGGGCCCACAGCTCAGCATCATGGATACAGGGGGGAAGGAGGTACTACTCCCTTCACAAAAGAAAGGGTCCTACAAGAGCTTGCTAAGCTCAGGGTGGACAAGTCAATGGGACCTGATGGAATACATCCCAGGGTACTTAAGGAGCTAAAGGTGGAACTAGCAGAGCCATTAGCAGAACTGTTTAGTGAGTCTCTGAGCACAGGAGAGGTCCCAGAAGACTGGAGAAGGGCTCATGTGATCCCACTCCACAAGAGTGGTAGCAGGGAGGAGGCAGGGAACTACAGAGCAGTCAGTCTTACCTCAGTAGTGGGCAAGATTATGGAGGCACTCCTTAAGGAAAGGATAGTGCAATACTTGGAATCCATAGGGGCACAGGATCCAAGACAGTATGGGTTTACAGAAGGAAGGTCCTGTCAAACTAATCTCATAGATTTCTTTGACTGGGTAACCAGAGTGGTGGACCAAGGGGGAGCAGTTGATGTCGCCTACCTTGACTTCAGCAAAGCTTTTGACACTGTTCCACATAGAAGATTGATAAATAAGCTGGGTAGGCTCGGGGTGGGTCAGAAGTTGATCAACTGGGTGGCAAACTGGTTGATGGGCAGAAAACAGAGAGTGGTGGTAAATGGTATACAGTCAGAAGAGATGCAAGTCACAAGTGGGGCACCTCAGGGATCAGTTCTGGGGCCAGTCCTCTTCAACATCTTCATTAGTGACCTTGCAGATGGACTAGAGGTAAGGCTTGTCTGTTTGCAGATGACACCAAGATCTGCAACAGAGTAGATGATCCAGATTGGGTGGGCAGAATGAGAAGAGATCTGGATAAACTAGCAAAATGGTCAGAAGAGTGGCAACTGGGATTTAATGCAAAGAAGTGCAAGATCATGCACATAGGGAAGAAACCCTGAAGCCACCTATAGGCTGGGAGGGGAGTTGCTAGCAGTCACAAAGGAAGAAAGAGACTTGGGCATCATCATCACTGATTACCTGAAATCATCCAAGCAGACCTCTAAAGCAGTAGGTAAGGCTAGGGGGGTGTTAGGGTGTATTAGTAGGGGTATCACAAGTCGTAAGAGGGAGGTAATAATCCCTCTTTACAAGACACTGGTTAGGCCCCATCTGGAGTACTGCATGCAGTATTGGAGGCCACACCTTCACAAGGACATTAACCAAATTGAGGAAGTCCAGAGAAGGGCAACCAAAATGGTGCAGGGACTGCATCAGAAGACATATGAGGATGCTCAATATGTATATCCTTGAGCAAAGGAGGGAGAGAGGTGATATGATCGAGGCATTCAAACACCTTAAGGGCATTAACAAGGTGAAAGAGTCTAACTTGTTTAAATATAAGAAAAATAGCAGGACAAGAGGACACAGCATGAGATTAGAGGGGGGCCAATTAAGAGGGAATGTGAGGAAATTCTTTTTCACAGAAAGGGTGGTGGATGCATGGAATGGCTTACCACAAGAAGTGGTGGCTATGAATACAGTGCAGGGCTTCAAACAGGCATGGGATAGGCATAAGTGAGCAATACAAATGAGTATGAATAGATAGACCACTGACAGAGCAAAGGCCGATGGCACATTTATAAGGTAGAAAAAGAAATGGGCAGACTGGATGAGCCTTGCGGTACTTATCTGCCATCAACTTCTATGTTTCTATGTTGTTTTAGAAATGAAAATACATAAGCCAGACATTGTTACTCAATGACTCCATTGCAAACTGTCTCTTACTACAAAACCACTCTGTCTTTATCATTCTCTGCAACATAACTAAAACCTACCTGACACAACATGCAAGCAAATATTTGGCATTCAAAATGCTAGATTTAGTAGTAAAAGGTGATTTTCCTTCCCAGTATATCCCTCTGGCTATAATGGGGATTGCATCCCAAAATAAGTGTATTGCGCTCTCTTGAGACAGCACATTTCTTCTTCCTCCCTCAGCATCAAGTCACAGAAATTACAAAAAAATAAAATAAAATAAATTAAGGCACTCCACAATTATTGGTTACAAGAACACAAATTAAGCTGAAAAAACAGGCAAACTAGGGAATTACTCTCATCACATGCTGCTCTCTTTCTCTCTCTCTCTCTCATGCTCCCTTTCTTTCCACAGCTCTTGTCTTCACATACAGTATGTCACTAAGGATCACCATGGCAACCCAATTTCAGCACTCAGAAATTTTAATAGGCTGTTCATTTGTTCAGATTAAGATTCTGTTGGCTGTATATAAAGACAGTTTCATTACTATTTGTAAATTTTAAAAAAGCTTTTTTAGGATGTGTGACACAATTGTTTCTAGGAAGGATGGGGGAATTTCATTTTTTTTCTAGTGAGCACTGGGTCTATTTTTAATAATCTTGGATTTTGAGATCAGGAATTATATAAAATAACACATGAGGTGGTGGGTAACTGAAATTTTATACACACCCTCAGTGTGTAATGCTTGTAAAAACCTTCTGGTTTTGCTCTTGGTGTTCATATAATTTCATACACCTTGGGTGCATATAAAATTCTAATTACACACACTACCACATGCAATATTCAATATATTTAATCCACTGGTGATTATGTGTGTTCCAAAAGGTACAGGTAACTTATTTTACTGTGCATTCTGTGTCACATATCTATGAGAACATCATGAAAAACAGAGATTTGTGACATCATGAGCCATAGCAGGGCTGGGAGTGTCTGAAATAAACAGGGGTTTCTATGTCCAGTAGAGATGGGCCCGGGAAACAATTTTGCAGGTGAAATTCTTGCAAAATCATCACTTTTGTCCCATGAAAAATTTCACAAAATTTGAGCATTCCACAAAAATTTTCTCACAGCGAAATTGCCAATTTTGGAAATAACCAACCGATTAAGAAACAGAAGTGTAATCTACAGGAAAACATAGGAAATTTGCTCTGGAGTTACAGGGAAATGCCAGATCAGTCTAGGATCACTGCATAAACAAGTTTATTTGTTTACCTCCCTCCCAAGTGACCTACTTAGTGAGCCCAAAATTGAACCTTTTAAGTCAAAACTCCACTCACGCCTCACAAGTCTAAAGAAGTACACCTGTTTCCACTTACCAGTGCAAGCAATCAATGTTTAGCACTGTTATCCTAGCACTTTATCACCCCCTTGCTCCCTTATAACCTTTCTACCACATTCCCCCATCTTTTTAACCACCCTGCACACCCCCTACTCAATCTTTCTTACTGCCCTACTCCTGTACTAAAAACCTCCTACCTCTCCTTCCTACCTCCACTCCCAACCCCCACCTTGACAAATGTAACTGGCCATACTGATTCCCCACTTTGGACCCTTTAATTTCCCTGTCTTCATGTAACTGGATATGTCCTGTAATTAAGAATTTCCTATCTAGTTCACAAAATTGATTTGTTCCTTATTGTCTTTATTTTACCAAAATGTATCCAATATTTGCATGTGTATATGCTTGTGTTCTGTTATCACCATCTTTATTATATATACAGTATAATGTTGTTGTTTTTACTGCTGTTCATGATGTAGAACCTCTGTAAATGAGCTTTTAGCTGTAATCCGAGATTGAAATAAATAAAATAAATAAATACATCTGTGCTCTCAGGTATGTCTGCAACTTCAGGTGTGAAAACAAGAAGGTTGCAGGAGTCAGAAAGGCAGGCAAAATGTATTCTTTTTTTTATTTGCAGACAATTTGGGGGCAAAACAAAGAATTAGTTTCTCTCATTCCTGCATTTTTTGTGGACAATAATTCAGGAGCTACAGAAAGCCATGCAGCCTGAGTCAGGCTTCCAACTCCACAAACACTCTTGGGTGCATAAGTCTAGTGCTTTGCGTGATTTCTCCCAGGAGGAACACTTTTGCCCTACCAGAGATTTACCTTGATAGCTGCCTGATTCAGTAGCACCATCCCTGTAGCCTAGTATTAGTGGTTTGTTGTTAGACAGGTACTAGTTTCCTCTCTATATTCCTGCTGACCTGTCTTACAGAAAATATCCTTGTCATGCCTTTCCAGTTTTGTTGCTGGAAAGGCCTGAGAGGTTAGTAGCAATTCCCTGGGTCTGCCGCACTTTTTCAAGCTACAGTATTTGTACGGATCCCCTTATATTTTAATCCACTGTGCTTGCTACCCCACATTATTTAAAACACTAAAATTTAAAAAGGCACACATGGGAATGTTATTCTGTGCCATAGCAAGATTTTTATTGTTCTCGTTTTCAACTTGAGGCGGGATAATGTATTTATTTTTTGCAACAGGACTAAGCAAAGAAGAGGATGTTATTAAAACTACTGTACATGGGAAATGCAGTCTGTCATGCTGGAGTGCAGATTTTCTACCAGTGACACTAACTATTATCTCTTCTGGTATAAGCAAACTGTAGGGGAGGGACTGATATTCTGTTTCAGAGAATACTCAGATGGCATAACCTATGAGTCCTTAAATGTAGCTGGTGATCAGTTTTCTTATGCTCTAAGCAAAACTGGAAAAGCTAGCACTCTTACCATAACAGCCCTGTAAATCAATGATTCAGCTGCATAGCTGTGTGGGGTAGCAAGCACAGTTCATTTTTTGGGACACACTCGTTGTTCCACCATGTGCGCTAATGTAAAATGGCATTAGTGATGTCCTGAATCAATGCTGGAATGAGAGCAGACTCTGTGCGCTTAGTTTAGTTTTTAGTTTATTTAGGTTTTTTTTTGTTGACCGGGTAAGTGCACTAGACAAATCCTGCCTATTTTCAGGCACAACCTGGGGGAAGGGGATATAGATGAATGGCAACTGACCTTGAATCAGATTAAGCTGTTGGTGGTATTTTTAGTGAATGAGGGAAATTTGGCCAGGACACCGTGGAAATTCCCCTACTCTGTTGTCAGTAGGGGGAGCTGCCGCTATGGAGGAAGGTGTGTCAGAGATTCATTCTGCTGGTGTACCTGTGGGTGAGCAGGTCTCCCAGCCCACAGGTCCAGCTCAGGAGACCAAGTCTGTGGAAGCTGTTATCATGGAAATTGAATCTGCTTTACAAATGAAGGCGACTGTCCATAAGGAAATGGTGAAAGTCACACATGGCCTTTTTTCATCGGATGAAGTCTGCTGGATAATTTACTGCAACAAAATAAATCGTTAAGATTTGGTGCAAATGTGAGTAACGTTTTAGAATATTCTGACAATAATATCACAGTACCCCCTATGCCTCGGGAAGAGATGTTTAACGCAAAGGAGTTGCAAGCAGCAGCTATGGTTTTACGAGACGTTTTGGGGCAAAATACTGCAGCTACAGCTGAGGTACAGAGTCGGCTAACTATGGCCAATGACATGGAAGCTTCACCTGCATACCTACGGTCTGACTCAGCTACTGAAAACAAGAGTCTGACAGAAAATCTGAGGCCTGTGACAGCGACTCTAGCTACAGCCCAAACCTTGGATGCTGTAAAAACTGTGAGTACAAAGCCAATTCCTGTCAGTAAATTGCCTCACACATCAACTAATCCCCTTGGTTTAAGAAAGGGAAGAGATATTGACTTTTCAGCTGTTTGTCATCGCAGAAAATCCCCGACATCGTTAGAGCATTTTCTGCTCGCAGTGGGGTGGAAGCGGGGAGAGGCCAGTATCTGGGTCCCTGACCCCAGCCACAGCCCAATTCCAGGATCGCTCCCCCCTCCCCGTCATTAATAATCCTGATGGGTTAGTTTTGAACAAAGAAAACGAACCAAAGGAATGTTATACTACTCAGGGAATTGCAGCTAAATCGCTTGACTGTTCTCTACGGGGTGTAGATTCATCTGCCTCAGGGTCTGAAGGTGATACTAGGCATTTGGCTAATTGGGGAGATTTGGAGAAAGATGAAGCTGAGCGACCTGGGACATCAGCTACTTTTCAGGAATGCTCAAAAACGGCTTGGGAGACCTTTAGGAAAAAAGATCTTTTCTCAGGCTCCCCTCCCCTCCCCCCAGCAAAGATGCAATGCTGTCCGTTTAGAATATCTGGAAGGACTAGAGTTAGCTCCTGATAGACTTTATGTGGGGCATAATCTTTTGAAAGGGTCTTTAGGGTTTTTTTCTACCAAAATGTATGCCCTGATCCCTGTGTCAGGGTCATTAATCTATGATGTGAGCTTTACTTCCCCACAAGGTCTAGACCGTTTCTGGTCTAAATATGACACATTGAAATATTCAGAATTATGGCTGCCTTTTAAGGCTCTTCCTTTAACAAAGCCATATATTAAGCAGGTAACTATTTTATTTCGCAATGAATCTATGTCTATACATGATGTTGTTTATTGTTTTGAAAAAAGTGTGATGTATTGGATAGCCCTAAACCCATATTTGATGAGGAATGCATTTAGAATGGGTGTTGGACCTTACGGGTTCATTTAAGAAATAATAGTTTGGGGCCTGTACATCTCCCCAACAGCTTATTTTTTGGTAATGAAAGGGTAATTGCTTCTATCCAAAACAGCTCCGGGCCTGCTTTAAGTGCGGTGCCTTCACTCACTTGGGCTCTACCTGTGATAGAATGAAGTGCAGTCTCTGTTCGTCTTTCATAGTTCTGATTGTACAGAAGAACTATGGTGCAACCTGTGTGAGGACACTGGGCATGCTTACAGGTCATGTCCTTGGGCTACACATAATTGTACAGATCGTGTAAACCAAGACCTCATACTGCAGGAAGCCCCAAAAAAGGAAATGATAAAAAGAAAACATTTTGCTGCTAGACCACCCCCAGACCACCCATCTACCCCTCCCCGCCTTCCTCACTTCCTTCGGAAGAGTTGGGGGTTTGGATTAATGCAGCTCCTGTGCTTTCCACTGAACCCTCTCAGCATGTAGCTGCTGCTGTCCCTGTAACAAACGTACCACAAACCTCAGAGATGGAGGTTTCAGTTACTGAAATGCCCCCCCCAGAACGGTTAAAAGAGTAGCCAAGAAAAGGAGTATAATACAGACAAGGCCAAAGTCAAAAGTAGCCAAAGCCTGTGCTTCAGAAGATGAAGGGATTGTGTTAACCAATAAATTTAACATTCTGATTAATGCCACGGTGGATTCAGAACAAGGAGGGGATTCAGAGGCATCGTCACTTGCCTCTTCCCTCCTCTGAATCTGAGGGTGATCTATTAGATGTAGTACATGTGGAGGAAAAAAAAAAGAATAAACACTAGAGTAAGAAGAAACTCTAGGCTGAGGAAACCACCCTGATTTAAGTTTTTTCTATGACTTTCTCACAGTTCTCATTACGGTTGTGTATTGCAACCATAAACGTTAATAGCATTAGGAATGCTAAAAGAAGGCTGATTACATTTACAACATTAAAAGACCTAAGTTGTGATATATGTTTATTGCAAGATACAAGGTTAAATACTATCTCCCTGGTTAGGTCTGCACAACAATTATGGTGTTGGGGCCCTTCTTTTTTTTTTCCTTTGGGACTGGGGTTTGTGAAGGAGTTGGTATATTATTTAAAGGGGATGGATTTCGGGTTTCTAGATTAGTGGAGATATGCCTGGGTAGGGCATTGTTATTAGATTTTCTGTTTAAAGGGATAGGGTGGAGATTAATAAATATCTATGCCCCCCCTTACAAAGAAAGATAGGATTAGTGTATGCCATGAAAATAAACCTTATTTAATCACAACCAAACAAATGTTATGGGGTGGGGACTTTAATTGTGTGATAGAAAAGATAAAGGGGCAGTAACAAAAAAACTGTATTGTGATTCTAATTGTCTTATGGGGATTATTGAACAGGATAATTTACAAGATTTCTTTAGAACTTTACATAAGGAGGGTGGTCATACTTACTACAGGGGAGCATTATCCACAAGAATTGATTTTTTATTTACAAACAAATCTGTTAGTATAGTGACAGCAGCAGTCATCCCTTTAGAAACTTCTGACCATGCAATTTTATTTGTTAACATAGAGGGCCAGAGTGGGTCGCAATATGGCCAAGGGTATTGGAAACTAAATACAGCAGTTTTACAGGAGAATCGAATTAGAGCACAGGTTCTTGAGTTCCTCAAAGTGAGAATGACAGTGGCATGTATGACTGGGAATATTAGTACTTGGTGGGAAATGACAAAGAAAGGTTTAAAATCTTTGTTCCAATTATATTCTACTAAAGCTAGACAGTGTCAATTTAAGGAGTACCTAAAACTAAGAATGCAACTATGCAAGTTATACTCTATTATTAATACTCAGAATATTAGTTTAACTTCACAGGTTCTTAACTTTAAAATGGCAATGATGAGTTTACAATACTCTAGAGCCACTGCACTGTTAAATGAGCATAGACTCTGTTCTCCAGGGAAAACTGGATTTGGTGATGCCTTTAAAAGCTGTTCACAAAGAGCATCTGACAAATTTATGGGATCTATTTTAGGCACTAATGGTCTTTTAACATCAGACGGGCCTACAATTCTGCAGACTGTATCACAATATTTATCCGCTATGTATGTCTCATTTCCTATAACTGAGAAGGTAGTGTCTGAATTTTTGAATAAAATAGAAGTTCCTAGTATACCTTATATACATTTGAAAGCTCTTACTAAGCCTATCACTAAGGCAAAAATTGGGACAGTTATTGATCATCTCAAAAAATCCACAGCTCCGGGTATTGATGGTCTTCCGCCAGAATTTTATGTTACTTTTAGTGATATACTAATAAAAATATTGATGAACATATTTAATAGGGTTCTGGATGGTTTACAGGTGGACATGCATTTTTGCATAGCCATTCAGATTATAATATTTAAAAAATGTGACAGGACTGTTTGTGATAATTGGAGATCTTTGAGCTTATTAAATACAGATTATAAAATACTAATGAAAATTTTACATAACCATTTGTTGAATATAGCTTCTGTACTTCTCTCAACAGCACAAACCTGTACAGTTCCTGAGCCTTATATAATACACAATTTATTATTTCTTTGGGAAATCATAGAACAGGGGCAAGGCAGGTAAATTAAATGGTTATGTTATGTCATTAGATCATGAAAAAGCTTTTGATCAAGTCCCTAATAAGTTTATCTCACTTATATTAGCACATTATGGTATACCATCTCTTTTTGTACAATGGATTTCCTTATTACATAGCAATGCTAAAGCCATTCCTTTAGTAAATGGTCATTTGGGTACTTTTATAGAAATTTCTCGGGGAGTTAGACAAGGTGGCCCACTCAGTCCATTACTTTATGTACTGTGTTTAGACCCTTTATTAAGATTGCTGCAACAGGACTCCTGTATTGCTGGTATTAAACCAAAAAGAAGGTGGTATGGAAGCCAGGGTGACAGCATATGCTGATGACATATGTGTTATGGTTACAAATTATAACTCAGGTATACGAGCTCTAGACCTTATCACTGAATACTCAAACATAACAGGGGTCCACCTTAACAAAATGAAGAGTATTGTTTACCCTTTGCATGATTCTAATATTTTGAATGCTTCTTGGAATGGGATTAAGGTGTCTACTGAACCATTTAAATATTTGGGTATTTGGTTTGGGAGAGGGGATAACAGTGTTTATAAATGGAGAATGAAACTAGATTTAGCGGCAACTAAAGTTGAGGTGTGGAAAACATGGAATCAGACAAAAAAGGAAAAAGTTGCAATAATCAAAACTTTTTTTACTTCCAATATTTTTATTTCTTAGTGTTGTCTACCCTTTACCTTGGACATTGGAAGCTTCCCTTTTAAGTTTAGTTCTTCAATTACTGTGGGGGAGTCGACTAAATCCTATTAAGAGAGAGAGAGATCATTTATTTATCTGTAGAAAATGGGGGTTTAAATCTGCATAACCCTATAGTATTTTTTATAGTATTTTTTTCATTTTAACCTGATAGATTTATCAAAACTGACTCTGGCTATCTGGTCTATTTTTGCTAGATCTTGGATTCAGCTACTTTATAGAATATGGGAGGAACAGGGGGTTTTGAAAATGCAAGTTAAGATGGCATGTTGTTTCTTTCGACCTGCACTTAGGAAACTAAAGCAATGGAATGTACATATTTCAAGGTTGTCCTTGCCCACCCCTAAAGCTTATTATAAAATAATCCTTAACACTATTAGTCCATCAGTGGTTCAGTTTAAAAATGTTGATCCTACATATTGGGGCTTCATTTTAGAGACCCTCAGAGATCCCTGTATTCTGCCAAGGATTTGGGATATTAGTTGGTTATGTGCACATGGACACCTGTTTGTAAAAGGCAATGCCAAACATAAAAAACTTGAAGAACAAATGTGTCCAAGAAAAGGCTGTATAGCTCAAGAGGAATCAATGTCACATTTTCTCATTGACTGTCCATTTGTTAGACAATTGTGGGATAGAATAGCTAAGGTTTGGAATAACCTGTATTGAAAGTTTTACATATGCTGAAGTTGTAGGGGGTTTTAGTTTGAAAGACATTGGTATACAAAAAGGGATGGTCTGCCTAATTCTTGCATTTCTAAAATTTATATTGTGGCAAACAAGATGTAAATTTGTACTGCAACAATTATATCAAGATCCTAACCAGGTTGTTATCATTATTGAGATTGAAGTGTATAAACATTGTATGTATGAACAAAAGTATATGCTTTCTACTGCATGGGTTCATAGATAGAGGAAGGTACCTTTTTAAAAGACAAATTTGGATGAATCCCTGTATATGGTTTGATATTTATTATCCTATTATTCATCTTGGGTATTGTTTGTGGAATTTTTGTATGTTATTTCTTTCCTTTGTGTAATATATTGTTCAATTTTCTTTAATAAAATTTTCCCCTACTCTTTTTGATAAGTGCCATGGGATCTTTAACATCCACCTGAACTACCACCAATCCAGGCAGATGGGACCTTGGTTTAACATCTCATCCGAAAGATGGCACCTCAGAAGTGCAGCACCCCTCTCATGCTGCACTACAGTGTCAGTACTGGGATATTAACCCAAATGCCAGATGTGAGAACTGAACCCACAGCCCTCTGATCTCCCAGCCTCAGAGGCGAGTGTGCTACCTACTGAGCCACTAACACTTGGTTCCTTCTGTTTCTGTGAGCCCAAATGGCTCAAAGCACAAATAAAAAAAGTTATCAGCCATAATTGATATTTATTGATAGCCATAGATTGATAAATAAGCTGGGTAGGCTCGGGGTGGATCAGAAGTTGGTTAACTGGGTGGCAAACTGGTTGATGGGCAGAAAACAGAGAGCGGTGGTAAATGGGATACAGTCAGAAGAGATACAAGTCACAAGAGGGATACCTCAGGGATCAGTCCTGGGGCCAGTCCTCTTCAATATCTTCATTAGTGACATTGCAGATGGACTAGAGGGTAAGGCTTGTCTGTTTGCAGATGACACCAAGATCTGCAACAGAGTAGATGATCCAGATGGGGTGGACAGAATGAGAAGAGATCTGAATAAACTAGCAAAATGGTCAGAACAGTGGCAACTGGGATTTGATGCAAAGAAGTGCAAGATTATGCACATAGGGAAGAGAAACCCTGAAGCCATCTATAGGCTGGGAGGGGAGCTGCTGGCAGTCACAAAGTAAGAAAGAGACTTGGGCATCATCATCACCGATGACCTGAAATCATCCAAGCAGACCTCTAAAGCAGTAGGTAAGGCTAGGGGGATGTTAGGGTGTAATAGTAGGGGTATCACAAGTCGTAAGAGGGAGGTAATAATCCCTCTTTACAAGACACTGGTTAGGCCCCATCTGGAGTACTGCATACAGTACTGGAGGCCACACCTTCACAAGGACATTAACCAAATTGAGGCAGTCCAGAGAAGGGCAACCAAAATGGTGCAGGGACTGCATCAAAAGACATATGAGGACAGATTAATGGAGCTCAATATGTATACCCTTGAGCAAAGGAGGAAGAGAGGTGATATGATCGAAACATTCAAACATCTTAAGGGCATTAACAAAGTGAAAGAGTCTAACATGTTTAAATACAAGAAAAATAGCAGGACAAGAGGACACAGCATGAGATTAGAGGGAGGCCGATTAAGGGGGAATGTGAGGAAATTCTTTTTCACAGAAAGGGTGGTGGATGCATGGAATGGCCTACCTCAGGAAGTGGTGGCTATGAATACAGTACAGGGCTTCAAACAGGCATGGGATAGCCATAAGGGAGCAATTCAGATGAGTATGAATAGATAGGCCACTGACAGAGCAAAGGCCAATGGCACATTTATAATGTAGAAAAAGAAATGGGCAGACTGGATGGGTCTTGTGGTCCTTATCTGCCGTCAACTTCTATGTTTCTATAAAATATTAACTGAAGTGCACATTCCCTTGCAAGAGTAAATAAGTGTATTTTTAATGTCACATAACAGGAATAACCAAGGGAATGAGATCACGTAAAGTGACATACAACATTCACTTTATGTACTGTGACAATTACTCTTTCAGTGGTTGCATTATCCATCCTGCATTTGTGAAATGTCATTTTTAATAAATAGGCTTGCCACTAAAAGGCAACCTGAATTGTCAAATGGCCCAGAAGGAAATGACCAGGTGACTGGGGGAGGAGGGATGTAGCTGGGGAAGGGGGTGGGCCTGGTGGCGTCATTACTGAGGTCACAAGCAGTGTCAGATGATGTAGGTACAGGGCCAGGGTATTGACTGGTTGAGGGGAAGGGCCAAGTGGGGTCCCGATTGGGGTCCTGAGAGGGTTTATAAGGTGAGGTAACCCTCAGATCTCCCTCTTCTACTGAGAATTTGATTAAGGCAAGTTCTTAGCACTTCACTGTAGCAACAGATTAGTGCTGAACACCATTTTAGGTAAGGTACAGGCTTGCAGGCCAGAGCAGGCCTCTGAGCCATGTGGTTGTTGGGGTAGTAATTATAAGCTGGTTCTGTTAGGATTGAAGTCATAACAGGATTTTATATTAGAACAGGTTTAGCTAGTATTTGAAACTGTTTTAAAAATATATATATATATATAAAAGGAAAGAGAGAATGATATGTGATTGTGTTTTCTTTGATAGCAGAGGTGGCTAGAGAGCTAGTTACGGGGTTTAGCCGATGGGATATTTTGTACTTCGAGTCAGGGTTGCAGTGGTTTTCAAGAAATGAAATGAAAGAAGGCTGAGTGTCTACGGAGGTAGGTTTGGCCGAAGATCTTGTGTGAGCATTGCAGAGGAGCTGGGCTAGGCTCACTAGTTGAAGGAAGAGTTTTTCCCAACATTTGGGTCTGTTTTAATGTATCTGGCAAGAATGGTCCCCGGGCCACATGGCGTAACTTCGTGCAAGGTTTCACCTGGTGGGGGCCGTGGCGGCCCAAGTGGCGCTCACTACCTTAGAGGGCCAGGGAATGTCTTGCATCAGTTTGTCAGGGAACATTGCAGCTGTGGCTCAATTTGGTGCACTTGGCAGGGGCTGCAGTGGCCCAAGCAGTGCTAGTTGCCTTAGAGGGCTGCTTATTGTTTGCAGCTGGTTTTGTAAAGTGCATTGGAAGTTTTCAGCTCATTTAGGCCACATGCTGAGCATTGCAGCTGGCCAACGAGATGGCTGAAATGCCGTGAACCAGTGCAGGTGGCCGTGTGGTCAGGCCAGCTGGCCCAGCTGTGGGGGGGGGTTGGAGTCTCTTGTTGTGGCTTCTGGTTTTTAGCCAAACCGAGTGATGGGATACAGCATTGGGAAGGGTTTGGGCTGAACCGATGAGGGGATTCCAGCAATGACAATGGTCAGCATCTGGGGAGCAGGGCAGGTGGCCATGCAGTCAAGCCTCTGGCCCCTGGTGCTGTGAGAGGGTTGGCGAAGTTTCTCCCAGTGTGGTGCCCATTTGAGGTGGCAGCAACAATAATAGTTGTAAGAGGTCTTGCAGTTATCCATGCAGTTTTCGTTTTCCCTGTTGATGGAAGGACAGGCAAGCAGGCTCAGGCGGACTGAGTTGGGAGGAGGGAGCCTCCAGTTTCCTGGGGAGCAGGTACTGCTGGGCAGGCTTTGGGGGAGGCTGAGTGGTCATAGTGCGGAGGGCAGCTGGCCCATTCCTTTTAGGCTGTTTTGTAAAAAAAAAATGGTGGGAGAAAAATGGAGAGGGAGCAGGGAAAAGCTGTCAGGGAAATTTCTTCCAGTGAAGTGGCTCAAATTGCAGACAGCCAGTGTGGAGTTCGGAAAGTGTCTTGTGGGAAAATTTAGGGTGTGTGGCCTGCAAGAGCTTTTGTGCAGTGGTGGATATGTTGGAGTGGCGGTGGCAAGCTAACCTCTTGGGGTGGGAGGCAACATGAAACCGACCAGCGAGGCACCATGGTGAGCAGGTTGGCCACAGTGCACACTGACACAGGAGCAAGGGAGGGGGTGCAATCCATGATAGGATTCCCTGGTCGACATTGTTCCTCCCTATCTTTAGATGGGAGGGGCCGCAGGCTAAAACAGCAGAGACACACAAAGTGGGAGGAGACGTTAGAGATAACTGGCCACAAGGCTACAGGAAGTTATGACCCAGGTCACGTTGTGGATTAGGGACCAAGGCAGCTGCAGATCACAGGGCAAATATATGCAGCTTGGGTGGATTAGTGGGCTCGGAAGAAGAGGGATGTGCAATTGGGAAAAAGCCCCTCTAGGTCACTGATGCTCAGAGATTTGTGAGTTCCCAATGGGGCAAGTGAGGGGATTGAGCTCAGGATCACTAAAACGCACAGCATAGATAACAGTGAGGGGGGTGCTGGGACATATATATGGGGGGGCACAGGAGATGGCTTCAGCGGGGCTGAGGCAATTTCTCAGACAGTGTGATGGTAGGGACACAAGGCCTGCTTCCAGACTGATGAGCAGCAGTCTTTATGTTATGGCCATGCTGCAAACAATTCTGTGGTGACTAGGGAGATACAGGCTGGAACACATGTTTTGGGGGGCACAGTATCACAGGGAGGCACAAAGAGGGCAGCTGCAGTTGTATTGTATGGTGGGATGGATCAGACAGGTGCATATCCTCGCTTAGCTGACTCAAGGATTGGTTCAAGCTATTTACCCTCTTTTTGTTCTTATGCAGTAGAAAAGGATGGCGCCAAAGAGAGCCTTCGTTTCAAGTGCCAAAGTGGGGGAGGAAGAAGCCAAAGTGATGGAGGAGAGAGCGGACCTCAGTGAGGAGACACGGCTTCAGGAAGCAGACCAGCACTGATGGGGTCTAGCCCCGGTGGGGGTAAGGGAAATGCAGATCTAACCAACGAAGGGAAGTTGGAGGAATATTTAGAGGGGCTCCTTGGGGATATGGGGAGAAGGGGCTGGGAAATGGAGAAAGCTATTCAAGTGACGAAAAAGGGAAGTGGAAAGGATACTGGGGCAGGCAAGGACAAAACAGGGGGAAAGAATCGGTATGATGGGCTGCCAGGTTCACACTTGATGAGCATGTCCCCACTTCTATTAAAGAAAAGATTTGGAAGGGGCAGTATGTGGACAGTTTTGGGCTGGTAGATGAGGATACATCGAGGAAGTATGAGCAGAAGGAGTCTGGGGCAAATCGGAGATGGCAGTAGCATTAGCGGTGGTAGGACATAAGGAAGAGGCACTCAGGGCTACGGGAAGAACATAGACATGTAGCAGGTGGGGTTTTTCTTATGCACAGTGCTCTGGCACTGGAGAAGCAGCCAGAGCAGCTGACTCCTCGCCTGACGTATGCAGCCATCACCCATGATGCCTACAACTCCAAGCTTGGGTATGGGTGGCTAAGTATGACGAGGCCTTTCGGAAGTGGATGGTAGAAAAAAGGGAGTTAAGATGGAAATGTACCCTCTCAGAACTGTGGGTATGGATCCTGTCAGGCCAGCGGGGAGGGGACTGGGGAGAGCCAAGTAGGAGAGTGCCCTACCCTGGTTGTCAGGACTTGCGGGGGTTACAATGGAGCATCTAGCACTTGGGTGAACTGCAAGTTCAGGCACATGTGTCTGGTGTTTGGGGCAGCACCCAACATCCAGCTACTGGGTAGGGGGGGACCAAGGGGCCAGCAAGGGGGACAAGGGATGTGGAAGGAATGAAGACAAAAAAAAAGTAAAAAAAAAAAAAAAACTTCAGATAAGTGAAGGGGAAGGAGGACATGGTCATGAAGAAAATCTAGAATAAGGTGCAGGAAGGGTGGGAGGGCCCTTTAAGGTGCCTCTGTACCGATTCCCAGATATCTTCACTGGGGGTGGTACCCAAGAAGTAGCTAGGGAAGTTTCACCTTATCCATCACCTGTTATATCCAGAAGGGGCCTCAGTACAGGATGGTATTCCCAAGGACCTTCAGGTAGTGCTGTACACATCCTTGGACCATGCAGCGGTGATGATCAGGGCATTTGGGGGGGGGCCAAGCTGACAAAAGCAGACTTGGAGTCCACTTTTCAGTCTCTACCAGTCAGGCCCAAGGATTGGGATCTATTGGGATTTCAATTGGGGGGGTGTATTTTGACAAGGCCATGTCCATGGGGTGTCCATGGATCTGTTTTAGGTTTGAAGCCCTCAGTTCATAGGAGCAGTGGGTTTTTTTGGGTGGAAGTACGGGCACAGGTGGGTAGCACATTACCTGGATGATTCTCTGCTCACAGCGGCTGGAAGGGAAGAGAAGGAAGGGATGCAAGCAGATTTCAAATAATGTGGGGGAAAAATAGAGATCTCAGTAACAAATGGGAAGACCAAAAGCCCAGCGAGCAAACTAGAGTTTCTGGGCATAGAGGTGGACACGGTACAAGAATGTTTTCACCTCCCATGAAATAAAGTGGCCAGCTTTTAAGGGGTTTTGTTGGAACATGTAGGTGGTAGGAGGAGGGTGCCACTGATATTGGTACAGCAGCTGCAGGGGCACCTCAACTTTGACTGCAAGGCCATAATCCCAGGCAGAGCACTTACCTGGAGATTGGCGTGGGCCACGGGGAGGGTGAAGCTGCCGCATAACTGGGTAGATATCACAAAGGGGGTGCAGGAGGATCTTCAGGTTTGGGTGGCTTTTTTTTGGAAAGTTGCAATGTGGTCACATTTTGACAGGAGGAATGGGGCTATAATACAGATATGGAGTAATACACAGATGCCTGCCCTAGGGGGTCCTAGGGATGGAAGCATGCTTTAAAGGAGAAGGGGTCTCGGAGGCCAGGCAGAGAGCTTGGGGGGAGGCAGGTTTGCTGAAAGGCATTACTTTACTGGAAATATTTCCCATTTTCATAGCGATAAGGGTTTGGGGGGACAGGATGAGGGGTAAGCACATCCTATTTCGGTGTGACAACAAAGGGTTTGTGGAAGTGATCAGTTGTTGTGAGAGATTGGCTTGAGAGAGCCTGATGGTTGTAGCACAATTCCGGGTTGGCCAACATGCTAAAGGCATCCAGGGGGGCATGGGGGCCTTCCAGTAGTTCTGGGAGCGGGGGTGGGGCGGGGTAGGTATGCCAGCTAAAGTGGAACAGATAAGGCAATACATGGTCAAGAGATGGGGAGAAGGTATGGCCCACATTGCCATGGGAGTACAGCTGGCAGGGATTGGATGAAGCCTGTAGTAATAGGGTATAGTCTGACCCGACTAAGGATAGGGCCGTGAGACAGATGCTGTTGGGATAGCAGACAGACCAAGGGCTGGGAATGGACAAATGGCAATCCTTCATGGGGCAGCTTTTGTTGCAGCTTCTAGGAGCAACACAGCACATGTGTACATCGCCCAAAGAAGCGGGCTTATTTCAGGCCATTTTCACACACATGGTAAAGGGGGTGTTCTGGGTATGTGAGGTGGTGGCACAGCAGAAATCCAATCTGTGGGGGGTAGATCACAGGAGGCTGAGACAGTTTTGTCCAGGTTGCAGTGGTGGTCTGGCTGCCTAGATCAAAAACCGACCAGCTCGGAATGGGGAAGGAGGTGGTGCTGTGGTGGCAGTCACCCGGGGTGGTTTCTGCAGTTAGAAAATTGGGTGAATACAGCAGAACACTGGGATGGGGGGGGGGAATCTTGGTTCTGATACAAAGATGGGAGTCCAGTGATGGGATTCCAGGTAGATGGAGTCCTTTAAAAAGAATAAAAAAGGCTCTAAAGTTATGGGGGAGGACCCAGTCCTGTTTGCCCCTATGCAAACTGGATAGGGGCAGCAGCAGAGGCTGTAGCAAGGGGTGAGTCAGAGGAAGAGTTGAAGAGAATGGGATGGTGGAGGCCCAGCTACTACAAAAAGTATGTCAGGAGGTGATGTTAACAGAGATTTTCTTTTACCTGGTAGGAGGAACACAGAAGCACAGCTGGATTGTGGGGCATGCATTTAGTTATTGGGCAGAACATTTGCAGCAACCAAGACATGGTGGGATGCAGCTGAGGACACATTTGGAGCACACAGAGATGCATTGGAGGGGATCCGTGGCAGGAGATGGGCCTATCTGATGCCACGGTTAGAAGAGCTGAGGGTGCAATGAAGCAGGCTGGACATGCTAATAATGCATCGGGGGGAGTAAGGAATTACGGGAAACCTGGGGGGGCTCTGGTGCAGGCCATAGCAGTGGGCTTAGAAAGGGTGAAAGGGTGATGGCTGGAGGTGGTGACTGGCTGGCCCGAGATCACCTCCAGGAGGGTTTGGTGGCATGCCAGAGATGGCAGATCTGTAAAGAAGGGGAGATAGTGGTTCAAGAGGCAGGTAGCCAGGCTGGTTATGGAAATGGTGGGGGGGGTACATATACAGCACAGGGACATTTTGTTTGAGGCCTCTGAGGTCTACAGGTCAGACATGGGGCCACCTCTCAGAATTCTGCAGGTGTTTTTCCTAAAGCCCTTGTTAGACCTAGGGGTAAGTGGGAGAGGAGGAACTCAAGATGCTAGCCCATAAGGGAGGGAGGAGCCCTATCTTCCATCACTTGGCTGGAGATGGGTCTGTGGATGGGTAGAGAGGGGAGCAAGAGATGGAATAAAAGGGGGGGCAGACAGAAGGGTGGAGGGGAGCAGGGCAACACAGGCTGGGGTCAAAGGCACCCAAGCATGGGCATAAAGGGGGGAGGGACAGAGGGGGTAGTGCTAGGGGTTAGATCTTAGTGACCGGACCCAGGAGGGAGGAGTTCCTGGTAAGTTGGTACCTGGTACTGGTGATGGTGTGGGGGGTTGGATCTGGCATCCGGATCCCGAAGATAAGGATTGGGAAAAGAGGACCAAGGCAGAAGATCAAGGAAATGTGAAAAGAAATGGACTGGATTATAAATGTGTGATTTTGGACTGGAATATGAAATGTGCGACTTTATAAGAATTGAGGTGTAAATATTAATGGTGTTCAATAAAATGTTGCCAGTGAGCATCCAAGCTGGAAGTGTGCTGAGTCTTCATTTCCAGAAGGGATCAAATGAAAATAAAAAAATGCATATCTTATCCTTGTTTATTTGTCATTTATTTCATCCCAAATGGTGGAATTTCACCCACGAGTGGTGAAATTCCACCATTTTGTGTTGAAATTCCACATTTTGCAGGTGAAATTCTATATTTCATGGGCAAAATTCTGCCATTTGCAGGCACAATTCTAGCTTTTTGCTCCTGCAAACAATTTCACGAAATGTGTGATTTTTGCAGAATTTTTCATGGAGCGAAATATGTCAATTTTGCCCATTACCTTGTACTGTACATGCATGCCATAAGGTGAGATGAGCAGAAAACAGCACACTGATAGTAACTGCGAGAACAGTGTCACAGACTTCCAATGTTTTAAAATTTAAAACATAAACAACAGTTTTCAATGTATTCTTTTGACTTGGTTTATGCTACATAAAACCTGATGATGGAAAAGAATCAGAAGGACTGCTGAATATTATTAGCATCACTAGTCGTTGTAGATGTGATTGATAAAGCAAAAAGCATGGCTATGGCACTTACAGCCTTTGCTTGATTTTTTCTACTACTACAACAATTTATTGTAAATTTGCAATACTGTGATATATGGCTGAGTTATACTAACATTCCATCCACTGCAGTTTAATTAGTATATTGTTTATGCATTAACTTGTACATCTTCTGTGTTGAGGACATCGCATTTTCATGTGAGCAGTAGAATAAGGTAGCAACATCAGACGGGGGAATGCATAAAAACAGGATCATTGTCTGTTGAACTCCCCCCCCCCATTTAGAACCAGCTGTGTGCACCACACAAACAGGACAGCTGCATGGTATTCAGTGCATGGCTTGCTCAAGGCAATATTCAGACAATTAGCATGCTCTAATTAGAGTATGCTAACTGTCTGACTATGGGACTGTGCCAGCACAGTGCATAGTGACTATCTGTTGCACTGATACATCCCCAGAGTGAATATGGGCCACAGGGGAGCCCAATGGAGATAGCGTGTCCCAAAAGGATAGCACCAATACTCTTGTGGGTCATATCCAGATGTATCATGAAAAGCCTTAAGGAGTCATTAGCATACCCATTATGTGATCATTAACATGCGTGCACAACCCCCAAGTACCCATCCTGTTCAAGTAAAATTCAGATCAACCCCACCCTTGTGGTCTAGCAGTACCACCACCCCATTGCTCACCTGCCTGTCCAAGTGTAATGCAGATCCCCCAAACTGGTGGTCTAGCAGTCCCCCACCTCCCCAATCATCTCAGTACTGTGTAGATATATACAGATAGATATATATACTATATATATATATATATATATATATATAGATATATATATTTATTAGAGGAGCTGTC
Source organism: Neoceratodus forsteri (assembly GCA_016271365.2). NCBI lineage: Eukaryota > Metazoa > Chordata > Ceratodontiformes > Ceratodontidae > Neoceratodus > Neoceratodus forsteri. The sequence continues at coordinate 363,022,761 of CM057458.1, forward strand.
ATGCCTCTATAGTTAGGACTAAGTAAGCAGTTTAATGTTAAACCCCAAATCTGGTACTTTAATAACTTTGCAATTGTTTAACAGATTTGCACAAAATTTGGTATGTACAGTCCTGTGGGGTAGATCTCCTGATGAGCCAAGATTTATTTTGATTGGATGTGTGGTTTTTGTGCAGTGCATAGTGAAAAAAGTGTGTTTTCAGTTGTTGCTGATTTTTGCCCATTGCACTGCAACCACACCATTTGGAATTTTGGCCAGAAATTTTCAGGAAAAAAATAGGTTGTCCCAAGGAACATGCCAGCATTGGTGTAGTGAAAAAATATTAATCCATTCTGGAGTTATTCAATTTTGAAATTTCAGGTTATGAGCATGCTCAGTTCAATCTTTTGGATAGGGGTATTTTTTGCGAACAAGGATTTTCCTCACAAACAGGGATTTTAACAGGTCATAAATGGGGATCCCTGTTTGTATGAAAAATCCTTATTCATGAGCCACCATTTTGTTTTTCATTTTCTTCAAAAACAAAACGTTGTAACTTGCCACATGGATGTCTTCTGAGTAGATTGAAGTATGAGCTTTGTTCATAGTGATGCCCTCTACAAACCCACTGCTTTGGTTTGGTTTACTTTCATCAGAAAACAGTAATTTTTTATTTCAAAAATCCTTGTTCATCACTCGCTTCCGATCCTTGTTTGTGAGGTGTCAAAAACCTTGTCCCCAAGCTGACAAAATCCTTGTTTGTGAGATCAGGACCAGATGGCCAAATCACACAAACAAGGACTTTCTCATGAATGGGGATTTCAACACCTCATGAACTGGGATTCAGCTCACGAATGGGGACTTTGATAGCTCACGAACAAGGATTATAAAAAAAATCCTTGTTCGTGAGCTGTCAAAATCCTCATTTGTGAGTTGTCAAAATCCTTGTTTGAAGCTCTTGAATGGGGATTCGGCTCACAAATGGGGTTTTGACAGCTCACGAATGGGGATTCAGCTGATGAAAGGGGATCTTGATACTTCATGAATGGGGATTATACAAACAAATCCCCATTCACGAGATGTCAAAATCCCCATTCACCAGCAGATCCCCGTTTGCGAGGTGTCAAAATCCCCATTTGTGAGATGAAGGCCAGATGGTTGGATATGGCCATCTGGTTCTCATCCCACCTCACGAACAGGGATCTGCTTATGAATGGGGATCCACAATGGTGGAGTTCCCCTAGCAAATAATGGCCCCAGCACTTATTCTTTAAATTCTGAAATAAGGGTGCCCAATCCCTGCGTCAGCATGTATCCCCCCCCACTAATATGGCACACTAGGAGCCCACCCCAGTGTGCCAAATATATATGTATTTTTTAATTTAATTTTAATGCTTCCAACACCAGGATGCCCACTCCCAGTGTCGGATGAGGCCCTCACCAAAGCCGGTAGTCTTCAATTGCCGACACAGGGTGCCCAATCTCCATGTCAGCATGTATCCACCCTCCCATCACCACTAATATGGCACACTGGGAGCCCACCCCAGTGTGCCCAAATATTTATTATTTTAAAATACCTGTAAATAAAGAATACCGTCCCCTGACATCTTTAATTTTTTTTAAACCTGCAAAAAAGAAAATAGTCCCTCGTCATCTCCCCAGTCCCCAGTCTCTCTCCCCCATCCTCACCCTCCCACTGAGCACCCACCTCCCCAAACCCTCCCTTTTACCCATACTTACCTCTGGAGGCTGGGAGCAGTGATCTTCTGTGGACTGGGACACGTCTTCACTCTTTAAAGCCGAACCGCAAACTAAAGCATAGAAACATAGAAGTTAATGGCAGATAAGGACTGTAAGGCCCATCCAGTCTGCCCATTTCTTTTTCTACCTTATAAATGTGCCATCGGCCTTTGCTCTGTCAATGGCCTATCTATTCATACTCATCTGTATTGCTCCCTTATGCCTATCCCATGCCCGTTTGAAGCCATGCACTGTATTCATGTCCACCACTTCCTGAGGTAGGCCGTTCCATGCATTCACCACCCTTTCTGTGAAAAAGAACTTCCTCACATTACCCCTTAATCGGCCTCCCTCTATTCTCATGCTGTGTCCTCTTGTCCTGCTATTTTTCTTATATGAAACATGTTAGACTCTTTCACCTTGTTAATGCCCTTAAGGTGTTTGAATGTTTCGATCATATCACCTCTCTCCCTCCTTTGCTCTAGGGTACACATATTGAGCTCCGTTAATCTGTCCTCATATGTTTTCTGATGCAGTCCCTGCACCATTTTGGTTGCCCTTCTCTGGACGGCTTCAATTTGATCAATGTCCTTGTGAAGGTGTGGCCTCCAGTACTGCACACAGTACTCCAGATGGGGCCTAACCAGTGTCTTGTAAAGAGGGATTATTACCTCCCTCTTCTGACTTGTGATACCCCTACTAATACACCCCAACATCCCCGTAGCCTTACCTGTTGCTTTAGTGGTCTGCTTGGATGATTTCAGGTCATCAGTAATGATGATGCCCAAGTATCTTTCTTCCTTTGTGACTGCTAGCAACTCCCCTCCCAGCCTATAGGTGGCTCAGGGTTTCTCTTCCCTATGTGCATGATCTTGCACTTCTTTACATTAAACCCCAGTTGCCACTGTTCTGACCATTTTGCTAGTTTATCCAGATCTCTTCTCATTCTGCCCACCCCATCTGGATCATTTACTCTGTTGCAGATCTTGGTGTCATCTGCAAACAGACAAACCTTATCCTCCAGTCCATCTGCAATGTCACTGATGAAGATATTGAAGAGGACTGGCTCCAGGACTGATCCCTGAGGTACCCCACTTGTGACTTGCATCTCTTCTGACTGTATACCATTTACCACCACTCTCTGTTTTCTGCCTGTCAACCAGTTTGCCACGCAGTTGACCAACCTCTGACCCACCCTGAGCCTACCCACCTTACTAATCAATCTTCTATGTGGAACAGTATCACAAGCTTTGCTGAAGTCAAGGTAGGCGATATTAACTGCTCCCCCTTGGTCCACCACTCTGGTTACCCAGTCAAAGAAATCTATAAGATTAGTTTGACAGTACCTTCCTTCTGTAAACCCATGCTGTCTTGGATCCTGTGCTCCTATGGATTCCAGGTGTTGCACTATCCTTTCCTTAAGGAGTGCCTCCATAATCTTGCCCACTACTGAGGTAAGACTGACTGCTCTGTAGTTCCCTGCCTTCTCCCTGCTACCACTCTTGTGGAGCGGGATCACATGAGCCTTTCTCCAGTCTTCTGGGACCTCTTCTGTGCTCAGAGACTCATTAAACAGTTCTGATAATGGCTCTGCTAGTTTCACCCTTAGCTCCTTTAGTACCCTGGGATCTATGCCATCCAGTCCCATTGCCTTGTCGACCCTGAGCTTATCGAGCTCTTGTAGGGGCCCTTTCTTTTGTGAAGGGGCTAGTGCACACCTCCCTCCCCCTGTGTCCATGGTGCTGAGCTGTGGGCCCTGCCCTACCTTCTCTTCAGTAAATACTGAGCAAAAGTATCTATTTAGGATAGATGCTTTTACATGGTCCTCCTCCTCACACGCCCGCTTATCTCCTTTGATTTTAGCAATACCACCTCTGGACTTTCTCCTTTCACTAATGTATCTATAGAAAGTCTTGTCACCTTCTTTTACTGTTTGTGCTAGAATCAAAGGTAAGCGCCATATAATGGCAGTCAATGGGAGTTTCAACTTAAGTTGATGTCTCAGCCATTTTTAGGAATTTTGGCCCCAAATGTTCAACATGGGGTTCTTGGGACCCCATCTTGTGAACACTGGCACTGTCATTTCATTACTTGGTCCCAAAAGGTGATTTCACATTTGCTGCATGGTGGAGTTACTATATATATATATATATATATATACACTTTAGATATATTATACTGGCACGGTAGTGCCAGTATAGTAAGGGGGTGAAAGGTAACTTTTATGTTAAACCTGAATGTTTGAACATTAATAACGTTCAACCAATTGGCATGGAATTTAGCATGCATAATGTCTTCAGGAAGGTCTCTTGACATGCCAAGTTTCTTGGGAACCCGTTTTGTGGGTTCTGAAATACAGAGTGTTGAAAAAACAGAAAAATCTGTGTTTTATGACATTTCTTTGTCCACCTGGATCTCAGAAATGGCTTTAGGTTGTGGTCTGAAAGTTTCAGAGTAGAAAGCCTTTGCCTCACAGATGTGCCTTTTGAAGGTTTGGTGAAAAAAATATAAATCTGTTCAAAAGTTATTAAACTTTAAAGTTTCTCATTATAACCAATGGGGAAAAAATACATGATCTGAAAGTGAAAGCAGGTAAACAGCCCCAAAAACCAATCTTTTGCCATGTCATAGCAAGAAAACAGTTAGGACTTGTGGGCTGAAATTTGAAGAGTGGCAAGCCCTTGTCCCACAGATGTGCCCTTTGCTGGTTTGGTGAAGAAATGGACACCAGTTCCATAGTTACAGCACTCCGAAGTTGCAAATTTTCCAATATTATAACATTGTGGTGGTCATGGCACCTTTTTGCAGCTATATCTTGAAAACAGTTTGAGATATGGATTTTTTGCTAAGCACAGTTTAAGCACATGTGGAAGTGGCCTGGCCATGAATATACATGTGAAGGAATTTTTTCCAAAGTTCCTATGGTTCCTGAGATATTACAACTTTTGCAGCACAAGGGTTACCTGGAATGGCTCAAGGCTTGTGCTACATCTCTATACTTATTGGTACATGGTAGCGCAGGGCCCCGGGCCTGTACTCCCATATTTGGATCCCATTATGCAATAATGGGAGGGCAGCACCCTACATTATGCAGTATTTGAGATGTAATATCATTAAAATATCAGTACACTTATGTATAGATGGGAACACAGGTCCCGAAAATCGGAGACAAAATGTATTCATACTGGGGGCACAGGGCCCAGAGGGCCCTGCACTCCCACAACCACATACGAGTAACATTACACTTTCTCAAAAAGAAGGGAAATTTGTTGCAAAAAACTTTGTTAATGCATCAGTTAGGGTTCCAGTAACAAAAGCTGGGAAATGGGTGTTACAGTTTCCAACCCTAACACCCACCCCCACCCTGCAGGCAGCAACAGGCATGGGGGGTTCCTTGGAGTTGTCAGTCCTAGGGCTTACCCCATTCCATGAGTAAATAAGCTGGGATGGGTGCAGTATAGGAGAATGGGGTGAGTGTTAGGACTGACAACTCCAAAGCACACCCCCACACCTGATGCTGCATGCAGGGTGGGGGAGGGGTGTTAGGGCTGGAAACCCTAACACCACATATCCCAGCTTTTGTCACGGGAACCCTAACTTATGCAATAACAAAGTTTTTTGCAACAAATTTTTTTACTTTTTGAGATAGTATAAGGGGTCCCAAGCTACAGCCCCTGGCTACCCCTAAATGATACCACTGTATTCAGTCACACACTGTTTATGGTGATTTGCCTGTGCTAGCTGTGATGCTTTGCATAAGAAGGGGAATGTGTAATTTTCTATGTCACAAGCCAGGCCAAAGCTGATATATTGTTAAAAACAGAGTGATTGCAGCTCCAACATGTTCCACTTTCCTTTCTGCCTTATGCCACAAAACAGATGAATGCTGCAAATTTCCATGTAGCACCATTAGCAAAAAAAATATCACAACAACAGAAACTATTGTTTGGCTGCTGCTGAAACAGCAGTGTCAGACATTGCTGCACAACAAAATGGTTGAAAGAAACATACCTCATACTAGATCTGTATGTGCTTAGGTTCATTAAAAAGGGGATTTGTGGGAATAAGATGACTGACACTGAGTAGCAATGAACCTGTTGTGCTCTGTGACCTGTTTGGTCTTAATTTAAAAGTGAGATATCACTCATTTTTGACTTAACTTGGAGCAAGAACAAAAAGAAAGAGAAAATTATTGAGTCTCTCACTGTTTTTTCCTCAAGTGGCAAACCCAGACAAAAGAGAAAGAGTCAGACCAATGTATCATTTTGTGTCTCCAGTTTCCTGGGGCAGCCCCAGGAATTACTTAATAGCTGCAGCTGCAGCTGCAGCTGAATCTGGTATCCCAGACCCAAAACTCTGCATGCTATAACAGAAAAATTTAAAAAATCCCAAAAGCCTAAATTGTCAATACCCTCCCCTGAATTAAGCTCCTTCAATGAAGTAAATAAGAGCTTCCAGGCCTTGATGGAAGTTGTTCAAAAGTCTGACCAGAAACTTGATTCCCTTGTGTTCACACAGATGTGAGATTTTTGATCGCGGAACTGCTGAAAGTGAAAAAGCCATAGATGCACACAAAAAAGAACAAATCACTGTTGCATTAAAGCAGGAAACAACATCTACTCTTGTTAATTCAGTTCATCGTGAGAATATCTTTCAGTTAAGAAAAATAAAAAAAGTGTTAACTCTGCCAGAATGAGCAACTTAATGCACAGTAGGGCTTCTGGACTTGGAAAACTTTGAGCAAGTTACCTGGGGTGCGGTAAAAACATTCTATTCTACATGCCTGGGTTATACTTAAGAAAAAATGCCATCTGCTTTATGATGCATTTATGATCTGATTCCAATGCAAACTGTAATAGAACTGTTGAAGGTTTACTTGTAGAAGCAATAGTAGCTGCGTGAGGGTAAGCTGAATGCTTTAACTAAAGGTGACGTGTTGACTGATAAGTATTGTTTATTTGTGCATGTAAGTAGATCTGATGCTAGCAAGGTCCATACAGTCTCAGAATAAAACAACTGATGAGAAATATGATATCTGGTCTTTTTTTATGTGTTCAAGTCTTGTTGTTCACTCTCTGAACAGAGCCACCTGAGAAGCACAGGGAGCAGTAGTCACAACCTTTGTTCGCCTTTCAGCCCTGCAGCCCTGCAGCTGTAATCTCCACAACTCCTACAATCAGTGCTGCATCAGCATTTTAACAGCTGGTATGTGAACAGAAACAACAGATCCACACACTAGTGATCTGTTGAAAAGTAGAGGTGTATGGACATTATTCAGGGCTTTTTTCTGTAAACTAGAGAGTTTCAGGGCTTTTTTTCTGTAAATTAGAGAGAACATTTTTTTTTTGTGATGTCCTCAAAGGATATTCCCACTGCAGTGATGTTGAGTGTGAGTTTCATGATAGAAAAAAAACTCTGTGGCTCTTCAGTAAATGAGATCTGTGCTGTCAGTGGTTGAATTGAAGAAATATTGATGTCATGTGTACTGCTGAAATCGTAGTAGTTTGTTTTATCCCCTATTTTTTTGCAGTGTGCTATCAGTAGTCTGTTGGTCAGTATGCATACATTTTGTTGATAATTCTCTTGCTGTGCACTGTTCTATGACTTGTTTACATATGGTGGGAAATCTGCAAATAATGGCAATCTTTTTTTTAAAGTATATATAATTTAATTTATCTCCATGCTTACCTTCACACTTTGTAAACTTACAGACAGCTACTACTGCTTCTGCAAGTAAACCTTCAACAGTTCTTGTACAGTTTGCATTGGAATTTGATCATGGATGCATTGTAAAGCAAGCTAGAGTAAAGGGTGCAATGAATTTTCACAATACAGTGCATTAAACTGCACTTGCCTTAATTTCTCTTATTGCAGTTGGTGGTGGTTGCAGCAACAGGATGTGTCTTCAATCGGAGAGTGGATCTTTGCCCTGGGACCTGTAAAGGTGAGTGAGGGGATGTGATGGTGTACCAGGGTTTGTGGGGTAATGGGTGCTGAGCAGGAGGTGGGGCTGGGGGAGTCAGATCAGCAAGGGATGGGTAAATGAAACAAAAAAGAATCAATGAGGGGTGTTTTCCCTTTATTGCAGATGGGGATGGCGACTGGAGGCTGGTGGTTACCACTATACTACAGGGCAACATTATACATTTACAGAGACAGCAATTTGGGGGGTGGCACCACTAGACACTGGGGAAATGGTGGCTCACGGCTCTCACTGCTGCCCACAGCATGAGTTCCAGTTGCAGCTGCAAAAGTCAACAATGTCCCACTGTTCTCATACAGAGAAAGCTTGTGAAGAGCTCCTCTTGCTAAGTTGGGCACCCCGGAGTTTGGGTGCCCAGAAAAGGAGAGTTGCCATATGGCTTATATCTTTTAGCACTAGTTTTTTAGTTTAAAACAAGTAGAAGGTCCCTCACTGTTAAATCTCAGACTTTAGGCCAAGGAAAGATTTTCCACAATGGAAAAGTATCCTTTTTTGTAACTTCTAATATGAAAAAGAATCTTTTTTCATATCACAAGTCACAAAAAAAATTTATAATGTTAAAAAAAACAAAACCTTAAAGAACATTTCTACAGCAGATAAGTACAGAATCCAGCTGAGGGGGTCCCAATAAGCAAGCTACATTGGTTGGTTTCTACTAAAGACATACTTTTTTTGAATTATTTGATTTTGTTTCCCTCGCTAAATGTAAAACAAAATGGTGGCCACATGAAAAAAAATATTCCATTTACGACACAGGATCACCTGCTTGTGAAAAAGGATTACCCATTTACGACAAAGGAGCCTTTTTTGAGTGGGACATCTAACTTGTCCAATAGGAAATAATTGTAATCTTTGAAATTTAATAACTTTGAATTGGATTAACATTTTTCACCAAATCTTTAAAAGGCACATCTGTGACACAAGACCTTTGTATACTAAAAATTTCAGACCAAAATTCCAAACTGGTTTTGTGCAGCAGGGTGACAAAGAATTTGACCAAAAATGAAAATGTTCACATTTTATGACACTCTATGTCTCTGCATCCACACATCCAACCAGAAGAAAACTTGCCACATCAAGAGATCGTTGGTCCCTGATGGCACATGCAAAATTTCATGTGAATTGCTTAAATGGTTGCAAATTTATTAAAGTGCAAAATTTCAAGTTTAATATAAAAGTGAAGACTAAACCCTAAGTATAGGTGTGTGACTGCATATATATATATATGAATCCTGGTGATCCAGTGGGCCCTCCAAAGGTCAACAACCCTCTGTTCAACAGGCCTGCCCAGGACCCTACTCCTCAGATAACTCCAACTCCATCATTAATGTCATTCTACAGCAGTCAAGATGGAGACTGGCACCATCCTCTGCACATACCCTCACCCGACTGCCATCTGACAAGTGTTCATGATCATATATACTGTAGAATCAGCTTCTGCAGAACATGCAGTTATGGATACCAGTCAGATGACAGACAGCTGAGGTGGCGAACAGAGGGCAGTGCTGTTCACTATCTTGACTACAATAGAACAGCACTGGCAACTGGACAGGAGGGTGCAGTAGGGAGGGTCCTGAGCAGATGGGGGGTTACCCACATTAGAAAAGAAAGCAATTTTCTGAATGACAACACACCAGGAGCAATAAGTCGGCAGCACAAAGAGCAAGCAGCAATAAAATCGCAAGTCAGTTACATCACAAAATGACACAATTAGAACTGTAATGAACTAGAAACCACCTGTATGAAACTAGACAAACAGAGTAGTGGAAAACAATCTGATGTGGGAGCACTGTCCCCACACCCCCTAATTATATATAAAAAACAAAAACAAGGCACTGCGTCAGCATGTGTCTAAAAGCAAAACAAAATCGTTATATTAAATGCAAGCTGAAAATAGAGTTAAAAATCTACATTTTGACCTTAGGTCTTCTTCAGGAAATAAGTAAAAGAGAAAAAAATAAAGTTAGTGTGTAATTATATATAACCAACTCCGGGTGTCATATATAGTGGGGGATGGCAGACTAAAGAGACACAGCAAAAAATGGATCACACAACAGTGAAAGAAGGTGTCATATTTCATAACAAAAGCATACCACATACTCCTGCGAGACAGATTTCCAATGACACCGGAGCACATAGTCAAATGAAACAAAACAAGTGCAGCATAGCAACTACCGCACCCAGAACAAATGTGCTCCAAAGTCTGACTCACACAAATACAGTTCGCCCTCCTTCCCAAGCCCTAATGTCCTTGACCTAGAGACTCCATTCTTGTTGGGATACTGCAGGTGGGTCAGGAGGAAGACTGTTGACCTTTTGGGGGTGGGGGGCCACTGGACCACCAGGATTCATATATAGATGTCTACACAGCACTTCCTGACAATCAAGGGGGGGTTGGGGCACAACTGGACCACCAAGGTGGGTGAACTGCATTACATTTGGACAGATGGCTGATCACATGATAGGGGGAGTGCTAGTCCACTAGGGAGGTGATCTGCATGACAAGGGCACCCAGAGGAAAAAGAAGTGCTAGAGGTGCAGTGGGCATCCTGGAGATAGGTACTGGGGCCTCTATCCATACAGGGGTAGCATACAGACCTCCAACACAGGGAGAAGAGTTGGATACTGCACTTGGAGAAGCCATCTTCAGGATGGCAAGTAAGGGGGAAGTGCTGCTAGTTGGGCACTTTAATCTGCCAGTTGTGGATTGGGGCCTTCTGACTGCAGCATCAGAAAGGAACAGGGCCATCCTTGACTCCCTACAAGGGGCTTTTCTCAGGCAGCTAGTCAAGCAACCCACTAGGGATGGGGCAGTGCTGTACCTGGTGCTTATGAAATGGGAGAGCATTGCAGACATCACAGTGGGTAGTCTCCTAGGTATCAGTGATCACCATACAGTGTGGTTTAACATTAAGGTGGGAACAGAGGCAAGGCAGATGAGTATTAGCATCCTGGACTTAAGGAGGACAGATTTTAAAGAAATGGGAGACTGCCTCAGAAACTGCTTTGTGGGGAAGGGGATTGCCAGGGAGGGGTAGAGACACAAGATTGAAAAATAAGGGCAGGCATAAATATGGCAACCAACCTCTGTGTGAAGTAAGTGAGTAAAACTAGAAGGAAAAAGGGACCATCATGGTTTTCTAGGGAAGTGGCCAAGGTGGTGAGGGGAAAAAACATGGTATTCGGGAGGTATAAGGAAACACAGAGCGAGGAAGACAGGGAGGTACATGAAGTAAAACAGAGGGACGCAGGAAAGGTAGTGAGGGTCGCAAAGATTCAGATAGAGGGAAGGATAGCCAAAGGGGTAGCTAAAAGGGATAAGGCTTTCTTCAGATGCATACAATAAGTGAGAAGAGGAAAGTGAGGGAAGGGATAGTGAGGATAAGGAGGGCAACAGAGGGAGACTGCACAGACAAGGATCAAAAAAGCATACCTCCTGAACAAGTACTTCTGCTCAGTCTCAACAGTGGAGGGAGGGGGGAGACAGACAACCAGGGAGCAGCAAGAACAAAGGGTGGGAGGTAAGCATAAGTCCATTTTCAGGGGAAAGAGTCCTGAGGGGACTTGCAGCTCTGTGAGCAGATAAACCTATTGGACCAGACAGAATATATACAAGGGTACTAAAATAATTCAGGGAGTTGCTAGCTGCCCCACTAATGGCCTTATTCTACAGCTCACTGGAAACATGCATTGTTCCAAAGGACTGGAGGAGAGCAGACATGGTCCCTCTTCATAAGAGGCTAGCAACTATAGGCCAGTCAGTCTCATATCATTGGTGGAGAAATTAATGGAAATCCTGTTAAAGGTAAGGTTGGTAGATTGTCTTGAACCATAAAACACAGGTTGCTGTGCATGCATGGAGCCAGAAGGGTCACAAAATGACATCTTCTTACAATCAAAAACCGGCACGGTCCCAGCTTATGAATTTCACAGGTACATTACCCAGTAGTAACCTCACAGCTAGTTCTCTCCCAACTCAGCACCAGCAATCCATGCCTGGACTGGCTTATTCTGGCTCTAAATGTGCACAGCAACCTGTGGATTCTGATAATACATCCTAGGAGTGAACCTTCTCTTATGCTGCAGCACCACTCGCTACTTGTATAGTGCAGCTCGCTGTGGGTGAACGTTCGGCTACAGTATCTTGAATCCAATGAGCTACAAGACCAAATGCAGCATGGATTCATGGGGAGAGGTCATGGCATATGGCTCTGATTGATTTCTTTGAGTGCTTTACTAGGGAAATAGATAAGGGGAGGGAAGTGGACATGGCCAATCTGGACTTTGGCAAGGTCTTCAACACAGTGCCGCACAGGAGACTGATAAAGAAATTGAGCAGCCTAGGGGTAGGATTTGATGTGGTGAATTGTGTGAGGAATTGGTTAATGGATAGGCAACAGAGAGTGGTGGTTAGCTGCACTCACTCTTATGAGGGAAGAGTAACCAGCGGGGTGCTGCAGGGCTCAGTACTGGGACTGGTCCTCTTCAATGTCTTCAAAAATGACATTGCAGAAGAAATGGAAGGGAAGGTATGACTTTTTGCAGATGACATCAAAATCTGTAATAGAGTGGACACTCAGAAGGGGGAGGAGAGAATGCATAAGGACCTTGGGAAACTTGAAGAGTGGTCAAGAGCATAGCAGTTGGGGTTCAATGCCAAAAAGTGCAAAATCATGCCTGTAGGACATAGGAACCCAGGAGCTGAGTATAGGATGGGGGGTTCTGACAGTCATTAAGCAGGAAAGGGGCCTTATGGTTATCATAACTGATGACCTCAAAGTGGCAAGGCAGTATCGAAAAGCAGGGGGTAGTGCTAGTGGGATGCTGGGATTCATAGGGAGAGGTATTTCCAGCAGGGGAGGGAGGTGGTGTTGCCACAATAACACTTGCCTGTAAGACACCATGTGGAGTATTGTGTTCAGTTCTGGAAGCTGCACCTCAGAAAGGACATAGACAGAATGGAGGCAGTCCAGAGAAGGGCAAATAAAATAGTGCATGAGTTGCATCAGAAGCCCTACAAAGAGAGCTGAGGGATCTCAGCATGTAAACCCTGGAAGAGAGGAGAGCAAGTGGGGACATGATAGAGACAATAAGTACCTCACTGGGGTGAACAGGGTGCAGGAGGAGAGTCTCTTCAGATGAGAAAGAGCACTCAAACTAGAGGACATGCAATAAAGCTGGAGGATGGGGGGAGTTTAGAGGGACGAGAGGAAGTACTATTTAATTGAAAGAGTGGTGGATACCTGGAACAGATTGCCAACCGAAGTGGTGGAGGGGCGAAAGTAACAGGAGGCTTCAAACATGCATTGGATAGACATAGGAGAATATTAGTAAATAGGCAGGGAGAGAGATTGGATTGACAGAGACCTGTTAGGGTCTGTGGAGACAGACTAGGCAGGACCATCTGGGCAGACTGGATGGGACAAATGGCCCTTTTCTGCTCACAAATTCTATGTTCTATGTTTTCTATGTTTTTATGCATTACATTTGGACAGGCAGGTGATCAGGGTGGGGGGACCACTAGACCACGAGAATGGGGAATTCTTACTTTAGCCTGGACAAGTGGGTGCTCAGGGAGAGCATACTGTTGCTTTGGGATAAGGGCAGGGTTTCAGCTGCATTAAACAGTGCTGTGAGTTGTTTAGCACTGCCAAAACTATAACTATAGGAGCTTTTACACATAGGTTTCTGTAACGGAATGACTGTTATGGAAGCAGTATAACGTTACATCCCTTGCGTGTAAAATGCATCTTTTCTGTTACACCGGTGAATGTTCGGCCGAACCGCAATCTCTTCGTTCCTTGGTTCATCCCTATGTGTTCTGTTACATCTAGCTGTGTAAAACAGCCATTCCAGTAGCACTAAAAAAAAAAACGCTATACAGCATCACACTCCATGGGGGAGCCGAAACAAAAATATTGAAAACGGAGACGGGAGGTTGCCGGAATACCTTCTGCATGTAAAGTGAACCGCAGACAGAACAGAGTACAATGGTGGCACACAGGTAATGGCCATTCCATTGTATTCGTCTGTGTGTAAAAGCACCTTATATCTCTGCACCTGAGCCAGATATTCAAAACTTAGCCCCGGGGCAAAATTAGCACTGCATAGTGTACTAAATTAGCCCGGAACAATTTGCATGCTATATTCAAAGGAATAGCCCCGGGGCTAAATCAGCTGAATATAGTATGCAAATGAAGCCATGCGAACAGGGCTGGGAGTGCAGTGCAATAAAAGCCCAGCAAATAAGACAGCTCTGAATATAGCATCCGGAAAATGCAAACCACAACAGCAGCCTGGTGCACACAGACATGGAGGAAGGTAAAGGTGAAATACATGGCTAATGTGTGTGCTAGCAAAGAAGTGGATACACTAAAGCTGCAAACAACAGTGCAGGCCAAATACCGCAGAACTGTGTCATGGTTCAGACAAGTTTGCATGGCGTAAATACATTTGCACAGCATTTGTGCAGGGTTAAAATGTTTGCCTGGTGCTAGGACATTTGCCCGGGGCAAAAATTTGCTATATTCATAAGTGACATGCAAATGAGCCTACTTAGGCAGTCCATGGTCATAAACATCATAAACATCTTTATTAGCATCTCATTATAGCCTGATTTGCATGTAGATTGCCCAGCGCTATTGCAGGATCCCACAGCTCCACCCGTAGGTCACTCTGAAAGTACAGGGGCAGGCTGGGTCTGCTCACAGCTCCACCTGTAGGTCAGTCTGGAAGTACAGGGGTAGGCTGGGTCTGCTCACAGCTCCACCTATAGGTCAGTCTGAAAGAGCATGCTGGTAGCTGCAGGCTACGTTTATACACAGCTGCATAGACTATTGTGCCCCAGAGGACTACATAACACAGGCACATGTGGTGGTGCTGCATGCAATAGTCAAACTGTAGTTCCTGCTACAGTGCATAGCAGATGCTACAGTAACAAGGTTGGCGGTAGTGTGAGGGACACAGCAATGCCTATGGTGTGTAGGACAGCAATGACTGCTGGGCTCCACATAGTGACAGGTCCATCTGGCAGGTGTGTTGTGACAGTGGACATTACTGTTATGCTGTCCTGTGACCCACAGATGCTGCGTCACTGGCATGGGATACTCACAGTGACATACACATGGCTGGCTGTGTGTGCTGTGGTGTCTGTACAGATGAGCAGTATGTGGCTCAGGGGGGGGGAAACACATACCATCAGACAGGCACACTGGTGTTGGGGTATTCCCTACACTGGACCATTTGCACTGCGTGGATGGTCCCAGCCTTGTGGCAGCACCCAGTATGTGGTGCAGCCTGGCCACCTGTACACCTTTCATGCCCCCAGTGCTGCATGTGTGTGCTGCATTTTGCTGGTGTACCCCAGTGAGGGGGGGGAACTGGAGGTGTGTGCTTTATGGACACATCACCATGGTGTCCACTGGGTGCTGGGACAACCAATAATGCCTGGCATGGTTGGGACTGGTGCTAGATGATGGCAACATAGGAGATGTTGTCTGTGTGCAGCATGTTTCTTCCATGTCTGGTTTCTTTCTATGTTTAACATTTACTGGTTAGGGTCAATAAACTACCACTGGCAGACCATTGCATGCTCTAAAATTCACACTTGTGAATTACAGAGTTCCATAAACCACGGTTCCATGTCATACTAAGCTGCGCAACATCGCACAATCTCACTTTTTCACAGTGCTAATCACCAGTAAATATAAAAAGTAAAATATGGGGAAGTCTGGGAACTCAGATTTTAGGCACATCCTCAGTGGGTGATGCCTAGACATACACCTCTTGGGCTTAGCCCTCGGGGATTATGGGGCATCACACACCCTTAGTGTGCATAAAATCCTCATCAACCACACTTCCTCATACATTGTTCTATATTTTATCACTGTGTTGTCCAGGTAAGCTCACTGGGCCAATGAACATTGGTCCCTCTTCACTAAGGATCGTGCATGAGTTGCCTATCGGGGTGTGCAGCTCTGCACCCAAGGGATTTCTGCATGGGGGGGCTGCATTCATTAACACTGGCTTCCACCCGGCTCCCTAGCATGGCCCCACCCTCCCAGCTCACAGGTCCTTGAGGGGCAGGCGGGTGCAGAGTGGTGGATCCCAGCGGGCAGCCAATAGGCTGCCCAGGCAGGGACCCACAGTCGATCCCGTATGCCCAACAGGTGGCATGTTACCAGGCAGTGCGCAGAGCACCACCTGTGCCAAAGTGGGAGTGTATCCCATCCACCTGACCCCAGACTCATGATGTGCCTGGACAGCAGGGGCACCATTGCTGGGGGGGCCCATTGCCCCCTGCGTCCAGAGGCAGCCTCCCCAGGGGGCACATAACCAGCCCTGGTGGTTTGCAGCTGCCTCCCAGATGTAGAGCTGGAAGCCCCTGCGGACAGCACTCCGCAAGGTCGTGCACGCCATGGAGGGCTGGCTCACCCCCCCGCAGCCCCCCAGTCCTCCCTGGCACAGAGCTCCACAATCTGCCATGGGATCAGGTACATGGGGGGGCACAACATTGTCATGAATGGGGTGGAGGGGGCACAGTGAGTGCAGGCAGCTGCACAGTGGCTACACACCTGACTTACTCAGCACATAGCCACAATTCCCATTTGTGAATAAGGCCCCATTGTCAGTAATGAACGAGAGCCACTACATATGTGGCTGAGATGATACAGAGTACACTAAATACATACCATTAACAACAACACACGATTCACAATGTGCAACATAGTGTCACATTGCAAACCATTTCTGCCACAGGTGCAGTTTCATCTCAGTTCTATCAATGGCTGGATGGTTAGCTTCTAAGCAATATTACTGCATTGTATTCCACAGTTTGGCTGCCTATGCATATGGAGTGGCCCAGGGTGGCCGACCGCCCACACTTCCTCCTCATTGGCTGCATACAGCCTTGTTCCCTGTTGCTGCTGTATCCACGCCCCCATCCTGGGTTTGCCCAGAGTTAAGACTACCTTTTCCTAGGAGGTAATTTGCACCACGCAAAGTGTCATGCAAAGTAACGCAAGCACACTTTGCGTGGTGCTAATGAACTGAATATAGCATTGCACCTGTATTCATGTACATGCCCTCTCTCTTTGCACATTGTATACATTATACCTTTGCCCAGTGCTAATGCAGTTTGCCCACCCTATTTGGCCTTTTGAATACAGGAGACCTGTGCAAATCCAGCACAAACCAGGTGCAAACAGTTTGCACCCAGCACAAAGATTTTAATATCTGGCCCAGTTTGCATGGGGGAGTCCTCATTTGCATTGGTGCAGTGGTATGTTTTGTATGATAGTGCTATCTTGGCACATTGCACTGAGGTCCTTTGAATATGGCCTCCACTCCATCAGCTGGCACTATTTATGGTTAGTATAGGGGCTAACTCGCTAAGTGCTGCACTAACCATTTGAATATAGACGGCCTTCATCTGTCCTGATGGCATGTTTACAACTGACATAATCCTCTTCTTGAGATATCATTGTAAGTTCTTTTGTAGACACATTTGATGTCATAAAAGGACTGTGATAGGTTTAGGAAAGCAAACAGAGCAGATTAAATCTAGGAGATAGTCCTTTTGTGATGTTAATGTGCATAGCAATAATGAAAAGGTGGGAGCTAAATATAGAAATTGTACTAAATATATAAACTGCATTCTGTTTAAAATAAAAAAAAAATGTTTTTCAAATGTCTCTTGAGGTATCAGGGGCTCTTAATGACCACTATCAGTGGTGATTACCATCCTGGACAATATTATAAACCATGTTAGAAAATGGGTAAAACTATTTTAGACTTCTGATTGGCTGAGGGACTTCTCTAGTTGGGCATCTATGAGACAGTAGATACCCGACTATTAAAAGTACCAGCCCAGCCAGCCCCATTACCAGAATCTTGCTGCCCAGCCTGGTATCTAATTGGCTAAAACCCTCTCATTTTGTTTTCAAATGCCCACCATTTTTTTTGTCTTGCTAAGTGAGACATTCTGGTCCCCAATGTTCCATAATTAACTGCTGCAAAACCCACACATCATACTTGTGTATAAAAGATTTTTTCCTTCTTTCTTTCTTTAGTCATGATGCCTTGTTCTCCCATGCCCCATCATTTTATTTTGTATACAAGAGTGAATGCGCTCTCGCTCCTCCCTCCTGCACGTACCCACTCACTCACTCTCCTAAAATGAAACAGCAACTTGTCTTTGAAAAATAATAACTTTTGTAGCTGAACTGCACTACACCACAGTGATCAACAGCTTCTGATACAGAGTATATTTAAAAAAAAGTCCATTTCCAATGACCCCTGATACCATATGTGATGTGGACAGCCAGTTCTGAGTGCTGTATCATTTTTTTTAAATATAAAAATATATTACTGATTGTCTCTGCTGAGATATCTGGTACTCTTGAAATGACCTCACTCACCCCCCCCCCAAAGTTTCAGCTGAAAGATGAAAGCCATGAGAAAATGCTGAAACAGCATGTGAGATCATACACAAACAGATTTTAGATACCAGGTGTTATGGGGAAGGCCTGAAGCTAATTACAGGGTGGAAGAAGCTTGAGTTGAGCATATCCATTTTATGATGTTTCCAGAGGAAGAAAAGCAGGTTGTGATGTATTAGTGTGAAATCATAAAGATGTTTTCATGTCCTGGAGGGGGGACGTTAATCATGAGATTAAAGAAATGTCATTTGAAGGACATGAGTCATGCTGAGGATTGCAGAATTTAATTCTTGAAAAAGACATCCTGTTTTTTTTATTAGATTTTTTTATATATTCTGACAGAGGAGGAGCTAGGTGACCTCACACAAAAAGGGGTTGGCAAACACAGTTTGCTTTAAGGAATATTCTGTTTTCCTTCAAGACACTTTTATCTTGACACTGACAACAAAACATCTGTGAGCACTTTAACCAGGTATTTAGAAAGAAAGATAAATCTAAATATTGTTGTAGGAAATTTGCACTGTTTAAACCTTGTTCTTTTAAAAGATTTGTATGTCTTGTGATATAAGAGTTCTGTATTTTGTGTTTTATATATTTTATCTATTTTAGTAAAACTCTTTTTAGAGCATATTTGGTCTGTCTTTGATTTTTTCATTTGTAAGAAAAGCATATATGGTTATAGCAGACACTAGGCATAGCTTGAATGGTGATACCAAACTGGAAAGAGAAGCGTTTTAAATCTGAGGTGTTTATTAAAGTGTTTAAGGGTTCATCTTTGTATACCTGGTTAGGTGCCCATAGGCAAAGATATCTGGCCCCCGAAGACAGAAATATCTGAGCCTGTGCATTGGGTATGCTAGCAAGAGGTTCACAGTTTGAATCCCTTCAAGACTTGAGACCAAAGGTTGATCTGAACTCACAAAACAGACAAGAGGGTTATCTTGTTCTGTTAAATTGTTCACAAGACTGCACTCGGAGGTTGGCACTTTGGGAGTAGAGGGCCTGACCTGCTGAGTGGGTTTGTGACAGATTGGTTGGCAGCGGTGGCATAATTTTGGTATCACAAGCTTTATTGTTCTGTGTCAGCTTGAGATTGTAAGCTCTCTTGCAAAGAAAGAAAAAGACAGAGTTTTATTTTAAAAAAGGGAAACAAAACTATATATCACTTGGCGTACAGTCAAGTTCCTTCCCGTTTTATTTTTTTTTTCCTAAAGTGCAAGTCAGAGTAGCTGTAGTCAGGGAAGAAAATGGCTTCCAACTACAGCAGGCACCTGTAGATTACTTGAAGCAGTTGTGCAGGGACAGAGGAGTCCCATTCAAGATGACAGCCAAAATGCAGAACCTCATAGAGGCCCTGATGATGATAACAGATACCCAGAGCAGCAAGTCACAAACCATGACTGAAAGGGACCAGACCTCGAGTGTGGCAGGACTAGCGGCCAGTGCTGTATCCAGATCCAGTGAGGAGGACAGCAGAGCCAGTGTCAGTGAAGGGCCACAGCAGCAGGGGAACATCACCAGTATCCTGAATCCAGAGGTACTCAGGCTGCAAATTGAGTTGTGCAGGATGGAGCTGGAGTTCCAGGAGAAGAGAGAGCAAGAACGTCCAGAAGCAGAGTAAGAGAAGTGAGAGGTGGACCGAGAGGCAGAGCGAGAACACAGAGAGGCAGAGAAGAAACAGAGGGAGGCAGACCGAGAGGAGAGTGAGCGCCAGTGAGCTACAGAGGAGAAGAGAGAATGAGAATGCCAAGACACAGAGCGTGAGGAGCAGGAGCGCCAGAGGCAACATGAACTGGAGAAGATACGACTTCAACCAGCAGTGCCAGAGCAGGTAAGTGGCTTAGGTTTAACTGGGACTGCAGGACTGGGTTACAAATTAAACTCCAAATTAATAGCCGAATTTAAGGAGGGAGAGGATATGGATGCCTTTTTAAACTCTTTTGAAAAAGTTTGTATTCAGGCTAAAATTCCTAGAGAGTCCTGGAGCTTTCAGCTATCCCTGCTACTTACCGGGAAAGCTCGGGATGCATTGGGTCAAATGGACAATAAGGACAGTAATAATTACAACAAACTAAAAGCTGCACTGTTAAAAAAGTTTGAATTAACTGCTGAATCATACAGAGCTAAATTCTGTAAGCTCAGGAGAAGCCCTGATATGAGCTACGAGGAGCTAGCCATGAAACAATGTCAGTTTTTAAAACATTGGTGGGAAGGAATTGAGGCAAACTCTGTTGATAAAATTGAAATGATTTTATTAGAACAGTTTTATTGGGCTTGCCCAGCAGAGCTGAAAACCTGGCTAGAGGACCGAGATCCTAAAACAGTGCAAGAGGCAGCTAAACTCTAGGACCGCTATGCAAAGAGCAGACCTGCTCTGAGAGCAAATGGGGGTGGGCGTGGCAGCACAGAAAGGGAAAAGCGCTCCTTCAGGGCAGCTAAAACCCTCACTGCCTCCCCCGAAACCAGTTAGCCCCAAGTTTCAGAGAAAAGATTTCTCTGGGAGAAGAAATGACTGTTGGTTGTGTGAAGAAACTGGGCATATTGCCAGACAGTGTCCCAAAAAGGCAATCAATAATACACAACAGGGAGCTAGAAAGGAAGTAGGTTGTTTGTGTGTCCCTGGAAGCATGCCAGTGAACATGAGGGAACACATGCACCCAGTCATGGTGAATGGTGTACAGACGCAAGGGTTAAGAGACACAGGGGCATCCTTGATCTTGGTAAAGGGGGATCTGGTAGAGCCTGGTCAGCTTATAGCCAATAAATATGTCACTGTACAGGACTTCACTGGTGAGCCGAAAACATTGCCCCTCGCTAGTATTCTCTTAGACTGGGGTGAAACAGGGGGAACTGTGCAACAGGTGACTGTAGCCGAAACATTAGCAGTGGATGTGATCCTGGGTAACAATCTCTAACAGGGGATGGTATGTGCAGTTATCCGTAGCCAAGCGGAAAGGGAAAATTGTAGTTCCCTGAACCCCACAGAACCCATTGTGGAAACCATTGAGAGGCTGGTTCCCCAGCCTATATCTCCTAATATGGAGATTAATGAAGAGGGGGTAGAAATTTCCCTGGTAGCAAGTGACCACACAGCTATAGAGGGTTACTCTGAAGAGGGAGGGGTTACCCCTTTGTCAGAGGGTTGGGATTGACAGTGATCCTGAGTGCCATGACGCTAGTGCTAGGGACCCTAGTTAAGCGACTGAAGGGAACCTGTCCCATGCCTTAGGAATGTGTGAGGGGTTTGCAGCTGCTCAGAGAAGTGACCCTAGTTTACAGAAGCTGAGGGCTTGGGCAGACTCTGATGGAACAGAGGGAGGTGATGGCAAAATTAAGGTTTTTGGGAAACTGGACTTATGTATACTCAGGCAGTACAGACAGAGGGAGGGATGCTAGGCAGGCAGCTTGTCATTCCCCAGGGGTATCGTGAACAGTTGCTGAAAATTACACATGATATTCCCTTGTCTGGTCATCTGAGAATTGCTTGCACTATGCAGCGGTTAGCCCAGAATTTCTACTGGCCTAACTTCACCCAGTAAGTGAAAGAGTACTGCAGGTCTTGTCACCGGTGCCACGAAATAGGGAAGGCTGGCAAGAAAACCCAAGCCACCATGATTCCATTGCCCATAGTGGAGGAGCCATTCCAGATGGTGGGAATGGATATTGTAGGGCCTTTAAATGCCCCCAGCTCCTCAGGGAAGAGATTCATCCTGACTGTGGTGGATTATGCCACCCAGTACCCAGAGGCAGTCGCCCTATCCTCACAGAGGACAGACAAAGTGGCAGATGCCTTACTTGGGATTATCTCCCATGTTGGGTTTCCATAGGAGGTAATCACCAATCGAGGGGGTTCCTTCATGTCAGACCTGATCAAATGTTTATGGGAGAAGTGTGGGGTGGTGCAGAGATGCACAACACCGTATCACCCACTAGCCAATGGACTTGTGGAATGATTGAATGGTACCCTAAAGTCAATGCTTCGGCCGTTTGCTGAACAGCATGGGAGGGACTGGGAGAAATACCTTCCCCACCTGTTGTTTGCATACAGGGAGGTGCCCCAAGAGTTGACAGGATTTTCCCCCCTTTGAACTCTTATATGGATGCTGGGTACGTGGGCCCCTAGATTTGATCTGGGAGGACTGGGAAGGCAAGCACGCCACCCAGGGAACTCCCATTATGGATTACTTCCTTAGATTTAAGGAAAGGCTGAAGGAGCTTATGGGGAGTCCTAAGCAACCTGGCAGCTGCCCAACAGAAACAAAAAGGGTGGTAAGACTGCAGAGCCAGAGCTCGCTCATACATGGTGGGTAAGGAAGTCATGGTCCTTATTCCGGTCTGGAAAGGCAAGCTGCAAGTTGAGTGGGCAGGACCGTACAAAGTGGTTAGGAAGGTAAATGATGTGAACTACATTGTGGAGTTACCTGATGGAAGACAGACAGAAAGGATATACCATGTCAACATGATGAAGCCGTATGCAAATAGGGCTGACATGGTGTTTGCAGTGTGTAGTCATGGGGAGGGGACAGATGAAGGAGACCCCCTTCTGGACTTACTGGAGGAAAGCAAGCAGGAGTCCTCTGTGGAGGCAGTAAAATTGTCTCCCCAGCTGACCCCGGCCCAGATCCAGAAAGTAAGGGAGGTTTTAGCAGACTTTGCCCCATTGTTTAGCACCAAGCCTGGACTAACCCCCTTAGTGATGCACGATGTGGAGACAGGGACACAGATGCCCATACGGCGGACAGCATATCAGGTGTCAGAGGCTGTCCAAAAGGACATTAGGAGGGAAGTGAAGGAACTCTGGATTTAGGGGTTATCCAGAGATCCCACAGCCCCTGAACCTCACCCATAGTCCTTGTGCCCAAGCCAGATGACTCAACTCATTTCTGTGTGGACTGTCATGGACTGAATGCAGTCACGAAGTCCAATGCCCACCCGATGCCCCGGATGGATGAACTCCTGGACAAGTTGGGAGGGGCGACCTACCTTACGACCATTGACCTGACAAAGGGGTATTGGCAGGTAAAGTTGACAGACAGAGCTAGAGAGAGGTCAGCCTTCATCACTCCGATAGGCTTATTTGAGTTTAAAGTAATGCCTTTTGGAAGGGAGAACACCCCGGCCACTTTCCAAAGGTTGGTGAACCAGGTGTTAAATGGTGCTGAAGGTACGCCGTGGTGTACCTGGATGACATTGCCATCTTTAGTACCAGCTGGGAGGAACACCTATCCCACCTTAGGGAAGTGTTGGACAGGATACAGAGGGCCAGGCTCACTGTCAAAGCTGAGAAGTGCCAGGTGGCCACAGGAGAAGTGGCATACCTCAGGCATGTGGTAGGCTGGGGACAGCTCTATCCTAACCAAATAAAGATAGAGGTGATCCAGGCATGGCCCCGACCAGAAATGCAGAAGCAAGTCAGGAGCTTTCTAGGGACAGCAGGGTACTACAGGAAATTTGTACCCAATTACAGTGCCCTGGCTGCTGCCCTATCTGACCTGACAAAGAAAAGGATGACAAAGAAAATTACCTGGGGCCCAGCCTGTGAGGAAGCCTTTACCATACTAAAGGAGGTACTGTGCAGTGCTCCTGTTTTGACAAGTCCTGACTATAGCAAGACCTTTATAGTTCAGACTGACACTCCAGATGTGGGTATTGGGGCAGTACTGAGTCAAACGTCCAGCCAAGGGACAGATCACCCAGTAGTGTACCTGAGTAGGAAGCTACTTCCCAGGGAGCAAGTGTACTCCACGGTGGAGAAAGAGTGTCTTGCCATAGTGTGGGCCCTAAAGAAATTAGAGTCATACTTGTATGGGCAGCATTTTGTGGTGCAGACTGACCATAACCCCCTGGTTTGGCTGACGAAGATGGGGAAAAACAATGGCAGACTGCTAAGATGGAGTCTTGCTTTACAAGGGTATGATCTAAAAATCATACATAGGGCTACAGACAAAAAACAGAACTCAAATGGGCTGTCTAGGGTCTATGAGGAGTGAACTGATTTGGGAAGCTCATCCCATGTAGGGGATAGAACCCCCAAATTCAGTCTAGGTGGGGAGGAATTGTGATGTGGACAGCCAGTTTTAAATGCTGTATCATTTTTTTTTTAAATATAAAAATATATTACTGATTGTCTCTGCTGAGAAATCTGGTACTCTTGAAATGACCTCACTCACCCACCTCCCAAGTTTCAGCTGAAAGATGAAAGCCATGAGAAAATGCTGAAACAGCATGTGAAATCATACACACACAGATTTTAGATACCAGGTATTACGTGGAAGGCCTGAAGCTAATTACAGGGTGGAAGAAGCTTGAGTTGAACATATCCATTTTATGACATTTCCAGAGGAAGAAAAGCAGGTTGTGATGTATTAGTGCGAAATCATAAAGATGTTTTCATGTCCTGGAAGGGGGAAGCTTATCATGAGATCAAAGAAATGTCATTTGAAGGACATGAGTCATGCTGAGGATTGCAGAATTTAATTCTTGAAAAAGACATCCTGTTTTTTTTATTAGATATATTTTTATATACTGTATTCTGACATAGGAGGAGCTAGGTGACCTCACACAAAAAGGGGTTGGCAAATACAGTTTGCTTTAAGGAATATTCTGTTTTCCTTCAAGACACTTTTATCTAAACTCTGACAACCAAACATCTGTGAGCATTTTAAACAGGTATTTAGAAAGAGAGATACATCTAAATATTGTTGTAGGAAATTTGCACTGTTTAAACCTTGTTCTTTTAAAATATGTGTATGTCTTGTGATATAAGAGTTCTGTATTTTGTGTTGCACATATTTTTATCTATTTTAGTAAAACTCTTTTTAGAGCATATTTGGTCTGTCTTTGATTTATTTTTATTTGTAAGAAAAGTATATATGGTTATAGCAGACACTAGGCATAGCTTGAATGTTGATACCAAACTGGAAAGAGAAGCATTTTAAATCTGAGGTCTTTATTAAAGTTTTTAAGGGTTCATCTCTGTATACCTGGTTAGGTGCCTGTAGGCAAAGATATCTGGCCCCCCGAAGACAGAAATATCTGAGCCTGTGCATAGGGTACTCTAGCAAGAGGTTCACAGTTTGAATCCCTCCAAGACTTGAGACCAAAGGTTGATCTGAACTCACAAAACAAACAAGAGGGTTATCTTGTTCTGTTAAACTGTTCATAAGACTGCACTCGGAGGTTGGCACTTTGGGAGTAGAGGGCCTGACCTGCTGAGTGAGTTTGTGACACTGTTTACTACAACTCAGCTCCACTGCTCAGTCGTCTGTAGTCCACAGTGCCAAATGTAAATTCAAACTGGATGCCTGCATCCACCAGACTCGAGCCCTCTCTCACACACCCTGTATTTCCATATGAACAGACCTACAAACATTTCTGTCTGCCCCCTTTCCAAGCAATACCGTTTCTCTGTGCAGATCAACATCACTTATTGTGCCTACCTTACAGTGGACTGTGACCACTTTGACTGAGCAGTTCCTTTAGATCACCTGACCTGATCATTATCAGTCTTCCTAACTGCACAGCAAGAAACAGCCATTACAAGTGAATAATTCCACCACCTGCCCCAGTCATGTAACAGGTAACACAAAAAGAGTAAAGCCATTTAGCAAGTCAGCTAAATAAATCAACCAGCAATCATTGTTTTAGCTACTGCAACCATAGCGATGGGTGTCACAGACAGTGCTAGCCTTGCACTACTCCTGCATTTGCTCTTTCTCATTCTCCCGCTAATTCTCCTGCTGACAAACAATGTAAAATGTTAACAAAAATATCATCCATGTTTAAAAAGGAAAGGATACCTCTTCTCTACTAGAGTTGTCTGACTGCATGCTTTGCTGCCCTTCATAATCCTGTGAGGCATCGCAGTTCCATACAAACAATGTTGGGGGAAGGGTGTTAAGAGAGACAAGTCAAAAAAAAAAGCACAAACGGTGTGTGTGTCTGCTGGTGAAAATCATGGAGTGAAACAGGTTAACTGAAAACTATTCAGGATGAAGAGAGACACTAGACAGGCAAAATACAGGGTCTTATAAGCAACGGCTCCCTCTAGTGGCAGTTCAACCTTACTAAACTTAAGGGACTATTTTACAGAAACTGTTGTGATAGTTTGTATTAATATTTTACTATTTTTTTTCTAATGAAATATTTATTTTAAAAAAATAAATAAAGCCCATTTTCTAAGCACAATAATACCCTCCAGGGTGGACGGTATGAGCAATACCAGACCTTCCAGTGGCTATAAGACCCTCTGCCTGTGGTGTCAGGCCTCATTATGCCCCTGGGTGGTCTGGTATTGCCCAATACCACCCACCCTGTTGGGTGTTATTGCTTACATATCATACTTAGTCAGGAGTGTTTATTTCTAAACATTCCAGGTACTCGAAACCAAATAACGGCGTCTCATAACAATAGTACTAAATTCTGAATTTCTAACTTTCAGTAGTAATAGTCCATTTCTTAAATAGGGGTTTCTTTAATTTTCTGCAAAATAAAACATTTTGATTTTCAATTCTAGTTTCTTTTTTTTTCAAAACAGAAGTCATCAGCCTGAACAATAATGTGTTTATACATACAGTTGCTATGTCTCTTGTTACACTTAACAGCTCTATCGTACCCAAATAACTTGAGAATGCACACTTATAACTATAAGAAACACAATACATTTATATATTTCTCCATGTCTCTCCATTCCAAGTATTGTTATTTCCTCTGATTTGTGCTGCTTTCATGTGCTGCGTCACATGTATCTTGTATGTATGCAAACTGTACT
Organism: Neoceratodus forsteri; assembly: GCA_016271365.2. Classification (NCBI taxonomy): domain Eukaryota; kingdom Metazoa; phylum Chordata; order Ceratodontiformes; family Ceratodontidae; genus Neoceratodus; species Neoceratodus forsteri. The sequence continues at coordinate 363,049,672 of CM057458.1, forward strand.
CTCCCGGGTCGTGCCTGAAAATAGGCATTTTATGCCTAGCGCACTTACCCGGTTACCAAAAGCAAAATAAAATATAAAATAAATAATTTATTTATGTATATATTAAAAATGGTTTCACCAGGTAACAAATCAGCAATAAATAGTCTCATTTGCAGATGTTTTTGTTTTTCTGGTTCCCTTTCATATTCAGCATGTTGTTTGTTTTTTGCTATTTGATGCAACTAGCATAATGTAGTTTGTATTTGGGTGGATGGAATATTTACATGTTATTAGATGCCCTCTTTAGAATCAAGGGTTTGTTTAAAATAATACTGCATTGTTATTTTTTGAACAGTCATTTACAGACATTTTATTTTTATGTCAGTTTATACCCTTTGTAAAAGACTGTTTTTTAATTGATAGGTATATCCGCTTAGTTGATATTAATCCTGTTTTTTACTAGTCAAACTGCATATGCAGTGGTAAGTTTATTCATTTGACTTAAAAGCCATTACAATAGGCATTATTGTTCTGACTTGCCATTGCTGAATAAGCCATACAAAGGGCACTTAGTCCTTGGATCTGGGTTTAACTTTTCAAAATCTTCGGAATCTGTGATGTACTAAATATTTATTGGGACAACCTGTATTTGAAAAGTGTTCACTTAATTACTGGCTTTTAAAATAGTTACAGTATGCGTAATTAAATTAAACTGGTTTATTTATGACAGCCTGTTAATTAATTAAAATTCCATTGTGTATCTTTGGCAATTAATCATGTAGTAAGTCGTGTCTGGTATCCCCCTAATGAAGGACCAGCATGATCTAAAAATGCTAATGCAAACATAAATTTAATAACTATTAGCATATATGTATATATACATAGGCTATATAGCTCCAAGTTTTCATGTGCATGCTAATTTTTTGTCTGTTGTTGCTCATTTACAGATGAGACCAGAATCTGTACATGACTAACAACAATTTACAGGCATGCCTCTTAATCATGTAACAAAAGTTGGGGCTTAAAGAGGTTTAGTTATTTGTGGCAGCCATCCAAAATGTCACCTTGGATGAATTCCACCACCAGGGAGGCATGCAAAAACCTTGGTAATAAAACTATTCCACCTCCTGTTTATCATTCTTATGGGTGATGTAACCCATCCCAGACACCTATATGTCAACCTCACATTTGGCTGGGAACAAGATCTCTGAAGTATTACAAACTGCAGGCATGAATTTATGGAGTCTCAATGGAATATAGGTGTCCTATGAACCTAGGTATTCCAACATGAACCTGACATTTTATAATTGCAGACACCTGGCTGACACCAAAATTCCTCTGCAGTGCCCTGAATATCCTCAGATACCAACTAATCTGATGAAACAGACCCTCAGGTTAAGACAGAAGTCTGGCTATCTATATCAAAGGCAACAATATGCACAAGACCCACACTCTTCTGTTGGCACCCTTTGCAAACTGTGTGAGAGGCCTTTCCGCACCATGCATTTCTGCTTAAATTTGAACCAGCATAATATTCTGTGGTGATTTGCATATGCAGCCCATGATGCTTTGCATTGTGGGGGCATGTGTGATTTTGTAGACCTGCACTCTGAAACATCAGTCAGTTGGATTAACTCTCGAATCACTATCTATTAAAATTGTCCTGGGCAATAATGATATTTATCCATTATGCATATATTGGTCCCTGAAAACCCTAAGATCTACTCTGCAACTCATCACTGACTTAACTCCAAAATACTGTAGACCTGTGCTGGTGAAAACCATCATCACTGGAGATTTTAACAGAGATTGGCTCAGTTCCTTGGAGATCAATTAAAAAAACTAGTCACTCTAACTTTTCCTTCCACACTTGAAATGAACTGGTGTGGTTTTTGTGGACCTGACCAAGGTAATAGACTTGGAGGACCACTCCCTCCTGGAGATAAAGCTGGGGAATATTGGGGTAGGCCCATCAGCTTTAAAATGTTTTGCGACTATGTTAAAATCTGAAGGCAGCAGGTTAGGGTGGATTGCCTTTCTGGTCAGTACAATTTTATGTACCCCAAGCTCAACCTTGGGACCATTACTATTTATAGTTTTTGGGAATGACATGGCTGATTTGTATTGTAATTCAAAGTTGATTTTATAAGCTGATGACACAGTGTCATACTTTGCTAATACTAACATTGATGCATTGAACAAACATTTGTCATAGAGTTTTCCAAATTGTAAAAAATGGTTTGAATCAAACAATCTCCTACTGAACCGGAAGAAGATGAAGGTCATGCTCTTCTGTACCTCACACAAGTACAATAAGTCTGCAGGCCAGCTGGGTGTTGAAATGTTGGATAAATCTGTTGGGTAAATCTGTACTTGAAACCTCTGTACTGGTTGAAAAATGTGCTCTCATTGAGACAAAAACCATAACTGCAAGAAACTGCTTATTGCCAGTTTTGGAGTATGGCAGCCTAGTCTGTGGGGTCTAGGGTCTACCTTAATTTGCATTATGAACAAATGGCAGGTACTTTATAATGTGTTCTGACACTTTGCATCTTACAGCCGTTATAGAGAGCATTATTGCAACCTATATAGAAAACTAAACTGGCAAAAAGATGTTTTTAACATGGCACACTTTGCCTTTAAAAACATTGTTGTAGGTAATGTCCTCTATCAGATTTGGTGGTAAAATATGATCTAAAAAGGAGCTGAAGCTCATCAGACCAGCAGTTGTTGGTAATTCTGGCAATTAAATCAGTAATGGCCAAAGAGCCTTTTCCTATCTTGCACCAAAGCAATGGAATGACTATCCAAATGATGTATGGCTCACAACCTCTGTTTCTATTTTCTTAGTATCTGTACATTTATTCTTCATGTCCTCATGCACTTGTTATTTACATGTTAATTTTATAAGGTAAGCATAGGTCCCTTTCTGGGGTAGGCCTGCCTCTAGCTTAGTGATAAGGGACTGTGTGTGTGTGTGTGTGTGCATGGGGGAAGGCAGCTATTCCTCTGCTAGGAGTGGATAGCAGTGTTGTTAATGGGTCTCAGTTACTCCTGATATAGGGTCATCATACAGGGGAGTTAGCAGGCAGGTAACTAGTGGGCTTTTAATGTATAACTAGAACCAACTAGGCATTTAGGCAGTTGGGCAGATAAATCAGTAGGGGCATGCAGTGGAGGCAGGGTGAAGTGGTTAGAATGGAGGGTGGAGGTTTGGCAGCTGATGCCTGAGATAGGTGCACTGGTGGTGAGGGGGATTCATAGAGTAATGATAGAAGAGGCAGAGGGCCTACAGGGCTTGGAGGCAAGTAAGGGGTAGTGGGAAGCAGTGGAGCCAAGGCTGGAAGGGGGGCCAAGTGGAGGGGATAGAAGGGAACAGGAGATTAGGCAGTCCCCAGAGTCCCCTTCCCCCCCAACAGGACAGGAGGCTCAGGGAAGGGGAGTGGATAGCAGTAGGAGGAATATGTAAGGCAGGAAGGGGAAGGGATCCTGTGGAAGCATCTCCAGGATTGCCCATGCAGCACAGGTTCCTTCCACTGCTCTGGGGGGAGGAGGAGGAAAGTGCTGCCAAGAAGGAGCAGTGAGGGTTGGAGGAGGTGGGGGATGTCAGGGTAAGTAGGAAGAAGGGGCCAGAGAATGTGAGTTCAGGTGAGAGGGGGAGGGCAGCTGGTGCAGGGAAGGAGTGGTAGGCAATGGAGAACAAGGGGATAGGTGGGGGGCAGAGGAAGGGTGGAGAGTAGGCCAGGGTGGAAAAGAAGGAAAGATAGGGGCATACCACTGGGGGAGAAGTTAAAGAGGAGGGACAGGGTTAGTGAGTGTAGAGGGCAGGAGGAAAAGGAGGAGGAAGGTGAGAATGGGCAACAGCATGTACAGAAGTGAGGGAGGGTGCAGGATGGGGGTGGGTGGTGATCTTGGGGGATTCAATTGTGAAGGGGTGAGATGGGGGGATGATCCAAACTGTGAGAGGGTAGAATGCATACCAGGGATGATTGCAATGATGGTAGGACCTCTAATAGCACTGTGCATGGGACTGGAAGGTTCAAGGAGGTGGAGAGAATCTGCAGGGTGGCAGGGAAGTCAGTAGTCTTCTCAGGGGTGCTTCCAGTCCCAAAGTCTAGTACAGCAAGGAAGGTAAAGACTTGCTGAATTGAATGAGTGGTTTAGAGGGTTGTGTGAGATAGAAGGGTACAAGTGCATTGGTGGTTGGGGGGGCATGGAATAACAAGGACCTGTATGCACAGGACAGGTTACACCTAAGTAGAAATTGCACAAGGGTCCTGAAGGGAAAGCTGGAGGACTTCATGATTAAAATCTAAATTTAAACAGGCGGGGGGCAGCAGGGTGCATAGCACCCAGACCTCCACCCAGTCAGGACAACAAGAGGAGGGAGGGATGGGAGGGTGGGGAAGAAGGAGGGACCAAGTGAAGAGAGGGGTGGAAGGAGGCAGGTCAGAGTAAGGGGGTCCAACATTGTGGTGAAGTGTGATGTCTCTAAAAGCCAGAAGTCTGGGGAACAAAATGGTGGAATTGCAGTCACTGTTGGCTGAGGGAGAGGTGGACATAGTGGCCATCACAGAGACTTGGCCCACAGAAAACTATGACTAGGACCTAGTGGTTCTCAGGCATAAAAGGTACAGAAAGGACAGGGGGATAGGAAGAGGGGGAATGGCACTGTACGTGATGGAGGGGATAACTTGCACCAGAGAGGAAGAGGCATAGGACAAGCCTGAAGCTTTGTGGGCACAGGTCCAATCCACTAAAGGCAGAAAACTAAGGATGGGAGTGTTCTACAGACCGCCTTCCCAGAATAAGGAATTGCACAGGGTACTGGGTCCCAGATCATAGATTTGTCCAGCAGGGGGGAAGTTGTAATAATGGTAGATTTCAATCCACCTGGAGTGGACTTGAAAATTTCTGCTACCTCCTGCACTATGGAACAAGTACTGCTGGATATTTTTCAGAGTGCTTTCCTGACTCAAGGTGTCCTTGACTTCATTAGGGGAGAGGGTTGTCTTGGATCTGGTCCTGTCCAACTGTGCACACATTCAGGATGTGAAGGTGGATGCGCTGCTTGCAGGAAGTTACCACCACATGGTGTGGCTTCACCTGGACATGGGCAGAGGGATGGTCAGGACCAAGACGAAGGTCTTGGACTTTCAGAGGGCTAACTTTGGCAGGATGGGAGAAGTTCTAAAAGGACACTTTGTTGGCATCAGAGGTGGGATGAGTATGGAACAGAAATGGGCAATAACAAAGAAGGGATTGATGGAGGCCACTAGTGAGTGTGCCAAAACCAAAAGTAAGAAAGCTAAGGACAAAAGCCTAGCTGGTTCAGCAAGGAGGTGGAAAAAGCAGTGGGGGACAAGTGGGTAGCCTTTAGAAAGCACAAGCATACTCAGAAGGAGGAGGAGGAGGATATTTTTATTTATTTATTTTTATTTAGCTTTTGTTTACCAGGTAAGCATGCTAGATAGTCAAGTGCCTATTTCCAGGTGTGACCCGGGAGAATTACAAAGGCGATAACAATTCAGAGACAAAGTAACATTAATCAACAAGGCACAGTCAGGTGCTGGCAGAGAACCCAGGCAATAACAAATTAAGAGACAAGGTAGCAGCAGTTAAAAAGGTGCAGACAGGAGTAGGCAGCAAACTGCAGTCAGATGCAGGCAGAGAACATAAACAAGGCAAATACAGTGATTAAGGCATGGTGACCACAGAAGGTGGCCAGAGGGCCAAACATATCTCAGCAGGGCCTTATCGAAGAGTGCGATATATACAACTGCACACATGCTCTTGAAGGGGCACAGGTGCACCATGGAGGGTAGGTCAGCTAAGAGCAGAGGCAGGCAGAGGCTTGTTTTAAGTGGCCCCAGAAGGAGGACCTGAAACAACTGTGGGAGGAGGAGGTGGTCCTTACATAAGCAGGGAGTAGGTTCCAAGCTCTGGGGGCAAGGGCTCCAAAGGCACAGTCCTCAGTGAGGGAGCGAGTTTTTGGGACCATGAGAGCCTGGGAGTTTGTATACCTCAGCCGATAGCCAGAGGGGACAGGTTTGAGCAGATCGACGAGTGCAGGAAGAGTGGACGATGGGAGGATGTTTTCTGTAAAGTTGTCCAAGATAAAGGATTGATGGTTAGTAGGGGAGAGCCACTCCAGCATGGAGTAGAGTTGAAAATGATGGGTGAGGCTGGGGTCTGATAGGGCAAAGTGACATACATTGTTGTACGCTGTGTCCCATTTCGTGAGCCAGGTTTTAGGGGCATTCACGAAGGAGGTGAGCCCATAGCAGAGCATGGGGAGAAGAACCCCTTTTGCAATGACAAGGCGGGCAGCAGGGGTGAGGCAACTTTTGGCCCTGTACGCCAGGCCCAGATATGGTGAACAATGCTGCTGAGTCAGGAGAGGCAAGCAGGGCGGTAAGGGAGGCAAAGGCCATGAGAAAGGTAGAGCTAGCACGGGGAGGGGGAAGGTAAAAGCAGGTGAGAAAGCCTTTTTCCAGTATATAAGGGACAAAAGAAATATAAAGGATTAGATTATCAGGCTAAAAAGGAGGGGAGTTGGGCAGAGGGTAGTTAGGATAAGGCAAAAGTGTTTAACGGTTACTTCTATTCAGTCTTCACTCAGGAGAAGGGCAGACCAGTACCACAAAGGAGTAGTGGGGTGGGGACTGGAAGGGTGAAATCTAAGATGGCACAATTCAAGCTGACAGGGTACTCAAGGGTCTAAGGGCTCTAAATGTAGACAAATCAGCAGGGTCAGATGACATGCACCCAAGGGTTCTTGGAGAATTGGCAGAGGTTCTGGCAGGTCCCCTGGCAAACATGTTTAACACCTCACTGGAGACCAGAAATGTGTACCAGGACTGGAGAGTGGCACATGCTGTGCCTCTCCATAAAAGTGTGCTGACGGATGAAGCAAGGAACTACAGACCAGTCAGCATGACTGCAATAGTGGGTAAGCTGATGGAGACCATCCTGAAAGAGAGACTGATCACCTTTCTGGAGGAAAATGGGCTCCAGGAAGAAAGGCAACATGGTTTTGTGTTGGAGAGGTCCTTCCAAACTAACCTAATTGACCTCTTCAATTGGGTTGTAAGGCTAGTGGACACGGGCCAGGTGGTTGATGTCCTGTATCTGGACTTCAGCATGGCCTTTAACTTGGTGCCTCATAGGAGACTGGTCAGGAAGCTGGAGGATCTGGGAATGGCGAATAAGCTTGTGGGATGGGTCAGAAGCTGGTTGCAGGATAGAAGCCAAAGTGTGGTAATCAGAGGAGAGTTCTCAGAAGTGAGGCCTGTGTCCAGTGGGCTCACACAGCTCGATGCTTGATGTGGTGTTGTTTAACATCTTTATAAGTGACATCATAGATGGGATCTAGGGTAATGTTTGTGGACAACACCAAATTCTATGGGAAGTGGACGTGGAGGAAGGAAGGCAAGAACTCAAAGAGGACCTGGCTAGGCAAGGAAAGTGGTTTGGCATTTGACAGCTGGGGTTCAATACAAAAAAGTGTAAATTTATACACTTGGGTGTGAAGAATTTGGAGACCAAATACTGGTTGGGCAACATGCAGGTAACCAGATCAGAGGAAGAAAAGGACTTGGGAGTAATAATCACAAGTGACCTGAAACACTCTGCACACTGCAAGAAAGCAGCAACCAAAGCAAATCAGATGCTAGGTTGCATAGCCAGGGGAATTACCACCAAAAAGATGGAGGTCATTCTGCCACTGTACAGGTCTCTGGTAAGATCACACCTGGAGTACAGTGTGCAGTTTTGGTGCCATATCTTAAGGATATTAACCTGCTGGATAGAGTCCAGAGGGGCAAACAAGATGATCCAGGGCCAGCACAGCAACACTTATGAGGGGAGACTTAGGGAGCTCAACATGTACTTTTTTAAGGAAAGAAATGAGAGGAGAGACATGATTGAGACCTTCAAGTACTTTAATGGTATTAATAGAATGAGCACTGAGTGCCTCTTCAGCCTTCACAGTACAAGACCACTGAGGACACAGCATAAAGCTGGTGGGGCGAAGGTTCAAGAGGGAGATGAGGAGGCACTTTTTCACCAAACATGTGGTGGACAAGTGGAATGATCTACCAGAGGAGGTTATATCCCTAAAAATGGTGGAAAGCTTCAAGAGAGGGTGAGATAGGTGAAGGAAAAGTTACAAGTAGAAGGGGTGAGTGGGGGGGGGATGGGGAAGTTGAGTGAGGTCAAAAGAGAAACGAAGGGAAATTCCCTTTGTAAATACATAGGGGGCTGTACAACCAAACAGACTAGATAGATCATAAGGCCTTTATCAGCTGGCATGTTTGTATATTTGTCTTTACATGAATGTTGTATATACATGCAGTTACAGTATATTTTTATTTATTTTTTCACTTTATTTTTTTACTTGTATTATCATGTATTATATATATTTATCATGTATATGTACTGTAATTCTGTGTTGGAAAACGCCCAGGTTGTGTCTGTAAATGGACCTGCTGGTCCAGTGTACTTACCTGGTAAACAAAAACAAAATAGCTAACTAAATAAATAAATAAATAAGCAAGCCCTGAAGATGCTGTCATAGATCAAAAAAAGTACCTGCATTGACTGGGTTTTTACAAACAGACCAGATAGAATTACGAAAGCTGGAATCTTCTCAGATTCACTAAGTGATCACAGCACTATCTACTGTGTCTGGAGGTGCATGCCTACTTGGCTACCTTTGCAAGTACATCAAAATTCCAGCACAAAAGTCCATATACACACTAAAACTGTGCAGAGAATTGGGATACAGAAACTGGGAAAGGCTGGCACTTTTTTTCCAGGCATTGAATCTGCTTAGTATTTCTTTGCTTCCAAAATCAAAGGTGTCTGCAATAATTTACTTCCTACGAAGCACTGGGGCAATACAAATGAATTACACCAAAACTATTAAATTGTTTGACACAGTAAGACAAACTCTGACCTAAGTTCAAATCTTGTCATGATTATTAAGACTGCTTAGCCTACAAGTACATTAAAAATCAAGTTGTTTAATGATACAGAAAGAGAATGTGGAGTACTACACCAGATACTGGGAGACTTACAATGGATCCCCAAAAAACCTTTGGTCAGTAATAATCACCCTACTGGGCAAAGATCATACCCAGACAATGTCACATTTGCTATATGAGGACAACATGATCTCAGACAACACAGAAAAAGCTAACACCCAAAACAAGCACTTCAGTAACCTAAACCTTTCTTTACTGTACTTACAATACTTTCAACAAATACCCAACTTTCTTAGCCTGCATAGCAAAGCTTTTCACCAGAATACTTTTTCAACCTTCTTCTTCAAAGAAGTATCACAAGCAGAGGTATTGAGACACCCAAAGGATGTGATCTCTCTAAAAGTGCTTCTATAGATGCTAATTCATGGGTATCTTATGAACCACATTCTTGAACACCACTTCCAAATGGGCACACAATCAGGCTTTCATCCCAAACATTCAACCACTATATCCCTATTGAAAGTAACTAATGATCTAGCAATTGCCTTGGATGAAGAATGCCATGCTGGTGCCATCTTTATTGACCTTACAAAGGCTTTTGATATGGTCAACCATGATTGTCTCACCAAGTTCCCTGCATAGGAATCTCAAATCCTCAATTGCTGTGGATCAAGAACTACCATCATAACCAATCTCAAGTCATCAAAGTGAATAGAGGAACTTCTCTGCCCCATACTGTTAATCGTGGTGCTCCACAATGGTCCGTCTACTATTCAGTCTCTTTATCAATGATTTACCTTTAGCCTGTGATTACCTAAATTGAAGCACACAGCTTTATGTTGATGACACAGTCATCTACACCAAACCCAATTCTGTAAGTAATCTCAATGCTGCACTACAATTATTTTTAATGTAGTCCAGTATTGAATGACTAAAATCTATATCCTTCTAAATAAATCTAAAACAAAAGTAAAGCTGTTCAGTGGAACCTCATCTTCAGTTTGCTCCACATTTATCCACTGGATGCAACACCACTGGAAGTTGTGCAGCAACTGAGGTATCTTGGAGATTGGCAGGATTGTAAGCTGACATATACAGTTCACATTTTCAGAGTTGTCAGAAGAACACACCAAAAACGTGGTCTCCTCTATAGCAATAAAGTCTGTCTTAACCAAAACACCATGAAGCCCCTACTATGGCAATACTTACTCCCAGCCTTAGAAAATGGGAGCAAAATCTACAGGACAGTCAGTACTACCGTCTAGTCAGAAATAACTGTTACTTTTAACAATACATGCCAGCCTGTACTTGTGTGTGATAGGATAACTCATCACTGCAATCTTTATAATAATGTTCAGATTCTCTTCCCAGATAAATGAAGGGAGCTCAGATGAGCCAGCCTTATCTACAAATGTGCCCATGATCTCTGTCCCTCATACTTAAATAGCCTCCTCATCAGATCACATCAGAACTACTGTATCAATTGCATTCTCAGTCCAGAAATATCCTGCATCAACCTTGAGCACACAAATCAATCAGAGTAAAGGCCTTTGCCACTGCTGTCCAGTGACCTGAAACACTTTACCTGAAAGTGTGATGAACTTTAGCCACCTGTTACCCTTCAAGGAGGTGTTATTCCTGCACCTACACAACTGCTGTGACTGCTAATGCATATCCCTCCTCCATCCTCTCCAGACTGATATGCCCTCTCTTGCTTTATCCTCTACTAGCCCTGCCACAGAATACTGCTTCTGATTATTACAGGACTTAAAAGTACTACTACCTGGAATGTAATCATATTAATATGTGAATATGTAATGTTTTTTAATTGTACTCACATAACTTTACGTCATTAACTATTTTTGAGAACTCCTCACTTGTAACCTTCGTACATCATCTCTGTTGCTGAAACTGTCCCCAAGACCCTCTTAAACGTACAGTATGTGTCTAACCTAAATATCGTTATCCTGGTGTGCAAAAATCCAAATAAATAAATACATAAACATATAAATAATTCACATTGAATTGTGAGAGGTCTAGGCTCCCTACCAGGAGCAGCAGAGAGCTGCACATTTGTAACATCAGAAAATATCTTTAGTATAATACAATAGTACTCAGATATTTTTTTAACTGACAAATAGTAGTCTCCACAGTGTGTAGCACTAAGAGGAATATTAAATGCATGCTGATAACAGAAATGGAGTTAGAATTGACATTCCGAATGTAAGTCTTGTTAAGAAATTATCTGGAAAGAAAAGAAAACAATAATAAAGTTAGTATGGTTGTTTCTTTTATAGATAGATCTTGAAGAAAACCTATAGTTAAAATGTCAATTATAACTGTAATTTCTATTTCAGCTTACATTTACTATTACTCTTTTGTTTTTTTTGCAACCCACAAACTGATTCAATACCCTTTTTTTCTGCCAGTGTGTTGTATGTGTGTTTATTTCTGTACAGGAAGAGACTTCTAGGACATATACTGTACATTCTGTTTCTCTTGCTCCATGCTCTGAGTCTGACATGTAGTTCTTATAGGGTGATTTTCTAGAAATTAGAGTAAGGCTGGGTATTTGACCACCCTTTGGTTGGATTCCTCAAGGTCCATCAAATACACTAATAAATCAATATCTGAGTTATGCAACTGGCAGCCTCATGCTGTTTATCACTTTGTGGGCTTCAGTGTATGAAACAGTTTATATTGCTTAGCTGTTTGGCATGATCTGAGCCTTTTACTCACATCAATGGAATCTGACAAACATTATATTTCAAGCTCTTTTTTTTTATTTTCCTTTTTCTTTTAAAGAAATAGGAGCAGGGCCAATTGGCACCAGGTAACTCTTGTTTGTACTAGGTGTCTGTTGAGCTCCCCAAGTAAATCACAATCTGGGCTATAGCCTACAACTGGCTTCTTGCCAAAGAGGGAGTCATTGTATCTCAGTTTGTGGCTCTGAGCCCTTGTCACTCATTTGTCAGTGATTTTGACAGAAAGTATTTTAATCTGGATTAAAGGCACAACTGGAATATATGACTTGCATAGCACTATTCACGAGATGAGTCTCTGCTCTGATTCATAAATTGAAGCAGCACTTCATGAGCTTCTGATTTTTGTCCTTATGTAATTCTTTAATTCTGCTCTTCAGCTGTTAACAAAATAGTGACACTAAAGATTTTAGGTTGCTCTTATAAAAAATATCCTCCTCCAGTCATTCTATTAAGAATGTTCTTGTTAGAATAAACTTTGTATGGTGTTATGAAATTTAGCAGCTACTTATAAAATTATTAAAGTGATGTAAAATGTAACACTTTTTAGCTCCCAAAAAGAAGATTGATTTAAAACAGAGTGCTGCATCTGTTTGTTACAAGCACAAATTCAGAGGCAGCATTAGGCACAAGTGAAGCAAGTGGCTGCTTAGGGCACCGGTACAGCAGGGACACTTAAAGGAAGTAGTACAGTCAGAATTTGCAAACACATATGTTGTGCAGAGTGTTTTGATTTGTGTGTGTGTAGTCCTAGTGTGTCCTTCCCTTTGTCTGCTTGTACAAATTTTTTTTCTAAATAATCCTGCTAGTTTTATGTTAGTTTTATGGCCTCTGGGGATCTCCATCTTAGCATTGTTTACTATTCTTCTCGTTCCTACAGTGCCTCCTGTTCCACATGACAGGGATGTATCTGGGACCATGGATTCAGCAAGCATTGATTTACAGTCAGTTTACAACAGCAGAGTTGTGATATTAAGTAACTTTCCTTATCCAGTGAGCACTAATGGCTACGTTTACAGTTTAGCAAATATTTGAGGGTCAATGAGTGGGTTATTCTGTAAGAAAACAGCAAGAGTCTTTACTGATTACAGCACTGATGATCTGGGGTGATTTGTGTGCTTTTTATGGCTGCATATAGTTTGATGAAATGAAAGGTTTTAAAAGTAAAGCATTTACTCCTGCTGGCTACACTGGACATACACACAGTATACAAAAATATAGAATTAGAGCTATTTAGTGGAGGCCAGAACATCAGGCTCCTACTTCAGCTCTGTTTACACTACCCTATTTGCAGTGCATTAACCCATGCGCAGAGGTTAATGTGCTACAAATGTCACCATGTGGATACTCACCGGACCGTCTCAGGATGCCTTCAGTTCAGGTTTTTGCAGCGACACAGGAGCAGGTATCCATTTCGTATCGAGCGCATTTCCATGTAATGTAAACACGATAGTGCGCATGAACCACGGTGCAGACAATTTTTCCTATCATGCAGGTTCATCCCCAGCATCAGGAACAGTAGTCACGTGGTGCGACTTGCAGTGGAGCAAAGGGGGGCTGTGTAAACTCAGACTGCCCCTGTGAACAGACAGCGCAGCGGACTTGGAGCACCCGCAATTTCACCTCGCTGCCGCAGTATAAACATGGCTTTCTAGTACTTGCTGAATCAGTGGTCCCAGACACATCACTGTCACATGGGACAGGAGGCATTGCAGGAAAAAAGAGTAATAAACCTTGCTAAGATAGAAATCTCCAAGGGCCATAAAAACTGCCATATAACTAGAAGGCAAATTAAAAAAAAAACTCTTAATACCAGATAAAGGGAAGGACACACCAGGACTACACACACACATCAAAACACTCTGCACAACATATGATTTTGCAAATTTTTACTGTACTACTCATTTGAATGGAAAAAGAATGCAAAGCTCAGCTTGAAATATAGGGTTAAAGTAAAAAACAACTGTTGTCACCCTTGTGTTCAGGGTATTTGTGCAACTATATTGTGTGGGGTAGGGTGGAGGAGGTAATGAAAGGGGTAAAGAGGATCACCAAAAGCGTGTCTGTTTGGTGGGCTATTATTTTCTAACATTAGCCATTCACATACCTGATCATTGCTGGCCATGCTAATGTTTAGACTAGTCCACCAGTACATTAAATGAATATTTACTGTTTTTAACTGACAAATAGTAGTCTAAGGCACTGATAGTGACAGGCATCAGGCATCAGGCATGAACACACACATGAGCATGTATGCACTACTGTACTCAGCCAAAGACAGAACTCACCCACCTCAATATAGCATCTTACCAAGGCCAGGACAGAATCAGAAGAATCAGTATATTTGCAAAGCCCTCTTTTACTGTACCATCAAGGCTGGCCTTGGCCTGAGTTCAGTTTGGCTCAAAGAGATTGAGAAGTATTTGCAAGGGGCAGTTTTGAGGTGTGATGGGTGAAATAAGATACTACATGGACAGCCGATTTTTCTGCATACATGTGGTTAGTTTGGGTCCTGAGGTCTGGCATTACTAGAAGGAGATGATATTACTAGCTTGGGGATTGAATTTCATTGCTAGTGTATGAGGCTGTCACAGACAGATATTTTTTGGGTACTGGGATAATTGGCAGTTTATCCCACTGTGGGCAGAACTGGTTTTAGGCACCAGCAAACCTTGCGATTGCTGGGGGCCCATCTCATGGGGGCCCCCCAGCCAGAGCCAGTGTACCTTATTAGTTTAATTTTTTTATATATATTTACTTATTAAAGCTGCAATAAAAGGCCTCTCTTGTCTAGGCAAAGCCTTATGATGTGACATCGTAATGTCACAAAATTATTCACTAAGGTATGGCCAAGAACATAGATTGCATGGTTAGAGGGGCCCCAAGGACTACTATGCTGCCCCCCCCCAAAAAAAAATAAAGGTGTCACAGGTTGTATTGAAAATAAAATGTGCACATGGTACAGAGTAAAATACACTGCCAAGATGAGTTGGGTGGGGGGGCCTCATGATTTGCATTATCTTGCTAGGGGCCCCCAAAATCCTAAAGCCAGCCCTGACTGTGGGTTTTCTAACATTTCTCACAGTAGTGCAAAATCTGTGGAGTTTTAAAATGGGACAGTTCTCCAGTTTTCTGGTGCTTAAGAACCCTTTCATATTCATAGCCTGCATTTAACCTTGGGAGTGCTTGGGCTTAATTCTGAAGCCGGACAGCTATTTGTCATACTTATCCGAACTTCCTGCACCAAACATAATCAAATGCTATTGATTACTATTTGGGACTGGTAAAGTACTGTAGTTTACAAATGTCCCAGCCTCCAAAGCTGTAATTCTTTAACTTGATATTCATAAACTACATTTCAAGTACAGTAGTTAGATTGAACAAGAACATGTCTGAATGATAAGGATGACATCAGTGCATCAGACTATCTGTAAGTTCTCTGCCTGAAAGGCCCTTTAGTTGCTTAAACAATAATACCCTAAAATGAAAACATACAGAAGACTCATATTATAATGAGTCATATTATACCTGTACAGTAATTAGCCTTCTAAATCAGGTCTACTCATTGCATGCACCTCCAGCCTGACCAGTGTTGGTGGCAGTTTGCCACACTGTGCCTGTGCCTCATAGAAACATAGACTTTGACGGCAGATAAGGACCGCTTGGCCCATCTAGTCTGCCCATTTCCCTACCTACAGGATAGGCCGCAGATCCTAGTTAACCAACAGCCTATTTCTTCCTACCCCCCCGACAAGAATTGCCTTATGTCTGTCCCATGCATTCTTGAATTCTCCCACAGTTTTAAACCCCACAACCTCCTCAGGAAGGCTGTTCCGTGCATCCACTACCCTCTCTGTGAAATAATACTTCCTCACATTGCCCCTGAACCATATCAGTGCATCAGACTATCTGTAAGGTCTCTGCCTTGAAAGGCCTCAGAAGAAATTACCACTAGTTGACACAACATGTGTCACATAATGACAAAGTACCCTATTGCCTGCCACAATGTCTGCCATATCACCCAGAAACTCTGTTGAACAAACCTCATCTGCTATTGCCAACATTTGATGTTTCACCTCCCCTTGTTACTAAGTAATTATACATGCAGGGGGTTTATTTATCTGGACTCAAGCAGCAGTTTATTCATGGCAGGTGATGCGATACTGTGCTACTTTTAAGAAACTCCGAGTTTTTAGGTTCTAGACAGACAAAAGACGTCTGCTGAGGCTGCTTAAAGAAAACAGTTTATTGTTTAAATCAATACAGCTAATGATAGTGTAGGCACCCTATCTATTAAAGGAGCTCCAGATTAATTTCACAGAATGAAAACACTGTACAATATGACACATTTTAAGAGACCACTCAGGTTTGACCTCCTGTATAAATCAGTCTGTTACTGAGGTGCATGGGCCTTTGCCATTAGCAAGTGAGAGCCAGGAATGCCCCCTCCCCAAGCAGTTGACAGTATCCCAAAATTCAGTGCTTTAGTCTGTGACAGAACAGGTTTATGTTTATTACTGCTGCTTTCCATACCCTCGGTAATGAGGAAGTATTAAAATACCATTCTCCTGGTTTTTTTTTCAAGGTAGTTTTCTGCCCTCAGGACATATCTGGGTCTGTCTCCAATACAACACAGTTTATGACTCTTCTTTCCAGTAAATATCTGCATTACAATGTTTTTCCCTGAGACTAATAGACTTCCCTCACCATTTGTTAAAGTGTCTACCAAGTATTATATTTCCCCTCTATAAATATTAATGCCACACAGTTCAAAACAAAGATGAAAAGTGAAGATAACTCAAAAGATTCTAACACACTTCCAGATCTTTCTTATATTACAAGAATTTGGGCTGCTGGATGGTTCAGTGGTAGTGCATCATATGGGTTGCCAGGGTTTCTACCCCAGACCCACAGTGCTGCCTAAAGCAGCATGTATGGTTCCTGGGGGCAGGGTAAGCATTCTCTAGTTCCTCTAGTGATGTCTGTGACAGGGCCAGGAGGTCAAGGCACATTAGGTGCCACCACCTTTAATTGCAGAGAGTAAGGTGATGCCTAATAGGGAGGTGGAGGGCTGCCTTGCACATACATGTATCAGTGACAGGAATCATGCACACTGACAATTAGGATCCTATGGGGAGAAAACAGAAAAAAAGACTCCTGCAAAGGCAGCTACAATGCCACTGTTCCTCATGGCTTGAAACTCAGTCAGTCCACCTCCTGTGAAATTTCACACTTAGCCCCATGTGGTGGCTCCACCATGAGGTGGAGGGGGTTAGCAATGGTGTGCTTGCACTGGTATGGAGTTGTTGAGAAGAGGTCAGGCTGGCATGATGGGACTAGCTGTAACAGTAACGAAAAACAACAACAACAACAAAAAAAAACCTTACAGAAATGTTCTTTTTAAATGATCAGTGTGCCATGATGCATCTTCATCTTCGTGCATTTGCATGATGCTTCATACTCATTTAGGTAGATGAAAAACTATTCTGATGGATCATAGCCCAAATGCTGTTGTCATGGTAATGTACAATATCAGACACCTTGCCTGATCAACGCATCCTAATTTTTTTACTGTATTCCTTTATCATTTTTCACTCTTACGGCATAGTTTTGCAGCACCTAGTACACCATCATTTTTTTAGATACTTGCATTGTGGCTGCTATGTATTTGCCATCCAGTCATGCTGGTGTTCCCCCTTGACTCCTTTAAAGAAGAACTGCCCTGAAACCATCAGTTATTTTTCCTGTAAAAGCTGATTTTAAAATACTGGTCCCAATTTTGTTACTGTTCCATTTCTACAGGCATTTTTGTTAACCTAGTGGGTGTTTTAGATTTACACATAGGTAAGAAGTACTATTTTAGAACTGTGTGATGTAATTTATGTCCCTTGTTCAGCTCTTCTGTTGTTGGTACAATGTACACATGTTCTATTATTGATCTCTGTGGATGAGAAGGACATAAACTACATCATGAAGTTCTAAATTGGCACTTAACAACAGAGTGCAAATCAGAGACAACCACTGAGGTTACCATTACAGAACTGGAATTAATATTTAAAAACAGCTTCTACTAAGAGTAATGACTTTCAGGTTCAGCACAGTTTTCTTTTAAAGGGAAACTGCCAACCTTCCTCAGTCCCTTTTGACCCATTTAAACTAATGTGGAGATTTACAGGGTCTTAAACATACATTATATTTTTATGTTTAAGGCCTCTCAGTGAGGTTCAGTTTAAAAATGTTTATGAAATTGCTCGAGTGCTGTATTGGTGTGTAATGCCTAAACACAAGACCCCATTCATTAACATTATGTTGTCAGAATGTAAAACATGCCTGTAATGCTATTGTGCTAAAATAAATAAATAAATAAGACTGGACCTCATTTAGAGGTCTTAAATATTGTATGCCAATCGAACATTGACACCTGTACCATGAACAACAGTACAACGACACAGTGATGGTTCGCTGTACTGTCACCGTGGGACCACAGCACTGTTTTCTCAGGGTCTTGCATTCCCTCCCCAAATCAACTCTGACTCACAGTTGATTATCTTAAGTCCGGTGGGGCAGGCAGCGAAGCCCCCCAAAGAAAACACAGTGTTTTTGGGTGGATTTATGCCGACCGCAATTGTAGTCAATATAAATCTGTCGCTGTACCGCCAGTTGACAAAACATCTGTTGAACTGGCATCATAGAGCCCTTAAATATAGAGTCAAATTCTATGTTTAAGATACCATCAACCATTACATTCATTTTACAGGTCCAAAAACGGCCAGTGAAGAGTTGACACAATCCATTATAGAAGTCATTGTGACATGCTTTCTAGAATTCTATTACTGTATGTCACAGTTCTTTGAGTTCACATTTGCCTAGGGCAGGCAAATCTGTTTGGTTTACTTCCCCCACTTATGGGGTCAGTACCTTATTGCCCTCCAACTATTTGCTTACTCTTTCAACCTGTTGGCATAATGTACTGGACTGTCAGTACTGTATCTGGCAGTATCAGTCAGCATCCGAATCCTAGCATCCCAGCTTCTTGCCAGGGTGGCACAGTTTTGTAAGAGCTATTCTGGAAATTTGAGAAAAAGTATTCAGTTATTTCTGCCACCTATTTTGTCCTGCTGCATGTACTGTATATCTGAAATGGTTTTGTACTGCATGTATAATATTCATGCAGAGAACTTATATTAGTTTTTAAAGGACTGGGTTGAGAAATGTTGCTTGGAATTGACATGGACATGCCTGTTTCACTTCAAAGGAATATATGACCTAGTTTGAGTCAAAATTTAATTTAAGATAGATTAATCTTCCAAGCTAGCCTGTTGTTAAAAGTTAAGGAAAGAGGCAATCATTTAAATCATACCTCCTTATGCAGAAAGGAAAGCGTTCAAAATAGCCGATAAGGGAGCTTATGTACATGAACAATAACCAGCTTTTCCTGTGGGATCCAGTTACTTTTGAAAATATATTTAGCAGTGCTGGCTCTTATAAAACACATGGCAAGGTCAATGCATATCAACCAACTGTGTATACTGTTGAAACTGCAAAATTATAACAGCAAAATCCATTACAGTGACAATGTCAACAGAATTTGAAATTGTTGCTGTAACAGACCCTACTATGAAATTTCTCAGTTTTGTCAATACCCCCCTTCCAAGTCAACATTGACTCAGTTAGATATTTTAAAAAGTGTGCATGTTGGGGGCACTGCCCCCGCATGGGGGGTGCAGTGGGCAAAGCCCCCTGCAAAAAAAATAAAACAATGTCTGACAGGCGAAATTTCACCTATTGACACTGGGGATGTCGCTGTGCCACATTTTGACAATGAAGTTGTCAATGCAGCTTGGTGGAACCAACAAACTGCCAGGGCGTAGGCGTTTCAACATTCATGCACACCAAAGAATGCAAAACATGTTAAAAGAAACAAGAAGAGTTCTTCCTCAATGTAGAGCCTTAAACAAAGATCAGGCTAAAAAGAACTGACTGAAAGAAAATGGAGGTACAACAGTAATGGCGACTATTGCAGGCTCTGAAACCACCCAGTCCCAAAGAGGTGAAGTCACTTCTGGATAACTGAGACTTTTATCCTCTGTACAGTCTTTTGACCAATCACAGAGTCATACCTGCAAAAAAGCACAGACATTGCAAAATCATATGCCAATGTGGATGCCGATAATAATAAGGCTGCAAAATAAGAAAAAGAAGTTGAGAATCAGAATAGTATTATCAAAGAAGCATGTGAAATAGTTGTAGGTTTAGAGAAGAAAACAGACAGTGACCGTGCCCTAACAACCATCCTAATAATGACAAAATCTGCTTGGTCTATCTGCTTCTGAATTCAAAGGTGTGTCTGCAAGAATGTTCTTCTCATGAAGTTTACTAGGTATAGGGGGCAGTACAGATGGATTATGCATGAACTACTAAGCTGCTTCAGACAACAGGACAAAGCTTTGTCTAGGATCAAATCTTCTCATGATGACCAAGACTTGGAAGCCTACAGATATCTGAATAAATCTGACTGTTACAGTGATGTAGAAAGTGAAGGTGGAGTACTATATCAGTTACTGGGAGACTCACAATGAATTCCCAAAAGCTTTGGTTAGGGGTAAGCATTCAACTGGGCAAAGATCAAGCCCAGACAATTGTATACCTGTTATACGAGGGCATCATGATCTTAGATAACACAAAAATAGCCAATGCCCTAAACAAACATTTAACTAAGCTACACCTTCTTCTACTTAGAGCACCCTCAACAAATACCCCTGGTTCTCTTGGCTTGTATAGCAAAGCTTTCCACCAGAATACTTTGCAAACCCTCTGCTTCCAAAAAATATCAGAGGTGTTTAAACTTTTAAAAGGGCTTGACTCCTCCAAAAGTGCTGGGGCTGATGAGATAGAACCTCATTTACTGAAACTGTCAGTTAAACAATTAAGAACTCCATTTCCAGGGCTATACAACCTCTCCCTCCTCTCAGAGCAAAACCCTGAACTATGGAAAAAAAAGCAATTGTATTGCATCTACATACTGTAGATCTGGACCTGTTTCATTACTTGATAATTACCAAGCTATCTCAATCCTAACTTCTTTAGGTAAACTTTTAGAGAAGTTTATTTATAGGCAACGTATGGACCACATTGTGGAACCCCAACTCATTATTTTTGTAAATGTGTTTGTACATGTATTTGTTCTTATGTACAGTTGCCTATGGAAATGGGCAAATTTATGTCCATAGGCCTTCATTTTAAATAAAATGAATTAGTTAATTTTTATTAATTACTATATGTGTCTATAGAATACTTCCCCTCTCCATAGAGTGACACTACCGCAGTCAGCCCTAAAGTGCCATTTTAGTCAAGTAGTCTCCCCTTTTCCTGATACCTAAATCATTATTGAAGGGGCAATGATAGTCAATATACCAAATTCAAAGGCCCCCCTTACCCACAGCACACAATCATCTTTCTCTATAATTCTGTTCCTGTATGGCATGCAGCTTTCTGATGGGGGAGGGAGTGCAGTATCTGCATCAATTCATGATGCTAAGCAGCTTGACCAATCAGTTTGCATTTTGTTTACTCAATGATGTGTAGAATGCTCCCCACTCTCCCAGCTGCAAGATGTCAGCATTACAGAAAGACAGCGGTGTGCTTGGGGATACGAATGGGACCACTGAGCAGCTATTATACTATTTATTATTGCTCCCCCAAATGAGAGATGAGGGTACTTCACTAAAATGTCTCTTTTGGGCCTGTGTGGGGTCAGGCTAAGGAGATTATAAACATTTATACAGGAGTTTGAAGTGGTCTGGCACTGTGCCAGTATAGCAGTTTCTTTTTGGTACAGTAATTGCATGGGTGGACATGGTCGTAGTGGGGAGGCTACAGCTGACTGGGAGGTGGCCAAGGGACTAGACCTAGACACCTGGGAAATGCTAGAGAGGGTTTATTTGCTGTTTGTTTATTATTTGGGGTCTGAATACAATATAGAAATAATGGATATTGAGTGTTGTGGTGTTCTGGGTATGAATACTTCCCATCTATTCACAAGAAGGTACTCCCACACCTTTAGTTCATTCTTCATGGATGCTACAGAACCATTTTATTCTTACCATTATTTGCAGGGGTTGAGAGATCTAGGTATTTGAGGGATCCTAAAAGTTTTCTTGCAGCTGTGAACTCAAAGCTCTAAATTAGAGTCTCTTTTTCATACAGCTTTTTGCTCCTGACCTGAGCCACCACTATCTGCTTTCTTTAGCTCATAGACTAGTAATCTCCCAGCCCCATTAGCTGCTAACCACACTGTCTAAACCTGCAGGATCCATGCAGAATAGGCTGGAAAGTGCCAATGACCATCATACCAGTGGCTCGCATACTATGGGCCCATGCTTCATTGTTAAACCCCATAGGTGCCACTGACCCAAACACCATCAGTGGGCAGCAGTGACTGCAGGTAGCGGGGGTGTGAACTGTGGCTGGGAATGGTCCCTGTGCATTGTGGCAGTCCCTTGGTACCAGGCCCCTCACATGGAGGCAGGCTGCTGCCCACTGACAATGTTGGGTCAAGGGCACCTATGGGGCAGATGCCAGGACTGTATCCTTCTGAGGCTGGATCCCTAACCCTTTACTGCAAGCTCCCTGTACCCAAGCCACTCGGCTTCTTTAATAGCACAGGGCAGCCCTGCAGGGTGCCACTTCATTCCCCACACATTGCTGCCATGCCCCTAGCACCCCCAAGGTCTCCCTCAGTGCTTTTTCTACCCCATGTCCCCTCCTTGCGGCATCCTCCCCCCACCTTCATGGCCTCGTGAGTGTTGCACTGGGTGGGGGTGGGGGGTTGACGGATCCTTTAGTTAAAGCCCGCAGATGCGCCACTACTTTGATGCAACCTTGCAGATGTGGCAAATCTCGGGTCTTGGGTGCAGGGACCCTCTTTTTTAAAATATGACACAGGGTTCCTGAGGTACCCTGAGACTGCCACAGCACTAGATCACTGCAACTTGTCACAATCTAAGGGGTCTTTGAAAATCGAGCCCAGAACGTTATAAAAAGCACAACTAAAAATGTGACATATTTACATATTAACGTAAGTACATTTCTTTAACTTTATTTCTGGAGTATGAATACTTTTGATCAGTGGAAATTGTTTGTTATTTGGCTATGAAAAAAGAATATTGCATTATTTACAGTACTAAGAATTATATTTTTTCACTCAACACAGCCTTAGAATGAACCTCTCTTGCTGCCTGTCTTGAAGCAGCTCTTGTCAGTTTCAAATTAGACACTGACCATAAGATTTCAACTAATCTACTAAGGCAAAAGGGAGCAACTGACTAGCAAAGAAAAATATCTACATGTTTTTAGATGCACAGTATTATTACAAGTGCATGCCCACAGATGGAAACTCTTTGTCTATCATACATATGTGGAAGACATCAGGGGAAAATTAGCCATACTGCATCCCAGCAAAATGAGAGTGATAAGAGTCATGATTTTTTTATCTGCATCATCTTGGGGGATTTTCTCAAAATCAGAGGAAAAAGTCATCCAAAAGACAGGATTCAGCATCCTCAAGTGAGGAATCAGACATATTTTCCACTGCAATGGGAGAAGCTGATGTTAATTAATAATTAGACAGGCTCATCAGGTGATATTTTTCTGTTGCTCCGAAGGATATTTTGACTTTAGCTATGCTGTTGTAGAAATTGACTTTAAAGTGGGCAGAGTCAGCTGCCAATGGGGTTGGACACTCCAGAGTGTAGTTCCCTCATGCACGTCAATATTATTATATTTCAACAATTTCTTGATCACAAAAGGTGCTTCGGTTTGCAGAAATAGATGGAGGTTATTCTCTTCTATGAAACTCTATATTTTTTGCTACAGTTTGCTATGGGAGTCGCACCAAGCTGCAAGACACTGGCGCAGCTAAACAGACTAAACCACCAGAGCAGGCAGGGACAAGTGGTCTGAGTCAGGAGGCCAACAAGGAGGGTGAGCCCTCAAATGGCACCTTATTTCAAATGATCCATGATATGGAATGAAAAAATGGACTCCCTGCACACCTGTTTTACTGCTATGAAGACTGACATGGGAGGGAGAAGATTGACTTTGAAACTGGCCGTTAACTGATAGGCTGTTTTATTTCTTTATTGGCAGAAATGTTCTTCAGTATTTGTACTGCTGTTATATGTATAACTTTCTGTGTTGGTATCTTAAGTTTGGGTGCATTTGGTACCACTGGGACTGATGCAGGGGACGGCGACCTGCCAACATCAATAACATTTTTAAAATTGGCAGTCCTCTGTAAGGAGGCAATTGCTGTCATCAGGAAACTGACAGCAAGAAGAAGGTCACTGCCATGTGGGTTGTAGAAGAGGAGCATGTGCATGCTATATGCATATCAGGGTTAGTCTCCTGGTGTTTAGCTTTTGTTAGCATTCCCTGGTGGTGCCCTCACCCATGTGGAATCCTATCACTCATACTGTTTGAGTTTACAAAATAAATTGCTCAGATCTAATGTATAAAGGGGATTATGTTCTGCGCCAGATCTACAGTTTCAATGAAACTGTAATCAAGGTTTTTTTTTTTAATAACTTCTACATACATTAGTGGTCTTTTGGTTTTTCCACTGCACTGGATTGCTCCCTTTGGAATTCCTAAAGATTAAACACTATATAAATTTTATTTTCAGGTGTTACATGGACTGCACTGTCTCTGAGGTGATGTTCATTTGTGACTATACACATGCAGACATTTCAGGCAGTTATAAGCCTTTTAGTCCATAGTCATTGCAAATGGGGTAGTGTAGGCTTTCTCTTATATGGTAATGCAAAAACTTGAAAAAAGAAGATGGAATTCGAAACAGTCTCCACCCCTTCCTCTGTGCTTCTCCTCAGTTCCCAACTTTCAAAGCTTCATAAAAACCTGGTAAATAGTCTGATCATCACAGCAAGGAACACAAAATTTCCAATGTACCAGTAATGGAGGCAAACTGAATAAACCAAAGATATGGATTAGAAAACAATCATAGACAAATCAACCCAACAACTGACAGATAACAACCCAGAAAAATAAACACGGTAATTCTACATGTTCTGTTTCTTGCCACTACTAGCCAATAACACTGAGCTAAATCTTACCAGCATTGGCAGGTCATTAGCAGCACTCCATATGTCGAATGGGAAGAACACCCCTTCCCCCTCAGTTAGTGGTCCAACAGGAGTTCAGCATGTTTGTAGTTCATTTGCATCACCACGTAAGGAAAATGTTCCAGCTCTCCATACGATGCACTGGGGAAAAGCCAGAACTCACCCAACAACTAACACACCAAAATCTGGCCATTGGAAAAACATGTACACAAATGCTCACAGTCTGGGAAACAAGATCACAGGCCTACAGGCAATAATGACAGAGGCTAAACTGGACATATTAGCCACTAGTGAGACATGGTTTACCAGTAACCACACTTGGGAGACTTCAGTAGCTGGCTATGTACTGTTCAGAAGAGACCGAGGTGCAAAGGGGGGGTGGAGTGGCCCTTTATGTCAATGAAAATGTCAAAGCTACAGAAATTCAGAATTCACATAAGGAGCCAGAAGAACTGTGGGTCACCCTGGAAAAAGGAAATTGGACAGCCATACAAACGGGTTGTGTACAGGCTTCCAGACCAGTGGGAGGACATAGACACATTACTGTTAGAAGATATACAAAACATGACAGCTAAAGGTGAGGTTCTAATAATGGGAGACTTCAACATGCCAGATACAGATTGGTCAATACCAGCAGGAACATCGGCCAGAACTGGACACATGGTGGATTCCCTGCAGGGTGAGGCCCTCAAACAACTGGTACAACAACCCACAAGAGACAGGACTATCCTAGATATAGTACTGACAAACAGGGAAAGGAATCACAGATCTCCAAATAGAAGGTCACCTGGGGGCCAGTGACCATCACATGGTATGGTTCAATTTGGCCACTAGAACTAAATCATCCCTTTCCAAGGTATAACTATGGGACTTTAGAGGAGCTGACTTTGATAAAGATGGCCAACAGAGTTAAGCTAGCCCTGGCAAAAAGAAATACAGGTGAGGGGGTACAGGCAAAGTGAACAAGCATTAAGGATACAATACTTGAAGCAACATCCCATTGTGTTAGAGACAAAAGGAAGTGCAAAAGAAGGAAACCATTTTGGTTCTCAAAAACAGTAGCAGAAAAGGTCAGAGCCAAAAGGCTGGCCTTCAGGAAATATAAGGGAACACAGCAGGATGAAGATAGGGAGGCATACCAAACTTCCCTAAGGGAAGCAGGGAAGGAGGTAAGACAGGCAAAGGCCCGAACTGAGGAAACACTAGCACAAACAGTAAAAGAAGGTGACAAGACTTTCTATAGATACATTAGTGAAAAGAGAAAATCCAGAGGGGGGTATTGCTAAGATCAAAGGAGATAAGGGGGCATGTGAGGAGGAGTACCATGTAAAAGCACATATCCTAAATAGATACTTCTGCTCAGTATTTACTGAAGAGAAGGTAGGGCAGGACCCACAGCTCAGCACCATGGACACGGGGGGGGTGCACTAGTCCCTTCACAAAAGAAAGGGTCCTACAAGAGCTCGATAAGCTCAGGGTGGACATGGCAATGGGACCTGATGGCAAACATCCCAGGGTACTAAAGGAGCTAAGGGTGGCACTAGCAGAGCCATTATCAGAACTGTTTAATGAGTCTCTGAGACAGAAGATGTCCCAGAAGACCAGAGAAGGGCTCATGTGATCCCACTCCACAAGAGTGGTAGCAGGGAGGAGACAGGGAATTACAGACCAGTCAGTCTTACCTCAGTAGTGGGCAAGATTATGGAGGCACTCCTTAAGGAAAGGATTGTGCAACACCTGGAATCCATAGGAGCAGAGTATCCAAGACAGCATGGGTTTACAAAAGGAAGGTCCTGTCAAACTAATCTCACAGATTTCTTTGACAGGGTAACTAGAGTGGTGGACCAAGGGAGAGAAGTTGATGTTGCCTATCTTGACTTCAGCAAAGCTTTGGACACTGTTCCTCACAGAAGATTGATTAATAAGCTGGGTAGTCTTGGGGTTGGTCAGAAGTTGGTCAACTGGGTGGCAAACTGGTTGGCGGGCAGAAAACAGAGAGTGATAGTAAATGGTAAGTCAGCAGAGATGCAAGTTACAAGTGGGGTGCCTCAGGGATCAGTCCTGGGGCCAGTCCTCTTCAATATCTTCATCAGTGACATTGCAGATGGACTTGAGGGTAAGGTTTGTATGTTTGTAGATGACACCAAGATCTGCAACAGAGTAGATGATCCAGATGGGGTGAGCAGAATGAGAAGAGATCCGGATAAACTAGCAAAATGGTCAGAAGAGTGGCAACTGGGGTTTAATGCAAAGAAGTGCAAGATCATGCACATAGGGAAGAGAAACCCATAAGCCACATATAGGCTGGGAGGGGAGTTACTGGCAGTTACAAGGGAAGAAAGAGACTTGGGTATCATCATCACCGATGACCTGAAATCATCCAAGCAGACCACTAAAGCAGTAGGTAAGGCTAGGGGGATGTTGGGGTGTATTAGTAGGAGTATTGCAAGTTGGAAAAGGGAGGTAATAATCCCTTTTTACAACACACTGGTTAGGCCCCATCTGGAGTACTGCGTGAAGTACTGGAGGCCACATCTTCACAAGGACATTAACAAAATTGAGGCAGTCCAGAGAAGGGAAACCAAAATGGTGCAGGGACTGCATCAGAAAGAAGGGAAACCAAAATGGTGCAGGGACTGCATCAGAAAACATATGAGGACAGATTAACGGAGCTCAATATGTATACCCTAGAGCAAAGGAGGGAGAGGGGTGATATGATCGAAACATTTAAACACCTTAAGGGCATTAACAAGATGAAAGAGTCTAACATGTTTCAATATAAGAAAAATAGCAGAACAAGAGGACACAGCATAAGATTAGAGGGAGGCTGATTAAGGGGTAATGTAAGGAAGTTCTTTTTCACAGAAAGAGTGGTGGATGCATGGAACAGCCTGCCTCAGGAAGTGGTGGATATGAATGCAGTGCAGGGCTTCAAACAGGCATGGGATAGGCATAAGGGAGCAATACAGACGAGTATGAATAGATAGACCATTGACAGAGCAAAGACCGATGGCACATTCATAAGGTAGGAAAAGAAATGGACAGACTGGATGGGCCTGGAGGTCCTTATCTACCCTCAACTTCTGTGTTTTTATGTTTCTAAGTTTCTGTGCTGAGATACATGTTTTCAGAAAATCTGCAGAAATTATGTCAAAAACAGCAGAGATTTAAGTGGTTAAAAACTGCCATTTAATAGTAAACTTTAACACTAAACTACCCAACCCTAACTTTAGTGACAGTACCACAGCTGTAGAATCTAATTTTTCAGAGGTTGGGCTACAACTACTTATAGCCTAAGAAAATGTACTGAATCAGTTTTCCACCCACTGTCTCCAGCTTCAGTTTCTTTTGAAGTACAGTAGTGTCTATTTTAGTGGGACTTACAGGATTTTCAAACATCAGTAATTGCTGCAAGTGAGAAAATGGTTATATGGTAAAAGAACAATAAACACATTTTTCATACAACATGCCATTTATCTTCTATTGTCTTTATCACTATGCTCATGTCTGGTGGCTCTCCAGGTGGAAGTTAAGTGTCCCATAACAGTTATTATACGGTAGGTGTTGGGGATTTCCCCAATGACTTGGCCAACATTCCTCTTGCCAATAGAACAGGTCCATAATGCCCAACCCCAGGACACATCTGAATGAGAGCTGCCATAGCTCATTTGGCCTTTCCTGGTCAAAAACTACAAATCAATATAAAAACAGTTTTTCCATGTCTGTGTCCAGTTCTTAATATGGGTTTCTCATCCAGGGAAATTTTTAAAGGTAATTTATTTATTTGATTTTATTAATTTTCAAGGTATACAAAGACACAGTTAAAAAACATTTGGTTCTAAGTACAGAAATAAGAATCAGCAGTCTCATAGTTGGTAGGTTGCACTATTCCTCCATTGTTACCACATGTGGCTGATTTACCAAAAGCATGCTACGAAAAACCTAGATATTACTAAATAAGCCATTTGCAGTGCAACATTTGGAAAAATGTGAAAATTGGCTCTGATAAGGGTGATTCACATGCCACTGCCTCTCAAATGTGCAGAACAACCAGTAGCATGTGCATTCCCTTATCAGGGCATAAAGAAAACCATGATGCTGACATATATCCACTTGTATGACCAGTGATCAAAAACCACTCCCTGCTTCCACTAGTGTCAGTGCCACTGCCTCTCTTCCTCCCTCTCACCTCCTCCACCAAGGTATTAATATAAACACAAATCTGCCTGCTTTGTGCCAGAAATGCCCACATACAACAATCTTGAGTGTTGCAATGCTTTAATTTTAAAAAGGACCCAAACAATTTGCCTGACCCTGGTGCTGCTGAAGATGTCCCCGCATTCTAACATTGACCCCCAGAATGACAGTATTGCGACATGCAATATCTGTAAGGCAATGGTCAGCAGAGAAAAAGTGAGAGCCATTTTGGGACCAGTTGTCAGCACAGCCATTTAAAAACCCGCCACTGTGCTCAGTGGGAGGCCTGGCAGCAAGAGGTGGTAAGTGTTGTTGGTGGTGGCTCATCTGCGGGTCTGGGGGGGAGGGCCAGCACAAAGATGCCAAAGATCAGCAGAACTGGCACCAGTAGCAGCATCAGGACTGTAGCCCTCACCAGCCCTGGAACAGGCACAGGCACCCACCCTGCCACCAAACACTGCAGAATAGCTCTTCAGACTGCTGGAGGAGATGGGGAACCTCTGCCACCATATTGGTTCCATGGAGCAGATGATGACCAAGCTATTGGAGAACCAGCAGGTGCTGATTGCTGGTATGGAAGAACTCTGTCACAGAGGTACTGGTGCTGTTCCATCTGGTGGTGGGTTATAAAATCATGTCACATTGCCCATGCAACTGATATTGCCTTCCTTTCTCTGTCCTTTTATCTGCAGTCATCATTCCTCCTTCTTTTACACCCCATCCTTTTCTCTATTATATACTCCTTCATGTCACCTCTTAGTCTTCCTTTCCCCTCTTTGTTTATGCCTCCCAAACAAAAATATAAAGCTTTTAAAAATACAAAAAAAAATAGTCTTTCCCTGTCTTCCTCTGCTGCTCTTTTACTCCATTCGTTCTTGTCTTGATTTCTGTCGTCACTAGTTTTTGTTGTAAAACACTGTTGTTTACATCTATAATGCATTTAAAAAGCAAAATATCAGAAAACGCCCATTCCCTGCATATTGTATTTCAGTGCAACAGTTAATGATACACTATGCCATTCACACAGTCACACTGTTGGACTTAATCCCTCTCTCAAGACACTTTGTTGAGGCTATATTAAGGAAAGGCTTATATTCAGGTACACGTGTGTTAGGGCTCTTGTTCCTCATTCATAGTGAATATACATTTCTTTCTACTAGTTATCTTTTCCCTGGGGGGAAGTGGGGGTAATTCCATTGGGTTTTGGTTCAGATTCCAAAGACTGTTACTTTACATAAAGTAGTTTGATTATATTCTAACACATTATTGAACTCTGAACATTTTAGGATAAATTAACTCATTTTCTAGGGGGTCCATGAGAGTTTGTTTTTTTTATTTAGCACTAATTCTGATAATTGATATCATCTAGTAAAAAATATTGTTACAGCCATGAAGGTCTTAATGTTCATGGAGTTTTCCTGGTTAAGAGTGTAGTTTAGAAAATGTCTCCAGATAGGTATAATACTGTATAAAGTGTGAAACAGTTGCTCATACTAGCTGGCTTATAGTTTTTTTAACATAATATACTATAATATATTAACATACACTTATGTGGGTATTAAATCTAAAGGTATTGTTTTGAATTGGAATATAATTACTGGTGACCCCCTTTAATGACTGCTCTGAACTCTAGATTCAAACACCATAATAACCATCCAGCCCAGTTATTATGATGTTCTGTTTACATTCTGTGCTTATTTCTGCATTCTTACCAGCATTCTCCCACCTTGAGAATTCAGCAGTAGTGAAACCGCCGTAAGCACATCGGAACATTCCACAAGCACTACGAGAGTAGCACTGGAATCAGCACCTCCATGACCTGGACAAGAAGGACCTCCTCAGAATAAAATGGAAAGACTTCTGCTGAAGAATTTAAATCAATTATGCTATGATGAACTTTTAGGGGTTTTTTTTTGTTCAGTAAAATCTTATCAGTTTCTATTCTTCAATGACCAATTGATCTCACCTTCTTGTCGTCTGAAATGAACTCACAGTGGATAAGTATATGAATGGACTTGAGACTTTACTACTTGAAATGTTGTTAATTTTTAATGCTTGTAATGTTTTAAATTGTAAATGTTTTAGAAACCATTGTATTTCTCAGGTAGTGTTTTTGGAGTGTCTTAATAAATGCACTGTGCAATACTGAAGCAGAGTCTCTTGTTTTCTCTTTTACTATTTACTAAACCCCATGTACCAGCAATTATAAAAAATACTGGCTATGCCCATCGTCTGTTATGGATTTTTTTTTTTTACAAACCCTCGTTGTGTGATGACCCTGTAAACCTCTCGAGCTTCACTTTCGAGGTTTATGGGTCAGCACATAACTCATATGTATAAAAAAATCCATAATGCAGACACATAGCCATTATTCTCTATGTATTCACATAACACACTCATGCAATCATTATTTAAGATAGTGGGACTTTCTTCTCAAGTATGCCTGTTATCTCCTTCTGCTGACATTTGACCTTGAAAGGTTCCTCAGTAGTAGCCGCCTGGTAGAATCCAGTTTCTTCATTTCAATGTCTGTTGTTTTTTTTAAAAAAAAAGGATTTTAAACCAATGAGAATTCTTTCTGTTTTTTATGTATGATCTGGGTGTTACTAGAATGTGATTCTCTAAAAAAGTTGCATATGCTTCTGAGGAAGGACTTGGTTGCTTCAAAAGCTTAGGCACTGTTTTCTTTTGGTAACATCTATGTCAGTCCATTAAAAGGTATCAAACCGTTTGCTTCTGGATCTCTTCATACAAGGACCAATATGGTAATTAAACTAATTTTGTATGTCATCATGGAAGTTACCAGAATTCACCATAGAATATGGCAGTTGCACAATATCAAGAAGAGACTAGCCAGTTAGACAGTGATATCTATTTTTCAAACCCAGTACAAGAGGGACAACATTATCCCTAAAGGTCTAACTATTTGTAATCCATTAAAGAACACTGATAATTCTAAGTATGCTAAACAACTCTGTCATAGGACCTCTGAGAAATTGAGAAATCACAGGATCCATAGGTCATATACCAAGAAAATGTTTTTGCAGAAACAGTTTGAT
The DNA here is from genome assembly GCA_016271365.2 of Neoceratodus forsteri. Taxonomy (NCBI): domain Eukaryota; kingdom Metazoa; phylum Chordata; order Ceratodontiformes; family Ceratodontidae; genus Neoceratodus; species Neoceratodus forsteri. The sequence continues at coordinate 363,081,795 of CM057458.1, forward strand.
GGAATTGTTACCACACTGGAGAGGATGTCTGGTGGGCCTATTCCAGACATCCTGCATGAGATACACATGAACTACCAAAGGACATTAACAAAAGCCATGCTCATGAAAAACAGGATGTTAGATACCCTTCAACATACCATACTTCCTAACAACCATGAAGAACAGAATAGTGTGACTGAATAACAAAGCAACATGGATGGGCACCTTTCAGTTGTTAATCTGTCCAACCACACACTGACTACTGGTAAATTATGTGTACTTTCTGAGGGCCTCATTTTCTGCCCTACAAAACCACTGGACAGAATACAGTTTTGTGGTGAACTGGAGGAATACATCCATAGATTGAGACTTAAAGAATTTTTTCATGGCAGAGAAGAAATCACAGGCATAGAAGACATCACAAACAGTAACAATTCAATGGATAAGGGAAATAAATCATCTGATATTACCCCCCCCCCGCCAAGTGGGTGAAATAGGAAACTGCTCTACTATATTCATTGCTTTCACCAGAGAGTTACTTGTCAGATCATCAGTAGGCAAAAACAGGTCCATTACAACATCTCTCCATTGGAACGGAGGGCTATACAAACACTGAAATTGCACCACAACAATATCATAACAAAAGCTGATAAAGGCTCTGCAGTGGTGATAGTAAACAGAAAGGACTACTGTATATTATGAAGACAACAGATAGCTTACTGACCATACCTACTACAAAGAACTGGAAAGTGACCCTACTACAGCATACATAAAAGAACTGTGGGACTTAATTAGGTAATTTCCAAACCATGTCCAAGACAGACTAGCGGACCTCATCCCTGTTGAACCCTAGCCAGAGACATTCTACATGCTGCCTAAAATACATAAACCTGGAAATCCGGGGAGACCCATAGTCTCTGGCAATGGTACCCTGACTGAGGAGATCTCAGGATTTGTAGAAACCATTCTAATACTGCCAGTAATAGAAAGGGACAGTTACATTCAGGACACTAAACACTTCCTGTGTTAACATTCTGGTTATAAGGACTTATCACCTAATAAATACCAGTTTAGCCACAATGGATGTACCATCCCTCTACACTAATATTGTGCACATGGATGGCATTTCAGCCTGCCTCAAATACCTGCATGAGAAAGGATTGGGCCAAAACATCGACCCTGAAGTGGTGGGAAAACTTACTGAATTCATTCTGACACATAACAATTTCAGCTTCAATGGTAAACATTATGTTCAAACTATGGAAACAGCAGTGGGCACCGGGATGGCTCCACAATATGCTAATTTTCTTATGGTGAATTTGAAGGAGGACTTTTTAAGTCACTATACACACAAACCACTTGCTTAATTCTGCTACATTGACGTTTTGTTTATAATTTGGACAGATGGCGCTGACACACTCAAGGATTTTCATCAGGAACATAAAAATCTCCACCCAACCATAAAGCTTTCCCTTGAATATTCTGCCACCAGTGTTAATTTTCTGGACACCACTGTCACCATCAAGGATGGAACCTTACATACAACTTTATACAGGAAGCCAACGGATGGACAGAGATACTTACACAAGAATAGTAATCACCCAAGCCACACAAAGAAATCTGTTATGTATAGTCAAGCACTTTGGTATCACCGTAGCTGTTCAAATGAGGAAGACCGAGATACACATTTGACTATGTTGAAAAAAAAAATTTATTGTGCAGGGACACTCTTCCAGAGAAATTGACAGAGCAGTAGAGCATGCAACACAGGTGCCAAGAGAACAACTACTTCAGTATAAAGAAAGAACAACTACCAACAGAATACCCTTAGTAGTCACGTATCATCCTGACCGTGAACTTCTATGTAAGATTATTAAGGGCCTCCACCCAAGATTTAACGAGGATGAGACCCTAAATTGTATTTTTTAAAAACTATCACTACTATCTTTTAAAGAACCACCTGATTTAACCAACCTAATTGTTAGGAGTAAACTTGCACCAGAACAGAATAGCGGGACACTCAATGGTACACTAACCTCTAAACATCCCAGATGTAGGACTTGTGAACTCATTCCCACTTTGAATTGTGTGGTTACATCACACAACAGACAATTCAAGATACAGGGGAATTATACATGTGCATTACAGAATGTTGTTTATTCCATTCAGTGCAAGAGATGTCCACAAACAGGGTATGTTGGAGAGACAAGTCAACCTCTCTGCACTAGAATGAACTCGCATAGACATACTATTAATATGAAGATGGCTGACAAACAAGTGGGGCAACACTTCACTCAGAATGATCACTCCATCTCAGATATGTCAGTTATGGTCTTAAAATGACATTTCAAAAATACACAACACAGATGAACTTTTGAGATCAGACTTATTTTACTTCTCAGTATGGTAGCAGATGGCACGAACATTGATTTTGGTATGACACATTACTCTACTTAAACTTACACACACCTTTACTTCAAAGGATTGACATTTTTATGAGACTTCAGTGTGTTGTTTTTATTTTCTTAGAAAATGGGCTTTTATTTTCTGGGCTCTGATTGGTTGGTACCCATCCCAGGGAGGTACATAAACGTTCAGTAGATGCCCAGGAAATACAAAGAACCAGTCCATGTGCCCCTTTACCCATTCAGGTATTCTTGTGCCCACACTGCTTCCTCACTGGCCAAAAGTACCCCACAAAATTTGAAATTGCCACCACTGTTATAGACCACTTAGTGAGTGAGCAGCCCCCCCCCCCCAAGCACAACAACAGTCAAGGCATTTGCCTAATTTAACAGAAGTTAGGAGAAAAAAAGAAGGTCTTTAAAAAAAGGAAATCAGTTATGGTGTGTACCTGAGTGTTTTTCCCTCTCGTTAACTGGAAAGAAAGAGCGAGTCAGCCCCACCCGGCAGACAGGGATGCAAAACTGTCAAGCCATGAACTGCTCTGGTACCTACCAAAAAATAATTATAACTAAAGCAGCACACATAAAACATGTTTTGTTCTAAACAGAACAGCCACAATACACACTGTGATTTCCCTGACCCAACCCCACTGCTGGTTCGCTGTCCCACCTCACTGAATGTATTGACAACCACCAGACTTCATGGCCAGTCAGGCAATCACCCATTCATCTGCTCACTCTGTCAGAAACCATCCCACTCAACCATGCTTCAAAACTGACACTTTTGTTGCAGCTAAGCACTCCCACAACTTCTTTTTTCCACAAAATTAAAAGTACCTCCTTTCACATGCAGCTGCAGTACAACAGTCCATTGCCTGACTTTTGTGATGAACGTTGTGCCATTCTCGCTCCACCATTGAGCCGCTTGCTCCCCAATAACACTGGCCAACAAAATCCCATGCCAAATCTAATTTTTTTTTTGTGTTGTCCTCTTTTAAAAACAATGTCTAACACTATGGCTATGATGAAACTCCGTGTGTGTGTTGAGGGGGTTCTCAAAAGTTATCAACCCAAACTGAAAATAGAGAGACACAGTTAAAAAAAAGTGTCCAATAAACAGCAGCATCCTCTACTGGCAGTAACCAGTAAGTAACCAGTAAAGGGACTATTTTAGACAAGCTGCTGTTTTTGTTAATTTTTATTAATACTTTTACACCCTTTTTCATTATGAAATAATTTTTAAAAGAAAGCCCATTTTCTAAGAGCAATGATACCCTCCAGGGTGGGCGGTATGGGCAATACTGGACCTCCCAGGGGCTATAAGGCCCTCTGCCTGTGGTGTTCGGCCTCATTATGCCCCAGGGTGGTCTGGTATTGCCTCATACTGCCCAACCTGTTGGGTATTATTGCTTGCATAGTGTCCATTTTAACTGGTTATCTACATGTTGGTTTCTTCCTTAAAAACAGATGTGTGTGTGGGGAGGGGTAGGGGTATGGTGGGTTGTCTTGTGGTGTGTGTGTGTGTGTGTGTGTAGGAGGGGGTGGAGCAACTGTGTATGTGTGTTGGGGTAGGAGGATGGTATTTTTTTGTGGGGAGGGGGTTTGTGTGTGAAGGGAGGGAATGCAGAAATTAAGTGGGGGTTTGTGGTTGTGGCTATATTGAGGAAAGACTTATAGTCAGGTACGTGTGTTAGGGACTAGTTTCTCATTCATAGTGAATATATAAACTTTTTTCTACTAGTTATATTTTCCCTTGCCGGGGGCGGGGATTCCATTGGGTTTTGATTCATATCCCAAAGACTGTTACTGTACAGATAGCAATTTGATTATATTCTAACATATTATTAAACTCTGAACATTTTAGGATGCATGAACTCATTTTCTAGGGGTCCTTCAGAGATTTTTTTTTATTTGGCACTAATTCTGATAATTGATATCATCTTGTAAAAAATATTGTTACAGCCCTGAAGGTCTTAATGTTCATGGAGTCTGTTAACTGGTTAAGAGTATAGTTTGGAAAATGTCTCCAGATAGGTTTAATACTGTATAAAGTGTGAAACAGTTGTTCATACTAGGGAAGTTTTCTTTATACCCGCATATTTCCGTACATAGAAAATTTCTGGCTCATAGTTTTTTAACATACAATACTATCATATATTAACATACACTTTTATTTTTATTTATTTATTTATTGAATTATTTCACCAGGAAACATACACTGAGCAACTTAATGCTCATCTCATATACACTGAGCAACTTAATGCTCATCTCATATACACTGAGCAACTTAATGCTCGTCTCATGTGACGTCGTGGGGGAATGGGGAGAGGGGTGAACAGAGAGTACTTAGATACATACATAACAGATGGTGAATACATACATACATACAATTTCAAAACAGGTTCATGGCAATTGTGTACATAATAGGCTGATGCAACAGTTACTGTACTGGCAGTCATAGGAGCAGCATACCTAAAGAATCAGTACAGGGACAAAAGCATAGGACAATGCATACATTACAGGCAGTTCACTAGTGATGTAGATGAAGCAAGGGTGAACACGTAGGATCCAGTCACCTTTTTAAGATCTAGTCTACAGGGGTAGCATAAGTGCTGGTGAGGTGGGAGGGATGAGTATGAGGAGAGCGAGAAGGAAAGAAAAAATGAGAGGGAGACGGAGAGATAGGTATGCAAGGAGGGGGTCGGGAGCAGGTGCAGGTAGGTGTAAGGTAATTGTGCAGAGCAGAGGTAAGGGAATATAGGGAGAAGGAGTGGTGGATTTGTGGAGGGAGTGCATTCCACATTTTGGGCAAGTGGTAAGAGAAGGCTTTTTGGCCAGAGGAGGTAAATCAGCAGGGGACTGAGAGGGTACGAGTGTCAGCCTGGGATCTCAGGGAATAGAGGGAGTGGGTAAGGGTACCAAGATAGGAGGAGATATATGAAGTAAGAGATCCAAGCCAGAATTTAGAGGTGAACTTGGCACCATGTAGCGCACGCCGGGAGTGTAGGGTAAGCAGGTTGAGAGAGCGGTAGAGGTCACAATGATGGATGCGGGGAGGGGCATCAAGAGCAAAATGACAGAAGGAATTGAAGAGAGAGTCCAGTCTGGATAGGTGGGACTGTAGGGCAGCATTGTAGACTATGTCGCAGTAGTCAAATATGGGCATGATCATCTTCTGTACCAGCTCACGCCTGGCAGCGAGCGGAATGCAGCTGCGGTTTCTGTTAAGGGCCACAAGCTTAGGCCTTAGTTTTTGCAGAATGGCATCAATGTGAACAGAGAAGTCAAGCTGTCTGTCCAGCCAGATGCCAAGATACCTGAAAGAGGAGGAGTCCTCAACAGCAGTCCCATCAAGGGTGTGAAAGGTGGGGGGTGAGACTTAGCCTAGCGAGTCTCCGCCTTGTGCCAAAGTACATGGAGACTGTCTTCTTGGCATTTAGAAACAGTTGATGAGAACTAAACCAGAGTTGGACTTTAGTGAAGTCAGACTGGAGCCTGGTAGTGATATCAGTGACAGTATTGCCAGAGGTAAACAATACTGTATCATCAGCATACATGTGGATGCTGGATGCAATGCAAACCAGAAGGAAGGCATTCAAAAAGATGGAGAACAGAATGGGGCCTAGTACTGAGCCTTGGAGGACTCCAATGGTTATAGGCAGGGGGGTAGAGATAGCATCAGCTATTTTTACTGATTGCTACCTGCTGGACAGGTAGGCACTGAACCATCCTGTAGCAGAAGGGGATAGTCCAGCAGCTGAAAGGATGTGAAGGAGGAGGGGGTATTAAATCTAAAGGTCTTGTTTTGAATTTGAATGTATTCACATAACACACTCCTTCATTCATTATTTAAGATAGTGGGACTATCTGCTCTACTATGCATGTTATCTGGTTCTGTTGACATTTGACCTTGAAAGATTCCTCAATAGCAGCAGACTGGTAGAATCCAGTTTCTTCATTTCATTGTCTGTTGTTTTTTAAAAAAGGGATTTTAAACCAATGAGAATTCTTTCTGTTTTTTTATGTATGATCTGGGTGTTAATAGAATGTGATTCTCTAAACAATTGACATACACTTCTGAGGAAGGACTTGGTTGGTCCACAAACTTACTGTAGGTACTGTTTTCTTTTTGTAACATCCATGTTGGTTCAATAAAAGGTATTAAACCATTTGCTTCTGGATCTGCTCTCTCAAGACAGTCACTTTTGCCCTGCTCTTACATCCAGAAAATTTTTTCCTGAACAAGAAATTATTAAACAGAAGTAGCTGCCACTGTGCTGTTCAAGCTGCCCTCTCAGACAGTAGTTGTTAAGCACATTAGGCAAGTTGATACAACAGGCTAGGAGTGCTGTATGTAACGCGTTACTATTTAAAATATAAATCCATAGTTGAAAGGTACTGTCCAAGAGACTTCTGCGCTGCTGCATGTGACACCCAACAACACCTTTTTCTTGAATGTCCATATGTAATACAGTTTTGGACTTTGATGGGGAAATAGTGGGGCAACAATTGCTGGACAGCAATAACCTAAGAGGAACTTGTGCTGAGTATTTATGGCAGTAAATGGGATGTTTTTCAGGAAAACACACTATGGGTGTGCTTTGCAATCATAAAAAAATTAGTTGTGACAAGGTACATGTGGCCTGACAGTACACTAAATGTCATAAAAACCCTTGGATGTTTTAAGAATAGTTTGCTCTTCCATGTTTTGGATGTATGAACATAAATACAGAAACCATCCAAAGCCTGGCTTCTGACTCATTGGGGAGATTTTGGGTGGTGACAACACTGGGTCAGCTCTAAGTGATAAGGACTTGGGGTTCAATTTTCAAAGCCCCGAGAATGCTGCAAGCCTCTGGTCCACCAATTGATTGGCACATGGGGCTTGTGGCATTCTCCCAGCTGGTGATCAGGATTTTCAATCCTGAATGCCAAATGACATGAGTAAGATCTGCTTTTCCCTGGTCTAACTTGCACCATTTGGGGGCCCTGTTTTATGGGGCTTCCACCAGATCTTTGGTGCAAGCTGCCGTTACTTGAGGAAAGTGTCACAATTGCGCCCAATATATTAAAATTGGGTGCAGTTGCATCAAAGGAGTTTGGAGCAGCTGTGCCAAAACATAGATGTGACACAGGGCTTGGCACAAGCCTTGTGTCACCATTTGAAAATTGAGCCCCTTGTTTCTAATTTGTTGTTTCATTCCTTTCATCTGTGTATGTTTCTGAGTGTCATTCTGCATTTTTCTTGATGATATTTCCTTTGAACTACTTTGTACAGGTGTATTATTTTGATTGTAAATAATGCTGCTTGTCTTTTGGATTTCATTAATAAAAATTCCCCATCTTCTACAATAACTGCTATGGGATACTTAACTTCCACCTAGAGAACCACTGGATGTGAGCATAGTTTTTTTCTTTTTTTTGCAATTAAGTTTATTGAAATTTTTCTTAACAAATATTTAAATAATAAGAGTAAATTATACATTTTCGAATTCCACACAATATTAAAACAATAATACAAGAACAAAAAGAAAATTAAGGAATAACAAAAGGAAAATGTGGTAAACCAGAAGTATATACAATTGACAGGTAACTGTTTGGTTAGGCAAAAAAACAATGCGCAGATTTCAGATTGGGGGTCTTACAATATTGTGAATTAAGATACAGTATGGGTCCCAAATGTCATGACATTTATCAAGTCTGTCTATACTGATGTGAGTTAGCCTTTCATAACTAGCTTGCATAACAATTTCCTGAAGCTATTAAGCTGCGTTGGGTACTGTAGTACTTTTCCAGTGTCTAAGGATTACATGTCTCACCTCAGTAAATGCAACATTAATCCAACGTTTCTGATGGTTTGAAAGATTAGAAGTATCAGAGAAGAAACCCAGCACTTTTTATTTAGCCATGAGTGTAAAATCAACCTTTATAACATTCTTACAAACCAAATACACCTCTCTCCAAAATGGAGCCAATAAATCACATAGCCAAATTATGTGGGAAATGGAACCTTTATTCATAAGGCATCACCAATATAAGTTATTAGATAAAATGCATACATCTAGTAGCTTGCAAGGAGTATAACGCTGTCTATGTAGAATTTTGATTTAAACTAATCTGCCTTTGGATTCTATACAGGCCTTAAGGGTAATGTTCCAGCATTCATTCCATTCTTCTTGAGGGATCATTATTCCCAGTTCTTGTTCCCACTGGTGAATCAATAATTTAATAGGGTTGGATTCTGAGTTGGCAGTTATCTTATAAATAGTTTTGTAACCTTTAGTGGTATTTATAATTCTGTTGAAGACATGAGGAGCAGAAAGGGAAGTATTACCCTTGAGCTCTTTAGTAATAGTGTCTCTTAATTGAAGAAATCTGTAAAATTCTGTTCAAGGTAGATTATATTAATTGGAGAGTTGAGTAAAGGTAAGGAGAGAGGCAGAGGAGGGATCAAAGATATTACACAGATACTGAATATCCTTGTTCTTTCTAACTGGCTAATCAAGACAATTATTTTTGTATTGCCCCAAAGTGGACAGTGGGGAGATAAGGCTGGGTTCCAGCCCAGTCTATTAGAGGTGTCTTGCCATGAGTTATGTGTCTGTTTGAGTATTAGATATGAGCTGAGATTTTTAGGGAGACCTGAGATGAGATTTACTATGAGAAGAAAACCTCTTAATAAAGATTTTTCTATGAAGAACGATCCTGGAGCTTTCTCAATATTAGGCCACTTTAGTGTTCTAATACTTTGGGAAACCAAAAAAGTGGTGTGCCTTAATTTAAAATTGAGAAGGCCAAATCCACCTCTAACCTTATGTTGCTGGAGTTTAGACAGGGAGATGCATGCAGGTTTACCATCTCAGATGAAGCCCCTAAATGATGAGTAAATCTTTTTAAAAATAGTTGAATGCATCTGCACAGGGAGGTGCTGAAGGAGGGGGGTAGATTTTAGTGGCCAATATCATATTAACTGATTGAATATTTCTCCACAGAGACAGGTTCATATGCTTCCATCTATGAATGTCTTGATCTATCTTTTCTAGTAGTGAAGAGAAGTTTATTTGAATGACTCTATTAATGCCCCCAGCAGTGAAATACCTAGAAATTTTATACTATTTGATGGAATTTTAATTTGGTTATAACACAAATATTGGAATCTTTTTTGCTGGATAACCAAAGAACTTCTGACTTATCCACATTAATTCTGAAGCCTGAAAACCTAGAGAATCCAGGTATAACACCTAGTAGGGCAGGTATTGAGGTTACTGGATTCATTATGGGAAGTAAGAGGTCATCTGTATAAGCTAATATTTTATGCCTTTTACCCAGTGTAATGCCAGAGATATCTGTTGACACTGATTTTCATCAGATGGGGTTCTAGAGCAAGAAAAAATAAAAGAGGCAATAAAGGACAGCCTTGATGGGTACCTCTGAAAATTCAAAACGTGTCCGGGAGGTGGCCATTAACTTTAATCCATCTACAAAAATTATCACCCAGGTTAAATCCATTCAGCACATGCATGAGATAGTTCTAGGCTGTCAAATGCTTTTTTGGTGTCCAAAGAGAGGAAAAAAGTTTGTGATCATAGTTTATTAGAAACACATATCAGGTGCAAAACTTTCCTCCAGTGATCTGAACTGTGATGCCCTGAAATGAAACCAACTTGATCAGGGTTGACCAAATTTTGAATTACTTTGTTTAATCATTTAGCTAAGACCTTTGCCAATATCTTACAATCTACATTTATTAGTGAAATAGGGTGAGAGTTTTTGCAGAGGGTTGGATCCTTGTCCCATTTAGGGAGAACAGAGACAGAGCTATTTGTAAAGATGCAGGGAAGATACCCTGTAAATGAGCATGGGAAAATACCCTGTGCATAATTGAGGAGAGTTTCTGAATGGAGGCCTTATAAAACTCCTAAAAGAACCCATCTAATCCTGGGGCTTTACTAGATGACAAGGACATTGTGGCCTTTATTATTTCTTCCTGTGAGATAGGTTTGTTGATTGAAATATTATCTTCCTCCGAAATAGATATAAATGTTAAGTCCATAATGAAGCTTTCTAAAGCCGTGATATCAAATTAACTTCAGATTTATATAAAGTATCATAGTATCTACCCAAAACATCAGCAATTTATTTAGCTGTCATAACCATATTCCCTTTATCATTTTTTATAGCAGATATCTTAGCACTTTTTGAAATCTTATGGAGTTTATGGGCCAGCAATTTTCCCAGAGTTTCTCCTGCCTCCCAGTATTTTTATTTTAGTCTAAAAAGAGCATATGTTACTTTCTGGCCAAGGATGGCATGTATTGCAAACTTAAGACCTATTATCTCATGATGTAATTCAGAATTTATGGATGTAAGCATATTGATAGGGATGTTAGGAAATAAATGGCATGGTAATAAGGAAAACACAGGTTTATTGTTATTTTGTCATATAACCACTTTCTCACTTGCTGCAACTGTGATGTCTGAAAATCCTACAGCAAGTTCCACTAAAATAGACACTACTGTAATTCAAAAGAAACAGGATCTAGAGGCAGTGTGTGGAAAAATAATTCAGTACATTTCTTTTTTCAGGCTGTAAGTAGTTATAGCCCAGCTTCTGAAAAATTAGATTCTATAGTAGCAGTAGTGCCACTAAAGTTAGGATTGGTTATTTTAATGTTAAACGGCAATTTTCAGCTGCATATGTAGTAGTAGTAGTATTAGTAGTAAAACCATTTATTTTTATACAGGAAAGGATTTCATGTCATAAGGGTTAGAATTACCCTGTTTTCAAGACAGTCCTGTTTCAGATATTACACCTATACATAAAACAATACATAGAACATCATACATAACATCACTACAATATACATTAAACACACATTTTTGAATTAAATTTACATTTTAACATCACAAGTTCATACAAATTATCAACAGAATTGCTATTTTGTTTTCATGTACCGATCTAGTTAGTACTCATATAGTATGGGAGCAGGACATTACAGTAGTGGAAATGTAATGTGTTGGGTATTTTGTGAGATATTTATGGAGCAGTTTTAACCAGGCCATACTATTTCTTGCCTGTAAGGTGTACCACTTTATGTCTTTCAAAAATTTACAATGATGCGTGTGGAAACTACTTCCTAATATAAACCTTGCTAATCTATAATAAAGCTTGTCTAATTTTACCAACATGCTTTTATTTGTCACCCTATAAATTATATTATCATACTATAATGTTGGCATAACCTGCTGTTCGATCAAAGTCCTGTGGATCTTTATATCCAGACACCTTGAGGTATGTCTCAAGGCCCCAAAATTTTTACTTGTTGTTCTTATCAAATTTGAAACATGCTGTGCAAATTTTAGTTCAGCATCAAATAGTATGCCCAGGCAGCAATATTCTATTACTTGCTCTAATCTTGTACCTCTCAAGGTGGTTGTATTTAATATTGATTCTTTTTTAGTCCCAAAATAAGAACTTTAGTTTCCCTTGTATTCATATGTAGCCTCATTGACAGTTCTTGACAGAATTTCTCAGAATATTTTGAAAGCATGTATTTCAGCATAGGAACTCTTGATCTGCCAATTTTAGGGAAATATGGTTCTGTGTTTTTTGGCTAGAAGTGATGAAAAACTGTTACAAATGTGAAAACTGGCTGTGATAAGGGCAATTCACATGCCACTACTGTATCTCTCACATGCACAGAAAAAACAATAGCATGTTCACTGCCCTTATCAAGACATAAAGAAAATATTGAAGCTAATATATATCTATTCATAAGACCAGTGATCGAAAGCCAGTCCCTGCTGCTGGTAGTGATGCTGCCACTGTGTCTCCCTCTCCCTCTCCCACTCCCTTCTTATACTGTGCTCACCCAGTCTGCCTATTTGAGCTTGTAAGTTCCCTTTATGTTTTTATAGAAGTCTATTACCCATTACCCCTGACCTCCAGAATTTAGTTATGTAAGCTTTCAGGCTACACAGAGCCCTTCATCAGGTGTAGTAGCCAGTTTCTACAGAAAACAAGCTTATTTACTTTGGACAGAACAACCTACTGTTAAGTAAACTTTTACACATGGATATAACAGGCTTTTTTTCATAAGTATACAGAGACAAAAAACAGTCTTTGAGATACCAGGTGACTGTAAATCAGATTGGTGATGCAGACTCATCTCCTGAAATGGAATATGACAGCAGGAGGCCTACACATTGTAAAATGTTAATATTCAGAATCTCCCTAAATACTATGCGTGTGTGTTAGTGTGTGTGTGTGTGTGTGTGTGTGTGTGTGTGTGTGTGTGAGAGAGAGACAGAGACTACAATATAAATAAAATCAGTATAGTTAGGATTGCCTGACAGGACAGATTCTATGTTAAATCCCTAACATTCTATCTTAATAGCTTTGGCAGCATTCAACAAAATTCCCTCCAACTTGGCATGCATTGTCTAGGAGGCAAGATTTAAACATGTGGAAAGTTTTGTGATGGCAGCTTGTGCAGTTTCTGAGATGCACATATGTCATTTTCCTGTAGACATCTAATGTTTTTCCTGTACGTACTATGGGTTTTTGGGTTTGCTGTCATCTACAGCATAGACAGCATGAAATGTTTTCCCAAATCTTTTATGGTAGAAATGGGCTATGCCAAGGTAGTGCCTTTGAAAGGTTTAGTGAAAAAAGTATTAAATTGTCCCAGAGTTATAAGGATCTAAAGTTGTGTTTTTTAGCTGTTTTGAGCATGCTCACTAGGGTTTGTAGGATAACCTTCTGATACAGCAAGAAATATTCCATGTCCTCAGACTGTTTTTGGTTTCTCACCATTTGCTTCACACAACATGAAAACATTTATTTGTGTCATGACAGTGGCCATCTTGTTCTTCTTCCAAATTAGAAAACATCAAAAATACATAAAGATTGTATATTTAAAAAACAAACAAACAAACACCCAAACCTAGTTAAACGGGAGCTGTTTAGCTAGATTCTGGTGTTTGTTGTTTAAGAAACTCCAGAAATACCTTTTCTGGGCACTCTAAAATCCAGGGTGCCCAGCTTAGTGTGAGGAGCCATTCACCCACATTCTCCATGATCAGTGGAACTTTCTTGACTTGTGAAGCCACAGCAGGAATTGTGCTGCCAGCTTCAGTTTAAACAGTGAGTCAGCGATGGTGATGGTGCTTTTTCTCCCACTCTTCTCTGTGCAGTATCATCAACCAGCAGATAGTTGGTTCTTTGACTCAGAGCAGTCAACCCATCCTGTCAGGAGTTCAAGTATGAAGCACAACAGTTTTGCAGTGATCCAAGTTTTCATTTGCAGTTATTTAGAAAATGTCTAGCTGCTGTGTAGACAGAATGTGATGTCAGTATACTTGATAAGTATTTGCAGAGCACCAATATTTTTACAGAACAGCTCAGGTAGGCATTGTGTTGCAATAAACACTGAATCATTATTTCCTGACATTATGTATTTACACACAAATTCTGTGGATCCCTGAGCTGGGAGAATGCTCTGTAGGGGAAGCAAACCTTCACATATAGGTTGGGCTCTCTGGTGTTTTGAATGAATTTTGAATTTTGGGCTGGCAGTATAACCGGAGAGGTAAGAGGAATGAGGTGAGAACGAGCTTGGTACATCCAGAAGACTAGACCTGAATTTGACTCTCACAACCTCCACTTGCATACTGTGTGACTCTGAGCAAGTCATTTAACCACCCAGTGCTCCCAGGCCGCTCCTGAAAACAGGCACTTGTGCTTAGTGGGCTTTACCCAGTTACCAAAGACAAAAATAAAATAAATAAATGATATAGGACCTGACACTAGAAAAGCTGTTTGTTGCTGAACAGTACAGAGGGGTTAAAATATACAGATCACAGCTTATGCAATGACTCCTGAACTGACACTGATCAGTCCTGGAGTCATAGCACCGGCAGTACTGAAACATCCCAACAGCAGTGTGGAAAGTACACTGCTGTGTGCAATATTTCTGGGAGCAATGTTAGCAGTAATGTGCATCTGCTCTTAGTCATGGACCACTTGAACTGTTTTTTTTTAAGCAAACTTGAACTTTACAACCTGGTTGTAAATTAAATTGAGTACCAGAGCAGTGAGGGAGAGGGGGAACACCACCTTGTGTTATCTGAGGTTAAGATCCCTTTAGTGCAGGAGACATAGTTCATACAATTAAGGTTCATGCTAAGGATGGTAGAGAAGACAGGAGACAGCTTGCCCAATGATGCTCTTGAAGAAGCCTTATTGAGTGTAATAACTAAGTTTCCCTCCTGTTAAAATATACTCATCAAGTTTTTGTTTAAACTCTTTTTTTTTGTTTTACTAATAACTATGTCAGTGGGCAATTGGTTCCATAGATTGGTTATTCTCAACGTGAAGAAGTATTTTCATTTTTCTGTTTTAAATTTTTTCCCTACAATCTGCAAAGGATGACCGCTGATTTCTTTGTCTGATCTTTTAAAGTCTATGCCTATCTCTGATAGGAGATAAGGGTAATTTATTATATCAAGCAAGCATTAATACCCAACAGGGTGGGAAGTATTGTGAAATACTGGACCACTCGGGGGTGTAATAAGGCCCAATGCTGCAAGCGGAGGCCCTTATAGCTCCTGGAAGGTCAAGTATTGCCCATACCACCCACCCTGGAGGGCATTATCATGCTTAGAAAATGGGCAACTGTATTACATATGTTTAAAAAAATAATAATGTTTATATTTAAATGTTAAGACTCTTAGCTGTTTCAGTTATTTTGTGATAAAATAGTTACTCTGCCTGCATTAAAATGCTGTTTTTTGTTTTTGAGTAAGAGACCTTAGTCCTACTGGAGTCTCTGTAGTTTTCAGTTTGGAGCTGGTTGCCATGGTTACTCCCCCTACACACACACACACACACAGCTTAAATATTGCTTATGTTTAACCTTTTTTTAATCACTTATTTTATTCAGGTATTTTTTTGTTTGTTTATTTTCCCCATAGGTTACATACATATTTTGATCATGATCTACTAGAACTGAAAATGAGCTTCAGCCCAGTTTGATATAAAAGTGGAGACCCACGAGTGTCTAGCACTAACTTAAGGGCAAGTCAGATAACACCAAGCATTGTTTTTAACTATTCTGAATTCTGTTGGGTGTTGTCACAGTACCAGGATAAAGGAAAAAAAATGTTTGTGGTTATGTCACTCCAGAGTTGTCTGGGACTTGGCAGGCAGCAATACAGTGGTATGTGTAGGATGCAAGTCTGGAAAGCAGTGGGGCTGAAATGGGGGAATAGCGTGAGTTGCCTAGAAGAGCTGCTTAAAACTTGATGTTTTTTTTTAAAATAGGTGTGAATTGTTTTTTTTCCCTGAGAAAATGGGAGTGGAGTTCAGTTGGTGACAGGGTTTTTGTGCATGTCTGTGCGTAGGGCTACAAAGAATGGCTTTTAACTTGGCATTTGCTTTTTTACAAAGCAGACTAGGTTACGTTTTTCTGAGAAAATGGGAGTGGAGTGCAGTTGATGACAGGGTTTCTGTGCATGTCTCTGTGTAGGACTGTAAATAATCTCTTTTTACTTGGCTTTTTTTTTTAATTCAAGAAAAACTTAAAAACAATTCAAGGAAATATGAAGTTGTAGACAGTGTTGGGGGCAGTTTCTCTCACTAAGTGAGAGGAAAAAATGGCTGCAATTTGAAATGCTAATTAGTGTTTTAGCCAATTAGGAAACAGGGTGGATACTAAAATACATAATGGGTAAAGGGGTAGTATGGGCTGGTACTTTTAATTTCCTGGGCATCTATTTAAAATTAATGTACCCCCTTTGCAAGGGTACTAGCCAATCAGATGCCAGGAAATAAAAAGCCCATTTTCTAAACATCAATAACAAGTCTCTTCATAATCTTCTGGTTTCCAGTGAAATAAGATTTAGGCATTTCAGATGATCTTCGTATGTTTTATTATTTAAATCATAAATATTTTTTGTGAACCTTCTTGGTACTTTTTCAAGATTGGTACATTCTTCTTTTTTATGTGAGCACCACAGTCTGGATATATATTCTAAATGAGGCCAAATGTATGCCTTGTACAATGGCATTAATACATTTGCATCCCAGAAGACAATATTTAAGAAATAACATAAGAAGATAAGAAAGTAACCAGCAGAAGGAGACCACATGGTCTGTCTTGTCTGCTTGAATTGTTACAGGGTCCTAGTTTTACCTTTACACAAGTGCCCCTTTTTATGTCCCATATAACCTGTTCAATTTTATTGATGGCATCATTTACCTGACATGTGTTACCAAAATCTTGTGAGATTGTGATACCGGTTCCACCATGTCAGTTCAACACCCATATGGGCGACTAACAGTACAGTGACATGAAAATGCTGACAGCAGCCATACCATGCGGCAATTGTACCACCCCCACTGCCATTGTGCCCAAGGCACTGGGGTACATCCTGGCTGTTTGCAGGGGCTTTGCCCCCACCCCACCCGCACCATGTGGGGCAAAGCCCCCTGCACCCACCAGAAAATAATATAATCACCTTCAGGTCAGAGGTGTAGTGGGGAATGAGCACAACACCCCTGGGGCAGCAACAATGGTAGGCGCTGCAAAATCCAGACTATCAGAATAACCATCGCATGGGTTGCAGTGCCCACATTGCTGTCGCTGTTATGGTTTTGCAGCACTGATGGCACACCATGCTATCTAGATATTGTTTATTGTTAGTGGTACAAAGTACTTCTCCATTTAACACATAGGTATTCATTGTGTTTCTCTTACTGAGGTGCATAACCCTTATACTTTTCCATGTTCAGTTTCATTCCTCACCTATTTACCCATCTAGAAATCTGATCAAGGTCACACTGAAGGTCTTGAATATCTGATTATGTATTACAAGCCCCCCCCCAACTTTGCGTCATCTGCATAATTGACTGTCAGTGTCCAGCTAAATATGTTTTTTGTCATACTGGTGATAAACACCAGAAACAATGAAGGTCCTAAGACAGAACTCTGCAGGACTCCACATGTAACCCTACCAATCTTAAACAGATGTCCATTAATCATCAGTGTCTGAGATCTATCTCTCAACCACTCACTGATCCAATTGGTTACAGAATTGTTAACATTGTACTTTATAAGTTTCTCTATGAGATCCCAATGTGGCATTAGATCAAATGCCTCACTTAAATCAAGATATACAACATCGCACAGGATTTTTCTGTCCAATAAATCGCTAATATTTTCATAAAAACAGATAAAGTTAGTAATGCTACTTCTACCCTGTCTGAAAACATGTTGTTCATAGTCGAGGTCATTAGTTTCCTCAGATATGATGTCCTTTATCAAATTCTCAAGGATCTTACATTCTGCTGAAGTAAGGATAATAATATGTAATTTTTATAATCTTGCTGTGTGACTTTTTTATGGATGCAGTACCACATGAATGGTTTTCCATACCTTTGGTATGATACCCTTATTAATTAAGTCTTTGAACAGAATTTTTAATAAATATGACAAATGATTGGACATCATATATAGCATTTGACCTGAAATATTATCCAGTCCCGGGATAGTTTTGTATTTTTGTTCGAGTATTTTATTTTTGATATTATCTTTTGAAAATGTGATTTTGTTACAGGGTAACAATTTTCCTGAAAGATTACTTGTATTATGTGGACCAAACACATCACAGAACTGTTTATTCAGTAATTCAGTCTTTTCTGTGTTGTCATATAGCAGAGTGCTGTTGTTCAATATTGGTCCTACTTTACTTGGGGATTTTTAAGGAGTTAATATAAGTTTTGCTATCATTGTTTTTAGTGTTAAGGGCTAATTTCTGTTCAGTTTCTCTTTTTTGCTTCATTGATTTCCCTTTTGCACCTTTTTTGTATTAAAGTAAAAGTTTTCCATGAGGCTGTGCTTTTTTTTAAATGAAGGTAAACCTTGTATAGTTTTTTTTTCCATTTTATTTAGTAACTTTTAAATTTTTTTATTAAACCACCTTGATCTCAATTTGTTCTAGTATTTCTGAATCTTAAAAATGCACTTATTCCTTAAGTCTAAACTTTTATTTTTAATGAAAAATCAAATATTTTCTGTGGAGTTATTTTTGGCACATGGTCATACAGTCACAAACAAAAAGCATGCAACAATGTCCCATGCTGTAAATACAGTGGAAACATTGTCAGTGCTCGACCATATCACCAAAAGTAAATATGGGAGAACAACTTCAGAAAATCTTTATTTTTTGAGGGGGGCTTCACAACCTGCACACCTCGTTATGGGGGGCTGTACCCCTGAACCTCCCCAATTTATATAATCATCTCTGGGGAGGTACAACACAGGGATGGGGAGAAACACAGTTGTGGGGGGAAGCTATTGCACAAAGTGAGAAAAAAAAACAGCCAAACTCTCCATTGATTTCAAACAGTGATTCAAGACCCGATCCACAGATGCAGCACTTTCCTTGCTACCAGTGACTCATCTCTGTGAGCCATGGCAGCTGCTCAGTGCACCACCCTCCCAGCAGAGCTGTAATTCTCTGCATCACTGCCTATTGTTTCTTGTGGATTTTACTTGGTAGAAGGTTATTTCCTTTTTTTCTTACTACTTCTAAGAGGCTAGCAAGGTATTGTTTTGAGGCTGTTGGAATTTTGAAAACTGTTTTGGTGGCTATAAGTGGACTCATTTGTTTGATGTTTCACTGTGTAGCAGGCTGCATTTGTAGAGGTCTATTTCTTCTGATTTAAAACCTATTTGGTGTGATTTAACTGGGGCTGTTTCTTTGAAGCATAGACCTATATTTTCTAATTTCAAGCCTATTTTGATGTGTTGTTGGTGAAGCTGTTTGAATTGGAGACCTGGTTCTTTTGGTAGCAAACCTATTTTGCATTGCTATTGTATTGTGGAAAGGAGGAGTAGGAGTTTGAAGAAGGTTGTGCAATAGCTACTTAAAGTCTCTTTTTGAATGTGGATAGGAAGGTTAGGAATATAAAAAGCAGTTGCTCAATCTATCTAAATGTGTACAACAAAGGAGTAAGGGAAATTAAGAAAATAATGTTTTGCACTGATGGGGGGAGAGGGTAGACTTGGGGGAGTGTTTGGTATCCTGCATCTGGAAGGGTGGGGGGTCGCTGGCGGGCAATGACAACAATGGGTAGGGTGGTAGGCTGCAACAACTGTGGTGCACCAATCTTTCTAAAAATTGCCTGGAGTGTGGGAGGATGTTTAGTGTGCAACCACATGGATAAACTTAGAAAGGAGATTGAGGGTCTGCAGGAGGAACTAAGACAGACAAGGCAGACTGGGGGTGGGCTTAGCCCAATACTGGAGGGAGGAAGAATGGGAGATGAGGGAGGGTGATTTAAGCCAACAGTGGTGAGGAGAAGGTCAGAAGAAGGGAAGCAGGGACAAGGGGGCCCAGGCCAGGAAGAACGATTGCCGGGAAAACCAGGTCAGGAGACAAAAGACAAATGGAAGGAGGAGATAGGGACTTGTGAGGGGAGGCCACTGCTAGAGAGGAAGAAGGTGGAGGAGGGAAATGATGAAATTAGAGGAGTAATTGATAAATGCCTGGACCAAACTGGAGTGGGGGGAAGTTCTGCTGGGAGAATTGCAACAGGGGCAAAAGGGGGAAATAATGTGCAGGAGGAAGAAAAGGAGCCGGAAACGATAGAGGAAGATGAATGGAAACAAGCAGGGAGTAAGAGTGGTGGAATCTTAGTGCTGGGGGACTCAATACTAAGAGGAGTCAGGTGGGGTAGCAAGGGGGGAGGCATAGTCGCATTTGGGTGGAGGCCATGCCAGGAATGACAGTGGAAAGGGTGGGACAATCTGTTCTGAAATATGCTAGAAGGGGTAGGGACATTTAATTATACATCTTGGGATGAACGACCTGGCCGACAAGACAGTAGATATAGTCCAGAGTAGGTTTGAGGAACTAGGACAATTATGTGAGGGGGCAGAAAAGTCAGTAACTTTTTTGGAGATACTTCCAGTGCCCAAGGCAAGCACAACAAGAAAGCTGAGAATAGAGGAATTTAATGGATGGCTAAGAACCTGGTGTTGTGCTAAATGGTATGGGCTGTTGGGGGGTGGGGAAGGACCTGGGAGGACAGTAGTCTCTATGCCAAGGACAGACTACACTTGAGTGAGGAGGAAAGAAAGTGTCAAAACAGAGGATGGAGGAGTACATAGAGGAAGTAGGAATTTAAACTAGGAGCGGGGTGGCAATTGGGCAAGAGACATGCAGAGACCATAGGTTGGGAAACATATGAGCTACTCTCATAACAGTGACAAAGGACAAATGGCAAGTACTATTGGTGATGCTAGTAAAGGAGGGCAGGACGGGGGAAGGGTGGAAGGTGGTTACCCTTAATGCTAGGAGCCTTGGGTGGAAAACTGCAGAGTTACAGGTGCTCATGGCAGAGGGAGAGGTGGACATTGCAGCCATCACAGAAACATGGGCCACCCAATACAATGACTGGGACCTGTGTGTACCAGAGTACAGGTTATTTCGGAGGGACAGGGTGATTGGGAAAGGAGGGGGTGTGGCACTATATGTGAAGGAAGGACTGAAGTGTGTAACGGAGGAAGGTGAGGAGGGTAGTACGGAGTCACTTTGGATGCAAATCCAGGATTCCAAGAATAGGATTCTTAGAATGGGAGTGGTGTACAGGCCGCCATCTCAGACAGAGGAGTTAGACAGGGAACTAGCAGGACAGATCAGGAGGACCAGCAAGAAGGGTAGTGTGGTGATTGTGGGGGACTTCAACATGCCAGGAGTGGACTGGAGTACCCCAACAACCAGGAATAGAAGGGAACAGGTACTGCTGGATGCCTTCCAGGACAGCTTCCTTCTGCAAATGGTCAGTAAACCAACCAGGTTAGGGAATACCCTTGACCTTGTGCTGGCAAATGGGGACTTTGTGAGAGCACTTACAGTGGAGGAACCGCTGTCAGGGAGTGACCACCACTCAGTATGGCTCACATTGGATATGGGCAAGGAAGGAGTGGAATATGGCACAAGAGTGCTGGACTTCAGGAGGGGCGACTTTGGGAGGATGGGGGAAGTGGTAAAAGGGTACCTGTCCAGAATTCAATCTAGTAGGTACACTAACCAGAGGTGGGAGCTCATAAAGCTGGGGATAGTGGAGTCAACCAAAACCTGCTGCAAGGCCCAGAGCAAGAAGGCTAGGGCTAAGAAATCGAGCTGGTTGAGCAAGGAGGTCATGGAAAAGGTAAGGAGGAAAAGAGCTGCTTTTAGGAAGTACAAGAAAACAGGGAGGAGGAGGACAGGGAGGAGTACTTGACGGAATCGAAGGAGGTGACAAGGGCAGTAAGGGGAGCCAAGGCATCTACGGAACTCAGGCTGGCACAAGGCATTAAGAAGGGGAGAAGGACTTCTTTAGGTAAATCAGGAGAAAAGGAGCTGTAAGGACCACATGGTAAGGATTAGAAAGGAGGGGTTGGGTGGAAGTAGGGTGCGATAAGGCAGAAGCACTAAATGAGTACTTCTGCTCAGTATTTACTAAAGAGAAGTGGGGTGACACCCAAGGGGAGAAATGGCATAAATGGGAGGAGTGTGACAGATGGGGAAATCATAGAGGGCAGAGTTCAGGAGGGTTTGAAGGCACTGAGGGTGGATAAGGCACCAGGCCCAGATGGCATCCACCCCAGGGTACTGAAGGAGCTGGCAGAGGTCCTTGCAGGACCTTTGGCAGACCTATTTAATGTCTCACTACATTCGGAGGGTGTACCTCAGGACTGAAGGATGGCTCATATGGTGCCCCTCCACAAGAGTGGCCCCAAGGATAAATCGGGAAACTTCAGACCAGTGAGCCTCACCTCTATCGTGGGTAAGCTAATGGAGACTATCCTGAAGGAGAGGTTGGTGGCCCTCCTAGAGGCCAAAGGATTATAGGACAGCAGACAGCATGGCTTCATACGGGGCAGATCCTGCCAAATCAACCTGGTGGAGTTCCATGACTGGGTAACTAGGCAACTGGACAGGAGTCATGCAGTGGATGTCCTGTATCTGGACTTCAGTAAGGCATTTGACTTGACACCAGATGGAAGGCTGGGAAGTAAGTTAGTACGCACAGGGGCAGGTCAAAGCTGGTGAGATGGGTAGGGAGCTGGCTTCAGGGAAGGCAACAGAGGGTGGTGGTGGGTTGGGAGCTCTCACACCCAAGGGTAGTGACGAGTGGTGTTCCACAGGGCTCGGTGTTGGGACCAGTGTTGTTTGGGATATTCATTGCAGACATATTATTGGACATCAAGAGCAAGATCAGTCTGTTTGCTGATACCAAGGTAGGAGCAGTGGTGAATGAACTAGGGGGATGGCAGGGGTTGCAGGATGATCTGGCAAAGCTTGAAACCTGGTCAGACATCTGGCAACTGGGGTTTAATGCCAAAAGTGCAAGGTGCTGCATTTTGGGATGAAGAACCCAAGGAGGAGTTACCAGTAGGGGGAGTGCAGCTAGCCCAGACAGAGGAGGAGAAGGATCTGGGGGTGCTCATTACAGGGTCAATGAACAACTCCGGCACAATGTAGAAAGGCAGCTGCAAAGGCCAACAAAATGCTGGGTTGTATTACAAGGGGTATATCCTCGAGGAAGGAAGAGGTGATTCTGCCACTGTATAGGTCATTAGTTAAACCGCACCTGGAGTACAGCGTGCAGTACTGGTGCCCGTATCTGAAGAGGGACATTAAGTTACTG
This sequence comes from Neoceratodus forsteri, assembly GCA_016271365.2. Taxonomy (NCBI): domain Eukaryota; kingdom Metazoa; phylum Chordata; order Ceratodontiformes; family Ceratodontidae; genus Neoceratodus; species Neoceratodus forsteri. The sequence continues at coordinate 363,104,880 of CM057458.1, forward strand.
AAGGGGGTGCAGCACAGGGTGACAAAGATGATCAAGGGGCTGGGGGACTTATCATACGAGAGGAGGCTAAGGGAGTTGAACATGTACTCACTGGAGCAGAGGAGGGACATGGGGAACATGATTGAAACCTTTAAGTACATGAAAGGAATAAACAAGACAGGTACTGAGGGGCTGTTCAAAGTAAGGGACGGGAGGGAAACCAGGGGCCATGATATGAGACTGGAGGGAGGAAGGTTCAGGAGGGAGATGAGGAGACGCTTTTTTACAGAGAGGGTGGTGGCTGGGTGGAATGCGTTACCTGCAGAAGTGGTATCCAGTAGAACAGTGGACTGCTTCGAAAGGGGATGGGACAGGACAAGGGGGAGGGTCAATGAAGGGGAAGAGTGGAAGGGAGGGGCAGCTGCAGAATGAGGTGTGCTAGCTGCACATTCGAGCCGACTTGATAGACCTCTAGGCCTTTATCTGCTGGCAAATTTTGTATGTTCGTATGTTTTGTATTCAGCCAAGAGCAACAGGATGCAAAACTATGCTTGCAACATTTCATCCTTTCTCGGTTCTGTACCCTGTCGCTATATCCCCCCACTCTGTGTGTGGTGCACGGTTTTGATTACGCCGTTCTATATATGGCATATTGACCCGGTACCTTTATTTTCCATCTCACTATCTATATAACATACAGACATAATAACACATAATCACCTTCACAAGTTACAATTAAGTAAAACAGTTACAGGCCTTCTGAGTAGATATAAGATAATGTTTCAATACTGAGACAGATGACGGATTGCTATGAAGTAATCTAAATTCAGAAGGAAGTTTGTTCCAATACATAGGAAAAATTGACTAAAAAAAGTACAAAGATCTTTTTGTTTTGGTACAAGGTACCAGTGATTCCTGTAGATGAGAATTCTCAAAGAGGGATCAATTTTTCTAAAAGAAGCCTGTTACTTAAAAACTTTGGGACAAGACCCAAGCCACACCTATAAGAAAAAATACTTTTGTTTAATTCCTGCCCGTTTGTTAGAGAAGTACAGCCAAGCCACTGATACAATTCACAATGATGAACATTCTTAGGGCATTTCAGAATTAGCCTAGCTAAGTGGTTACATAATACATCTAATTTGTGACGTCAATCCCTAGAGGCATTAACATATAAAATATCAGCATAATCAATCAAAGGCAAAACCTGGACCTGGACTATAGTTTTTAAGATTTCTGGATTCAAAAATCTCAATTTCTCTATAAGAAACCCACCCGCTTACCGACTTGTGTAATTTTCTTGTCCACATGTTTATTTCTCACTTGTAATGACTGAACATAGGCTGCTAATGTTTCTAGGCCTACTCTAAATTGTTGTATTATGACTTGTTGTTGTTGTTTAAATTACCAGGTCCATCTTGTAAATAAGCCCTGCTCACTGGTGTTCTGCCTGGCTTAACAAAGAGATTGATTGATTGATTAAGTCCCAGTACCAGTTTGTTCCAGCCAGTAACTCAACTATTTGTATGTATCAACACACTCCAAATCAGTTCTAGTGTCATCCAAAACTATTAACTTCTCACTTAATTTCAGTTTAGAAGCAGGCTCAAACATCATAGATTTAGTTTTAATAGTATTCAGTTTCAACTTAGAACCTTTACAAAACACTTGGAGTTCATTGAAGCTTCTCTGGAGTGCTTTCTGTGTCACAGATACTGAAGAGTATGAAGTATAGCTTATTGTGTCATCAGTATATAGATGGCAGGTAGAGCCCCACACACTATTACCTAGATCTTTTAAGTAAATTAAGAATAGAAGGGGACCAACGACAGAACCCTGTGGCACCCCTCTAACCACAGGTAGTGAGGTAGGCTCGGCACCATCTATAGCTGTAACTTGAAATCTGTGACTTACATATTAACAAAACCAGATTAGTACCTCCCTGCTTAAACCCACTTCATAAAGTCTTTGTAATAGTAATTGGTGGTCAACCATCTCAAAGGCCTTGGAGAGATCAACCAGTATTGCTCCAGTCAAACACTGGGTATCATTTGCCATACTGATGTTATCCAAGACCCTCAGCATGGAGATCACCGTTCCATGAAGTTTACAGAATCCAGATTGATATTAAACAAAAAGATTCTGTTCTTGAAAATAATCCACACGTTGCCTAGCTAACAATCTTTCTAATACCTTACTTATGATAGGAAGTAAAGAAATAATTGTAGTTGGATAAGTGACCAGGGCTACCCCCATTAAATATTGGGGCAACCCTGGCCAGTTTACAAGCCTGAGGAAGATAGCCAAAGGAGATAGATAGATTAAATAAGTATGTAAGAGGACTAGCTCTCTGGAAAGGATACTAATAGGATGTTTCCCTTCTTACTTACTTTAAATTAGAGAGTGTAAAGAACTGTTCAAAATGTAGACCAAGGCCTTTTGCCCCAAATTTGTTTAGATGAAACACATCCCTTGAGAAGAATTTGTTTTTATTTCTAAAAGTCCAGAGAAGACCAGAGAAGGGCAACCAAAATGGTGCAGGGACTGCTTCAGAAAACATATGAGGACAGATTAACAGAGCTCAATATGTATACCCTCGAGCAAAGGAGGGAGAGAGGTGATATGGTTGAAACATTCAAACACCTTAAGGGCATTAACAAGGTGAAAGAGTCTAACATGTTTCAATATAAGAAAAATAGCAGGACAAGAGGACACAGCATGAGATTAGAGGGAGGCCGATTAAGGGGTAATGTGAGGAAGTTCTTTTTCACAGAAAGGGTGGTGAATGCATGGAATGGCCTACCTTAGGAAGTGGTGGATATGAATACAGTGCAGGGCTTCAAACAGGCATGGGATAGGCATAAGGGAGCAATACAGATGAATATGAGTAGATAGGCCATTGACAGAGCAAAGGCCTATGGCACATTCATAAGGCAGAAAAATAAATGGGCAGACTGGATGGGTCTTGCGGTCCTTATCTGCTGTCAACTTCTATGTTTCTATGTAGACAGTTCCAGTGTTTAATTAACTCAATTTTTTGTTGTTGCACTAATTTGCAAACCTACAATTAATTCTATTAAAAGTAAGTTTTTTTCCAAATGAGCTTTAAAGGATAGGTTGAGTTCCTGATATTGCAACTTTGCATCCTCTGTTTTGTAATTTCAGTCCTAAGTTTACATGGTCACAGCAGACATCATTCCATGCCTTTTTCCAATATCATTACTATCCACATGTAGAATGATGGAAGAATTTAGTGAGATATTTAATTTGTTAACCTTCTTGTCGATATCAGCAATTTTAGCCCCTGGTAAGCACATAACTAAAGTGTTTAATTTATAATTTCTGCAAACACAACTGTCTATAAGCCTTATAAAAGTGTCTCTTATTACAATTTTCTGTGGTGGAGCAGACTTATTGTTACTAGAAATAAAGTTAACTGAATTTGATTCCACAGCCAGTGGGGTAGGCAAAGGGTTAGTCTCAGGTTCTGTTTCAATATCTACAGGTGCATAACTATTATGTAGATAAATAGGATTCTCTCCAGCTACTAATGCTCTTCTACCCTTTTTTAGTTGTCTTTGGGTTACTAGGCTTCAGACATTTGCTTTCCCATGACAACTTCTTTTTACTTTGTTTTCATTGGGCAAGGGCTAACAAGCACATTGTCACGTACTCGAGTGTGTTTTTTATTTTCCTCCGGTCCTTTACTAGTTACTAGTTTCTTGGCTTTGATGCAGTTGACAAACCTCTCTATCTTGTTAATTTTAAGTGTGTTATGTAGTTCGGTTTTTAGTGAATCAAATTCCTTCTGTAATGATACCAGTTTGGAGCATTTTATGTAGATACTAGAAGTATTTTTGACCATAGGATCAACCTAATACATTAAACAACTAGTGCATTTGATTACTGAACCTTCCTTAAGTAGCAAATACAGATTTTCACTGATTTGATCCATTTTAATAATCCTTGAATGAAGAAAGATGCAGTTTAGTTGTCAGAAACTGAAGTAAACAGGTTAAGAGGATGGCCTGCTACCTCTGCTCCCTAAGCGGATGCAGGCAGATGCGCTTGCCTCTGCCTGCACGTTGCCTCCACCCTGTGCTTACCTCCACTTGCAGAGGTGTCCCTGAAATGAGGTCTGAACCAGAAGTGATGGGCTAAAGGGCTCTTCACTATATTTGAAGAATATAACAACTGCCCCTCAATATTTGGTGGGTAAGAGCCACCAAGCTTCCCACTGCAGCTCTAAGCTGCCTTCTGTAATACACTCCAAGCTAAACCACTTTAAAAATCACCCTAGTGTGCTTCTAGAGCTTTAGTAAATGAAATAATTATCTCTCTGCCCAGGCACTCACAGAGGCATCCCTGAAATTAGGTCAGAACTGGAAGTGACGTCATGGGCACTTCTAGTTTTCTGTTTCTGAGATAAAGTTAAAAATAAGCTTTGTAGGTGTAAGTCTTCATTTAAAAAGGCAAATTAATGCCACAAGAAGAGCTCTAAAGGGGATTGTCACTATATTTGAAGAATATAGCAGCTGCCCCTCAATATTCAGGGGGATCATGGGCAGCAGCGGCTCTAGCCACAAATGGTTACCAGGGCACAGCTGGGGCACAACAGATGGTAGCCAGGGCACTTATATATTGTTACTGTGGTGGAATCTCTGCACCATATGGGGCACCAACTAGGGCACAGCATTTTTCTACCAGGGCATGTGCCCTGGTGGGCCCTGGTGTAGAGCCGCCACTGATCATGGGTCATCAAGCTTCACATTGCTTCACACTGCAGCTCTCAGCTGCCTTCTGTAACACACTCCAAGCCAAGCCACTTTGAAAATTATTCTAGTGTTCTTCTAGGGTTTTAGTAAATAAAACAATGAAGACACTTGCAGAGGTGTCCCTGAAATGAGGCCTGAACTGGACCTGCTGCCTTAGCTGGTGGCAATTCTAAAATTAGTGATCGAGTCTGCTTCACTGCCGTGGTATCTTGTTTTGTGGTGCATAGTTGGTGTTTCTTTTCAGGAGCCTCGGTGATCATCATATATCAAGTGTGTGTCAGGAGCATACTGTGGTGGAACTGTGTGTCAGGTGCAGGCTGGGGTTAGTATGGGCTGCAGAGGTTGGTACTGTGTTTGGGTGGTCAGTGAGTAGGGCACCAGCACCGCTATAACCCCACATTCAATTTTTCTTACATTTAGGACCTCTCACTTTTCCTAGAATTGTAGCTACTATTATATCCAGCAACCAGAGTTTTCTTTTGTGATACCCTTTCCTAATATATTTGAACTGGTTTGCTAACACTATTGTTGCCTCTTCTATGACTTACTGGTATGCTACTCTCTTCCTTGCTTGGTCTCTTCCTGGCTTTTCCCAACCTACTTAGCACACTTGTTTGTCTTCACTAATAATTTTGGGATTCTTGTTTTCTTTTCCGATTTGTGGCAGGGCTACTTTAGTCCTTTGAAACCTGTCCCCCCCCCTTTCAAAACAGTAATATGTTTGCTATTAGTCAGCTTTGTCTTTTTGGTGTACATGTATCCATTTTATTTTGATTTTTCTATACATGGTTCAGAGACCATCATTCAAATCACTGGTAAAGGAAACCCTCCTGTGGGACATATCTGACAGCTGGGTATTTCTTTTTATTTCTTTATTTAAAATTTGGTAACCAGGAAAGGCGCATGAAGCTGATGCTCATTTCCATGTGAGACCCATGGAAGGGGAGATGGAGGAAAACATAAGCAGACAATAGCAAAACAGCATCTAAACAGACAAATGAGCAATGTGTTACAATAATAGAACAAATAAAGGGCAATTTTCATGAACCACAATTAAACAAAGTGCAGTGAACTTCAGCAGTGCATAGAATCTTGAACAATAACATGTATGGATTAAAAAAAGACTTCAAGGGTAACCAGAAGAAGGGTAGCAGGAGCAAGTGGTGGAGGGTGTTGACATTTCAGCTGCCATTTGAAGGAGCTAAAGGATGGCAAGAGATGGAGGGAGGAAGGAGGAGAGTTTGTTCCAGAGCGAGGGAAGCCTATAGGCAAATGCAGATTTCCAGCAGAGGAGTGTGGGTGAGGAAGCCAGGCAGAGGGAGGGTGGATAGTGAGGAATATAGTGAGCAATGATATGTGCATGGTAGAGAGTGAGATGTAAAATGGCAGAAGCAGTTGAGGAGGGTATCCAGTCTAGTAAGGGAAGTGCAACGGGCAGAGTCATAGACTACATCTACATAGTTGAAGACAGGAAACACCATTTTGGTAATCAGCTCCCTGTGGACATGCAGAGATAGGCAGTTTTTGTAATGATAGAGGGTACAAAGATTGGACTGGAGATTGGAATGGATGGCATCAGAGAAGGCTGAGAAGTCAGCTTACTGTCAAGCCACACCCCAGGTCCTTAAAGGATTGAACCATTTCAAGTGGGGTGTCATCCAGAGTGGTGACGACAGAGGGGACAATGAGTCTGGCTAGTTTCTGACTGGTACCAAAGGTCATAAAGACTATCTTTTTAGTGTTAACTCTTAAGTTGGTTAAAATGGAACCAGTGGAGGACATCGTTGAAGTCCTGCTGCAGCAGGTCTACCACAGCTGCAGAGGAAGGACCAAAGGTAAAGTTGACTGTGTCATCTGCATACATGTGTATATGTGAGTTGACACAGGTGAAGGGGAGGCCATTGATGAAAACTGAGAAAAGGAGGGACCAAGAATGGGGCCCTGTGGAACACCAGACTGAATAGAAAGTGGAGGTGAAAGGAAACCACCAACCTGTACTGATTGTAGATGGCTGGTTAGATAAGAATGGAACCAAGCAACAGCATGGGCAGAAATGTCAGCATTGCTCAGCTTGTCCAGGAGAAGTGGGTGGGACACAGAGTGGAAGGCTTTGGCCAGATTGACAAAAATGGCTGCGGTAATGAGCCCTTAGTCCATCCCAAAGAAGATGGCACCAGTGACATGCAGCAGGGGGAGGAGAATGTGGAATGGTGCTTCTGGAAGCCAGACTGGAAAGGTGATATGAAGTTAGTAGATGAGAGGAAATCAAGGAGTCTAGAGTGGACCAGTTTCTCTCACAGTTTAGACAGGGAGAGGAGGAGGAGGAGGGAGATGGGATGATAGTTACCAGGAGAAGATGGGTCACCCCCTTTGTGGAGAGAAATAACTTTGGCCAACTTCCAAGATTGAGAAACAGTGCAGAGAGTGAAGGAAAAGTTAAGCAGGTGAATAATGGGAGCTGCAATAGCAGGAGCTGAGAGGTGTGGGAACATGGTGTCGAGACTGTCAGGACTGGACTTTGATGGGTTGAGGGAGAAAAGGGCAAATAGGGTTTCTTGGACAGTGATGGGGGAAGTGGTAACCTGATGAGGTATGGAGGAGGGGAGAAATAGAGGGGTGAGTTAGTAGTGGAAGAGAATGGAAGGGCACAGGTTATGAAGAATTTGATAAAGAGAGCCACAACAGAGGCATGGTCAGACACAGGTGAACCATTTTCATGAGAATGGAGGGCTCACTGCACAGGGGGGTCAAAAAGGGATTGTATAACCTTCCAAAATATACATGGGGAATTTAGATTTGACTGGAGGTTAGCCCTGTCAAGGGGGATTCCCCTATACTAGTTATAGTATTTGGGCATACACTATTTGGGCAGGGCATATAATTTGTGTGTGACAATACTGATGATGCCATTTTTTCTTACACAAATTAGATTAACTTCCTGGATTGTCTAGACAAAAGAGCCAACAGCAAAATTTACCAACAACTGTATATTAAGACACATGTGAGGGGAACATTTACAATAAAAAATATGTTAGAACAGTGAACCAGCAATTGTAATCTCTCTCTCTCTCCATCTATCTATCTATCAACATATCTATATATCCATTCATCAATTTTTTATTTCTTCCCCATCTCAACTCAGCAGCCTCCCCCCGTCCTTCCCCAAAATATTTAATAAAAATAATTCATAAAGCAGACCAGGGTGCCCACCCCCAGTACCACTTACCCAACCCCCTTCCCTCTTAGTTGCCCCCCAAAAAAACCATAGGTAGTGACACTGGGATGCCCACCACCAGTGCCACCATGGTATTTAGCAAACAAAGGGTGCCCAATCTCCACTATCAGCTCCAATACGAATTTAAAACCTACAAAAAATGAAAACAGCCCTGTGATGTCTTTTTTCAAATAACCTGTAGAAAAGAAAGCAGTCCATCAGCAATCTGACCCCGCAGACCCCCATTAACCCCACTGTGACCCCCTACTCAGCACCCACCACACCCACCTATCCACAACACCACACATCCTCACCAGTAGTGCAAGTGGTAGACAAGAAGTACAGGAACTCAGGTATTGGCAAATGTAAAATGCAGAATGAAGATCCTCAATCTGAAGGGTAGAGTTGTCAAGACATGTCTATCTGTTTAGGCACTAGTAGATTCAGTTAGAGATATTGAAGTATTTCTAGGAAAATAGCATTGTTGTACAAGTCAAATGTTGTTATGAAACCCTGATTTCAGGTCACAGGCCCAGAAACTGTCAGTATGCTGCTGGTTTAAGAATTTCAGTTCCAGTGTCAATGGGAAGAAGTACAGGAGCTCCGTTCCTGCTGCACCAAAGGTAGAGGAGCTAAGTTTCTGTGTGTTCCTGTTCACTTTCATCACTGATCCTCACTCATCTGAACATATCCCATGACATAGATCCACTCTCTAAAGACACGTCTTGCTACTGGAACTGGTGACTGCGATATGAGAAAATAAGATTAAGCCCGGTTTCATTTATTTCAGTGGGGTTTGAACTTTTATTCATAACTTTGTAATTTTTTTAATATTTTTACACCAAATTTTCAACATGGCCTGTTTGGGACTTCACCTCATGAACACGGGTGGTGTCATGTTTCAAATCCATCCTGAAAGGTGATTTCATGGTCATGACACAAAATCACCTTTCAGGCGGAATTTTAAACTTTTCACCATACTTGTTCATGAGCTGTGGTCCTAAGGAGGCTATGATGAAAACGTGGGTAAAAATAATAAAAAACAACAACATTATGAATGTACAATGACATTTATCAATGCTTTATTATAAGTGTGGTCATTTTAAATATTTTGAACCCAAATTTTCAACATGGCTACAGTATTTTTTTACACCATCTGATGAATGTGACAACTGTCATTTTTCAAATCCTGGCCAAAATTTGTTTTTGTACTCATGGTGCAAAAATAAGTTTCAGTGGGGATTTGAAACTTTTCACCTACCGGGTTTATGAGGTGGGATCCTAAGAAGGCTATGCAGAAAATAGTAAAATGACCAGGTTATGAATAAGCATTGAAATATTGCAAAGTTCACTCATAACTGCTAATTTCAGTATTTTTTACTCCAAACTTTCAACACAGACATTTTTTCACACCTCCTCATAAATGTGACAGGCGTTTTTTAATCCTGGATGAGGTGTGTTTTCACACTTGTGGTGAGAAAATTATGCATTGACCAATATAATATCATTGCCACATTTCACATTTATAAGAAGAGTCATAAAACTACTATCTTGAAAATTTTGGGACAAAAAATGTTAAACAAATGATGATTATTAAGAAATGCTGTGTGTAGTGTCAGATTTTATCCTAGCAGGTAGTGCTTTGTGGTCCCATGTGGACACTTCAGGGATATGTGTGTGGAAAGGATGGGCAGAGATCTGAAAAAACTGGAAGATGGGTCAAGGATATGGCAACTGGGTTTTAACGCAAAAATGTGCAAAGTAATGCACTTAGGCCATAGAAATATGGGAGTGGAGTACAAAATGGGTGGAGTGATATTGATAACATGCAAGCAGCAAAGCGACATGGGGATTAGCATATCGAATGACTTAAAGGTGGCCAGGCAGTGTGACAAGGCAGTTGTGAGGGCTAGTGGGATGCTGGGGTGCATAGGAAGGGGTATCACCAGCAGAAAGAGGGAGATGTTGTTGCACCTATACAGAACACTAGCAGGGCCCCACTTTGGGTACTGTGTCCAGTTCTGGTGATCACATCTCAGGAAGGACATACACAGAGTGGAGGCACTCCAGAAGGAGGCAATGAAAATGGTGTTGGGTCATCAACAAACACCCTATGAGGAGAAGCAAAAGGAGCTTGAGATGAATACCCTGGAGGACAGGTGGGAGAGGGGGAATATAATAGAGACCTTTAAATACCTCACAGGGTTAATAAGGTACAAAAGGGGAGTATTTTTAAGAAACAAATGTGCACTAAAACAAGGGGACATGCTAGGAAGCTGGAGGGGGGTAGTTTCAAGAGAGATGTGAGGAAGTATTTCATCACAGAAAGAGTGGTGGATTCCTGGAACAGCCTTCTAGCTAAGGTGGTGGTGGCAAAAACAGTGGAGGGGTTCAAAAATGCCTGGGATAGGCACAAGGAATTCATTGGAGTAAGGAAAAGGGTGGGGAGAGACAGCAACATAGCAACATAGAAATTGACAGCAGATAAGGGCCGCTTGGCCCATCCAATCTACCCATTTTCACTGTGATTGCTTTTGCTGCTCACCTTTCCTGGTCTACGGCACTGTCTCTTCCACCCACTTCCATTCCCTTATGACACCCTTGTGCCTCTCCCAGGCTTTTTTGAATCCCATCACTGTTTTCATCCCAACTACCTCCACCTGAAAACTGTTCCAGACAACCACAACCCTTTCTGTGAAGAAGTATTTCCTCACATCTCACCTGAACCTACCCCCTCCAGCTTCATATTGTGACCCCTTGTTCTACAGCACCCTTTGCTCTGAAGAATGCTTCCCACCTGTACCTTACTAAACTCCGTGAGCTATTTGTTTGTTTGTTTATTAGGAATAATCATTGAGCATAATCTCATTCACAATGCTGACCTAAATACAATAATTAAAACATACATGTCACTAACAAACAATAACCAAATAATAATCATAACTACAATACACAGTAACTAATTATTTAAAACATTTACAGACCTTAAAGGTCTCGATCATATTCCCCCTCTCCCTCCTGTCCTCTCGGGTGTACATATTTAGTTCCTTTAGCCTCTCCTCATAGGGCTTATGATGCAGACCCTGCACCATCTTGGTAGCCGTCTTCTGGACCATTGTTCCTCTGTCTATGTCAGACTGGACACAGTACTCCCGGTGGAGTCTTACCATTGACCTATATAGGGGCAACACCACTTCCCTCTTCTTTCTGGTGATATCCCTACCTATACACCCCAGCATCCCACTAGCTCTCCCAATCACTTTGTCGCATTGTCTGGTCACCTTCAGGTCATCCGATATGATTACCCCAGGTCCCTTTCCTGCCTGCTCATTGCAAGTATCTCTCCCCCTATTTTATACTCCACCCCCCAGATTTCTGTGACCCAAGTGCATTATTTTCCACTTTTTCGTATTAAACCTTAGCTGCCAAACTTTTGACCACTACTCAAGCTGTTTTAAATCTCTTTCCATACTTTGCACACCACCCCCAGAGTGTGCACTCTGCTGCAGATCTTGTTGTCATCCGCAAAGAGGCAGACCTTACCTTCCAAATCCTCTGCTATGTCACTAATGAAGACATAAATGAGGACTGGCCCCAGTACTGATCCCTGAGGTACCTTGCTGGTCACTCTCCCCTTCTGTGAGTGAACTCCATTGACCACCACTCTCTGCCTTCTATCCCCAACCAGTTTCTTATCCAGGTTACCACCTTTTTGCCCATTGCCCATGATACCCAACTTGTTTACTAGTCTCCTATGTGGAACTGTGTCAAAGGCCTTGCTTTGGTCAAGGTAGGCTATGTCCACCACCCTTGCCTTCCAACTCCTTGGTTACCCAGTAAAAAAAATCTATCACATTTGTTTGGCACAACCTTCCCTCTGTGAAACAATGCTGTCTCGGGTCCTGCAGTCCGTTGGACTCCAGGTACTGTCTGCCACAATTCTTTCCTTTAATAGTGATTTCATTCATTTTCTTGCAAATGAAGTCAGGCTAACGGGCCTATAATTTTTCACCTCCTCCTTGCTACCACTTCTGTGAAGTGAGACTACGTCCACTCTTCTCCAGTCCTTCAGGACCACACTGGTCTCCAATGAACTGTTAAACAAGTCTGCTAGAGTGCAGCCAGCACCTCCCTGAGTTTCTTCAGCACTCTGGGATGAGCCTTGTTTGGCCCCATAGCTTTGTAAACCCTCAGGTTACTGAATGCTTTGCTGACCCTTTCCTCAGGAAAGGGACTGGTGTCCACTTCCCTCCCCTCAAAGCTCTTGGTGCCTAATTGTGGTCCCTCCTCTTCCCCTTCTACTGTGAACACTGAGCAGAAGTATTTGTTTAAGAAGATGTCTGCCTTTTCTTGGTTGTTCTCTGTACAGACCTCCCCTCCTTTTTTAACCATACAATCCCTTCCTTTGTCTTTCTTTTCATGCTAACATACCTGAAAAATGTCTTGTTCCCTTTCAATACTGTCTGGGCAAATCTTTCCTCATTTTGTGCCTTTACACCTTTGCATGCCTCCTTCCATTTCCCCAGATACACTTCCCTATCCTCCTCTCTCTGTGTCTTCTTGTACCTTCTGAGTGACACTCCTTTTGCCCTTACCTTTTCGGCTACCTCCATCGAGAACCATAACAGTCTCCTCTTTCTCTTCCTTCTGCTATTGCTTACTTGCTTGATGTACAGGTTTGTTGCCTTTACTATGCCCTCTTTTAATCTGGCCTGTTTGCCGTCCACCCCACCCAGGACATCTCCCTCCATCAGTTCCTTTTGCAGGCACACCCTCATCTTTGTAAAGTCAGCCCTTCTGAAATTCAGGACCCTCGCCATTCTGTGGTTGGATTCCACTGCTGTTCTTCTATTAAACCACACTGTGCAATGGTCACTGATCCCCAGATGACTTCCCAGCCTGATGTCCGCAACACTGTCCCTGTTAGTAAGCACCAGGTCCAGTATTGCTCCACCCCAAGTGGGTTCACTGACTAGCTGCCAATGCAGGGAGTCCAGGATGTCACTACTTCTAGCTGGTGCTGCAGCTGGGAGACTCCAGACTATATCTGGCAGATAAATATCCCCTACCAGCACCACCTCCCCCTTCTTATCCATTTTACCAATATCTTCTAACATTTCTTTATCTACATCCTCCTACTGTGTCGGAGGCCTGTAGACCACTCATATTTGAATAGTGGCTCTGTTTCCTAATTTGAGGATGATCCGCAGCATTTCGACCCCCCTTGAATTCTCTGTACCTCCATCACTTTTATGTTTTCCCTAACATAAATCACCACTCTCCTTCCTTTTTTTCCTACCCTGTCTCTTATAAACATTGTGTAGTCAGGCATGACCATTTCCCAGTCATAGCTGTCAGTGCACCATGATTTGGTATTGGCCACAATATCCAGATCTGCTTCCTTGATGGTGGCTGCCAGGTCTGATATCTTATTTCCCAGACTTCTAGCACTGGCACACATTGCTGTCCAGATTTTGTTAGCCCTTTTCCTGTCTCTTGCCGCTTTTTCTAGCTGTTCCCCCTTCTTCACCTTTATATATTGCCTGTTCCTCTTACCCCCCCTACCTTGCTAATCCCTTGCATCCTTGATTGTCTTGCATCCCAGTGGGAATCTTTTCTCTCAGGATTTCTCTACCCTTTATCACTGCCTGAAGGGGGGCAGCTCTGATCCATCCAGGTGGAACCCAGTCCTCCGTGTAGCCATACCCCTCCTCTCTGCACCATTCCTTCAATTATGAGTTGAATTGTACTGGGTGAGAATAGAGAAACCACAATATCATGGTCAGAATCATGCAGTCAAAATAGCGTAAGCTAATGCAGCTACAGGGTTAGTATAGTGAAGATCAGGTTAGCACTATCCCCTGTAGCTTTATTGCTATTGAGGGAGGAAAGGAGAAAAGGATGAAGCCTGTACTGGAAGGGGTTCCACTAAGCAGCTACCATGGAGCAGAGGACAGAGCCACAGGCAGTGAGGATGGTGGCACAACAGTGGACCAAGGTTCTATTCCCAGGACATCTTTTTTTGTTTTTTGTTTTTATGTCCCCCCCATATTAGGTTTTTGTTCCCCTGCTTAACAATTCCCCCCCAAGGTTTCTGTGTGTCCCTGAGTTACCTCTCCCCCGGAGGTAGTAATTTTTATAAGGGGGTTAGGGGATGAGGGGCGTAGTCCCCTGTAAAATCTTAATGTGCATTTTATTTTTGTTTAGGCATGGTAGCAGTCATTGTGTCTGTGGACCACTACCATTGTCTTTGTTTTTGCAGGTCACTCTTTTGGTAGGGCGCTGTAATTGCTAGCTTCATCTTTGCTTCGCGCTTCTTGACCGTGCTGTTCTGGTGTCCATGGGCTTGACCTAGTGTCGAGTTGAAGGACTTTGTGCAGAGCTCTCACTCCTTCCACCTGTTGTAGACAGGGATCATAGATCAAGTCAATATGCAGCAAAAAATAAGGCAGAAAAAGAACAATTGGGCAGACTGGATGGGCCAAGTTGCCCTTATCAGTTGTCAGATTCAATGTTTCTGTGTTTCCATGCCAGTGAGTGGAGTCTGAGGGAGAGTTCAGTGTGCCTTCTGAACTGGGTGAGGCTGGGAAGATGGCTCTGTTATGCAACACCCCAACCCAGCCAAGGAAGAAAAGGTGCAGAATTGTCCATACAGGCCCATGTAGCATATAGTGAAGGCAGCTCTTCTCTCAGCATAGGAGCCTGAATCTCTGCATCTTTGAATGACAGAGGGTCCTATACATTGGCTGGACATTGGTTGAGAGATGGATTATTTGCCCTGTTCATCTGTATCGGCAGCCACATTGAAGCGCAGAGCCCAGAGGACCCTGCACTTCCTCAGCCCACCAGACAGCCACTTGAATTCTTAACATCCATCACTGCATGGAAGTACAGGGCCCTGCACTTATGTAGGTGGATGGAGTCTTCCATGGTGCAGGGCACAGAGAACTCTGTGGGTCTGCATCTGTTCTGTTAGTGGCCATGAGGTAACAATGGAACCAGTCAACAGCAGGAACTGATAGGCAGCAGAGATCAACTTGTCCAGGAGAAGTGGATGGGACACTGAGTCAAAGTCTTTGGCCAGGTCAATGGCCAATGAAGATAGCTGCGGTGATGTCTCCCTGATCCATCCCAGAGAGGACGAAGTCAGTGACATGTAGCAAGGAGGAAACAGTAGAGTGATGTTTTCTGAAACCAGACTGGAAGGGGCAGAGGAATTAGGTGGAGGAGAGGAAGTCAGCCAGTTCAGAGTAGGCAAGCTTCTTCAGTAGCTTTGCTTGTTCTTTGCCTTGTCTTGGCCTTTTGCTGCTTGGTTGGTGGGGAGTTAGGGATGGAAACCACAATGCCACATTTCCCTACTATTGTGGTATACCGATAAACTGTAATTGGTGCATTATTGCAGTTTTTTGCAAAGAATATGTATTACAGGTGTGTGGTAGCACCCCTATGGTTAAGGCTGAGTTGGGTGTTTAATGTTAAACCCCTAACTTTGCACCTTCATAACTTTGCCCCATTAAATAGAATTGCATGAAATTTTGCATGCACAGTCTGAGGGGCAAGGTCTATTGATATGGCAAGCTTTGCGATGGTCAGATGTCAGCATTCTGTAATCTGGATAGTGCAAAAAGGGGAAAAATCAAGGTCTTTGGCCATTTTCTGCTCTCAGCTTCAGTCCTGATGGTTTGGAAATTTATTCTGAAATTTTCAGTGTAGAAGGGGCTTGCCCAAACAGATGCCTTGTTCTTGGCATGGTGAAAAAATACTTCTCCGTTCCCAAATTTTAAGGGTTTGACATTTCAATTCTGAGCATGCTCAGTAGGGTCTTTTATTTATAAGTCTGATGCAAAAGAAGAATTTCCAGAGCCATTTAGCTAAATTGAGGTGTTTGCTTTTTTAAAAATCTGTAGAAATACCTTTTCTGGGCACTCCAAAATCCAGGGTGCCCACCTTAGTGAGAGGAACCATTCACCTATGTTTTCAAATGAGAACAGTGGGACTTTCCTGAGATCAGTTGCCGCAGGTGGAGCTGTGCTGCCGACTGCAGTGACAGCAGTGAGCCAACAAGATCTCTGTCTGCCTGTCTAACTATCTCTGTCTGTCTGTCTATCTATCTATCTATCTAATCTATCTTTATATATATATATATATATATATATATATATATATATATATATATAATCCTGCAATAAGAAAACAGTCCCTCGCCAATCTTACCATCCCCTACCCAAGAGTCCACTGGACTGGCTGAGGTAGAATAACAAAGAAATGCAGCTAAGCACTAGTGGAGAATCAGCAGTCAACAACATGCACTGCATGAACATTTTTATACTTTTATTAATAACATTTAAATGAGGTAATTATTACCCTACAGGGGGCATGCCTCATACAGCTAGTTTTGGAACCCACTTGGGAGGGAGCAATCTTAGACCTGGTACTCTCAAATGGGGATGAAGAGAGGATCTCTGATCTTGAAGTGGGTAGCCATCTGGGAACATGTGACCACCGAACACTGTGGTTCATGATAAATTTAGCTGTAGAGTCAAGCCATACAAAAGTGAAGGTACTGGACTTCAGGAGGGCTGATTTTGTCAAAATGGGAGAGTGCCTCAGAAAAGCACCAGCAAACAGGCAAGAAGGTAGGGTGGAGCAACAATGGGGAAATATCAAAACCGCCATTACAGAGGCAACAAGCCTTTGTGTGAAGCAAATAAACAAATCAGAATGAAAGAAAAAAATACTATGGTTCTCAAAAGAAGTG
Organism: Neoceratodus forsteri; assembly: GCA_016271365.2. Lineage (NCBI taxonomy): Eukaryota > Metazoa > Chordata > Ceratodontiformes > Ceratodontidae > Neoceratodus > Neoceratodus forsteri. The sequence goes on from CM057458.1 coordinate 363,121,606, forward strand.
GTGGGGAAGGTAAGGGAGAAAAAGATAGCATTCAGGAAGCGTAAGGAAACACAGAAGGAGCAGGTCAGCGAACTGTACCAGTTAAAGCAGAGAGAAGCGGGGAAGGCAGTCAGAATAGCAAAGGCCCAAACCAAGGAAAAGATAGCCAACTCAGTTAAGAAGAGGATAAAACATTTATAGGTACATTAGGGAGCAAAGAAAGACTAAGGTAGGATATTGAGGCTGAATAAAGAGGAAGGTGGTTGGGCAGAGAGTGACAGTGAAAAGTGAGGATACTGAAATGAATGGCCTGCTCAGTATTCACAATGGAAAAGCAGGGGAGATAACTAATTCAGTCAATAGAAGCACTCTGGATAGGGGTTGATATTAGTCCTTTAGAAGAAAGAGTTCTGAAAGAACTCTTAAAACTGAAGGCAGATAAAGCAATGGGGCCTGATGGGAATCACCCCAGAATTCTAAAAGAACTAAGGGAAGAACTAGTAACACCACTGACTACCCCTTTTAGTGAATCATGGGAGGATGGAGTGGTACCTGAGGACTGGAGGAGGCCAGATGTGATTTCCCTTCACAAAAGTGGGAGCAAGACAGAGGCAGGAAACTACAGACCTGTCAGTTTGACCTCAGTGGTAGGGAAAATGATGGAATCATTCTCAAGGAAATAATTGTTGAGTACCTAGAGGCCAGTGGGGCACAGGACCTAAGACAGCATGGAGTCACAGCAGGAAGGTAATGTCAGACAAATCTAGTTGCTTTCTTTCACTGGGTGACCAAAGTGGTAGACCAGGGAGGGGCTGTGGACATGGCCTACCTAGACTTTAGCAAGGCATTAGACACAGTCCCGCACAAAAGATTAATAAACAAATTAGCCAGCCTGGGAGTGGGTCCCAGTGTGGTAGCCTGGGTAAAACACTGGCTGGACAACAGGACACAGTGGGAAATAGTAAATGGAGTCTACAGTGAAGAAAGGGGGGTTACTAGTGGGGTACTGCACGGTTCAGAACTGGGGCCTGTCCTTTTTAATGTCTTTATAAGTGACATTGCAGAGGGACTGGAACGGAAAGTGTGTCTCTCTGCAGATGACAAAGGTCTGCAACAGGGTTGAGACACAAGGAGAGATGGAAAGGATGAAAAGGGCTTGGCAAGGTTGGAGGAATGGTCAAATGTATGGCAGCTTAGATCCAATGCAAAGAATTGCAAAGTAGTGCACCTGGGAAACAAAAACCCAGAGGAAGAGTATACTTTGGGGGGTGAGATACTGACAACAACAAAAATGGAAAGGGATCTTGGGGTAGTCATATCAGATGACCTAAAGGTGGGCCAGCAATGTGAGAAGGCAGTAAGGAGGGCTGGGGGGATACTGGGATACATAGGAAAAGGCATCACTAGTAGAAAACAGGAAGTTGTTGTCTCTCTGTACAGACAGTTGGTAAGACTACATCTGGAGTACTGTGTACAGTTCTGGAGACCCCATCTCCCCCATCTCCACAAAGACATAGACAGAGTGAAGGCTGTCCAGTGGAGAGCAACCAAAATGGTGCAGGGTCTGCACCAGAAGACATATAAAGAAAGACTAAAGGAGCTTAAAATGTTTAACCTTGAGGAAAGGAGAGAGAGAGAGAGGGGACATGATAGAAACTTTCAAATACCTCAAGGGAATCAACAAAATCCAAGAGGGTAGCATCTTTCAGAACAAGAGATGTGCAAGAACAAGGGGGCACAATCTGAAGATGGGGGGGCAGCTCAGAGGTAATGTGAGGAAGTATTTCTTCACAGAGAGGGTTGTAAATGCATGGAACAGCCTTCTTGCAGAGATCGTAGAGTCAAAAACAGTGAGGGAATTCAAGAATGCATGGGACAGACATAAGGCAATTCTAGTGGGGGGGTAGGAGGAAGTAGGCTGTTGGTTAACTAGGATCGGCAGCTTATCTGTTAGGTAGGGAAATGGGAAGACTAGGTGGGCAAAGCAGTCCTTATCTGCCATCAAATTCTATGTTTCTATGTTTCTGTTAGGCACTATTGGTTATGGTTATGTGTGTCACCATTCTGCATTTTTACTGTTTTTTATTTTATTAATAAAAGTATAAAAATGTTCAGGTGGCGCATTTGTTGAGTGATGATTCTCCTCAGATGCTTAGCTACTTTTCTTTGGTGGAATTTCATGCTTGCAGAACCATGGAATAAGGTTTGGAGTAGCCTCCTTGTTCAATTTTCTGAGGCAGAACAAGGCTGGGTACAGAAAAAGATGATTTTTGTGATGAGGCTCCTGTTTCTGTTGTAGGGTAAATTGCTGTCTTCTGTGCTTTTCTTAGATTTGGTAGAAACTTTCTGCAGCAAATTCAATGCTTGTTACAGCATGCACAACTGGACTGATGGGTTGATTTTTACGGCTGCAGGGCGCAGCTCTGCAGACGTTTTGCTAGGACAGTAGAAATATGGAGCTCACCTGATGTCTAATGGACTTCATTTAATTGGAGTTCTTTAGCAATCTCTTTGCTCAGCAGTCTGTTTACAGCATTATTTTTTCTCTGATAGTCAATGTTTCCCAGTGAGGAATGAGGTTCAGAGTTCTCAGATCAACACAGAATGAAGTGTTGTTATATCACTGCAGGAGAGCAAGGCTGTCATCTGTAACTTTGCTATCCTGCAGTGGTTGGTATAATGGTCACAATAACAGTACATGTGTTTAAATCTTAATTTGTGCATAATAGGACATGTGTGACAACATGGTTACTAGTTTTAGTTTGTTAGCCATTCTTGGTCTGCTAAACTTCAAGATGGCTAGACTTATCTTTGAAGAAAGCTTCATGGGCTCATAAATATGTCAATTCATTCTGGCTTTCCCAAGCATAAAGTTTAATTGAGAGTGAGGAAATAGTTTTCATGTTTCAGATGCTGTGTTAAAAGGCTTGAAACAGGCCAGACAAAAACTTAAGCATAACTGAGAAATCAGACCAGAGACCTACTTTCACATGAAGTGCATATTTTTATTTTTCATTAACCAAAATTCTTTATTCCAAACCAAGCAACATTTCGAGATCATAAAGATGTCTTCATAAGGTAATTGGCTGAAATTCACATAATCATAAAATTAGTATGCAATGTTTCACTGTTAACATACCTCACAAAATAATTCATATAATCATATGGTAACTGGGTAAAGCCCACTAGGCACAAGTGTCTCTTTTCAAGGGTAACCTGGGAGCACCGGGGTGGTTAAGTGACTTGCTCATGGTCACACAGTATGCAAGTGGAGGTTATGGGAATCAAACCCAGGTTTTCTGGATGTACCAAGCTCATTCATAGCTCATTAACCTCTAGTTATTCTTCCTGGCACCGGGTGTACATGAAGGATCGCCATCAGCACCAACGGCTACTGTAAAATAGATGTGGCTAACATTTCTCGGCTCCCTTTCACCACTGTGGCTAAGACATTTTGATGAATGTAACTGAATGTGACTGGCTGTCACACCACACCACAGCAGACTGACACTGTCACATCCATCAATATGCTTGGCCAGTTGGTGTCATGCAGCAGAGCAATTTTTCTTCTTCACAAAAATCATGAGCAAAGCCTGCTGGAGAGTGCAGGTTCACTCACTACCCCTTGAGAACATGATTTCTGTCAGTCCAGTTCCAGCACTAAATAGTAGAAAACCCCAGGATGTTTGGGTCACAGAGACAGGAAAGCAGCATCAGACCATGTTTGTAGAGTGGCTAATTCAGTTCACAAGCAGCTAAAACACTGAGTACATTTTAGCCAGTGGCTGATTTTTAGACCCAAGCATTTACTCAGTTGATATGAAGCAGCACTGGACCATTTGCTGGATGTGTAAGGGGAATATATTGCAGCCATGTTACAAGTGATTTCCCAAAAATAAATGAAGTGGTTAAAAAAAATCTAAGGTCTCAAACTGTAAACAGCGTCATTGGCTGTGTGTTATTACTGAGTAGACAAAGTCTGGGTTATTAAAAAAAATAAATAAATAAAATCCCATACTGTAGCTTATTCAACATTGGTATACAGCCAAATACTATCATAATACAGTAGCTTCATACAGTAAGTTCCTAGAATGGTGTCACCACTCTATGAGCAGTATATTGCTTAATACACGTTCCCTTGATTTTTCCTCCCTTGTTCAAAGCATATATTATTACATTGACAATGACAGTAGAAAAAGGACAAAGGTCGTTATAGTTTGCCTAGACTTCCCTATCTGCCCCCAGGGCCTATTGTCCATACAGAGCACCCCCTGCTCCCCTCCTTAATGCTGCTGATCTGAACAACCACTGAGCCCTTCACTCCATTCCAGCCATGCCTGAAATCATTTATGGTCTTGATGTCCACCACCTCCACTGGCAGACTGTTCTACAGCTTCACCACCCTTTCCATAAAATAGAATTTTCTCACATCCCTCTTAAACCATCACCCCTCCAGTTTCAACTCATGACCTCAGGTTCTTGTTGGTCAAAACATGTTTGTTTACATTCTTTGATCAACTCCCAGTGCATCTTTCCTGGACTTGGAACCCCCCCTCCCAGGGGCGTAGTTTGTTATTTTTACAGGGGGGGCAAAGTAACAAAAAGTCCTGATTTCATGTATCAACAACAGTGAAGAGGGTGGGTGCCTCATGAATGCAAACAAATCAACCAGCATCAAATAATCCCCAAAACATTTAAGACTACAGCTGAATAACCCTGGAGGGACCAGCCCAGGCCAAGTCAGAGCACTTCCCACCCCACCAGTTTTACTGCAGCCTGCTCTCGGCCCAACTCCTCCTGAGACCAGAGTCGAAAAACTGACCGAGATCTGCTTTGTATTCAGTTCTTCGTACTTCTCTCTTGGGAGTGAGGACTTACTTGTAAAGTTGAAAATATGTAAGGAACTTAACTTCCTTCTCAAGAGGACAGGAGCTCCCCTCAGCTTCAATTCAAATCAGTCTTTACCTAATTTTGCTCCCACCTGAACCTCCAGGTGGATAGCTCACTAGTCTCTCAACCCCCATTGCTGCTTACATAACCCTTCCAAGTCCAGCCCTTATAGTGGATCCTGAACTTTGAATGTCTGCTTGAGCTTAGCCCTCCCACCCTTGAAGAGTGCAAAAGCATGTTTCAAGGAAGTGTAGAAAATGGCTGCCACCTCAGTATACCTATAAACATGGATGGTATGGGAAACATCCCAGTATGTGCATCCTCACAGCATGAGCCCTTATTTACAAAGATTACATAAAAAAAATGTGATTATACAATGACAAGAATGAATGCTGGCCTCTGATTGGTCAGTCTTGTGCTAGACCCATGATGTTATCCCAGTACATCTGATTCATCACAGGTCTAGTCTCAGGCTCTCCGTGAACCTCTTGATGATTGTTAGCATTAGTGTGTTTTTTTGTATCTTCTCTTAAAAATATTTTTCCACACCAAATAAAACATCTTTAAAATTATTTTTTTTAATTCTGTATAACAACACGCCATTGTATAATAGCAATAATGCCCTCCAGGGTGTGTGTCATGGTAGGATAACGTCATGCCTTATGTATTGGATGCACTCGTGCCCAACCACCTGAGGCGTGACGTTATCCCAGCATGACACATGCCCTGTCGGGCATTATTGCTTACTTGCACCCAGTGTTAGCACTTTTCTTTGTTATAACCAAGTTAATTCATTAGTCTCCCATCCCATCTCATACTATTCAATGTCTCATGCCTGAATCTGGTTAGGTAAGGTAAGCGAAGAGGATAATGCTCTCCTCAAGCAAGCAAGCATTGCATACATAAGCATGGGACTTGCTGATATCCCACAGGCGGTGCTCTTAACAAGCATGCTGATGTACCTGGGACAGTGCAACAGAACAATGTAAATCCCCTAATTGTTCAAGATGATCATGGGCATGGTGTGGTCACACCACAACCCCTACCACTCTCCTCCCCATGGGCACCTAAGGAATATGCATCTTTGTCCATGCCCAGGGTTACACAACCCCATCCAAGCAAACACAGACTGCCCTGGCACAAAAGTGGTTGCATCACATAACCTAAGAGAACAGACACCACAGGAAGTTTGCTGGAACAACGACTCCAGATACCTGTGCACAGCCTCGCAGGACCCACCCTGAAAGGTAAGTACTTGGTTGGTGGTTTTTATTAGCATCACCTATGACAGTGTGTGGTGGGCCGGTTGTGGTAGCTCAGGTTGCCGTGGATGCTCTCCCCCCCCCCCCAACAGATTACTTCAAAATCGTCTCATCTGACAGTTTTGAGGGGCACAAATGAAACATGGTTGCTTCAGTTTGATGTGGTTTAATACAGTTTTTTTTGTCTGGGCGTGTGTCTCTATTCTTCTACACACAGACATAGACAGACACATACACTACTAAAAATGAACTTTTTTTATACCATGTTTACATTCAGGATAGAGACAGGGTAAAGCAGGTCCAGGCAGTACAACACAGTAAATGAAACAATGCATTTTACAATGGCCAACAAACCACCAAAAGATCACAAAACAACGGACCTTCCCCCTGCCCTGGGGAGGGGGATGGCTAGGTCACAGGTCAGGGTGCTAAATGAGGAGGAGAGACCACAGAACATCTTGTTGAACCACACAGTAAGGTGAAACTACATAAACATGCACAATTTTTATACTGTAGGATTTCATACTTTCCAAAAGTTCTTAATTTTGACACAGAAACTTATCTTTAGTGCTCAGAAGCCCCTTGTACGAGGGAGGTAAGCATGGCATGGACCCAGCAGACTGGCATACATGTTGAAAAAAATATTTCTGTGCCAGTATGCCTGTCCACCCCTTCCTCCTCCATCACCAGTGGTCAGAACCATTTTTTTCAGCACATGTACCAGTCTGCCTGGTCAGCACAGCAGCACAAAGCTGGCAGGGCAGCAGAAGGCACAGCAAGCAACAGTGAATTAAATGTCCATGCAAAAAGCTGCAGCCCACTTTCCCCACCCCAGACCTGCAAGGCCACTATCTCCACCCAGACTGGCCAGCTCAGCTATTCTCTGCACCCTGATGGACTTGCACAGCCACTCTCTACACTCTGTGTCCACCCCACCAGCACAGCCGCTCTCCCCACCACACCAGTACAGCCACTCTCCCCACTCCACCCAACCAACACCATTTTCAGCTCCATTTATCTGGTATCCTCTCCAGGCATCCAGGTCTGCGCCTCCCCATCACAGGCACACAAAAATAAATAAAACCACATTTTATACTGCATTTTGTTTATGTTTCTTTCTTTGTCTGGAAAGAGATGTTAAGCTACCAGTCAGCACAGTTTGCCTGGTATACAATTACAACCCCGCCCCACCAACGCAATGCCAGTGCCACCCACCCACAAAACAGTGCCCACCACACCCACACAATGCCTGTATCCCTAACCCACCTACACAAATGACCAGTGTCCGCAGACACCACACACACACATGACCAGCAGTGTCCCCAACCCTCAACACACACACGACCAGCAGTGTCCCCAACCCCACACACACACACAATCAGCAGTGTCCCCAACCACACACACACACACACACACACACACACAACACAACCAGCAGTGTCCGCAACCCCACCCACATACACGACCAGTGTTCCAACCCCCAAATAAAATCATGGCCAGTCAGTAGTCGCTATAACAACAGCCAGGTAGTAGTATAATCATTTCTTTAGGGTGCATGTTTTAGTGCAAGATTTTTTTTGCTAGTCTTGTAACACTGCACGGGGAGAACACAAAAGCTACCCCTTTGGTTGTGTTTGCCAGGCAATGAAGACAGAGACAGCAAGGCCAAGGAATCTGTCTGTTTCACCCCTCCACAGTGGACGATCGTAGAAATCAAAAAAAGTGAAAGATTACTTTTATAGCCAGGTAAAGGATGAGGGGGAAATAATGTTTCAACATTTACTAATGTTCATATACTAGCTGCGGGCACAGGTCAATGAGATACATCCCTTGACAGGTATAGGATGAGGTGGAAATTACATTTTAACATTTATGTTTATATGCTAACACCCAGTCAGCAAGCACAGAATGTCCCCCCTCCTAACCAACACGGACAGTTCACCAGAAACCCAGTCAGCAAACATGGACAGTCCCCCACTTCACCCCACCTACAAGGACAGTCCCCCCAGACACCCGAACAATCCCTCCCTCCCCACCAGACACCGAGGCAGCCAGCAAACATGGACGGTCCCCCCCATATCCCACCAAGGACAATCCCCACCCCCTGACACACAGCTAGCAAACACAGAATTTTCTCCCGCCCCACCAACATGAACAATCCCCCCAAACACCTGCTAGCAAACACGAAGAGTTCCGTCTCCCCAACAACACTGATAGTCCGTCCTAGACACCTGATCAGCAATCACCGACCAACAAATAGCCCCCCCTTCCCACAAGACGTCCGGCAGGCAAACATGGACAGTCCCCCTTTTCCACCATCATGGACAGTCCCCCCAGACAAATGACCAGCCAAGTCCACCAAACAATGGCCAGTGTCACCACCCCACCATCACAGCCAGTGCCCCCACATCACCATGGCCTGTGTCTCCACCCCACCAGACCCCAGAATAGAAAACAGACTGTCCCCCCAGCCCCACCAAACACTGACCGCCCTCCCAGTCCCAAACACTAACCACCCCAGCCCCGAATACTGATCATCCCCCCCAGCCCCACCAAATGCAGGCCCTCCCCAGCACCAAACACTGACCATCCTATCAGTGAGTCAGCCTCAAAACACACAGACTGTCTCCCCCGACCCCAACCCCACAAAACAGACCATCCCCCCAGCCCCACCAAACACAGACCATCCAGTGAGTTTCTCCAGCAAACCCCACCACACCAGTAGCACAGTAGCTGAGTGTCCCCACCCCGCAACATGACCAGTGTCACACCATACCAAACAAGCTGGGCTCCCCACCCCACCCCACCAACATGGACAGCCTCAACAGCCAGCAAATCCCTCCCACCCAAAGAAACACAAGCTGACAGCAAACCTTCCACCCACCCCCAGACACATGGCCATGGCCAAGACACCCCCAAAAAAGACACATTTCTGGGATGTGAATGGTATTAATTTCCAACAACCAGCTTGCAGCATAGTTACTCCCCAAATCAGTAAGGGCACATACATGGCAGCATGCACCAGGGCACAGCAAGGCCAAGAAGGCAGGTCAGGTAGCCGAGTCTCTCCCAACAGTCCTGTTTCTCTCCCGATTAATTCCCCGACGAGACAGTAACTCATTTTTTCTGACACCAGATGAATGTGTCGCATTATGGGTCTGCTATAGCCTGCATGACCACCAGCTTCTTCACTGTTCTGGGCCTGGCTGTTCACTGACCTGAATAATCCTTCTCGGTGGACAGTGGAACTGGTGGGCAACGGGCATGGTGTGGGACTCGCCAACAGCACGGTAAATCTTTCCCTGGCCTGCTGGACACAGGAGCTGTGTGTGCAGGCAAGCCTGACCATGCCTCAAACTCACTGTAATTGTACTACTCGCTCCTCCGCCTGGTCTGTCCGGTGGTAGAGGCCTTGTGGCTGCAGGCCTCCTAGGCTCTCAGGGATGGGAGGCTCAGGTGGCAGCGAGAGAGCCCAGAGCACAGCTGGCTGCACTGAGAAACAGAGAGTAGGTAGTCAGAGGACTTGGGTGAGGTATATTTAAACTGGGCTGTTCAGGACAGGAGGAGGGTGGGAACACTAGACTGACTGAGACACTGGTGACACCTGACAGACAACCAACGACTGTTGCTCGACATCCTCGAATAGCTATCTCTCCTCAGTCCTACGCTATATGGATGCTGCTGCTGCTCCTTCATGGAAGGCACACAGACAACTAAATGGCACCACTAATGGAGTACTGCTCACGCGATGGCGCCAGCTTGCAGCACTCTCTGATTGGTTGTAACATGCAGGCTACTATGGTTTCAGGATTGCAGCCAATTGGAAAAGGGGATAGTTTTTGTTTAAGAGACATGGCGCTGCGCTGCCACCCCCCTCCTCTGGAGAGGGGCAGGCAGTCCAGGCATAGCCCTGAGCCCATTCAATATTAAAAAAAAAAAAATGATAACCAGAGAACGGTGGCTGGGCTCCTCAAAAAGTCCTGGTCTAATTTCTCAGGGGGGGAAGAGTGCCCCTCTGCCCCCCCACAATCTACGCCTATGCCCCCTCCCCAAATAAAACATCATTAAGCAACAGGAGGGGAGAAGAATATGGCATCATGAGCGGCTGCATTATTTGGGGTATTCCTAAAGTTCAAGGAGTATACTATAAGAGTAGGTCAAGGATTTGAAACAAAACAACTCTGGGTACAGTAACACCATTAGCATGCATTTCATTTCTTCTATGAAAGGAGCAGATAAAACAACCAGCAACATTAATGAATTTTAGAAAAGATAAGCAATTAGAAAATATGGGGTTTGAACTAGAAATAATATGATGCACAAAGGGCTGACAGTGATGCCTTTTAAAATAAAAATTAAGAGAAAAAAGATAAGGGTCCTGTTTCTTATTTATCTTAGTCATTAATAGAGGGTCAGTTTTTATTCTTTCTGGCACTGGGTATGCATGAAGGATCACCAGCATCACCAATGGCTACTGAAAAATCAATGTGGCTAACATTTCTAGGCTCCCTTTCGCCACTGTGGCTAAGATATTTTGATGAATGTAACTGAATGTGGCTGCCTGTTGCACCACACCACAGCAGGCCGACACTGTCACATCCATCAGTACGTTTGGCCAATTGGTACCATGCAGCAGAGCATTTTTTTTTGTTTTCACAAAAATCATGAGCAAAGCCTGCTAGAGAGTGCAAGTTCGCTCCCTGCCCCTTGAGAACATTTAATCTGTCAGTCCCTTTCAGGCACCAAACAGTGGAGAACACCAGGATGTTTGGGTCACAGAGACAGGAAAGCAGCATCAGACCACATTTGTAGAGTGGCTAATTCAGTTCACAAGTGGCTAAAACACTGGGTGCACGTTAGCCAGTGACTAATTTTTAAACCCTAGAGCTTACTCAGTTGGCATGAAGCAGCACTGGATCATTTGCAGGATGTGTAAGGGAAATATTTTGTACCCCTCCCCACATCATATTCTTCTACACTTTGGAGTTGTACAATAGCAATTTCTATTATTTCGTATTCCTTATCACAGCCCTTTGTGGGATTAAGGAACCTAGAGAAAACGAGGCACATATATTCATGGGGAATAACTAAATGACCATTTTACATGATTATGAGACAACTATATATGGACGTATAATGTCTTCAGTTGTCTTAGAATTCCTATTAATAACTCTCAAGTGTTAGAGAAAACAGCTTTGGAAACAGTTAAACAATAAGCTCTTGTCAGTTTTTATACCTACAGTGTTGTGTAGAGGCATGACATCAGACTGTACATGGATGGCAGGCATCCAGGCATCTCTCTGCACTCTGTCCACAAGAAAATACATGTGATCAACTGTCACTGAGCTTGCAACACCTAGCTGTCTCAACTCCTATATCTACTATTACCCATTTGATTATAGTGTCTGTGTAGCATGGTACAACATGAATTATGTGTGCCACACAGTTTACAGTACTGAAGTTGCATGTAATGGGGCCTATTCGGAAAAGGTGTGGAGTGGAATACATGGCACGCATCTCAGGTACGTAGCCCACTATGTACCTGTGAGTCCTCTGCACGCATTCACTATGTAGTTATACGCACTTGATCCCCTGACTAAATGCACAGCTCCATGCCAGGGTGGGCCAGGGGGCAGGGGCTGTGCCAGCACCCCACGTGATTCTCAAAGCCACAGAGTGCTACATATGGCAGTCAGCAGCAACATGTCCATAGGGCAGCCACAACCCTGAGAGGCCAGGTATGCACCCCCGGGGAAGCAGCCGCCAGCCATGATGGACATGGCAGGGGGCATCACCCCCCAATAGGGCAGCCCTTGCCATTGGGGCTATCAGTTGGGGACCCCCCTCAACATTGTGGTCAGCGCTCCACACACTGGCTGACATCATGGCACCCCACGGGTGCAAGGGATCCACTGCAGGTCCCTGGCCGGGCAGCCAATTGGCTGCCCACCCAGATCTGTTGCTCTGCACCTGCCAGCCCCCCACTGACCTGCATGCCGGAGGGGCAGGGATGCGTATGGGAGCTGGGTTGGGGCCGGTGTTTGTAATTGTGGCCAGGATCTCCCAAGGGTGCAGAACTGTGCTCCCAGATACGCACCTTCATGGTGCACATTAGTGAATAGGCCCCATTAATAATTTTACACTGTCGCCATTTGAATCACATGACCTGTCATACATAGAAATATGGAAACTGATGGCAGATAATAACTGCTGGGCCCATCTAGTCTGCCCATATTTAATTATGTTCACTTTTGCTACAGACCCAACTTGATCTACAGCACTATCTTTTCCACCTCCTTCTGTTCTTCAAATCAAAAGTTAATTGATTGAACATAATTGCAGCCCCATTACAAGGGATTTTCCAAAAAATGAATTACTAAAAAAAAAAAAAACTAGGTTGCAAATTGTAAAGAGCATCCTTGGCTATATGTCATTACTGTAAAGACAATGTCTGGATTATCAGAAATAAATACAATCCTATACTGTAGCTTACTCAACATTGGTATACTGCTGGGTACCATCATAATACAGTAAATTCCTACAGTACAGTATGTACCTATATGGTGTCATGATGCTATGAGTAGTATGTTCCTTCACACATGTTCCCCTTGATTTTTTCGCCTTTCCTCGATGCCTATATTGTTACTAATTTGATTATCATGTCTATTTAGCATAGTACAACATGAATTATTTGTACCACACAATTTACAGTATCAACACTGTGCATATTAACAATTTTATATTGTATCTGTTAGAATCGCATAATCTGTCATACATAGAAACTGATGGCCAATAATGACCGCTGGGCCCATCTAGTCTGCCCATTTTTAATTATGATCAGTTTTGCTGGAGACCCAACTTGATCTACAGTACTTCTCTTCCATTCCTTTCCTTCTTCCAAGGGTTCCTTTGTGCCTATTCAAGGCATTTTTGAAACCCACCACTAGTTTCACCCCCACTTCCTCCCATGGAAGGCTGTTCTAGGAATCCACCACCCTTTCTGTGAAGAAGTACTTCCTCACATCTCTCCTGTATCTACCTCCTTCCAGCTTCATATCATGACCCCTTATTCTACAGCACCTTGTACGAGCATGGCTCAGTTAGTAGCACATCCGCCTCTGGACCAGAAGGTTGTGGGTTCTCATCCCACACCAGGACTGGACTTGCACCTAAAATGCTGGCATCTCAGTGCAGTATTAGAGAGGTGCTGTACTGCTGGGGTGTACCATCCTTCAGATGAGACGTTAAACTGAGGTCCATTCTTCCCATCATGGTGTTATCCTGGTGGGTGCCAGGTGGAAGTAAAAGAACCCAAGGCACTCTTCACAAAGGATAGGGGATATTCCCGGTGTTCTGGCCAACATTCCCCTTCCCATAAACCAGTTCATGCAATTGTCCAGGCTGTGTGTGGTTGTTGATGCTCAATATGGCCGCAATTACACACTCAGTCACTTCACTACCAGTCTAGCATTTCTTGTAAAGCACTTTGGGATACACTGTGTATGAAAAGAGCTATATAAATGCTGATTCTTCTTCTTCTTTTCTGTGAAACATACCTCTGTTGTGTACCTTATTAACCCCTGTAAGCTATTTAAATCCCATATCCCAACTCTCCCTCCCTTCTCTCTTCCAGAGTGTACATATTGAACTCTTTCAGTTTCCTCTCACAGGGCTTCTGATGCAGACCTTGCACCATTTTTACATCCCTCAGCTTTCTTCTTGTCACTTTTTCTTTTTCCAATTGTTCCTCCTTCCTCACCTTTCTTCTTTGACTGCTCCTCCCCCCTTCCTCCTTTGCCAATCCCCTGCTTGGGGTCTCCCTACTCTCTATCTCAACCTGTAGTGGCCCACTTTCTGCCTCCTCCATTTGTTCCATTACCCCCCCCAACTACTTTAAATTTCCATTGAAGTAACATTTAAACTGTGCACTGAGGACTATGGTTCCCTCCTTAATGAAATCTGGCCATAACCTCAGTATAGGCTCTTATCCTTCCAGGTTGGCCCTCAGTCCACATTGTAGCCATGCCTCTCCTCTCTGCACCATTTCTTCCACCATAGCTTGAAGGCCTTGGTGTGGAGCTCCCTCTTCTTCACCAAGTATACAAGTCGCACTTGCCACTAGCATTTTAAAAATATGGGAAATATGGGATCAACTAGATAAATTATCTAACTTTACAGAAAATGAAATTTACACACAAAGCTTCCTACAGCAATTCATCTTTACATTTAAGCCCATGAAACACATTTATCAAGTTAATACATTAGCAGCCATAGTGACTCTGACCAGAGTTTGTTTTATTAGCACACACACATGGCACTGTATCCATATTGGGACTGTGTACTGGGGGTCCCAGTTTTCTGTCTGCCTGCAGTTTGCCACCTACACCTGAGTATCTCTGTTTGTTCCCATTACCCCACCCAAAGGTTTGGCTTGCCCCATAGTCTGTACAGAGTCACGTTATCTGAGACATTAAAAAACTGTTGCTTTTTGTTAGAAAAAAAAAATTAAAATTTAGTCTATCCCTGAGAATCTAGACAGTTTATTTATTTATTTTCTACAAACAGCAAATGGCTTCTCTTTCCTCTCCAGTCTTCTCCTCTCTCCCATCTCTCCAGTTTTCCTCCCTGGCCCTCTTACAGTTGAAAAACAAAACAGATAATTCATAATTATAGAAAGGGTCTCAGAAATGCTGCAATCTGATTGGCTGTTAGGATTCCAACAGCCTTACATTAATCCATGTTATACTGTCAGGTACAGCCTGATCACCATGGAACATGGATTCTTCCTGTCAGCATTGCATCCTCTAGCACTGCTGAATGACTGGAATGCTGCATTCTGATTTTGAAACAGCATTCTTAAATTATTGGTGGAAGAACTATTTTATTAAAAATCTCCCTCTAAATTAGGAAAACATTCAAAAAGCATACTTTTAACACTTTTTAATAATTATTTTTTTATAATACCAGTAAGGTACTCCCAGGAGTTAGATTAACAGTCAGTTAATTACTCCTTAGTGGTGATATGGCACTCAGCTGTGCCTCATTTCACAGTACACCCCTAGGGGATGATGTAGGCCCTGGACATACTACAGAACTGTTTTTGAAAACTGTTTTTTAAAACCAGTTTAGCTAAACCATTTCAGTGCAGCCACACTACTCAGTAACCATTTTTGAAAATGGTTTAGTGCGGCCACACTGCTAGTGCTAAACCTGTTCTATTTTGTGTTAAGTCCAACACACAGAACTGTGCTTGCCTGGACACACTGCAGCTAGAGCTGTTTTAGTTAAACCATTACAGCTTAAAACACTTTTATTCCTGGACAGACCTGTGAGTAAAACCATGCTAGCTCCAAAATGTTTTTTAAAAATATTGTTAAGACTAGGTATCTAGCAGGGTTTAAAAACACTTTTGTTAAAACATTTTAAAGGGCTTGTAGTCTGTCTGCAAACAGTTCTAGGGGGATTTAAACCATGTTAAGCTCCCCAGTGTGTCCAGGGTCTAACAGACTGCTAATCTACCTGGTCATGCCTTTTTGCTTAAGCAATTATAACAGCAGCATGTGCTTATATTTTTAAAGCATTAGTACATGTGTAGAGCATGCCAAGATCAGAACCAGGAATTCGGGATCCCCTGCCTGCCACACCGGAGCATTTTTGTTTTCTCCAGTCAGTCCAATGCTTTACACACAACCCCCACACACACATACACATCAGTGAGCCCTCAGGGTTGTCAAGTCTTTTTAAATCAATTTAAATAGATAAATGTACGTAATGGATAAATACTGAATGGGTTCAGTACTAAAGCATTTGTCTATTTAAATTGATTTAAAGACTTGCCTGCTCTGAGTGATGACTGATTGTTTTTGTTGTGGATGGTATTTAAATTTTGGGGTTTAGCCAGCCCCAGGTAAGGAGCAGCAGTTGCACTCTGAATATGCATGAAGAATCTGTGTGGGTAAAAGATTAGTTTTTACTTGCACGCTGTACTTTACGGCTCACCCAAATACTTAAAATACATTAACTGTAATTTGTAGCAGCTCCTGTGAGCATGCCATTTGTCCATCTGAGTTTCATTGGATGGTGCACCATCTGAGAACCTACTGTATGACAGGGTCTCTTAGCTAGTCCCAGGTGAGCACTGCCCTTGTGCCACTGTGTGCCGACAGTACCTTTTGAGATTATCACCATGCTTTAGCTTGCCCCGAAGCACAGTAGGACATGATCCGCTTCCCCCATCCCCCTCCCCCTCCTGTATCAAGCTCAGTAATGGGCAAGGAACTACTAATCATTTCATGGATAAGGTACTAAGGCTGACTGCAATATTTATTGTAACTGCAGTGACACAACATTTTCGGTTTTGTTGCCAGCAGGTTGTGTCTGAGAGAAGCAGCTAGAGGCAGGTATGAAGACTCAAGGAGTGGATTACTGATAAGTCAAGTTACCTGAATTTGCACTGAAGCAAATTATTCATAATTTAGGTAAATTATTTGCAGCTGACAGACCTGCTTCTCTACCCCCCAATCACTATGGCCCGGTCCACACTACACCTCTGTAACATTACAGAGCGCCCAAACCGTTACCACAATAGTTTGCGTTTACACCTGTAACGTTACAGCAGACGTGTTCGTAACCATTGTTGAAACCACATATGAGGTGGTTTCAACAACTGTTATGAAAATGGTTACACCTCGGTAATGTTACCGGGCGTAGTGTGGACACGTGGCACCAGTCCCCTAGCGCAGCATGAGCTGCATTGTGGGATCAGGCACTGCTGTAATGGTTGCCCGGCTCCTGAAGTGTGGACCATTGGTGCCGGTCCCGTAACGGACACCACCACAGTGTGGACACATTGCACCGCTCCCCAGCTGTAATGTTTTATGTCCGTTACCAGATCCGGGTAGTGAAGTGTGGACGGGGCCTTAATGGCAAGCACAGTAGTCAGATGATGAAATTGTAACATCATGACTAGTGCTGAGATTGACTGCAGTATTTATCACAACTTTAGTGTATAGCTCCAGTTTGGTTTTCATTGGGTCGTGTCTGAGAGGAGCAGCTCATAGCAGGTGGAAAGATTCAGGAAGTGAGGCACTACCAAGTAAAGTCACCTACAGTATAGGAATTAATTCTTTGAAGCAAATTATTCCTAATTTATAAGGTGAATTTCTTAGGGCTGTCACTACTGACCCATTCCACCGAACCCCAAAGTGGCAAGTTTGGCCACAGAAATCACCAGTCATAGTGCTTGGACATACAGTACATAGAAAATAGAAATTGTCAGCATATAAGGGCTGCTAGGCCCATACAGTCTGCCTATGAGCCCTCCCCTTGTTTCCATCCCTTAACCCTACTTAATCAAGGGCTTTCTCTTCTCCTTCCCACTTCTAGGGTTCCCCTATGCCTGTCCCATGCATGTTTAAATCCCTTCACAGTGCTTGCTCCCACCACTTCCTGTGGCAGACTATCTCATGTGTCCACCACCCTTTCCATTAAAAAAAACCTCTTCACATTTCCCCATAACCTGCCCCCTTCCAATTTCATATTATGCTGCCTTGTTCTTGTACTCCCCCTATATTGTAAGATGCCCCCCCGCACCTCATTTATGCCTTTGAGGTACTTGTCACCCTGATCCCTCCTGTCCTACATGTACATGTTAAGGTCCTTTAATCTCTCCTCATATGATTTCTGGTGCAAGCCCTGTATCATCTTAGTCACCCTTCTCTGGACTTCCTCAATCCTGTTAATGTCCTTGCAAAGATGTGGCCTTCAGAATTGCACACAATACTCTAGGTGAGGCCTCATTAGTGTTTTGTACAATGGCATCAACACCTCCCTCCTGCTAGTGATACCTCTGCCTATGCACCCAGCATGCAACTGGCCCTCCCTGCAGCCATTGTACTCTGCTTAGACACCTTCAGATTGTCTGAAATGATAACCCCTTGATCCCTTTCCTCGTTGGTGATCATCAGCAACCCCCCCCCATCCTGTAGCTCTCTCCAAGGTTCCCTCATCTAAGGTGCATTATTTTCCACTTCTTTGAATTGAACCTCAGCTGACACACCTCAGACCATTTCTCAAGCTTCCCTAGGCCCCGCCTCATTCTTTCCACCTCATCAGGAGTATCCATCCTGTTGCAGAGCTTAGTGTCATCCACAAATAGGCAGACCTTTCCCCTCCAGCCCTTCCACTATGTCACTAATGAAGACATTAAACAGGACTGGCCCAAGGATGTATCCCTGAAGTACACCACAGGATACCCTCCTCTCCCCAGATTGGATCCCATTAACCACCACCACCCTCTGCCTCCTGTCCATTAACCAGTTTTTAACCCAGTTTACCAACTTGAGACCCATGCCCAGACTACCCATCTTGTTAACCAGCCTTATTTGTGGGACGTATGTCAAAGGCCTTGCTGAAATCTAGGTAGGCGTCCACCACTCTCCCCTAATTAACCTCCTTCGTCACCCAGTCAAAAAAATCTATTAGATTCATTTGACATGATCTCCCCAATGTGAATCCATGTTGCCTTGGATCCTGGACACCCTTGGATTCCAGGTTTCCTACTATTCTTTCCTTAAGCAGTGCCTCCATAACCATCCCACCTCCGTGGTGAGGCTGGCCGGCCTATAGTTTCCAACTTCTTCCCTGCTACCACTTTTGGGTAGAGGGACCACATGTGCCCTCCTCCAGTCCTCTGGAACCACTCCTGTGTGGAGTGACTCAGTGAACATGGCTGCTAGAGGTGCTGCTAGCTCCCTTCACAGCGTTCATTCACATATCTGGTCCTGTGTAGTACAGCATGGTCTGCAAGCTTATTGGTCCACATTGTGGCCCAATAGGCATACAGATCATACTGTACACTGTCATTCAGCGGGTGGCTGGGCAGTATGCAGGCGGGGTGCTGGCGCCGCCGATGACAGGGGGGATGCTGGGTGGATGGATGGATGGGGAGGAGGGTACCACTGGACTACCAGGTTGTCATCTCTTATTACTACAGCCTAAGATCAGGCATATGGGGCAGGAGGGGGGTCCACTGACCCACCAGGTGTATCTTTCTTAATACTACAGCCTACGATCTGGCATACGGGGTGGGAGTAGGGTCCACTAGCCCACCAGATTTATCTTTCTTAATGCTACAGCCTGCAATCTGGCATACGGGGAGGGAGGGGGGTCCACTGGACTACCAGGGAGGTCTGGGTGCTTGTGGATGGTGTTTCTGCTGGGTGGGTGGCCACCCATGGCTGGTGGCTGCTGTGTTGTGCCTTGCAATACAGCTGCCCACCTGTGGGTGGCCAGCATTTGAGCCTATTATTTACGGCTCAACTTTGAGCACCAGTGCGTGGCGCATGTAGGGGTTGTGCCAGCATATGCGCCTCACATCCCAGGCTGAATATCAGGATGTGCTGCATATGCATGGGCACACCCCCTGCATCTGCACTGCATACATTACCAATGCAGCATGGTGCATCGGAGTTAAGCGCAGCACCTGCCCCTTGAATATCATGCCGAGGCACATTCATGCGCAACCCTGTTGCGCCATGCACAACCCTTTTGAATATCTGGGCTTCTATTTTGTATTCTTTTGCATTACCATCTCAAATGGCCAAGAAGTTATCAAACCTGCTACCATGACCCTTTCAACATCCAACCAGATACCAACATAAATAAATACCCAAGAAAATAAGGGAAAACACAGTAGAGCAGAAGTCAGAAGAACAACAACTCATTTTCAATGGAGTTCTTGCTTTTACTAATTTTAAGAGCTTTGGGTAAGCACTAAGAAGTTAACTGACTTCTTGGGATCACACAGCATATAAAAGGTTTTAGTGGGATTTGAACCCTAGTCTACCTACTCCTAAGCCTGTGCTCCAAACATGATGCTAAAGTGGTGAAAATTAAGTGTTGCTTTTGCAGATTTCAGCAGGCAGTGTAAACCAATAGGGAGGATTTAAAATCTTACCTGTGTGACAGATGGTGGTGGAGCTAATTAGATTTTGACACTAAATACATGATGCTCGAGTACTGAATAGGGCTAGGTGAAATGTATGTCCTGGTAATGTAAATCTGGTAAAATACTGATGTAATTTCCACAAAATGTCATGAAATTTCCACAAATATTTCACAAAATTTCACCAAAATTTTGATTGCAGTTATTTTCATCTGATTTAAAAAGCATCTGTCCAAATTGCACCACATTTGGTATGATGGCTTTCAATTAACATAGGTGATACAGAAGGGTACTAAGTTTCAGATGTCTGTCTTTAAAGGTGACTGAGTTATAAGCTTTCAAACTTTTTGGAAGTTTTACAATTGCACTTCACAATTAAGTAAATTGCAGAATTTTAAGTCCCATTAACTTTAAACCTAGTGAACAGAATATTATCGATTTTGCTAGGTTCATTGACCCTAAATGTTGGGCTTTAAGGCCACCACCATGGCCCAGCAGCAGAGGTATCACGTCAGCACAGTGATGGGAAAACAGTGAAGACCATCACAGTGACATTATCGACAGTTCACTGTGATGGTCCACTGGGTTCCCAATGCTGCTGTCTCCAGGGTGTTCGCCCCCTCCTTGAACCAACTCCAACTTGTAGTTGGTTATCTAAAGTATGGTGGGTGCGGGGGGGCAGAGCCCCCTGGCATGGGGTGTGTCACCCCCCACAAAAAACACAGTTTTCCTCTGTGACGGTACAATGCCAATTGGCAGCATTATGCTGTCGCTGTATCGACAGTCGGCAAAGTTCCTGTCACTGGGCGACTTGGAACCAGCAGCAGAGCATCACACTGATGAGCCAGGTCTGGTAGTGAGCCTGGAAAGTCACATTGGGAGGCAAGCTATGGCTGAGACAGCTGCCACATGGCAGTGCATCTTGGTCAAGGAGGGTTGACTACAGGTTCCACCAACACAGGAACCCCCTGCAGCTGGAACAGGGAACTTTGTCCTGCTGTAGCAGAAGATATGACTGTGTGAGGCTGCTGAGGGAAGTAAAATGTTGGAGAAAAACCTGGTAGCCAACTGAATGATGGCTGGTTCAGCCTGATCAGGGTATATCCCTGTGAACAGGTATATTCCTGAGAGACCAGCTGTCGGCTCAGAATAAAAAAAAATGGAAAAAAAAGAGGCTTTGTATGTCAACATTCCAGTCTCTTGCTTAAAGACTGGCCAAGTTATAAGCAGCCATAAATTCCAAAAATAACGTCAGTTGTTAAAGTTGAATTTCATGAGCTTTGTGAAACTGGAATGTTGTGATACTTTTGTTGAAGCCATATTCATACATTTTGCCCAGTCATACACTTGAGTTGCCACTGTAGAGAAATGTGAAGGCTGGGTAAAGTGGCAATAAGGTAGTATTCTTAGGAGGCCCCGTATTAAAAATATAGTGCTGTCAAGTGTCACGTCACTGTCTTGAATGACAAACCATGAAGAATAGTCATGGCCATCACTGTACACTAGCCGGAATTCTTACATTATGCCAGATAGCCACTAGAGCTCACTGATTTGTGGAAGCACAAGCATGTGCAGCATGGTTTCATACAATGCCACCTGCTCAGTCACTATTTAACAACCCTGTGGATAACAATGTATATTTTTACTATTTGGAATAAATGGCACCAAGTCTCACAACTAGTTGTGATTTAATCCATTGTGACAGAAGTATCTGGATATCTTTAGTCATGGTGGGGCATGATGCTGGGCATCACTGTTGCAGGGGGTATTGCAGGGCTGCAATGCTAGTGCAGGTGAGGTGATTCAGTGGTGGTGCATGCTTTGTGAAAGTTTAAATTCTATAACTTGGCAAGTAATAGTTAGATTGTTCCAGGCACCAGTAATAACCAAACACTTTAATCCTAGCCATACAGACCTCTGCTGGCGAAACTTCGGCGCTCGAGGGACCCATCATCATATATTTTGGGCCTGCCCTATGATCTCAGGGTTTTGACAAGTGGTACATTCAGCACTTCAACAGCATATGGGAATCAACTTTCCCCAAACATTTACCAAATTGATCCTAGGATTCCCTACCCTACTGTCCTGCCCTAATAATATCCACAGTTTGGGCCAGATTTTTAGAGAGGCAGCACTCAAATGTATTACCTCTAATTGGCTATCCCCAATACCACCCTCCTTAGACCAATGGAAGTCTAGGGTGGCTGAGTTGGAGAGAATGGAACAAATCACTAGTCTAGTTAGACTATAACATGACACATGTTTGGAAATATGGTGCCCTTGGCACCAGTCATAGATATTTAATTTGATCTCTGTCATAAAGATCATTTAACTGTTACTTTGTCTTGTGAGTCAAGGGGAATAACGCACCACAGTTACAATGTTTAAAGTTGATACCTTAATGAGTTTTTGTATATAATGCTTCTTAATTTTTGTAATCTTTTGCTCATCTGTTGCATACAGTTGGCAACCATTCCAATTTTAACCCTTTCAAGCAGTAAATCTGAGGTCTACATTAGACCGATTATGGCCAGGAGAAACTTCACACACAGAACTTACCTTAAGTTACGATTCAGTTGCACCATAATAGGGTCTGGCTAACTGCATCCTATTGAAAGACTACCTCAGAGACACTTCATAACATCTACGTTTTAAGCTGCGTATTGTAAAACAGGGTGACTCTTTACATATTTTTGTAATCAGTGCTGAGATGTTGCAACCATTTAACAACAAAACCATAAAGTAAAAAAAAAAAAGTTAAACTCTGTAAGTGGTATCCTAGTGGCACTACCTATTACGCGTCCATGCATTTTTGAACATATTTTGCCATTTAATTTCTAAAGAATCCACAATAAATTTTAATATTGTAAACCATATTTATACAGCTTAATTAGCTTTCAGGATGAATATACTTTGGTATGCAAGCCAAATCATGAGTGTATACTTGCAATAGCAGAGGCGCTACAGTATTAACATCCAAATATTTTGAAAATTTTCACTCAGTTTAACAAATTAATTTGTGAAATTTTGAACTACTGTAACTTTCAATTTACATAACCAATTATCTCTCTATTTAGAAGTTTCTATAACTCTTTTACGAAAGTATGCATATAAACTTTCAATTATCTAGCTCCAAAGGTGGCTAAGTTGTAAGCATAGAAATATTTTCAGAAATAATCACATGAATAATTAATTGCCAGAATGTGAACCCCTATGACATTCTTGGCCCTCATTCAAATGTCAAGAAACATGGCATCCTTTTAGGGCCTCCTCCATGCAAAGGGCCATATGCACTAATGGGTAGAGTGGCTACGTGTCACGCAGCTACGGTGTGTATCCACTCCACAGCCATTGTACCCCCAGCATGGGATACACAAAGGGGGGCATGTAGCACCTATGCATCCAATCCCCTGGCCATGCTGGAGAGCATTCCACCGGGTAGAAGGTGGCTGGGCACTACGCGTCGCACACTGAGGCCTGTACTGCTGCCCACGAGGCAGAGAAGGGGCATGATTAAGCCAGGGGATACCTTTGCCATAATCTGCTGTGCACTCTAGTGGACCACAGCTGCCCATTCGTGGCAGCACTGGGGACTTGCAGCCATGACGACCCAGCCCACTAGGCGGATGGGGAGGACTGGGCCGGCTGATCATCAGTGAGCCCACATGTGCAGGTGCCCTGGGGTGCGTGAATCTGAGCCCCTGACCTGCATCATGCAGCATAGCCCCTGCCAGTGACAAATGGCCCACTCCCCACAGATGCCTGCCCTAACCCGATATGTGCCATGGCCCCCCAACCATAGCCCAGCCACGTGGTCATCACATACAACACTGCCTTGATCCAGGCCCCCAGCAACTCCATTGGTAGGCAGTGTACCCCCATCCACTGCGGCACCAACAACCCCTTCCCCCTGACCCATACCTGGCCTTTGGTGACACGGCCAGAAATGGTCAGCTGTGCAGCCTTCCTCACACCAACTTGGCCGTCTGCCACCCAGGGTATTCCAGGAGCATGCTGCCTGTATATAGGGGTGCACTCCAAGCATCCCTTGGATGGCTGGTGGCAGAGGAGGTGTGAGGAG
The DNA here is from genome assembly GCA_016271365.2 of Neoceratodus forsteri. Taxonomy (NCBI): domain Eukaryota; kingdom Metazoa; phylum Chordata; order Ceratodontiformes; family Ceratodontidae; genus Neoceratodus; species Neoceratodus forsteri. The sequence goes on from CM057458.1 coordinate 363,145,763, forward strand.
TGCTGCACCACTGGCTGTTCCTGACTGCAGCACCAAAGGACAAGTACAGGGCAGGAGGGAGGGATTGTTGGTGCTCCAGTGGGTGGGGGGGTACACTGTCCTCCAGTGTGGGTGTAGGGGACCCGGGGCCAGGTCATGGGCACTATGGTGTGGTGCTCTTGTTGCAGGGGGACACCAACAAGCATTGGGGGAACGGGGGCACCAGACTGGGGTTGGGGGATGCCTCTGAGGTATTGTGGCTGGTCAGTCACATTGGGGCTCATTGGGTTGGTTACTCCATTGGGGATGGGCCACATGGTGGTCAGTGGGGGAATGCAACTGTGGGGTTGGGGCACAGCTGGGGGGGGTTCCAACTGCCAGGGTCCTTGTGTGCACTGGGAGGGTACCTTGCCCTATAGGCTGGGCCGGGGAAGCTCACAGGATGAGGGAGCCATGCTGCATGGGTCTGGGTGCCTGTGGTAGGCATTCACACACCTGGACCTACACCTTGCTGTGGAAGGGATCAACTCTGGGTCCTGGGATGGGCATCCCATTGGATGTCTGCCCAGGACCATGACTCCCCCCCTGGCCACCCTTTGGAATACTGCATGCTGGGGGGGGGGGGGCAGAGCTGGGGACAAGTGGCTGCCTGTTGTGCATACCAGTATGTGGACATCTGTCCACAGGTGCGGACCTCCACAGTGTGATGCACACCTTCAGTGCATAATTCCCACCCATTAGTGCATAGCACTCATTATGCATGTCAGACTGTAGATATCTAGCTATAATACTGACCAAGTTATGAACAATTAAAGAATTTTGGAAAATTCTGAAAAACAAATAATGAATTTTGTGAACCTTCCATGAAACCAGAATGTGCTAATTCCTCCCAGGCCTAGTGCTGAAGCCTGTAGGATATGTTTATTTTTACAAAACTGATGAGACCATAGATGGGACTAAAAGCCATCTGCTAATTCCCATCTCTGCCATCCCTGGAGAGAACTGTCAACAGGTGAAACTTGCTTTGATTTATTGAAAAAGAGAACAAAATGTGTTCCTGCCTGGCATGCTAAACCCTATAGGAATCACTTCAATGTATCTCACAAAGTCACACAACAGGGATGTGGCAAAGAGTTGCAAGTCCCCATAACTTGCAACAATCAGCATTGTAAACAAATTATAGAGCACAGGAGCATACCAGACCAATCACAGTACTTCCTTCAGTTGTGCATGAGGTACTCTTATTATCATAAGAGTATCTCACATGTTGAGCCACTATAACAGCCTTCTCACTGGCTGCTTGCACTGTCAGCATTTTAAATAAAAAAAGGATTTTTTTATTTTAAAAGTTAGTGATCTATAATAAATGTATGGGTTTGTTTAGAGGGCCTCTTGTTTCCTTAGGACCACAGAACTGCTCACATTTAGTTCGCAGCCCTCTGATCCTAAGAATGATGTGTGAGGCGACACTCTTAGATCCATAAAAGTCCCTCCAATAAAACCTATAAACTTACATAAAAAACACATAAAAAAGAGCATTATTTACACATTATGGCTGTTTAATGAAAAGTTTCGGGCATCAAGGACCATTTTCCCTGACTAGGAAATGTATTATATACACAGTCCCTGTAACTTGAAACCCCTCTCTACTTTTGATGGACAGTTCTCTCATGATTGTCGTGACTGGTGATTGCTGGGACCAGTCCTCTTTAATGTATTTATAAGTGACATTGCAGAGGATCTGGAAGGGAAGGTCTGCCTCTTTGTGGGTGATACCAAAATCTGCAATATAGTGGACACTCCCAGGGGTGGGGTGGAAAGGATGAACAGAGACCTGAGAAAACTAGAGGAGTGGCCAAGGGTATGGCAGCTGGGTTTCAATGTGAAAAAGTGCAAAATAATGACTTAGGGCACAGAAACCCAGAGGCAGAGTACAAAATGAGTGAAGTGGTATTGTTGACCACCAAGCAGGAAAGAGACCTGGGGTTAATCATACTGGATGACCTAAAGGTGGCTAGGCAGTGCAGCAAGGCAGTAAGGAGATCAAGTGGGATTCTGGGGTGCATAGCAAGGGGTATTACCAGCAGAAAGAAGGAGGTGGTGTTCCTCTGTATAGTCTGCTGGAAGACCCCCACCTAGAAGATTGTGTCCATTTCTGGAGACCACATCTCTTACAGGACATAGACATAGTAGAGGCGGTCCAGAGGAGGGTAAATAAAATGGTGCAGGGTCTGCATCAAAAGCCCTACGAGGAAAGACTAAAGGACCTTAATATGTACACCCTGGAACAAAGGGGGAAGAGGAGGGATATTATAGGGACCTTTCTATACCTCATGGGGGTAAATGAAGTACAGTAGGGGAGTATTTTTCAGAGGAAAAGGTGCTCATGAACAAGGGGACATGCTATGAAGCTTGAGGGTGGTAGATTTAGGAGAGATGTGAGGAAGTACTTCTTCACAGAAAGAGTGGTGGATTCCTGGAACAGCCTTCCTGGTGGAGGTGGTGGGATTCAAGAATGCATGGGATAGCACAAGGGAATCATAGTGGAAAGGAAGTGGGGGAGGGAGAAAGAGCTGTAGATCAGTTATGATCTGTGATAATACTATAAGTAGAGAGAAATGGGCAGACTGGATGGGCCAAGCGGCCCTTATCTGCCTCCAAATTCTATATTTTTATGTTGTTTGTTTCAGTTTATGATCTAAAAAAGTTGTTTTGTCTCATTTTCTTACAAAATCAGCTACTGGCTTCAGTTAGAGATTAATTCAGGCATTTGTTTATTTCCTCACACTCCTACACCAACAGTCTGCTAGCAGTTGAACTACCAAGCAGTAGTTTACTCAGTTTATCTAGATGCAAGAGTCTGTGGTTTTGAAAGTAAAACACTATAGAAACATGGCAATGCCGAGCCTTAGTCTACAGAAATCATGATTTCAAAAATAGTATAGAAAGACAGCATTATGTTGAAATGTGGAAAAAAGCAAGTCATTCAGCACACAGACGACTACAAGTGAGAAGTAAAGGATACTTATTAGATGAGCTAATGATATATGACTGTCACATCACTTCAATAAATAAAAATCAAATCTGCTAAAACAACTTAAACTAATAGATTTCTGTGTGATCAATAAAGAAGCCCTCGCTCATTATCATTATTTAATTTTTCAGGTACTAGTCATTATTAAGTCATGCTATTCGTCTAATAAGTATTTTTACTTCTCACTTGTAGTAGTCAGTGTCTGCTGAATGCCTTGCTTTTATTGCGACCCAGTCCTGCCCAGATGCTGTGGGAGTGTTTCTATGCTGGAGACCTCATTCCACCCCACTGCCCACCGTGCCTTGATGGAGCAACTGTTGTGGGATTTCTCCTCCCTATCCCACTACCTATTGTGGGGGTTTTCATCAGAGGAGACAAGCTGTGGCTCCAGCCTACAATAATTGGCAGAAAGCCAGACTCCACTTGTGCCACAGCTACTCAACAAGTATACATACAGTATGATACAAAATCACACATGCCCACACAATGCAAAGCATCATGGGCTGCATATGCAAATCACCACAGAATGTTATGCTGGTTCAACTTTAAGCAGAATTGCATGGTGCCGAAAGGCCTCTCACGCAGTTTGCAAAGGGTGCTAACAGATGACATAGACACATGTTTCATCCTACCAGGACTCATCAGTATGCCTCGTCTGTTTGACACGCAGTGGAATGAACCAGCTACCCTAAGACAGTCTGTCTGGGTTATGTTGTGGTGAACCCATATATAATTTATTTTTCCAATAGTTAAGAAATGGTCCCAGCAGTTGATCTTGGCTAGTATAGTTTTATATTCATAAATGACAAGTAAAGAAGTCAATTATCTAGATTTCTATGCCACACATGTGGCAGAGAAACATTTGGCGACATGAATGCCACTGCCACATACGCTAACTAACTACGCCTTTGCTACTACTACTGGCCCCAGAGTCCATGGATGAAAGTGCTGCAAACATAGTTCTTTTTAAGGTGCAACACCCATTTGCCCCACAGAATTTATGCATTTCTTGGCCGCCTTGACAGCATGTCTCCAATTACTTGAGCATCTCTTTCCAGTCATGTTATATATTTAGATTTTTAATATTGCAAGGAAAGAAATTAAAAAAAAACTGCAGTAAAGCTAAATACTGTACCAGCAGCAGATTTTTTTTTCTCAATTGTTTAACCAGAAGTAGCACACTAAGCTGAAAGCTTGTTTACAGGTGTGACCTGGGAGCATAGGGAAGTTAAGTGACTTGCTCAGGGTCACACAGTATGCAAGTGGGGGCTGTGGGATTCAAACGCAAGTCTCCAGATTTGCAGCTCAGAGCCTTAGACCACTGCACTACACTGCCTCCCTGATGACACCTCACCAGAGGGATTAACAATGTGATCTGAATCTGAACAGGGCAGTTTGTTGAGTTAATAGTAGCTTCAATAAAACTACCAAAAAAGATGGCTTTTTTTAACACGACTGGGATTAACAAGACATACTCAACAGGGGTAATTCAAAACATGTAACTTAAGTAACACCATCACTTCAAGAATTAAATAAAATAACTACAATCAACATAGAAACAGGCTGACAAAATAAGTAACTTAACCACACAAAACTGTACTACAGAAATAAAATGAGACATCACAGACCACAGACAAAAATAATCAACAAGAAAGAATGAGGAAAACAAATCAGACTAGTGCTCACAGTAAGAGAGGATCAAGCAGTGAGCATCTTTACGGGCTACCTTACATAGAAACATAGAATTTGACAGTAGATAAGGACCGCTTGGCCCACCTAGTCTGCCCATTTTCCTACCTAACAGATAAGCTGCAGATCCTAGTTAACCAACAGCTTACTTCCTCCTACCCCCTACTAGGACTGCCTTATGTCTGTCCCATGCATTCTTGAATTCCCCCACTGTTCCTGACTCCACGACCTCCTCAGGGAGGCTGTTCCATGCATCCACAACCCTCTACATGAAAAAATACTTCCTCACATTACCTCTGAGCCGTCCCCCCTCTATCTTCAAATTGTGCCCCCTTGTTCTTGCACATCTCTTTTTCTGAAAAATGCTACCCTCTTGGACTTTGTTGATTCCCTTGAGGTACTTGAAAGTTTCTATCATGTCCCTCTCCCTTCTTTCCTCAAGGGTATACATATTAAGCTCCTTTAGTCTTTCTTCGTATGTCTTCTGGTGCGGACTCTGCACCATTTTGGTTGCCCTCCTCTGGACAGCCTCCACTCTGTCTATGTCTTTGCAGAGATGGGGTCTCCAGAACTGCATACAGTACTCCAGATGGGGTCTCACCAACTGTCTGTAAAGAGGGATAACAACTTCCTGTTTTCTACTACTGATGCCTCTTCCTATGCATCCCAGTATCCCTCAACTGCCTTACTGCCTTACATTGCTTGCCCACCTTTAGGTCATCTGATATAATTACCCCCAGGTCCCTTTCCATTTTACTGTTGTCAGTATCTCACCCCCATTGTGTACTCTTCCCTGGGTTTTGTTTCCCATGTGCATTACCTTGTACTTCTTTGCATTGAATCTGAGCTGCCATACATTTGACCATTCCTCCAACCTTGCCAAGTCCCTTCTCATCCTTTCCACTCCATCTTGTGTATCAACCCTGTTGCAGATCTTTGTGTCATCTGCAAAGAGACATACTTTTCCTTCCAGTTCCTGTGCAATGTCACTTATAAAGACATTAAAAAGGACCGGTCCCAGTACTGAACCCTGTGGTACCCAGCTAGGAACCCTCCTTTCTTCACTGTGTACTCCATTTACTACTACCCTTTGCGTCCTGTTGTCTAGCCAATTTTTTATCCAGGCTACCACCTTGGGGCCCACTCCAAGGCTGGCTAACTTGTGTATTAATCTTTTGTGTGGGACTGTATCAAATGACTTGCTAAAATCTAGGTAGGCCATGTCCACAGCCCTCCTGGTCTACTACTTTGGTCACCCAGTCAAAGAAATCTATTAGATCGTCTGACACAACCTTCCCATCATGAATTCATGCTGCCTTGGGTCCTGTGCCCACTGGCCTCTAGGTACTCAACAATTCTTTCCTTCAAGTGATTCCATCATTTTCCTTACCACTGAGGTCAAACTAACTGGTCTATAGTTTCCTGCCTCTGTCCTGCTCCCACTTTTGTGAAGAGGAATCACATCTGCCCTCCTCCAGTCCTCAGGTACCACCCCATCCTCCCATGATTTGTTAAAGAGAGTAGTCAGCGGTGTCACTAGTTCTACCCTTAGTTCTTTTAGAATTCTTGGGTGAATCCCATCAGGCCCCATTGCTTTGTCCACCTTCAATTTTATTAGTTCTTTCAGAACCATTTCTTCTGTAAATGGACTGGTATTGATCCCCATCTTCAGAGTGTTTCTCTTGTTTGGTTTAGGTACCTCCCCCTCCTCTTCCTTTGTGAATACTGAGCAGAAATATTCATTCAGTATCCCTGCTTTTTCACTGTCCCCCTCTACCCAAATTCCCTTCCCTTTATTAAGCCTCAGTATCCCTCCTTTGGTCTTTCTTCACTCCCTAATGTACCTATAAAAGGTCTTATCCCCCTTCTTAACAGAATTGGCTATCCTTTCCTCTGTTTGGGCCTTTGCTATTCTGACTGCCTTCCCAGCCTCTTTCTGCTTTAACTGATAAAGTTCTCTGTCCTGCTCCTTCTGTGTTTTTTTATATTTCATGAATGCTGTCCTTTTCTCCTTAATCTTCCCTGCCACCTCTTTTGAGAACCATAGCATTTTTTTCCTTCATTGTGTTTTATTGATTTGCTTTACACAAAGGCTTGTTGCCGCTGTGATGGCTGTTTTGATCACTCCCATTGTTCCTCCACCCTCCTTCTTGCCTGTTTGCTAGTGCTTTTCTAAGGCACTCTCTCATTTTCCCAAAGTCAGCCCTCCTAAAGTCCAATACTCTTGCTTTTGTATGGCTTGATTGTATGGCTGTGTTTATCGTGAACCACACTGTTTGGTGGTCGCTTGTTCCCAGATGGCTACCCACCCCTAAATCTGAGATTCTTTCTCCGTCCCCATTTGAGATTACCAGGTCTAAGATTGCTCCCTCTCGAGTGGGTTCCAATACTAGCTGTCTGAGGCATGCCCCCTGTAGGGCATCAAGAATGACCCTGCTCTTGGATGTGCCTGCAGGAGAGGTGCTCCAGTTAACATCTGGCATATTCAGGTCCCCCATCAACAATATCTCCCCTTTTTCTGTCATTCTAAGGAAGCCTTCTATCATTTCCTTGTCCATTCCCTCCCCCTGAGATGGGGGTCTGTATACAACCCCCGTGCGGATTGTGGTGCTATTTCCTGTCTCCAGGGTGACCCAGAATCCTCATCTGCTCCCTGTTTACTCTTTAGTTCTGTTGCTTTGATCCTTCCTTTACATGAAAGCTACTCCTCCTCCTCCTTTTTACCCTCCCTGTCCCTCCTGTAGATTGTGTATCCTGGTATGTTGACATCCCAGTCATGGTTCTCTGTGTACCATGTTTCTGTGACTGCCAAAATATCCAGGCAACCCTCTTCCATCAAGGCTACTAGTTCAGGGAGCTTGTTACACAGACTACGGGCATTGGTACTCATCACCCTCCACTTTTTGATAGCCTTTAAGCCCCATTTCTGTCCTTACTGCCTTTGCCTTTTTTTACATTTACCTCTGTCCTGCTCCTTAATAACTTCTTTACCTTGGTGTTTACCTCACTAATTACCATGTTTTGTGGGGGGAGGCTGGGATCTCCCTGCTCCTTTCAAGTGCCTCCCCCCTTGGCTAGTTTAAATGCTTGCCAATGAAGTATTTAAACCTCTCACCTAGGATCCTGGTTCCCCCTCTGGACAGATGCAGACCATCGCACCAGTATAGGTTTGCATCCCTCCAGGTGGCTCCCCAGTCCCCAATGAAGCCAAAACCCTGAGCTCCACGCCAGTTTTTCAACCACTAATTGAATTCTCTGGTGAGGAGTGCCCTAGCATCACCCTTGCCATAGACAGGCAGCACCTCCGAGAAGGTTACCGTATGTGCTACTTGTTTAAGGCCTCTCCCCAACTCTACAAACTCCTCTTGCACTGCTTTGATCCCATTCCTATCCAGGTCATTTGTCCCTAGGTGTACAATGACATCCAGCTCCCTCCCTCGTGCAGCTCCTCCCACGATCCTGAGGATTCGCTTCCTGTCCCTTCAAGCCATGGTGCCAGGAAGGCACCTTACCTCCCTCTCCCCTTCCTCCCCCATTTCTACCCCCTAATGATTGAGTCCCCACCAGGAGTTGTTTCCTTCCCTGTGGGGTCCCATGCCACCCTCCTGTGGGTCTCCTTTGTGAAGGTTCCCAGCATCCTCCTTGGTCTCCTTGCAGGTGCCTCCATAGAAGAACCACTATTCACCAGAAGCGCGAACAAATTGTGGAGAGGTACAGCTGGAGGGATGCAACTCTGTTCCACCACCCTCTCCCTCCCTGAGCCCACCCTGGTCCAGCCTCTCATCTTTCTTGGCAACCTCTGAGGTAGTAGTATTGGCCCTGGTGGTCCCTGGGTGGGGAGGAGGTTTCACGAATCCTAGCCAGGTTAGCCTGGAGGCAGGCAACCTCCTCTCTCAGACCAGAGAGGTGCTTGCAAATAGGGCAGAATCGCAGCCTCCAGAATGTCTCCCGGAACACTGCCGCCCCACAGCCATTGCACTGCACCACTCCTATCATGTCTTATTTTGTGTCCCCTCTCCTGTTTCTCTGTATGCTTACTCTCTCCTCTCCTTACAACTCTCACCCTTCCTGTTCTGGGACAGCAACTTCCTATCTTTTTTAGTAGCCTCCTTCTTCCTTGCTCAATGTCAGACCACCAGCAGCTGGGGGGGAGAGTGAGCTACTTTTTTCCTTTAGGGTTGACAAAACCAATGTTTCTCTATGATCCTTCCCTTCCTACTGCCAAACAGGAAGTTTCTGTTGACAGTCAGATCCAGTGGCTATAAAAGTAGAACTGGATTAGGGTGGGATGGAGGGCAATTAGTAAGAAAAAGGCTAGCTCTACTCTTTCTGCTCTACAAGCAAGGCTAGCAACAGGAAGTTGTAATTTGAGTCACCTGCTTTTATAGTGTCTAAGCCACACTCCCAATTAAGCTCTCTCTCCTCCTACTGGTTTAGCAAAGTCAGCTGATACAATACCCTTCCCAGCACAGAACACACACTGACTTTCTTTCTTTTCTTTCTATTTTTTTCCCTCTAATTAAGACCCCTTCTACTTCTAATAAAGTATTTGTCTACTTAATTTCAACAGACACTGACTCTTGCTGAGATATAAGTTTTAAATTAATAAGAAAATGTAGCTTTTTTAGTTAGCTGCTTTCTGTTCTACAAGCAAGGCTGACACCTTGCTAGCTGAAACCCCCACCTACATACATATAGCACTGCTTCACTAGGCAAAACAAAACAACTACTATAAACTACAAAAAATCAACAAACTAGAAACAAACAACACTAATCTAGCTGCACAAGGCATTCTAGATCTTTTTTGTGGGCAATATGGTTTAAAATCCTCTGCTTTTTGATTCAATTTTAAGTTTTTTTTTTTATTCAGACAAGCAGGGACAAACTCTTTCACTTCACAGGACTGCACCGAACACAACCTCCACATGGCATACAACTCATTTTAGTACCTTTCTCCAGTCCCACAGTACATAGTAAATTGTGCCTGTGGGCCCCACTTCACCAGTGAAATTACCAAATTTTCCATTCACGAAGTTACCCTATGCTGTGAATTGGAACTTCGGGGGGTGGAATAAATTTGCAAATTGCAGTGAATTCACAAATTAATCCATGAAGCAAAGTTATACAACTTTGCACGCCACTAATCAGGAGCATAAAAGCAGAGGAGCTCTTTCAGGTAGCCAGGGCCCCGCTCATGTAGGGCTTTGTACAGTATATCAACACAGCTGCCTTGAAGGAGACATGCCACCTCACAGGCAACCAGTGCAGTGTCTGCAGCACTGGAGAGATATGCCCAGAATGAAGAACTCCAGCAATCTACTGTAGCTGTAGTGTTCTGCACCAACTACAAATGACGTGCCAAACCTCTAGATAGCCTGAGGTATAGAGCATTGCTGTAGTCATCTAAATGTCATGAAGGCATGCAGCAGTGTCTGTAGGACCTTGGTATTCAGATAGGCCTTAATCTGGGTAATATTTCTTAGGTGGAAAAATCCACCATGAACCACAGCTGACACTTAGTGTTTGAGCATCAGCTTTCAGTGCATAATGACACCCAGAGGTTTCACCCAATCCCTAACGAGAGGAGTGGTACCTAGTTGTAATACTAACACCATCCCTCACAACCTGCCACATTCCCCATGCCTGCATTCACCAGTAGCATTTCTGTCTTGCCTGAATTCAGCCTAAGTCAGCTGGAGGGCATCCAGTCATTGATATCAGCAAGGCATCTCTCACACATCACACACTGATGACATTTCTTTCCAAAAAGGTAAAAGATAGATATTTTATTTTTTATTTATTTTTTATTTAGTTTTTGTTAACCGGGTAGGTGCACTAGCCAACAGGTGACTATTTTCAGGCACGACCCGGGAGACACAATTACAGTACAAAATAGGTCAGTTTAGTTAGCATAATACAGGCAAAGGTACAGTGGTACAAGTACAGACATACGATTTTCAAAGGCAGGCATACGGTTTCAAATAGGCAGAGGGTACTGGCGGGAGATCACATTTAGGGTGAGAGAGAGAGGAAAGGGAAGGTGGGGATTTTAGGACAACAAGGAGGGTGTGAAACTGATGAGAGGTGGAGGTAATGAACGAAGGACGGAAGATAGCAGCTAACGGCTTGCAGTGAAAAGCAAGGGACGTCAGAGCAGGGGAGGATGACGCAAGTAGGAGGGAAGAGTGTTGCAGAGCAAGAGGATGAAACTAGAGGTGAGGGGCAAGGAGGAGTCGAGGGACACAGTTTCAAAGTGCAGCATTTGTGGGAAGGCACAAAGGATCCAATAGCAACAGAGCCGGATCAGGAGAGGTGGCTAGGCTGAAGCATGTCCGGCAGGTGTGGCGTAATTACGGCTTTAGCGGGAAAAGGCACTAGGAAGACCGGGGCTGTGGAACTAAACCCGGCTGGGCTCAGGGACTCATCTTGTGTCTGACTAGTTGCGGCTTTGGGAAAAGCGCTAAAGGACCAGGCTATGGAGCTAGAACTCGGCTGGGCACAGAGGCACTGCTCTGACAAAATGCGGTTAGATAACATCAGGTAGGGGAAGAGTGTTGCAGAAAGCAAGAGGATGATGCCAGAGGGTAAGGGGCAAGGAGGAGCTGAGGGACACAATTTCAAGGTACAGCATTTAATGGGAAGGCACAAAGGGATCCAATAGCAATGGAGCTGGATCAGGAGAGGTGGCTAGGCTGAAGGCACGTACGGCAAGGAGTGGCGCGATTACGGCTTTAGGGGGAAAAGGCACTAAGAAGACCCGGGGCTGTGGAACTAAAACTCGGCTGGACTCAGGGACTCGTGCGGCAAAGTACGGCTAGTTAAGGCTTTTGTGGAAAAGGGTGCTAAAAAGACCCGGGGCTATGGAACTGGAACTCGGCTAGGCGTAGAGATGTATACGGTAAAGTGCGGCTAGATACGGGTTGGCGGGAAAGGCGCAAGAGGGGTTTTGGAACTGAGACCAGGTAGGACTGAGGGGGAGAGGAGTGAGAGGGGAGGGGAGAGAGAAAGCAAGAGGGACCAGTACCCATTAACAATTAGATACAGCTTATGGTTTAGTACTACACAGTAGAACTGATGAAGGATAAAACAAAAGAAGGATTATGTCATAATTATACACAAAGTCAGAAGAGAATAAACAATGTTGGATATGCAGTAAAAAAGGTCAGAATAATATACATATTATAACGTTAAGGCAATTAGGCAGCAAACATGATTGGAATAGAGTGTCCATATGAGAGGTTTGTAAGCATTACATTGTAAGTGCAGGCAGTCTTATAGACAGTTCATTAAAGTGCAATCAGACAAACCAGGTGACAGAGCAATCGAGGGGAGGTGGGCTATTGAGTATATGGCAAGGGAGGATTGATTTAGACAGGTTACAAAGCTTAAGTGGGATCAAAACAAGTGCAATGGTCTTTAGAGTAGAAGTCTGACGAAGTCTCCACTTGAAGGCTAGGTGTGATGGAGCACTTCTCAGATCCATAGGCAGTAAGTTCCAGGTGAGAGGGCAGCACACCTGAAGGCACCAGCATCCTTGGAGGTAAGGCAGTGGGGAACTGATAAAAGACTTGTCTGGCGACCTCAGGTCACCGATGGTACTACAGGTTGGAGTAGTTCAGACAATGTGGCAGGTTTTGACACTCTGATTATGGAGTCTGATAGGCTGCAAAGGTAGTATAGCCTCGTGGAGGAAGGGGATAGCCAACCTAACCCTTTGTATAGTTGGCAATGGTGCGTCAGACGTGGTACTTTAGCTGCATATCTACAGACATTATTGTAGGTGGTGTCCCATTTCTGTAGAACAGTTTTATTTGCCATGGTGAGGATAGGTGCACAATAAGACAGAGTGGGTAATAGGATACCCCTGGCAATAGCAAGTTTGGCGGTGGGTGTGAGCATAAAGTTCGTCATATAGGCAGCACCCAGCTTACAGTTGACATTCTTACATGACTCCTGGATATGCTGCTTCAGATCAAGATTTTGGTCAAGCTGTATCCCAAGATAGAGGAAAGAACTTACAATCTCAAGGGTGGATCCATTGATATCAGGAATTGTCAGTGGAGATGTGCAGGCTCTAAGCTTATGCTTTGATCAAAAGCATGCCTTAGTTTTGCTAGCATTGAGTATAAGGCGATGAGCTTCAAGCCAGTGCTGTGTAAGGTGGAAGGCTGATGACAGTGTGGAATTCAGGTGAGAGATGTTGTCAGAGTGAGCATATATAACAAGATCATCAGCATAGAGTAGTGAGTTGCCTGACATTATTACGGTGGGCAGGTTGTTGATAAATAATGAGAAGAGGAGTGGACCAAGAATAGAGCCCTGTGGAATGCCAATATTGATCGTGGTACTGTCAGAGATGGCTGAGTTAAGCTTTACAGCTTGAGACCTGTTGGTGAGGTAGCTACTGAACCAGGACGTTACTGGGGGTGAGAAGCATAGGTTTTTGAGGGTAGCAAGCAGTAGTGGATGATCAACAAGGTCAAAGGCCTTTGTAAGGTCGATGAACACAGCACCTGTTAGCTGCCCTTTGTCTATATTTGAGAGAATGTCCGATGTGAATTTAGGCAGAGCAGTTGTAGTACTGTGGTGCTTCCTGAAGCCATGCTGCACTTCACAGAGTGCATTAGTGGAGTCAATAAATTCAGTGACCTGGGTGGCTACTATCTTTTCGAGTATTTTACTCAGTACTGAGAGTATGGCAATGGGACTGTAGTTTGACAAGTCATTTTTGCTCCCTTTTTTGAAAACTGGCGTGATTCTGGCAGCCTTCCAAATCTCGGGGACAGCACCTTTAGAGAGAGATAAGGTGAAAATCCTGGCAAGTGGGCTGGATATGAGGTGGGCAGCTATTTTCAGGAGTCGAGGTTCCAGGGTGTCAGAGCCCGGGCTAGTGTTCTCAGATATCCCCAACAGTAGTTTGCAGACTTGATTTCCAGTAACCCTTTTAAAGTAAAACAATCTTTTAGAGGCAAGTTGTGGACTGGAGATTATCATGTTGGAGTATGGTTGAGAGTTATCAAGCAGAGATTTTAAAGAGGGCGTGATAGCAGATGAGTCAGAGAATTGCTGGTTGAAGGCATTGGCAATGGTGAGGAGTCATTGCAGTGGACCCTGTAGTAGCATGTCGAGGGGTGAAGGATTGAGGGTTCGAGGAAGGTTTTATGATTCAAAACCTTGAGGATCATTAGCAAAGCTGGTTAAAAGGTCTTGGCAGTATCTGCTCTTTTCAAACCTGATATGTTTCTTACATTCGTTTCTATGTTGTTTGTAAGCCTGATGATCACAGGGCAGCCGGTGGATTTATAATGTTTCCAGAGTTTGTCCCTGAGTTTGAGCTTGTGGAAAGATCTTTGCTCAGCCACCTAGTTTGTTGCCCCTGACCCTTCTTTTTATTTAGGTACATGCCTCCTTTGTACCTCCCAAACCTGCTGAGGAACACATCCAGGGCAGCCTCAGCACTTGTTGCACTATAGATGTCGGACCAGTCAATAATAGATATGTCATTGAGAAATGCTTGTACATCAAGCGCTGCAAAGTTAGTAATGGTGATGAGGCGGGACCGAGGAGCAGGCGGCTGACAGGAACGCCAGTGACAGACCGTGGGAGAGTGGTCTGTCAGAGAGTCCGCAAGTACAGTGCTTTTGGATACATGGTCAGGACTGTTGGTGAGAACCCAGTCTAATAGCATTCCTGTCTGTGTGTTAGTCATTCTCGTGCATTCTGTTACAAGTTGGTGAAAGTTATATTTTTGGACCATAGATGCAAGGTTGCCTTGATTCGGGCCTAGCCAGTTCAAGTTGACGTCCCCCAACAGGATACACTCATTCAGTTTCACGGATTGAGACACATGTTGTAGTAAGATCTGGAGACTTTCCAAACCTCCAGTGGGTGGGTTGTACAAACACAGGATGTGCAAGTGTTTGGCTCCTAGGGACAGTGTAGCATGTAGCGATTCACAGCACATGTGGGGGACAGGATTTGGAACCACTTTTAATGAGAGGTGATTTTTGTAATAAATGGCAACACCCCCACTCCTTTTTGAGCCACTTCAATCCTGCCGAATGATGGCATACCCAGGCAGGGCACAGTGGGCATCTAGGATATTGGGTTTGAGCCATGTTTCAGTAAGGCACAGGATGTCAGGGTTAATCAGTTTTGCCCAGGCTTCAAGCTCAGCCAGGTGCCCCATAAGACTCCTAATATTCATATGGGCTAGTAATAGGCCTTTATTAGCTTTGGCTGTGGTTGGTGTAAGGATATTATGTGGCAGACCTGGGTTCAACTCGATGTCACCAGCTATCAGGAGCAGCCTTTGGGCTAGGAACTTGAGCAGGTTTCTAGTCAGAGTGTCACATTTTTTATGTCTAGCCCTATGCTGTAGGTAGTACAGGAGTGACAGGTAGGTACAGCCCTTCTTCAGGAGTGCATGATGTAGAGCAGGAAGGGGGTGATGGTAGGAAAGGAGAAGATTAGAGAAGAAAAAGTCCTTTATAGATTCCGCTTTGTGATTAATGACAAGCAGCACAGATAGGGAGACACTACTTAGACCATACAGGAGACACAGGCAGAAAAAAGAAGCCAAGCTGGAGCAATAGATAGTGACATAAGGAGTCATTTTAGAGTGGGAAGAGAAGGTAGCAGGGGCACAGGAAAGGAGGAGTATCGGATAGAGCAGTGCTAAGTGCGGCAATGCGATATGAGAGAAAATACTGGTAGGCCTGGGCAAATACTTTGGAAGAAAAAGAAAATAGGGACGCTGTGATGTAGGCCAGAAGGCGGGCTTGGTAAAAGAAATAACAGACCGTTAGTTTGAAAGAATAATGAGCTGCCCTAGTGGAGGCAGAGTATAAGGAGCCAATGGAAAAGTAGACACTTAGTCATAAGACCCCTGGTGTCTATAAGCTAAAGGGTCGACCAGGGTGGGTGAGGTGGGGGAGGTGGGGAGCGGTCTGAAGTGCGGAGGAAGAGAGCTTCAGGGGCTGTATTGCTTGTCATGGTGGCGCTCACAATCCCTGGGGTACAAATAGTAGTCCAAATCCGAAAAATATAGAGTGAGAACAGCCGCTTTCTGTGGAGAGTGGTACTTGGTAAAGTCCCAAACCCAGCAGGACAGGGTCAGCAGGATGGAGGTCGAGTTAAACGTACCTTGCAGGCTTTTGCGCCTTTAGCGGCACAAGGTACCAGGGTGTGCCGAGCTCCTGGTTCCCTTCCCCGGGTGGCTTGCGGTCGGTGTGGCCCCTGGCAACAGACTTTCTGGAGGGGTGCTTTTGTCTTCAGTGGGGGCCGCTTGTTAAGCGGGGACCCCAGAGGCATCTTTTCAGTCCAAGGCTGGTTCCTAGATCCTGGAGGAGGGTGTTCAGAGCCCCGGTGGGATTGGAGGGATCCTGAGGGGAAGCAAGGAGAAGCAGATTAAGAAGGCAGCAGAAACAATGGTAGGGGGCGTAGGTGATAGAAAGGAGGAGATTAGTGGGTAGAGAAGTAGGGTTACAGGCTTCAGTTAAGGCAGGTGAGTAGGACAGCACTTGAAATAGCTTTTACTAGAACAAAGGGAGTTTAGGAGATTCAAACAGAAAAAGGCGGGAAGGCAGTACAAGGCAACAGAGAAACAGAGAAAATTAGCTACAGCACTATAGGCAGCAGAGAATCAGAAAACTTAGCTACAGCACTACAGAATTAATAAGCTAGGACTACAGGAGATGTTTGTCTAGGCAGCAAATTTAGCTTCAGGGAGCTGTATTACTTGGCCGCAGTGGCAGCGCTCACAGTCCCTTGGGGTACAAAATAGTAGTCCAAATCCGAAAAATATAGAGTGAGAACAGCCGCTTTCTGTGGAGAGTGGTACTTGGTAAAGTCCCAAACCCAGCAGGAGAGGGCCAACAGGATGGAGATCAAGTTAAATGTACCTTGCGGGCTTTTGCGCCTTTAGCGGCACAAGGTACCAGGGTGCGGCCGAGCTCCTGGTTCCCTTTCTCGGGTGGCTTGCGATCGGTGCAGCCCCTGGCAACAGACTTTCTGGAGGGGCGCTTTTGTCTTCAGTGGGGGCCGCTTGTTAAGCAGGGACCCCAGAGGCATCTTTTCAGTCCAAGGCTGGTTCCTAGATCCTGGAGGAGGGTGTCCAGAGCCCCAGTGGGCTTGGAGGGATCTTTGCAGGCTTTTGCGCCTTTAGCGGCACAAGGTACCAGTGTGCAGCTGAGCTCCTGGTTCCCTTCCCCGGGTGGCTTGTGGTCGGTGCGGCCCCTGGCAACAGACTTTCTGGAGGGGCACTTTTGTCTTCAGTGGGGGCCGCTCGTTAAACGGGGACCCCAGAGGCATCTTTTCGGTCCATATATCTGAGTATCATCAGCATAGCGGTGACACGGCAGGATACATTGTCAATCGATTACCCGCAGTTGCAGCATATACACTGCACGCAACATGGGCCAAAAGATTAAACCTTGAAGGACCCCTCATATCAGGGCAGCAGAGCACAAGTAAATATGTCCCCACATGCCCTGCTGGAAAAGAAGAACATCATCCACCTCAATACAGTGTCTCTGAGTCAGCTGACTTGTTAAAATCACATGGTCTATAGTGTCCAAAGCTGACAAGAGGTCTAGGAGAACCAGGATGAACAATTCCTCTCTATCTCTAGCCAAGAGATCACCCAGACTGTCTTTTTATTTCACTTTTTGCTTGCTGTCTTTCTAACAGGACAGTACATACAGGCAAAAAATAAAAAGATAGATTTTTGTGTTCTTTGTCACCAGCAGCCAGTCATAAAAAAAAACAATTTCAAATAAATCTTTCAAAGCTCCACCATGCATTCTCTCTGCATTGCTCCCAATTCACCCTGCCCTGCTCCTGTTATGGGGGCAAAAAAATTAAAAAAAGATTAAGATGGATTTCTGTGCCCTCTATGCCACCAGCACTCAGTAAAAAAAAAAATTGTCAGTTAAATCCTTCATTACCCCTGCACCCTTCACAGTCTGCTAAATTCGCTCTGTCCTCTGCTTCAGGGCCCTCAGCTGCCAGTGCAGGCTCACATTGTGCACTCTGTCCTGTGTAGCATGATTTCATTGGCCTGCCTATCTGAAACTACAGTTAAATGTAGTGAAAATTATCTAACTGGAATGATAATGCATAATTTTGTGATGATTTAAGCTATTTTCTGATCCAGTGCAACTCTTCGCATAATGAGCTCCTCCAGTAGCCAAGTCCTTCCTCATGAGACACAGTTGGAAATTACATTGAGATGTGTGCAACTTAATGTTCTTGATGCCCAGGAACACTGATTGGCTGTTTCAAGTCATGTGGCTTGCCAACAACTTGGACATGCTCAGTGTGTGTGTACCCATTCAAAGTGCTGCATCATGACATCAAATTAAAACCAAGTTCCATCAGACCTGGTTCACTGGTGTCCAAAACATGTGGCAAACTGGTTCAAATGTTTTGTATAACACCTCCTGATCCATATCTGTCATTAACCAACACATGTCCTCTGATTTCAAATCTATCCAAACCTGGCTATCTGAGCACATGCTTGTGTTAAACATCCACAAAACCGAGGCCATGCTCTTTGGCACTACTTCTAAGCTCAGGCACTGACAGGACCAGTTCCTTGTAACCGGCTTAGACCGCTGTCCTATTGAGATTGTCTCCTCATTTAAATATCTGGGT
The DNA here is from genome assembly GCA_016271365.2 of Neoceratodus forsteri. Lineage (NCBI taxonomy): Eukaryota > Metazoa > Chordata > Ceratodontiformes > Ceratodontidae > Neoceratodus > Neoceratodus forsteri. The sequence continues at coordinate 363,164,121 of CM057458.1, forward strand.
GTCATCCTAGATCAGTCACTTGACTTTGACCTCCACATTGAAAACACAATGCAAATCTGTCAACTCTAAACTTGGAGTTACCTATAACACAAGCCGTGTCTTGACCCCTCTGCTAGAATGGCAATAGCCCGGGGTATCCTTCTCCCAGCCCCAGCGGTACTTAAGTCCTCTCTTTGCAAATGGGACACCACTTACAATAATATATGCAGATATGCTTCATCGTCCCTAAGGCTTAAGCACCGCTGCCTACTATACGCCGATCTCAACTGGCCCTCTCCTGCTGCAACCAGACTTCATGCTCTTGGCTCCTTAGTGGATAATGTTGTAAGGTCACAAACTTCACTAGCACTTGCTGCTGTGCTGAGCCCTCAACCAACCTTCTTTGGCATACGTTTGGCTGAACAATCTCTCCTTTATGTCCCCAGGTGTAAGGCCACGAAAGGAACTTGTGCTTTCTCCCACCATGCTCCACAGTATTGGAACTCTCTTCCTCTAGATATTTTCCAGTCACCCTCTTATGCTACCTTCAAGAAGAAACTTCATCACTTTGTAGCCGAATCTGACCTGTGCACTTCTTTTGACCCCCCTGACATGCACCACCAGATCATTTACCTCCACCCTTCCTTTATGACTCTATGCGGCTTGAGGCTCACCTCGTACTCTTAACCAATTAACCTTATTGTAGCTCATAGGTGTCTTCATGATATTACTTGTGTCACTATCTTTTTATAACCACTATAATTTCTTCTTCTTTTGATTATTATCATCATTATTGTGGTCCACTTGTAGCTCATTTAATGTAATTCACATGCCTGTTTACTGATTGTTTATTTTACTATATTTGTCTATAACTGCTCATTGTAAAATGTTCCCTCCCTGCAACCCATGCCCTATTGTTGTTTCCACTGTACTTTCTGACTTTGCAACCTCCCGGGTCATGTCTGAAAATAGTCATTTTTTGGCTAGCACACTTACCTGGTAACCAAAAACTAAATAAATAAATAAATAAATCCTATCTGGTGAATACGTCACAGGCTGTCCTTGTAGGTGACTCTCTCTCCACCTTTCCTTCCCAATCAGTTTTAGAGAACCTCAGAGTTTGGTTGGTCATCCATACTGCTCTCAATTTCCATAACCATCTCCCCAGTGCATGTGTCTCCTCCTGCATTCATATGTGTACATGTAACCCCCCTATAAATGGGGGTTCCTTAATGGTCTTCCTGGGCATGCCTAATGCCCACTGCCAGGTTGGTGTTCTGTGTTCTAACCATTTAAAAGTGCCTGCATTTTGTGCCCTATTAGCCTCTGTGCCTGTCTCTTTAACAGCTGTCATTTTCATAGTGCATAATAAATCTGGGTGGGGGCCGAGTAGTTTCAGGCTTGAGTCCTGCCCGGGCTGCAATACAGCCGCTTCATTCTGCCATCACTAATTGCGCAGAGAAAGCTTTACTAGAATCTGTGATTGTTTGCTGATTATCTGCTTTAATAGTAATGATATAGTAGTTTGTCTAACCTGCCTTCCTTTGCAGCATGGACTTTCTGTTTTGCACCACCATCTTGGTTCTGAACTGCCAGTCTGGACCAATCAGTAGCTTTGGGGACCCTAAAATGGAGACTGTTCCCAGGGGTCTTGTGGGAGTGAATTTCTGTAGGAATTGTAGGTTTTACTGTTTGGCACCTAAATGGACCTGGAGGGGGAGCCCTTGCTGTGACAGACAGATGGATCAACCAACCAAACCTTTTGGATTACTGGGAAGTCCCAGAGCTGCCTGCAGCAATGAGTCAGTGTGTAGCTGGAGTTGAGAGAGTGAGCAACTCGAGTAATTCAAGCAGCTGCTCCTGTGTAGTAGCACAGGGGAATCATCGGAAAGGCTGTGTCTGGCCTGCCTGCTACCATCTTCTCGAGTGAAGAAGTCTGCATTAATATCTCAGACTTTATCCAAATTTGCTGTGATTGTGACTGGAATCCTGAATTGTGACAAAGTGAAATTCGCCTGGTGTGGACTGAAGATTTGCCTCGGTATGATCGGACTGTCAGGAATTGAGACAACTGCACAGTGTACGGTTTGTGCAGAGACACTGTTGACAGCAACTGGACTGTCATCCGAACTGTGGTATTTGCCTATCCTTTACTATAATTGTGCTGAACGTGCAGTGTGGGTCGTGATTTGGTTCCCCACATTGCTTGAATGTGTCACGCTAGCTGGAAGCTGTATCCAGCACTTTACTGGACTGTATCTGAACCGTTCACCTGATCTGGGCATCTCCATCTTGGCCTAGATTGCCTCTCACGCTGCAGAGTTACATCCGACGAAAGACCCGCCTGGGAATTCGGGTCCCTGCTCAACACCATTGAACAGGATCGACCACCACCGTGTGTCGTGTGGGCCCTGCTACTCCTGGCACAGCAGTCAGTCATCCTGAGGTCTTCATTTCATCCATCCTGCCTCCTGGTCTGGGTAGCGTGAGTAAACATCAGGGCATTTACCCTGGCTATTGTGTACCTTTGTGGTGGGGATACTGTGTTGCTATTGCCTTTCTCCATTGCAAGTCTTGTTTTGCAGGCGGTCTCCAGGGCCAGTGCAGCTGATCCAGCCCTGGTGGTAAGTGTGTCAAGTGTGGGTATAACATTGCATTCTGGTGTTCATTGTAACTGTCTAATTGCTAACCAGCGTAGGCCACTAGAGGGGTTAGATGGGGGTATCAGTGTCCCAGAGGGCTGTACCCAGAGCAGCTATGGTACCATTAACCCTGTCCTCCAGGTGGAGGCACCCGTTCATAGAACTCAGGACCCTCAGCCTGCGCCTAGTCACGCAGGCAGGAGTAGTATCCCTTGGGATAGTGCCACCTAGGGGTTACATGCACATAACACAGTGCTCTTTGCCTGTGGTGCTTCATCATCTGTTCTGGCTAGTAAGCTCCAGTGTGACTTCCATAATGTCCAGCACTGGTTCTGCACCAACTGGTTTACCCTCAGTGCCAAGAAAACAGTTTACATGGCCTTTGGCACCTAGCAACTGCTGGCTAAAATCCAGTTCCCTCTGGTCTTTAGGACATTGGATGGATCCAGTCAGGAGGACATCTCCTCCTTTAAACATCTGGCTGCATGGTTTACTTCCCACATTGATGCTATCCACAAGAAGTTCACTGCCATACGTTTTCTCATCTCTAGAAGGTGGTTAATTCATTCCTTTGAAAAGGGAAGGCAACTCGTCGTGCTTATTTAAAACTTACCATTCTAAAACATAAAGGGGGTTTGCTGCTCCTAAACTTTTATTTTATTACTGTGCTCTGCACAGCAGTAAATTTCTGTGATGGGGCAGAGATTGGTCAATACAAGACAGTTTCACTTATCTTCCACTCTGTTTCCAAATAAAACAAGGATTCTGTTTGCAAGCAGGCTGTCAGCTTTAGAGTATTTTGTTTTGTAAACCAGCTTCCTTGCCCAGTCAGATTAAGCTGACTCCTATAGTGTGGTCTTTAAAGGCCCTACGGTAACTTTGTATTTCTATGGGCACTGATTGGACAAAGGCGCTGGTTCAATCTATTGTTGGAAACCCTCATATCTGTATAGCATGTTGACCAGTTCCTACTGGGTTTTGTCCTCAGCTGAAGAATACCATCATCGAAGATTTCCTATGGGAAGGCTGCTTTCTCTCAGTGGAGACTATCAGAGAGCGCGTCTCGCTACCTAAAACCTGTGCATTTAAATATCTCCAATTAAAGAAGGCAGTTGCTTCTTTTCTGGGCTCGGCACCATGGTCCTTCAAGGATCATTTAGATATTCCCGCCCTCATCTCTTTAGCTGAGCAACCCCATTCAGTATCTAAGATTTACAGCTATTACCACACTTAAAGGGACACTGTCCACCTTTCTTGCATCATATTATTTCTAGGTAACCCCCCACATTTTATGATTGCTCACCTTCTCTAAATTTCATTAACGTTGCTGGTTTTTTAATCTGCCTCCTTGCCTATTAGAACTGAAATGCATGGGAATGTATAATTATATGCAGCCTTCTTTTGCTTCTTTTGTTTACCTAAGCTTACTGCATGATTTCTGAACATTAGAAACACCCTCAAACAGTACAGCCACTCATGATAAAATAGTTTACTCTACTCCCACTGCATAATGAGTAGTTAGATAATGCTGGGGTGTTCCTGAGTCCAGGAAAGATGCAGTGGGAGCTGGTCAAGAAACGTAAACAAACATGTTTTAGTGTGGTAGCACCATTATGGAGGGCACTCAATTTTTTTACTTTTTTAAAGGAAAAAGGAGTCTGAATCAAACAATCAGCTATAGGATAAGGGAGGGGCTGACCAGAAGCCCTCTCCTCCAGATGAGGGGCAGCCTTCAAACCCAAGGGGAGGAAACAGACTGGGGGTGGAGGTTTCAGGAGGAGCAGAGGGAGGATGGAAGTATAAGAAACCTGGGTGGGGTTCGACAAAGGGGATCAGGGATAAGGGGTTGGGGTTGGTGTTAGTAAATGCCAGGAGCTTGGGAAACAAGTTGCCAGAGTTCCAGGCCATGCTGTTCGGGGGGGGGGTGGATGTGGCGGCGGTCACGGAAACATGGGCCAACAAAAACCATGACTGGGACCTAAATGTGGGGGGTACACTATGCTTAGGAAGGATAGAAAGGAGGGCAGAGGGGGTGGAGTGGCTATGTTCATTAGAGATGACATAGAAATTGCTAGGGTAGAAGAGGCAGAGGGAAATGTGGAGGCCTTATGGGTCACCTTACAATCCCCAGCAGGAGATAAGGTCAAGCTGGGTGTAGTATATAGGCCCCCTGGGATGAGTGATGTTCTAGAGGATGGTTTGCTGGACAACATCATTGCCCAGTGTGGACCAAAAGGGGAAGGAGTGGTGTTGATGGGGGACCTTAATATGCCAGGTACAAACTGGGGAACCATGTCCTCTAAGGTGGCCAAGGAGCAGAGGCTGCTGGATGGCTTCCAGAATGTGTTCTTAACACAGCATGTGATGGAGCCCACAAGGGAGGGGCATGTCCTGGACGTGGTTCTGGCAGATGGGGATCTGGTAAGGGACCTGGTTGTAGAGGGCCCCCTGACTGGGAGCAACCACAATACTGTCTGGTTTCAAATAAGCATGGGGGAAGGGGGGTGAGATCTAGGACACTGGCAGTGGACTTCAGGGGCAGACTTTGTGGGCATGGGAAATATTCTCAAGGATCACTTGAAGGGATTACATCAATGACAAGTGTGGAAAGGAGATGGGAGGTCATAAAGCGGGGGACTTCATGAGGCAGTCAGGATCTGCGCTAAGTTGAAGCGTAAGGAGCAAGGTCACATAAACCATGCTGGTGGTCCAGTGAGGTACAGGTAGCGGTCAGAGAAAAGAAGGTGGCTTACAAAAATATAAAACAACAAGAGGGATAGGGATAAGGAAATGTACCATCTTGCATCTAGAAAAAGTCACCGGATGGTGAGGAGCAAAGTCAGTAAAAGCAGCTGGCACAGGGATACATAGAGGGGAAAAGGGGTTCTTCTGGTACATTGCGGAGTGGGGAAAAACTAAGGGCCATCTAAGCAGATTGAGGTCAGAAGGAGGGTGGGTGGAAGAGGCGAGGGACCAGGCAGAGGTATTTAATGAGTACTTTGCCTCGGTGTTCACTAGGGAGGGGGATGGGATATCTACAAAGCAAGGCATGATGGGGATAGAAGCAGCAGTGAGTGGGATCAGGGGAACAACAGAAATGGAGCAAGAGGGAGGGAGAGGTACCCCAGGGGTGTCACATCTGGATAAGGATAAAAAGGCCAGTAAGGTGGAGGGGACGGATGATGCTATCTCCGCCAAAAGGATGTGGTTAGCCCTCAAGGCCCTAAAGAAAGACAAATCTCCTGGGCCGGATGGCATTCAACTGAGAGTACTATGGGAATTGGCGGACATACTGGCTGCATCCATGGCGGAGCTCTTCAACAGGTCACTTGAGACAGGGAGGGTACCTAGGGATTGGCGAGAGGCACATGTGGTGCCAATCCATAAAGAGGGGTTGAGGGAAGTACCAGGTAACTATAGACCCATCAGTTTGACCTCGTTGGTGGGAAAATTAATGGAGAGTATACCAAAGGAATGATTGGGGGTGTACTTGGAGGAGGTGGGAGGTCTGGATAGTCGGCAACATGGGTTTGTGCCAGGTAGATCATGTCAAACCAATCTTGTGGAGTTCTACAAATGGGTAACATCAGAACTGGAGAGGGGAAAGCCTGTGGATATATTATTCTTGGACTTCAGCAAGGCTTTTGACTCTGTCCCCCACAATGGTCTGGTGGAGAAACTGATGGGGTTAGGAGTAGGCCTTTTGATGGTCAGATGGATTGAAAACTGGCTAGCTGGATGCACCCAGAGAGTAGTGGTCTGTGGGGAGCTCTCAAACCCTAGAGAGGTTGGTAGTGGGGTACCGCAGGGCTCGGTCCTAGGTCCGATCCTGTTTAATGCATACATATCGGACATCAGGGAGGGTATAGGGTGTGAAATGAGTCTCTTCGCTGATGACTCCAAGATGGGAGCAGTAGTTGAGGGAGAAGAGGAGAGTTGGCCCTGCAAGGACCTGGACACCCTGGAAAGCTGGGCTCACACATGGAGTATAATTTCAATATCACCAAGTGCAAGGTGTTTGCATCTTGGGCGGAAACCTAAACACAGGTACACCCTGGGAGGGCGCTGGAGGCCTCAATAGGGGAAAAGACCTAGGGGTCATGGTGGATGCATGTATGAATAACTCTGAGCAGTGCAGGAGGCGGCTAGCAAAGCAAACAGGATGTTGGGATGCATCGTAGGGGATCACCTCTAGGAGCAAGGAAGTGATTCTGCCACTGTACAATGGACTGGTTAGACCACACCTTGAGTACTGTGTACAGTACTGGAGACCACACTTGAAGAGGGACATACAGCTCCTGGAGAGGGTACAGAGGAGGCAACTAAGATGATATGAGGACTAGGGATTTGACGTATGAGGACAGACTTGAGGAGCTCTGCCTGTTTTCATTGAAGGAGGAGAGCAGGGGACATGATTGAGGTCTTCAAGTACCTCAAAGGAATAAATAGGTAAACATGGAGGGATCTTTAGACTAAAGCAGGAGGTATCACCAGAGGGCATGGTTTGAAGTTGGAAGGTGGAAGGGTGAGGGGAAAGAGGAGGAGGTTTTTCACTGAGAGGGTGGTGTACCCTTGGAATGCACTGCCTGGCGAGCTGGTTCAGAGATCCACAGTGGAGGGCTTCAAGAGAGGGTGGGACAGACACAGAAAGTGGATGTATCAGATGATGGCCTGTCCCGGGGGGGGTGGGGATGGATGATAGGGGTTTCTGGAACACAAGGGAGGGGAGGGCCTCGGCACCCAACTAGGGATCTGAGGTTCGAGCAGACTCGATAGACCGTAAGGCCTAATCTGCTGGCAAATAGTATGTTAGTATGTTAGTATATCAGCAGTCTCTATAGAATAAGAACAATCATAAAATGTGTTTTTTAAAGTAGGGACACTTTGAGGACAAAGGGGGTTGACAGTGTCCCTTTAAGACCCCGCTAGTCCTGTAGGATTCTGCTACTATTGGACACAGGTTCTGGAATTATCAACAGAACCTCAGACATGGCAGACCATATGGCGCCACTTATATACATTTATTAGACAGGATAGGTACCATTTGGTTCAATTTAAAATTTTGCAAAATTTATATTATATTCCATTGAGTCTGAATAAGATGGGGAGGCTCCCTCCACCGATTTGTTTCAGATGTGGGAAGGAAAGAGGCCATCTCAAAAATATACTTTGGGAGTGCATTAAGGCAGTCCCCTTCTGGAATTCTATTAGGAATTCTTTGGATCCCCTTTTAGAGTTGGAAGATTACTTTACACCCGAGGTTTGCCTGGTTGGTCACTATCCTCATGAGCTTTTTAGCCCATGTAAAACTTACATAACTAATTGCTGTCACTGCTAAGCTCATTATTTTGTGGCATTGGTTAGATGAGGATATCCCTACTTATAAGGAATGGCACTATGAAATCCTACAGGCTCTCGAGGTGGAGAAACAAATAGCTCAAAAGCAAGGCAAGAATACCCAGCCCGGTGGTGCAGAGAGTTGAGGTGCTGGACGCCACACCTTGTGCCATGCCAGTGACCCAGGTTTGGGAACAAGCTTGGGTCATCGAGGTGCCAACAGGATGGGAAGGCAGAGCAGGATCAAGCATACTGATTGGCTGCTCTCCTCTCCCGAGGGTGGTGAGGGTGGGTTGGCACCCCCCCATATTTCCACTCCCACTGGGTGTAGGTCCAGTGGGTAGCATAGGTGGAGAGGGGGCAGCAAAAAGCTATGGGAGGTGGAAGGGGCTGAGCTGGCACCACGGGGTGGGTGCATGCCTCTACACACTCACACATCCATGTGCCGGGGCCTCGGGGGGGGGCAAGGGGAGAAAACCATCAAAATACCTATGTGTCCCCATCGCCAAGTTGGCAGGAGGCAATGTGAACGAAACAATTGAATTCAAACAAAAATCAAGGCAAGCATGAAAGATTCCTTGTGTGCTGGCAGCCTCTTCATACTCTATTGTCTGTATAGTTTGTTTTTTTGTAATAAATCAGGTCATGGATTTTATGGCCTGTTTGATACCCCCTATATCATTTAAGTTGATTTAGAGTCTTAATTGTAGATACCTATAGACATCTTTAGGGATTACAAGACCCCTTTCTCTGTTAATATTTATATATTCGGTGCTCTGGGTCAAGGGTTGGGAGGGAGTGGGTGGACATGATTGGTTGTTTTTCTATTTTGGTACTTGTACTAAATTGTTATTGTAATTTCCTGTGTTGTTTTTTTTTCTGTTGTTGTTATGGTTTTAACATCTTAATAAAGAATAATTGATTAAAAAAGTTCACTTCCATACTTCAAGTGCTCTACTGGAACAAAATGTATTTTTCTCTTTTTGTCAGCCAGCAATAGAAACTTAGAAATATAGAATTAGATGGCAGATAAGGATGGTTTGGCCCACCCAGTCTGCCCATTTTTTCCTAACTATATTAACACCTTAGACCATGCTTGATTTACAGCTCTTTCTCCCACACCCTTCCTTTCCTTTATGATTCCCTTATGCCTATCCCATGCATTCTTGAACCCCACCACTGTTTTCACCCCAACCATCTATGCTGGAAGGCTGTTTCAGGAATCCCCATTCTTTTTGTGAAGAACTACTTCCTCACATCTCTCCTGAATCTACCCCCTCCAGCTTCATAGTATGTCCTCTTGTTTTTGAGCACCTTTCATATGAGAAATACTCCTGTCCTGTATCTTATTTACCCCCGGGAGGCATTTAAAGGTCTCTATCATATCTCCCCTTTCCCATCTCTCTTTCAGGGTGTACATACTCCTTTAGTTTCTCCTTGTAGGGTTTTTGATGCAGACCCTACACCATTTTAGTTGCCCTCCTCTGGACTGCCTCCACTCTCTCTCTCTATGTCCTCTTGGGGATGTGGTCACCAGAACTGGACACAGTACTCTAGGTGAGGTCTTACCAGCCATCTGTACAGAGGCAACACCACCTCCCTCTTTCTGCTGGTGATACCCCTCCCTATGCACCCCAGTACCTCACTAGCCTTCCCAACTGCCTTATTGCACTACCTGGTCACCTTTAGATCATCAGATATGATTGTCCCCAAGTCTCAATCCTGCTTGGTAGTTGTCAATACTACTCTACTCATTTTGTACTCTGCATGATCACTCATTCAGTTCTCAGGTCTCCACTCATCTTTTCCACCCCTCTCAGAGTGTCCACCCTACTGCAGATTTTGGTATTATTCGCAGAGGCAGACCTTCCTTTTTAGCACCTCTGCAATGTCACTTATAAAGACATTAGAAAGGACCATTCCCAGCACTGAGCCTTGAGGCACCATGCTGGTCACTTTCCCTTCCTTGGAGTGAAATCTGTTCACTGCCACCCTCTGCCGCCAATCCCCTAACCAATATTTTACACAGTTTACCTCCTCTGGACCCACTCCAAAGCTTCCCAGCTTGTTTACTTGACTCCTGTGTGGAATGATGTTGAAAGCCCTAATGACATCTAAGTAGAGCATATCCACTGCTCCATCCTGATCTAATTCCTTGGTTACCCAGTGAAAGAAATGTATCTGATTCATTTGACATGACCCCCTCCCCCCGAATTCATGCTGTCTCAGGTTTTGTAATCTGCAGGATTCAAGATATTCCACAATGCCTTCCTTCAGCAGTGATTCCATTAACTTTCACACTACTGATGTCAGTCTGACTGGCCTATAAATGCCAGCCTCCTCCTGGCTACCACTTTTGTGAAGTGGGACTACATCTGCCCTCCTCTGATCCTCCAGAACCATTCCTGTTTCCATTGAGCTGTTAAACAGAACTGTCAGAGGTGCAGCCAGTGTCTCCCTGAGCTCCCTTAATACCCTTGGATGCATCCTGTCTGGTGCCAATGCTTTGTGCACTTTTAGATTAGCAAGTCTCTTCAGCACCCTCCTCCGACAACAGAGTAGTGTCCACCTCTCTGCCACCAATGCTCCTGTTTTTTTTGTGGCCCTTCCCCTTCTTCGTCCTCTCTGAACACTGAACAAAAGTATTAGTTTATGATGTCTGCCTTTTCTTGGTCCCCCTCTGCACATCCCCCCCTTCCTTTTTTTAACCTTAAGATCCCATCCCTGGCCTTCCTCCTTTCATCTACATACTGTACCTAAAAAGTGTCTTGACTCCCTTTAAAACACCTGCACTTTTCTTTCTTTAGTTTGCATCTTCATGCCCCTCACTGCTCTCCCTGCTTCCCTCAGTTTCCCTGATACCCATCCCTAGCATCCTTCTTCTGCATGTCCTTATACTTTCTGAATGATACCCTTTTACTGTTTACTTTTTCCACCACCTCTTTAGAGAACCATAGCTGTCTTGTTTTCCTCGTACTTTTGCTCACTTGCTTGATGCAGAGGTTTGTTGCCTTCACTATGGCCCTTTTTAGCTTCACCCATGTATCCTCCACCCCAGTCAAGACATTCCCCCCCCCACTAGGCCATCTCTGAGGCATTCATCCATCTTTTTGAGCTCTACTCTCCTGATGTCCAGGACCCTCATTCTTGTGTGGTTCAATTCCATAGCCACCTTTGTCTTTGACCACACTGTATGGGCATCGCTGTTCATCAGTTGGCCTCCCACCTTGATGTCTGCAACACTGTCCCTGTTATTGAGTACCAGGTCCAATATTGCCCTGTCATGAGTGGGTTTACTGACTAGTTGCCTGAGGAATGCCCCATGCAGGTAGTCCAGGATGTCCCTGTTTCTAGCTGAAGCTGCTGCTGGGAGGTTCCCATCTACATCTGCCAAACTGAATTCCCAACCAGCAGCACCTCCCCCTTTTCTGCCATCTTGCCAGTGGCATCCATGAGTACCTTAGCTAACTCCTTCCCTTGTGCTGGGGCCTGTAGAACATACCAGTGCAACTAGAGGCTCCATTCCCTATCTTTAGGGTGACCCACAGTACCTCTGCTCCCCCCTGTATTTTCTGTATCTCCATTGCTTTTATGTTTTCCTTCACATAAAGCACCACACTCCCTCCTTTCTTTCCTACCATCTCCCTCCTGAACAGAGTATAGCTTGGCATGGCCATGTCCCAGTCATAGTTTTAAGTGCACCATGACTTGGTAATGACCACAATATCAAGGTTAGCCTCTGCAAGTATGGCCTGTAGGTCATAAATCTTATTTCCTAGATTTCTAGTATTTGCATGCAGTTTCCACGTCATAATAGCAATCACAAAAGAGCGATCGCTATAATGGCGAGTGCATATCACCGAAAAGCAAATTGGCAATATGCACTTCTCGGTGACCACACTTCTGGAAAAACTTAGTGTTAGATAGAAACATAGATAGAGAAACATACACTTTGATGGCAGATAAGGACTGATTGGCCCACCTAGTCTGCCCATTTCCCTACCTACTGGATCAGATGCAGATCCTAGTTAACCAACAGCCTATTTCTTCCTACCCCCCCCCACAAGAGTTGCCTTATGTCTGCCCTATGCATTCTTGAATTCTCCCACAGTTTTAGACCCCACAAGCTCCTCAGTGAGGCAGTTCCATGTTTCCACTATCCTCTCTGTGAAAAAATACTTGCTCACATTGCCCCTGAGCTGTCCCCCCACTATCTTCAAATTGTGTCTTGTTGTTCTTGCACATCTCTTTTTCTGAAAGATGCTACCCTCTTGGACTTTATTGATTCCACTGAGATTCTTAAAATGTTCTTTTTTTTTTTCAAATCAAAGTTTATTGCTTTTAGACTACAGAGAACAGAACCAGTATACACCATCTGTATCTTACAATGAATCAAAAACAGTACAATCCTATATAAATTGGAACTGTCCCCTTCCTAACCCAGCCCTAAACCCCCACCCCCACCTCCTAATAAACCCCTCCCTCCCATTTCCGCACAGTCTACTCCATCCTTATAATCCACAGACTCTATCCCTAACATCATAACCTTATATGTTAGATAGTGAACAGCGTGTGAAGAGGTTCCCATATCCTTTTATATCCATCCATTCTATTATTCAGACTAGCCACTATCTTTTCTGTTCTGAGGTTGGCAAGTAACTCTTTCAACCATTCGGAATATGAGATATCCACACTGTCTTTCCAATGGTGGAGAATAACCTTATTTACTTAAAATTTTCAATCATGTCCCCCCTCTCCTTCCTTTCCTCAAGGGTATACATATTAAGCTCCTTTAGTCTCTCCTCGTATGGCTTCTCTTGCAGACCCTGCACCATTTTAGTTGCCCTTCTCTGGACTGCCTCCATCCTGTCTATATCCTTGAGGAGATGGGATCTCCAGAACTGGATGCAGTCTTCAGATGGGGTCTCACCAACTGTCTGTACAGAGGGATAACAACTTCTTGTTTTCTGCTGGTGGTGCCTCTCCCAATACATCCCAGTGTGCCCCCAGCCCTCCCTACTGCCTTCTCACATTGCTCGCTAACATAGGTCATCTGATATGATTACCCCCAGCTCCTTTTCATCTTTGTTGTTACTACCCCCCCATTGTGTACTCTTCCCGCAGGTTTTTGTTTCCCAGGTGCATTATTTTGCACTTCTTTGCATTGACTCCTAGCTGCCATACTTCTGACCGTTCCTCCGACCTTGCCAAGTCCCTTCTCATCCTTTCCACCCCCCCTTGTGTATCAACACTGTTGCAGATCTTTGTGTCATCTGCAAAGAGGCATACTTTTCCTTCCAGTCCCTCTGCAATGTCACTTAAAAAAACATTAAAAAGGACTGGACCCAGTACTGAACCCTGCGGTACCCAACTAGTAACCCTCCTTTCTTCAGAGTGGACTATTACCTTCTGTGTACTGTTGTCCTGCCATTGTTTTACTCAGGCTACCACCCTGGGACCCACTACCACGCTGGCTAATTTTATTCATTTTTTTTTTTGTGTGTGTGGGACTGTGTCAAATGCCTTGCCAAAGTCTAGGTAGGCCATGTTCACAGCCCCTCCCTGATCTACTACTTTGGTCACCCAGTCAAAGAAATCAATTAGATTTGTCTGACATGACCTTCCCACTGTGAATCCATGCTGCTTTGGGTCCTGTGCCCCACTGGCCTCCATGTACTCAACAATTATTTCCTTCAGAAGTGATTCCATCATTTTCCCAACCACAGAGGTCAAACTGACAGGTCTGTATTTCCTGCCTCTGTCTTGCTCCCACTTTTGTGAAGGGGAATCACATCCACCCTCCTCCAGTCTTCAGGTACCACACCATCCTCCTATGATTTGTTAAATAGGATAGTCAGTGGTGTCACTGGTTCACCCCTTAATTCTTTTAGAATTCTGGGGTGAATCCTGTCAGGCCCCATTGCTTTGTCCACATTCAGTTTTAGGAGTTCTTTCAGAGCCCTTTCTTCTGTGAAAGGATTGAGATCGACCCCCCATCCAGAGTGCTTCTGTTAATTGGAGTAGGTACCTCCCCTCTTCCTCTTTTTTTTTTTTTATTTTTATGCTTTATTCCTCCTTCACCTAGCACTCGACCGCCCAGGACTATCGGCGTGCAGCTTCACCTTCTCCAGGATGGCCTCGAACCCTCCGGTGCCCGGCCCCCAGCGGGCGGGAGGCGAGGCGGGAAACACCCGCAGACACTAATTTTTGAACCGGAGGGCCGGCCTGGAGAGGCTAATTGAAGCCACAGTGCGCTTCATGTAGGGTGGCCGACAGCCGTCCATTTTCTGGTTTTTCCGGGGAGGCGGGAACGTGCAATGACATAATGACATCTGGCCCGCCTCCAAGTCCTCTTAAGTGTCGGTGGCTGTGTGGCTCCGGGCCTCCGCCCGGGGTCGCTAGTGCTCCGATCACTGACCCTCTCCCCTGGAGAGGAGGCAGTCCGTGGGGCGCTCCATCTTTCTCCCCAGCCCGGCCCTCCGGCGGTCCAGGTCGTTCGAACCGGTGCGGCGTCGCTGTCTGGAAATCCACCGCTGCGCCCAGCGGCTCTTCCTCTTGTGAATACCGAGCAGAAGTATTCATTCAGTATCCCTGCTTTTTCCCTGTCCCTCTCTGCCCACCCACCATCCATTCTATTCAGCCTTACTATCCCTCCCTTTGTCTTTCTATGCTCCCTAATGTACCTATAAAAGGTTTTATCTCTATTCTTAACCGAGTTGGCAATCTTTTCCTCAGTTTGGGCCTTTGTTAGTCCGACTGCCTTCCTTGCTTCTTTCTGCCTTAACTGGTATAGTTCTCTTTCCCGCTCCTTCTATGTTTCCTTATACTTCCTAAATGCTATATTTTTCTCCCTAACCTTCCCCTCCACCTCTTTTGAGAACCATAGTGGCCTTTTCTTTCTTTTAGATTTGTTTATTTGCTTCACACAAAGGCTTGTTGCCTCTGCGATGGCAGTTTTGATGTTTCCCCATTGTTGCTCCACCTCTTCTTCTTGCCTATTTGCTAGAGCTTTTCTAAGGCACTCTCCCATTTTGACAAAGTCAGCCCTACTGAAGTCCAGTACCTCACTTTTGTATGGCTTGACTCTGCAGCTGAGTTTATCATGAACCACACTGTTTGGTGGTCACTTGTTGCCGGATGGCTACTCACTTCTAGATCTGAGATCCTCTCACTGTCCCCATTTGTGAGTAAGAAGTCTAAGATTGCTCCCTCCTGAGTGGGTTCCAACACCAGCTGTCTGAGGCATGACCCCTGTAGGGCATCCAGAATGGCCCTGCTCTTAGATGTGGCTGCAGCAAAGGTGCTCCAGTAAACATCTGGCATATTCATGTCCTCCATCAACAATATCTCTCCTTTCTCTGCCATCCTAAGGATGCCTTCTATCATATCCCTGTCCATTCCCTTCCCCTGACATGGGGGTCTGTATACAACCCCTGTGCGGATTGTGGTGCCATTTCCAGTCTCTAAGGTGACTCACAGTGCCTGCTCTCCTCCTTGTTTACTCTTTTGTTCCATTGCTTTTATCCCTTCCCTTACATAGAGAACTACTCCTCCCCCTCTTCTACCCTCCCTTTTGCTCCTGTAGGTTATGTACCCTGGTATGTTAACATCCCAGTCATGGTTCTCTGTGTAGCATGTTTCTGTGACAGCCACGATATCCAGGCATCCCCCTTCCATCAAGGCCACCAGTTCAGGCAGCTTGTTGCCCAGACTATGGCATTGGTACTCATTACCCTCCATTTATTGATGGCCTTACCCCTTTTTGTCCCATCTCTGTCCTTACTGCCTTTGTTGTTTTCTCCATTTACCCCTGCTCTTCTCCCTATCAATGTTTCTATCTTGGTGTTTACCTCACTAAATATCATGATATTTTTTGGGGGGGCTAACATTTTCCTCCTCCTTTCCAGTGCCTCCCCCCTTGGCTAGTTTAAATGCTTGCCAATGAAGCATTTAAACCTATCACCTAGGATCCTGGTTCCCCTCATGGACAGATGCAGACCATTGCACCAGTATAGGCCTGCATCACTCCAGTTGGACCCCCAGTCCCCAATGAAGCCAAAACCCTGAGCTCTGCACCAGTTTTACAGTCACTGATTGAAGCCCATGGTGTGGAGCACTCTAGCCTCACCCATGCCATAGACAGACAGCACCTCCAAGAAGATTACCCTGCATGCTACTTGTCTAAGGCCCCTCCCCCCCAACTCCACAAATTCCTCCTGCACTGTTCTGATCCCTTTCCCAGCCAGGTCATTTGTCCCTAGGTGGACAAAGACATCCAGCTCCCTGCCCCATG
The DNA here is from genome assembly GCA_016271365.2 of Neoceratodus forsteri. Classification (NCBI taxonomy): domain Eukaryota; kingdom Metazoa; phylum Chordata; order Ceratodontiformes; family Ceratodontidae; genus Neoceratodus; species Neoceratodus forsteri. The sequence goes on from CM057458.1 coordinate 363,180,372, forward strand.
CAGCTGCTTCCACAATCCTGAGGATTCACTCTCTGTCCCTCCAAGCCATGGCACCTAGCAGGCACCTTACCTCCCTCTCCCCTCCTTCCCCCAGTTCTACTCTCCTAACAATGGAGTCCCCCAGCAGGAGTTGTTTCCTTCCCCTGTGGGGTCACATGCCACCCTCCTGTGGGTCTCCTTTGTGGAGGTTCCCAACATCCCCTTGGTCTCCACTGTGGGTGCCTCTACAGAGAAACCACACTTTGCCAGAGTGGCATATAAATTGTGGAGAGGTACAACTGGAGAGATTCGCCTCTTTTCCACCACCTTCACCCTCCCTGAGCCCACTGTGGTCCAACCACTCCTCTTTCTTGGCAACCTCTGAGGCAGAGGCGGTGGCCCTGGTGGTCCCTGAGTGGGAGAGGAGGTCCCCCAAATCCTGGCCAACTCAGTCTACAGATAAGCAGCCTACTGCCTCAGCCCAGAGAGGTGCCTGCAGATGGGACAACATCGCATCCTCCAGAATGTCTCCCAGAAGACTGCTGCTCCACAGCCACTGCACTGCACCACTCCCATCATGTCTAATTTCTGGCCCCTTAACTATTGTTTTGAATACTTACTCTTTCCTCTGTTTATTTATTTATTTTGTGTGTGTATATATATATATATATATATATATACACATATGTATTTTTCCCCCTACTTACCTACTGACTCAGTACCCTTAAAGCTCCTGATCTTCCTATGCTGAGACAGGAAGTTCCTGTATGTCTCAGTAGTCTCCCTACTTGCTCAGAGTCAGACCTCCAGCAGTTTGGGGGGGGGCGGATAGCTACTCTTTTCCTTCTAGGATGGTGAGTCTTTTGTGGCTCAGTGATCACTCCTTTCCTGCTCCCAAACAGGAAGTTCCTGTTGTCAGTGAAATCCTGTGCCTATAAAAGTAGAAATGGCTAAGGGTGGGGGAGTGGAGGGGAGGGAAGGAGGGCAATGTAGTCCAAGTTCAGAAGTATAGTTCTAGCAGCACCTCCTTCCTCTTGCTGTTCTCTGCCTGTTCTCTGCCTGTTCTCTGCCAGAAGCTATCTAGGGCAGTTTTTAAATCCTAAACACCTGGCTTCCTTCTGGTTAAGCCACTCCCCCTAATTTACAGCTCCTTCTACACTTAGATAACTGCACAGATAACAATTCACTTCAGCCTACTCAGACAAACACACTAACTCTTTTTGTTTGTCTGTTTTTACCCCAAATTGAAGGTCCCAGTAGGGTAAGTTCATGAAATAGGGGTACCAGTGTGCCCAATACTTTGTATGTTGATTTAAAAAACATTAACAACAGCCACTGCAGTCATGATAAGTAAATTTAAAAGATAGCCACAAGTACAGATACATTTCATAGTTTGAGAAACCTAGCTGCAATCATTTTATTTTTATTCCATGTCCAGCTCCAGAATGACACAGATTTTCCCTAGCAAATGTGACATGCAAAACCACAGTACATTCCATTGCTTCTATGAAGACTTTATTTTAGTTGCACTTCAGTAAATTTATGTTAAAAACTGCATTGGTGTTGTCTTTGTTAATGAAAACATTTTCACCTAGTTTTCAATGCATATAAAATTTCTGGTTCACTCAAGTTTTGCGTGTCGCATGCAACTGTGGTGTCCAAGCAAACTGCACTTTTTACATGTTCCCAAATTTTCAGCAAAAGCATCCAGCTTATTTTGAGTGGGTGATTTTCTTTTCAGATAGGGACTTAAAAGTATTGCAGGACATTTGTGAGAGAGGGGTGAAGGCAATGCTTTTTTTAACTTAAACATTTGTGTGGTGTCCACTGTTGCACATGCAACGCTTGGTGTCCCTGTTGCACGTGCAATGCTGAAATTGCTTTTCTCTCATATCTGATATGGAGTTATCCCACAACATAGTCCCTTTTCACTATTGAGTCATGGTGTCTTGAAATGCTTAGCAAAATAAATACAAAATTAAAGTATTTTTTCCAAGTTAAACGCCTCTTCTACGTCCAATGTTGGTGTCCCGTTGCATGTGCAACAATGAAGGTGTTTTCTCTCAAGTATGATATAGAGTTAATCACAACATACTCCATTTTAACTCTTGGGTCATAGTGTCTTGAAATGCTTAGTAAAATAAAGTAAAAAAGAAAAGTAACATTTTTTTTTCAAGTTAAACACCAGTTGTGTCCACTGTTGCATGTGCAATGTTTGGTGTCCCCGTTGCACGTGCAACACTGAAGATGATTTTTCTCAAATCCCTGCTAGGGAGTTATCTCATAATCTGGTTCCTTTTTGACTCTTCAGTCACAGTGTCTTGACAAGCTTATTAAAATTGATCTATTGTTGATTTGAAAAATTCTCCCTCATGTCACACTTTGGTAACCCTGTTTCATGAACTTACCCAGTAGTAGAGTTCTAGTTTTTTAGTCCCAGTAGAGACTAAAAGTAGAGAAGTATAGTTCTAGCAGCACCTTCTTCCTCTTGCTGTTCTCTGCTTGCCCTTCATGGGGGGCTCTGCCCCCTACACCCCCCTGATTTTGGATTACCAACTATAGGGGGATGCATGTCAAGGAGGAATAGAAAAGAAAAAGCAGCTGCAAGCAGTGACAAAATTCTTACCCATGCTCCATCACAAACCCAGATCATATTGCACTGGAGCCAGCCACCCTCACCACCACACCACTGGGCTGGCAAGGCTGCAGCAGCCACACACCCCTACCTTAACCCTCTTCTATATCCCTACCCTCCTCCTCCTCCGTAACTCTCCCCTTCCAGTCACTGTCCTCACTATTGCATTGCTTCACTTGCAGGGTAGCCCAAAATGATAGCGCTGAAAATTAGTTGCTATTTTTGTAGTCACTCATTTTCGGTTGCTATCATCACTGGATACCTTGCACACATGGCCTTCCAGATTTTGTTTCCACTCTGCTTGGTACCCCCTTAATTACTTTTTGTTTGCCCTCTCTCCTTCCTCCCTCTCTTTAATGCTTCCATTCCCATCTCCCTTCATTTCTACTGCCCTGCTTCCATTATTAATTTCTGCCTTGGGGGATTCCATTCCCCTCAGGTTCTGCCTATTTTCTACTTCAGCCTGTGTGTTGGATGGGAGTTATTGCCTCGCTGATTTCTTCTTCCACTCCCCTCAGCTAGTTTAAATGTTCATCAAAGTAACATCTAAACTGTCCACTGTGGACTGTGGTTCCCCTATAGATGAATGCAGGCCATCATCCCTGTAAAGGCCCGTATCCCTACAGGTGGAGTTCTAGTCCCCAGTGTAGCAGATCCTTCCTCTCTGCACCATTCCTTCAACCATGAGTTGAAGGTCTTTGTGTCCAGATCCTTCTCTTTCCACCCTGTTGTAGATAGGCTACACCTCAGCATAAGCCACTGAGGGCACTACCTGTCTAAGACCCCATCTCAGCTCCTTAAAATCCCCCTGCACTATCCCAGCCCCATCCCTATCTAGGTCATTAGTCCCCAGATGGACAACAACATCCAGCTCTGCCTTGTGCCCTGCTGCCCCAATGATTCTGTGTATCCACTTCTCATCCCTTCAGGCTGTGGCACCTCATAGGCCCTTAACCTCCCTGTCCCCTACCTTCCTATTCCCAAATATATCACCCTCATAATTGAGTCCCCCACTAGAGGTTGCTTCCTCCTCTGGGGTTCTCTTCCTCATTCCTTGGGGTCTCCACTCCAGAGGACCCCATACCCTCTCTGGTCGTTACCATGGATGCTTCCTCCTGGAAGTCCCACATTTCCAGAGCAGTATAGCAATTCCATAGTGGTACTGATTGAAGAATGTGACTCTGACCCACCACCTCCACCCCTCCCAAGCCCAATGTAGTCCAGCTGTTCCTCCTCCCCCTTACATCCTCTGGGGTAATGGTGTCAGTCTTGGTGGCCCCTACATGGGAAAACATGTTCCCCTAATCCTAGCCAACTTGGTCTGGAGTCTAATGACCTTTTCCTTCAACCAAGAGAGGTGCATGCAGATGAGGTGGTTCCACAGTCTCCAGAATGTCCTCTGAAAACTGCCCCCTCAGTCACTGCACTGCACCACTCCCAGCATTCCCAGCTTCTCTACTCCCTGTTGATCTGAAAATACTTATGTACCCTTACCGCAGATACGATGTTCCTAGCTTTTCCTTTGTTTGTTTGTTTGTTGCTATTTATGTTCCCCATTACCTGGTATAAATCCCCTTATACTGTTACTCTAGATAGGGTGTTGCTTCTATTCCCAGTTTTAGGCCCGCCTTTTACCTTCTACCCTTCCTACCTTCCCCTTTTTGTGTGTTGCTACTTGTGTGCTCCCATACCTGGTGTAAATCCCCTTATACTGTAACCCCAGATAGGTTGTTACTCCTATTCCCAGTTTAGGCCTACCTTTTAGCTTCTGTCCTTCCCAGCAATGAATGCAACAACAGAAGTGAACAGGTGTCTTACCTTCGTTGACCAGCAGGGTCCCCTGCTTCTTTCTGCTGATGTCTGCTGACACCTAAGACATCAACCTATTCCTCTCCTTGACTGTTCCACTCACTCACTGGGACATGAATGTGTGGGAAACATTGGAGTGGAAGTCACTTTATACTGTGTACAGGTCTTCTTGCTCATCCCTGATTGGTTGGTCAACTGAAAAGTCCTGTCTTCCCACCCAAACACAGTTCTGTGATCTGGCTCTGAGATTCAGCTCCTACCCTGAAACAAATTAAATGCTACAGATCAGGTGAATTCATTTGTAAAAAAAAATGCAGCCCCTCTGCTAGTTGGTGCTTGAAACCCTACTGCACCCAGAGGAGTAACAAACTCTGTGGGGCAGGCTGCCTTTTCTGGTTCCATGTCATTACATCACTTTAGTAATAGTGACTGCAATTTCAGTGACTTTATAATAGTGAATTCAATATCGGAGAATGGTCAGTTCCGCGCATGTCATTCCAGCACATTTATTTACAGCTGAAGCTCCAGTCTCTCAGTTAACTAACAGTACCAATGATGGCTTATTCCTGTAGCTGCACCAGAAATGATTTGTGCATGCCATACCTCCACCATCTGTTGTTCTTCCTGCAAACAACTAATAAACCACCATATATTCAGATGGGAGACACCAAGCAGTGTATTAAACCCATGGCACCACCCTTCAACTAGTCTAATTTCCAGCTCTAATATTGCAGGGAGGCTATGCTCCCCTTCACCCCCAAAGGGGAGCTGCACTGCCTGAACCCCTCATCTTATTGATTCTAACTCTGAGGCACACATTACCTCAGGGGACTGCTGAAAAGTTGTATTCGCGCAGAATGTCGTTCGCTATATACAGATGGTCACTGTACTGACATTCGCTATTATGGAGCACTGTAATTAATGCACTCAAAAGGCTTTGCTGTAGTGTCATGCTACCCCTTTTCCTATTGACTCCCTCAGCTTTCTGCTGCTATGCCATGAAACTGTTGCAACACAGATTATGGAAACAATGATTCTACCAAAGTTTGACTATGGAAAAGAGGTGTAAAGTACATCCCCCAATCCACCTTAACCAGATTGGACCCTTCTACTTTTTCTGTTGCTATGCCCTTGACTGCCCTCCCTGCATCCATCATTTTTCTCTTGTCTCCTCACTCTCAAAGTTTGTGTTTCCTGAAGGCAGTTGTATCTATTTTTATTTTTTTTATTTTTAGTAAGTCGCATAGAATACAGGTTTAAGTTCTATAAGAAGAAAGTATTTTTAACAGAATGTCCCAAGTTGATTAAAATAACAAGAAAAACCTAAACTGAAATACACAATATCAATTAAAACAAGTATAGACAGATTGTTCCTGCAACAGTAATCTTTTTAGGCTATGTTTGAAATTATCAAGTGTAGGTGAAGTTCTGAGCTGAGGAGAGAGGTTGTTCCATGAAAATGGAGCAGCATAGGAAAAATATTCTTTCCCAAAGTGTGTTTGAAACTTAGGCAAGAAAAAAGCTGCAATGAGACACATCTCTAAGGCTGTATTTATGAATGGGAACAATAAGCCTTTTAGATAGGTAAGTGGGGGTCTGATTATTAGTGGTTGTATACATAAGGGATAGCCAATGGAAAGTGCATCTGGAGGAGGGTGACAACCATTTAATATGCAATAAGGTACAAAGGTGTTATTCCCATTCAGATTTTAAAATAAATCACTGAAACTGATAATAAACAGTATTCAAGGGAACAAAAATTTGAAACAGAGACATGGCAGTAAATCATTCCTCATAATCTAGGACAGAGAGAATGGCTTGTAAAACAATATATTTGTGATCTGAGCTTGACAGACAATGCCGGGCACATTTTAGATGACCCAGGCATTGATGAACTTTTAAAATAGTTTTGTCAATATGAGTTTTGAAGAAGGAAGTATCAAAAGTGAGACCGAGATATTTAAATTCACTTACAAGCTTGAGTGGGTTATTGTTTAAAGTTATTGAGAAGGAGGAATTTGCCAATGACAGGGCTGACTGAGACCTGAAAAGCATAGTTTGAGCTTTTTTACTATTTTTATTTATTTTTTATTTATTAAATTTTGGTGGACGGGTAGGCCCACTGAGCCCCGAAGGTCCTTTTTTCAGGGGCGACCCGGGATAACAATACAAGTTATAAGAATGAACAAGGACATAAGGAACATTTGAGGCATTGTGAGTTACATCATGAGGTGGTTACAGTAAAGAAAAATAGTGGATACAGGCATGGTTACTGGCATGGTAAAAGAAAAGCAGTGGATACAGGCATGGCTTACAGGCACGGTAAAAGAAAAGCAGTGGATGCAGGCATGGGTACAGGCATGGTTATCATCATGACATGTAAGCAATTGGTAGTACTTTGCATACAGTTTATTCAGGGGTTACATGTGGCCTCTGGCAAGCAGTCTGTATAAGGCAGGTAGTAGGAAGGTTAAGCTAGGAGACGGGAGTAGAAGAGAAGGGGAGCACCTTAGGAGCTTTAAGTGCCATGACAGTGGCCATTAGAAGTAAAAGTTGTTTTTTTGTTTGTTTAGTTTTTGTTGACCGGGTAAGTGCACTAGACAAAATCTGCCTATTTTTAGGCAGGGATACAGATGAATGCCAACTGACCTTGAACAAGATTAAGCTGTTGGTGGTATTTTTAGTGCGTGGGGGAAAATTTGGCCAGGGCACTGGGGAAATTCCCTTACTCTCCATTAGGGGGAACAACTGGTTGTTGTGATGGAGGAGCCAGAAGGAGATCGAACACCACCCGGTACGGCTAGAATGCATTCACCTCCAAGTGGCCAGCAGAACATCCCACAGACTTTACCAACAAACATTTCATCAAAAAAGAAAAAGGGAGAAACTCCAATGGTCACTAACAATGCTACTTAGAGTGATGGAGAGGAAGCCATATTATCAGAAAAGGCGCAAAAAGAAAAAGAAGCTTTACTAGCAAAAATCTCAGCCATTGATATAGCATACCAAAAAGAAAAGAACACATTGCAGAAGAAAAGAAATGCAAAAGGATAGCAGACAGCTCACCTGAAAACAGGATGGGGAAATCTTCTAGGTTGTTTGTATTGGGTGCCCAAGGAAACTCGGATGCGGTTCCAGCTGTGGCTGTACATCTTGGTACCGAACTAAACAGCAGCACAACTACTGAATGGAGTGTAGACTTAGTGCTGCAGCAGGCTGGCTGGCAAAGATGAGTGCAGGATGCATTCCAATCCCACTATTCCTTTACCCAGATCAACACACCTCAAACGACACAAACTACTGAAAATAACATACCAGGCACAAGTGCACAAATCCCCAATGCTACCGAACAAAGAAACGGGACAGAGGTCTCCACTGAACAGCACCAAACTATGAACACTCAGGCATCCTCAGGTATCTCTTTGTCACTTCTTGAAAACAGTAACAATAATGATGAGTTTTTTGAGGCCTTAATGGATGTGGTGCGATCGGCACAACAACACCTGAAAATGACAATGCACAGCCTAATGCTGGGGAAGAACAACCAGCCTCCACAGTTACTTATGCCAGTTTGTTGAAAAAAAACCTAGAACAAGCTAAAAGAAGGCACGCAGTTTGCCTTCATTATATCAGAGGACTGTAATTGCCACCCAACTGCTTCTCCATAGGAAAGCAGCTCCTGAAACAATACATGGGCTTTACCCCAGCAGAGATATACACCCTTATTCATGCCCCAGGGGAGGAAACTTTTGATATCAGTTTTCGTTTTATGTCTCTGCTTGACAGGTTTTGGACTCTTTATGCTACCAGCAAGTCCACACCATTGTGGATACCATTTCAAGCAATCCCCTTAACTAAACCTACTTTCAAAATAATAATGATTCTTTTCAGGAACAAAGGGGTTAATATCTCTCATATATTTATTGGCTTGGTATAAAATGTAATGTTCAGGGGGTACCAGACCCCACTGTAGACGCAGAAGGTTTTTGGACAGGAGGATGGAGGATGAAAGTTAAATTATGGCAAGATGACTCAGGGGTAAAACATCTGCCCAATTGTTTTTAATTATGTAAAGACAAAGGAATGTTTTTTTTTTTTTTATCAGGGCCAACCTATGTCTTCTTATAAGTGTGGCTCACATAGGCATATCAGCAACAGCTGTGAAGTGGTTAAATGTCTTCAATGTGGAGCAATAGGTCATACAGGAGCTACTGCATAGCCACACCCCTATGCCATTTATGTGATGAAGGGGTCACTCATTTCTTTCCTGCCGCTGGGCTGCACACAATACAGTAGATGCAAATTACGCTGAACAAAACTTTTACATAAATAAGAAAACAAGGCAAGAGTCAAGAAGGGAAACAGGTCCCACCCCTACCACACAGAACAAAGATACAGAAAGTGGTTATCAAAGAGCCACCCCAATGCCAGAGAGCACCAACAGTCAGCCTATCCTTCACACCACACATTCAGGAGACCACACAGACAATCCAGAAATGATACTCCCGCCCCACCCCCCTACCAAACCAGAGTATCAGGCAGTAGGAAAAGGGAAGGGAAGAAGGAGAGACTCCTCTAGACACCAGTAACCCTCTTACAACACAAAACAAATTCTCCACTCTCCAGTGGGGAGACACAGAAATGGAGGGTAACTCAGACATCCAGTCAGAAACATCTGTACCCATAGAAGATATTTCAGGTGAGGAAGATCGGCAGGAAGCTCCAGCTAATCCAGCCAAAAATAAAAATAAAAAAAAGAATGGGAACAAGGTATAGCCTGAGGAGAAAGAACTAGATGATCCCCCTCCCTCCCTTTTATATAATGGATGCGAACTTGCTACTGGCTTCACTAAACACAAACAGTACCAAATCGAACAGAAAGAGAAAAGCCACATTTTAATTTTTTTCCACCACCTACCATAACATTATAATTTTACAAGACACACATCTCCATACAGAACAGGATACTCAACTGGCCAACACAGATTGGTGTTGGGGACAAACCTTCTGATAAATAGGTGAAGATCTATGTAGCGGGGTAGGGATTTGCATAAACAATCCTTTAATACAGACATCTAAAATTCTAGACATCACTCCTGGTAGGGCATTATTGATAGATGCTACACTAAATGGATACTCTATCAGACTAATCAATGTATATGTCCTACAGGACAAAGCAGGCAGGGTACAGCTTCTACAACTTATACAACCCTATTTATGTACTGCAAACTCAATGTTTCTAGGGGGAGATTTGACTTGTGGCAGACTTAAATCTTATCAAAGTTTAAAAACTTCCAAAATGTTCAGTGACTCAACCTTGTTAAACTAGGTGTTATCACAAACAAATCTAGTGGATGTTTTCCACAAACACAATAACACAACTCAGTACACCTATTTTAGAGGCACATCTAAAACACAGATTGCCTAGTGGTTTGTATTCCCACACCTACCAGTACAACACTGTGCAACAATTCCTGTTGCAATGTCAGACCATGCTATGTTAGAAATAAGAATTTCATACACAAAAGAAGATATCAATGCGCCATGGTACTAGCGACTGAACACCACACTTTTGGGCAACCCAGATATTTGGCAGGGAATTTTAAATATCATAGATGCAAAAAATCAATCTAATTTCTATATAATTCATCACTGGACTGGTGGGAGCAAAGTAAACAGGATTTAACAGACTTTTTGAACATAACAGGACAATTGTTAGGAAGTCATAAAAACATAAAATATCAAGAACTTAGGAAACAACTGTATAAATTATTCTCTTTACAGACAGAAACAACACAGGATTACGCTAAATAGATACAACAAATAAAGTAGGAAATGGTAACTTACCAATATGACAGAAAAAAATCACTGGAATTTGAACAATACAATATACAAGGAAACCAATATCAAGCAAACCCATACGAAACTTGCAATATAAGAACAAAAAAGGAAAAAAATCTCATCACTTCAATAAGAAGCAGGGACCATTACTGGGAGCACAAATATTCTTAGGGAAATTGAAACATTTCTACAAAATACATTTGGAATCACTTCTGGAACCTCTAGTTCCTCAAAGGAATGGCTCAACTCTTGTCAACTACCACAACTTTCTGATACAGACAGAATTTTGCTTACACAACACATTACAAAAACTGAATTATTGGCAGTAATACAGCAATTAATAACGGGCACTGCACCAGGCCCAGATGGCCTATCCAATATTGTTTATAAATAAAATTGCACCTCACATTTTATCTGAGCTTACTGAAGTAAACAATTATATTTTAATAAACAAGCTATTACCTAAGGTCATGTATTTAGGACTATTATTTCTATTACATAAAACAGGACCTACAGATGACCTTAAAATCTGAAGACCAATATCCTTATTAAATTCAGACTTTAACATACTCACTAAACTACTCAGTAATTGACTAATCTTACCCTTAGGATCCATAATACATCCCACACAAACATGTTCACTATAGAGCAAGAACATTTCTAACGTTCTGATATTAATTAGAGAAATTTTAGAAAGAGGGAATAATGGGGAACTTAATGTTTTTTTTTTTTTACTAAATATTGATCAGATTAAGGCCTTGGATAAGGTTTCCCACCAATACTTGTGGGATGTTTTGGACAGTTATGGTTTTCCACAAACCTTTATAGAATGGATACAGCTGGTGTATAAAAATGTAGTGGTGTACCCTTACATAAATGGTTGGCTCGGTAATCCATGTACACTTAGGAAAGGGGTCAGACAGGGGTGCCCCCTCAGCCCATTGCTATATTTGTTAACATTAGATCCTCTCATTAGAAAAAAAAAACTTATGTCCCAGCATACAAGGCCTTAACATTTCCAGCCAAGACACAGAATTCAAAATATTAGCTTGTGTGAACAACCTATGTATAGTACTGGCAGATGCACAATCAGGAAAGAATCTAACACCCCTCTTTATAGAGTTCTCTGACCAGTCAGGTTCACAAATAAATGTAATCAAAAGTAAATGCATACCGATAGGGAATGTTCAGACCCGTCAAACAGAAATCTTAGGTGTCCCTCTCTTACAGACAGATTGCAAGATATTAGGTATATATTATGGACATGCAGACAATGCATATTACAACTGGGTCTATACCATCAACAGAACCCTAGACAAAGTTGCTCAATGGAACCGGTAGAGGATGTGTAAAAAGAAAATGATTTTTATGGTTCATACATTTTTACTGCCTATGTTTTTATTTCTAAGTTGTTTTTCTACCCCCAAAAGTCTTGGAAACTAGACTGTTAAGCTATTTTTCCAGTATGTATGGGTCAGCTGCCTCAACCCCATAAAAAGGGGCATGTTATATCAAGATATAGCTTCTGGAGGTCTGAAAATGTTGAGCCTCATCTCCATGTTTCACAGTATATTTCTATATGCAAACATCTTTGCCCTTCTAACAGGCCCTCTGGCATTATGGCACCCTTGGGTAGCAAATTATATCTCACCTTTATTAGAGAACTGGAGGATTACAGGCCTGTTACAAAAACAGACCAAAATAAGTGATCTCCCAGGTTATATTAGAGATTGCATTAGAAAATTAAAATTATTGAAACTACAATATGTTTAGGCTTAATTCCAGGAAAGAATGTTACAATATTATACAGGAAACTCTCTTTCTGATCTCTCCAGCATACACTGATTGCCCTCTTTTTGAACAGAAGGCAATCTCAGATTTATTAATGGATAAAACAACACCAGCTCACTTATGGGACATAATATGGCGCTGTGCCCATGGCAAACTTCAAATGAAAGATAACTTGAAACACAAGGATAGAACAGAAAGATTCTGCCCCCAAAGTACTTGTTTTACAACATCAGAAACCATGGACCATCACTTTTTTCATTGTCCTATTTCCCCAATCTTTCTGGAACATACTTTCACACACCTGGGTATCTTTCCCAAGAGACCTTATCTCCCCAGAGGTTTTAAATTTAGGCATTTTTCCAGCATCCTATGCCCATAGAAACCAAAGCCCATTCAGGTTAGCCCTCACTTGTATTAAATATGGCCTATGGTAGGTGAGATGCAAATTAATCATACAACAAATAATAAGGACCCCTGTTCAAGTTGTACAGTCCATTACAGAAAACCTACAGATGATTAAAAATTCAGAAAATCAGCATTTCTCACAGGAAGTTTTCTTAGACAGATGGAAAGAGGTTTTATGGTTATAAAAAAATTATTCTAAAGGTAGAAACAATCACTCTTCTCCAAGGATATTGGGAAGAGACATAAAACAGTGCATTAATGACAGAGAGGAATTCGCTCTTTGAATGTTTAACACACACACACAGTATATTGTGGTTTAGAAATTATTTTTGTTCTGGCCTTTTGGCAATGTATCATAAAGAATACCGGGAATGATTTTATGTATGTACATTATATTTGCAATATTTATACCAATGTTTATAAGGAATTTTTGAACTATGTTTTTCTTATCTTTTCTATTTTTTGGGGGGGGGGGATTTTCTGTATATACTTGTGATTTTTGTGATATTTACGTATATGTGACATCTATTCTAAATAAAAACACCCCTACTCTTAGATAAGTGCCATGGGATCTTTAACATCCACCTGAACTACCACCATAACAGGCAGATGGGACCTTGGTTTAACATCCCATCCAAAAGACGGCTCCTCAGGAGTGCAGCACCCTCCTTATGCTGCACTACAGTGTTAGTATGAGATTTAACCAAAGTGCCTAGTATGGGGACAGAACCCACAGCCTTCTGATCTCCTGGCCTCAGAGGTGAGTATGCTACCTGCTGAGCCACTGACACTTTATCTGAGGACCAGCTCATAATTTTGTCTAAATCACCCTAGAGAATTGGAAAAAGAGAAGATGGATTTTTATGAGCACAGAAAAGGACCATGTCATTGGCATAAAGTCAGGCTGAACAATGGTCTACAACAGAGGGCAGAAGATCGACAAAAAGATTAAATAAAATAGGACCAAGTACAGACCCTAGAGGAAGCCCAGAGAAGATGGAGAGAGAGGAGAAGAAAGGCAACTATTCCAGGACATAGATAGAGTTCTCCCATGTAAATAAGATGAAAATCAGTAGATAGCATTTGTAGGAAAACCATAAGAAGATAGATGGGCTAGAAGCAATGAGTGATTGATCACATCAAAGGCTTTAGAGAGGTCAGTAAAAACAGAACCTACAAGATACCCTTTATCCAATGCCCTAGAGACAGAGTTATGAGAATCAATCAGTGCTGTTTGGGAAGAGTGATTTTGTCTAAAACTCCACTGAAAGTTGGAATGAATCTGATAATTGACCAGATATTTAGAAATCTGAGAAAGGACATTTTTTTCCAAAAGTTTAGAAATTATAGGGAGCAAATAAATTGGCCAGTAATTTTCTACTACAGTTTTGTCCATTCCTTTATGCAAGGGGATAGCTAAAGAATGTTTCCCTGGTGAGGGAAAAGTTTGAGTGGTAAGGGATACAGTAGATTAAAAATGTGGGTTAGAAGAGGGACCAAAATATCAGCACTACATTTAAGTAACAAATTGTCTAGATTATCAAGTCCCTTAGCAGTATCCTATCTCAATGAAGATAGCAATTCAAATACTTTATTAGATTGAATGTACCCAAAATAAATTTTAGGCGTTCAGAGAGGGGACTTTGCCACATGATCAAAAGCCAATCCGGTAGTCAATAAACCAGCCTTTTTCAATAGCAGAGCAGGAGTCTTAGAAAAAAAAATGTGTTAAACAAACCACAAATACCTTCATTAGACTACACAGTGGAACCACCATAGGATACATTTGTAATCTCTGAATGCATTTCTCATTTCCAAATTCTGGTATTAGTCCCTGCCATGCTATCTCAGCTCTCTCTTGTCCTGCCCCTCCTACTGCCTTACTCTAATACCACACCTTCTCTCTGACTCATGCTAATGCCTCTGTGGGGCAGGCTGCCTATTCCTATCAATTCCCTTGGCATTAGTCTGACTGCACCCCCTCCATTCTGCTCCTCCTTCTTGTACATTGCTTTAAAACTCCTTCTCAGGGACCATAGTTTTCACATATCTTCCCACACTTGACCTCCTTCTGACCTCTCTGTATATCCCTTCCCACACTCACTTCTCTTGGATTTATTTTTTGCTCCCCCAGTTAGATTTTACCTGCCCACCATACTTTTATTTTTGCCTCAGCTTTCTGTCCCCTTCTTATATTAATTGTGTGCTACAAACAGGGACTTCCTGGACCCCCTGTAGGAGGAGTTCTCAGGCAACTAGTCAATGAACCCAGTCAAGATGGAGCAATACTGGTCCTGGTGCTTACTAACAGGGACAGTATTGCAGACATCAAGGTGGGAAGCCATCTGGGGAACAGTAAACATCATACAGTGTGGTTCAACATAAGAACAGCTACAGAATCCAACCACACAATGGTGAGATTCCTGGACTTCAGAAGGTCAGATTTTATAAAGATGGGTTAATGCTTCAGGAATGGCCTGGCAGGAGGAGATGACCTGGGCCATATGGAGGAGCAGTGGGCAAAACTAAAAGAAGACATAGTGAAGGCAACAAAGCTCTGTATCAAGAAAATAAGCAAATGCAAAAGAAAGAGGAGACACATATGTTCCTCGAAAGAGGTGGCAGAAAAGGTAAAGGCTAAAAGGGTAGCATTCAGAGGGTATCAGGAGACCCAAACAGACAGGAGGATAAGGAAGTGTATCAGGGAAAACTGAGGGAAGCAGGGAAAACAGTAAGGAGTAGAAAAGCATAAGCTGAAGAAAGAATAGCTCAGGCAGTATCAAAAGGGGCCAAGACATTTTATAGGTATGTTAGCAAAAAAAGGAAGAAAAAAGGGAGGTATTGTAAGGTTGAAGGGCCGGGGTTGTATGGAAGGGGACCAGAAAAAGGCAGACGTCCTGAACAAATACCTCTGCTCAATGTTCACAGTGGAAGGTAAGGGGAGGGACTGCGATAAAGCATCAAGAGCTTTGATGGGACAGAAGTGGACACTAGTCCTTTTTCAGCACTAGGTCAAAGTGCCACATCAACAATAGCACAGTCAAAAAATGTACAGGCAAATCAGTGAAGGAAAATGTAGTGCATTGGCAAAACTGCTGACTGCTACAAACAAAGCCAAAAACACTGGAACTGACTGTCTGCAGGGGACTCTGCCCCATGCACCCTCAAAACTATAAATCACCACCTCCGAGGGAGGCAATCTGGGGACAGGGAGGGACCTCTGGGGATAGTATTTGTGTTGGGGGTGCAGGGAACTGACCACACCAACTGGGGTGGGTGGGCAAAAGTGCATGGTGGGAGGCAGACACATTTAAAATAAAAGTCGGGACAAGGGAGGAAAAACAAAAAAAAACAAGCAAGTTCTGCTGCCTTTTGCTGCTGGTGGCTCTAACCTCTATGCCATGGCAGCTGCTCAGCAATGCTGCACTCAACTGATGTCTTATCATCTTCGTCCTGAGTGACAACAGCTACAGGGATAGCGGTAATGTACTTGCGCTAAGCTATCCTTGTAGCTATTTTGCCCTACTCTATTTTTGCCATGTGGATTTTACCTATGTTATAATCTGCATGACATATTCACCAGGTATCTCCGTTTTCTGAGGAGAGAGTCTGGAAATCATTTGCCTACATGAAGGTGGACAGAGCTGTGAGACCAGACAGGGTGCATCCAAATGTGCTGAGGGAGCTCAGGGAGGTACTGGCTGCACCTCTGAAAGACCTGTTTAACAGATCACTGGAGACCTGAGAGGTCCTGGAACACTGAAGAAGGGCAGATGCAAACCCACTTCACAAAAGTGGTAAGGGAAAATACCCAAACCCCAAAGTTTCCTCCTTTTGTGGCTCTGTACCCCTAATTATGCATTAATGTATTTTGTTGTATATACATTTCCTTACTTTTTAAGAAAATAGAGTTGTAACATGCCTCTTTCAGTGCCTTTTCAGGCCTGTGTGAGGCAGGAGGTGTGTCCTAAGTTTCTTTATGCAGGGCCCTTTGTGCCCTGTGTGATGCTAGATGTGCTGGAGGTGAGTCCTAACTTGCTTCATTTAGGGCTCTGTTGGCCTTGTGCAAAGCAGGAGATGAGTCATAAGTATCTTAATATTTTGTTTGTGTATTACTTTAATTGTAATACAAAATGTTTTTTGATCATGTTCTCAACAATGTTTCATGTTTCACAACTCTAAACATTTTGTTCATGTAGAACTTTGTTAATTTTTCATGACAGTTTTTACAATTCTCCAAGTAACTCATGAACCAAATGAAAACTGATGCTTTGTGTTTTTTGTCATATTCATTATTATTTGTATTTCAGTATTTGCTTTTGTTGTATTTCACCAAGTGCTATGTATTATGCATGTGGTGCATTGGGTAAAGAATGTCACTGAAGGGAGGAAGACTCAATGGTAATGTAAGGCCTGGGCCCTCTGGCAGTCTCCCAAAATTGAGGTTTCCCAGCTAGGGTTCTTAGTTCAGTTTATGAGTCACTGCTACAGTATGTGGGATGCTAATGGAGCACTTGCAGACTATTACTTATTCTTGCTTTTATGCTGATTACTTGGCCTGTGCAGATTTGATTTTATTGGCTTAGGGAAAACAACAGTTATCTTTCAGTCTTGGCTCTCTAACTGGAGTGCCTGCAATGTCTTTCTCTGTCTCTCTGTGTCTATCTCTCTCTCTCTCTCTCTCTCTCTCCACTCTCTCTCTCTCTCTCTGTCTCTGTCTCTCTGTCTCTCTCTCCCTCTCCCTCTCGCTCCTGCACAGTTGCTTGAAAATAATTATTTCTCTGTCACAGAAAATCAGTTGCAAATCCAATTAATGTTTATTCAATAACAACATTTTGTTCTTGTGCTGAACTGATGCTGGACAACATTCATTACATGAACGTGCTTCAAATGCACAATTTGGAGATCAGGGGCTAGAGTCAAAAAACTTTGCCCCAGCACAAACTCTGTTTTGCACAACCAACCCATTTTTTGTGCTGAGTTGTTATTCACAAAAGTCTTGTTTGTATGCTCAAACCAGGTTTGTACCAGGCTGAAGTGTGAAGGGAACTGCAATGCAAATGAGGGGGGAGTGGATCTGCATATCTACACAGTCCGATACACAAAACATTTATTTATTTATTTATTTAGTTAAACATCAGTTTAGAAACCTTTGAGCCAGAGGCTCATTTACAAAGGTACCTCGTCACAAAGAGGACATCAGAACAGTAGTACAAGGGACACAGTACTTACAAACAAAAAAGTTACAGTTCAATTACAATTTTGTTACAATAGAATACAATCTCCAACGAACAAAAAGATAACAAAGGTGCAAAACTTATGGTCGGGGAGAGCTGGTGGGAGTAGAAGGGAGGAGATAGGGAGGAGGAATTAGTAGGGAAAGGAAGGGGGGAGCTCAGTGAGCATTGTCAAACAGAGTATATATATTTTTTTTTTTACACTAGGCTAGCGGCAGTTGCATTTATGCGAGAGCTAAGCAGAAGTTTCTGAGCCTGGGCTAAAAGCAAGCTTGGGTTAGTGAGTTTGAGACACTGGTAGGGAGGAGTTATACCAGTGGGCGCATAGTAAGGAATGCCCTCTGACCTTGAGAGGTCCTGGCTCTTGGAATAACTAGGTGGCTCTTGTGGGCTACTTGGCGTGATCAGGAATCAGTGCAGTACAGCCAGATAGGGTTGGATAGGCCTATGGGGGATAGGCTACGCAGGGCTTTAAAGGTGAGCTGGCATGTCTGATACATGAGTCGCTTTTCCAGGTTGAGTAGGGTAGCCAGGGTGTACAGCTCACATGTGTGAGTGAGTCTGGGAGCACCAGTGATAAGTCTGTAGGCCTTATTAACTGTGAGGCGAACCTTGTTGAGGGCAGTCTGATCTGCTGAGCCATAGACCGGAAGGCCATAGTCAATGAGAGACATGACAGAGGAGGTGACATTTGCTCCATGCAAGGGTCTTTCACTTGGTTCTCTTGCATGGAGCAAATATTGCTGACCAGGACCTTGCTTTAATGCATGTGCTCATGAGCTGTCCATCAATGAGCACGTGCTGTATACAGCACGTGCTCATTGACAGCACAGTCAGTGGCAAGACGAGGTGGAGAGAGGAGGGTTGTGCTGGTTGGTGGCTTGGGTTTGGGATAGGGCAGTGCGCTTGGATCCAGGGAGGCAGTGGCCACCTAAAATAGGGTGAGTCTGAAGCTCTGAATGCCATAGTTCCAGTTTGTATATGACTCAGATCTTCTCACTTGAGATCCCGTTGGTTTGATGGAGATCTCATTGTGATGAAGATCAAGGGTCAGAAGTTGGAGCATTGCTGGCAGAAGCCCAGGCTAGATGCTGACAAACTGGTCCCGTGCACCCACTATCATAAGTACCAAGAGGCAATCATCCATAAGAAGGCAGAGTTCCTGTCCAGGGAGATTGCGGCTGGGAGAAACAGACCTGCTCAGCTTTTTTATACTGTGGATAGGCTTCTTCATCCGGCCTGTCTTCAGCTGAATAAAGTATTTTCATCCACCTTGCGTGAGGAGTTTGCTCTGTTCTTCTCTGATGGGGTGTCATTTATCCGGTCGGGGATTTCATCAGATAGACTTTTGCCTTACAGTTGCTGGTCTGTTGGGAACAGAGGCACTCTGCCTTCCTGGGAAGAGTTTAGGCCAGTGGAGGTGTCTGAGGTTACTAGAGTAATCTTAGATCTGAAGCACACATCTTGTGAACTGGACCCAGCCCTGACACATTTCTTGATGGGATACGCTGAGGCTGTTGGCCCAGTGTTTGCTGGGATTGCCAGGTGTTTGATGGCAGAGGGGGTGTTCCCAGCTCCCCTGAAAGAGGCGCTGGTGAGACCCTTCCTAAAGAAACCTTCCCTCGACCCAGACGTCCTAGTAAATTACTCTCCTATCACTAACCTGCCTTTTTTTTAGCAAGGGTGTCAAGAAACTGGCAGCACACCAGCTCGAGGATCGGCTTGTGTCCTTCAACATCTATAATCCATTTCAGTTGGGTTTTCCGGCTAGACATAGCACAGAAACTGCACTAGTCAGGGAGCATAATAACTTACTCAGAGTTAGAGATAGAGAAGGCAGGTCAATTCTTGTGCTCCTCAGTCTCTCTTCAGCCTTCGACACTATGGACCACATTGTGCTTCTTGATCGGCTCTGTGAATTTTGTGGACTCA